>JAPVLO010000035.1:7138500-8417000 GCA_027257055.1 Cephalopachus bancanus
CCACATATACAAAGGGGATCAAGTGGAGGACAGGCTAGAAAAAGGAGAAGGGGTTTGGGACTTCTTATAGAGGGTGAAAGGGAAATGTTATGAGAAGGTGACTAGAAAATGTATAGTAAATAAGGGTTGTTTAATAAGGTTTGTCATGTGCGTGAGAGTTCTCTCAGGTAATAAGAGTTATCTCTAGAGTACTTTTCTGATACTAAAGAAGGAGATAACTTTAAAAATGGAACTTTGTGGCCTGCTTTTAAACAAAAAAGGGAGAGGCAAAGAAAAAATAGCATTTCCTATATCTGCTCTTTCTCAATTGCTTTCAGCTCAAAATAATCCTTAAGCCAAAGTGGCATGTTTTGGTCCCTTCAATAGGAACCCAGAAAATATCAGGACAAAGGCAGCTGCTCTCTCTGGCTCGCTTGTTGTCACCATTTCAAATTCCCAGGTGAAGAATCTGAATGGCATCACTACAAGTTAGGGGTGAAGTTCAGCCAATGGATTGGCTACAGAAATCAGGTCTCCACAGGGGCTGATGCCATGCCAGATGCGTCATCATGAGGCATGCAGGTCTGTCTCCTTCAGGGCTATGGATATAGGTCTAAGAAACATGTCTGTTACACATACCAGATGTTTGATGTCATTCTGATTTTATGAAGTTGTTAAATTCTCATGATCCTGTGGTATTCTCAGAGACAGAGCAATCTAGATATTTCATGTGGAAAAAAAATTCATGTAACCCTTATTTAATTTGTTTGACAAAGCTGAGTTTCAACTGTTTTCCCTCACACATTTTATAGTTTTAGCCCTAACCATGATAGCTTCATGCCAAAGCATATGCAGCCAGCCTTCCTCACTGGATGCTTCCCTCTAACCTGGTAGAGATAAAATCTGAGGCCTTTCTCTCTTTGGAGGCTAAATAGCAAAATCTCTGCTCTATTCTACCATACTTTACCTCATTTTTCCACACTAAACATCACAGTCCATCTTCTTCTAACTAGCTCTCAACATTCTGGTTCCATTTTTTTTCAGTTAGAATCAAATTCTTCCAAGGATTAATGAATATCATTTTTTCTTAATGTGGAAGGCCCTTCAGTAGTCTAAGGCAGTGAGGGACACAGTCATGACCCAGATGTGAATTCTATCCTCTAGGGGTGAAGGTTCACACTCAAATAACTACACCACAAGATGTAGAGTATCAACTATCACAACAATAGAGTAAAGCAGAAATCATCCACTCCAGAAAAGTCTTTCCAGGTAATCATAGGGCTAGGGGGAGATCCTCTAAGGGGGAGAGGATTTCCATATTCAGAGAATCAGGCTGGGGGTGGGGGTGGGGGTGGGGGTGGGGGTGGGGGTGGGGCCCACCCAGTCCTGAGACCAACAGAGCAGAACTATCATTAAGCCCTAGCAACCCTCCTCAGGCTCAGTTTTTTCAACTGGTCTCTGTCCCTCAATCACCACCTACTTCTGTTTTAGCATTCTTCCTTAAAAGCAAAACCCCAAACTGTCAGTATCAGTGTACTTTTTGGAGCTTTTATTTACACTGCTTTATCCTCCTCCATAGACATCCAAGAATGAGGAGAAACATAGTGTTCCTACTTTCCCCCTACCTCTTCCTTGCTGCTTCTGCTGTTTTTAAAGGAACTTACTACTGATCATTATGAACTAATATGAACATAACATTGGAAAGTTACAAAGTTTTCATAATCTTAAAAGGTTCAAGTTGACTTCTTTCTGAGCTGGTAATTGAAAAGTTCCTTGGATTTCTTCTGTTTACTTTTGTTTTTTTGAGGTAGACTCACCAAACCTCTTTAGTCTTTCTAACCTTGCCCTAGGCCCCTCAGAAAGCCTAAGCAGACCCTGATCCATACCTACTTCCTAAAACTTTTCCTAAGGTAGTATGGCTAACTGTTTACATCTTTGGCTTTTCAAACAGGTCATTTGCATTTCTATGTTTCCTCAAGCTAGGTGACAACAGTTACCATCCTTCACTGGAAATTTGGAATAGGGTCATCGCAATTTACAAGCAAAGGACTTTTTTTCTTTCTTTCTTCTTTTTTTTTTTTTAATAAGAGAGAACTTAATTGACAAAATAAGCTAGGCTTTTAAGGAGAACAGCACAATCTTCAGAATCATTTCAGTAATATTCAGGAGACAAAACATTGGGGGTGAAAAGTAGAAGCCTCAAAAAATTCCCTTCAGACTGTTTCTTGGTGAAAGGAAAGGAGTAGATGGGAATGAAGGTAGGATAGAAGGAAGGTGGTTTTACAAAAGGTTAGATATTTGGAAGGCTTAGGAAGAATCTTTGGAGGAGAGGTGCAACACATAATCTTAGAGAGAAATTATAAATAATAGAGCAAAATTCTAGTGGAGAGAGGCTGGCCTTTTTTTAGGAGCACAAGTGGAGTGATGTATAAGCTTAAAAGAGAAATGTAGACACCTCTTCAAAGCCAGGACCTAAGTAGGTAAAAATGTGTGAAAATTAAGACAGGTTTAGAAAAGTTAAGTTGAGGAACTTCATAGTGGATCCTTCAGTCAAGTGTTAAGCAAGATCATTTGTGGAATTGCAGGAAGACCAAGTAAGGTGGGAGCTTGAGGAGAGGAGGACAGGTTTGGGAGAAGTGACCTGGATAATACGGCCAAATATGTGTTCTGGATAATCACCCTTCTAATGAGGAAAAGAATTTAGAAAGTCAGTGAAGATCCAGTCAAATCTGACATCATGAACTTTTAGTGGAATGAAGTGATTTCTTAACTGTATCCAGCAATGCATAGTAGTTCAGGAGCAAGATCAAAAGAAACTTTTCAACTAAATATAAAAATAAAGAAAAAAAATTAATGCTGAATGACAACTTATTTCAGGGGACATTATTCATGGTGGGTTTTAGAAACATTTTAATCATTACAAACATGAAATACACAATATCAAAATACTCATCAAACATGTTCTGAGAAAAATTCAAAAAAGGTTATTGGAGTAAAATAAGCTCCTTTTCCCCCCTTCTTTTCATGCTAGCCTAAGGGGGGGAAAATTCCATTAGACAACTTCTGTCCATTCAGTGTTATTGAAAGTTGAAAAACCCAAATCATTGTATTTTTTCAGTACATTAAAAATGTGTCTTATTTGTAACGATTTGCATTTTACTTGTCTTATTTGTAACGATTTTACTTGTCTTATTTGTAACAATTTGCATTTTACTTTTTCTTTTCTTTTTTTTTTTTGAGTTGGAGTCTCACTCTGTCACCCAGACTGGAGTGCAGTGGCCGCTCCTGACCACCGCAGCCTTGACCTGCTGGGCTCCGGGCGATCCTTCCGCCTCCGCCTTCCCAGTAGCTGGAACCACAGGCGCGCGCTACCCCGCCCAGTTGATTTTTGATTTATTGTAGAGATGAGGTCTCGCCAAGTTGCCCAGGCAGGTCTCGAACCCGCGGGCTCAGGCAATCCACTCACCTCGGCCTCCCAAAGCGCGGGATTACAGGCTGAGCCACTGAGCCCGGCTTGCATTTTACTTTTTCTAATGTCCTATAAACAAGCACACACACAAAAAGCCAGAAGTCAACAGAGCTTATTTTCATGATGGCAAGGCATGAGACAACAGTTCCTAGTCCTGTTGATCCCTTTCCAATTCTGAAAATATTTAGAAGGAACATTCACATGTTCACCTGTTGTGTTCCACAGTCCAACCCTGCATAGGATTGTCAACGAAGTTCAAATTTTACTATAAATTGTGGACAGCTGTTTTTTTAATCAGGGTACCATATTAACATTTCTTATCCTAAGTTACATGTTCTGTAGTCTTCAATTACAGTAAAATAAAGATCAAAAGCAAAGCATATCACAGAACTTAAAATTCAGAACAGTAGTTAGACATGCGTAGCTTGCACACACATTAATCTGTTTCTCTCAACAAAATATTAGTAATTTCCAAAATTCTATCAATTTTTTCACACAATATGGTTCCTTCAATTTGAGGGGCAGTAGCATAATCTTCTTACTAAGGAAACTAGTATGAAAATAGCAAAATCACCAAAAGAAATAATGTGAGAATATCAGTGGCTGTGTGCTACAGCAATATTGGTTTAGGCATAATATGTTCATGAAACCCCACTGTAGGCCGAGGTGAGAGAATTACCTGAGCCCACGGGTTCGAGACCAGCCTAGGCAACTTGGCGAGACCTCGTCTCCACAATAAATCAAAAAATTAGCCGAGCGTGGTGGTTGGCGCTTGTAGTGCGAGCTACTTGGAAGGCTGAGGTGGAAGGATCCCCTGAGCCCAGCAGGTCTAGGCTGTGGTAGCCATGAGCATGCCACTGCACTCCAGCCTGGGGTAATCTGTAATCTAGTTCCTTTATTCTCTTGTGAAATCGTTAGAGGCATGAAGGATTGAGTTTATTATCTTTCTCCAGCCTGTAACATATCAGGAGGTAGAGCATGCACCTACCTGTGAAGCTCATAGTGGGAATGTACTCACAGGAGTGTTTAATAAACATCTGCCCATGGGGAGATTAGAGGTTTGCTTTGGGAAGCAGAGAACACACTATCTTATGTGTTGACACTTTGTCATCTACCATACAATCTGTCGTCATCTTATTTCCTTTCCAAAATATGATTAAAAGGAAATCATCTTTGCGTTTCCTTTGTGAAGGGCTAGAAGTTTGAAACCCAAAAAGATGAAGCAAGACCGACCCCAGGGAAGGGGGAGTGGTTGGGAAGAACAAGCATAAGTAAAATTCAGGCGTCTCAAGTGACGTCAGAAGGAAGCAGCGATTTAAGGGATGGGTTGCAGACTCACCTGGAGAAGCAGAAGCTGCACACATGTCAAGGGTGAAAGGGCACAGCCTCAGAGGCTCCCCAGACGCAGGAAAAGTGAAACGCCCACTCCTGGGCTCTCACTGTCAAGAATATGTCTAGGGCTCGGTTGTTCCTGCCTCTGATGCCAGGGACAAACCCTACCATGCACAGCTGGGGTTGATAGGAAGGCGAAGCAAAACCGGACCCGGATTTCACAGCCAGCGCTCGGGAATCCCCCTGCACTTCTTTCCCCCACCCCCTCCAGCGCCAGACGCCGGAGACACCTTCTTGCTTGCACCCCACCTTCCCCAAGCCCTCTCGCTCTTAACAGCATCGGTCTCCATGGCGACCTGAGACCGCCGCTCCCATTGGCCCGTTCAATGTGAGGGTTGGGCCAATGGGGAGGGCCAGCCTTCTCGTTCCGACCAATGGGGAGGGTCAGCCTTCTGCTTCCGACCAATGGGACTGGCGGGAGCAGGTCCGGAGACGGCGGCGTGCTGACGTTCCCGGGAGCCCGGGGCTGGCCGGCCGGGCGGGCGCGGGCTGGTGGCGGGGCGGGCGGCGGCGGCGGCCTCTGGGCAGTAGAGGGGGCTCCGGGGCTGAGTCCGCGTCGACGCCGGCCGCGGAGGCGGCACCATGGGCAAAGGGTAGAAGGGCAAGTTGGCCGCCGCCGCCGCCGCCGGGGGTGGTGGGAGAGCCGCTCCGGGGGGCGGGGGTGGGTGGGGGAGGGAGGGGCGGGCGGCCGCTCGGCCGCGGCACTTTTTTAATTTTTTCGGGTGCCGCAGCGGCGACCCCTCGGCGCCCATGTCCCCGATCCCTGGAGCGACGACGGCCGCCGCCTGAGCTGGAAAGTAAGTGTGTGGGCTTGCGGGAGGGCGCGGAGACTCCTACTCACGAGACCCTCGGCCCTCGCCCCCACGCGCCGGAGCCGGGACCTGCCCGCCGGGGGGACGGGCGCCTCCCTCCGCTACTCCGTCCCCACCGCCTCGCGGCCGCCTCGGCTTTCCTGCCCCGCCTCGTGTTCCTGTCCGCACTCGCCTGCCTGCTCCCCTCCCCCCGGCAGGCGCACAAGTTTCACCCTCCATTTGCTTTTCCCGGCGACTACTCTCCTCGGGTCTCCTACCCACCTCGCGCACGACCCCTCCCCTCGTTGGGCTTCTCGGATCCAGAGCCCCCCAGCCCGAACTTGCGCGCCGTGCCGAGCCCTGCTGGACGGGTGCCGCGCGGCGTCCCTGCTCCCGCTCGCCTGGCGCGCCGCCCCGCGCCCCCAGCACTCCCGGGCGCCCTCCTTCCCCAGCCTTCGGGGCTGTCTCTCCGTCCCTCTAGCCTCGGATCCTGCATCCTGACCCGCTCCCTTTCCTCCCACGCCCTTGCTGCCCGCGCCGTCTCGCGTTTGCAGCCTAAGTCCCGCACTCCTGCCGGTCCTGCCCACCCTCTGTCCAGCGCGCCCCTCTCCGCTAGCCGCGTATCCTCGCGCTCCACCCCTCCCTGCTCCCCAGCCCCGAGCCTCCCGGCTGCCCTCCTGCACCGCCGCTTCCTCCTCTCGCTGCCAGGAGTTGAAGCGGAGCTGCGGCACCCCCCTGGCAGATCGGGTGTCCCTCCTCTCCGCTGAGGCTGCCCGGCCTTCTCCCCTTTTCCCCTACGCGGGAATCGAGGGGGTGAGCGGCAGTGCCAGGATTGGGCTGCGTGTTGGCTGAGTGCGACAAACCGCGAGCGCGGGCAGCGGAGGCGCCGCGGCGGCCGTGGCCGCTCGGAGCGCAGCAATAGTCAGGTGTGTGTGTCCAGGGGGGGACGCGCGCTGCCGGCTCCTGGGCTGGCGACAGATTGTGCAGGAATGCAAGGAATGCACCAGGGGCAGAGTCCACACAACCCTCCGCGGCTGCACTAGCGCCTTCCCGGCCCAGCTCTCGCCGTGCAGCCAGAGGTCACCGGAGCATCTTCGGAGCTGGTGAGCCTCGTTCCATTGCTTCTCTCCATGCGGCAGAGAGGGCGGCGGAGGGGGAGGCGCAGTAGTTCTTTGGGGCTCCAGCGAGCCCTTTCGTCTGGGTTTTTGCTGCATTGGTCTTCAGGACCGTGAATTTGGGGCCGATGACGATGTAGCCAAGGTTATTGATCGTTGCTCAAGGCTCTTTGTAAGTTTGATTTCCAGGGTTTGGGTAGTGCCTAGTTTTTACTCTGGTTTGTTGAAAACCGGCAGGAACAAGGGGTCTGATGGTTCTTAGAGTAAGGAGCTTGCAGCCAACATATTTTAGCTCTATCAAATAAATAAATATGACTGTTAGTGCTCTTGGACAGGGATGTGCTGCAAGAGAGATCTTGAATGCATCACTTTGCTGTCATAAGAAGTGTAATTTTTTTCCTTGTCATACTAGGCTGTGTTTAGACCTCGTATAATACATAATGAATAGAAACAGAGAAGCACTGTTTGGTCAGCGATGGGACAGATAGAACTGTCTGGTACAGTTAAATTCGGGGCGTGTCAGTTACCATTGGAAGTAACATGGGGACAACCACAATCATGTATATTTCAAGATGTAATTCATTAGTGGAGGTCTTAGTTCTTTTTCTTTGTTACTGAGTTTGGGGAAAAAAATATAAATGCAGCCTACAACTTCTAAAGAATGGTAATTTTATATATGTGTAAAATCAGTAATGGTTAGTATACATTTTTGGTCAAATTGTATTTTTCTTAACACAGAAAAGCAATATTTTGGCAGAACATGCTTCTCTAGAATTAGGCTTAGATTCTTTTTATTTTTTAAAGGGAAAGTAGAATGTCTCTCTTTTTTAATGCAGTATATTGCCATAGAAGTATCTTCCTTTCTGGTGCCTGTGAAACAGTTATGGAAAATAGCAATATGAAAATGAGAACAACCAATGTCTGATATAAATGTTCCCATATGCTGAAAAACACACTGTGTGTGCTGTCATTTGACACAGTTTGCTTTGGAGGTTACATTAATGATAAACCTCTTTGTACCTGGTTATTTTTTTTTAAATCAGAATCAGTAAAATAATAAGCCAAATGTCCAACTAATCAGTTCTGACCAGTCAGCTGTCTTCCAATACCTACTTTGTGTGGATCAAGGGCACTGAAAAGTATATGATGAGAGCCTATAGTTAAGGACCCAACGGAAAGGAAATAATAGAAAAAAATACTTTTCAATCAGAAGGTTCTTTTGGTTGCTACATTGTTTTTCAGGTTGAATCTTCTAATTTAGAGGTTTAATTTGTGTTCAGTAATATTATGGACGATACTGGAGGTGTTTGTAAATGCCAACAGGAAACTTTTATTATGTAATAATATCATATTACAGGAGAGTTCAACCCCAGTATATTTGATTAGCTGTCAAGATTAGAAAGTAAAACAAATTTAGTTTCTCTGCTGCATTAGAAGTTGAAAAAACATGTTCAGTATAGACTACATGTATATATGATTGGCTGTACAAATAGTTTTACCTGCTTCAGGTAAAGATAAGCTTTCAGTTAGAAATACATTCTATATGAAAACAATATAAACTGTATTTTGACCAAAGTACATTCCCTCCCTACCCCCTACCATTATGTAAGGTGAGGGTGCTGCATTTGGTGTCTTATATATCATCCTAAAGAGTCTAAGTTGGATAAACTATCTACTTGTCTTAATTTTTACCAAGGGAGATACGGGAGCAGAGGCTAGTGAGAGAAAGCATAAGAGAAGGGAAGAAGAAAGTAGGGGTAGCTGGTATTCAACCAGAAAAATAAATTATATATTATTGCAGCAATTATTTATTTACAAGCTGAGTAAACCAAGTCTAATTCTGTTGATAGTTCTGATTAATATGAATGTAAAGAAAGTGCTACCAATTTCAGTTGAATAAAAACTTTAGCAATTGTATGACCTTCAGTATTTAGATAGGTCTATATTCAATCAAAATTACAATTTCCTTTCTTTTCTCATCTATACAAATAAGCAAAGCATATTTTAATGTAAACATTTGTAATTCACGTAAATTAATTTTCAAAAGCCCAATCATTGCCAGGTTTCAAACTGAATAATTTCCATGTTGCTACTCAGGGATTGATTAAAATAAAGAATTTTCATACCCTGTATGATGCCAACCATCTGGTAAATCTAGTCTCTTACCTGCCTCCTTTGAAATATCAAGATATTTTGAGAATGCTCTGTAATCTAATTTTTTTTTTCACTTCAGTCAAGAGATAACTCTCCACCTTTCTTAATTCTAAAATGGGCATCATATCTTCATTTCTAATTGGAAGATAAAGTAGAAGTTATTATAAAGTTATTCTAAGGCATAAATACCATGGAATTATATGCCACTTTGGGAAGTTACCTTTATGCCTTCAAGCGTACAGAGAGATAATTACTCCTACATTGTGTTAAATGGTTGTGTAGTGCCCTTCCTGTACTCAAGGGGGAAGATGAATCTGAAGCATAACACTAGTGGACTAGATATGTTTGGAGAATTAAATAAGTATAGGCAGACTTTACCTACAAATAGCTGCAAGCAGAGAGAGAAAGAAAAGAAAACTTTAAAGAAACCTGGATGTAAGTCTTCCTAAACTGCCAGGAAGTGATGATCCAGTCATCAAGTCAATTTGGTGCTCAGTGGTAAGAAATAGCAGGGTCCTTTTAAGGTAAGGGAATCAGGCCCTAAGTTGCCAAGAGCAATATTTCGTGTCCTTTTCGTTTCAATTGAGAAGTTGAGAAACAATTCAGATGTTTCTCACGTTGTCATTTTAATAATTCAGTGGAATTATCTTGATGGGGGGGAAGGGGGAGGCTGTGTTACCATAACTAAACTGGGGATGTTACATGAAGGTGCGCATCAATTAAACCTAAAAATGTTGCAGACATTTCATTTATTGTTGGCCTAAGTTGTCTTTCCTTTTCATTATTTAGGTTTACTTTTATTTGCTCTACCAATAAATGTTGGCTACATCACTGATCATCTTATTATACATAGTCTTGATAACATTAATTTATTATGATTCATATATAATGATTCATTGCAGCTGATAAAATTTCATTAGGGATTGGATTGTGAAATTTTATTACTATAAAATATATAAATTAAAATACGGAAGTGTCTGGATTATTTTAAGTCATGTCATTGTGAGGCTTTTTTTTTTTTTTCTTTTTGAGTTGGAGTCTCACTCTGTCACCCAGACTGGAGTGCAGTGGCCGCTCCCGGCCACCGCAGCCTCGACCTGCTGGGCTCCGGCGATCCTTCCATCTCAGCCTTCCGAGTAGCCGGAATTACAGGTGCGTGCTACCACGCCCGGCTGATTTTTTGATTTATTGTAGAGATGAGGTCTCGCTGCCCAGGCGGGTCTCGAACCTGCAGGCTCAGGCAATCCACTCACCTCAGCCTCAATAATGCCTGGTGATTGGGTGAGTGCCAGTCCTTCCCTGTAGATATTGAATGATATGCTTCTCACAAAATGGGGTGAGAGGAGGCCAAGGGAAGCAGTTACCCTCTTTCTTTGACATCTGAAGCATGTTTGACTTCTGTAGTTACCCTCTGTATTCAGTACAAGAGTGAGGTGCAAATACCCAAGGGTGTTAATCCAGCTCTTCCCTAATCTTCTCTCTCCCTCCCCCTTTCCCCCACTCCACCACTATCACCACCACATCTGTCTGTTTGGAGAGGCAGAGAAAGCCTCTTTTTATAAGTGCCTCAGGCACCTACATAAAATATAGACCCTGGAGTCCAGTGTTTCAGGTTGAGTTTAGAGCAGGTATGGGTTTTGTTACAAAAATGATATTATATGTAAAAGTTAGGTAAAATGTGTATATGAAGTGGAGCTATCAGGGTACTAGGCAGGCTTTGGGGGCCTGACCTGGTACTTGGAAAGCAATTTTTTGCAGGAATTCACAATCTATATACGAGTAGACTTTTGAAACACTAGCTAGGTGGTATCTGAAATAGTAGTTCATTGAACGCTTCCTCTTAAATTGTAAGCATGAGGGAAGTGATAAATACCCTAAACCAGAAATTAGGAGTCTTCTACTAAATCTTATTACCTTGGCTAACCATTTGTGTGATTGCTTCCTCTTTTTAAAAGTGCAAAGTTTGTATTACATTGCTCGAAGCTGTGTTTTAGCTCTAAGTTCCTGAAGTCCAGTGTCTTTTTTGTTTTCATTTGCTTCCCCTTCCTCTTCCCCTTCCCCTCACTCCCTCCCTTCCTCCCCCTTCTCCTTCCCCTTCTCCTCCCCCTCCCTCCCTCCCTCCCTCCGTCCCTCCCTTCCTCCCTTCCTCCCTTCCTCCCTTCCTTCCTTCCTTCCTTCCTTCCTTCCTTCCTTCCAGGAGTTTTCCCTTTGTCACCCAGGCTGGAGTGCAGTGACTTGAACCTAGCTCACCACCACAGCCTCAAACTCCTGGGCCCAAGCAACATTTCCACCTCAACCACCCTACTAGCTTTTTTAAAATTTATTTTATTTTTTTATTTTTTGTAGCGACAGGGTCTTGCTACATTGCCTAGGCTGGTCTTCAACTCCTAGGCTCAAGCGGTCCTCCTTGGCCTCCCAAAGTGCTGGGATAATAGGCATGAGTCACTGCACCTCACCACTTTTTAATTTTTCTTGAGGAAAAAAAAAGTTTTCCAAGAATGCATATACATCATCAATCTTTTTCATCCTTGTACCCCCAGATCATAGCAATTAAGAAACTGGATTTCTCTTTTGAAACTTTTGAACTTCCTTCACATTGCTCTTAAATAGTTGTGTGTGTGTGTGTGTGTGTGTGTGTGTGTGTGTGTGTGTGTGTGTGTGTGTGTCAGGGATAAAGCATATGTTTTCAAGGTCTTTCTGTTTATCTCCACCCCAGTCCAAGATTAACTATGGTAGTTTAGGCCAGGGAATGTGCTTTGAATTTCGCCTTCATACTGAGGCTCATGAGAACTGTCATTAAGACAGTGAGGTGTCATGATTAGCAACCTTATTGTCAGGATTCAATTCTGGCATTGCAGCTTGCTAGCTGTATAACTTAGCAAATTATATAACCTCCTTGACCACATTTTGCTCATCTGTAAAATGGAATGATAAAAGTAAAATATCATCTCATTTGTTGTGGGGATTAAATGAGTCAATACATGTAAAACACTTATAACAGGACATGGCTCAGGGTCAGCACTTAATATATTTAAGTGATTATTGTTACTCTTACATTGTAGGTGCTTTGTGATTGTTTTGCAGCATCTACTATATGCCCAGCAAATTATCGATTTGCTATCTGTGGACTTAGTTAAAATTATTATGAATTTAAATAGCATATTTCAGGGAAGAAATAAATGGAAGAAAAGCTATTATGAATTTGATACTTTGTAAGACATTGTAAGAAAGAGTATCCAGTAAAGCAATTAAGGAATTTTTAAAATAGGGAAGTTGTAGCTTCTTGTGCTAGGCAATACTTAACAGAAGTATCAAACACCATGAGTATAGATAATTTGAGTAAGCACACCTTAATACAATGTTACATTTAGAAGATGGAGATTGATAATATTACATAGCAAGGGACAGAAGAGAAGCATTTGCAACACGTAAACCACGTCTTTTAAATACGTATACAACTATGGCACTTGTAATTCCAGGTAATAGGTGATTTTATACAATGTCTTTGCTAGTCGTATATTAAAAATCATTCCGCACTTACCATTTGCCCAAATGCAGCTTGTAAATTAACCCTTTAAGCTGAAATTGATCAAACTTTTTTTAAAAAATGATGTTTGAAATCAGCAGGAAACTGCCAAAGCAAGAAAGACTAGAAAAGAGGAAGGAGACTTGGAGGATACCTGATGTAAATCAACAGTGGTTAAAAAGATATCAAGAGGCTCTGGTTCTACTCCTGGCTTTGCCACTAGGCAGGTGTCCCATGAGCAAGTCATTTAACTCCTCTGGGTTTTACGTTTCTTATCTGTAAAATAAGGGATTTGAACTAGATGCTCTCTACAGTCGACTAGTACTTAAATTTCACCACGCTTAAAACATCAAGTAGTTACACTTTTTTCCTCAGCAAGAACGTATTGTCTTCTCAAGAATTTATTACAATTTACCCTCTGGCATAAGAGGAGAAAATTGAAGTTGTACACCTGAAATATTTAGCTCCTGAAAATGTAAGTTTTGCAGCTAGACAAACATATGACCCTTTAGTGGCTGAGTCAGTGACTCTGTATCTGTTGTGTGATTGTGGTGTGAAGTAGCCAAGGAGTTAGGATCCTAAAGGCACCAGTCAGCAGAAGCTGAGCGGCGAGCCCTTATGGATGCTGCAAGTCTACAGTTTTGTCACAGCCCTGCCCTTTGGGACTCATTTGTTAACTGCCAGTCCCCTGTGCACACTGAAGGCTTCACTTCTGATCGAGATTAATTTTTGTAGAAGTTAGAAACAGAAGGTGATTTAGGATGGTGGTTAGAAAGGCCTAGTTAAAATGAGAAAGACTTATCATTTGTACAAATGGTTATATTTTTCCTCAAAGAAGTTAACCTGACACAGTTGTTGCTCTGAAAACACACTGTGTATGAATACTTTATGTTCATACAAATTCACTCACAGATCCATGCCTCATCTTAGACTATAGATACTTTTCATTCAACTCTAATTTTTACATATAGAGTCTACCCTGCCTCAGAAATTGTGGAGAATTTCATGGGATGATTTTTTTTTAACTTGGATCTGTGCTCTTCCATAAAATGTAAAAATTCAGTGAAGAGAGTTTCTCCTTGATCCTGCTCTCCCCCACAAAAGGAGAAAAAAGTCCCTATCGAACTGTATACATCCGTATACCAGTAGTTTAAAAATATTAAGGTTGACTATTTTCCTTTGCTAATGCATTAAGTACATTCTTCCCCCCTTTTTTTTTTTGAGTTGGAGTGCAGTGGCACACTCATGGCCACCCCAGCGTCGACCTGCTGGGCTCAGGTGATCCTTCCACCTCAGCCTTCCAAGTAACCGGAACTGCAGGCACACGCTACTATGCCCGGCTGATTTTTTTATTTTTTAGTGTAGAGATGAGGTCTTGCCAAGTTGGGCGGGCGGGTCTTGTACCCATGGGCTCAGGCAATCCACTTGCCTTGGCCTCCCAAAGTGCTGGGATTACAGGCTGAGCCACCGAGCCCAGCCAGCATATTATTTTCAAAGGGAAGTACTAGTAATGTACTAATGTATGCAATATTAATTGTATTGTTTGCGTCAGATCAAAGTAATCATTTGAATAAGATCTTCAGTTTCTATGTCTTCACTAGAATCATAAACATTCATGTAAAATGGAAACTAAGTAATAGCCATTTTGCAGTGAAGTGGGTCATGTGTTCTGACACCTGTACCTTTGAGTACAGGATTGAGTGGGAAACAGGGACTGTTTGATTTAGTTAAAGGTAACTTCTTATTCATGCATACCACTAACGGTACAAGGGAGGGGAATGTAGACCTTTAGAGTTCTAGGTATTTGTTGAGGTCCTACTGCATGTGAGGTTTTGTGTTTTGGATACTTTTAAGATATCTCTTATTTGAAATAACTCATTTTCATTCATCTCAATCAACATTCTTTAGTCCCCTGCTCTATATCGGACTCTACTAGGCCTTGTGGCCAAAAAGATTACTTACTTCAGGGAGTTTTACTGTGTTGGATTCAATTATGTGAGTCTCCTCCGTCTTTAAGGAATCCATGATAAATTTTACAACCTGGTTGCAAAAGATGAAACACATGACCTGGAGAAAATGGTCCTAGAAATGTTGCTATATAAATAAGCATATAAAATTATTCTATAAGTATTAAGAATGAACTGTAAAATGACTAGGTTTTAGCTTATACTCCTTGACTTAGGTGTTTGTTACTTGATACATTGATTTTCTTTGGAAGAAGCTTGTAACTGAAAATGTCCTCCCTACCAAAGATTAGAAGGTGATTTCAAAGCAAGTTTTAATCATTAACTTGATTATTTTTGGTTATATGTTTTGAAACACCATATGACCTGTGTGAAATAATTAATGATAATGAAAATACATTATTTATGAGGAACCATAATTTATCCCTTAAGACCTGTCATTTTAGTAAATTCTTATTTTTATTTTCATAAAACAGTACATCACTTTATTGTGTTTTGTACTTTTCTTTCATTCTTTGGGTAATTTGTGTGCCTTTATAAGTCCAAACTTATTATTGAAAATATTCCCTCCTGTTGTTATGAATAAACAGAATAATGTTTTGAAAATCTCTTGTGACATTTGGTAGAATAAATGGTCTCATTGAATCTTACCGTGAATCTCAGACTGATGCACTGATGGGAATTTTTCATTTATTGTCAATTTGTCAGTGACTAAATAAGTGCAGAGTCTGTTTAAAAAGGCACTGAATAAGGAATCAGAAAAATCCAACTGGACTTCACAAGAACTGCTATTATTTTGAGACCTATGATAACTCAGATGTTAAGGTTCTCATACTGTCAACAGATGAAAAATAAGTGTCAGTCTGAAATCTTCAGTATTGGAAATATCAGTCTTCCAAAATAAAGTTTGGAATTCTGAATGTTATTTTCTGTAGAAGCAACATAATTCATAAATCTACTGTCCTACAGTATAACTAGAATATATGAGTTCCATGGGAAAATGGGCCTTCTCTTCTAAGCAAATCAACAGGGACTTTATCTTTCTGCATGACTTAATCTTGACCCCCAGTGGTTCTAGATACCTTAAATGAATGAACGAGTTTTGAATTCCAGTTTTGTAACACCTTCACTTACTACTCTTGGATAATCTTCACTCTGCTTACTACACATAGTCTGTCCTTTTGACTACTGGTTTGAGAACCTCAGTACCATTTATTGTGCATGCATCAATAGAAAAAACTCATTTTGCCTCAAAAACAAAATGCTTTTCTAATACTACTTGCTGGATAAATAATTCATTATATCAAATTTCTTAGTAAAAATGTGCACTAAAAGATTTTAAACAGATTTTTTAATATTCATTTTAACTGATTACCTAAATTATAACCATAGTGAGTTGAATTTTAATAATGCTCTTTATCATACTATTAATAGGCAGCCATTAGACACCAAAACTAACTTGGCCAGGCTTTGAAAGTGTGACATTGAGCGAACTTTTTGTATCCTTGCCTCTTGTGAATTAATAATACCTTTTGTATACTCAGCCAAAGAATTGAAAACAAACATAGATGTAATTTAAAGCACATGAAGTTTCTCAAAGGAGAAATGTTACTAAAATACTAAGAGTAGCATTAGTACTCTCAAACTGCATCAATTTTAAGAGTAATAAACCAGGAAATTTTATAGCTTGTTTTAACTTAGTGAGTACAATAAACCTATGTTTGATTTTAATTCTGTAGATGGGAATATTTTTATACATTTTGGTGGTTCTCCCCCAACCTCAGGTAATCATTGTGACAAAATTTGAATAAGTTGTAATTTTTAAATTATGCTTTTTATTGTAAGACGATTGTGAATTCACTTGCAGTTGTAAGAATTAATACAGAGAGAGCCTGTGTAACCTTTACCTAGTTTTCCCCAGTGGTAACATCTTGCAAAACTGAAGTGCAGTGTCATAGCCAGGATATTAACAGTGATACAATCAAAATACAGTCCTTTTCCATCACCACAGGGATCCTGCAGTTGCTTTTTTATATCCATATCCCCACATCTTTGCTACCCTCACCCTTTCTAAATTCCTTGCAAACATTGTTTTTTATTAGTACAATTTATCATTTAAAGAATATTATAGAAATAGACTCTCATAGAATTTAATTTTTGTGTTTTTTTAACTTAGCATAATTCTTTAGATAGTCTTGCATGTTGCTGCATGTATCAGTGGTCTGTTCTGTTTCATTACTGAGTAGTATTCCTTAATAAGGATGTACCACAATCTGACTAGCCATTCACCTGTTGTTTCTAATTTATAACTGTTGTGAATAGAATTATTAACATGTATGCACGGGTTTTTGTGCTAGCACAAGTTTACGTTTCTCTTGAGAAAATGTCCAGGAATGCAGTGATGTGTTAAATTTTGATTTTTAAAGCTTTCTAAATTATTCACTGAATTACATGAGACCTCAGTATTTTAGCCATTATTACTGATGCGTTGGTGAGTTAAAATGAGTTTTTAAAAGTTAAATTTTTAATTTTGGTAAATTTAAAAACTTGTCTATGAAATGAAGTATTTTATCTTGTTTACTGTTTTACAAATACTACTTTCTATGAGTGTACCTTATCTTTAGCAAAACCCTATCTTTAGATTTTAAGTAAAATTGATGAAAGTGCTTTGTAGCTTGGCTTCAGGATTAGTTGTTTGGATCTGTTATAAGAGTATTTTGTTTTCTTTTAGATAGCAGGTATAGTTAATGTCTTATAACAATATTATATTTTAAAATGTAGTCATTAATATTGGCTCTTTCAGAATTCACCCATATATGATCATGGATAGTATTCTTGTGAGAAAAGTTTATTGTAAACTATATTAACAGGTAAATTGGGAATGTAAAATGAAGATAGCATCCTCCTATGTGAATGGAATCAATCCAATTATCAAGTTGAATAGTCCTGATACTTAAAGATGAGGACTCTTCTTTTTTTTTTTTTTTTTCCTTCTTTCATACATTTTCTGAAGTGATTTTCTCACCCACCTCTTACCCCCTATTTTGCATGATTATTCTGTATACTTTTTGCCAGAGAAAAAGGTTGAAATTCTATCTGGCTTAAATAAGATCTTCATGATTGATAATTTAATTAGTTTTGATTACTGTCTCTTCTACCTTGAATCTCAAATGTGTTTATTTTTATAGTTTAAGCTGCCAACAGATTATTGTTTGTTCTGTATTACTTATGTTCATTCTAATATTTTTATTATCAATACTTTAGTCTTCAGAAATCATAGCTGAGAATATACAATGCTGACTCTACAACCAATTCTAAAATATAGCTATACAATAACATTTTTTAATATGATGCCTTTAAGGATTTTATATTTTTTCTCTATTTGGAGAATATAACCCCAGTACACTTGATTTTTTAGAGAAATATGATTTTCCCAGTAAGTTGTATATTTCCTGAAGACTTTCCTGTAGGTGCCTAGGATGTTCTTGTTGGCCTGCTGAGCCTTTGTTTTTCTTCTTCAACACCTAGCTCATTGACCCTCCTTTTAGCAAAGTCTTCCCTGGTCCTCCTCCTACCCAGTTCCAGATTTCAACCTTCTGGCCTGTGCTTGTTGCACTTTGCATATAACTCTGCTTTGGGCATTTGTCACATTGTGAATTCTTTCTGTGTCTGTTTCCTGGCAATGTTGTGAGCCCTGCCTAGGTTAGAACTGTGTCACAGTCATCATTGTAATTCTCTCACCTAGCAGTATTCCTGACTTATAGTAAGCAATAGATGCTTGCTTTAAGTGAATGAATAATTAAAAACTTTGTTTACAAGCTTAGTCCTCTTTCTCTCCTCTAACCTTCAGTGACTCCCCACTGTTTACCCTGCAGGATCACATTCAGACTCCTTGACCAACTACTATTTAAGGCCCTTCACAATCTAACCGTAATTACTCTCCTTCCTAAACCTTCCACATCAGCAAGACTAGTCTCTACTCACTGTTCCCTGCCTCCCCCCATACTGTTCAAATCTTTGTAGTCCTTCAATACCTAGTTCAAATCCTTCCTGTGTGAAACCTTCTCATACCATTCTGGTTAAATGATCTCCCATTTTCTAAGTCTCTTCACTTATTCTCTGGCTTTTTTTTTTTTTTGAGTTGATGTCTCACACTGTCGCCCAGACTGGAGGGCAGTGACCGCTCCCGGCCACCGCAGCCTCGACCTGCTGGGCTCCGGTGATCCTTCCGCTCAGCCTTCCTAGTAGCCGGAACTACAGGCACACACTACCACGCCCAGCTAATTTTTGATTTATTGTAGAGATGAGGTCTCGCCAAGTTGCCCAGGCAGGTCTCGAACCCACGGGCTCAGGCAATCCACTCACCTCGGCCTCCCAAAGCGCGGGAACACAGGCTAAGCCACCGAGCCCAGCCTATTCTCTGGCTTTTAATGATACACTCCCCATGGTGTTGTATTGGATTTTAAAATTTATACTGATTAACTTTTCTCTTGCCTGTTTCTCTGAAGTTGATTCTAGTTTCTTGAGGGAAGGGTCTTCATTTTGTACATTTTCTATTCCAAGTGACACATTTCATACCAAAGTCAGGCAAGAAGTAGAGATTGTATCTATTGATGATGTTAGAGGGCAAGGTCAACACCTATTTTAGGCATATTGAGATGCACTCAAAAAAGTGCCCTCTTGCTTGTCCTTTCACTCAGTAGTTATTTGCTGAACACTTGTTATGTGCCAGTCTTTGGTATACGTCATTCAGATGTTTTGGAGGCTTCCCTAGCTAAATAAGCTGCATTAAGTGGGATTTTGCTTTTCTAAATAGTTGTCTTTTATTTTTGTAGAATATTGTTGTCTTATATTGAAAAGAGTGAAAACAGGCTAGGAAAACAAAATAATTTTATTTCTTCAAATTTTTGTTCTAACAATAAAAAGATAATAAGTTTTAGAAGCTGCAGAGTTGTGATGTTTAATATAGTAACCACTGGCCTCATGGACTATTTAAATATTTAATTAAAAAACTCAATTTCTTATTCATTCTTGCTAGATTTTAAATGGCGAATTGCTACAAATGGTCACATAGTAATAGTGCACATAGTAATAGGCAGATATAGAATATTTCCACCACTTTAGAAAGTTCTGTTGGAACTGGGGCTAATTATAAGTAAAATAGTAAAATTATAAACACTTTGAGACTAGCAGAGCAAAGTAACACAGCTTTACAGTTCCGAATCATTTATGTTAATATTCATTTAATTCTTCTAATAGTGAAAACAGGCAGTATGTTACCTTCACTTCATAAACAAATAAGTTATAATTAAAAGAGTTACAGTGAGGGTTAAAAAGAGTTAGTAACTATTAAAGGGTATTAAAATACTATGTATTCAGTTTGTGGTTCATCCCTCCATACTGAAACAAAATAGTTATTTAGCAGTCAAAGGAAGAACAAACCTGTTTTTTACACCCATGTCAATTCTGATACAATGTGTGGGATTTTCCCTCACACTAAGCATCTGCAACTCTCTAGAAAACAATTGTGCATCCAGCATGCAATTTAATTCTGGCATTGACTACATACAAAAGGATACTCATGCTGGCAAGTTCAAGTGTCTTAGAAGCTCTTGTGTCAGGAACCAGGGACTACGGCCAAATATTATAACAGAAGATGTTCCTATCACTTCTATCACTCAGAAAGGTGAAAGAATTGTAAAATATCTGCCAGGAACTAGGGGCAGAGACCAACTATATATATTCCTTATTATGAAACAAGTAGTATTTGATTAATGAATTATGACAAGCTTTTGATGTACAAGAATGTATGGTATTATTCTTGTTTTCACTTAGCATCTCATCAAGATTTTTAAAATATGTTCTATTGGTCTTATCTTTTGACATTTTCAGTGGAATTCAGTGAATTCTAGTCAATAAGCATTAATGTCTAAGGCCCAGTGTTGGGAGAGCGATGTAGAAGTCAACACGGGCTTGTCCCTTTCTTTCTGATGCCCTCGGTATTATAATACCTTAGAAATGATATTATAATATCGAGTAAGCCTCCCAGATCCCACGAATGTCATTCTGATCCCAGAAAGACTGATTGTCTTCATCTGTGTAGCAGCTTCAAGTCTGCCAGAGTCTTTTACTCTCCTCCACCCTATTTCCTCAGACCTTTAGGGTCAGGAGCAGCAAAGGTATAAAAGGCAAGAATACTTATTCTCGAGAAACCAGTTAAAACTTGTCCATGATTTTGGGGGTAAAAGAAGAAAAACAATTGTCCTGAGCATCTTTGATTTATAGTTTTGCTTTGGAAATTAAAATGAAAAACTGCTGGTACACAAAGAAATTTTGTTATGCAGAGCAAGGTACTCCACATAAGGAATGTCATTCATTTTCAATTAGTATATAGACTACCACCTTGTTTCGTAACTGCAGAAAAGTTAAAACAGAGTCCACCCCCACCTTAATTTTTTCTAATCCTGATCTTGTAAGCCACACAAATTTATCCGATACCAAAACTTTCACTGACTAAAATTTATCTGATACTAAAATTTTCAAAGTAAAAAATATGCTAAAATACAGTTTGAGTTGCTATTTAACATTTCATGCTTGTAACACTTAACATATGACAGAAATCTACACTGTAGCCTATGGTCTTTTTTCACTGCTTTTTTAATGGTGATTTGCCCTCCTAATAGGAAAAGTATGGGTTGTGATGAGTGCACAAATCATTTTCCTTTCTGTCTGTCTTAGTTGGGTTGTAAAGGCATTAGAACTGTTATGGGTAGCCTCAAGACAGTTTTTTATTCTACTTTTTAAAATTCACTTTATTTTTTCATTAAAAAATTTTTAATTGACAGATAAAATTGTCTGTATTTGTTGTGTACAACATGATGTTTTAAAGTATCTACATTGTGGAATGGTTAAATCTAGCTTATTAACAAATGTGTTACTTCACATGTTTTTTTTTAATGGTGAGACCATTTAACATTCAGTCTTTGCATTTTCCAAGAATACAATATGTCATCATTAACTGTAGTCACCATGCTGTACAATAGATTCTTTGAACTTATTCCTCCTATCTAACTGTAATTATATATCTTTTAACCAACATTTCCCCATTGATTCATTTTCATTTTCAATCTTGTACTGAGATTCTTGGAGCTTTTTGGAGCAGAAAAAGAACTGAAGAAGAATGCATTTTCACTCTATACCTTTTAGAAACTACTTGATAAGATATATTTAAGTTTTGGCTATGTGTAGAATGAGACAGAATAATTTAGGCCTGTTTAATTTTTTAGCAATCAGAAATGTTTAAATGCCTTTGTTAAGTTTAATGGGATATCTAAAAAAGGAATTACTTTTCAATGACTATTCTTCTTTTCTTTGAAATAATGCTTATTCAATAAATGGCAGCTAATAGAAGAAAGAAATTGTCCTAATTTTGTAACTATGAATAAAACTGAAGAAATATTAAAACAAGCATTCACTGATATTTAGGTTGGATGCTACTGCATATGTCAAATCAACTAGAAGAAGAGATGGATCTTACTTCCAGTGTGTCTTCTCTCATGTGTGTGATGAGCCTCTGTTACTGCAGTGATGTGCACAATTTGAAATAGAGCACAATCCTTCATGTCAGCACTTGAAGGCTTTTTTTTTTACAATGAGCAAAATGTTAGACATTTCAGTGTGAATAGCTCTCATGATCCAGAAAATACGAGCAGACAATTTAATTGTTCTTGACTGTAAAAATTAAATCTGATACTAAATTTAATCCAGGAATCTATTCATGTAGGGTTTTTCCCTCATTTTAAACCAAAATTAAACTTGCATGCCTAAGCACCTATGTTGATGTAACATTCAGAAGAAAATTCATACTAAATGACTTATAACCCATGCTTTCTTGCTCCCTGATTTCTATTCTGTTCTTTGACTTTTCTCATTCTGTTCATTACCATGCTCAAGTCTTCTCTATCCTTTTTCCACCAAAACTCTGTCTTGGGCTGTGATTCTCTCTCCTTCACCTCAAAAGCCCTGAGAAATTCCTCTACCCATGGTGGCTCCATGGTATTTGTTGAGGAGCTTAGGCGGGTGGCCTGGCTGAAGTGTGTTACCAGTGCCTAGAAGCTGTGTTTGTAGCAAGCATATTGTTTTTAACCTTAGAGTATTCATAAAATGGGATAGCTTAGCAATATGAGAAATTCCTACTTGTAATGGGTTTTCATATGTGCCCTAAGGAAGACAAGGTTTTTTGTCCCTCCCTTAGTAGTTCAAGACTTTTGTTTTATAATAGAGATAGGAGAGAAGGATCCAGGCAGGATTTTTTTGCCTTTCTCAAACTGGCTGCTGTTCCCTCCCCAATACCTGCACTTAGTTGGAAGCATTTTTTTTTTTTTTTGAGAGTCTCACTCGGTCACCCAGACTGGAGTGCAGTGGCCACTCCCGGCCACTGCAGCCTTGACCTGCTGGGCTCCGGCAATCCTTCTGCCTCAGCCTTCCGAGTAGTCGGAATTACAGGCATGTGCTACCACGCCCGGCTGATTTTTTTACTTATTGTAGAGATGAGGTCTCGCTGCCCAGGCGGGTCTTGAACCCGCGGGCTCAGGCAATCCACTCACCTCAGCCTCCCAAAGGTGTGAGATTACAGGCTGAGCCACCAAGCCCGGCTAGTTGGAAGCATTTTTAGGATTCTGATCAATCTTGTTTATTATTAGCATTGAAGGAGGTCCGTGTAGAAGAGACTCTTCAAGGAGTAGGAACTCACCCCCTGTTTGTGGCCCTATGGGGTTCTGTATTCTCTTGCTCACATCCAACACTTACCAATCTGCTAAAAATTTTAACTCAGTTCTTCTTTCCAGCATCCAGCATCATCTGTTCCAGGTAAGGAATTTTGATCTTAGAGGTACCTTTCTTTCCCTAGATTTCAGATTAGTTGGTTTGATGAGATTTCAACTCTCTGATGGATTGAAAAAATTATGAATTGGCAGGTTCTGGTTTTTTTTTGTTTTTTTTTAGCTTGTACTTGTTGATGTTGAAGTAGGATGTTCTCTGCTCTTTCTTTGTTTCTACCAGAAGAAAAGTTATAGAATTTTAGAACTGCTTTGGAGAAGCTCATCTTTCCATTTGAAATGCCAAGAACCCCTGGTCCCATTTTTTAAGTACTTTTATTAGATCTTTTTAATTTTTCATAACCTGTCTGTGTGCTGACTCCTCACTAAATTGGGGACTTAAAAGTCATGAAGCTAATTTTATTCATTTTTTTTCTTCAATATCCAGCAGAGTGCCTGGCACAGAGTGAATTCCCAGTGTTTGTTGGCACAGCAGTTTTCATTTTATATCAATAAGGATATTTAAGTTTTCTTAGAGTATTTAACGCGTAGGAACAACCTGGCAACATATTCTGTCTGTGGCACTTGGACTAACTTGAGAGCTTTCTACTGCAAGACTTTTCTCTGCTACCTGTGTTGAGGCAGGTCAGAAGTGTCAGGGGATTATCCATCCCCACTAGGGGCAGCCCTGAACCTGTAGCCCTGCTTCTTTTCCCCTTAGTTGGGACATCTTTGAGGTACATCCTCTGCAGGCTCACAGGTGTCTCCAGTGGGAATAAGACCCATTTGTTCACAGCAGTAGCTTACTCATTTGTCTACCCTGTATTGACTCCCCTGGTTTATTTACTAGTCCACAAATAAATTACTTGCACTCAAATCTTTGTCTTGGGGTCTGATTCCGAAGGAATCCCAACCCAGACTATTAAAAGTCACATAAACATTCAGACATCTGAAATAAGGTACAGTCCACAAAATCAAGGAGACTTCAGTGTGTTTTTGTTGTTGTTGTTGTTTTTGGAAAGGAGTTTCAACTTTTGTCAGATTTTCAAATGATTCTTTGCCTCTTGCCTCCCGCCAAAGTATTAGAACATTCATAGTTGACCAGTGCTGTCATTTTGTCATATATGCTTCATCTGCGTGTGTATTTTTGAAGGAATTGGAATCAATAATTATTATAGTTTTAGCCTCATTAAATGCTCTTCTAAAACAAAGTTTTGAAATGTTTACATAGAATTTTATTATATAGGTGTTCTGTTATTTAATCCAGTCCTTTATAATTGAACAGTCACTGTTTATGATTTCATGCTTTTATAAATAATGAAATTTATTTTTTAACTTGGGACTTCCTTAAAGTTAAGTCACAGACATTATAACCACATTTATTTGAGGAAAACACTGCTGATGAGGTTAGTGTTTATGAAATCAAAAGTGTTTAGACCAAGGAAAGATCACTGTATGCAGTCCCTTCCTTTTACAAGTAAAGAGTCTGGGGTCTGGAGACACGGTCCCTGAGGTTCATATGCAGTATCAAGAGGCACGAACAAGGTATCATGTTTCCCACTAGCTAATCTAACCAGGAATATAGGACTTTGCTCCCCTTTCCCCTGCCAGTTTAAAAAACAGGAAATGGTCTAGGCCAACTCAGCTGGAGGTGTGCTCTTTACAAATAAGGAATTAGAAGAAAACCATACCAAAATGAATGAACTACTTCACTACAGCAGAAGTATCAGCTCCTGTACCACTGAAATATTAATTAGGATCTGATATCTCAGGAAGTCAAACAGCAGGGGATAGACCCTATAAGGAACAGTGAGTGAAGCAGGGTTCCCTGAAATTCTGCTTTCATATTGATCAACTGGGATTAGGCTGAGGTCCAGTTTTTTGGCAGAAATTTTAAGATTTAACAAATGACTAAAGCTGGACAGGGTACCACATGCTTGCAGTCCCAGCAATGCAGTAGGCTGAGGCCAGGAGATTGTTTGAGACTGCTATGTACCATGCTCTCACCTGAGTAACTACTACACTCCAGTCTAAGCAACACAGGAAAACTCTGTTTCTCCAAAAAAAAAAAAAGACTAAACTCTTGGTAGCTAAGCTATAGGGATTGGCTTCTGATGTACGCAAATAAATATGTTGATTAATGCTTCATATATGTAATATATATAAATGTTACACCAGGGACAAAGTTTATTCCTTCAGTTCTTATGTTCTGAAGAGAAATTTCTGGTTCAGTCTAAAAACATTTTTCAGTATCCCAAAATAGACTGGCAAAGCTTAGAGATTTTAAGTTTGCAATTTTGTTTTGAAAGGGTGTGGTTTGAAGCTTAATATTAGCCTCATGCTAGCTATAAGATGTGAGACTGTTGACTACAAACTAAAGTTATAGCTTTATCTCAGATTATAAAGACATTATTTACTTGATAATTGTTTTTTTTTTTTTGAGTTGGAGTCTCACTCTGTCACCCAGACTAGAGTGTAGTGGCACGCTCCTGGCCACCACAGCCTTGACCTGCTGGGCTTTGGCGATCCTTCCACCTCAGCCTTCCAAGTAGTTGGAACTACAGGCGCACACCCGGCTAATTTTTTGATTTATTGTAGAAGTCTCGTCAAGTTGCCCAGGCGGGTCTCGAACCCGCGGGCTCAGGCAATCCACTCACCTTGGCCCTCCAGCGTGGGATTACGGGCTGAGCCACCGAGCCCGGCCTGATAATTTTTTAAAATTATGGAGCCATTCAGAAAAGTTACTTCTGAACCTTAAAAGTCATTGCATTAAGTTGTACATTTTGTTTCTCCCGTTCAGTGAGGTAGAATGCTGTAAGATGAGGTGCTCACAAGCAGATTACATGCTATGATTTTGATTTTAAGAGTTTAATAATGAACTCTTTGAACTATGTTCTTTAACTTCTTGCGCTAAAAGACATTAACATGTTTTAGAAGTGTTGTACTAGGTGCTGTGCTCATCAAGATAAATGGAATCGTCAGCACACATATCGTCTGCCCACTGGTCTACCTCAGTAATAACTCATCTTTTTCTATTAAATAGTTTTCTAAATATTTTGATAGAATTACCTAATTAGTGATAGTTTAAACCTTAATCAACATGATGAAACAAAAGCAAAATGTAAATTATCTACTAATACATAATATTTTGGTAGCTATTTAAAAGCATAATTTGAACTTTTGTTGTAAATGAAACAGGTGATCACTGATGATAATGAAACTCTTTTTTAGTATTTTTATGGCCTGTTTTAAATATGGAAAAGTACAGAGAATAATGTAGTGAGTGCTCATGAAACTATTATTCATATTTTATAAATCTTGTTTGTCAAATTTGCATAAAGTTTCTGAAGTTGATGTTTATCCTTTTCACTGTGTTTTGATTTCTACTACATATCTGTATTGCCATAAACTTGGGCTTTTAGATGCTGAAAATCTTTGTTATGGTTATGATTTCCTGACATTTTTTCCCTAGTATTAGATTTAGTAAATCTCACCCACTAAGTACTTTGATGGAAAGGACTTCTTCCTATTCCTTTTCTAGGCAGGGCTGCCAAGCCAGCAGTCTTTAGGAGGTTTCTATTATTTTTGTTTTTCCATTAGTAGGAGTTACTTAAGCAGCATTATTTTTTAATCTTTTTTAGCTCTCAATTTAGATATTAAACATTAGCTAACTTTTATTTTATTTTTTTATTTTTGAGTTGGAGTCTCACTCTTGTCACCCAGGCTGGAGTGCAGCGCCACACTCATGACCACCACAGTCTCCACCTGCTGGACTTAGGCGATCCTTCTGCCTCAGCCTTCCAAGTAGCTGGAACTACAGATACACGCCACCGCATCCAGCTAGTTTTTGTTGCCCAGGCTGGTCTCGAACCCACGGGCTCACCAAGTTGCCCAGGCTGGTCTCGAACCCACGGGCTCAGGCAGCCCTCTCGCCCCGCCTCCCAAAGTGCTGGTACAGGCTGAGCCACCGCGCCCGGCCCGTTAGCTAACTTTTAAAGTCAGCATTTAATTTTAAATTTTATTTTTCCTTGATGTAGTCTTACAAGCTTATAAGACAGATTGTCATTTTTATACTTAAAATGTGAATCATGATGATGTCTTTATTAATTTGGAAAGTAGTTCAGTGAATAACAGTTATTAGCTTATAACATGTGATAATTCTGTTCTTTGTCATTGGTGGCAGGTGAATGAGAAGTATTAAGTATCAATTTGATTTATTCTTTAGTCTCTGACTTACTATATGATCCAAACAAGGAATCATTTTCCCAAGTCATGAATGGAAATACACTTTTAAAGCATTTATGATTCTTCTTTTCACTTGACTTAATATTTGAAATCCAGTGCTTGCCCATCATTTGTGTCCACAGTTTTGCTTCTGCCCTAGCTATAACCAGAACTGTTCATGTGTCTTTAATGTTCATATCCTTTGTCAACTGAGGAGGGTATCAGAAAGAAGGGAGACTCAATCTTCACATACTTTCACTCAGAGCTGCTATGACCTCACAGAGAAAGCCAAATTGCAGACACATCCTGCATCTCTAGGTCAGGAGTGTATGTCTGTCCTTTTCTGCTCAGAAGTCAGTGCCAGCTCAGAGGTTTTAATGATTTCTGTTGAATGGTTCCTTTCTTCTTCATATTAAGTGTCATACAACTCTTCAAATTTCCCTCCTATATAGGATTTTTTTAAAACAGATATCTCTGTTTACAGAAAAACTATTTACTACTAAAATGGCCAGCATTTCTTGAAGAGAAAAAAAAGACACTTAAAGATATTTAAAGAAAAATTATATAAATAGGAAATTAACAAAATTTTGAAATCAAGAATTGAATTACTTTTAGCAATTCACCTTTCTAAAAGATACAGCTTAATGGTTTTAGTACATTCACAGAGTTGTGTAGTCATCATCCCTTCCTAATTCAGTCCCCCCAAATAAACCCTGTACCTAATAAGCAGTCATTTACCATTTTCCTCTGCCCCCAGCACCTGACAACCATTCTCTACTTTCTGTCTCTATTGCTTTACCTGTTCTGGACTTTTCATGTGAATAGAATCATGTAGAAAATGGCATTTTGTGTCTTGCTTCTTTTACCTAGCATAATATTTTCAAGATTCACTCATGCTGTAGCATGAATCAGTATTTCTTTTTGTGCCTGAATAATATTTCATTGTATGGATATACCACATTTGTTTATGTACTCATCAGCTATGGGCATTGGATTCTTTTGCGTTCTTAACTATCATCAATAATGATACTGTGAATATTTATATACTCTTTTGTGTGAACATATGTTTTTTGTTCTTTTGGGTATGTACCCATGAATGGAGATACTGGGTCTATGTCTGTCTTTTTGAGAAACTGCCAATCTATTTCCAAAGTGACTGCATAGTTTTTACTTTCCCATCAGCAGTGGATGAGGAGGTTTCCTATCCTCCACAATCTCACTAAACCTTGTTATTGGCTGTTTTTAATTCTAGCTTTCCTAGTGGGTGTTAAGTGATATCTCATTGTAGTTTTGATTTACATTTCTCAAATGACTAGATAATTTTGAACATCTTTTCCATGAGATTATTGGCTATTTGTACCTTTTATTTGGGGAAATGTTTATTTTAATCCTTTCCCTGTTTGTTAACTGGCTTACTTCAAGTGCTATTTCAAGGACTGTGATTACTTTTGGAGAGATATTTTATAGAATTGAATATAATGTATAAGTAAAATATATACGGAGAATTGACTGCCACATAGAAACAGCAAAACTGGTTTATACAAAGGAACATTTACCCATATGTGTTATTGAAATGGTGTCAACTTGTTTTATAACTTTAGTGTCAGATTTTAAAACATCTTGCTAACATTAGTGATATTTTACTATGTTCTAGAATAATATTCATAAAGTTTATAGAGTTGTCAACTGTGATCTATCATGCCATAATTATCTATCTATGCTGTCTAATACATATCTACTAGTCACATATGGCTATTTAAATTTAAATTAATTAAAATAAAAAGTTCAGTTCCTCAGTCACACTAGTCACATTTTAAGTGCTCGATTGCCACAGATAGCTAGTGCCTACCACATAGGATGGTGCAAATATACATTTTCACATAACCACAGAAAGTTTAATGGAAAAGTGCCGGTCTAAACTTATTTTATTCTGGAGTTTCTTTATTTTTTTATTTTCAGTTTAGGGGTTTTGCTGTATTGCTCAGGCTGGACTCAAACTCCTGAGTTATGTGATCTGCTGCCTCAGCCTCCAAAGTAGCTGGGATGATAAGCACACACCACTGCATCTTGCTGCTTCTGAAAATGGCGTAGGAGTTTTCATTTTTTAAAAGACTCAGTTAATTAGGGTTTTATAACTTGAAACAGTAACTTTAGAGAAAGTACAGGTCACTGTATTGGATCGAAGTATACTTCTACATATTAGTGATGGCGGCCTTCACTTTGCTATTTGTAGCAATCTTCATATTAGTGAAGATGTCCTTCACTTTGATATTTGTAGCAATCTTCTTAACATCTCTGATGTCATTTACAATGTAAGGTTTTAGTTATTGTTGCTGTTGTTGTTTTCCCCAAAGGGTCAGATTGACTTCGCGCGCGCTCTCTCTCTCTCTCTCTCTCTCTCTCTCTCTCTCTCTCTCTCTCTCTCTCTCTCTTTTTTTTTTTTTTTTTTTTTTGAGTTAGTGTCTCACTCTGTCACCCAGGCTGGAGTGCAGTGGCACACTCACGGCCTACATAGCCTCGACCTGCCGGACTCAGGCAATTCTTCCACCTCAGCCTTCCATGGGCATTCTCTTCTTTAGCACCTCCTAGCACATCTTATTCTTACTAGAATTCCTTCACCTTCTCCTCTTCAGCACTTTCTCCATTTATTCACTCCTTTAGTGATAATTCTTCATTTATCCTTATTCTAACTATTGAGGCGTTTCCAGAGATGGTACCTTTGCTGAATTCATAACTTTGTGAAATTCTTTTCCCTTGAGCATGGCCTGAATGTTTATTTATTTCTAATAAAAAGAATATTATTTAGGGTAATAGGATATTCCTTAGAAGTGATATCACTTTAAAAAAAAAAGTGATATCACTTTTAAGAGTAGTAATGTTATCCATGTTAGCAATGATTCTTGATGGCTTTCTGGTGAAAGAGCTTAGGATCCACTCCTGAGTCAGGCAAACGATGGAGTCTATCAGTGCTTAAAAAGAGCTGTCCAATGTGTGCCTGGAAACATGTAACAGGTGAGCAAGGCAGGCCTTTGGAAAATGTGTCTTCATTTGTACAAACTATCTTAGAGGCCTTGGGGAAGCATTACATCTCTCTGAGCCATTATTTTCTCATCTCTACAATGGATGGAGTTGAATTTGATGATGGCTTTGATAAATTTCTTCACATTTTTACATTCAGAAATCTAACATTTTGCATTTTGGTATGGCAGTTCCATTTAAGACAAAGCAAACAAAAAACTCTTCCAGGTACTGTGGACTTATTTTTTTCCTCCAGATAATACCGTATATTGTAGGTATGGAATTTATATCTCATCTTAAGTCTTTGGTGATATTTCTCTGGGTATTTGCGTACCCTATCTTCTCTTTTTTAAATTGCTATTTATAGTAACTTCTTAGAATTTTGCTTTTTATAGTTATGCAGGCAGTTTTAATGTGGTCACACTGTCTTATCTTTTTAAGTTTGTTTCCCTGGCAAATCAGAGAGATTTCTGAGGCTAAAACCTATTAATAACCCTTTTCAAAATTCCTTGCTAGAAGAAGATATTGTGCATGTACTTTGTCCCTCCTATGGACTTGGTGTGGCATGCCAGGAGCCATCATCTACACCCTAAAATGTTCCGGTTACCTATCAGTCACACTTAGAATGCTGATCTGGGCCTTCTCTTATCCTTCTGCCCTCTCTGGCTGCCTTAGCTAGATGGAAGCAAGTGGTTTTTGCTGAGAGCAAAACTTGCCTCTGCTGAGGCTCTTCCTATTCTGGGCCAAATATTTATTAACCCTTTCTTTTCAGTGTTGTAGTATCAGAAGCAAAATTCTACTCACTTGCTATATTTAAGTCTTGTAGTATTTATGTTCACAAAATTTTCTTGCCATTTATAAATCATTTGTGAAGCTATGTTTATCAAGCAAGACAAAAGTATATATGTTTTTTAAAAAGCTTAATTTTGTCCAGCAAGATTTCAGTATTACATAGTAGGAGGATGGTGAGAGAGTTTCAGTTCCTTTGGTCTAGTCCTAGTGCTGATGGGCTCTGAAATCCTAGGTGTAGCCCTCTCTTCCCTCCCTCCTCCCTTCAGAAAACAACTAACAAAGTGAATAATTTTTCTTCAGCTCTTGGTCATTATTAAGAAACAATAAAGGGAAGTCTTATTCTCAAATTATCTTATTTATTTATTTATTTATTTATTTTTGAAGCAGAGTCTCATTCTGTCACCCAGGCTAGAGTGCTGTGGCACAATCCCAGCTCACTGCAGCCCTGAATTCCTGGGCTCAAGTGATCCTTCCACCTCAGCTTCCCAAGTAGCTAGAACTATGGGTACATGCCACCATGCCTGGCTAATTTTTGTATTTTCTGTAGAGACGGTTTTCACTATGTTGCCCAGGCTTGTCTTGAACTCCTGGGTTTAAGTGATTCTCCCACCTTCACCTCTCAAAGTGCTGGGATTACAGGCATGAGCCACTGTGCCTGCCTCAAATTGTCTTTTTAGAGAGACACATTAGAGATACTAGACAGTGAAATTTACTTAAAATATTTTCAGTCAGCTTAAGGGTGTGCAAATCATTAATACCAGATGGCATCTACCTAGGATTTTTTGGAGTATAAATTTAGGATACCTGTAGCCAAAATGTGCAAATTCAGCTCATAAACAGTTGTGCCAGCAGATTGGTCAGTGCAAATTGAACATAGTGATGCAGGAGGATTTAGAGCTTTAGTTGTTCATCTTGCTTTCCTGCTAGGCTTTCCTGCTAGGCTTCTAACCCTGTTAATCAATTTGATTAGCATTATAGAGTAATTATTTTAAAGTGATTAAGTATTGTTTTAAATGATAGTAACTTTTGACTTATCAGTAGTATAACCAAATTTAAGAAAAACTCTTCAGAGGGAAAATAAATATGATACCTACAAGGAAAAACATATTTACTTAAATTTTTTTAGAGTTAAGAGATGCATAAGTATAGCAGATATGTTTTTCTTAGACTTTCAAAAAGTCTCTGGCAGATTTCCACTTTAAATGCTGTATTTTTAAAATGCGGTTGGATTTTAAGCGATAAGAATAACTGATTTGTCATAGATGATTGACACTTAGAAATAGGAAACAACAAGTTGTGATAAGCAGACATTTTTCTGAACAATGACATGCAGATAGGGTTCCTCGAGAGTCAATGTGGGCAACGATTTTAAACACTGAGATCTAATCAGACTTGAGGAGGACATGGGTGTCTAGGATGTCAGTAGTGAACACCCCAGAAGACTGACTTGACTGCCTTGCCTCCTGCTTGATCTCTTCTCTGGTTCTCCCAATTTGTTCACATTGATGGTTTTTATTTTGTAGGAATTTTTTAGTTAGACTTCCAGGGAGGGTTGAGTTATTGATTGCACTTTGTCAGGGCCAGGCTAGTGTTTTTAAATTCCTTTTGTCTGTCTTCTACATCTGCCTCCCACTACCAGAGGTACCTCTAATGTATTCAGTATTTTTATTTTTGTTCGTGTGTTCTTTTGTATGGCATGTATTTTATATTATGTACATTATTACATAAATGCTGTTATTCTAATTCAGTTAATATTTCTCACTTAGCAGTTTATGGTAAAGATCCATCCGAGGTGGTGTCAGCATTAGCTGGTTGATTCTGAATATTTCATGACATATATCCATCCACTTTTACCTCTCCACTCCTTCTGCGATAAGCATTTAGATTGCTTTCAGTTCCCTACTGTCAAAAAGAGGGCTGCATCTGACAGTTCCTTTGGGAAATATGCCCAGCACTAGAACTGCTGGGTCATAGACTGTGAGTACTCATGATTTGAGTAAGGTTTACTATGCTGTGCTGATGCTCTCTAGAATGACCACATCCATCTACAGTTCCCCACCAACACTTGGCATAATCCAGATTTCTAATTTTTGCCAGTCTGCCATTTATAAATCATCTCATTTTCCATTTGTATTTCTCCGACTACTTGTGAACTTGATCATCTCTTCATTTGTTTGGTATTTTTGTATTTCTGTCAATTTCTTGTCTATAGCTTTTGCCTATTTTTCTGTTGGGGTTCCTATCTTTTTTATGTTGATTTGAGGATCATCATATTCTAGATATTTGTCCCTTTTTAGGACTTTACAAAAAATCTTTTAATGTTTCATCTGCCTGTACATTTTATCTATTGAACAGAAACCCTTGATGAAATCATCATTTTTATTTATTTTTTATTGGATATATGCCCTATAGGTTTTGTTCAAGTCCTTCTTTATCCCTTATCCTCAGAGATATTCTTCAACATTTTCTTTTTTAACTTTATAACTTTTGACTTCCTCAGTTTGTCTCTCTTCCTACTGGGGTCTACATTATGTCACTGCCCAGTTCAAAAGTCTTCCAGTGACCTCAGTCACCCACAAAGTGAAGCCAGACACTTAGCAGGCATAGGAGTCCCCCAAGTTCTGTCTCACACGTCTCTGCTTGCATGTGCTTGCTTTGCCTGTTATTCACAGTTGGACTCCCAGTATGCTGAATTTGATATCTTCTAAAAACTCTAAGAGAAAAATGAGCATTGTGGCATAATTCTGAACTTTCCCTACTTAAATTATTTAAAAATCTATAAAGATTTATTTTGTTAATTTTTAATGGAGATACTTATATTTAAATTATAAAGGTAGTACATTCCCATTGTTTCAGAAGTCAGACGATACAGAAGCATGCAAAGTAGGAAGTAAAGAATTCTAAACCCCTTGCATACTTTTCTGCTTACATAGAGTCCTATAGGTCAAGGTAGAAGGAGTGAAGATGACAGTGCTCAGGCTGTGTCCCAACCAAATAATCTAAAATTACTGGGGTGGGCCCAAGTTCTTGGTATTTTTTAAATCTCCCTAGATGATTCTAATATGCAGCAAAGATTTGAAATAACTAGCTCTTACAACACTTTAAAAAACAAATTTGGGTCATATCAAATGTATCGTTCAGCATCTTGCTTCCATACCCCCCTCCCCTCACATATTTGCTAAGTGATATTTTAAACCCTACCTTTGGTTTAAACTTTAACTATATGGAAAAATTCCATTTATTTTGAAAATGTTAGCAAGCATGCAAACCCTGTTAATCAATTTGATTAGCATTATAGAGTAATTATTTTAAAGTGATTAAGTATTGTTTTAAATGATGGTAACTTTTGACTTATCAGTAGTATAACATTCTTCCTTTTTTACATAGGATTCATGGTTTGTCAGAATTTATAGTCAGTGGCCAGAGTCTTCATGGGTACTTTGTTTTTATTTTGCCAAATGGCAGAATACAATCGAGTACTCAATAGGAGCTAACGTTTGTAAAATTCAGAAGCCCCCCCCCAAAAAAATCAGTTTATACACAGTTACATCTTTTAAAAACAAAAAACAAAAAAAGTCAATTGCTGTCTGTTTTACTGAGAAATCACCTTTGTCATATCTTCAGTTGCTTCCTGTCTACTGGTTGCCTCTCCTTATTTTAACAATAGCTAGCAACCTGCTTTTACCTGCTGAGAACTCCCCTGGTCCTCCTTCAGGGTTAAACTATCTGGTGCCAACTCCTCTGCTCAGCCCCTGTTGTCTGCTCTGGTCTTACAGCCCTGCTTCATCTCCTAACACCCTGCTTGGACTTTGCTCCTGAAGACACTCTTCATCTCCTAACAAAGGCTTCTCAGGCCTCATCTTGCCCAGCAGCATTTACCACCAGCTCCCTGCTGAAATTGCTTTCCTTCCTTGCCTATTAGGACACTCTTTTTTTCTTTCTTTTATCTTTTTGACTCTTACTTAAGTTCTGTTTCCAGCTGACCACTTTTTTCCTGCTTTAAATTTTTTTTATTACTACATGTTTATAGTAGAAAATGTGGAATAATGAAAATGGACTTACTCATAATTTTACTTAGAAATAGCATTTTGGTTTTATTTCTTTATGAAAGTGGGGTCATGTTGCAAAGGCATAGTCTTTATTTATTTATTTATTTATTTATTTTATTATTATTTTTTTTGAGTTGGAGTCTCACTCTGTCGCCCAGACTGGAGTACAGTGGCTGCTCCTGGCCACCGCAGCCTCGACCTGCTGGGCTCCGGCGATCCTTCCGCCTCAGCCTTCCGAGTAGCCGGAATTACAGGCGTGCACTACCACTCCCGGCTGATTTTTTGATTTATTGTAGAGATGAGGTCTCTCTGCCCAGGCGGGTCTTGAACCCGCGGGCTCAGACAATCCACTCACCTCAGCCTCCCAAAGGCGCAGGATTATAGGCTGAGCCACCGAGCCCGGCTAGGCATAGTCTTTATATGTAGACTTTATTTCCCTCCTATCTAATAATATGTATTTTCTAAGCTATTTTTAATGTTTGCTATTATTTCAATTTTCCTTTTTTAAAATTAGTAATCATGTAGTCAAGTATAATAATAGTGAAAAATATGTAATGAATTATAACCCTTAGACCCCCCTCCCTCATTCTTTTTGCCAGAAGAATGCACTTTCAGTTATTTTGTCTGGTTTTTTATGATGTTTATCTCTGTATTTCTAAATAACATGGTTATGCTATTTCTTGAATAGTCAGTTGTAAACCTTATTTATTATTATTACATTTGTGAGAATTTCTGCCATGAGTTCTTTCCTGTCTTCCCACTTTGCTGATATTAATATATCATGATTTGTTATTAAATTACTGTTCATTGTTTTCTTTATTTGACTATGTACATATCATTCACCAATGAGCCAAAGAGTACTTTGTCTTTTTTTAAGTACAGGTGTTTTTTTCCATCAGTGGAAGCACTTGCCTCATTTTTCTGTTTCCTTAATTTTGTTTTGATCTACAGCCAGATCTTCCTACACCCTCCTTCAGCCTCTTAGCACCATTTTTCATGTGGTCAGCATACCAATAATGAGTCCCATTTTTTTCTTCTGACCTCCACTTTTAGGGCTAGCACACTCTCTCCCTGCTCCAGGCTGGGCCAGTTGCTCTCTAGGCCTACCACTCAATATCTTCACACCCAAGTTAACCCTTTTTAAAGACTAAGGAGATTTCTGACACTCTCCTGCATGATGTTGGCAAATTTAGGGTTTTGAGTAGGTCTCAGGAGGCCTTCTAGTCCCTGTAGGTGTCTAGCACTTGCTGCATGAGGGCAGTGAGCCAGGTTTGGCCCTGAATGTTCTGTTATTTGGCAACACACTTTCCTCCTTAAAATTTCAGGGGTTGTGAGTTTTTTCTGCTGGTTTAGATCTGACTGTTTCTTTCCTCCACTCTACTTTCACTCTCCTCCACACCCAAAAAGACCCTTCTCTCATTCTCCTTTCATTTCCAGTGTGATTATTGATTGCACTAACATTTCTTGGCCCTTGGGGAAGAAGGAAGTAGAATCCAGAAGTGCAGCGTTCACTTAAAATGAGGCTGACATTTTTAGATTTATCAGGAGGTAGGCAGATTCTTGCCATTCTAAAAATTGGATCATTTTCTTTATAAACCTTAGGAACTTTAAATGATACACTGTTGAAGAGGGGAAAGCTGTTTGTACTAGGCATATTTCTTATTATACTTCACCTAAGCTACTCATCCATTACACTACTATATTGTTTTCAACAAAAGGGTATGTATTTTAGACAGGAGGGTATGTATTTTCATTTCGTGCATTCTGAAAGTCATTTCACGTTAGCATTACATATTTTTTTTAATTATGGAGAGAGAAATGGGTTCTATGTAAAACAAGAAAGACTTGGTAATAAAAAATATGACCTTTTTACAGTCTTACCTGAAGTTTAGTTGAAATATCAATTGTGCTAAAAATATGCTATGAGACAGAAAGTTATCTGCAATGGTATGAATTAGTAATTTAAAATATATCTTATTTATTTAAAAGTAGATGAGCAAATTATGATCCTGATATGTCTGAAGTGATGATTAATACCATTAAGGATGATTTGTTTTGGAATAAAATATTTGAACTAGGCAATCACAGGTAGCAAAAATACTTTCAAATATGGTAAATTACTTTTATTAGTCAATTATTTTTTATTTAGATTTTTTAATATGAAATATTCTAGTCAAATTGCAAAGACTTTTTGAAGTATTAAATATTCTCCTTGTAATTAAAGTATATTTAATAGCATTTTAAATTTGTAAGCAAGCAGTTTTCATTTTTTATTATCAAATAGAGATTTTCATTTTGCTGTTTGCTTGCCTGTTAAATTTGGGCAAATAATTTAACAGCTTTGAACCTATGTTCTTGTCAATGAAGTGAGGATAATTCCAGAAATGCAATGGGATGAAATGAATGGCCGTTGCTCTATTTTTTAAAAAAAATTAATTCTGCATTTTTAATAGTCAAAGAAAACTATCAAACAATGAAGTACCATTTTTTTTTTCACAGATCAGACTGACAAACACTGGAAAGGACAATAGAACCTCAAGCGGTTGAGGGTCAGCGAGTTGGACTCGCATCTCCATCTCTTCTGGAATTAAGTTGGCACTACACATCAAGAGCCTTTAAAAAAAACTCACAGAGTTAATTTGACTCATCACTTCCAAAGTACTGTGAGGAAATAATCACTCATGTGGACAAAGACTGTTTTATCTTGTGTTGTTTATAGTATTAAAAACTGTAAGTCCACATATTGTTAATATATCATACAGTGAATTTCTTCGTAGCTATTAATGATAACTTTACGTTTAAAAAAAGGAGGGGGGTGTGTGTATATATCACCCTTTATATGGTAAATTGGTATCAGTTTAAACACACACACACACACACACACACACACACACACACACACACACACACACACACACATCGATGATGCCAGAAATATGTATACGCATGTTAAGTATGACATTCGCTCAAAAGATGGTGTTAATCAAATGAGTGCTAGTGTCACCATGTAACAGGGAGGGCAGTCAAAGTAAATGGCAAAAGCTCAGTTGAGCGAACACCTACTGCACACTGCTACTGTAATTTAGTTCAACTTCAAAAAGTAATACATATATACTGTCTCTTAAAATGTGTATACATTTTTTGGCTCCCCTGCATGTATTTCTGTTTTTGTACATATTTTTCCTTGAAAATATTTTAAATGGGAATTTAAATAAACATTTGATGGTTTACATAATAAACTTTAAGTTCTGCATCCTTTTTAACAGTGTATATTCATTTAAATTGAAGGCCTTGGTTTCAGTGATTGACTTTACCTGTCACTGATACTGTGAATTTGTTGGAACCTCCCTCTTAACATCAATATTCTATCCTAAAAACTCAAAGTGGTGGTAGATTCAGTCTCCTGTCAACACTTCTTCCTTATGGTCCACATCCATCTGTCCTTTAGTCTAAAAAATCTAGCTCCTTTTGTATTTTTACCTGTGAAAGTTCATAATCTCATTTCTTGCCTTTCACACGGGTCTTGTCTCTTGTCTCTTTGTAATCAGCCTTCACATGTTTTCCCAGAATATTCTTTCTTCAGAACAAAAACATGCTGACTGGGAAGTTTGAGTCTCTCTCCCTACCCCGCTTCTCCATAGGTAGGTGGGTCTTCATGAAACTCACAGTCAATTAACCTATTATGATTTTTTCCTGTAAAAAAGACAAATTTAAGTTTCTGCATTTTGATAAGGCATCTTTTTCATTATATCTTTAAAAAAAAGATTAAGGGTCTGAAATCTCACTGCCAGATGTTTTTTCTATGCATTTTGAGTAATGCATTGATTTCCTTAAAAGAATAATTCGATATCTTCCAGGTGTGCAATGATTCTTCAGCCCTGGGAATTCATAGCAATTCAGCTTGAATACAGATAAACCTGGTTCTTTAGGATATCAGTTGGTCAAAGGGTGTACTGGTGTTTATTTGGACAATGCCTCATGTAGAGATGGAGGTAGAGAGATGTGTGGAGCCCAGTATGGGGGCTAGGGCATGGAGCTTCCATGCCTTGGGCACACCACCCTCCAGGAACCTCCACATGTTCAGCTATCCAGAACACCTATATATTTTTTAATGACTTCAGTGACATGCTAACTTTCCTGTTCTGTGTTAGACTGTATTTGCATATATGTATTTTTGAGTGGGCTGCCTTTTTCCTTTGGCTTTTTGCCTAGTTTATATCTCCGAGGTCCCTTCCCTCTTTTCTGCATTTTCTACTTTAGCACATTGGTTTCTGCTTGCCGCATGCTATATATAAATCACATGGAGAAAGTAGATACTGATTGAGGAGACACTATATTCTCATAAGTTTTTTTCTTCCAATTCTTTAAAGTGTAGCTTTAAAAAAAAGTACCTCACTATTAGTCAGGCATGGTGGCATACCCTGTACTCCCAGCTACTTGTGAGGTTGAGGTGTTGGATCACTGAGCCCAAAAGGTTGAGGCTGCTGTGAGCCATAATCTTGCCACTGAACTCCAACCTGCACAACAGAGTGAGACCTTGGCTAAAAAAATTAAAATAAATAATAATAATAATAAATTCTCACAGTTATTCTGGAAACTGGCAGAGTGGTAGTAAAGAGTTTAGGAGTCAGGTAAACCTGGACTTGAATCTAGACTGTGTCACTTAGAAGCTGTGTGACCCTAGGCAAGTTATTTAGCTTCTCTGGCTCTGTATTCTAACTGTGAAACAGAGATCATGTGTAACTAAGTTTTTCCTTAAAGATTAAGTGATATAACATTGTAAAGTGTTCAACACTGTCTGATTCATAGGAAGTATTTGATAAATGGTTGCAGATGTTGCTATTATAGCATTAACTTGTCAGAGATGAAGGTGGAAGGCAGACATCCTATTTTAAATACTATCACAACTTTTAAAATACCAGTAAACATTGCCTGCTCAGTGTACAGTCAAACAAATCAAAACAGAAGTGTGGGATAGAGTACAGAGGTTCACCTGATATTTTGTAAGTATTATTAACATAGAGTGTGGTAAAAAGAGAATGAGGAAAGGATAATGGGGTTGAGGAAAAAACCCAAGTCTTAGTAAATAAACTATAAATGATGAATGGATGACTGCCTTGAAGCTATATTGACCATTCTCCTGGGCTCAAGGGATTCTTCCACCTCAGCCTCCTGAGTAGCTGGGGCTAAGATGCGTACCACCATGCCCAGCTTTTCCCTACATTTTAAAATGAATGTGAATATAAAATTAGATTGTAATGTGATTTGGAATGGGGAAAAAAAATTATTTTTATGGTCTTCACTACATTCTCGTGATGGAGTCTGTACTTAAAGTGTTAACATTATGTTATTAGTTTGTCAGTTTTCCAAAAAGGTTAACTGTGTTGTGAAATGTAATTTTGTTTCTTGGTCTTCATTTTTCTTTTCAGCATTCCTTTTGTGATAATAATCATTGGGAATCTAGTTTACTGTGCTGATGTTAGCTGTATAGCCATGTGCCCAGGATGCTTCTTCTAAATGTCTGGAGATGCTGCAGTGTTGAACACTGGAGATCAGTTGGTAGGGAGGACAGTCTTGGGCTGTTCTAGAACCTTGACTCCACTCTGCTTTGCTGTCATACACTTCTGCTCTATTTGCTCAAATAACACTGCTGACTCTCTGCCTGTAGTGGGAGGATTGTGAGTGGTTTATTTCTTCAGGGTGAGAAACTTTTGGTGATCCAGACAGTTCTGCCTCTGCTGACCAGGCACAGCTTTCTGCAGCACAGCTGGTGGTGGTGACAGCACAGCCTGTGGCCACAGAAGAGAGCAGAGCTCCCTGCTCACCTCAGAATGAGCCCATGGGGCTTGTGCACCAGCTCGGTGCTCCTGGATTCAAAACAGTTGTAGAAGCATATGCAGGAAGAACAGTAAAACACCCCACATGAGAGAGCCTGCCGGAGGAGTGTCTTCAGAGATCCAAAATAGAATTACTTCAGATTTGCCACAACTTGAGCAGTTTACTATGATGGTAAGGGGGAAGGTTTGCGAAACTTAATTTTAAATGCATAACTATGCGTTTATTTAAATGTGTATGACTAAATGACTCATTGCCATTTTTTTTTTTTTTTGAGTTGGAATCTCACTCTGTCACCCAGACTGGAGTACAGTGGCCGCTCCCGGTCACCGCAGCCTCGACCTGCTGGGCTCTGGCAATCCTTCTGCCTCAGCCTTCCGAGTAGCCGGAATTACAGGCGTGCGCTACCACGCCTGGCTAATTTTTTTATTTTATTGTAGAGATGAGGTCTCACCTGCCCAGGCGGGTCTCGAATCCACGGGCTCAGGCAATCCACTCACCTCAGCCTCCCAGAGGCGTGGGATTACAGGCTGAGCCACTGAGCCCGGCACAATTTTTTTAAATTAAAAAATGAACCCCTTTTGTGTCAATATCAAAGATGGGTATATTACCTGAGGGTACACATCCGCCAACCAAAGTGGTCAGTGATCCAGTGAACCCCATCCCCCACCCCCACACCCCCACCCCTACCCTGAACCCGAGCAGGCCTAACAGCCTACCCCATCCAATACCTTCTGTCAGCGAGTGAAGTACTGCCTTTGACCCACCTTGCTCCGTTTTTTTTCAGCTTGTTCTTAAAAGAAGTTAGTTCCTTGTAACCCAATTGTGTCTCTAGCTATAGAGAAACTATAACACCACTGAGTTTTGGCCAGATAAAATTTAACATGTATCTGCATTTGAGAATATTTAGAATAGCAGAGGTCAGGGTTCTGATAATCCGAAAGGATAATTCAGCCTGTGTCCACTGGCCTGGAGGAACATTTGTATTTGTGTGGGTGGCCAAGAAGAGCACCACTGACCCCCTACTGCAATATGAAAACTCGGTGGCCTGGCTTCATGGCAGTGTATTCTAAATCATGCCATTGTACTTATTCTTCATCCACTCAGTTAGAAATAAGGTCACTTATTCCTGAAAAACATTTGGTAATACTTGAACTAAGTATTAACTAACTGAACCTGCCCATAGATTTGTCTCATACTTCCTGAATAAAATGAACAATGTTGGAGCACATAGAATATAAACATACAGAATTTAGAGAGTAGGATGCATAAGTTGAACAAAGTCTTACCTCTCCAGACTTGGATTTTCAACTTCTGACTCTATTATCATGTACATCAACATGTATCAGGAAGTGAGGTGATAATCTCCCAGAAATGTTAGAAAGTTCTTTCTAATTAGTTATACTGATGTTGGAGAAAGCAATCATGAAAGTCATCCCCAGTAGTAAGTTGTTGACACTTTTATGGATAATATATAAGGCAATTTAATGTCTTTTACATTCATGAATAATCAGGGCAGGCTAATCTTGCATACTTGTTTCCTAATTACTCTATTTTTAGCATTCCTATCATTTCTCTTTCTCCTGCAAGAGGCTGGAACATCCTAACCACAGTGCAGTTCACGTACCCATAGAACAGTAGCAAATATGAAGGCCCCAGTCAAATCATTGCTTCTGTAGAGAAAGCAATCACCCTGATAACTGCCAGTTATCAGTTGACTGGTATAATCAACAACCTTGTTGATTATACCAGTCAAGGTTTCTTATTAAGCATTCAGAAGTTTTCATTTTTGACTTACAAATATGTTTTTGTTCTTTGGTAAACATGCATAATAGCAAAAAATAAAGATAACCCATCCTCATTAAAACCTGAGTTCCATAAAGAAAAGTCACAGAGCTTTCTCTGTTTATGGATAGTTTGTTTCCCTGAGCAACAGATAGTGCAGTGCTTATTTAATTTAGCAGCAATGCTGTGTAAAAATATAAGCCTGCAGATGGCAATGGCCTCCATTTTTTTATTTCTTTATGGGGTTCCTCCAAGTCAGTCTATGACTTACTTCTACCACAGATAGCATGGGTGAGATTGAGACAGCTCTCCTGGTTTGTTGGCCAGGGCCATGGAGCTACTTTTGTGGAGTTGGTCACTTGGGGGCTTGAACATACAAAACAAATTTAGAGAGATGCAGGTATCAGAGAGAGGGCATTGCCTAGCTCATTCTAAGCTATTGTGACAGTTGCGTCTTTCAGAGCTCGCTAGTCCCTTTGTCAGCAGCTCTGTCCTGGGCAAAATGAAAGACCCCAAATCTTGATGCATAGCCTTCCTGCTCATACTGTGCTGCTTGATGCTGCCTCTAAATAGCCATTTTTGTAGATTTACATTTACTTTGTCTGAGGCCTCAGAAACCTAGGAAATTTTACTATGGCTGCTAGACCTGGGCACAGACAGGTTTTAGATTAAACTTGACAGACAACAAGTATCTTGGAAACTCCCTAAGGAAGGGTCCAGCTCAGCAACACTCTGCAAACTCTGTATTCCTTTTGCACAGGCTTCCCTATTTACTATATCAGGCCTATTGCTGCCTGGGCTGTGGCCTCCAGTGGACTCACTGACTTCTGAGATGTGGTACCAAAAAAACTAACATTATCAATGGTGACCTCTCATAACAAAAACAAAACAAGAAATCCCAACATTTATTGTTGTCTTACAACTCTGCCTTTTTGGCTCACTGGGTATCCACTGACGTCACTTAAAATGAACCATTTGATTTTGAATTGCTACATGCCAGGTTGGTTTATGTGCTTCTGTTTCTCAGCATTCCACAGATGCCACATTACTCAAAGCTGTACTTTCGCGCATCTTCCCAGCTTTCCCCCGTCTGGCCTGAATTGCCTCCCTCCTTGAGGTTCTCATGTAGCAGCTGCTTGCGTGCACCACTGCCTTCCATGCACAGCACGTGTGCAGCCAACTGCACTCCACTGTGGCTGCAGTGCCGGTGAACAGGCCTTGCTCCAGGACTTTGCCACTCCTGTCTTGCCATCTGATGTTAAATGTTTTCTTAAAGGGAGACATTTGAACACTTCAGTGAAGGCAACCCAAGTTTCATAGCTCTCTGAAAGGTGCACAATGATAATTTTAGTCTCTAATATATGTCTGTTTTGATTAATTCTTATACTGTGTTCTCTCAACACATGCACAGTGTCGCCATGCAGATGTTTGGCTAGGTAAGGTTTTCTTGTCAAAGGCAAGTCGTGACCTTGATTTTCCCATTATTTTTCAGCCCTTATATCATTAAGGCTACAGGATCATTTGTAATCCCTTGAGGGCTTTTCTGAATATGTACCTCATGCTCATGCTTGTTGGCATCGGACAGTGTCTGGACAATATTTATAAAGTATATTTGATGATGCTTACAACCTCATTGGAGTTTTCTGAGGTCTGGAAACACTTAGCTAAGAAAAATAGAGTAACATGAAATTTAGTTATTTGACTTTATTGCATTCATGATGAAGTGTAGACTGTCTTCTTGAATTTAAAGAATATGATCATGAAATCTTAAGATCCTAGTGAGTGTATGAGAGCAAATATATTTTAGGAACTGTTATAATCCAAGTTGGCTGATGATATAAATTAAACAGACCCCTTGATGATGGCTCCTGGAATAAGGTTCTGGACACAAACGTCATCTCCAGTTCCATTAGGACACAGATTTCCGCCTTTGCAACTGAGGGGCTATAAGAATTCTGCTTCTGGTCTTCTCTGAGATTGATGTCTTCTTACTCCCAATGGAGGAGGGCTCTCCAAAAAGCTTGCAGAGAAGTTAGAGCCCTCATTCCCAAGCTAGTGCTTTGGGCTAGAAACCTTAGTTTGAATTGTCTCCCAAGTCAATTTAAATTTTAATGATGAATGCCTTGCCTTCAGTTACTTACCTGCCTTCAAGAGACCCCAAACTTCTTGCCGGCCCCCTTCCAGGTAGATCACTGCAGTCACTTCTAGTTGAACTTCTGCTGCCACCTGACTTCTTTTGGGTCCTACAACTCAACTCATTTCCTGTAAAATCTGAAATTTTCCAAGTTGCCATCATTCTTTAGGGACTTGGTGAGCACAAAATGTGGTTCACAAATTGCTTTAACTTGCATGCTGATAGGAACTGATGGTAATGCACAGAATGTTTGTTTATATTTGGTATAACCTCTACAGTATGTTAGAGATGGGTTTTATAAGAATAAAAGTAGGCATTCATAAAAACAGAATAGTAAGCTCTCTTTTAAAATAAACTTTTGGCACAAATCTTTGAGACTTTCTACTCTGTGGTCTCCTATTTATATATTTAAGAATGCTGTGAGAATTCTTGCTAAGAAGTGTTAAAGACTTTAGGCCTATCATATACCTCCCTTAGCTTTGCTATCCACATCTGTTTTGCATAAATCCAGTTAGAAGCCTCCCCTTGTAGGAATTTTTTAGCTTAATTAAAAGTTTGAGCTATAACACATGTGAAGGAATTGGAAAGGCTTCTGGAAGCAGCATTTGCCAGTATCCAAGTTGTTAACTACTTGCTGTGCTTCTTATATTTCATAGATGCATGTCAACTCATGGAGAAGATATGTCAAAAGGAATTTCAGTAATGCTTTATCTTTAATTTGATTCATATTTAGTTGGTAGCTGACAAGCCCTTCAGCTGTGCAGATTTTCTTGATTCTCCTTATGTCTCTAATTTTCTCCCTCACCTAGGACTTAAAAATATTTTGATACCTTATAAACAAATACTTCAATGACTAAGGGAAATTGCTACTAAAAGTAAATTACATGAATAATTTTTAGGGCAAATAATATTTTTGTAAGATGAAATTCTCATATATATAAATTCATGTTTTATAAAATCATATTTTCCTTAGTGCCTCCCAAAATTAAGATCTTCCATTTTTCATTGAATTTTATGTTAAAATTTCAGCTATTGCAAATATTTTAAACATATCTTTTTTTTTCTTTTTTGAATAGGAGTCTCATTCTGTCACACAGGCGGGAGTGCAGTGGCCTGATCATGCGTCACTGCAACCTTGACCTCCTGCCCTCAGGTGGTCCTTCTTCTTCAGCCTCCTGAATATCTGGGACTACAAGCGTGGACCACCATGCCTGGCTAACTTGTTGTTTTTTGTAGAGACTGTTCTCAAACTCCTAGACTCAAGCACTCCTGTCTATGCCTCCCAAAGTGCTAGGATTACAAATGTGAGCCACCATGCCCAGCTACATCCTATTTTTTAATTGGAAATTTTAGCAAGTAGACAGCATTTATGTCATTCATTTACTTAGAACTGTTTCAACCCCAGTTTGAGTTTTATGTAACCCAAACAGTATTTTCATCTTTAGTTGTATACATAATTATGAAAGCATTTTGTTTCATTATACTACCTCATGATTTTTTACTTTAGGACAGTGGTTGCCAACCTTTAGTGTATACCAGAATCACTTGGATGAATTGTTAAAAACAGATTGCTGGGCTCTGTACCCAGAGTTTCTGATTCTGTAGGTCTGGAGTGTTTCTGATACTGTTGGATCATTCTTTGAGAACTGCTGCTCTAGAATTTCAGGTGAATACAGATTTCTTTTTAAAATAATGAGTTTGCCATATGAACTTCACAGCAACTTGGATGAATTTAGAGTCTATCATACTCAGTGATCTATCATAGAAACATAAAACTGGGTACCACGTGTTCTCAATCATAAGTGGACCTTGAACAATTATCATAATAGTATAAGAAAGTAATGGGGCAGTGGTGGGAAACTGCCAGGGGAGGGGGGGCACACCTCCTCAACAAGGGTACATGTATAATGAACATGAATTGTACCCCACATCTTTAAAATAAAAAGCTAATAAATTAATAAATAAATGATAAATAAAATAATGAGTTCGTGATATAAGAGCACATAGAAAAAGTTTACCATAGATTTTATGGTTCACAAAGTCATATTTAAATTTGCTTTTTAGCTGTATTCTTTATCTTGTTTGTACTGCTGCTTACATCATGAGGATATTATGAGAGTGAATTAAATAACTATTTTGAGAGACTTAAGACACTGCTAGGAAAGGTGCTCTGTAAACATTACAGGTTATGAAGACTGTGAATTCAGCTGTGGGCATGCTGAGTATGTGGGAGGAAACCCTGTAGACAGCTAAATGACATGAAAATAAAAACTGAGTTCATGGCTCCAGAATCAGATTTTTAGTGAGTAGCCTATAAGTGATCAACAAAGCATAAAGATTCCATCAGTGCCCCTCCCGCCCCCGCAATGTACACCTACTAGGAAAACTAAAGACAAGCCCTTTGGAACTCCTGGAGCTTAGCGGGGAATCAGGAGACTGAACCCTAGTCATGGCTAGGGCTCTGCTGAAGCCCAACTTTTCCCTCCTGCGCTGTGCTGACAGCTATTGCTTTTGATAAACTAGTGAACAAAGTCTCGTCTATTCCCATGTAGCTTATATTTAAGGTGAAGGGGTATGAAGCAGATGTAGTAGTGGTGATAAGTACTAGGATGAAGAAGAAAGCTGGGTGGGTGAAAAGGAGAGGAGCAGGAGTTTAGGTGACTGGGAAGGAGTTGGTCAGGATTAGAGTCAAGGAAGGCCTCCTAGGTGAGGTGACTCAGCAGAATGAGATAAGGAACAAAACTGGGGAGGGGGCATTCCGGGGCTTGCAACTGCAAGTGCAGAGGCAGTTAGGGTGGCTAGAGTGCTGCTGACCCTGGAAGTACAGAGTGGAGGAGGTGGGACCTGAGATGTGTCTATGGTCCACCTGTCCACCAGCAGGAATTCCGTGAGGGAGACATCAAATACTCAGGAGGCACGTCTTTCAACAGTCCTGTTTTGTATACCTACTTAGTGTTTTAAGTAAAACATCTGGAAAATAAGCCCAGTTCCCCTCCAAGCTTTACTGTGAAGTATGAATTTTAAGAAGGATGGTTATATAAATATGAATAAAGAACTTTTGAATTAGATAGACGTGGACACGTGTCTTTCGGAATTGCGTTGCTTTGTTTGCACACTGCAATTGAAAGAATGCTTCCTTGAGAACCAGCAGACCCTTGAGCAAATGTGGATAAGTGGTGTCCCAGCTCTGAACCTCCAGTTAACGGGCTCTGCAATGCAATTCTTGATGTTAAATGGCCTTCCTCCAAGCTTAGAGGGAGCCTTAGAAGTTAAGAAGGTGAAGAAGACCTCAGAGAAGCAGTTCCTGCATTTACATTTTTATGTGGTATAACTCTCAAGGTTGTTTAGAAAAAGTTGTTAACAAAATAAGGAATGTGGGAAACCACTCAGCTAAATGATCTTCAGGGTCCTTCTCATTTATAAAGTTCTTTGAAGATATTGTTTTCATTAATCCCTAAGTATATGTTGCTCCCATATAATTTGGCCACAAAAATGTTTAGCTATGTGTCAGTGCCCTCAGGGCTTTCTGACAGAAGTACTGCTTGACTAATCTTGTGTTTAGTTCAAGGGCTCACTTGGTGATAGAGTTTGTACTATGTCTAAAGACTGTTCTGTGCCACTTTTGAAATCCAGTCAAGAATTGATATAATTGTCTCTTCAAAATTTATACTTGTTTCTGTTTATTTTTAAGCTCCTAGTAAAATTTTATGAATTGGCATATTCTATACTGAAGAGAATAGGAAAGGAATGCTTGAATGGAACTTTTGCCCATTCCCTCTGACTGGGGAGTTGAGAGTTTGCTAAGAAGTTCCTGTAGATGTAGTTTCACCCTGTATACCTTTAAGATAGATGGGTTAGCCAACTGCTGATTTAAATATTTGATTTTTTTCACTAGTGAAGTTACGCCAAAACTGGTTAACAAAAGAACTGCTAAGTGTTTTCTAAATGTACCATATTTCTTTTATGACTATTCTTCATGGTCACACTCACTTTAAAGGACATGTTCTTGATAGGTTGCTGCCACTATTTCTGTCTCTCATAAATAACAGTATGAAATTATAGAAAGAAAGGATGAGAAGTAAGTGGGCGATTCCCCTGGTCAGCATAAAGACTTTTCTGTCCAACTACTGACTGGTTTGTTCTTTCTTTTGCTTTGAAGACCAAAGTGGCATGCCCATTACTTGGGCATTTTTTTGTTCTGTACTGTTTTTTTGCTCCATATATTTTGTAGTGGTGCAGGTCTATTGATCCATAAATGATTAGTATTACATACTTAATCAAGATACATGGATTCAAGTTCGGAGAGAGATCTTTCTTTTTCGATGTTTTTCTCTATGTGACTGACCACTGTGAAGATATGAAAATGAGCGTATGCTGTTAATGGGGTGGTTTTGTTGTGATGTAATTTCAGTAGCTGCTCATGGCAGCTGTTAGTCGAAGGTAAATTGAAAGCCAACTGGTTTAAATATCACAGTGGTAAAGATCAACAGAATACCATGAAACTGGGACTCAGTCATGGCAACATGAGACTATCCCAACTAACACTCTGACGTGTTTCATCTGGCATTTGCCCAGATCAATCCCTTGCTTAACTTTCCCCATATGAAAAACTCCACTTTTGGGGAGAGGGGCGGGAATGGATTGAAGACCTTGACAGAGGCTTGCACTCTTGGCTTCTTGGTTCATTTTGGTTTTTGGTGACAATCAGAGTACTGAAATTAACACTGATGTCTTGCCCAAACTTGTTTTTCTCAAAGATATCAAAAGAGCAGAAAAAATACATTGTATTAAGTAAGTGATGTTTGGGGTCTCAGGATCTATAGACCTTCCTTGAACATGGACTAAAGATTTAGAAAACTCTCTCTAAATGTTTTTGGTTGGCTGAATATAGAGTAATGTGAACCTTTTGCTCTCCATGGTGATCTTCTGACCATGATTGAAAAATTTCTGGAACTATCCCCAGAATGGGCATCCTTAACCTTTGCTTATGGCTGTGCCACAGGGTGTCTGCTACTTTTCTCCTCTAATTAAGGAACATACAGCTTCCCCTACTCAAAGAGCATTTCATCCCTTAGACTTTACACATGAGACATTGAAAATAGAAATGAAGATACCAGTGAAGGAATGTTAGCAACCACTGCATGTCCTAGGCAGTTTCTAAATTCCCATGGACAATTCAAGCACAGGGTTTGAAATAGTTTATAATTAATGTATAGGTAGAAAATTGATACTGAGAGATCCAGCTGCTCTCAGAGTAGCAGTAGTGACTCAGAGGAGAGAGCTGTTGTACTATAAAATGAGCAGATTGCCTTTTTAGTTTCTTTTTCTACCCCGTCAAAGTGCCAGCTTGCTTCATCCTTACCAAACGTTAAATTAAATGTCTTATTTATCATGGTACCTCTGATGTTCAGAGTTATATATGTTGCTGTAATTCTTACAAGTTGTGAGCATACATACTTCCATGTGGACAGATGGTACTTTTGATACAGCCATCATAATCCTAGTAGGCCGATTGTGTATCAGAGTTTTATATTTGTCCATTACCTTAATTGTAGGGAGATTCTGGAGTATCTGTGTAAAGTCGTCTGACATGTGTTCTCTTTCTTTGCCAGAGTTCTAAATATTTATTAATCATCATTTATTTATACTCTGTAATGCCATACTTTATTGGTGACTGTTACACCTTTCAGAGGAACGTTAGGTAGATTTTCTTTTGTATCTAAGAGAAATATCTGCCTATCCCCGAATTTCAAATTACAGTTTATATTCTTCAAATTAATAAAAGACAAGTTCCTATCCCCCTCAAAAATTAAAATTACACAAAAATGCATCTAGGGAAATTCACAATATTTTAAACTCAAGATACTTATTTTTTTTCAAATTTGATTATTTTACATTTTGGATTCTGAATCTAAATCGATTATGAATTTATGATCAATTCAGTTTTCTTGACAGGTTATCTTTGCACTGTGAATAAACAAAGCAACAAACAAATTTAAAAAGCAACAAAATTTTAAGAGATGCAAATAGTTATGTCTTTGTGGTATTTTATCACACTGTTTTTGAAACACCAAATGCTGCTTTTGATCTTTTCCTTGAATCAGGAGACAAAATATCCATATTTTTATTGACAACACTAAAAGCCTCTAAAATATGAAATAATTGTCTTTTCATTTTCTTCCTCATTTACTCTAGCAGATGATGTTTCAATATATTGATACATAATCAAGACTTTACTAACAACAGTTTTTTAGATTGTTGCTAGAATGATCACTCTGGCTTATAAGGTACACTGTATACACTAGGTCTGAAGCTGAGGATTTAGAAATAATAGTGTGACCACATTGTGACATAGCTTGTATTATCTCCTGTTAATGGAATATAACTTCCTTGACTTGTGGTTGTTTTCCAAAATTCTTCCTGTAAGAACCTGAAAGGCCTCACCTAAAAAGAAACAAGTTAGCCAGCTAGGAAGATTGAAAATAAAATCTGATTCCTCCTGACATTTTTAGTGCCAACTAATGAACAAATGACTTATTTAAGAAAGCAGGTTCTTCAGTACTTCTTTGTGTCCTAATATGACCTATCTAATATAATAAACATTTTTCCTTAAGTGAAGCACTATAGTGCCAGTTTCTATTTTTAATTCCTCGAATAGTAAAACCAGTTCTGTCAGCAGGCATTAATTAAATGCCTCAGCACATATGTTAGATATCATAGAAAATACAAACATAGAAGACAGAGAGCCTAGTCTCTTTAAACTTAAATCTAAATAGATGTGAGGGCATTTTAAAATGTTTAAAGAGCATCCACAAGTGGGTGAAAATGAGCATTGTGTGTTATTAAGACTTGAACAAGATTGCTTGGACTAGAGTGGGGAGTCTTCTAAAAAAAGGTAATTCCAGAATGCATTAAGGAAGGGCTTCTTAAGGATGAGGCACTTGCAATGTGTGTGTATCAATGGAAGAAATGGTTTGGTGATTCGGGTGGCAGTGAACTTGGTTTTACACTTGCTTGTGGACTTTGAAATGACAAGAAGAGCAGGGCTGCAGCTTGGGGAGGGTTGGGCTGAGGGGGCCGAGGCTGCTACTTCTGTCTCAAGCAGCTGCTTGAAGCCATGAAATTAGACTTATTCTAAAGGGGCTGCATTGAGCGGAAACTGCTGCCAGCAAAAATGCCCATTGTGCCCATCATTGGGGGACGAGCAGATACAGGGGATCCCTTCCATATTTCCACCTAACTTGCCTCTGATTTTTTTAATGCTCTCTACTACTGCATCTCCTCCACTGTTCTGTCAAGATTCCTCATTCTTCAAAGTTCAGCTCAATCCCTGTTGTGTGGAAAGCCCACACAGTGGTAAGGGAAGGCCTCTGTGAGCCTGAGTGAAGTAAGAATGAGTCCTTTAGAGATGTCAGCTAGAGGGATCATGTAAAGGTCTGCAAAACCCACACTGGAGTCCTCCGAGACCCTGTTACCAGACAGCACAGAGCCTTTCCCAAATCCTTTTAAGTTGATGCTTCTGTACATATTGTATTATGTTGATCAAAAGTGTACTTTTTTGTTAATTTAAGATACACAGTTTTATTTGAATGCTGTAATTTACTAATACTTCACAACAAAACAAACAAATGTTATACCCATTGGAACAGATGAGGAAATTGGAGAATTTGCTTTAGCTTAGACAAATTCTGTTATTTATATGATGAATTATATTTGCTCAGTTTTCTTTGTCACCTGACTGAACAAAACAGTGACAAATTGTATTTATCAGCAAGCTAGAGAGAAACCAACCAGATAACTAGTTAGGAAGATGTTTTTAAAGTGAAACATTTTTGTTTTCCAGTTTTGTTTTCTTACAAGCTTTCATACAGAAAACATTTATTTACCTTTCCTCTGACTATGAAATGCCATTTAGACGTTACACATAAGGTAAGAGCACAGACAAACACAAGCTAGTCATAAAAGTTGTCTTTCTCTGAATCAGACCCATTGGGTGTTTAAGAAAAAAAATCTTGAGTAAACCATATTTAGCCCATAAAAATGGGAAGTTTTTTACCAGTACAAATGGTATGGTATGAATAATAACTCAGTTAAAAAATGTTATGATACATCTTCTCTAGAGAAGTTTCGAGTTGCTTAGTGCAAATTTGAGGCTGATTATTATTATATATGCATTGTTATGCACCTATGCTCTTGGAGTGACTAGACTAGAAACATACAAAATTATTTTTTTAATGAGGATGGGCTTAATTTAAAAACGTACAAAATAGCTGGGCTCGGTGGCTCAGCCTGTAATCCCGCGCCTTTGGGAGGCTGAGGTGAGTGGATTGCCTGAGCCCGCGGGTTCGAGACCCGCCTGGGCAGCAAGACCTCATCTCTACAATAAATCAAAAAATCAGCTGGGCGTGGTAGCGCATGCCTGTAATTCCGGCTACTTGGAAAGCTGAGGCGGAAGGATCGCCAGAGCCCAGCGGGTCAAAGCTGCGGTGGCCAGGAGCGGCCACTGCACTCCAGTCTGGCCGACAGAGTGAGACTCCAACTCAAAAAAAAAAAAACGTACAAAATAGGAATAAGTGCACCCATGGTTTCTGGATATCATATATGGAATACTGAACCATGTTATATTGCTTCTTGGTTATGAAATTGAACTTTATACAAAACTTAGGTGAAGTGTTTTTTGAAAGCAAAATTTTAAAACAAATTATTAGACATATATGATATCCCAGAATTAAAGCTTTGTTTTATAAAAGGTGACTTAAACCAATGACATTGAAAGAAGAAAGTTTAATTAACATGTTCATGGTGATGATACAATTTAAAGCATAGCAATTGCACAGCAGTGGCAGAGATTCATGAAACAATTGACATGTAAAACCCACTTAACCAGCTCTGTCCCTTGACTGACAAGCTGAGGTGAGCTCATAAGGCATGAGACACTTACTTCCTCTGCTGTGCCTTTATACATTTGTGAATTAGCATGTAGTTGTGTTCATCATGTTTTAGATAGACTGATGAACATGTTACTCACACTGACCAACCTTTTCATTTGTATGGGTTTCCCATTCTTAAATTTTTGAATTAGAGTGATAACTATTCAGCTAGATTTTTTTAGTCAGAAAATATAGTTTATTTAGAATGTAAATTAGGGAGAGAGAGAAAGAGGAAATTCACCTTCCCAAGGAAGAAAAGGGGATCAAAGCCTGGAAGCATGGCAACAGCCATAGTGCAAAGAACACATGATTGCACCATAGCTTAACAAGGCAATGGTCTTTTTTTTTTTTTTGAGACAAGGTTTCACTCTGTCACCTACACTGGAGTGCAGTGGCATGATCACAGCTTACTGCAACCGTGACCTCCTGGTCTCAGGCAATCCTTTCTCCTCAGCCTCCCAAGCAGATGGAACTACAGCATATACCACCAGACTCGGCTGTTGTTGTTTTTTTTTAATTTTTTGTAGAGACAAGGTCTCACCATGTTTCCTAGGCTGATCTCAAATTCCTGAGCTCAAGTAATCCTCCTGCCTATGTCTCCCAAAGTGCTGGGATAACAAGTGCTCAGTTAGATTATTGTTGGGAGATAATACCTAGCAATAGTGACAAGACCTCCCCAAAATCACATCACAGAGTTTTGAAGTCACTGCAGTCCTAAGCCTGTCTTCAATTTTGCCATTCTAAGAGGCTGGAGTAATCTATAAACAACACTGATTTATTAATTCATGATTACTAAAATAACCCTGTTTGCCAAATAGGCTTCTCCCTTCTAGTATCAGGGTAACTATTGCTGTAGTGAAGCTAGGCTCTAGACTAGGCTCTCCTGGATTTTGTTCATCATTGTATCAACCAGGGACTTGGCACGTGAGGGATAGAAATATGCAAAACATTAATAAGCAAAGAGATAGTTGCAAGAGAGATTTCATCTCAGGACCATCTCTGTCCCTGAGAGTGAAGAACTTTCTGTAATCTCATTTTTTTTTTAATTCTCTGGGCATGGCGGGAATCTAGGTTTTCTTTCCTGTGCTTCATACTGACCATCCCCTTCTCCAGTTCTGACAGTGATTATGTGTGATGGATCATAATCATACAAACATACCCAATTTTTTTATTAATTATAACTTCATCTAGAAATGACTTTTAGCCAAAATCTCAGTTAAGGCATTTTCAAAAACTGCAAAATTTTGATAAATTTCAGATTTTCTGGGCTGGAATATTTTCATTCTATTTATAAGGTTACTAAATATACCTCCAATACTGACATAACACTCAAGGCTAATAAAAAATCGTCTCAGGTTAATGTGGCTTAAGTACATAAAGCAAAGCCCTGAAAATGCCTAGATGAGTTTTCACAACTCCTTAAACATGTAGGTTTAGTCTTGGCCTTTTTATTAATTTCTAGTAAAATTCTGGTCTCACTACTAGAATCTTTTCCTTGATTATAGTTTTTATATTTATAGAGCTCTTGAGGGGAATACATTTGCCATTTCTTTATTTCCACCTCTGTCCAATCTTCTTATTTTTTTGATTTTTTTTTTTCTGATTTTCTTCTCCTGAGGCAGTCTTGTTTTCTTTTCTTCAGATTTTCAGAAGCAGCTCCCTATAAGATTATTGAAGCAAGCAGGATGGTAATACTTCTTTGCAGTTTTCTTAAATGACCGGCTTGGACAATGAAGGACAAGGTCTCCTGGATTTTGTTCATCATTGTATCAACCAGGGACTTAGCACATGAGGGATAGAAGAATAATTGTTTCTCATAGAGATGTTGGAGATTTGTTCTTTTTGAAGTAATCTTAAAGTTTTCCTTGCCTTACAGTTTCTTCCTATCTCCTCACCATGCCTTCCAGACATTTCGCAGTACTCTCCTAAGTTGACAGCATCTAACTTTTACTCTCTTCCAACTCCTTGCCAGTGTCATCTAACTCCAGGTCACATTGCCACATTCACTGGGACAATGGTACCTGATTTGGTTTAACTGTTTCCTCAGCTCTCACCATCATCTTAGGCAATTTTAAAGACAGTGGGGATAACCCATCTCTTTCCTTGTTCTCAGTGTTCTTTCATCTCATCCGCAGAGTTGTCTCTTTTTTTCACCTCCTCCCTCCTCCAATTTTAGACTGTTGATGTTCTCTGAACACAACAAACTGTGATGTTTTATACCTCTACGGCTTTGTAGTAACTTTGGTCTTCCCTGGTGACCCTGCCCCCCCATGTGGTGCTGATCTCTTTTCTCACTTTTATGGTGGTATGCATTGTACGTCTTTACTGTTGCATGTATTGCACTATTTAACTCCTTTTCTTCCTGCTAGACTGCGAACTCTTTCAGCATCTGAATGGCCATGAAACCTAACATCATCTGGTGTATAAGTGTTTTTTTCATGAAAACACAGATAACTTGCCATCCTTTACCTTAGTTTTTTTCATCCTCTCATGGAAAAAACACTTATTGAACACCTACTGTGTTCCAGGCACTTTTTAGGTGCTTAGAATAGGGTGGCGATCCAGATGAAAATTGTCTCTGCCCTCACTGATCCTAGAATGCATGGTTGGGGGTTAGAAAAGTAATGTTATAGTCCAGTCCATTGCATGCTCCATCTGTAATTTTAAAAATTCTTAAAACTCAGTAGTGGTTATTATTTTTTCTTGTACTTTCTTCAGAAAGCTGTTTGGCAATGTTAAGTATAAAAATGTGTTTTGCTTCTTGAAAATAAAATATGGTATTAATCATAGAGAATAGAGACGGAATGAAGAAGACTGAGAGATAGCCTCATACTTCTAACTTGCTAAAGACAGGACTGAAAAGATGTTATCACAACTGATAATCTGGAGTACTTTTTTAGTATCTTTAAAATCAAGAGCCTTTTACTCTAAAGAACTACTTAAATAGCAAGTCATTAAATATATCATTGCTTAAATCAGCATTATTAAAAGAGACTTTAAACATTTAAAAAATCAGTATTTAATGATACAATTAGAAAACGATTTTTGATGATACAGTTAGAAAACGTCGACTATGCTTTTTACCTGTGCTTTCAGTAAGGTACTTTATAGATGAACATCTGTCCTAAACTGGACATGTTTGAGGCAAATTGTCATATGTCCCAGATGGGGAATTGGTCTGCTCAACCAAAGTACCAGAGAGTACCATGCAGCTAGTCTATTTCCACATGAATGTTCATGAAACAAGCATGAAGAAAATAATTAAAATTTGCACCTGGCCTAGAGTTGACTGGGTTCTATTTCTGGAAAACAATTTATTAGTTCACTTTCAAACCTAGTTTTCAATAAATTTAAGAAATTTACAAGAAAATTAAGCAGGGCATGGTGATGCATGCCTAAAATCGTGACTATTTGGGAGACTTGAGGTCAGGAATTTGAGCCCAGTCAGGGCAACACAGACCCCATTTCTTTAAAAAATGGTACCCAATTTATAGCCAAGACACAATTTCATGCTTGATTTTGTTAGCAGGAATCTTTATTAAAAAGAGCTTTAATTTTGTTGATACCATTGTCTTAAAGTACTTAATGTTTTTCTTTTAATAGATTGGCATTATTGGAAAAGCTCTGCAGAGCCAAATATAATTGTAAAAGGTGAAACAGTACCTCTTTCTAGCTACATTTTCTCATTAATATTAATTATTATATTGCAGGATTTCCCAAAGTATGTTCCTCGAATGTTAATAGATAATCCTCAGAAAAGTGGGAGGCTGTGGTCAAATAAGTGTCGAGATGTTGCACTAGATGAGATTAAACAGGTTCATTCATTCATGATTTCTCCATCTTTAGGATACTCGACACCAGTGCTTCTCAAAGTTGAATGGGCACCCAAAACATCAGGGATCTTAGTTACATGAGTAGTCTGATTTAGTCTGTCAGGGGCAGGCCTGGAATTCTGCATTTCTTACAAGTTTCAAAGTACAACCAGTGCAGTTAGTACATAGATCATACTTTAACAAGATTCTTAGGGATTTTCAAGGTGAAACATGCCCTGTAGCATTCCTCAAACTTGCTAAACCGTAGGAACCTCATTTTGAGATGCTAAAAGTGGTCCATGGAGCATACTTTAGGGATTTTAAATTTTCAATTAAATCTTTAAAATTACATGCCAGATGCAGTGGTTCACACCTGTAATCCTGGCACTTTTGGAGGCTGAGGCAGGAGGATTGCTTGAGCCCAGGAGTTTAAGACCAGCCTGGGAAACATAACAAGACTATGTCTCTACAAAAAATTAAAAAAATTAGCCAAGCATGTGGTGCATGCCTGTAGTCCCAGCTACTCAGGAGGCTGAAGTGGAAGGATTGCCTGAACCCGGAAGGTCGAGTCTTCGGTAATCTATGATTGTGCCACTGCCCTCCAGCCTGGGCCACAGAGTTAGACCGCAACTCAAAAAATTTTTTTTCAGTAAGTAAAATTACAAATGAATTAATCTGTAATTTAAATAGAAGTCAAATACAGAACTTCTAGATTATGATTGTCCAGAAAATCCAGAAAGGCAAGTATAAATCCCAAGACACTGAAAAATCATTTAGCTAATTCATGTACCACGAACATGAGCTTAAAAGACAACCTCTACACAAGATAGCAAGTTGTCACTGTGTTATATACTTTTCTTATTTTTTAACAGGCCTTATAAATACTATTAAATGCCCACATCCTTAAACAATTTTTAATTGCTTCTGGTAATTCATGTATTATTTACCACATTTCTAAATTCCCGTATGTGCTGTGCTAGTGATTTCAGTAGTCTTTAATCTTTGTTAACACTAGCATTTGATAAGAAAAACTAATGATGAAAACAAATCTTATGTTTAAGCCGATTGAGGTTTGATATGGCTTACCATGTCCTAACTACAAATGACATAAAACAACAGTCTAGGGAGACTTTTAGAAATCGATTGAACCTAAAATAAATTTTCAAAGAAAAAAGCTTAATAAAATTAATACATATAGGTAGACTTTTCTCCACCTGAGTCCTTCTGTCACCTGGAATAGTGTCTTCACTTCTGTATGCATGTCGAGCCTCTTTGAGCCCCAGCAGTCTGCATGTCAGCTCTTAGTTGTTTATCTCATGCTGCATGTATTGTGTGTGTTTGTTCATTTGTCTTCACTTGCCTTCCAAACTGTAAGTTAGATTGGAGGTCAGGGTCTTATTCATCTTTATACTTTAAAAAGATGTATAGCTTCTACATCTAGTTTATAGTATGATTGGTACCTAAGTAGATCAGTAATGCATTAAATAAATGATATCATTATAATTCCACACATAAAATTTTATTTGACTCTTTAATACTTAAAATAATACAAGTTAATTTTTTTTATTAATCCCCATCTTCTGTCTTCACTGTTGTGTCAGATAGTATTACTTATTCAATGTATAACAAGCCATTGCACATCTCAGTGATTCAAACAAGTTTTTATTTCTCCACATTCTAAGGTGGCAAGAAGGTTCTTCTTCTGGTCTTTTTTGGGCTCACTTAGATGGATACAGTTGGCTGGTGACTTGGTCAGGGCAAGACTGTCTAGGGTGGCCTAACTGTTCTGAGGTCTTGACTGTAAAGTCTGTGATTGCTGGGCTTCTGTTTCCATGGCATCTTCTAATCCTGATCTCCTTCACAGCTTAGTGATCTCAGGGTTTTAAAAGAAGCTGCCAGCCCTCTTAAGATTTAGCTTCCAATGTTACACAAGATCACATCTGCCACATTATGTGATCAAAACAAGTCACATGGCCAACCCCAAATTCAAGGGGCAATGCAGTGGATACTGTCTCCTCCTGAGCCCATCAACAAAGTCACAGTCACTTAGAGTTACTGTCTATATCTTTTTCCCACTAAAATAAGAACACTAGTGCCATTTTACTTTTGTCAACTTCTCACTCCTCATGTTGATACTATGTGGAATTTATGTAAGTTTAATCTTCATTTTTCCTGAATTATTTGCTTAGCACTCTTTTTTGTGTCCTAAACTTTCCTCTATCACATTTGTTATTTGGCTACAGAACTTTCTTTTATTTAGCATTATGGTTAGGTGAATTTGGCTATGGAACTTCTTTTAAAGAGTATTGAAACAAATTCCCTGAGTCCTAGTATGCCCTAAAATGCCTTTATTTTGCCCTCATATTTGAATCATATTTTCGGTCAGTACTTGGAAGTTATTGCTAAATCTCTGGTAATTGAAAAGAGGTCTGATGCCAAACTGATTTTTGTTCCTTTTTTCTCTCTTTAGTGATATTTATAATCTTTTCTTTATCCTTGGAACATAGGAATTTTAACAGGTTGGTTTCCTTTTTTTTTTTTTTTTGTAGAGACAAAGTCTCGCCAAGTTGCCCAGGCTGGTCTCAAACCTGCAGGCTCAAGCAATCCACTTGCCTTGGCCTCCCAAAGTGCTGGGATTACAGGCTGAACCACCGAGCCCAGCCAGTAGGTTAGTTTCAATGTAGTTTGTTTCATTCATTTTATTCACCTATTGTCCCATTTTAAATTATCTGTCTTTAGCTCTGGGGAGTTTTCACTACTTATTTCTTGTAGTATTTCTTCTTTTTTCTTTCCCAGGAACTTTGAGTAATTAATCTAATCTCTAGTTCTCAAACTGTTCTTTTATCTCTCTCTCTCTCCCCTCTCCATGTATGAGAGTATTTAAATCATTCTTACAACATTCTTTTTAAAAAATTTATTTCACTATTCATCTCATTGATTCAGTTTGCTTGTTTGTTTTTATCCTGTAATTTTTTTTCAAGGTTTCTCTTTCCTGCATGCAGTTTTCAAATTAAACACTAAGGATATTACTTCTACCTGTTCCACTTTATTTTGTTCTCTTTAGAGAGTTTGGTCCCTCCTGGGCATGGGTGGGTATCTGACTAGGACTTCTCTGTTCTAATTGCTCCTTCTTTGCTTGTGGCAAAGTGCTTGGGCCCTTTCAGGGCAGGGGCTTTGCCCAGCTGCACTCTGTCTCTCTCCTCTTTATCATCCTGATCTTGGCCCCCAGTCTGAGAGCCTAGAGTTTGGTGTCTACCAGGCTCTGAGCCTGTCACTGTCCTGCCAGATGCTCCACCCTCTAAAGTCAGCCTCTGCCTCTTTGTGTTATGGTTTCCTCTGTTTACTTTACCATGGGTCTGTAGCAGTTATCTTTCTGACATTTTGCCACACTGATGGCATTTTTAAAATTTCTAAACTGGCTAATTTTCTTATCTTAAAAAAAAGAAAATGTCTCTTCTGTTATTTCAAGAACTTGTGCGTTGGAGAAAAGTGGCAGTTTGTGCTCATCTTTCCTCTTGATCCAGTCCTTCCCCCTCAGAGTTTTAATTGCATTCTTTCTCTATTGATTACCTCCATCCTATCTTTGTACACCCCTCAACATTCCAGATACAACTCTGGATTTATTGCGATTTCCATTTCTTCTTCTCCTTCCCCCTCTTTAGAGCATCTATGTGCCATAAACAATCTCGAATCCTCCCAAAAAAAGAACTAGTAATACTTTCCAAAAAGATTTCCTTCTTTCCTCCTTCTTAACTATCTATAAAAAATAAGATATTTTAGGGAAAAGTTGAGAATTAACTAAGTACAATTTATGTTTATTAAGATAGAATTTCTAGTTTTTATTAGCAGTTTTTACAGTACTTTCCCATTGTACAGGGGCCAAGTTAACACTGTACAACACCAGGGAGCACTGTTCACATAGGACATAGGGTGTAAGCAGGTGTGTGAGTGGTGAGCAGTGTTGACCCTGATATTGTATATTAACCGTATTTTTATTTTCAGAAATTATTGAATGGTATGAAGGGTGGAGGGCATGATATTTTGTAACTTGAACCTTTTATTATTGAAGTGAATTCCTTCTAGGCATTTATACATTCTAAAATTATGTTTAGTGTAGTTTAAAAATCAGAAGTAATTTAATTCTCTTAAAAATGGATAATCCTTATTTGGAAGGCTGAGGTGGAAGGATCACCTGAGCCCAGCAGGTCGAGGCTGCAATGGCTGTGAGCGTGCCACTGCACTCCAGCCTGGATGACAGAGTGAGACTCCCACTCAAAATTTTAAAAAATGGATAATCTTTAGTATTTAAGCTACTAAATACTATCATATTCTATTTATCAACTTGTAAATATTCTTTTACTCTATTTATAAATCACATCTAATGCTATATCATGTTTATTCTACTTGTATTAACCTTTTTCTTTTGTATGAGAAAGAACTACATTTTTTTTTTTTTTTTTTTGAGTTGGAGTCTCACTCTGTCGCCCAGACTGGAGTGCAGTGGCCGCTCCCGGCCACCGCAGCCTCGACCTAATGGGCTCCAGCGATCCTTCCACCTCAGCCTTCCGAGTAGCTGGAACTACAGGCGCGCGCTACCACGCCCAGCTGATTTTTTGATTTATTGTAGAGATGAGGTCTCGCTGCCCAGGTGGGTCTCGAACCCGCGGGCTCAGGCAATCCACTCACCTCAGCCTCCCAAAGGCGCGGGATTACAGGCTGAGCCACCGAGCCCGGCTAGAACTACATTTTTATGTACAAAGAGTACATACAGCAAATAAACAGTTAAAAGTCTAAAAAGCAAGCACATGCATATAACTACTGCCCACGTCAGGCCAGTGCTGCAGAAGCTCTTCATGTACCCCTCTGAGATGATATCCTCCTTCCTTCCCACAGAGGCAGCCACTCCTCTGACCTTAGTAATGACATTTCCTCGCTACCTATGTATGCATTCCTAATAAGCATAGTTTTATTTTACCTGTTTGTTAAAGTTTACATTAATGGAATTCCACTGTTTGTATTCGTTTGGAATTTGCTTCTTTTATTCAGCATTATGGCTGAAAGAGTCATTCTTGTTTTATAGAGCATTGGTTTATTCATTTATTGCTATAGGTAAAATACACTGCATGAATATATTCTAATATATTTAGCCACTCTGCCGTTAATGGTCACTTGGGTTGTTTGCAAGTTATGGCTTTCACAAATAGCGCTGCCATGGACATATTTATATCTCTCGCCAGGTGCCCATGTACCAGAGTGTCTCTACTTAATCAGGAATGGAATCATGGGGCTATGGGATGTGCTTGTCAGCAGCTCTACTAGATGATGCCAAGATGTATTGCAGAGGGATAGTTCCCATTTACATGCTTATCAGCAGCATGTGATAGTTACCATTGCTGTACATCATCACTGAAATTGTATATTAACTGTTCTGCCATTCTGGTGTTTGTGTATTGTTTTCTCATTGTAGTATTAATTTGCATTTTTCTAATACCTGATAAGATTGAGCACTTCATTATTGGCCATCTAGATTTCTTCCTTTTGAAACAACCTGTTCACTCACACCTTTTACTTATTTTTATATGAGATTTTTTTGCAATGATCTTTTGATTGTAAAAAATAAATTTGTAAGCCAAAACACTAAACTACTATGCATAGATTAGTCTCTAGAGTTACTATGTTATTTGGCATATAGCTCCTTTCTAAATAAATTCTTGCCAAGAAATCTGAATTTTTTAATGAATGCTTGATTAGAGGGTTAGTTTATAACTACCTCTAATCCTCCTAAAGAGATGCAGCTTTTGGTGATGCTTCTATTTCCGGAATACTTTAAAAATATAACTGCAAAAAGTTTATCTAGTACTCCTTTTAGACTTCTAGACTAGATTCCATATGGTCCTGAAGATGTTTAACTTTTCATGTGTATTCTTAATTTCCTAGGACTTCTTTCTTTTCTTCTGTAATATATATTCTAGCTTCATTGTAAGTAAAGCAAAGAGAAACTTAATCTTTGCTACATAATGATACTCTTAGTAAATTTTTCTATTTATTGCTATTAAAGTATTTTGTTCATCTAATGCTTATTTGGTAAACTTTTTATCCTACATTGTTAGTATCTTACTTTATACTTGAATCTAATATAAATATTCATACTTTTTTAAACTTTTATTATTTTTTCTTAATTTGTTTTTAGGCACCATTGTCTTATCCATTTTGAAATTGTGCTCCTTGTCAACATAATGTTTTCCTGACTGTTCAAAATGAAGTTACAAAATGTATGTTTTACTCTATACTACTAGCTCAAAAAAGGAAGGGAAAAATAAGCAGAGTTCAACTTATTTTACTGGAAAAGATAAAGTATACTTAGCATACTTTGATTAAAAATTAGTAAGGAAAGTAGAAAGGAATAAATAGAGAAGTGTCTAGGATTTAGTTGATCTCCCATCTCAGGAAGATTTAGCAGAGATGATTTTGTGGACAAGCATTATCTGTGATAAAAGAGGTTATATGTGGAGTCTTAGGTTGTTCATATTTTTATCTGTCTGTAGGTGCATCTATCTATAATTTGCAAAGAAAGGCTTTAATAGTCACACTAGAGTATATGTGGTATGTAGCCTTGAATAGGAAAATTGCCTGTTAATCGCTGATAATTCAGTATAAGATTAGGATACATACACATGCATGTGCAGTCACATACAATATTACACTGTTTAATATAATAACTTCTGTGACTTCAATGAAGATTATAATGAAAATATACAACTGTTTATAGTCAGCCTTTCCCCAAAAGTGCTTCAGAAGACTCAAAGGAATTCAGTCTAACAGTATGATAAAAACAGAGGTCTGGGCATATTTATTAAGTAAAGGTGAGGATAAAATGAGAACACAGCTATATATACCCACATGTGTAAGAGTTGGTCAAAAATTCATCTCTGAGCTTTGAACAGCAATGCAGGGATATTTCCAGTGCTACAATTTTCAGTATCCACCATTTTGTCAGGAAAGTCTAGCTTCTGGATTTCAGGTGCCTGCTACAGAGACAGTGTGATAGAGTAGACAATGTTCTGAAAATTCCTGAGGATCAGTCAAATAATTCAGGATGTAGTCGTTGTTTTATCTTAGTGTCAGCCTCAATATTTAGAGTTCCCTATTTCTAACACACACTAAGTACAGTATGTCTTCTATACTATCCCTACTGCAGTCATCATCCAGATTCTGATTAAAGACCTCATGATGGAGAATGTGCCACCTTCGGAGACAATCGGTTCTTGAAATTTTAAGCATTTGACTGTTAGCCGCAAAAGGAGAGACGTTCTTTATTGCTCCAACCTTGATTCAAAGCCTAAAGACAGTAATAATAGAGGGCAATACATGTTTATTGTTAAACCATTAGTCTCTTGGGATTGTAACCTAAAAAGTCTCACCTTACTTGCCCATGGTAATCCTTCAGAGGTTTATAGGCATCTATAGAACTTCAGATCAAAATTTCCCTTCTTGTTCCATTAACTGTCCCTCTAGGTCTCCCAGTGAGTTTTGAGCTCTTCAAGAACAGGAACTGTGCCATTCATTTTGTGCCTGGAAATAGTGACTGGATCCCTTTAACACCACACTCATCCTCTCTTGAATGGGTATACTGTGCCTGTTGCTGTTAATGTGCCACCCATAACTGAGTGCGAATTTGTCCCAAGGAGCCTGAAGGAAGGTTGTATACTCACTCCCCCTTCCTTATCATCCTAATTAGTTATATCAACACAACATAAGACTACATTAGCTTTTGGGCAGCCTTGGGTCACTCATGGTTCACCTTTTGCCCTTGAACCTGAAGTGCCTAATTTTTTTTTTCAACTTACTAAATACAGGACCCTGTATTTATTCTTGTTGTTTTTAATCTCATTTAAAGGAAGCTCATTACTGCAGCATTACAATATGTTTTTGTGTTTTAATTTTATCAATGGGTAAATTCATTATTATTCTTAGTTATTGAAAAACTTGAGCAAGGCTTGTATATTATTGATACCATGGCTAAAACTTTTGGTAGGATTATGTCAAGGTCAGAACTCTCTGGCATTATGTTAGAAACCTCTATAGCTTGATGTGTTTCATTCAGCTATTTACAGATTGTTGGAGTCAGCAGTTATCCTTGTTCTAGACCCATTTCTATGTTAATTATAATATCATAAGCGACTTTTAATGTCATACATGCCTCACTAGAGTTTGGATACATTGAATTTCCATGGTTACACTGTGATAGACAGAAATTAGACTAGCTTAACATGACTTTTCTTTGGTGTGCACATTTTTGGTTCTCACAAATCACCTCTTGGATAAAATCTTCTTAAGTCTCTCACCCAAGATCTGTGTCTAGCTCTATAGTTTGTTATGTGAAGAGTCTACCTTCTCTTTTTCCAAAAATAGCCATGGTATTTTCTTCCTTCCAGTTTTCTGACACATCCTCATTCTCTGAGATTCTCTGTAGAATCCTCAAAAGTGGTTCAGCAATCTATTTGTAAGGTTTTTCAGGTCTTCAGAATGCAATTGCTCAAATCAGGCAAGTTGAGATCACTGAAGGAAACATGAGGCCTAATTTCTTATATCTTGTGATATAGGTTTTTCTTTTCCCTTGGGAAGATGTAATAATATTTATTTTATGACCTTAGTCTTAGGTTGATTCCAATTCATTAAATGATCAATTATGAGAACTACAAGACAATGGACAGAAAACCTTAATACATTTATAATGTCAGTATTGTGGCATCCCTCTTCTGCTATTTGTGGCATTTTGAGGCTATTCCAAAGATGAGGAGTAGAGAAGTATCGCACCCTCAGTAATGATGGGTACTGTGATCTTCACTCTCCTCCAGCGAGTGTTCAGGATCGCCTGCAATGTGTACAAGTCTTTGAGGAATCAGAAAATAAAACATCATCCCTGTCTATGGAAATTTCCTCTCCTGCTGAGTTTCTTAGCATTTTAGTAGTTTCCTTTGCAAATTATTTTCCTCTTGACTTTCATGTTATTACCTCACATTTTTTAACTTGCTATATTTTGTCTTGATCTGATTCATATTTTGTTGCATCATCCAGATGAGAAACCACTTAATGGGCAGTGACCCTAGGCAGAGTGGTACTCAGAAAATGGTTCTCTGATTTCATTGATCTTGAGTAGTCAGGGTCATCAAGATAACTATTGTAAAATTAAGTATGATAGATATACTCACAGAGAGATAATATAATTACAGTAGTATACTTCTGTATATTTCTTTTAATAGGAAGGCCTCTTCTATATTAATAAATTACTCCCCAATGACATTCTGTTTCTCCCTTTCTCAAACTCTTTGTTCACTGAATTTTTGCTTCTCTTTTTCTTCTCGCACATTGGTTTTTCATGATATTATACTCTTGACATTTAAAATTTTTTGTTCTTGGAATTATTTGTTTTACTGTTGCATGGTAACATTCTTGTTCTTTGCAGCCATCTGCTTATTTTAAGGTGTGTAATTTTTCAGTGGCATGGCATACTTTCATATCTTTACTTGCCTGAAATGTTAATCTAGGATCTTTATGTGTGGCATCTTTTTCTTTATAGACCTTATTTCTTATCTTTAATGAGTACTTGATAAGTACAGATAGAGATAACTTTATCTAGTTAATAATATTTTAAGTGGTTTACATCTCAATAAGCATACCACATATACTAAAATATAAAAATTGCCATAAATTTATTCCATTGTGTTGTATAAACAATTCACCATTTTTATTGCCAAGGAAAGTGGGACTCAACTAAGTGGATAACTTCTCCTAGGACACTTAGGTTTTCATCCTAAACCCACTTATTTCAAGCCTGAAGATCCTCTTCCTATCTGTGCTTGAGAAGATTCTCCTTCTTACAGATCTGGTCTGCCTGGGCCTTATGGGTCATGAAATTAGTGGATGGAAAATCACCTGCCAGAGCAGGCATGAGAACTCCTTATGAGGCTGGCGTCAGGGAAGAAATGCACAAATAATCTAATCAGATCCAGTGTCCTTTGACGCCTGTTAGTATGGCAAGAATAAAACAACCTTCAGCAGGAACCTGGACCCTTGACCCCATCCATTAACTTGAAAGTCAGAAGAGTAAGGAGTAAGATGGGGAGCTAAGAGGGGAGGTGCATGTCCTCTTTTACATACAGGTTATGGTTTTGGAGCAGCATGTTGATATTGAAATTTGACAGAATGAGGGGGAAATTCTCAGATCAAACTATAGAATTGAGCACCGTAGAAGTTAATTGATAAGAAGTTGAGATACAGCAGCAGAGTAATTTTTATGAGAAAACTATGAAGTATATTGAGAGAAATATTTATAGTCTCAGATGTTGTTTTACAGAGTAATACATCTAAATAGATATAGTAGTTGGTAAAACATTCTTTCTTCTTCTGTCAGTTAGCATTTGTAGATGTCTTTTTGTGTGCATACTTCTTTGAAGACTGACCCTTATATCAATCCAAAGTGTTTATTATTTAGTTTCTTGATAAGTTAATCATATTTATATATTGGTTGTCTGTTTAGAAAATTTAGCTATTTAACAAGCTTTTAATCATTGTGTGTAGAAGTCCCCTGTAGTTACTAAGAACCCTCTGCAAATCCTCAGCCCCTGCCTAATCCTGCATGGGAGCCCAGAAGAAAGCATTAACCCTTTGCCTGCTTGATTGCAGGAGGAATGCCAGCTCCTGAGCAGACCTCATTGGTGGAGGAGGGGCAACCACAGACCCACCAGGAAGCTGCCTCCACTGGCCCAGGCATGGAACCCGAGACCACAGCCACCACTATTCTAGCTTCTGTGAAAGAGCAGGTACATCTGTTGTTGAAATTTGCAATGAATTATTTCTTCAATGCCTTTAAAAATTAATCTTTGGATGTGTTTTAAATTTGTCTAACGTCCTTGACGCCTTCACGTTTTCTAATTATAAGGTGTTTACATCCCTGAGTACATTGGGATGACTGGCATGTAGAGCTGCTCCAGGTGCCAGTCAGAATCGGAACATGCAGGATACTTGTGCGTCTGCAAGTAAGGACAATCTTGATGGTGATCGGTGTCTCTGTCTCCCACATTGCAGAGTGTGTGCATGCACGCAAAGCTGTGTACAGCATAGTGCTCAATGCTGACTTTCCTATCAGGACTCTGGCAGCCTGAGGCCTGTAATAGCTTTAGATATTATGAACATTTTAACATAGGTATTATACAGGGTTGTGTCTGTGATTTTTGGATACAGGCTATATTTGTGTGTTTGTCTAAATTTAAGTATATTCATTTTGTGAGCTAGTGTTCTAAAACTTGTCAAACTGTGCCAGTTTGCTTCAATGTCATGTTTATGTTGATTTTTTTAAAAGTACTAATACTCTTTATCTTTTAAACCCAAGTAGCCTTCTAAATGAGGTCTTGTCTGTGCTAGAGAAATTGGAATTTTGGAGTTTAGCTTCTTAAGATTTAAAAGCTTAATAAGGTAAACGTAAATTTAAAGCTCCAGGGATAGTATTTTTTTTTCCCTGCTCTTTCCCTCCCCCCCCAAAAAATATATAGCTAGATAAATATAGATATATAGATAAATGCCCTCTGTGAGAATTATTCTATTGAAATTACTTAATATTAAAATTTTAAAAATTATTAAACTACTGAGTTTTTTTTTCCCTCAGGAAGTATAAACTGAATGCTGTATATTTGGTGGGATATTCTTTTAAAGATTAGTATCAGCAGCCCAGATGACTTACGATGACAAAGACTGAAAAAATATTTAATACCTTATTATTTTGCTGTTTGCTGTAACTTGGAATGGGGCATGAAAAATTGCTGTACAAGTATGTCATATGTCTGACGTTAGAGATGTGTTTTCAAGAAAAATTATTTCACAACTTATTCTAGTAACAAGATATCAGAATATTTATTTTTCACTGAAAATTGAAGTTTTTAAATTTTCCACAAACTAAGAATTTGAGAAGATACAAGATGTAGTCAGAATGGTTTTCACCTTCCGCCAAACTAATAATGCCTAAGCTTCTATAAACCTTTAGGAGAGAAAAAAGTACTCTTTTCTGATAGCACTTCATAGTTGTCAAGATTTGACCTAAGGAGCTAGAAGATGAGAAGGCTCTGATTTATTTAGGGCTTTTAGTATATACTATGTTTTGGTGAAACATGGTGGTAAATTTGTCAAAATGTCCAGAACTGACTTATAAATAGAAACCATGTTCAATAAACATAGCAATGGGAACTTTGTGTTTATACCTTAAGACTAGGTACTCTACAGGTTTAAAAAAGTATGGAAACATTTAGAACTAAAAATTATGGAAGATTTAGGAACTAGAATTCTTTGATGTCCTCAAATGACTTCACAATTTTATCTTTTGGCAATCAATGGTGTTCTGAATGAATATTTTATGGGAGATAGTAAGAAGGGCTGTACTCTCAAGGTAACCAAAAAAATTATTTGTCTTATTTATTAAAAGAATTATTATCTGTAATATGTATTATTAGTTAGTTAGTGGGAAGACATGCTCTAGTCTTTGCTTCTATTCCTGTCCTGAGAAATTAGAGTTCATTAATATTTATTTCCAGTTTCCATACATAATTTCTTTCAAAAATTGTCAGTGTTCAGTACTCAATATTTTAATCATTCAACCCAGGACACCACATCTGTCTCTTGTTCCAAGATACTCACCTGATTTTAAATAGCTCCCATAAGATTTTTATGACACCAGACAAAATATAGTTGGAGTAAAAATTTCTTAGGCCTCTCCAGAAATTAGCCACTCCTTATCATCTGCCCAATGGGACAGAGCACAGACAAGTTAACTACCAATAAGAAAACTAATTACTATTCACCTTATATGTTTGATTTTTTAAAATACTAGTCAGAGTGTGGTACTCTTAGCCTACATGTGACATTCAAATGTAATAATTACTGTTGATCATGTTTTGTATCAAAAGAGCAATATTCTTTTTTTTAATTTGTTTTTTATTTTAATGATGTGGGGTACAATTCAATTTAGGATTAGGTATACAAGTGGTCATTGTACAAGTAAAGTTTGGGACTTCCTTTGGTCCCCACTTGGACTTTGCCTGATTTGAGGTCAGCTACCTTTATTGATGTTGTTGCCCATCCCCCCCCCCACCAGCAGTTTACCGCTATGGCCAATCCCTTTCATGTAGTGTTATGATAAATGTTCAGGGTCCACTTATGAGTGAGAACATATGATACTCAGCTCTTTGTTTCTGTGATAGATCTCTGAGTATGATAGACTCTAAATTCATCCAAGTTGCTACAAAGTTCATAATTTTGACCTTCTTTATGACTGCTTAATATTCCATCATGTATATGTACCACTTTTTTTTGATCCAGTCCACTTTCAATGGCAGCATGGTTGGCTCCATGTTTTTGCTATTGTGAATAATGCTGCAATAAACATGCGTGTGCAGGTATCTTTTTTATAGAATGTTTTGAGTTCATCCGGGTATATTTCCAGAAGGGGAATTGTAGGGTCGTATGGAAGGTCGATTTTAAGATCTTTTAGGAATTGCCACACTGTTTTCCACAGAGGTTGTACTAGTTACACTCCCACCTACAGTGTAGAAGTGTTCCCTTTTCCCTGCGTCCTCTCTGACTTCTGATTTTTAAATTATTGATGATGGCCATCCTGACTGGAGTTAGGTGGTATCTCAGTGTGGTTTTAATTTTTAATAATTTTTTTTGAAGTCTCACTGCCATGCCATGCCATGCTCATAGCCATGGTGTGATGGTATCAACTCTACTGATACCATTGTTTGGTGGCAGGTGTGTCTCAGGAACGGTGTTTCCTTAGGGCATGGAAGGAAGGGACCCTCTCAGTGCAACTGGGTAGGTGGCCTTGTTTCCATTCTGGCTTCTCTGCTTACCATGTGATCTTGGGAAGATTTCTTAACTTCCCTGTTCCTTAATTTGCCATTTATAAAATGGGAATAATAATAGTGAGGACATTAAGTTAATATGTCTAAAATGTTAACAATAGTACCTGACACATAGTAAGGGTTAATATTACTGTTGTCATCATTTCTGCATGAGAGGAAAAGACTCTTCTCAGGATCACCTGGTGGCTCTATTATTAAGTGCACTTAGCACCTAGGGATTCCATGAGCCTTCTTTTAGGTATTGACATTAGAAGACCAAAAAAAACTGTCTGAATGTTGAGCAATGTTTATGCTGTGATAGTATTTTTTTATGCACAGCATTAAACTTACAAAACTTCATCCTGCTACTCTCACATATTAGAACATTTTTATGTATATGTTGTAAGAAAGAGAGCGTATGAAGATACATGTTTTGAACATACTAATTTATTGCAACCCCAAATGTAATGTCAAGGCACTTGGTTAAACGATTGCAAAGTAATATCTTTTAACATTCACCTGATTTTGAGAGGAAATGTCTAAGTTGTTCTTCAGTAAACTATATCCAAGCCACTTAAATGTCTCACACATATTTCCTCTGAGAAATTCATGGTAAGTATAACGAGGAAAATGACAAGCAACCAGTAGTAGTCTTGTTAACAAAGTCTATTAAATATCTGAAATTAGGGTTTGGGTGTCATAAAAACAACAAGATCTTTCACTACTGGGTCATACTTTTCCTAGAATCCTCCAGTGCCAGAAGCAAATCCTTGTTCCTTGGGATAATGCTAGAATTTATATTCTCTTTCTTTTATGAAGTGATAACTTTTCATATTATTGTCAGTCACATAGATGCATACCTGTGCAGGTACAGGAAAAGTCCTTCTCTTGGGCAGATGGTAAGAGGGAGCCTACTTTTGTTCAAATGCTACCTCTTTCATGGAGCCATCCTCACCCCAGCCCAAAGTCAAATCTCTCTCCTGGTCTCCTTTATCACTTTATACCACTGCTGTGACTCTTAATCCTGTGCCTTTGGTTTTATGTGATCAGTTACCTAAGGACAGAACCATGTTTTATACATTGTTTTATACATGTGTTACAGGTTGCTCCTCTCCCCGTACCTTGAATATATTAGATCTACAATGATTGTTTAAGCAGGGAATGGATGAATAATACTGACTGTCAGATTCCTTTGTCACCAACTTGCTGTTTTGTGAAGATAACAGAACCTGTAGCCACATTCACAGAAACATTGTAAGAGGATCTCACAGACAGCACCTAGAAAACTTGTCTAGCTGAACATTCTTCTTCTTGAGACAGTTTGAATGGTATCTGTATTGAACCAATCTCCTCATGGAGCAAAGTAAGATTTTATTTCATTGATGATCAAATAATGACATATGTGCTATAACTTTCATCTCCTATGTAGTGAATTTAGTTGACAGTTAAGTCTTGGTGATGTCACAAAATATATACCAGTGTCATGTGATGGCATAGGTAGCTGCTAAAGAAATGCTAAGAATGCTTTAAGAGAAATAAAAAACCAACAACCCATGAGAATAACAAGGTAATGTGATTCTTGGACTTGACTCTGAAATTACAGGAAATGTCAGTTGAGCTTTAGCCACCAGTTGGCTGTAATTAGGATCATCCTTTGGCAGGTTCTACTGTTCAGCTCAACTCCTAATAAGAATTTGGGAGTCCAAGATGAATACAGATGTAGGGAAGGAGAAGTTTTTTTTGCATCCTGATAGTTTTCAAGTATCTGGCAAACTTGATACTGATTAGTGTCTAGTTTAATATCTTGCATGTAATAATTAAAGAAATACAAATGTGGTGCACTCAAAGGGTCCAGTCTCCTCCTGTGTAAACCTTAGACTAAAGTGACTGATTCATCCTTAAAATGCACAGCACACTTTTAGATGCAGAGAAATTAAACTTTGCTAAGACATAGGCTATTCTTCCAGAGCCTTGCTGCCCCTGCAACTTAAATGTGTCAGAGTGCTCACTCACAGGCACAAGGAAGCAGTGAGCCCAGGACCATGTGCAGGGTGTTATTATCAATTGGTAAAGTGTATTGTAGTTTTATACTTGATAGGATATGATCTCTTGGTTTTAGAAACACACTTTAAAAGAGAATTGGCCATGATGAGTAGGATTAGCAAGTGTATTTCATAGTTCCATTATAGGGTACAAGTTGAGGTGCTCTGTAAAATTGCACATGCAATATTCATTAACCTTTTTCATCTTCTGTTGTCAAGTTGCTTGAATAATTGAGATCTCTATTTGAATTTGGCCATATTCCTCGGGCTTTTTAACTCCCATTCTATTGTTCTCCCACAAACCTCACTCTCGTATTTTTGGTTGATGACTTAAGAAGCTTGGAATCTAGATTTAAGACTGAGACCAATCCTGATACATGAAATGGTAAGCAAAGAGTAGATTTGGTTAAACATGCTAATTTCTCTCTTTTTTTTTAGATTAGAAAATGTAGTTTATTTAGAAAGTAAATTGGAGAGAGAGAGGAGATTCACCTCCCAAAGGCAGGGTAGGGGGCCAAAGCTTAAGAAAACATGCCAGGCCATAGCTCAAAGAGCACATGGCCACTCCATAGCTTAGTGAGGCAATGGCAGCAATGGTCTGGCAATGACCAAACATGCTAATTTCATATGTACTCTTCTTACTCTGAAGTCCCAAATTAGATAGTGTGTATACTTCTTTTGTTATCTTTGATAAGTGAAAATTGCAATGTTTCCCATTTGAGAGGCTCTCAAAGAGAATACCACCTTTCAACGTAATATTTTCTGGCTTTTGTGAAAACTACCATTCTAACTTCAATGTGTCCATATTAATTTAACTGATATTTAAATATCAAAGAGTGAAATCAGAGCCAGAGAGCCATCATTTTTGAAGATAAAATAAGGAAATTTGGAGCCCAACTGTGTCCTATTGATATTATTTCACTTTTACATGTAGATCTTAGCTTCAGTAATTACACACCCTTCCTGTATGGCAGAATGCCCAGAACTGAACAAATTCCAGTACAATTATTTACTTTATTCCTGTGAAATTGAAACAACTCAACTGTTGTGCACCTGCCTTTGCAACTTCCTTTTATTTGGACCCTATTGTTTATTTACAATGAAATAGTCCTCTCTGACACACCTCAGTCAGCCACATGCAGAATACAGAATTTTTACTTCAGCTGTAAACAAGCATGGTTTGTGCTTAACTAAAAGCATTGTGCTGTAAGTACAGTGCCTAAAACTTCTAATTTTTCCCATTGGTGGACTTAGTTATTTTTCCTTTTGGTAACTAAATTATCCTGGCAGTTATAGTTATTGTAAAACTTATAGTGAAATCTTCCATGCCTGAACTGCATCATCAAACACAAGGTAAGATTGACTCTTTCCTTAGTGATTTTTATGGGATCATCAAAGTTTATAGTTTTACTTTGGTAATATTATAGAAATGAAGTTCAAAATGTGGTCAAATGGTAGAGCTCTTGTGATACTGTTTGACTTGTATTCAAGAATTCTGAACCCTGATACTTGGCTTTCAGGAAATCAGTCCTCTTAAGTTGTATGTACCATGGTCAAAATGTAACATTTTTCTTCCATGTGTTAATAATGCAAGGTGTCCCCCACTTCAAGTATCTCTGTGGTTAAAGAATACTATAGAGTATGGCCACAGGTTTATTCAGTATTTAAGTGTTACCTACCTGCCCCCCTAAACAGAAGAAATTATCCTCATCAACGTAAAATGTTAAACTGCCAAGTTAGCTAATAACAAGCATACGAGTATGCATTTGTACATCTGCCCACATTTTCTGATAGTCTGATAAATAATCAACTGGACCTGCCAGCAGTTTTCCAGTCTTAGATGATCCCAGTTTTACATTCAAAATAACTTAGTATTTGTTTTCTTTGATTCAGTTGGAAGCATCTTAACATCTTTCTAGGTGTATTGACACTGAAGTGTTTGTTTGGAAGAACTATTAAATTCTAAGAATTAGAACACACTGTCTACCTATTCACACGTAGCTGGATCACATATGCAGCTGTCCCCAAATATTTTTTTATTAATAAACTAAGATTATAAACATACTCACTATGCCTCTATACTTAGATTAGGCTTGCATTAAATTAATTAAAACATTTAATTGAAAGCCTACTGTGAACAACACTTTGTCAGAGAATGGAGGTGTAAGGAGACATAGAAAGATGATCTATTTCATGTAGTTCATACCCTAAGAAAAATGGAGAGGCACAAACCATTTTGTATACTTCAGTGTGGAATAATTGACACATTATGAATATTCATCAATTGAATTACACGATCCAAGAATGGGTGGTTTTGCCCCCCTTTTATTTAAACAGGCTGTAAGTGTGTATTGCATTATGTCAATTTTATGTAAATTTGTTAACTTGGGCATTTTTAACTTTAATTTTTACCATTAATTAAATTACCTTTTGTTTCTCTTTGAAAGTAATATAATATTTTTCCTTTGTTAATTTTTGCCATTGAATTAGCATTAACTTTTGTTTACATTTAAAAGAAATAGAACATTTTTCCTTTGTCAACACTTAAAGCCAACCCTGACTTTGAATGTTTAAAATTATAATTCTCTTTTCAGTTGAATAACCTAGTTCACAATTCTTGTTCAGTTAAGTTATGAATATATGGAATAATTTTTTCCCTGTACATGCAAACTTTATGCTGTTAAAGTTGAAATGAGTGACAGCTGAGTTGGTGAGATTAAATGAATGACAGAATTATTCAGCATTGAATTCTCTGCTCTGCATAATCATTTTTCTTTTTGGAATCACTTGTGGAGAGAAAAATATTTCAGAAACATACTTTTCCCTTCAGGTATCACAAAACACAGTCTATCCAGAGCCTATCTTTGTGTTTAAGGGTTCTCAGTTTCTAAATTGCCATTTTTGTTACTCTGCAGAAATGGATCCATATGGTCTTACTTCATCTGTTTATATTTAATGAATGTTTTATGAATGTTATGAATTGTTTCCAAAGATCAGCTCTGCTGCTTGTACCTCAGCAAAGAAATTTAGGTTTTTTTTTTTTTTTTTCTTTTAGGAATTCCTAAGAAAGATTGTTTAAAATGTGGCAATTTTTTCTAGTAATTCAAAGACAATTCTATGTCTTAGTTTATAAAATCTTAAGAGTTTTTATGCACCCAATCCTTAATAATAGAGAAATTTAAACATAACAGTCTGAAAGCAAATTGAAAGAACACATTATTGAAACTGGAAGACATATACATATTATATAATTATATTCTATGTAATCATATTTCAAATATGAAAATGGCTTTTATAAACTGAAAGATAGTGTACTTAGAATTGAAATCTTTGACCCTCGCAAAAAATTTAATTTTTCTTTAAAGATTAGAGTTCCAGACATTTTAAATAGATTATTTAGCTAGTATTTTAGTTTGTAGACTTTTACACATGAAAGTTTCTTTAGAGCAGAATGGCATCAGTAGTGTTCTCAATGTAGTGTCATCTACCCCAATAGTCATATATCTCTTTTGTACATTCCCAGATCATTCCTGGAGCCTAAATCAAGCTCAAGGTCTTTAACAACTGCCTATGGCCTTCTGATAAACTATTCTGGGAGAATTAACAACTCCTACTATTTCATCTATATATAGCACTTCTGCATTCTATTATTTCTTTAGAAATACCCTTCCATTGCAAAGTTGATGTAAGCCATGATTTCTCCCCTTTTCAAAATATTTTCATAAATTGTCTTACTTTTTAAAAAGTAAGCTTTTCCTCTCCCCCTCAAGTGTGGAGTAAATTGACTTTTTTTTTGCATTTAGGACCTTAGCTACCTCATATATTTCTTGCTTTCAGGCTATAACTATTGGAAAGAGGATACTTACTGGAGTTTTCCCATTGTACCATTTTCTCATTTGTTCCTTGATAAGGTGAATAATGCTGGTTTTTCCCCCACTTAGCAGCAAGATCTTGATTTTTTTTTTTTTAGTTAGCAAATAATAATGAAAACGTGAATTCTTATTAAATTATTATGAAAAATGTATCTTAGTGGCATCATTGATCATTGATCTATGACTGATTGATTAGAAGATTTGAAGGTTTGTAGTTAAGAATATGAAACTTGTATTTGTATAGCTATGGTCACTGAACAGAATGATGTTAACACTTAGCTCCTTTAAGAGCTACAGAATTGGACAAGTGTGTTTTATTGATATGAAACTATTTTATCTGGTTGAATAATTTTTTAAAAATATCTTTGTAATTGTTGATAAAACTTCTTTTTATTTTCCATTAAAAACCTGTGAAGATATTCATCCTATTGAGAGTTGGAGAATGCTCCTCTTTCTCTAACACCCGTACAACAGACTAGAAAAGAATGGTCAGTAGATCATCTTTTCTAAGTTGCCATTGTGAGAACAAAGACCCTGTGTTATTTTGCTGGGTCTCCTTCCCTTCCCTTTTCTTCCCCCCCCTCCCCCTTCCACTCTCCCTCCCCCTCTCCCTCCCCCTCCCCCTTTCCCTTTCCCTCTCCCTCCCCTTCCTTTCCTTTCCTTTCCCTTTCCTTTCCCTTTCCCTTTCCCTTTCCTTTCCCTTTCCTTTCCTTTCCTTCTTTCCTCTGTCACCCAGGATAGCATGTGGCTTGATCACAGCTCACTGCAGCTTTGAACTCCTAGCCTGAAATGAACCTCTTGCCTCAGCCTCTGGAGTAGCTGGGACTACAGGTACACACTGCTACACCAAACTATTTTATTTTTTTTGTAGAGACAAAGTCTCCCTATGTTGTCTAGGCTGGTCTTAAACTCCTGCTCTGCTTTTTGGCACAACTAGTTTGCTGTCTCTTGCCTCCTTACTACTGCCACTACTACTACCATTACTGCTACTACTACCACAGGAAGTAAAGAAAAATCTGGAACAACTTTGTAATTGTCATTAAAATATAAGAATCAGTGATCTCTTTGAACTAGAAATCTAGTAGGTGACTAATAGGTAGCATTTGAGTACTTTCTATGTGCCAGGCCTTGCACTTAAGAACTTAAGATATTCTGTATTCCTTATCACATTTTAAAGTTAATAGAGTAAAAAAAATCTATCAGTTATTTGGGCCACTGAACATCTCATCCCAATTTCTTTATTCCATGCATTTTCCTATCTTAATATTGACTTGGTAGGAAAATGTAGTCTTAAACTGTATAATATCTTTTCAGTGAAGTATTTCTGTCCTTAAATTATCCAGGGTAATTTTCTGGTGCTTGTAATGAAAACCCATGAATTATATAGGTGGGTGATATTATTACCACTATTTACAGGTAGGGAAAATTAATCTCAGAAAAAGTCAAACTTACATGATTAGTAAGTGGGAAATCTGAGATTCATATCTAGGCAGTTTTACTCTAGAGATGCACACTAAACAATTAAAATCTGCAGTGGAGTCAATAAAGAAAAGAATGGCTACAGGAGAAAATTGAATTGCTGATGGTGACAAGCTATGAGAAGTTATCTGGGAATATGGAGGTAAAGAGCAAAAGTGACATAGTAATTCCTCCTAGGCATGGTGACCATAGAAAGTAGATCTAATTAAACATTGTAGATTTTCTTGAGAAGGATTTTAGAGTAGTCAAAACAAAAGCAATACTTAAGTATAATTTAAAAGCAGTTGCTCTGAGCAGAGAATAAAGCCCTGAGTGTGCAGATTTAAGAGTTCATCACATTTCGGCCATCACCTATGAAAAAAGAGACCTGTCTAGAAAACCTTGACAAAATTTTATATTTGCAAAAGAGAGAATCAGACTTCAGCAACACACTAAATTCCAGAGTAGAGTGGGGCAATGTGTATAGAGTTTTAAAGGAAAATGCTTGTAATCCAAAAATTTATACCCAGCTCAATTGTCTTTATTGTGTTAAAGATAATTTAAAAATTCTCAGACACTTAAGGGCTCATGAAATGTGTTACTCTTATACCCTGTTACCCTTTTGATAATTAAAGATGTGTTCCCTTTAGGGAGGAATTAAATTTATGACTAAAGAATGAGAATTTCTTGGTATACATTAAGTAGTGGATATTCTCTGGCAAAACAGGAACCAAGGGTTACCGGTTCTTTGCTTTCCTGCTTTTCATGGTTCTTAGGCTATCTACTCCTTCAAGTAGTTTAGATTGGTATAGTCATCTGTTGGGTAGCTGTCACATTGGCTATTAGTATTGTTCTGGTTTACTCTTGATGATAGTGACTAAACTGCTTACACATTTTAGGCACTGTATAGGGAGAATTCCCAGTCACTACAGAGTTTCATTTAGGAATTAAATGGTATTTTTCATTGTTTGAGCACTAAAGATGTTTTTGCACATGGTAAACTTTATTTAATGACTTGAGTCATGGTTTGTTGGCTTATTGAATTTGCAAAGACAAAAAAAGAAATCTGCAGTTTAAGCCAAGACCAAATTATCATTTTTCTTCTTTTTTCTTGCACCTTATGAGTATTGTTTTCATTGTGCTTAAAATATCAGTATTGATAATATGACCTTAGTTATGATAAAATGTGTACTCACTCAGAAAAAGTCCTGTAAGGAAATTCTCAAAGGTATTTTTTTACTTCAAAGGATAAGATTGTGTCCTAAGCACAGGACGAGGTAAACAACAGTTTAGCTGATACCTAATGAATGAGTGAATAAGTGAGTGCAATCTGTGCAGAGTAATTATAAATCAGTAAGGCAATGCAATGACTACTTAGTGAAAAAGGGATAGTTGATGTCAACTGACAATTGACAAAAGAAGAAATATAAATAACTAATATGCATATGAAGTAATGTTCTATTTTACTAGTAATCTCATAAATAGACATTAAAATACTGATAATATATCTGTCTCTTTTACTGGCAATGACAAATCAAAGATAAAACAATGTTGGTATAGTGATATGGGTAATTTCATGTGGTATTGGTGAAAGTACACTGGAACAGTCATTTTGGAAGGCACTTTAATGATCTGTAGTAAAGGCCTAAAAAAATGGTTATATCTATGTTACAATAGTTCCAATTCTAGGAATTCAGTCTAAGGAAATACTAAGTAGTAGTACAAAGATAGTAATAATAGTGATGTTTATAATACTTAAAAACTGGCAACAACTTGGCTGTCCAATACAAGTAGATTACTTGCATTACAGTTCATGTACAAGATAAGCTTTATGCAACCATTAAAATAACATTTTTAGGGCATTCTTAATGACACGAGAAGTATAAATACAGATGAAATAATAAGGCATTAACCAGAAGTATGGAATGATCCAGTTTTGCTATAGATAAACACATCCATATGTATGCCCTCATATGTGCACTCATTAATAAAACAGAAGGAGACACTCCTAAATGTTGAATAGATATCTTCGGATGCTTTTTCCCCCTGTATTTTCCATATTTCTTATGAAAAGCATATAGTATTTAATAAAAATTCTAAAGGAACAAAATAAAATGACTGGTAGGGGAAAAAGCCTTAAGAATAATTTTTAAAGCTACCATAAACTAAGATTGACAGAGAAAGAAACAAAGTAAATTTATATAGATTACAAGATGTGGAAAACTTGTAGATGAATCTTTGTTGAGAAACTGGATTGTCTTGCTTAAAAAATGGAAAATTTAGTGTGACCACGATAGCAGTCTTCAGACCCAGAAGAATGTCATGGCACAGTGGTTCCAAGCAGGAATTTCCACCCCACCCCTGCACAGCTGTGTGACGTTGAGCAGGTTACTTTGAGTGGAGCCTCTTTATTTATTAACTAAGGATAATGGTTCCAATCCTAGTAAAAATAATAAGTGCTCAATAAGTATTCACTAGTTGTTATTCTTGAGATGAGATGTAGAACAGTAGTGGAATCCGCATGTTTTAAACCAGCGACTTAGTAGGGTCCTGGATCTAGACTGAGGAATATTCAAAAGCCAAGGCCCCAGACTGAGACCTGACCCTTGGAAAGGGTTCCAGCTAAAGGGCAAGGCAGAGGCTTGGTCACATGCCTAATAGCCTTATGCCATTAAGGTGTCTCATAAGCTAATGAAGCTGATAGGAAGGTCAATGTCTGTCTGAACTGGTTGAGATACGGGTTGTGTTATCTTAAAGTAATTCGGCAAATCCAGCTCTTTACGGAATATATTCAAAAATCTCATTAAGAGATTCCTCAGATATATCTTTACCAGTTGCTTTGAAGGGAACTCTACAAAATAACATTAAGTAGGAAAAGGAAGTTGTAGAAAAGTATGTAAAACACCCCATTTCTCGGACTGACCCACTCCAAGATACAAACTCTAAGGATACCCTTCATTATATTCCAGATTAGAATAGACTCTGGTACTAGTTAGCATTTAGTACTTGTTAAATACATATTTGTTGAAAATGTTGATGTTTCATGAAACAAAACACAATATACTAGTGAACATCAAACACATATTAATTACCTAGGAGAGGTGAGAGAGGAAGACCTCCCTCCCCAAAAAGGGGAAGGGTAGAGATATTCAAAGTAAAATAAAATTTCCTCAAGACATGTATATGACAGCTTAAACTGCTACTTTTTTTCTTTGCTGTTAGAAAAATCAATTCTGCACAGAATTAGTAGCCAAAAGAGGTTTGTTCAAACATGGATCATTTTTGTTTCTGAAGTAACATAGTGATCCTTGAATCTTGACTAGGACCATACCATACTTGGGCTACCTCTTCCTGTGCAGACATAGGCCCCTCTAACCCAACACCCTGGTGACAGCAGACCATCTATATTTTGAAATGATGTCACATCTTTTTTGGGGGGCGGGGAGACATCTGTACTGACAAGAATATATTTTCCAGCTTTTAAATGCTTCCAGCAATATTTTATTGAAAATGTAGCCTTAGTGAGTCATGTCTTAACCTGAAGAAATACTGGTGCGTTTACAAAGAAGTCGAGAGTTTGTCACTGCTATGATGGCACATACCCCTAATCTATTCTTGCCTTCCATAACCTGGATGCAGTCCAAAACCAACTGTAATCACTCTGACTGATTTATTTGAACTGGCAGAGCTCATGTGGGTATCCTCTAAATGTTCCTGTATAATACATTCCTACACAGAAGAAGGTAAATGTAGTAATTAAGACTGTCTTATTTTATGACTAGCACCATACAAAAAATAAGAAGCCATTTCCAATACAATTCTTGTATATTAAAAATATGTTCCGGCTTCATAGTTCTTTATCCAGACAGACCAGAGATGCATGATGGAAGAGATCAGCTACACAATATTGCACAGTACAAGATCTGGTTTGCTATTCTATGACTGTTTTAGCTAGCATGTTGACTGTCCAAAATAAACCTAAATAAGGTTTTTAAACGTTTTTAGACAGCTATGTCAACCAATACAGTGAGTTTTGTTCCCATAACTGATTAGCATTGGCAAATTCGAAGGGCCAGCACCCTGACAGCTCAGAATAATGTTATAGGGCTGCCTGAGAGGCAGTCAGAGGAGGCTACCATCAAGGAGCACTAAGCCAACAAAGCACAGCTCCTTTCCAGTTCCTTCAGCCCAACATCTGGAGGGTGCTTCTGGAGTAGACTGATCAGTCCATTGTCAAGGGCATCCTCACCTCCAGGTAGCCCACAGGACCCTCCAGAAGAGACTCATGGACCCCTGGGGGCTTCAGTATGTCCTGGGACATGAATATTTTTAAGTGTTACCTTCATTATTATTTATAGTGATAACTTGATAATTCTGACTCATTGGTAATTCCTACAGTATTTCACTATACTTTTCTAAAGAATTTAGTAAAAAATTTAAAGGCATCTTGGTGTGGTGGGGAAAATACGGCATTGATGTCAAACAGACCTAATACTTAAGTCCAGACTTTGATTATATCGGGCAAGCCACTTAACCAACCCATCCCAGCCTGTTTCTTCTTCGGTAAAAGTATAATGTCCATTTTATAAGTTGTTATAAGACTTCAATTAGATACAATATTTAAGTGCTAATAAAATGTTTGACACTTAATAAGTGGTCAAGTGCCTGTTCAGAAACAGAACTATCTTACTTACTGGGTGTTTCATGAATATTGAACTTTTATCATTCTTTGGGGATTTTAGTGATAAAGCTGGCATTCAAATCTAATTGCCCCTGAATTTGCTATACAAAATGAGGTCAGCCATCCTGTATGGGAGCATTGTTTACTTTGCTGCTCTTTGTTTCCTGCAGAGCATTCAGTTTATTTTTCATCTTTATCTACCAGAGATCTTCAATTCCCAATCTTTCAATTTTGTTTGGTGAGTTGAAACAATCTCTCCCCACTCTTTTTAATTGGAACCTGCCCTAGTATTCCTCCTCACCTGAAATGCATTTGAACATTGTAAAGTCTAAAATAATCTGATGTGGTTATTCTGAAAGAGCTGGATCTGGGAAGCATTAACTGTTTTGAGAATAGCACTGTGGCTGGGCATAAGGGTAGGCATGAACCCCAGTGCAGTATGATATGCTGAAACAATCATTTTGCTCCAGTTAACTGAAACCGTCAAAGAGAGGTGGGTAATGTTCTATTCTGAGCTCCTTAAAGAAGATTCCCGATACATCTGATTGAAGAGAATCTGTTCACTTACTTAAGTTTACAAAGAATTATTTATTTAGAGTTTTTAGTATTTTTTATTTTTAATATTAGCTCCAAGTGCTCTGAAATATGTTGTGTTCAATAAGCCCTTTTTTGTCTATAAGACAAGTCTAGAATTTCTGTCAAACAGATGGCAAGATAAGAAAAGACATTATAAATAAAATGAATACCAAATTCTGATTGGACATAACCCCTGACTTCTTTTTCTTGCTGGGTACTGATATTATGACCTTTCAGTGAGTATCTACATGCCAAGCACAAATTATCGAAAGTTCTTAATTATCATTAAGATTTATTCAGTATCAAACAAAATTCTTGTATTGAACTTTTCATGCTATTACTACCCTTGTAAGATGTGTGGCACTGACTAAGCCCTTTATATGTATTATCTCATTCAATTCTCACAACAGTCCTATAAACTTGTTATTTTTATTATTATCCCAATTTTACAAATGAGAGAGCTGAGACAATGGGGAGTTTATGAAAATTTAGTTTACCAGAATATAGGTACCATTATACAGAGCACAAGTCTTTGTTTCTAGAATGAGACCTGCTGCATAATAGACACTTAGTTGATATTTGTTGAATGACTGAATTTAAACATCTGGTTAGAGTACAGGGATTGCCATGGATTCAATTCTAGGAAGTTATCTGACCCTAAATCCTATAGCTTAAGTTTACTTCTTTTTCCTCCCCTTCCCTTTCCTCAGTCAGCCCTGTTTTACACAGATTTAGAGAAAGGAAGGGGTATAAAGGACATAGTCCCAAGCTTCTAGATGCATAATCCAGTGAAGATGCTTAGAACCCAGGCAGCGGGTTGGGATAAAGAACCATGGGAGCATACTCATTCCTTAGGACAGCATGGTCTAGAAGAGGCTTGTTCCTCACATAGATGGAATTTGGTCCTGTGGCCCCACCAAGCTGCCCCAGAAGCTGGGAATTGCAAGCTCCAGTGAGCAGCCATGTGTTCAGCTAAAATGACCATCAACTACCAGTCTACTTTGCAAGGGTGTGGGTGCCTGGCACTGGGACCTGATTGTTCCTGGCTCTCCGTTCTTCTTGCTTTACTGCCTCCTTTTGATTAGTGTTGGGTTGGGCAGGGCTGTTCTGGATGTTCCATGGTATCCATAAGACACCATGGAACATAATAATAATAAGTATAATTAATTAATAACTAAACATGAGCAAAGTTCAAAGAATCATTTGTTTTTTAGAAGGTATATTTGTTTCTCTATTTAATATTTATAGTAAAGAGGTGCTATGGATGATAGAATAGATTAAATAGATTTGTTTCTCTGATATTTATAATAAAGAGATGCTATGGATGATAGAATAAAATTTTATCTCCTTGTGTTTTCACTAAATTTTTATTTAAAAATATTTTAAGTTCATTTTCCTTTTAAGCTTTCATTTTTATTTTATTTTTTTTTAGTTAGAGTCTCACTCTGTCATCCAGGCTGGAGTGCAGTGACACAGTTATGGCCTCTGAAGCCTCGACCTTCTGGGCTCAGGGGATCCTTCTGCCTCAACCTTCCAAGTAGCTGGAACTATAGGCGCGCACCACCACTCCTGGCTAATTTTTTTGGTTTTTGTAGAGATGATTTCTCGCCAAGTTGCCCAGGCTGGTTGCAAACCCCTGGGCTTAGGCAGTCCTGTTGCCTCTGCCTCTCAAAGTGCTGGGATTAGAGACATGAGCTATTATACCCAGCCCTTTTAAGCTTTAATATACTGATTTTTTTTTAATTCTGTAAATATTGCTTAAATTAAAAACACAAAACCCTTGTGTTGAATTGTTCATGCTATTACCATCCTTGTAAATTACTAATGGAAATTGCTAAATATGCCCAGTATGGGTAATTAATGTTGCTGTGATATTCTAAATATTTTGTTCCTATTTTTTTACTTTTCAGTTCCTGCGTTTGGAAATTTGTTGTACTACTCCAGGGTTTTAAATTCATATTTATTTTTATAATATCGTCAGTTTTCTCTCCAGAGAATTCAGAATCTCATATTACATTTGTAAGGATGTTGAATACAGATTTTTTCCCCCATTCCCTGAAAACTTTTTCCTTTACAATTTATAATTAAACATGAGCAAAGTTCAAAGTATAATCTCAACTAAAACATTTCTTTTTAGGAAGACAGAAATTTTCTAATCTCAAACATTTTGATTGGTAAGAACAAGAGTATTATCTATCTTGTTTAAATTTTTCTTCCCAGTACCTAGTAGAGCAGTCCACAATAAGTGCAGTACTCAGATAGATGTTGACAAAATCATATTTAACTTTTTGAATTTAAGTATTGCCCATTTTTAATCTATGCTCAAAACTATTAAATAAAATACTTAAAATACTTTGACTATAGTAACTACCCCCCAAATATTCAGTACACATACATTAAAGTACACCCATGTGCATGAGCATATGTGCACATGAATGTGCATTTGCATGAGGGTCAGACTACCAGCAAATTCAGCTCTTTGAAACATACAACAATTACATCCAAATGTCTCTGAATTACAAAGATCCTATACCTTATTCACTCTAGTTTGAAATACAGGCTGAGAATTCCTTATCTGAAATGCTTGAGACCAGAAGTATTTTGGTTTGGGGGTTTATTTATTTATTTATTTATTTATTTATTTATTTATTTTTGAGTGCTTGCAGAATATACATACCAGTTGAGCACCCCTAATCCAGAAATCTGGATTTTGGAGCACTTCATATTTCAAATTTTCAGACCAGGAATGCTCAATTTCTATATAATTGGATTTTCTTTGTACTGTTGTGGAATGTGTCTTGGAGGTGTACATTTGGTTAAGTGGTGGTGGAAGCCAAAGGGAGGAAAGGGACCAAAGCGCAGGAAAAAGAAAGCATGAGACCAAACTTGGAAGCAGAACAGAGACAGCACCAACCAGTGGTTCTATGTCAGGGGCAGAGATGGAGGTGCCGAAAGGCATGCATAGGGACTATTGGTGTCTCCATGTGTTTGTGAAGGTTTATAATGGCACCTTCAGCCATCAAGAAAAGCATGTGTGTTCTATATATTCTAGTTAATAAGCCAGAAAAATTAATAATACTTCAGTAGTATTTGAAATTAGAAAATAAATGGCATTTGAAGGATAAATGGAATATCCAGAAATTTTAGCCCTATGCAATAGCTCCCTACTCAAAGATATCAGAGAACTGAAAATTATTAAATAATACAAATTATTAAATAATAAGGTAGCCAGTTTTTTAAATATAATGGATTTAAAGGTCACAGCTAACTTGGAAGAGTAGCACTGAGAGACCAGATTAGTTCTACTCATTTAGAGTTATTCTTACCCATAGAGGCAAGGTAGAATTTTATAATTAATTTATTAGCTTATTAAGTAATTTAATAAATAAGTAATCTGTTAATAATTAGTGTTTTCTGATCACTTATTATTGACATCACTGTGCAAGTGATGACATGTACGTCATTTAATTCCTGATTACCCTGCAATTAGGAATTAGGAGAACTGTCTTATTTTAAATAGGAGGGAACTAAGGTATAATCTGAAAATCTGAATTTTTTAGCATTTTGGATATCAAATTTTCAGATTAGGAATGCTCAGCCTGTAAGCACTGGTTAAGTAACTGTTGATGGTCATACAATTCATAAGCAATTAGCAGTAATCCTCCTCTCCCACCACTGCCTCCCACCCCCAAATATACTACCAGTCACAAAGGTCCTGCCTGGGCTCCCTAGAGCCATGCTTAGTTGAAGCAAAACCACTTCCTGGGGCAGTCATGTAGTATTTCTAAACCTTAGTCTGCCTATTGTTACACAATGGGGATAAGAGTAATTAGTTGACTATCTCTGCATCCTGGCATTGTAAGACTCATGAGAATAAAATTTCTTGATTTTTACAAAAATTATTTTGTAAAAATTATTTTGATAAAGTATTGTTATGATTGCCTTATAGTTAGTAAAATGAAAATAAAGTTATTTCCATTTGGGGAGTATTATATAACATTATACAGTTAGTATACAATTAGTGTATAATGTTATATAATAAAGATTAGAGTAATTTATGCCTCAATATTTTCAAGCTAGAAATCTAAATTTGGTTCTCCCCATTACAGATATTCTCTTATCTTCCCCCTTCCCCTAGCTCTACAACAGTCCCAGTTACATTGTACTCATTTCATTTTCCTGATAGGCAGGCTGCATAAAGAAGACAGAGTGATGAAGAATTTGCTTTGTGCACTGATTAGTGAATGTGGTATGAATTGAACATGCCACCAGGAGCCTGAAGGCCTTGTATTCTCATTCAGTTATCTATCTAACTTGGTATATACAGAGTTTCTTTGCCACTACTCCAACTCATCTGCTATCTGTATCTGTTGGATGAGTTCATATTCATCATCTGTTAGAACCTCAGAAGGGCAGAAACTCTGTCACGAGAGGCCCCTTTACCTGCAGGTGAAAACAGGGAGCAGTAGCTATGATGTGACAGTGAAGGAAGCTGGAGCTTAATGAATGAAACTTCCCTGTCCTACTATGATGAGCCTTTTCCCCTCTGCAACCTCTTGTTCACAGTACTAGGATTTAGTTCCATCTTCTGCATGTGAATGCACAGAGCTACTGGGCACCCAGAGGTGTATCACTTATATTTTTTAGTCCAAAGTGTGAAAGAGAGCAGGTCTAGCTTAGGTCTTACACTTTTATGTTTGGGGATACAGGGCACAAGACAATTGGGCATTACTTATGATCAGGTTCGTTAGCTCAGAAGGTAGGCTTTCATCGCCTCTGCCTTCGGGGACTCACTTCCTGACCAAGCATCTGGGCCTTTCCTTTCTCCCTCTATTCCCTCACTTTGACAGCTGCTTCCTTTTCCTGCTCCTTCAGCTTTGTCCTTTTTGTGCTTTCTCCAACCCCACCAGCAGTAATATTTCCTATTATTTGGCCACAGAATGGGAGGTAGAAAAGAGTTTTAAAATTTTGAGAACCAGATAAGTCTGTTCTTTTAAATTATAAACTGCAAGGCAAGCAATCTTGTTAAATATTGTAGACCACTAATAAAACCTCATGAGTTCAATGCTTTTTATATAACAGAGCACAATTATTATAGAGTCTAAGCAACTGCAGAAGTTAGGATTTTCATAATAATACCTGCATTTAGTTCATAATCTTCACATTTATTTCAAGCTGCTTCAATAGTTTTTATTCATATCCATAAATAATTATAGCTATTTATATATATACATATATATGTGTGTGTGTGTGTATATATACACACACACACACATATATGAGAAATACATACACACACCTGTTTACCCCTTAAGGTCATGCTTGATTCAAACCTGGTGCCATAGTTTTTCCTAACTGTAATCTGATGGTAAAACTTCACAAATGTATTGCACAATTTAATTGGATTAATGTTTGTAGAAATTCTTTGAAGATCAAATTTTTTCATAAATGCCAAGAATTACATTCTGCATGTAATTCTTAAGACTCACTATCTCCTGCATATAGTTTATCTCATAATCAATCAAGTAGGGTTTGTATGCAATACTTTTGATAATATTTTATGACTGGAGCCATATTTTTGGTTGCAGTGGCTACTAAATTATTCTTGCTAATTTGACTCTTGAAAGAAATGAGGTGTAAATTTATACTAAATTAATATCTCTTCAGTCATTTATACCTGAAATACGTTTTGACATTTGGATATGGTCCATTAAATTCTCCATATGTGACTGTCAGGTAATCTTTACAATACATACTAAGTTTGTTTATCTATTCTGGATTTGACTTGAACTGAATTTTGGTTAGATAAAGAATTCTAATATACTTTTAAGTAGTATTAAATAAAATGAGTGAGAAATATTTCAAATATTAATCTTTTAGTTTCCTCTGCCATATGAAGTTATTTTTCCAACTTATTATATCATTATTTTATTGTTTAGACATCATTTTTCTTCAGATTTTTGCTTTACTCTCTTCTATAACTACATTCAGAGAAATCTGCAAAACGGAATTGCTCAAGTAAAGATGGTTAGATGGCAAAACTGTAAGTACTGTATATTTAAATCTGAGGCTTTGGGATCTTCCTTTTTTAAGTAGTCACAAGATACTTGGGAGTTTGATTGTCCTCAGTATACAAGAAAGAATTGAAATTTTGGTTTCAGTAGCAGAATAGGGAATGAGTCAAAAATAAAAATGTAGCAGTAGGCAGCCTGAGTGAGGTGTCAAATTCAAGCTAATTTCACTTTTGAGAAAAAGATTTTTCTCTCAGGCAGTGCTGCTCAGAGGATAGAAGATAAGCATAGAAAGACAGCATGGGAGAATTGAGTTGGTTACAAGTTATAGATAAAGAGCAGAGGGATACGATTTAAAGACAGAGAAACACTACAAAACTAGGCCTGGAGCATTGCAGAAATGGCTGAAATGGGAGGAAAGGTAAGAGACAGTTGGATTTACAAAGAAGAGGCTAGAATGAGTAAAAAGGAAAAAATATTTACTCAGTCACCAGACACCAAGTGATTTTAGCAATGACACTTGTGTTCTTAGCATACAGCTTTCTTATAGACAAGGTAGCTATCTGTGGGATCTGACTAGTGTGGTTTGAACATATTCTTGAATTGTAAGTATTAAATTAGGGTAGTAACTAATATAGCAAGTATGTTTCTTTTTTTAATTTTTAAAATTTTTTATTTTTAAATTGTGGGGACATTTCAGGGTTAGGTATACAAATATTCACTGTGCAGGTACCTATGTTGATGAGGTGTGCCCCCCCTTCCCCAGGCAGATTTCTACTACTGTCAGTCCCACCTCCCCGCCTGCAAGTATGTTTCAATAACTTTATCAAGAGAACTACTTGTGAATGCAAATTTATATTCTTTTGAGTATTTATTTTGAAGTAGAAAGGCAAAGCTGTAATCAAAGAAAGAAGAACCCTAAAGTATATATTAATAGATAGTAAATGTAACATTACTCTTAGACCAAAATCAACAGACATTACAAAAAAAAACTACAAACTAATATCCCTCATGAACATAACTATAAAAATATTTTACAAATATTATCAAATATCAAATATTATCCAACAATATGTAGAAGGTTAATTCATCATCACCAAATGTTGTTTTTTCCAAGAATGCAAGATTGGCCTAGCGTTTTAAAAACAAAATTCACCATATTAATAGAAAGGAAAAAAAACCATGTGATTACCTTAATAGATAAAGAAAAAATATTTGACTATACTCAACATCCAATCATGATTAAGTCTCTCAGCAAACTAGCATAAAGTGTGTCTGAAAAAGCTACAGGTGACATTGTATTTAATGATGAAAGAATGCATTCCCTCTAAGATTTTAGCTAGTGCAGTAAGGTAAGAAAAAGAAATAGAAGGTATACAGATTGGAAAGGAAAGCTCTTTTTTCACAAAGACATGAGTGTATGTATGGAAAATTATTAAGCAGGAGTCAGCAAATTATATAGCCTACAGTCTAAACTATCACCTATTTTACATGACCTATGACCTAAGGTGATTTTACATTTTTTTTCTAGTATAAATGTGTGCGTGTAAGATGATATGACCATGTTGAAAAACAGTTTGGCAGTTTCTTACCATATGACCCAGGAGATCTCCTAGGTATAGTGTAAGAATGAAGGGAAAAAAATATGTCCACACAAAAACTTGTCTTCAAATATTAATAGCACCATTATGTATGTATATGTATATCCCCCAGTCTAGAACCACTTAATAGTCTGTCACTAGGAGAGTGAATTAAAAAATTATATTCACATCATTCAACAAGAAAAAAGAACCAAACCATTGATAGACAAAACAACATGGATGAATTCCAAAAATATGCTGAGTTAAAGGAGTCAGGCTTAAGAGTACATACTGCATTTTTCCATTGATATAAAATTTTGGAGCAGTCAAAATTAATCTGTAACAACAGAAAGCAAATCCATTGCTCTGGGGAGCAGGGGAGGAGCAGTCCTGCACAGGAGCTAAGGCAGCTTTTGAGGATGTGTGACAGAAATATCCTAAATCTGATTGGAGTTGTGGTTCATTGTTATATGTGTTTAGTTAAACCCTTAACACTGCATGTCTTTAACATAGGCATATTTTATTGTATGTATGTTATATCTCAAAGTTGGCTGGCTTTTTAAGCATAAAAAATATTATCATGTTTTTAAAAATCACAAGGCTTGGCTTAAACTACAATTTGGGATTCCACGGAGAACAAACTCTTAGGTAGACACTGTTTCACAAAATTCCAGCATGTAGCTTGATTCTAGGTGTCCTCAAAATATTTTTGAGCAGCTGCCTTAGTGAAAGATGGAAGGAAACAAGGCAACCATGATAAGCTGGCAGTGGAGGAATGAAGTTCAGCCATCAAGGGCTCAAGAGCTGGAGTTCAAATCTGTGCCGAGACTGGGTGAATCTGTTGGGTGTGGCATTTTTGTTTTAGACTTGTTCATCTTAACATACATTTATTTATTTATTTATTTATTTATTTTTGAGTTGGAGTCTCACTCTGTCACCCAGACTGGAGTGCAGTGGCCGCTCCCGGCCACCGCAGCCTCGACCTACTGGGATCTGGTGATCCTTCCGCCTCAGGTAGCTGGAATTACAGGCGCGCACTACCACGCCCGGCTAATTTTTTATTTATTGTAGAGATGAGGTCTCACCAAGTTGCCCTGGCGGGTCTTGAACCCGCAGGCTCAGGCAATCCACTCACCTCAGCCTCCCAAAGTGCTGGGATTATAGCCACCGAGTCCAGCAATATTTATTTTTTTTACTGGAAAGGAATGCCTGCAATATAATCCACTACAGTTGGAATTACAGATAAAGTCTTTTGAATGGCAGACAGGGATTCATATGATTAACTATCTGTGGAGTACTTTGTATAGGAAACGATTTTTATTGAAAATAACATAAGGAGCCTGTGTTGGTAGTTTTAATAAAGTCAAGCCTGACTCATCTTTTTGAGAACCAGGATTATGTAAATAGCATCTTATACTTGAGGAGTATTTAAAGATTGCAACAGTTATATTCATATTTACTTATGAAGAAACAGAATTGATCCGTAAGTAAAATTTTAACCCTGTGGAAAATTTAATTTTTTTTTTTTTTTCAGTTGGAGTCTCACTCTGTCACCCAGACTGGAGTGCAGTGGCCGCTCCCGGCCACCGCAGCCTCACCTGCTGGGCTCCGGTAATCCTTCCGCCTCAGCCTTCCGAGTAGCTGGAATTACAGGCATGCGCTACCACGCCCGGCTGATTTTTTGATTTTTATTGTAGAGATGAGGTCTCGCTGCCCACCCGTGGGCTCAGGCAATCCACTCACCTCAGCCTCCCAAAGGCGCGGAATTATAGGCTTAGCCACCGAGCCCGGCAAATTTAATATTTTTATTTGGCTTCTCTATGTTAACTCTAAAGAAATTGCTTTAGATTATACAACTCCATAAATGTTAAGTTTACAGTATTACTAGACAGGCACTTTTACAGGGGAGGATCATGTTTTATTTCACATCTAAAAAATAAAATTGAGTCAATATATTCTGCATTTTAATTTTTTTATACTTTATTTGCAATATTTTTCAGACTTTTTGGGAAAATTTTCAATGGTCCTGCACCTAAGTCACTGAAAGGGTTGAGTGCTTTGGCTAAATATGCCCTGCCCCTACCACCCCTAGATTTAGACTCCTTTTCCCACCTTCTGCTATTCCACACTCTGAGGACTGCTGGACTTATGACTAAGTACCATTGCTCCTTCCATATTTTATCCTTTTTAAAAAACCTAACAACTCATTGGCTCATCTTTACCTTATTATTATGAGTACATGTTTTGGTTCTGTGGGCTTACTTGCATCAACAGGTTGTAGTTAATCCAGGGCATGCATTATTGTGTTCTTATAACATCTCTTGCAACAAGAGATAGATGTGTCCTGGAAGAGAGAAAACCTCTGTCCCTACTCCATTCATTTACCTATGATTTCCTTATGGATGCTTCACTGTCAATTGGTGATTAATCAATGCATTACCAGATCTAATGTTTTGGCAAATGGGACTGCTTCCTCCTGATAGAGGATCTTAATGGGTTTGGTCTAGCCCCCTCCTCACTCTCAGGTAATAAGAACCAGATCAGACTTTCTTGGGATGTAATTGATAGACCTCCTTCCTCAGAATTATTCAACATGGCTACCTGTGAAAAAGTAATTCTAAAATGATGGAATTGGGTGAGAGGCACCATTTGGCAATCACTATAGTAATAATTATTTCAGGCACAACTCACCAGTGAATGCTGAAACTAGTAGGCAAATATGGTCTCAAAGTTCCTCCCTGTAAGATATTTAGTTACAAAGGAAAAGTGACTTTATCATGGAAAAACTTGGCACAGATCACCATAATCAAGTGAGCAAAGCTAAAACTAACAATGATAATACAAATCAATAGCATGTGCTTTCTCTTACCTTCTCTTCTCCCTCAGCTTACATAGATGAATTTGAGAAAACTAAAATTCAGGTATGATTTCCCTTCCTGTCCTTTTTGTTTATAAAATACCATAACCAGTATTTCTGAAATCTGATTTCCAAGATGGAGCAAAAACTGGTTGCCTTTCAGATTATGCTATATACCATGATATCTCAACATTTTTTGACTGGTGTTATTTTTCTGCCTTGACAATGTATGAGCACCTTTGTTCTTGGCTGGCTAGGTCGTTTGCCTAGCTATTTGCTTCTCTGTACAAATAATAACTATGTTTACATTTTGAACAGTGTAACTTTTTTAGTTCCCAGATGGAGCTCTTGGAAGGTGTACAGTTATTCCTAAAATAATCATAAAGACCTACATAGGATTTGTTAGGACTACCTGACAACTGCCTCTGTACTGTTACAAGACCTCCAGGTCTTCTAAGGTATATTGGTCACCACTAACACTTGATCCGTTCTCTTTTAATTTGCTCTGCTAAGGTCAGTGCTCTCAGTCTATACTCACTGTGAGATTCGGAAGTCACTGTTTATTAGTTCCCTGTTGCTAGAGGAGTGAAAGTCAGTCATCTCCATTCCATGGATGGCCCTATATGTAAGGTGTTGACAGAATAACCAGATATTACCTCAAACACCTTCTAGCTTTTCATGCATAGAATTATGTTTTGTTTTCCTTTAAAATTCATTTTAAAGAGACAAATTTGGAATTGAAAATAGACATTTTTTAATGTTTTATAATACTTTAATAAACAGAGGAAAGAGGTAGAGAGTGAGTTAACCACATAATGCAGTATTTTAACTTTTCATGTTGACCAGGTTGGAAAGGGTTATTAATATTCCAACACTCATCGTTTATATTTATTAACAAAAGTTTTCAAAGTTTTCTTTATTTATTTCTAATATTTTATTAAACATATAGTAGCTTGTCTTGACAAGATATGTTTTCTTTCCATTATTGCTTAAATTCTGTGAAATTTTTTTAATTAAATAGAGGTGGGCTCTCGCTATGTTGCCCAGGCTGGTCTTGAACTCTTGGTCTCAAGTGATCCTTCCACCTCGGCCTCCCAAAGTGCCGGGGTTACAGGCGTGAGCTATCGCACCCAGCCAAATTATATGAATTTATAGAAACAAAACATTTAAGTTGTAAAACTACTTAAGATTATGCCTAATATGTAGTTGTGGTTTTAGAATTATTAAAATGATTCAACCTAATATAAATAAGATTTTTGCCTCAGAGTAGTGTCACTAACGGTAACAGTATTAGCCAACAACTTAGAGAAGAAAACACCAGAAGGGTCAAGCACAGATAGGAGATCCAAACCTCACTCTCCTAAGGCTCCTTCTATGGCTCTGCTCTTTAAAAAAAGGTTACATTTATTGATCTCTCAGAAAAAAGTTTATGGTACTGCCAAAAAGAAGTTAAATCAAACCATCTGTAAATGTAGAAAAATGTTGCCTCCAACATCGAAGTCTGTAATGTGCTTCAAAGTGGATTGATAAATGCATCTATAGCAGTATTGCCAGAATTATAAGAACAACAGTTATAGGTTAAAATGTCTTAAAAAGAAATGTAATAAAAAGAAAGTAAGGAGATGTCTGCTAATTTTTCAAGGCAGGTTTTCTGAGGTGTAATTTATATACAATGAAATTCAATAAGAGTTTTGACAAATGAATATAGCCATGTAACCATAATCAAGATAGAGAACATTTTCATCATCCTCAGAAAGTGTTCTGTAAAGTGTTTTTCAAATGGTGGTTGTGAGTCCTTGGACAAACACAAGCACTTTATCCCCAGAGCTGACTCTCTGATGGGTGATTTTTAGTCCTGCTGTTCGGTTACACTCTTGGCAAGGGCGGCAACTTGGGATCATGTCTCTTTCTCAGGCCCAGGGGAGAATTTCTGCAGTTTTTTGTCCCAGTGAGAAACAGTGTTCAAGACTGCTCTTAAAACTAAAGTTCTAAGCCAGGCTCGGTGGCTCAGCCTGTAACCCCATGCCTTTGGGAGGCTGAGGTGAGTGGATTGCCTGAGCCCGCGGGTTCGAGACCCGCCTGGGCAGCGAGACCTCATCTCTACAATAAATCAAAAAATCAGCCGGGTGTGGTGGCGCGCGCCTGTAATTCCGGCTACTCGGAAGGCTGAGGCAGAAGGATCGCCGGAGGCCAGCAGGTCGAGGCTGCGGTGGCCGGGAGCGGCTCCTGCACTCCAGTCTGGGCAACAGAGTGAGACTCCAACTCAAAAAAAAAAAAAAAAACGAAAGTTCTATAACTATGGATTTTTAACTTTGTGCAGGATTGGACGTCTGTGGCTTAGATTCTTTTAGGTAGTAACATTTGTTGTTACTTTGTTAATTTAGGTTTGCAAAGTACATATTTTGAGAGAAAGCTTATAAGCATCTGGGAAATAAATGGGATGCCCTTCTGGGAATTCATAGGCTAGGCAAGCTGGCCTTGTAAAGATACACATAACAGAGAAAACAGATTAGATTGCTTTGCTGCTTATTTATGTTTTTTGTTATGTCAAAAATATGACTGTAAATTGACTGCATGAATAATCATTTTTTTAATAATAGTTTACGAATACAGTTACTTAGTTGTCATGATTTGTTATTTTCACTATTAAGTTTTAAATGGGTATTTTCTAATATAACTCTGGTTTGCTTTCTAGGCTTAAATTGGAAAGAACAGTTTCTTAGTATGATTCCCATCAGGCCTATGGTCTTCGTGTCAACTCTACAAAAGGAATTAAATCTATTAACAAAGACAGTTTTATTTGGCCATTACTGCTTGGGACAGAAAACCCAAACAGTGTGCTTCTAGCTTTTTAGAGAAAAGGCATTAATTTGTTTAACATTACCAATGCCTTTCTGAATCTTCCCTTCTTCCCTATGGTGGACAGTGCAAATGGGGGAGCCAATTGCTTGACTATGAAGGCATTCCCAGGGTAATTGATCATACTAGCAGGTACTTAGCTGCTTACTGTTCTACTAAAACCATCTCAGCCAATATTCTCCCTTCTGGTATTTGATCACCTTGCCCTTCTTTCCCAAAGACTCAAAGTGTAAACTGAATGTAACCAAGTTTTAAAAGAGCAACATCAGCCATTTATTTACCCTAACTCCCAAGGGAGAAGATATTTACTAACAAGTAGGTTCCTAAAATAAAGGCATTTCTGTTCTACAGTCTTTTTACTTTATTCAAAAGTATTTATTTAAATCTTTGCAACTATTTATATTTACTAATTTACCAGTAGTTTTTCTACTTGGCTGTATACCATCCTCATTTTTAAGTTATATTTAAAAGTTGATTATACTTATTTGTAAATGGAAAAATCAGAATAAGTATTTTACATCATGTTATTTTTAGAAAAGTAATTTTGCAACTTTTAATTGCAATATTCAGTAAAAAATGGTCACTTTGAGAGAGCTATATCTAAGGGTTTTTTTTATAGATAGGATAGACTTGTTATAAGTTAGTATGCTCTGCCTCTATACTGTGATTGAGTTAGGCAGAATAATGCTCTCCTCCCCAGTGGTATATGATCCCAGTGCCTGAAGCCTCTAAACCCTATCTTATTTTGAAAAAGGATCTTTCTGGTTATAATTAAGTTAAATACCTTGAGCTGGGGAAAATATCCTTGACCATTCAGGTGAGTTCTAAATGCTGCCACAAGCATGTTTATGAAAGAGAGAAGGATTTCACACACACACACACACACACACACACACACACACACACACACACACACACACACACACAGCAGTGTGAAGGTGGAGACAGATTGGAATGATGTGACCACAAGCCAGGGAATGCCAGCTCTCTGATTTTTGCCTACAGCCTCTGGATGAGTATATCCCAGTTTACACCTTGATTTTGGCCCAGTGAAACTGATTTTAGAAACTGTTTCAGATTTCAATTCTCTAGAACTGTGAGAAAATAGATTTTTGTTGTTCCAGTCTAACCGGTTTGTGGTGATTTGTTACAGCAGCCATAGGGCACTAATACAGATTTTGATACCCGGAAGTGGGTTGCTGGTGTAAAAATAACTCGAATATCTGGAATTGGATAATGAGTAGAGGCTGAAAGAATTTTGAGGCATGTGATAGAGAAAACCTAGAATACTTTAAACAAAATGTTGATAGAAATGTGGATACTAAAGGTGGTTCTAGTAAGGACTCAGAAGAAAGTGTGAAATATGTAATTGGTCACTGAAGAAAGAAAAGTGATCCTTATTACATACAAGCATACCTCAAAGATACTGGTTCAGTTCTAGATGACCACAATAAAACAAGCCTCACAAATTGTTTGGTTTCCCAATGCATGCAAAAGTTATTTTTACATTATCCTGTCATCTGTTAAGTGTGCAATAGCATTCTGTCTAAAAAAAAAAAAAAGTGCGTACCTTAATTTAAAACTTTATTGCTAAAAATGCTAATGAAATGAGCATATGGAAAAATGGTGCCAATAGACTTGCACATTGCAGGGTAGACTTGCACAATGCAAAACCTTCAACTTGTAAAAGATCTAGTATCTGCAGAATACAATAAAGTGAAGTGCAATAAAACAAGGTATGCCAGTAGTGGTAGAAAACCTAGCTAAGTTGTCTCCTACAGTTGTGTGGAAATCATGTAGGCAATAAAATTGGATATTTAGCTAAGGAGATTTCCAAGCAAAGTGCTGAAGGCGCAACCTAATTTCTTCTTGCCACTTATAGTAAAATGTAAAAGATAAATTAAGAGAACCTCTCAAACAAGAATGGACCACAACGTGATGATTTATTTGGAAATTTCTCAGACTATCTACATTGCAAAAGCCAGTAAAATTAGAAGATTCACTATTACAAAAATGCTCCAGAAGAAGCCAAGGGTGTAACTAGACAGCATTTAACTAGTGATGAAGAGATTAGGAATGTGACTCATGGATCCCCTCAGCCATCTCAGCAGAAACTAGAAGTGGAGATGGAATTATTCAGGAAAGATCTGTGGCAGACTCTCCTATTTAATGGCATAAATACACAGGAGATCCATAAGTTTTTTGAAGATGTTATATCAGCAGAAACCTGCCAGTTTGAACTGAAAGGGACAGAGATAGAATGAAATATATGAAGGCTGTCAGACTTCCAAAATTCTACAGGCAAAAAACAGGCTTATAAAAAACTACTCAGGTACAAATAAATGCTACCCTTAAGAAAAAGGAAAAATGACTCCAAGGATAAAGCTTTGGCCCAGAGTATTACTATCAAGCCTTGAAACCTTGCCTTGCAGGGTTTTGAAATAACTTGGGATGGGTGATTCCTTCTTTTCATTTTCTTCCTTTTGGAATGGAAGTATCATAATTGTTATCCTATGCCTATCCCACCACTGTGTTTTGGAAGCAGATAACTTGTCTTTTAGTTTCACAGATAAACAGATGGAGAAAAATTTTACACCAGGATGTATCATACCTAGAATTTTTCCCCATACCTGATTTTGATGTTTAGGTTATGAGATTTGGAATTTTTGAACTGATGAAATTTGATACTTTTAGTCGATGATGTAACGGGTTGAGACTTTTGGAGATGTTGGAATGGATTGCAAGGACTTTGCACATGGGACAGATATGGATTTTTGGAGACCAGAAAATGGACTATGGCATATGGAATAATGACTACCCTCATCTTCAAAAAAGATATAAGATCCTTATCCCTGGAGCCTGTAGATGTTAAAAGGGTTTTTGCAAATGTAATTAATGACCTTGAGATGGAGAGATTATCCTGGATTGTCAAGGTGACCCCTAAATGACAACACAGGTATCCTTATAAGAGAGACGTGAAGGGAGATTTGACACACATACAGAAAAGGTAGTGTTAAGGTGCAGGCAGAGTAGAGGAATGAGGCCACAAACCAATGAATGCAGGCAGCTACCAGAAGGTAAAAGAGGGAAGGAGATTCCAGAGGGAACACTGTCCTACCAGCAACTGGATTTTCGTCCAGTGAAATTTATTTTGAATTTTTTGAATTTCAGAACTGTGAGATTATGAAGTTTTATTATTTTGAGCTACATTTATAGTCATTTTTATAGTGGACATAATTAATACAGTGATCCTTTTATACTTAGCCTGTATCAAATGTTTGTTTTATTTTCTTGATTTCTAGAAATTCCAAGTGATTTCTAGGGGTCATCAAATATTTTGAGGAAATAGTAGACTCTACTTTAGTTATTTTTTTCTTTTTGTGAAAAATGAATTTAGCAATTTTACTGCTTTATTGATTTAGGAAAATGTAATACTTGGTTTTGATATATCTATATTGCCTCATCTTACAATCTTTATCATTTTTGGTAAGAATTTACTGCCTATTTCCCTATCTTGGGTCAAAATAATTTTTAACAAATATTACATTGATTTAGCCTTCCAGAACTTCACATATATATAACAAGAGAGTTTTAAGAAATATTGAAATTATTTTAGCTATTTCAATTGGATGTGGGCTTAACACTTAAAAAGACAGTAGTTAAACGGAAGTATTAGGCAATGGTCTCAAGTTTAAAATGTGTCATTATATTGATAAATAATTACATTTATTCCTTCAGCATATTTCTTGAGCATCTGCTGTGCTTAATAAAATACTGGAATGAACACAGTGATGCAGAAAAATTTGAAAATCATGGTTCCTGCCTTCATAGAGCTTATAAGTGCTTACAGCTTAGATTCAGGGATTTTAATTATTAGAATCTAGCCCATTGTCTAATGATGATTTCCTTCTCACTTCTCTTTTCATAGTTCTTGACCATATTGGTCTTATAATCTGTGGGAAAGACAGACATTAAGCAAGCAAGGCCAAAGAGTATATATTATATATGAATTGATTTTGAGAAGAACTAGAAAAAAAAGATGTTGCAGGAGAATACCAATGGGCGTCTGCTTGAAATGAGTGTACATGGGAGGCTTTTTCAATCAGATGACATTGAAGCTAAAACATGAAGAATGGATATTCATTTCCTCATTCTTCCCAATGTTGCCTCTGTGCTAAGGTAGGAAAGAGCTTAGCATGTTTCTTGAGCTTAAAAGAAGGCCCATAGGAGTCTATTGTCAAAACATATCCAGAATCCAACTGCTCTCTAACACCCTCACCACCACCCTTGTCCAACCTGACATCACTTTAACCTAGACTTTCACAGGAGGCTCCTAATTGTTCGTACTTCTGCCCTTTCCAAACATCTACATTCTGTCTCAACGGAGGTTACTGTTAAAAGGAAAGTTAAATCAGAGCACTCCTCCAATGAGTACTACATGCACTCATTCATAAGTGGACCCTGAACTTTCATCATATTACTGTAAGAAAAGGATTGGCAGTAGTGGGACACTGCCAGGGGAGGAGGGAACATATAATATCAATACGGGAACCCAATCTCAAACCAGAAGTGGGGACCAAGAGGAGGCACAAACTTTACCTGTATGATGACCACTTATGTCCCTAACCCTGAATTGTACTCCACATCTTTAAAATAAAAAAAATTAAAATTAAATAAGAGCACTCCTCTATTCAAATCGTCCAAAGACTTTTCATTCTCTGAATAGAAGCCAGTGTCCTCACAAAACCTTCTGAAGGCCCTGATGATGTCCATGGTTTCTCTTTGTTGTCATCTTTCTCCTTTCTCCCTCATTTACTGTTCAGCCACACAAGCCTCTTCGATAAACCCATGCCAGGCAACACTTCACGGCCTTTGTGCTTGCTCTTCTCTCTGCCTTGAATGATCTTTCTGCACTTCTGCCTGCCTTGATTTCTCGCTTCTTTCATGAAGCATTTGGTAATTTCTATAGGAGTTTTCTGGGTTCAGTAAGTATAACACAGAGAAAGAAAGGAGTTGCTGGCTGTGGCTACCACATAGGCACACTAAAAGGGTTTTCTTTTGGCTGCAAAGCTCAGTAACCTACAGACATCACCAGATCACACTCTGGACTGTGACCACCTGCACATAGGACATAAGGGACAGGTAGCTGCCAGCTTACTTCCTTAAGCCTAAGATCCTCTAAAACCTGGAGCATGCACTGTACTTGACCTGAAGCTCAACCACTGTACTCAACTGTCTACATCCACTTCCCCCTGACAACCTATAAGTTTTTGCCCTACTTCTAGAGACTTTAAGGACTAAATCTATCGTACTTTACATTGTCTTTATATCATTCATCACCAGAAGTCCACACCTATCCAATTATCCTGCTAGCTGCTCACCTCTAATCTCCATCCTTTTTATACTCTTGCCCAGTCTGACTCCCATGCTCCCTCTCAGCCTCTTCTCCCATGTCCTCTGGAACTCCTTCTCTCTGGTCTGCACTACCCCCCTATTCTTGACCTCTTCTCATATCTATTCCTTGCCTTAACAGCAGACTGGCTGTTCCCCAAGGGGACTCCTCATCCCCTCTGTAATTTACTTTAGGAGCATCTGCTTATACTTTTAACCTCTGGGTTTCTCGGGTTCAGTAGGTGAGGTCAGCATTCCCCTTGCTTCCCAGGCATTACATATGCCCACCTTGCACAAGTCCCTGTTCCTTTGAGACTCTTATGCCTGACTGTATTACCCCTTCTCTGCCTTTTTACTGTCATTCGCCAGTTACTCACCAGCATTCACTGAAGATTCGATTCTCAGTTCATAGCCACCTTCCCCAGTTCACATGGTGCCACAATTCTCTAGGTGACTTCAGTATCCACCTAGAAACCTCATCCAATTTCTGCCAGGAGAGTCCTTTGGCTTTCTTACCTTGAGCTTCCTTTCCCTTCATACATTATATTCTTAGACCACAAACTCCTGTCCCTCAGTTTACTTTCTTGGTACTCATTTATTAAAAACTACTATCCACTGGTCTTGCCACTCTATACCCTGGCCACCACTACTCTCGTCACACCAGACTTACATGGCCCAAAAATAGAGAAAGTAGGTTTCTTCAGAGAAAAGTCAGAATTTCATATCTAGAAAGAAGAAAGGTAAAAAGATGCTAGGTGGCTAGAACAACAGTGGTCCATTACTTGAAACATTGCATGTTTCCATTATATTATGATTATTTGCTGTTTGCTAAATTAAAATAAATAGGCTTGAGTATTCTAATTGTGTAAATAGATTCTAAGGAAATTATCTCTTCATAAAAGCCATATTTAATTAATTAAACATTAGTACATGTTTTATTTACTGAAATGATACTTTCTAATTGTGCTCTAGGTAGTTTAAGAAGCTTCCCAGGCTTCTGAGAAGGCCAAAGCAAAAATGACCTATGCCAAGTGATCTGTACCAATCTTTTGTAAATTTCAGGTAATTAAGGTCTAAGATTGTTTGAGTCCATTTTTTTCTTCTCTGGAACCTGTCCGTGGTGCATTTGAATTTGTGAGGCTGCTGTCCTCCTGCCCAGTAGGCTTCAGAAAAACCTCCTTTCCCTTACAGATGTATATAAAGGAAATGTAAACTGATTTTAATAATAAAGCAAAATATAATTAGAAAGGCAAATCTACAGAAACATCATACTGTGCATTAAAAATTTAAGTGTAAATAATTTGGAGTAGATCCATACCACTGGGTTGTCTCTATTAGCATAAATAACTAAGAAATGGTTGTGTAAAAATAACTTTACAGAAATGCTTCTCTGTCCTTTGACTTAAATGTTTCTAAAGTGTTTTACTGTGTCTCCAACATAATTTATAGTCAAGTGTGGGAAATGTTGGTTAAATGTACTGTATTTGGACATGAAGATGAATGGTAATAATAGTTCACACTTACCTGGATTTGCCTTGAACTGATTTTCTAATGATTGTGATGGGTTTTGCTCATGCCATCTCTATTCTCACCTGGTCTCACTCTTAGTCATGATATAATTTGTAGGGTGACTGACAGTTTGAGCTGTATAATCCACAGGCATAAACTGCTTTTTTCCTCTGTGGTCTATTTTGTGTTTGTTCTCAAAATGCCATCCCAGCTGAGCTAATAGGCCAAGTCCAAGTATAATCTACCCTGAGAACAGAGCTTGGTTTTTTCCATAGCTTATTTTGGCTGCAGTTGATAGGACTTAAGATACTTTAAAACTCCTGATTAAATTCTAAGGACAGTGCATTTATATTCCATCATCACTATAATGGGTGATTAAAGAAATATTTATGAACCAGAGCCAAGATTAAGTATGTACCAGTGATAAAGGGTAATGCCTTATTTATCACAGTACTACATTGTGACATTGGCAAGTTCTGAAATAGTTTACAGATGTCTCCCTTGTTCTCTAAAATAAGAGGAAATGGGTTACAAACAATTAAACACATCTCAATGCAAATGTATGTGTGAAAAATATCTTCACATAGGGCAGTTTATTTTTTAAAGTTCCTTCAATACACTAATGGCTTACAATTTAGTTTAGCAGCTCGGTGTGTTATAATCAAGAGTGTGAATAAGCAATCAAATACTTCTGTGAAATTCTGCTCCCCAAAGAATTTGTGGCATGCCTGTTGCTATGGTGCATTCTCACCTGGGACTTGTTTAGCTTCTTTCTCAATCACATATATTGACAATAATGAGCTTAAAAAGAGAACTCATGGAAAATTCAGAATGAAGAAATCCAGATAGATAAATGAAGCCATGTAGCTCGTCCTTTTTTTTTTTTTTTTTTTACTTGTACCTCTGAGTTATTTGTGATCCCAAGAGCCTTAAGATCCACTGAAGTCTTTACTGTCTCATAACGTATGTTGGATATCATAGAAGATACTGTGTATCAGATGGGAAACTGTGGAGAAGATAATCTCTGAAACCCTGCAAACTAGATTCTCTATATCCCCAGCTGCTTCCCTGAAACTTTAGAAACTGTCCGTTTTTTCTGACCAGTACTGTTTTGTATTGCCATCATATTTAGATAATGTCAAAGAAAGGTTATGAGTCATAGTTATTAAATTGAAGGAGATGATCACATCTGAGTGAAATAACAAGCCAGGTAGTAAGACCTTTGATGGATTACTTAGTCTTGTATTTAAGAGATTATCATCTTCCCCTTTCCACCTTGAAATCAATTCCATTGCCACACTCTGGAGCCCATGGTGTGAGTCTAAAAGACAGAGTGATAAAGAGCACCAACTTTGGAATCACCTCTTGACTTCATATTCCTACTCTGCCATCTACCAGGTGTGTGATCTTAGACATTTGTGATTTATATCTCTAAAATGAGAATAATATTTTTCTCATGGGGTGGTTGTAGAATTTAAATAGAGGTGATTAGCATATAGAAGTCATTCATGGAGTATTGGTTGTACTCACCATTTATGATATGTATAGAAAGCATTATGTGTAACTCACAGTGAGCACCTAATAAATTATAGCCAATACTACTGTTGTCATTATAATTCCTTAAATCAGCCTGTGTCTGATGTAGACTTACTGAAAACACAGGAGGATATCTAAGGGGATGACTGAAACTTGACGCATTTTGTCACAAAAAAAAATTTTAGGCATATGAGTAGGGTGGAATAATGAACCAAAAATCATCCAAGTCATCCTATATATCCTTCCTAAGTGTATGCATGCAAGGTTTCTGGGTCTAGAGTCATCATCCTAGCAACCTTTGTAATGAAAATATTGCCATTCTTAAACAAAGCATGTGCCATTTTAAAGCACTGCATTGTTCAAAGCAACCTAGTGTATGCTGCTGAGACATTGCCAATATTTGCCAAATTGTGTAATTTTTACCTATCATTTGATATTCATAGCATTCATTACAAGATATGTCGTTTGGCTGGGCACAGTGGCTCAAGCCTGTAATCCCAGCACTTTGGGAGGCCGAGGCGAGAGGATTGCCTGAGCCCAGGGATTTGAGACCAGCCTGGGAAACATTGTGAGACCTTGTCTCTACAATAAATAAAAAAATTAGCCAGGCATGGTAGTGCACGCCTGTAGTTCCAGCTACTTGGAAGGCTGAGGTGGAAGGATCACCTGAGTCCAGCATGTTGAGGCTGCAGTAGCCATGAGCATGCCACTGCACTCCAGCCTGGGCAACAGAGTGAGACTCCAACTAAAAAAAAGAAAGAAAGAAAAGGAAAAGATATGTCCTTCATGTGTTTACCTTGAGGTGACTGTAGATCATCCCCAAGAAGAGACCCATGAGATAGCTGGACACATGGACTTGGACCTTGACCTAGGTTGAAGCTGTCAATATGAAATCTATCACCACACAGTTGTTAGTTGTTATTTGCAACCACTGGGGGCAGCAGAGGCATGAAGAACAGAGGACCTAGTGTGAGGCTCAGGAAATACACTCCCCTGTTGTCCCCTGCATGCCATATGACCAGGGGTAAGTTATTTAAGCCCAGGGCTCTACCTCATCTGAATAAGTAACAACTCCTATTTCATAGGCGCAATTACTATGAGACTACTACCTTACTCATTGAGATTTAAAGGCTTAGAATAAATGTCAGCTGATGCTCATACTATTACTATTGATGAAATCACCTAGGGAAAATTTCTAGAGTAAGTAGAATACTGAAAACATCAGTATTTACAAGTGGGAAATGAACAAGATCCTTTGAAGATGACAGAGTATAGCCAGAGAAAGAGGGGAAACCAAAAAAAAAAAAAAAAAAAAAAAAACAAGATGATGTCAGTAAAGCCAGAGGAAGGGAGAATATCAAGAAGAAAGGAGTCATTAGTGATTTTTGAAGGACGCAGGAAGTTAAAGATGGAGACCAGAAGAATACCAATTGGATTTAGACACCAAGAGATCATTGGTGACCTTGGGCAGAACAGTTGGTGTAGAAGTTGGAGTAGCAGACAGATGCCAAAGAGTTGACGAGAAAATGAGACCTGTGAAAGTAGAGAGCCATTGCAAGAAGTATGTTTGGGAAGGGAAGCAGGAACTTCCTGAAGTAAAAGGACTGGGGAATTGGAGCATTGTCAAGAGAATGATGTGATGGTTGAGCTGAATATGGACATAAACAAATAGGAGGAGAAGATGAAGGTGTTGTGGGTGCTAGGAGCTGGGTAGTATTGTGGACTGAGAAGTTCTGAGTAGTTTAGAACGTTCCCCAGTAAATGAATGCAGGAGAGTCAGGGTCATGCTTCAATAGAAGGTCAGTCTCCTTTGGAAACCACAGAACCTCCTGAGTGAATGGGAGGACTATGAAAGGAGCCGGTCAAAGCTGCATTGGTGGTTCTTTAGAGAAAATTCTCACCTGGTATATAGGCAGTTGGATTAGTTTTTCTCCCTTTCGCCTTTTGTGGGATACAACGCAGATCCTTGTCTCTGTTTTAGATTTCAGATTCCAGTGTGAGCTGTACGGATCCTGGAATTGTTTTTTTTATGAAGAGCAAAAGCTGCCCAGTAAAGGCCTGTTCTCTTTATGTTTCCTGGCCCAGTTCACAGATCCACTGTTCTCCCCTCAAGACCCCAAAGAATTGGGATCACCCATAACTTATGCTGTGGTTGTTCTTTCTACAACTGTTTTATTCTGCTGATGGATTCAGAAGATTATGGGTCTCCATGGTAAACTGTTGTTCTTTCTTACTAAAGGGGCCAAGGTTTCTAATCCTGTTCATACATGTCTGCAGGGAGGTAGAGAGGCAGGTGTGGTCCTTATCCCTAAGGTTGGTGATACCCCTATAAAGAGGGTACAGACCAGTGTGTTGGCCTCTGCTTACATGAGCCTCAGGTCCTGGACAGGAGCACTGACTGAGCCTGGTACTGTGCAGAGGATTTTTAGCAAGCATTCGTTTAGAGGTAGCTTTTTCTTGCCATATCAGCTTCCTGTTTCTGAAAAGAGGGAAGGGGAAGTCAGCTTGATCTTTTCCTGTGTATTAACTGGAGGTAGAAATTGGTGTCACAAAAACTGATCAGAGTTTCAGAGCTTCAGAAAATACGGGCAAATAATTTTTTTTTGTTTTTTAGTATTTTCATAAAACAGATATGAGGAAGGAATTTTTTAATAAGAATAATATGGGAAATACTAAATAAAGACTTTGGGTTGCCTTAAATTATTATATGAATATTAAAGAACAAGTTATAAATTTAGCCACAATTCCTATATTGTTCTTTGACATTGATATTTTTATATCTTCAGACTGGGTGTATAAAGAAATCATGCATTTCAATTTTGTAAGGGTCATGAGAGCCCTTCATTTGTATAGATTGCTTATTTTGAAATTTAATAGTAGAAAACAGAGCATTATGGTTTAACAAAAAGGAACCACTCTTTTCTCAGTCAGTTGTCATGAGTGGGGTGCTTCGGCCCATACTTTCTTGTGATTTTATGTGTAAAATCTTCTTTATGTGAATTTTAAGAAGAGAGAACAAAAATTGACACTGAGGACAAAAAAAGGTCATTGAGAATAGAATATGATCAGAGGATAAAAGAGATAAATTATTAACTAAGTGGTATTAAACACTATACAATACTAACACCTTAGTAAAAATGAAACCCAAGGCATCTATCTGTGGCACAAATTTCTTCCTTGTTTTTCTCTCTACTTAGGAATTGAAGATATATCCCCAAATTTTTGGCAAGCGAATCTCTTAGGGAAGAACATGATATATATTTATTAATTGTTATTTTTTACTTTATAATGGCTAACTGTTTAGAAACTGCTCACAGCATCTACATTTTGTTCAAATACTTCACATCAGCTCCTCTTTGACATGGGTGTTATCCCCATTTTACTGGAGTTTACAGATAGATGTTAAAGTGACTTGTCTGACATTATACAGCTAGTAAGTGATAGAGTCTAGAGTCAGATCCAAATTGGTGCCAAAATCACGTAATCCTTACATCTTTGCTCTAATATTTTCCAAATCATATGCCTTTAAAGAAGCTTTTAAGTTTTTAAACTATAGGCCAGGGGCCAGCCCACTGTAGCCCAGAGGCCGAATCTGGCCCTCCACCTATAGCCCGTAAGATAAGAGTGTTTTGTATATTTTTTAACATTAAAAAAAACAAAATATTTTGCTGGATGCAGTGGCTCACATCTGTAATCTCAGCACTTTGGGAGGCTGAGGCAGGAGGGTTGAGCCCAGGCGTTCGGGATCAGCCTAGACAACATAGTGAGTTCATCCCTACAGAAAATAAAAAAATTAGCTAGATTTGGTGGCACACCTATAGTTCCAGCTACTCAGGAGGCTGAGGCAGAAGGATAACTGAGCCCAGGATGTCTAGGCTACAGTGAGCTGTTATTATGTCAGTGCACTTCGGCCTGGGCAACGGAGTGAGACCTTCACACACATACACACACACACACACACACACACACACACACACATACACACACACACGAAGAAGAAGAAGAAGAAGAATTAGTAACACCTGAAAATGGAATGAAATCAAATTTCAGTGTCCATTCATAAATCTTATTGGAGCACAACTACTCTCATTCATTTATGTCTATGACTGCTTTTACATTCCCAGGACAAAGGTTAGTAGTTGTGACAGAAACCTGTCTTATGGTCCACAAATCCTAAAATATTTACTATGTTTCAGTCTTTTTCTAGGAAAAGTTTGCCAAGCCCTACTCTAGAATATTAGAACAAAAATCTGCGATTATAAGTTTTGTGTGGGACTTGAAAGTTCATTAAAGCTTTCATGCACCTTAGGCCTTTTGATCATTTCAACAGCCAGTGAGGCAGATGATGTTACCCTGTTGTACCAACCAAAAATGGATGCCAAGCCCCGTGGTCTCATCAGCACCATCCAACTTATTTGTGTTCAGTGACTTTCTAAGCACCTAATTTTGTTAGGCATCTTAAAATAGAGTTTTATTTTGACCTTCTAGCTTGAATTGTTAATTCAGTTTCCCACTATCTTGAGGAAAAATTTCATATCAGATTTGGAAGACCTCTGCGCCCGTGGCCCCAGGCAGACCTCCCAAGTTATACAAGTACTCATTGCACTTTGCTGATTGTGGAGCTCTGGCCCTGGTGTTCCCTCTTGGTCTCCCTCTTTCTCTCTGTCCACCACAGTGCCTGGCACATAGTAGGCACTCAAATTTAGACGAATGAATGAATGTATAATCAAATCAATCCTTTAAATTACAGAAGAAAAAAACATTAATACTGGTTTCATCCTGGTAGATAAGACCTTTCACTACGGAATTTTGTGAAAGTTAATGGTGTGTTAACAATAAAAGAAGCCAGGAGATAAAATAGAAATGTGAATTTCAAGATACATTTTGTTACAGAATTTGGCTTAAAATTTTTATAGAATTTAGAATTTAAAAAAAATACATGCAAGCAATCTAAGTTATCCATTGACAGAGGAGTGAATAAGCAAATTATGGATAACAATGAAATATTTATCCTTAAAAAGGAAGGAAATTCTGTCTTGTATGAATTGCTACAATATGGATGAACCTTGAGGACGTTAGACTTTGTGAAAAAGTCAGTCCTTTATTACATTATAGTATTACAAATACTATATATGTAATTTCACTTATATAAGGTATCTAGAGTACTCAAATTTATAGAGGGAGAAAATAGAGTGGTGGTTACCAGAAGCAGAGTGGAAAAGTAAATTAGAAGTTGTTGTTTAATGAGTATGTAGTTTCAGTTTGGGAAGATGAAAAAGTGCTGGTGAAGATAGATGTTTATCTTTTGATACATAGTATTTAAGTGTTTCAGTCCTAACATGAATTAAAATGTAAAGTTAATTGGGTCCTCTTCCATATTTTATTTTCAAAGTATATTGATATATAGAATTTGTAAGAAAGATTATGTAGATTTAAGGTGATGCTGAATATAAGTTACTGTTTCCTTCCTTCCTTGTTGGTAACTTATGGAAGAAACTTTATTAAAACTATAGAGTATGCTGAGAGGTATCTTTCTTTTTTTTTTTTTTTAATCAGTATTTTTTATTATGATTTTGTGGGGTACAGTTAAGGGTTAGGTGTACAATTACGTTTCATTCAGGCACCCTGTTGATAAGAGGTGTTTCCCCATCCCCAGACAGATATTTGCGACTGTTAATCCCATCCCCCTCCCCCCATAGTTTCCCAGTACCGTCAGTCATTTTCTTATAGTATTACATTGGATGTTCAAGGTCCGTTATATGAGTGAGAACATGTGATACTCGCATCTTTGTTTCTGTGAGAGGTCACTCAGTATCATAGACTCTAGTTCCATCCAGGTTGCTGCGAAATCCATGATCTTGTTCTTTTTTATGGCTGCGTAGTATTCCATCGTGTGTATGTACCACATTTTTTTAATCCAGTCCTCTTTTGCTTGTTTGTTTTTTGGGGTTTTTTTTTTTTGAGTTGGAATCTCACTCTGTCACCCAGACTGGAGTTCAGTGGCCGCTCCCGGCCACCACAGCCTCGACCCACTGGGCTCTGGCGATCCTTCCGCCTCAGCCTTCCAAATAGCCGGAATTACAGGCGCACGCCACCATGCCTGGCTGATTTTTTGATTTATTGTAGAGATGAGGTCTCGCTGCCCAGGCGGGTCTCGAACCCGCGGGTTCAGGCAATCCACTCACCTCAGCCTCCCAAAGGCGCGGGATTACAGGCTGAGCCACCGAGCCCGGCTCCAGTCCTCTTTTGATAGGCAACATGGTTGTTTCCAGGTTCTTGCTATTGTGAACAACGCTGCGATAAACATACATGTGCAGGTATCTTTTTTATAGAGTGATTTGAGGTCTTCAGGGTATATTCCCAGCAGGGGGATTGCGGGGTCATATGGAAGGTCGATTTTTAGAGCTTTTAGGAATTGCCACACTGCTTTCCACAGAGGTTGCACTAGTTTACACTCCCACCAACAGTGTAGAAGTGTTCCCTTTTCACCACACCCTCTCCAGCAGCTGTTATTTTTTGAGTTGTTGATAATTGCCATTCTGACTGGAATTAGGTGGTATCTCAGTGTGGTTTTGATTTGCATCTCACTGATGATTAGTGAGGTTGAGCATTTCCTCATGTGTTTGTTGGATGCTCAGATGTCTTCTTTTGTGAAGTGTCTGTTCATATCTTTTGCCCATTTTATAATGGGGTTGTTTGGTTTTTTCTTTTCAGCACGTTTGAGTTCCTTGTAGATCTAGGATGTTAAGCCTTTGTCAGACCTGGAGTTGGCAAATCCTTTTTCCCAGTCTGTAGGCTGTCTCCCTGCTCTCTTGATGGTTTCTTTGGCTTTGCAGAAGCTTGTCAGTTTAATAATGTCCCACTTGTCTATCTTCTCTCTTATGACCTGTGGGTTTCGGGTTTTGTTCAGGAATTGGATGCCAGTTCCGATTTCGAAACATGAGGGTATTTCCTTCCTTTTCTAAGGTTCTTATGGTTTGAGGTTTTACATTTAGGTCTCTGATTCATTTGGAGTTAACCACTGTGCATGAGGATAGATAGGGGTCCTGTTTCAATCTTCTGCATGTGGTCAGCCAGTTTTCCCAGCACTATTTACTGAATAGGTTCTCCTCTCCCCAGTGGTAGGTGGTGGGGGCTTTGTCAAAGATGAGTTGGTTGAGAAATTGAGGTTTTGCTTCTGGAATCTCAATTCTATTCCATTGATCTATATGCCGGTTCCTATACCAATACCAAGCTGTTTTGATGATTGTAGCTTTATAGTAAAGTTTGAAGTCTGGTAATGTGATACCACCTGCTTTGTTTTTTTTGCTGAGGATTGTTCTGGCTATTCTTGGACGTTTGTGTTTCCATATGAATTCCTGTGTTGTTTTTTCCAGGTCTGAGAAGAATGTTGCTGGTAATTTGGCGGGTATTGCATTGAATTTGTAGATTGCCTTAGGTAAGATGGACATCTTCACAATGTTGATTCTTCCAATCCATGAGCATGGGATATTTTTCCACTTGTTTGTGTCGTCTTTGATTTCTTTGAGCAGTGTTTTGTAGTTTTCATTGTAAAGGTCTTTCACATCTCTGGTTAGGAAGATGCCAAGGTATTTCTTTTTTTTTTTTTTTTTTTGTGGCGACTGTGAATGGAATTGCGTTTTGTATTTGGTCTGTTTGTTTATTATTGGTGTAGAGAAATGCGATTGTCTTTTGTACATTTATTTTGTATCCTGAGACTTTGCCAAAAGCCTTTATCAATGTAAGGAGGCTTTTGAAAGATTCTCTTGGGTTTTCAAGGTACACAATCATATCATGCAAAGAGAGATAACTTGACTTCCTCTTTTCCTATTTGGATACCCCTGATTGCCTCCTCTTCTCTGATTGCTCTAGCCAGGAATTCCAATACTATGTTGAACAGGAGGGGTGAAAGTGGGTATCCTTTTCTAGTTCCAGTTTTCAGGGGAATTGGTTCCAATTTTTGTCCATTTAGGAGTATGCTGGCTGTGGGTTTCTCATAGATGGCTTTTACTATTTTGAGGTATGTTCCCCATATGCCTAGATGTTCAAGGGTTTTTATCAAGAAGTGGTGCTGGATTTTATCAAAAGCTTTTTCTGCATCTAATGATATGATCATGTGGTTTTTGTTTTGACATCTGTTGATGAATTTAATTACATTTATGGCTTTACGAATGTTGAACCAGCCTTGCATCCCAGGAATGAAGCCTACTTGATCATGGGGGATGATTTTTTGAGATGTATTGCTGAATCCGGTTTGCTAGGATCTTGTTGAGAATTTTAGCATCTATGTTCATCAAAGATATTGGCCTGTAGTTCTCTTTCTTTGTTGGATCTTTACCTGGCTTGGGTATCAATGTGATGTTGGCTTCGTAAAATGATTTGGGGTGAGTTCCATCTTTTTCAATCGCCCGGAATACCTTCAGTAGGATTGGTATCAGCTCCTCCTTAAATGTCTTGTAGAATTCTGCTGGAAAGCCATCTGGACCAGGGTTTTTTGTTTTTTTTTTTTTGTAGGAAGTTTTCTTATTACGTAGTCGATTTCCTTGATTGTTATTGGTCTGTTTAGGGTCTCAATTTCTTCTTGTTCCAACCTACGTAGGTTATCTGATGTCAGAAAGTCCTCCATTTTCTTAAGGTTTTCAAGTTTGTTTCCATATAAGTGTATGTAGTAGTCTCTAATGATCTTTTGTATTTCTTCAGGGTCAGATGTGACTTCATCTTTTGTGTTTCTGGTTGTGTTTATTTGGGCTTTTTCTCTCTTTTTCTTGGTCAGTCTAGCTAGGGGACCATCGATCTTGTTTATCCTTTCGAAGAACCAGCTTTTTGTTTCATTGATTTTTTGTATTATCTTTTTGTCTTCTATGTCCTGGATTTGGGCTTTTATTTTGGTGATCTGGATTCTTCTGCTGGAATTAGGGTTTTTGTGGTCTTGCTTTTCCAGCTTCTTTAGGTGGCTTGTTAGGTTGTGAATTTCTGTTCCTTCCATTTTCTTCATGTGTGTTTGTAGGGATATAAATTCCCCTCTTACTACAGCTTTCAGGGCATCCCAGAGATATTGGTAAGATGTTTCTTCATTTTCATTTGTTTCCAGGTATCTTTTGATCTCTGTTTTGATTTCATCATTGACCCAGGAGTTGTTTCGCATCATGCTGTTTAGTGTCCATGTCTTTTGGGGGGACTTTGTTGGTGTCAATGTTTATTTTTATTCCACTGTGGTCCGAGAGGGTACATGGTAGAATTTCGGTCCTTTTAAATTTGCTTATGCTTGATTTATGGCCGAGTATGTGGTCGATCTTAGAATATGTTCCATGTGGTGATGAGTAGAATGTGTATTCTGTGGTCTTTGGATGGAGGGTTCTGTAGGTATCAATTAAGTCCATTTGGTCCAAAGTCACATTGAGGTTCCAGATCTCCTTGCTGATTTTTTGTCCTGATGATCTGTCTAGGGTTGTAAGTGGGGTATTAAAGTCCCCAGTTATGATTGTGTTAGAGTCAATATCTTTCTTTAGTTTTCCTAGAAGTTGCTTTATGAAAGTTGGCGCACCTATGTTGGGTGCATATATGTTTAGGATAGATATTTCTTGTTGATGGATTGAGCTTTTTATCATTATGTAGTGGCCTTCTGTATCTTTTTTGATTTTAATAGCTTGAAGGGTATTTTTTCTGAAATTAAGATCGCTACTCCTCCTTTCTTTTGTATTCCGTTTGCTTGAAAGTTTGTTTCCCATTCTCTTACTTTGAGTCTGTGGGTGTCCTTTCTAGTGAGGTGAGTCTCTTGCAGGCAATAGATTGTTGCCTGATGATATTTTATCCATTTTGCCAATCTATGTCTTTTCAGTGGTGCATTAAGTCCATTCACATTTAGGCTAATAATTGAAATGCAAGAGTTGATCCCTGTCATATGGTTCTTACAGAGTTGTTCCTGTTTGTTTGTTGTCTTTCTTTGGGTTTTGGAGTTGGCTCATGTGTGTTTTTAATCTTTTGCCTGTACTCTTGTGAAGAATGTTGTTGTTCTTTTTTCTTTTTTCTTCTGTGTTCAGTACTTTCTTAAGTGTTTCTTGTAGAGGTGGTCCGGTGGCAGCATAGGTTCTTAGGGATTGGATATCTGGAAAAGATTTCAGTTCTCCCTCACTAATGAAGCTTAGTTTGACTGGGTAGGTTATTCTTGGTTGAAATTGCTTCTCTTTTAGAACTTTGAAGATAGGGCTCCAGTCTCTCCTAGCCTGAAGGTTTTCTGTGGATTAATCTGCTGCTATTCTAATTGGTTTTCCCTGGTAGGTAGTCTGGCCTTTTTCTCTTGCTGCCTTTAGGATTTTTTCTTTTATAGCTATTTTGTTTAGGTGAATTATTATGTGTCTGGGAGTTGGTCTTCTCATTTGTTGTCTTGCAGGGGTTCTCTGAATCCCTTGTGTTTGAATTTTTTCATCCTTGATGAGATGAGGGAAGTTTTCTTGAATGATTTCATGAAATGTTTGTTCCAGTGTGGCTTCTGTTTCTCTCTCTGCCTCAGGAAGCCCAATTACTCTTAGGTTTGGTCTCTTGAAGTGATCATTCATCTCTTGCAGGTTTTGTTCTTTCTTTTTGAGCTTCTTTTCTATGCTTTTGACAGTTTGGGTTAGTTCTGTGTTTTGGTCTTCGAGCTCTGAGATTCTTTCTTCTGCTTGACTGATTCTGCTTTCCATGCTTATTAGTCTGTTATTCATTTCCATCACAGTATTCTTTACTGCTGTCATTTCTGACATCAGCTCCTTCCTATTTTCCTCTTGTCTCTCCTCAATTTTTTTAATTCTCTCCATTAATGTCTTGATGTCTGGGTTTGTTACATGTAACCAGTCATTCTGGGGGCCCTTCATTGTTTGTGTTCCAGAATCTGTTTTCTCAGTGTCTGATCTCCCAGGAGTCTGTGTGAGACCTATATTCTTCTTTTGGTTTTTCTTCATTTGTACGGTTTTCCCCCTCCCTACTTTTTCCTTCCCTCCACTTCACCGTCTTCTTTAATTCTGTTATTCAGGGGTAAAGGGATTGGTTTTACTTCTGTTTGTTCAATCTCCTATTCTTTATGTATACCCTCTTACTTTGTTCAATTCTGGAGTTGCACTGTAGGTGGGGGGTGGTCCTTTTTGCAGTTTTGAGATTTACTTAAGGGGGAGCTGTGACTCAACATCTTTCTGCAGGTCCTGGTATTCACTGACAGGTGTGTGAATAATCTGGAACCCACTTCCCACTGCCTTGGAATCTGTCCATGCAGTGGGGCTGTAGGTTTACTCCCTGAAATAAAATGTGGTTAAAAGAGGGGAGAGAATGGAGCAGACAGTGGGTTGAAGAGGGGGGTGGAGAGATAGAGGAGTAAGGGGGGAAACAAATGAGTGTGCTAACAAATAGAGAGAGAGGCCTATACTGAAACAGATAAAAACAATAGACCACAGCTACAGATGAACCAACTCTCATACAGACAAAAATAAAACATATAGTGATGCTAACATACCAGCTATCCAACCATCTTATTAGTGTGCTGTTCCTCTATACAAAGATATGGTTTACAGAGAGAAGAAAAGAGAAGAAAAGGAAGAGGAAAAAAGAAAAAAAGGAACAATTCAGTAGGAATAGAATTAAGTCATTAAACTAACAGAATCAATGAAGCACACTCTGAGACATTTTGTTTAAGTCCAATGTCCTTTCAGGTCTGATTTCTAGTTTTCTTTTCAAGCTGGTAAATTAGTTTGCAGTTAGGGTCAGTTGCCCCTGGTCTGCTGTAAAGGACAGTTCAGATCACCCTCTGTTCACCACTCTGACCTATGTCTTTATCAAGCTTATTTGTCCCGTTTCGGTGTTGTTACCTTGAATCGCCAGCAGGTGGTGCTATCTCAGCTGCTCACCCCAGAGGTGGGAGGGGCCGGACAGGGACGGCAGAAGCTGAAGATGGCAAGATGGCTGCCTGTCTCACGGCAGACGGCAGGAGACTTACAGCGGGCAGGACGTCTCAGTCTCAGGAGAGGTGGCAGCAATCCCAGCAGATCTTCCCTGAAGGGGCTTCAAGGACTGAAGTTGTGGATCGCCTCTGGCCCGGGTGGTGCGATGTGTTACTGGCGGCGGTGGTGGTGGTGGCTGTGGCGGCTGTGGTGGCTGCGGCAGCGGTGTCTGCACTGCAGCGGCTGTCCAGACCACTGCGATGCCCCAGCGGTGGCAATGGCCGAGCTCTGTATGAAGATCAGGCTGCGATGTTGGGGTCTGTAGCCCCCGGGGTGAGAGTCAGAGACCCACTGCAGTTCTCCTTTGCAGAGGTTTTCATAGACCCGGTTGCCCCGTCACCATCTTGCCGGAAGTCCGTATCTTTCTAAAGATAGCAATTTTTTTAAAAATTCTTTGTAATTTCAAAGAGAAATAATAAAGTGAAATCTATTAAATCAATCAGTGTATTATACAGCATAGATAGTTGAATAAGATATTTATTCCTGCTATATATTTCATGAAAATTAATTCTTAAAAATTTTTTTTAGCTGGGAGTGGTGGCTCACACCTATAATCCCAGCACTTTGAGAGACCAAGGTGAGAGGATTGCCTGAGCCCATGGTTCGAGACCAGCCTGGGAAACTTGGCAAGACCTCATCTCTACAGTAAATCCAAAAATTAGCTGGACATGGTGGTGCATGCCTGTAGTTCCAGCTACTAGGAAGGCTGAGGCAGAAGGATTGCCTGAGCCCACCAGGTCGAGGCTGCAGTGACTGGGAGCATGTCACTGCCTTCTAGCCTGTGTGACAGAGTGAGACTCCAACTGAAAAAAATATATATTTTTTTCTTTAAAAGTAGGTCAGAATTGGAGCATTTTAACTAGTAGTGAAAATTGGGGTCATAATGTGACTTTAAGTGAACAAACAACTCTTATTCTATTTTATTTACAAAAATTAATAACAGAAATAAATGCCCTGGGTAAAAGGAATTAAAGATTCACAAAGAAGTATGAAATAAAACATAAGCCATCCTACAGATATCTATTCTCACTTCCCAAAGGTTAAAACTTTACCCAATATTAATTTTATTGAGTATACATAAAGAAAAAGTATTTTCTGCATACTCCAGCATATATGTCTTTTAAAAAACAAGTCCCTGGCTTTATTTTTCTGCATAAACTTTTTTTAAAGATATAGAGTACGATTCAGAGTTAGGAATATAAATGTTCATTATGCAGGCACCCTTGTTGATGAAGTGTGTCCCTCCTTCCCCTGGCAGTTTCCCTCAGCTGCCAATCCCACCCTCCCCTCCCCTGGCATTTTCCCTTCTCATAGTATTATGATAATTGTTCAAGGTCCGCTTATGAGTGAGAACATATGGTACTCTGTTCTTTGTTTCTGTGATAGTTCACTGAATATAATAGACTCTAAATCCATTCAAATTGCTGCAAAGACCATATGTTTGTCCTTTTTATGGCTGTATAATATTCCATTGTATATGTGTACCACATTTTTTTAATCCAGTCCAGCTTCAATGTGTAACATGGTTGATTCCATGTTTTTGCTATTGTGAAAAGAGCTGCAACAAATATGCATACGCAGGTATCTTTTTTTGTAGAATGATTTGAGTTCCTCTGGGTATATTCCCAGTAGGGGGATTGCTAGGTCATATGGAAGGTCAGTTTCTAATTCTTTAAGAAGTCACCACACTGTCTTCCAAAGAGGTTGCACTAGTGTGCATTCCCACTAGCAGGGTAGAAGCATTCCTTTTTCTCCACATCCTCACCAGCATCTGTTGTTGTTTGTTTTATTATTGATGGCCATTCTTACTGGGTTTAGGTGGTATCTCAGTGTGGTTTTGATTTGCATTTCTCTGATGATGAGTGAGGCTGAGCACTTTTTCATGTGTCTATTGGCTGCTTGTATGTCTTATTTTGAGAAGTGTCTATTCATGTCTTTTGCCCACTTTTTAATGGGGCTGTTTTTTTTTTCCTTTCAGCACGTTTGAGTTCCTTGTAGACCTCAGATGTTAGGCCTTTGTCAGATATACAGTTGACAAATATTTTTTCCCATTCTGTGGACTGTCTCCCACCTGTCTTGATGGTTTCTTTTATTTTTCTGCATAATCTTTTTTAAAGACTATTTCATATTAGCACATGTGGATTTAATTACTTCAATTCTTTCTAGCAGGTCTGTGGAGTCCTATTCTGCAGATACATGTATATATTTAACCTGTCCTTTTTTTAAAAAAAAATGGATGTTGGGTTGTTTCCAATCTTTTTGTTTGGTTGGTTTTCTTTTCTTTTTAAGATGTGGGGTACAGAGCCGGGCTCGGTGGCTTAGCCTGTAATCCCGCGCCTTTGGGAGGCTGAGGTGCGTGGATTGCCTGAGCCCATGGGTTTGAGACCCGCCTGGGCAGGCGAGACCTCATCTCTACACTAAAATCAAAAAATCAGCCGGGCGTGGTAGCGCATGCCTGTAATTCCAGCTACTCAAAGGCTGAGATGGAAGGATCGCTGGAGCCCAGCAGGTCGAGGCTGCGGTGGCCGGGAGCGGCCACTGCACTCCAGTCTGGGCGACAGAGTGAGACTCCAACTCAAAAAGATAAAAATAAAACGATGTGGGGTACAATTCAGGATTAGGTATACATGTGGCCATCGTACAGGTAAAGTTTGGACTTCCTTTGGTCCCTTCTTTGCCTAATTTGAGATCAGGTATGCTTATTGATGTTGCGTGCTCCTTCCCACACCCCCCACTCCCTGGGCAGTTTCCGGCTACTGCCAATTCCTTTCTTCTAGTATTATGGTAAATGTTCAGGGTCTGTTTATGGGTGAGAACATGTGGTACTCAGTTCTTTGTTTCTATGATAAATCACTGAGTATTATAAACTCTGAATCCATCCAAGTTGCTGCAAAGCCCATAATTTTGTTCTTCTTTATGGCTGCATCATATTCCATCATGTATATATACCACATTTTTTTAATCCAGTCCAGATTTGATGGCCAGCATGGTTGGTTCCTTGTTTTTGTGATTGTAAATAGTGCTGTAATAAACATGCGTGTACAGGTATCTTTTTTGTAGAGTGATTTAAGTTTCTCCAGGTATATTCCCAGAAGGGGGATTTCTGGGTCGTATGGATGGTCAGTTTCTAGTTCTTTTAGGAATTGCCACACTGTTTTATATAGAGGGTGAACTAGTTTGCGTTTCCACCAACAGTGTAGAAGCACTCACTTTTCTATACATTGGTTGGTTGATTTTCTGTACTTTTACAAGTGTATCTCAACCTCAGCACTGGGACTGATGTTCCAATAGGTAGGCATCTATTTTTCTTTCTTCCTTTCTTTTTTTATATATTGTTAGATTGTCCTGCCAAGAATTTGTGTCACTTTACATTCTCACTGCACTATTCTTTCTTATCCTCATTAATACTGTGTACTTTAAAATCTGATGTGTTGTTACTAGTTGTTAGAATAGGCTATTATAGGTTATTATAATATTGTTGAATACCGTAGGTACTTTAATGGCTTCAAAAAAGCAAAAATGTCAATTGCCATCTCAATCAGAATATCATTTTCCAGTAATTGACTGTTTTCTAAATAGCATCTATTCTGGTAGACACAAATAACACTTTGTTTCTTTAGCCCTTTCTTTCTGAACTTTCAGAATTAAATTTTAACTACAGAAGTTGTATGCTAGTTGTAACAAGTGAAACAATCAGGAGAGATAACATAATAATGTGAATAATCTCTTCTTTCTTTTTACCCTCCTGAGGTAAGCTATCTTGCTGATTTGCTGTGTCTCATGTCACAGTTGTCTCCATGCTCAAACCCATATTGGCTTGGGTTTTTTATTTTGTTTGTTTTACTCAGCTCTTTGCTTGGCTTTTTCACTTAGTTGTATATAGTGGTCTTTCTGAGGCAACAGATAAAGATCCAAGTCAATCTTTTTAGTAACTCCATAGTATGATTGTAGCAAGGAGATGCCATAGTTAATTAGAATATTGCCATGTGACTGGACATTCAAATTGTTTCTAATAGTGCAATTAATATGGTATATATACCATTGCTTTTATTTATGTAAATTAGACATCCAAAAGTGAGACTGCAGGGTCATGAAGAATATGACTTTTTGGTTTTAATAGATATCACCAGATTGTTTTTACAAAGGGTTGTAGCAGATCACACTCCTATGAACAGTATGTGCAAGTGGCTATTTCCCTGGAAGTGCCTCCTTCCCAGCCCTGGCTGTCACTGCTTTTTAAAGTGTTTGCCCATGTGTTGAAAAATGACATCCAGGTATTTCATTCTGTTTTTCCTTACCAATGAAATTAAGTCATTTTTTTCCACTATTTTAATTCACATTTACATTTTATCTTAGGAAACTTGCTTGCTGACACCCTTTGCCTATTTTTACCATGCTTTGAAAAAAATTGTTTATGTGAGATTTTATTGATCCATTATTTGTTACAAATCAGTCTTTCTCTTTCTTCCTTTGTCATTTCCCTTTCTTTATATGATCTTCTTGATACAAAGTTTTATTTTTATGTAATTAAATATGCCTGTCTTTCTGTCTTTTCCCTTATGATTTGGGGATTTCTTATTTAAAAAGGAGTCTGTCATCCTAAGTTTATGAAAATATTCTCCTAGGTCATTTTTATATAGTTATTATAAAATTCATTATGTATATGTATGTGTGCACATGTGTGTATGGTTTGAGGTAGTAATCTACCTTCATTTTCTCTGCTTATACCAGCAGTTCTTTTCTCATTGAATGAAATTTCACCTTTGTCATTAGTAAGTTCCCATGTATACTTGTATCTGGCTCTTTAATTCTTATTAAATTCCAGGCATTATTTGATTTGGGAAGAAAGTTTTGAAGTAATAAAGTCAATTACATTTCTAAATATAACCTTTGGCAACAGAAAGTGAGACAACCATAATTTTTCAGCTTCCTGTATTGCAAAGGGCAAAAATTTAAAATTCCAGTCTAGCTCTTCACTTACTAATTTTATGACCTTGAGCAAGTCATTTATTTTTGCCTCTCTCATTCTAGGCTTACTCAATTCACAACTGACCTATGCCTTTTAAGGATTACAGAAAATATATGTAGAGTGCCTGACCCACAATTGGCATACATTCAGTAGTACCCAGTGTTATTATTTGTATTATGACCTAACAAAAAAGGAAAATTAAACATTTAATATTAAATTATAGCTGTTCCAAACATAAGCAAGTAGCTTCTTTCATATGTATTATATGCAAGAGAAATGAATTCTCAATATGGTAATTTAAAGATTCTTTCAGTCACATAAATTAGTCTGAACAATAAAAGTAGCATATATTCAAATCCAGCACTTTTTTCTAAAAATTTCCTCTTTTTTCTTTTCTTTTTTTTCTTTTCTCCTGACAGCTGTATATACCTAACACAAGTAAAAGCAACATTTTTTGTCTGGGTTTTTTAGGTAAATAGGGAATGTGTAGTATTTAAAAGGATAACAAAATAAATTCAAATCACTTTTATGTAGGCTACCCAATGGAGGGAGCCAAATGTGAGAGGAGAAAGCAGAAGAATCAGAGAAAAACAAGGGCATCCAATATTTAAACACGAAGAATAGAGCACTTGTGGCCCTGAAGACTGAAATGGGTTTTACTCAGCATGCAGATGCATTGAGTGTGGGGGGACCTGTAGCTGGATATGCCCAGGTTCTCTCCTGTGACTTTTAATGTTCCATGTAGGTTAGATATGGCCTATGGTTATGAATAGCACATTGTTCTTTCTTAACTTTGTTTCCCAAGAAGCCAAGAAAATTTCTGGAAGTTTAGAAAAGACCAACAATATTAGTGAAGCCATATAAATAAAATGAAAAATTAAAAATTTAAGAAGACAGAAAATTTGAATACTTCTCATGTTCCCCAAGCCAGGTATAAAGGCTTCACAAGAAACCATTTATTTGGCTAGGGAACAACTAATAAATGTTTGTTCTAATTTTAGTAACTTCCCACCCATACCCACCCCACCCACAGACACACACATTTAGCCATATAATATCTGCAAAGCAAAAAGAATAATTATAAAAGTAAACTCAGTGTAGTTGTAAGAAAAAAATCTACCTACACTAGATAGTATTGTTTTCTTTCACAGTAGATTTCATTAAGCTACTAACCAAACCTTAAATTAATCATTTTTTAAATTAGCCTTCTATTCCATAGTGCTATTTATTACATCTACTGAAGAAAGGAAGATTGAATGTAGCCTTGCTGCTGTTTCTTTTGTCATTTTTATTTATTTATTGTGCTTTGTTTATAATAACTAGACCACAAAGAAGAAGTGGGAGATTGGTCATTTATTCTTAGTTTTCCATTTCGGCAAATAATGATTTATGTATATTATTATCATGTACTATGCAGTCAATTAACCCCCAAATAAGCATCTAACATTAGGTGATATGCATCATTGGTCTTAATAATTTGGAAATATATATGTGCTAGAAAACCAGATAAATTGCTAATGTTAGTTCATTGTTATTTTTCATAATTTCATAATAAGCTTTAGAGTAATAGCTAATCAAATTTTCAAGGCATTACATTTTAAAGAAAATCTCGTTGTGTTTTTGACATTAATTCTAACAAATAACTACCTTGTTGGAAAATGATAGCAACAGTTGTCATTGACAACCGCAACTGACTGGCTCCAATGGTTAGTATCCATTTTCCTTGTTGTAGCTCTCTTCCTCAATATTTATTTGACTACTAGGCTTTCCCAAACGTAAGGGATTTTAAACACAAATTAATAAAACCTCAACTACGAGAAGGTTTAGTTGTATTTATTTATATTTGCACACACACATATCTATACATTCTACTTTTTAGGAGAAAAAGTAAACAAAAATAAAAGGAAGCATTGCTATTTCCACATTAGACACAGTAGACCGTTGGACAGGTTTTAAAAATTGGCATGCCAAAAATAGGAAACTCCTGATTTCTGATAGACAGGACACGATGCCTGAGGCATTGAGACATTAGGCAGGTGGAGGCAGAAGCCAAGTAATAAGAGTAAGAGGAGGTCATGGCATGGGAGTGAGTCATTAACAGCAATAAGCTCCAGTGCCACTGAAAATATGCACATTATTTACTTAAGGAAACAAAACAATTCATGGTGCCCATGCCACCATGAATAATGTGTAATTTCTGATAGAGTGAATTTGTTAAAAGAGCAGTCAACAAAAACATTGGGAAATTCAGGTTCTAGTCCCAGCTTTGCCTCCACATCTCTCTGTAACTTCTCTGATTTTCTTTTCCACCATTTTAATGATATGATTATTACATTTGAAATGCTTTAAGAACCCCAAAAAGGATCATACATTATATATTACGCCTGTCTTATTACTCAGAAATCAATAAATTTTAAAAACTATTCAGTGGGTTATAACATACTAAATAAAACAGTCTACAAAAGCACCCTGAATGAATTAGCAAAGTTTGCTAGTTTATGTTTCTGCAGAAAGCTGGAGAGATACTGAGATGAATGAAATATAGATTTCACTCTTAAGAAGAATCCAGTATAATAAAAGAGCAAATGTCAAATGAGGCACTGGCTCACGCCTGTAATCCCAGCACTTTGGGAGGCAGAGACGAGAGGATTGCCTGAACCCAGAGATTTGAGACCAGCCTAGGCAACTTGGCGAGACCTTGTCTCTACAATAAATCAAAAAATTAGCCAGGTGTGGTGGCCTGTAGTTCCAGCTACTTGGAAGACTAAGACAGAAGGACACCTGAGCCCAGCAGGTTTAGCAAATGTCACAGGCTGAGCACTGTACCCAAGGGCTGGATGGACTGTAGTTGTGTATAGGAGGATGACGTTTCAGATGGATGGAACAAATGAAGAAAAGCCTTGAGTGGTATGTGTAGGAAACCACAAATAGTTCAGTGTAGGTGCATGAAGGGGAGTGATAGGACACCCAAAAAAGTTATTTGGAGTCAGACTGTGTAGATGGTCTTAAAATAAGGCTGAGTTGGCTTTTTATAAGTTGCCTTATGTGGTAGGGTGGATAGGGCATGGTACAGTGGTTAGCACCATGGAGTTAGGAGTCAGTCAGACTAAAGTGATTTCATATCCTGGATTTGAATGTCCACAGGCAAGTCAAGTCTGGTGTCTATGAAGTGAGGATAACCCTGACTCCCTTGCAGGCTGATCATGAGGAGCTAGTTAAGTGATAACATATAAAGCACTTAGCGTGAGCCTGGAGCCCTGTAAACCCTTTGCAAAGGATAGAGGTTATTGGTGAGTAGTATTGAACTCTGGCATATGTCTCTAGAAGAAATGTGAAAAGCAGAAGCAAGGCCTCTCATCACCAAAGTGGGGAAAAGACCTAGTGAGGCCTTATCACATGGTCTAAAGGTAAAGTGAGCCTGAATTAGGGGAGTGGCGGTAGGAATGGCAAGGAAGGGAATTAATTCAGCCAATGTTAGAGAGGTAGAGAGGCAGAATTTAGGAATAAGAGAAAGGGAAGAAACTATAAAAAGATGAAAACACTTGCAGATTGAGTCTGAATGAAAGAGGGATGGTGGTTCCATTAGGACAGTGATTTTCAAACATTTGTGTGCATGAGAATTTCCTAGAGAACTTGTTCAAACACAGGTTGCTGAACCCCACCCCTTTCCAGGTGGTGCTGATGCTGCTAGTTCTGGAACCATACCTTGAGTACTATTGCAGTAGAGAAATAAAAAAATGAGGAAGACATGGAGGTGTGGCCAGATGAAACCACACCTCATTCAGGTGGTGCTACTTAGCATACCACTTAAAATTCAGTTAAAGAGAGTGAATTTGGACAATATCAGTGTGCCTGCATGTGATGGTTAGAGACTGCCAAGTAAGAGGCTGAAGAGTCAATGACAAGTCATGCAGTGAGTGACTGTTGAGTAGCCAGTCTTAAGAATCTATCAGTGTAGCCGGGCTCGGTGGCTCAGCCTGTAATCCCGCGCCTTTGGGAGGCTGAGGTGAGTGGATTGCCTGAGCCCGCGGGTTCGAGACCCGCCTGGGCAGCAAGACCTCACCTCTACAATAAATCAAAAAATTAGCCGGGCATGGTAGCGCATGTCTCTAATTCCGGCTACTCGGAAGGCTGAGGCAGAAGGATCGCCGGAGCCCGGCAGGTGGAGGCTGCGGTGGCCGGCAGCGGCCACTGCTCTCCAGTCTGGGCGACAGAGTGAGACTCCAACTCAAAAAAAAAAAAAAAAAGAATCTATCAGTGTGGGGCATACAAAAAGCTTAGGTCTCTACCTGTTTACCGTGAAGTTCTCATCTGAACCTGGTTCTAAGCAAAAAGCTTTCCTTGTGTGTTTTAATGTAAACTTAAATCTCTTTCCTTTATTTAGATTTCCTAATAAAGAAACTTGGTGACAAAGTTCCAGATAAGAGCCCGAGTCTTAGAATATAAATTTAGATTATCTGGTAAACTTTGCTATTTTCTATCTGCTTCATTAAAATTGAAGGCAAGATGCCATTTAGAACCTGGTTTGTTCCTGTGTGGTTTGGTAGTAAGAAAAAACTATAAAGATATTAATATTATTTATCTCCTATTAAATATTAGCTAGTATAGCAAAATATTAAATGGGAAGTTTTATATTATATTTTTCTTTTAGCTTAAGATTTAAATATAACAAGTGATGGGCGTATCATAGGGCAACAAATCCAGCAGAGGTGTTATAATAATGTGAATCCTTCATGTCTTCACATTGGTGCAGTGTCAGCAATTTCCATTTGAAGGTTAACCCTTTGTAGTTCTCAGCACTTTGCAGATATTCAGCCTTGACAAAAGTGATGACAATTTTATTTCCTAATTTTAAAAAATATTTTAAATGTGGAATACAGTATAATACCTCTTAATTCAGCCATCCCTAAATACAACAAATAAGCTTTATTTTTCAGTATTGCCTAAGTTGTGTTCTCAAAACAACATTGTTTCTTGATATTGATAGTTGTTCCTCAAAAAAGAAAAGAAATATGCTTAATTTTCAATAAATCAAAGAAGTGCTGAGTAAGCTGATTTCCCATGGGTAGACTTCTTAGTACTTTTAATATGCTAGGGTTACTTACTGTGAATCTCCAAGATTTAGAGTGTTCTGGGCAGCATTTCCCAAACCTACTTGACCCAAGGCCCTTTCTTTAAGAGAATATCTGTTAACATCACTGGTGCTCTCAGTTTGAGAAAAGCAGTGGTAGTTATTCAAGTACCTTTGATTTTTAATTTGCTTTTAACGAAGGGATCTAGCCAGTATGATGAGGATAGACATCGTATGCCCAGCATTTGTATAATTAATTATACATTGATTTAGGAACTATCAAGTAGATATAACAATGGTTTATCAATTTTTAAGTAAATAGTTATAGAGAGGCGGGACATTTGATCCCTTCTTAGATGATTATCTTAAGACAGAAGTTCAAAAACCCTTTGTAAATAATGACTGCTTTGGTTTTTGTACCAGCCTAGACTAGAGAATGATACTTAGGATTTTTTGAGTTTAATATTTAAACTCAAAAACATCCTATTTAATAGTTCTTAAATATGCTTTTTTAAAATAGTTCCTGGCTGAAAAATACGATCATGACCATAATTTACTCATCTTTTGAATGTGAGAAGGAGGAATAAAAATGCTATATTATGTTCTGGGAACAAGACATATCCTGTACCTTAAAACAAATCCAACATATTATTTAGTGATAACTAATCCTTTAATGATATAAAACTTTAATAATATACTAAGGCAGAAATGTGAATTTTTGGGGAAGATTTTTAATCAGTAATTGAAATAAAAATGATTTCTTGCTTAACCACTGATTTTATCACATAATGACCACACCAGGGTTCTTTTTTTAATATAGCTGGTACTCAATTCTTTCCTCCTGAGATTTGTAGGCATGGAAAGATATGTTGACATCTGGCATGTTGTGCATGTACTGCAGATAGGAAATCATTTCTGGTACACAGATGAACATTTTAAAAATTATTATGTATTTTAATTTATATTAGAAAAAAACATAAAAGCATTGGAAATTGGATTTCAATGCCTAGAATGATACTGTGTCTTTAAAAGGAGTCAATTTAAAGAACAGTACTCAATGAAAGAGGTAGTATAAGTCAAAGGGGAAGGAAACAGATTGGGGAACTCTGACAGAGAGAAGATACGTTTTCAAATGAAACAGATTTGAACATTAGACTCAGGTGAAGCATTGAGGATTCCAGAGAGAAAAGCAAGATCTTGGAGGAGGCAGGGGGCATGGAGAGACATGGACACTCCTTCTAAGCCTGGAAGAGAACTAAGGATTAGTGTGAATGTGAGCATAAGAAGTTGCAGTGTCTTGGCTGACACTGTGAAATGAGCACCTACTGCTATTTCTTAGTCGTAGTCATCATAGTTGTAGCAACTGTTATTAGTGAATTGGTTGTACTGACTTGAAGTAAATATTCACTAATGATACAAGTGGACAACTGAGCCGGATGTCTCAAGTGTCAGAGCACAGTGAGCTTTTACACATCTTTGGAAAAATGTTTTTTTACTGATTAGGGAAAAAAGAAAACATGACTTACTAATATCAAGAATACAACCTGAGCAACACAACGAAACCCCTTCGCTACAGAAAATCAAAAAAATTAGCCGAGAGGAGTGGTGTGCACCTGTAGTCCCAGCTACTCAGGAGGCTGAGGTGAACAATTGCCTGAGCCCGGGAGGTTTAGGCTGCCATGAGCCGTGATCATCATGATCATACCACTACATTTCAGCCTGGGTGACAAAGTAAGACCCCAACTCAAATAAAGAATGTAAGGGGAATTTGAGAACAGATCCTGCTGACAATGAGTTCAGTTATACAACATAAACTGACAATGAGGAATATTATAAACAACTTTGTGCTAATAATAAAAGGTAGTTAGGAGCCAGGAAAATGCCATCTCCCCTCTTCGACATATCTCAGGTGTGCGGTGTTGAGAATTGCAGTCTTCACCAGAGATCTTTGAAGGAAAAGGCAGTCTTTTCAGGAAAGAACTACATTTCAACTAAAGCCCGGAGGTGGAGAGTATTCTTAGTAACCCAGAAGTGAAGAATATTCTGAGTAAAATATGAAGAGTTTGTAAAAAGAGAGTTTGTAAACTAGAATGAGGCTTCCATGGGGCACAGTTGGAAAGGATCAGGAGATGTGTCACTACGGCTGTCAGTAAGGATTTAATAAGAGTAAGAATGTAGGGAGTCACAGGAGGGTGAAGTGTGCCCTGTTTTCAGTGTTAACTGAAAACAGTTCAAAGGACCAGAGTCCTTGAACTGGAATGGAGCTCTTCCTGCTTACCAAAGGAGATCAGAGTGGAGAGATGTAATTCGAAAAGCTACCTGGGGCTTCTGGAAGCCAGAAGAAGAAAGACAGTAGCCTCATCACTAGATGTGCAGTATCCCACATGGAGTATTTTTGTTTGGAAGAAAGACTGAAATCACCAATTTAAGGTCTTGTTTAGAACTGAGGAACCTGGGAGTTTAGGTAAAGGCAAACCTAAAGAGGAAGAGAAAACAAAAGGGGAAAGAGAGAGATTGTTCTTCAAATGATTGTGCAAGAACAGGTAGATATGAAAAAGAAACAAGAAGAAACCTCAGAAATGGAAAATACTGTCTTTGGGGGGAAAAAAAACAGTGAATGAGATAAACCCTAAACAGGGCACATACAGAAATAGTAAAGGTAGTACTGAGAAATTCCTCCTGAATATAGCTCAGAGAAATTAATAGAAAATATGAAAAAGCTGTACTGTAGATCTCAGTATTCTAACCAGTCTTTACCCTGTAAGAAACTAAATATATTGATTAAAGTATTTAAATTGTCTGTAATAGCAAGGCTAAGCTAGAAAGAAAATAAGGAATTCACAGAAACCAAAACCAGAATGAAAGTGAGACTCCTAAGGAATAAACCTGGCTTTTACCCTAAAAGTGTCTGCCAAACCTAGGTTATCTTGAGTGTGCCATTGACAGCTGCATGCTACAGGCAAATAAGGTAGAGGGTCAACTGGATCCCTTACCCAAAGCTAGAACTTTTCAAAGTTACAATTTTAGCATAAGCATGATGAGAAACCTGCCCTTCTGGAGAAGACTAGCCTGGATTCTCTCAAGAGGAATGGTTTCCCATTGAGAATTTACTATACCTGTGAGATTCAAAAATGTAAATGGCCAATAAACACAGGAAAAGATGTTAATTATCCGAGAGGTACAAGATAAAACACAAGCAAGATAGTATTCCTTACCTATCAGACCACCAAAAAGGCCGTGGGGGGTTGGGGAGGGGGAATTTAGGCCTCATAAAGCAAATTGATGTCAGTGAGAGTATGACAAAATTAGACTTCTCATACACTGCTAGCTGAAATATTAATTGGTACAACTACTTTGAAAATTAACCTGACAATTATTATCAAGCAAAATTGAAGATGTACCTACCTTTCAACCCAGCAGTTCCACTTCTAGTTCTATACTCTGGAGAAGTCTGGCTCATGTGCACAAGATGGTTTATACAAGAAAGCTTATTTTGCAGAATGCTTATAATTGCATAGAGTTGGAAACAACCCCAGGGTTCACCATGACATGAACAAATTAAAACATTGTGTTATAGCCATGCAGTGGAATACTGCTGAGCAATGAAAATAGATAAACTAGATCTACCCGTATTGATATTGGTAAATCTTAAAATCATATTGCAGTAAGAGCAATCTTCAAAATGCTGTGTATATACCAATTACATATATTGTGTGTACATACATAGCAATACTATATATCATTTATGAATCTGTGAATATAATATAGTAATAATATCAAATTACTCATGTGAGTAATTAACACCAAATCAAGGTAATGATTTTTTTCTGGAGAAGGAAGAAGAGGAATAGGATGCAGGAGAGAGAGAAAACAAGGACTTTCTTTATTTTCTTCTTTCCTTTCTCTCTCTCTCTCTCTCTCTCTCTCTCTTTCTCTCTCTCTCTCTCTCTCTGTCTCTCTTCCTTTCCCTATCTTTCTCTCTCTCTCTCTCTCTCTCTCTTCTTTCTTTGTCTCTCTCTATATATATCTCCTTCTTTCTTCAGGCTCTTGTTCCATCGTTAAGGCTGGAGTGCAGTGGCATGATCATAACTCACTGCAGCCTCTAACTCCTGACTCAAGCAATCCTCCCACCTCAGCCTCCCAAGTAACTGGGACTACAAGCACACTCCGTGGTTTTTGTGTAGCAATGGAGTCTCACTATATTTCCAGGTCCCAAACAATCCTACCTTAGCCTCCCAAAGCCCTGGGATTATAAGCATGAGCCACGGCACCTAGCTTCATTGTATTTTAAAATGAAATTGTAATATTTTATTTCTCAAATCACCTGAAACAAAATATTAAGATTTGCTGTACCTGGGTCAGGTTCACAGATGTTCACTGTGTACTTTTTCTGTGCATTTGAAGTATCTAACGATATTTAAAAATTGGGAATGAGAGAAAAACCTATCATATATAAATGAAAGCCGAAAAAACATTTTATCTCGGGTTGGGTTCTGATTGAGATGGAGGTTTGCATGCAAAATATTTATTATGGATCAGCACCTGCAGAGGAGAAGAGAAGGAAAAGCAGGAGTGGGCAAGGAAGAGTTTCAAATCATGCCAGCAAAGCTTTGGCCAAGGTCAAAGGGAGTTCTGGAACAAATCTAGGCCTAGTCTTTATATTACTACCTTAATTAGTGGCTGGACACAGACTGCTCAAAGGGTTTGCCCTTGGGCAAGGGAGTCCTCTACAACTGAGACCCCACCTGAAGGAGCTGCTGATAGCCACAGGTCACCTGCTAACAGCCACAGGCCACCTGCTGACAGCTGCTGACCCTTCCTTGGGCATTCTTGAGCAGTACAGCTCTGTCCACCATATATGGCCCATCTGAAAATGAAGCTTTCTTTTCCTCTATTCCCTTAACTCTCTCTCAAAGAATATTTATCGGGGTAACCCCTTCGGGTCCCCTCCCACTGTGGGAACTTTTCTGTCCTCTCAATAAATCCTGCTTTCTAATATATATATATATATATATTAGAAAGCATTTTTTAAAAAGCTTTGTAACACATATAAACATATTTCATTTTTATAGCATATTAGTAGCCTTGACTTTCTAAGTTTGTTGGTGGCTTTGTTTGCCAAATTCTAAGAGGAACTTTTCATGTATTATATTACTAGCAAGTGCTTTTAACGTTAATTTTTTGGCACTTCTCAAAAAGGAACAAATATAAGATCCCACTATCATTTAGATGCCCAGTTTTGGATACTGATTTAAAATCATCCTTCACATTCATTTTTTAGAGGATAAAATATAAAATTTAAACATTTATAGATCTCTGCATAATCATCTTAATGAGTGTTATTTTGGAAATCATTAGATGTGTTTATATATGACTGCATAATACTGTCTTCCTCATCAGTCAGGCTAAGAAGATAGTAAAGACAGAATTGTCAAATATTTATATCCTACTCAGCCATCCTGGTGCCAGTCACATGTGGGTGTTCAACTTATATACTTTTTCAGCAAAACATACATGTATTTTACTTATAAATATTCACAGGTATTAGGTGCTTTATACTTTCATGTTTTATAACTTCCTGATATTCTGCTTTTGGCACTTTAATGAAGTCCTACTTATGAGAGTTGTGGACATATCATAGGTAGAATGGTTTTTATAAAAGTGGTCAATGGTGTTCAGCAATAGGAGCTTCATGGCTAGTAGGGATATAATATTGATTTTACTTAGTCCATAAGAATGTTAAAGGAATTACCCAACTTTTAAATAAAAAGTGTAACTCCATCATGGGAGTATAGGCTTTTCTAGCATTTGGGCTTTCTAGGCAACTCAACAACTATAAATGGTTTCTATAGATGTGTCAGTCAAGCTTTCTAGTTGCTAGAAACTGAAACTGACATGGACAATTAACCAGAAAAAGAGTTTATTATGTAATTATTTGTAAAACCTTGTGTTTATTATAAGAAGTAGAGAACAAAGTTTGAGACTAAGCTTCCAGAAAGTGTCCAAATCTGTGCCACAAAATTGGTCAAATAAAGAAACTACTGATACAGACACCAAATATAGACACAGCCAGTTTGCATGTAGCCCATTTCCATATCAGGAACTTAATCTTGAGACCTACTGCAAGAAGAGCAGTAAGAAGGCAGGAAAGAGAGAAAATGAGCTTCCTGTTTTCTAGAGTCAAAGTCTTGGTGTCAGCACCTGCATCACAGTCTGGCATGAGTGCACTTTCTTGGCAGAGCCAAAGTCACCTGTCTGCTCCTTAGGAAAAGAATTATGGGAAATTAAATTCCAACTTCAGCCATCAAGCAGGAACTTTCCTAACCATTTCCTTGAAATATGTTTTAAAAGGTCATATAGGCAGCCACAAACATGATAAAAATCCACTCCTGTACAATGAAATTTTTTTCTATGAATGGAATTATTTTTTGTTTCCTTATTTGAAACATATCTTATTCCTATGCTGGCATGGTAACCTTTGCCATCATAACATGAGGAAAATACTCTACTCCTCAATTCCTAGTATCCACTGAACTCAGAGGACAAAGGTAATATGATAGCTTGGGGAATATTTTGGACTTCACAAGTGGTCTTTTCCTGGCCTGGCTTGATGCAAGCAGCTAGTTTTGTGGGGAAGGATGTATATAATAAACAAGTGAGTATATATGTACATGATAAACAAATAAAAGAATGGAAGTCTATCACATAAAGTATGATGCTGTTTATAAACAAAGAATAAGTGTGAAGTAAGCATAATAGATTATCTTAGCCTATGTTGTACAGTTTGCATCTATCTGGTCTTTTTTTCTTGCCAAACTTTTAAGAACCTAGGAATTGTTAGCCAAAGGTAGTCATTGTCCCACATATCTGTTATGACCATATTGTACAGTGTTATTGAGCTATTACTCATCCAGGCTTTGTTCAATATGCCCACACCAATTTGGTTTATTAAAAAAGAATTCTCAATATCAGAAAGTGATAAGGAGTTCAGGGACTGTTTCTTAAATATTACTCTAAGAATGTCTTGTGGAATTTGCAAATTCAATATTGTCAAGTAATTGCACAACTGTCTGTTAATATATTTTTCAATTAAATTTTTCATGGTAAGCAAATATTTACATATAGTCATAAGTAATATTTTAGGTAGTTTATTTCTGATTAGTTTCTGGATTCAGTCTATCTTGAACTAGCAGTCATTGTCAAATTCAACTACTCATAGTTCAGCATTTGCTTTGAATAGACTTGTAAGCAGATCATATGGTACACGGAAACTTAACATGTTCTTAGAGTTGTTATTTGTGGCTTAAAAACCTTGGAATATACTTGATTTGATCTTTAGATGTTTTGGAGCATGACATGTTTTCTATTTATTAAAAGCCCATCAAACTGACAATTAGAAAAATAAATAAAGTTAGAGCATTTTCTCCTATAACCGAACTTGTTTGCCTTCATGTTGCATGATTGATAAATATCGTTTCTTTGGACAGTGTTTCCAATTTTTAAGAAATTTAAGCTTTATGTTGTGGCTCAGTCTTTTTCTTTTTCTTTTTTTTTTTTTTTGCCTTCTCCCTTTACACGTGGCACATGATTGCATTTGAAAAATAGCAAGCTTTTTTTATGTCATAGATAAATACAGTAAGATTTTTTCTTGGGATTGTAACATGGGAAAGTGATTCTTATCATGAGGATTTAAATTTTTTTAATGTTGTGCTGATGTATAGTGTGAGGGATTAAAAATTAGCCACTGAGGATAAAGAACTTATACTGATTGGTGTGCCTCCGATATAGCTACATCCACTAAGGTCTCTGCAAACCTTAAATTTAATATGACATGTAGCAGAAGTATTGTTCTAAAGACCTCGATTACAACCAAAAACCAAAAGAGACAAATTAAAGATATACATGTTTTCAATTCCTAAGGCCAATATTCCAAGTGTCTTTAGGTTTGAAAAAGCTACAAATCAGTAACTTGTTTATTTCCATTCAAAACTTAAATTTCTCAAAGTCACACTGTAGTTTTATGTTATAGAATGTTCCTATGTTTCCTGTGACATACATTAATCCATATTTCTGCCTGAGCAACAAACCTCGGCGCCTTATATGCCTTTTATTTCCTTGAATCACAGGAGCTTCAGTTTCAACGACTCACCCGAGAACTGGAAGTGGAAAGGCAGATTGTTGCCAGTCAGCTAGAAAGATGTAGGCTTGGAGCAGAGTCACCAAGCATCGCCAGCACCAGGTACAGGGCCAATGGCTCTATCTTTATGCACCCTCTGGTACATGCCTTGTTAGGTTGTCCTGGATGCAGCAAATGATTCGTGTTGATACTGTTAACTTGCCTTCCTGAATTTGACACCAAAATTGTCAATCTATTCTAGTTTTGAGAATTCTCTTGCAGTATTGATTATCCCTCACTTCTGTGTTCAAAGTGTTTTATATAGCATTGACAAGTTTCTGTTGCAAAAGCTACTATGCTGTCTTCAGAAATTTGACTTATTGTATTGTAGACACAGTTGATGGATGTTATTGCCATTAATTGCAAATTAATTGGCAAGGGTAATTGGCTGGTTCTTTGCAGACCAGATATTTTTTTTTTAACTAATAAATGTTTTTAAATGGTAAGATTAAGTTAGATTTGTAAAATTCCATCAGTTACTTTGGGTTTTTCTAGAACTCTGTGAAACTACCACATGAACTATGAAATAATTTAGTGTATTCAAATATAAATAAATACAAAAAGTGCATTACTGAAAAAACCATGTCTAATCATGATTGTTGTATTTTATTTAATAACCTCTCATGCTATTTTATTTTATTTTATTTTTTTCTGAGTTGGAGTCTCACTCTGTTGCCCAGACTGGAGTGCAGTGGTGCACTCCTGGCCACCGCAGCCTCGACCTGCTGGGCTCCAGTGATCCTTCCGCCTGAGCCTTTCAAGTAGCTGGAACTACAGGCGTGCACTACCACGCCCAGCTGATTTTTTTGATTTATTGTAGAGATGATGTCTCGCCAGGTTGCCCAGGCGGGTCTCAAACCTGTGGGCTCAGGCAATCCACTCACCTCAACCTCCCAAAGCACTGGGATTACAGGCTGAGCCACCGAGCCTGGCCCTCTTATACTATTTTAAAAACCATTGCTCCACCACACACTCCAAATGGTTAAATCACTGCTTATCCTACCTGTAGGTTTTCTTCTTAGTAATTACATATTTCTATAAAGCCTACCATAAAAATACTTTTATTGCTTCCATTTTTAAATTTGATTTGTTTACACTTAGGTAGGTATACCTACAATAACTTGTCTCTTTGTTATTTCTAACCTTATAATTGATCTACTTTTCAGTATCTTGTGTTACTCATAAGCAAAAACTTCTTAGTGAATAGAATGCTATCTGTGGTTTCTCTTCTAGCTGATTGTTGATATGAATTTTAAACTATATAGACTGGTAAATTGTATTCACATGAATTTTTCATCTCTGACTTTTGACATTTGTGTACATTGATGTGTTTAGTAAGGCATAAGGCATAAAAATAAGGTCAATAAACACTTTACTAAACAAATATAAAATTATATTATTATTTTGTAAATATACAGAATGATTTTTATATAAGAGAAATTATAAGTAAGATGTAAAATTATAAGTTAGAAATTTCTAACTCTGGTTTTGCAATACTTAGTGAAATAAAATTTTCAAGGAAGTTAAAATTTTGAGAGCAGAAATTAGTTTTAATTCTATTCAATATTTATGTAAAAGTTATCTGTATCTGTCCCATCAAAAAGAGGAATCAATAATATGGTGTTATATATTTTCAAAAAGTACTGACCAAATGGTTTCAAAAAGCAGAATTTTATATTAATAGAGAAAAATAACTCACCATTTCAAAGAACTCATTAAGACTTCTTATTCTGGTGATATAGCTAACTAAACTAAAATAGAATTTCTCTTGATAAATTCCTAGAAATACTTGATATAAAAAGCCAATACCTAGAGCAAATGGCATAAGAGAGAAGAAAATCCTCAGATACTAAAAATAGAAAAAGAAGTGAAAACCAGAGTTAGAAGCATTTGCGCTGCCTCTGCAGGAAATCTGAGGACAGTTGTCAAACCTCAAAATAAGCTCTAGAGTTGGGTTTAATACCCATTCAGGAACCAAATAATGAGCTCTTAGGTGTGCTCAAGATAGTACATTTGAACTTAAGATCACTGCATAAAGCCATGACTTTGAAAGAACTCCATCCTTGGCAAACCCCATACTTGTACCATACATGGGTTTGAAGCCCAAATGTAACTACCCATTTACTCAGGAATCCCCAGCTGGGAAATTAACCATTGAAGATAAACTCACAATCAGATAGTATAAAACACACATCAATAAAACCTGAGAGTGACATTAGCAAGATGGCAGAATAGGACTTTCCAGTGTGCATCCTCTCACAGAAATACCAACTTGAACAACTATCCTCGCATGAAAGTATCTTCACTAGAGCTAAGGAATCCAGGTGAGAGATTACAGCCCCTGAAAGCACAGAAATAAGAAAACATGCATTGAAGAGGGTAGGAAGGAGTTTCACATTGTGCTTTGTTCATCTTGGATTTTGTTTACTCCTGATTTTTAAAAAATGCATTAAAATACTTGCCTTTTAAACAAAAATGGTTGAGAATCAGTAGGCAAAAGAATATGATGTCAACTCTAAGAACTGAATACCACCGAGGGAAGTCAGACAGGTGTGCTCAGTGGATACAAAAAATGCCCATTGAGCAGCATTATTTGCTAAAGTAAAAAATTATAAAGAATATAATTATTCATCCTGGTTGAAATGGGAAATGAACTGTGGATAAGTAAAATCTAGAGCAGTTAAAATGAAATAACTAGATCTACATTTATCAACATGGACATGTTTGCAAAATACATCTGATGAAAAACTACAAGTAGCAAAAAAATAGAGGAGGATATCATTTATGAACATTTTTTAAATATAACAATACTATAAAATAATTAAACAATACTTGGTATTGTTTACCAACGTATGCATGTGGAATAAAGGTATAAAAAATATTTTGGAATGACACCAATTTAAGATAGTAGAACCTCTAGAAAGGAAAAGAGGAGCAAGATGCCAGGAAGTAGGCTTTGGCTGAATCTGTAACATTTTGTTTGAGAACTATCTGGAACAAATATGACAAAATATAAGCAACTGTTAAGTGAGGAGTTGCTATATTTATGGCTATTAGGTTATTTTCTTTACTTTAAAATTTTAAAATGTTAAATAACTTTAAGGTTACATAGTTCAATTAGCTAATTCCATAGGTTTGTTAAAAATCTGTAAGTAAAATACAGATTGTGGGTGATTTTATTTATCTACAGTAATAGTTACTGTCAGTTATGTTTTGTGCTTCATGTCTGTTTATCAGTGCCTGGCATTGCCCCTACCATGCCACTGGGACTCAGTCAGTGAATGTTGGATGAATAAGTGAGTTCTGCAGAAGTGGGAGCTGGATTGACCAGAGAAAGGGGGGAAAATGAGCACAAAGGCATAAGTGATCCCACACTGACATTGTCCTGTAGCACCAAGAGGCTCAGTAGCGTCTAGGTTATGTTCTGAAAGGACCTACTGGCTTATGAGGTTGAAAAGGTAAAGCTGGCATTTGATTGTGAAGAACTTTATTAGATCTGTAAAGGAGACTTACTAAGAGTTGTTGTTTTTGGTGGAGATGGTGGTAGTTGTTGGTGGCAGTTTTCCTTTCCTGAGAGTGCAGTGTGTAAAACAGAATGAAGAGAGACCAGGCAGGAGTCTATTATGAAATCCTAAAAATTATGAGTAAGTTGAGTTTCTTCAGTGAGCTCTGCTTGAAATGGTCATTAATCCACTTGTATTGTCCTACTTCCATCTCATGTTGGATTCCATGTATTCTTTTCTTTACAGCCTTTCCCAAGTTTCTCAAGGAACGTTGCCTTCCTTCTTCTGAATGATTATAACTGTTTCTCTATGCCTGTGTTAGCTCTCCCATGAGATGGTAAGGCCCACTCCACCCCACTCTCCTGGCACAGAGCCTGGCTCTCAACAGGTGGGCACCAAACCAAATAAATGATCCTTGAATGGCTAACGGACCTTAATGAAGTCCAGGATGTTTGTCGGTTATCATGCAAGGAGTTTATCAAGTAAAGATTAAAGATGTTTTGGCATTAGGTTACCCGCTTGATATCCTAGGGTTTCTATCTACCCTTTCTCTTATCTGCCTTCTTCACACCAAGGTGCTTTTCAGCAGACCCTAACACTACTGACACAGTTACTATGCTCTGCGACCACTAGGTTTACTCACTGGCAAAGGAGCCTATTAGAAAACATGAACAATGTTTTTTGGTTTTTACTGTCATTCAAGAGAGCCTATGTGTCTCCAGTCCCTGCCAGCTGTCAGTCTCAGAATCGGAATCTAAGAATACAGAAGAACAGAAATTAGCACTCAGACCAGACCCCCTTTCCTGTCAGTCATTTCTGATTTGCTCAAAGAAAATTAAAAGGGAAATTTCTGCTTTTGACCATGAAGCTTCTATTTGGTTCAGTTCATTCTTGCATGAAATGAATTTAGTCAGCAAAATGGGGGATTTGATCACTAATTTTCTTTCATATTGATTGATTTGGATCCTATGTCAGAGTTGGTAAAATGATCTGTAAGATTTTTTCACTTTTCTTGGTCCAAAGATGACACTAAATGACTGAAAGGAAAAAGTCTATTTTTATTTACTTTTTAAATTGTCCAAAGTTTCCATTATTGACCTCATCCAAGGAAGCAGTGGCATAAGGTCCTATTTAGTAAATGATTCTTATATTGGGATAAATAATATACTGTGGAGCCCCCTTCCCCAAATGAGTGGCTCTAATAGTGAGCAGGTTGGTTTCCTCATACTTGTAATATCAAAGTTGTATGTTTACCCCAAGCCAGGAGGTATTCCCATTTTATAGGCAGAAAAACCAAGCCTCTGCATATTCTAAAAAGTGAACTACACGATTATCTTTAACAATTTACTTTCAGTGTGCTTTGTTGGGAATTTTAAGAAATCTTAAAATTGCTTAGTTTTTCTATTGACTCTTTGGAAGTAGTAGTCTTCTAAACAAAGTATAGAAAGCTCATTTCTAATATGACTTTTCCGTTTGCCTTATGTACAAAAAAGTATTACTAAAACTAGAAATATCAATATGTTATAATGACTCCTAATCTAAAATTGATGGTGCCTTTATCCAAAAATGATACTTCAGACGAAAAATGATTACTGTAACCTTGAAATTCCCTGAAGATGGGCTATGATATCACTTAATAGAGAATTTATAGCCTTTCTGTATTTGTACCAAGTATACTATAGTTACCTATGCATGTAATATTATGTTTATTTAATATTTCATCTCACTGAAGGTTGATTATGGAATGAGTTAATAAAGAAGTTATAGCTTGTCTGCATTTATACTAAGTATAGTGTGGTTATAGTTCACCTCTTTGAGAGGGAACAGGTAATAGAGCAGATACAGCTTGTCTGCATCTGTTCTGAGTTAACAGGTATAACCATAGTTATCTGTGTATTTAATATTTCACCTCATTCAAAAGTATTTGAAACACATTTCATAATACAGACTAAAATTAGAGTGAGGAAATTAGGGCAAAAAGAAGATAAAGTTTAGAAAAATAAGATGAAGCCAAGGTTAAAATGGTACACAAAATGTATACTCTAACATCCCATGCTTTTGCTGAAGGAGGGAACTGAGTGACCTAGTAGCCATGCTAAAGACAGAAACACTAATGAATGCCACAATTCAAGTGTCTGTAAGATAAAAACAAACTAGGTTGCTTGGGAGGATGCACCATTTCTGGGACCAAGGCTTGAGTGTGTGTCCCCATTAAAAGACCATTGTATGATGAGACAACAGCATCCTTAGTGGTCTCTCTCCAGTAAATTACAAAAACAAGCTCATAGGGATCTTTCTACCATTGCTAAATGGAATATAAATGGATGGAATAGCCTCTTAACTAAAAGTAATTCTCCAGAGGGTCAATTCTGACACGCTAGCTTGGCTCCAGGATGAGACTTAGCATATATAGATAAGTAGATCAGTTTCAGTTCACTATGCCATAACTCTTTCGTCTGCAAAGCATTTTGGAATCATGGATGGCAATGAATGCTGAGGTGTGAGATGTCCTGTGTTGTAGGTTACTGTGCAAGTGAATGGTGTACTCATCTTAGCAACAGAAGTGACTCTCTCAACAGAAATGACTCTCCCAAAATGATGTTGGGATATGTGCAGCTAATCTCAGGAAAATCTTACAGCACAGAAGCCTCAGAGAAATATGGCCTTTCAGCCTCTTGTTTCCCATGGGCTGGGCAATAACTTTCAAATACAAATGTTGATGAACACGGGATGTATTCTTTTTCTCTCTGTGGTATAATTGACGGGGTATCATTCTCACATTAATTGAGTTTACATTTCACTGGATGGGGTGAAATTAAAAGGGCACAGCAGTCCACATTGAGGGGCCCACTTGGATTCTATGCTTATCTTCCCACCTGGTACTTCCCTGGCCCATCTATGCTCCCAGGGGCACCAAAGTAGACAGGGATGGCCAACACCATCTTTTTACTCTGTGTTTTACTGATACATTTATTGTGCAATTAAATAATGTTCATTTTAGATAATTTATAAAGTTCAAGAAAGTATAAAGAGAAAAATTCATTGTTCTGCCACTCAGAGACAAGAACTATATTTTTAAGTTAAGTTTATTGAAGTGCAATTTACTTATATTATGTAGCCCAGTAAACTATGCTACCCTTTGTAGCATAGTTTTAGGACTCTTTTAATAACACTTTCGGTATACAGTTATGTGAGCACTACCACAATTGACAGATAGAACATTTCTGTGAACCCCTGAAAAAGAGACAACCATTTTTTAAAGTTTGCTATATATTTTTTCTTTTCAAAATTTTTTTTAAAATTTAAGTTTGAGGTAATTTCCTGCAGGTAACTTTTTATCTTTTTCCTAATGCCCCACTTTCATATACCAGGCCTATTTCTTAAACAGCTTTCAATGGTTACTACTTGCTAGAGGAATTCCCAAGGATATGAATAGCCTGGAGCCTAGAGCTACTAGTTATCAGTTTTGAGTCAGCAACAGCCTTCCAACGGCAGGTGCACTCTAGTGGAAGACTTAGCCTGGGTAAGTATTGCAAGGTAAATTTAGCCTTCAAATCATGGCCTGTGTTCACCTTTAATGCAAGCAGAGAAAGTACACCAGTGGTTCAGCTTGTCCCGTAACAAAACTGGAAGAATAAGACAATACAGTTAGTATTGAAGATTTAGTGAATGAAAATATGATCATCTTAGAATTCTAGAAATTATCTATGAAATTTTATAGTACAGAATTTCAGAACTGTTCCTGATAGCAGACTTGGAATCTTACTATTGCCCAGAAACTCATCATTGTTATCTATTCTTTGTTTCTCATTTTCTTCTAGATAAGTTACAGATGGAGAAAAAGAAAGCACATTTCTTTGTAGGCCATAAATTGATTCCAAATATTTTCTGCTACAAATCACAGTTTGTCTGCTAGGGTAAAGCACTAAATTTTCACTTATATTGAAGTTAAAAAGATATATTTTTAAAGTAGATCTTTTAATAATTGTGGAAAATGTTAATGGCAACTTTTGGAAGTAAAGCACAGTTTAAAATTTTCACTTTTACTTTTTGTACAATTTTAAAATTTGATTATCCCATTTGAAAGCAGTTGGTCCCTTCACATTATTCGTTCTTTGACTGACTGCTGCTGGTATTAGGAAGCTACTCTAAATGCAGAGAAAAGTCCTTTCCATATCAACTAAATGAGGGGGAATGTGGGTGGCAGTGTTGAAATTAAATAACTTCATACCCTCCCTAAGATTATCTCTTCCTTTTCAGTTAGTTTAAAACCCTGCTAAAATAGAACTCCTTATGGTTTCAAAAAGGGTCATACAGTCTTGACAAATAGTCTTCTTATAACCTCTTAAGGAAAGAACTGTTATTTTTTTTTAATGAAACGATTTGATTCTCCACTGCCATTCACATTTTTTTCTTTTTTACACTTTATAGGGTCATCTGCTGATGCCCATCAGGCTCCCTATTGATATTACTACAAATTCTAAACATGTTTTAGGACTGACAGTAGCAGAATAGGCCTTTACATGGTTCATATCTTTCCTTTGGTGAATATTTTCAGGTCACTGTGAAATAAACCTCAAATAATGCATTCTTTTAAAATGAAGGGTCTTTGAAAAGACTAAATGTTTGTGCCTTGACAGTCTATTACATATTTAATTTATCACTTTAGTAAGATGTGTGATAAAGTTCTGTCCCTTTGACCTTCAGTGCTCTCACCAGCCAAAACCTGATAAATTTTTTAATTAAACAAGTATTTTATTGGGATATATTTCACATATTATAAAATTCATACTTTTGAAGTATACAGTTCAGCGTTTTTTAGTATGTCCACAGAGCTGATGGTTCATCACTATTTAATTTTAGAATATTTCCATCACTCCAAAAAGAAACCCTCCATAGCATTCCCTCCTCTATTTTTCTCTTTCCACAGCCTCCCGGAAACCACTTTCTGTCTATTGATTTGCCTGTTCTGGACATTTCTAATATATAGCATTATATAATATGTTGCCTTCTGTGTCTGATATTTTTCACTTAGCATGATATTTTCAAGGTTCACTCATGTTGTAGCATGTATCGGTGCTTCATCTTTTTTTTAATTTCCAAATAATATTTCATTGTATGGATATACCACATTTTATTATTCATCAATTTAACATTTAAATTGTTTTCACTTGTTGACTATTATGAATAGTGCTGCTATACCTTGGGGTGTTTTTGTTTTTGTTTTTGTTTTTTTTGAGTTGGAGTCTCACTCTGATGCCCAGACTGGAGTGCAGTGGCCGCTCCCGGCCACTGCAGCCTCGACCTGCTGGGCTCTGGTAATCCTTCCGCCTCAGCCTTCCAAGTAGCTGGAACTATAGGCGTGCGCTACCACACCTGGCTAACTTTTTATTAATTTATTGTAGAGATGAGGTCTCGCCAAATTGCCCAGGCGGGTCTTGAACCCGCGGGCTCAGGCAATCCACTCACCTCAGCCTTACCTTGGGTTTTAAGAGGTGGAAATCCCAATGATTTACCTCCAGGCATTCATAAGTAGAAGGTGATAGGTGGGCACAAGGGAGATTTCCCCTTGGCCTTTTCACCCATTCTCCTTTTCTTTGACATGAGCTTGCCTTCGTTCCTTGCTTTGCGTTCTGTTCTGGTAAAACCTTATTTATTGCTGAGTTGGTTTTCTGTGTTGATTTAATTTTAAGTAAAGCTAGTTGACAATCTTTGTGTCTGGCATATTTGCTTTGCATGATAATTTCAAAGTTCACCCATGTTGTAGCATGTGTCAGTACTTCACCTTTTTCATTGCAATAGAGTTCACTGAATTTCTTGGTGTTGTATTTGGTTACTAGTAACTCTTTTAATGGTCATGCAAACACAGATTCCCTGACTTCATCTCTAATTCAGACTAAATGAAGAATAAACCATTTGTTATTTGGACATAATTAGCAGAAACTCTCTTTGAGATCTCTACAGTGAATATTTATTAAATGGATGCTCTTAGGAGCAAATTTAGTAACACTGAATTTTTGTGATGCAACTCCTGTTGTAAGCACAGTAAAGAGTTCCACAACTGAAAGACACAAAATGAGCTGGGGCTGACCTGCAGCTCTACATAGGCCATTTATCTGGAGCAATTTGCTTAAGCTCAGTTCTTTCAGAAGGCATTTTTAATTACTGCTTCTCATTACCATTCCAGTCACAAGCCAGTTTCATCTGGGCCATACAAATCCAAGTGGCAACTATCTCTACACATTTGAATTAAACTAGTATAACTAAGTCGTCTGTAAGACATGTGAGCACAAGGTGATTCAACTAGTACTGCTAACCTGTTTTAAAGTACTTGTTACCATATGGAATTTGGATTTAAGCCAGATACTTTTCATAAATAAGATAATCTTTTATAAACCTAGAAAATTGTACAACAAAACATTTTAATCATAGTGAACAAGCATTCCAAAATGAATGACCTATCGCTTAGACTGAGCTTATTAAATGTTAAACGGGTGATGTGGTTGGGATGAGCCACACAAAAAAGATCAAGTTTATAGTTAGCATCAAAGTTTCAGATTATTTTAAGACTATTTTAATACATTTGGTTAACTGTGAAGGCAACCAAGCTGTATTAATTTTTCTACTTAATAGCAGAGAAAAATACATTTTAAAATTCAGAGACCCCAAATATATGTGTCATGCAATTATTTAATTGCCTTTCAAAAAACCATTTTAGTTGAAATACCATTTTTTCATTTTCTGTAATTTTTTCATATTTGTATCCTATAATTACTATTCTTAAATTATTTACCAGTGATGAATTATTGAATCAAAATAAGAATTATATTATTAGCTTCCACTCTTAGACATTCATTTTTAGCATTATGTATATATATTGATAAAGTGCTTTTTTTGTTTGTTTGTTTGAAGTTGGAGTCTTGCTCTGTCGCCCAGGCTGGAATGCAGTGGCACACTCACGGCCACCCCATCATCAACCTGCTTGACTCCGGCAATCCTTCCACCTCAGCTTTCCAAGTAGTTGGCACTGCAGGCACGTGCTACCACGCCCAGTTAATTTTTTATTTATTGTAAAGACGAGGTCTCACCAAGTTGCCCGGGCTGGTCTCGAACCCAGGGGCTCAGGCAATCCACTTGCCTCAGCCTTCCAAAGTGCTGGGATTACAGGCTGAGTCACCAAACCCAGCCTAGATAAAGTGCTTTAAATAAGCTTTAAATAGGATATTTCAAGATGCTTGCTGAAAAATATTTACCTTGACTGCTTTATAGGAATTCATTATTACTTATACCATATCAATAAAAGCATGGGATTACAGGCTGAGCCACCGAGCCCGGCAAAAATTTTACACATAGAAAATAATATAACAAAAATTTAAGTACTCATATCTCAGAATTGAAAATGATTGATAATTCATCATATCAGATTTTTTAAAAATAATAAATATTAAACATAAAATTCATGTCCTCTTTGTCCCCTTCTCTCTTGCTCATAGCTAGGCGCTAATGTGTAATCTTTTAATTTACTCTGTATTATTTTATTTTATTGTATTGTATTTTATTTTAAGTTGGAGTCTCACTCTTGTTAACCAGGTGGAGTGCAGTGGCACGCTCACGGCCACCGTAGCCTCAACCTGCTGGGCTCAGGCAATCCTTCTGCCTCAGTCTTCCAAGTAGCCAGAACTACAGAGGCACACCCAGCTAGTTTTTGTGATTTATTATAGAGACGAGGTCTCACCAAGTTGCCTAGGCTGATCTCGAACCCCCAGGCTCAGGCAGTCCTCTTGCCTCAGCCTCCCAAAGTGTCGGGACTACAGACTGAGTCACCGCACCCGACCACTCTGTATTCTTTTATATCGAATATGTATATATAGTACATATGTACATGTGTAACTAATATTTTGTATTGTTTCGTTAACATACACAGATGGTGTAATCTATGTTTTATTGTACACCTCGACTTTTCTTTTTGAGATGTATCCACATTGATATGTGTAAATCTAGTTTACTTCTTATTTATTTATATCATAGACTATTAAACTATTTAACCATTCCCCTATTGAGGGTTTACAATATTCTAAGTAATACAAAAAGTAAACATTCTTGAATATGTCTCCTGATTTCATGTGTAAGATTCTGGAAAATATATAACTAGAAGTAGAATGTTTGGATCATAATTCATGCACATTTTTAATTTTTCTAGATCTTGCTGAATGAATTGCTCTCTGAAGTAGCTCAGCAACTGCACCCCTTCAGCAGTTTTAAAAAGCTCTAGCAATAAATAAATAAATAAACAAAAAGATAAATAAATAAATAAAAGTTCCAGCTTCTCTTTTTATTTTTTCTCTTTTTTCTCCTCTCCCCTCCCCTTTCTCCTCTCTTCTCCTCTTTTCTTTTCTCTTCTCTCTCTTTGCCACCTCTCTCCCTCTCTTCCCTCTCCTCCCCTCCCTTCCTCTCTCTCTTCTCTCTCCTGTTTCCTCTCCCCTCCCCTCCCCTCCCCTCCCCTCTCTCTTCTGTCTCTACTCCTCCCCTCTCCTCTCTTCCCATTTAATATTGGGCAGGCTTCTTAATTATTGCCAATCTAATGTTATCTCATTTAAGTTGATATTATCTTGATTACTATTGGGCTTTAATATATTCTCATATGTTTATGGTTCATTTGAGTTTCCTCTTCTATTCATATTTTTTGCTCATTTTTCTAGAGAATTTTTTGGCTTATTCTTTTTGGTTTTATCATTAATTTTTTAAAGCTAAAATAACTCTGGAGGGTTTTTAGAAATAGTACAGATCCTAATACGTTGTAGCACAAAGTACACCATATTATTCTATTTTTAGAATACAGATCTTTTAGTATTTTGACAAGTTGTAGAAGGAAGAAACCTCTTTATATGATATGTAAAAATAGATCACAAATTATTCAAATCTGCAACTTAGTATCATCAACAGATGATACTAACATTACTTTCTGTTTCTATTTCCACATTTTCTTTGGTGACTGTAAATTTTTTTTCTGCAAACATTTATGATGTCTTTCTTAAATTCATTCAATAAATATTTACGCCTTTGTTTTTTTCTAGAGACACAAAAGCTTGGAAATTTTCATTCTCGCAGGAGGGAGCATATGCATAACTAACCAGATAACAAAGTACCTTAGTACCTATATCTTATTATTTTCAATTTTGTGAACGTTGCTATGTTTATCAGATTGCATTGGCTGTCCTGCATGTGTCTCTGGAGGCCTTACCTTGGTATCTTTATTATATCCTTAGGTAAAAACAAATCCTTCTATAATTAACTGCTGAAAATGTACTAATGGATGTAGGGAAGGCAACAATAGCCATTGAGCATTTATTACATAATTTACACTTTTGATGGTAGGTACTTTGTACATGTTTTCCTCTTACTGTCCAATAGGGTTTCATTTTTGTTCTTGGTGTTGGCAGTGTGTTTTGGCTTGACTAGGTTTTCATTATTATTGTACACCTGTATCTATCATGAGGATGTCGTTTTCCCCTATAGTGTGTTCCTTTTGGTTTTCCACTGGGGCTTCAAGTGGTTTGGGAAGACGTAAGCACCTCACATGTCTCCATCTTGCCACTTTGCCTCTCCAGATTTACATCATCTAAGTAAAAACTGTGCTTGCTATACATCCCTCACCTCCATACCCACCTCTACTACCACTATTTTGTCTCTCCTGTCTAGAAACTCCGAAATGACTGATATTTCTACTCCTGGTTATTCACAAACATGTTGCAGGAGGTCATGTAAATATGAATTCAAGAACTCTGGAAAACAACCTTGAAAAACATATTGCCACTGATGTACTTTCTGCAGTTAATTATTTTAGGCAAGCTGGGCTCGGTGGCTCAGCCTGTAATCCCGCGCCTTTGGGAGGCTGAGGTGAGTGGATTGCCTGAGCCCGTGAGTTCGAGACCCGCCTGGGCAATTTGGCAAGACCTCATCTCTACAATAAATCAAAAATTAGCCGGGTGTGGTAGCGCGCGCCTGTAGTTCCAGCTACTTCGAAGGCTGAGGCGAAAGGATCGCCGGAGCCCAGCAGGTCGAGGCTGCGGTGGCTGGGAGCAGCCACTGCACTCCAGTCTGGGCGACAGAGTGAGACTCCAACTCAAAAAAAAAAAAAAATTATTTTAAGCAGAAAACTTTGTCATTCTTTCACTTAATCACTTTAATGTTCATGATGAAATAAAGAAAGGTTGATGTTAAACTCTTCATTCTCATTATCATTTGGCAGGTTAAAGACATAGAGCAGAGTGATATCTGTGATGAGATGTTTCCTTAACCCTTCAGAGAACTACCCTATACAACTCAATCCAGTGATGTACGGAAAAGCAAATTGAAAATGTGATTATCTACCTAAAATTGAGGGACATCCTTGAGTGCGTTTTTAGCAGTTAATCAGCTGGCCATAAAAATTTACATGGCATGTCTGCCTGGGGGAATAAAAGAACGTGACAAGTTTGCCAAACTTTGTAGTATCTGAATTGTTATTATGGCAGTCTTCCCTGAGGCTTCACAATCTATTTAATAGCAAATCAATCTAATCTGTTTTGCATAGATTTTTCTGCTCTGCTGTTGTGTTACTCCGCAATTAAATAATGGGGAAACACGCTAAAGCTGAATAAGAAAAAAGTGTTTCTTATTCAGCTCAAAAAAAAAAAAAACAAAAACAACTCCTATTAAACAGTTATACATTTTTAACCACTGTCAAATGTTTGGTTTGCATTAACAGACTGTAATCCAAGGAGGAATGACTTTAGGGTGTGTTTGTGTTTATTTCTTCAAGCCGTTTTCTAATTGGAGAAAAACAAATAATACCTCCCAGCTTTAGTTACATTATCAATAATGGTGATATTTAAGCCACAGAGAGAATTCATGTAAAATTATCAACAACAATATAATAACTAGTAAGTAAAAAATAAAGATGTATAACTATTTTCTGAGCAGCATTAGTAAATAATTTTTAGTAAAGCCTTATTTGTAAATATAAAGTGAAATAGTATTGTAGCCAGGCTCGGTGCCTCAGCCTGTAATTCCGCGCCTTTGGGAGGCTGAGGTGAGTGGATTACCTAACCCGCAAGTTCAAACCCACCCGTGCAACTTGGTGAGACCTTATCTCTACAATAAATCCAAAAAAAAAAATTAGTCGGGCATGGTAGCGCGCACCTATAGTTCCAGCTACTTGGAAGGCTGAGGCTGAAGGATCACCGGAGCTCAGCAGGTCAAGCCTGCAGTGGCCGGGAGCGGCCACTGCACTCCAGTCTGGGCGACAGAGCGAGACTCTAACTCCAAAAAAAAAAAAAAAAAGAGTATTGTATCATATTTCTTATGAACATAAAACAAAAGCAGAAATTATATTATTGAATAGAATAGTACATTAAAAATAACTGTAGAAGTTAAAATCTTAGGTAAATTTTGCAACCACTAACAAAATAATGATTCTAGACCAGTGATCATAAATGACTGCTAAAATCATCTGGAAAGAAGGTGGGAAATTTTACAGTGAATGGATCAAGATGATAGCACCTGAACCCACTGTTTTTTTTATGTTTATATCGCAAAAAGGGAGACAACCAGAAATTATGATAACTTGATATGATGCAAAGAGAAATCCATAACATCACTCACGGTATGTTCTTGCCCAAAGATTGCTTAAATATCTAGATATGAATACCAGTTTATGGGAAATACTGGAGAGAGAGGAATATGTCAGATGATACTGTGCTGATGCATTAATTAGATCCAGGCTTGGATTCACAGGAAAAATGAAATACTTTCAGTTAGCTTTAAAAAGGGGGGGAGGGGGAGATGAAACTATACATTAAAGGAGTTTCTTTTTAGAGTCATAGCAACCAAATGCAACATATAGACCTTGATTTTTTCCTTTAAAAACCAACCATTTTTAAAAATTGAAACAGGGAATATAAATATAGACTTAGGTATCTGTTGATATTAAGGTTTTTACTGTTAATTTTTTTGGTGTGTTAAAATTTTGGTTATATTCTTTTTAAAGTATCTGTATTTAGAGATACATTTAAAGTATTTACTTCTAGCCGGGCTCAGTGGCTCAGCCTGTAATCCCGTGCTTTGGGAGGCTGAGGTGAGTGGATTGCCTGAGCCCACGGGTTCAAGACCCACCTAGACAACTTGGCGAGACCTCATCTCTACAATAAATCAAAAAATTAACCGGGCATGGTAGCGCGCCCCTGTAGTTCCAGCTACTGGGAAGGCTGAGCGGAAGAATCGCTGGAGCCCAGCAGGTTGAGGCTGTGGTGGCTGGGAGCAGCCACAGCACTCCAGTCTGGGTGACATAGTGAGACTCCAACTCAAAAAAAAAATAAAAATAAAGTATTTACTTCCGAAGTGATAAGATGTCTGAGTTTTCTTCAAAATAATCCAGTAATACAGAGAAAATGATGGATGAAGGTATAGATGAAATAAGTTTGACCATATGATCACTTTTTTGTTGAAGCTGGGTAATAGATTGGAGGTTTGTTGTACTGTTTTTTTATTGTTTGTGTTTTAAATGTTGCATAACAAAAAGTTTTTAAAATATTAGGTGATTTAGCTCTTGATTTTTCCAATGGAAATTGTGTTTTAAAAATTAACCAGCCGGGCTCGGTGGCTCAGCCTGTAATCTCGCGCCTTTGGGAGGCTGAGGTGAGTGGATTGCCTGAGCCCACAGGTTCGAGACCCGCTGGGGCAGCGAGACCTCATCTCTACAATAAGTCAAAAAATCAGCTGGGTGTGGTAGCGCATGCCTGTAATTCCGGCTACCTGGAAGGCTGAGGCGGAAGGATCGCCAGAGCCCAGCGGGTCGAGGCTGCGGTGGCCAGGAGCGGCCACTGCACTCCAGTCTGGGCGACAGAGTGAGACTCCAACTCAAATAAATAAATAAATAAATAAATAAAAATAAAATAAAAATTAACCATATTTATTTCATTTTTATAAAATTAATATAGTTGCATTTCTTAAAGTCTCAGTAATGAATATTCTTTTCAAAAATTTATATAAAAACCACTTATTCGCCTAATTATGAATTTACAGAAAATGCTGTATATTCTCCATAATGCCTTTCCCATGAATATGTTGATTCATTATGGTAGTGAACAGGAAAGAGAAATAAAGCGGGGAAGAAAGGTTAAGCTGATCAGCCGCCTTCTCTGTCCTATTTTAAACTGTTGTTCTCTTTGGATTCATAGTTTTCAAAAGAAGAAAGCTGGACATGAAAACCAGAAATTTAAGTGTTTTGACCAACCCCTCAGCTTGTCTATTCAGGAGGACATCTGTTCATCCACTGAATAGTGTTTATAGAATGCCCACTATGTATCAAGAACACTTTTAAAATACTTTACACTGACCCTTCATTATCATCATTCCTAATAGGCTTGTGTGTGAGATAAATAAGGAAGGGAAGAAAACAAAGGTGGTGGGTAAAGGATATGGAACAAATTAGAGATCCATGAGAGTTTTCAAGAGGGATTTAAAGCATTCTAGAACCACTTTTCTAGGTTCCAGATGTCTTACTACATAGAAATGTAGTATGTGCTGCGCAGATTATTGACTGTATCCTTATGGGTCTATTCTTTTTTCTGGGACAGTTATTGATGATTCTGGGTCTATGCTCTGTCCCACATTTGAATTCTTTGGCACTAGAACAGCTACTTTGGCACTAGAACAGCTACTTATGGTGCTTGTCCGTGAATCAAGAGCTGAAAACACTGTTACAGTGAGAAAGTGTTTTGTTTTAAGCAATCAGAAATTTAAGAAATACATTTGTTTGTCCTTTTTACATTCATAGCTAGAATAAGATTCTTCTGAGAATTAAAGAAACTTTACTGTTCTTAAAAATTAAAATTAAACTATAAGAAAATGACTGACAGTAGTGGGAAACTATGGGGGGGAGGGAGATGCGATTAACGGTAGCAAATATCTGTCTGGGGATGGGGAAACACCTCTTATCAACAGGGTGCCTGAATGAAACGTATTTGTATACCTAACCCTTAAGTGTACCCCACAATATCATAATAAAAAATATTGATTTTAAAAAATTAAAATTAAATCCAAGGACAGAAAATGAATATCATTCTTTAGACACACACCAAATTTTGATAGTACCTTTACATGAGTAGCAAAGAATTATATGTGAATGAACCATTTGCTTTTAAATATCCAAACAAGGGGACAGGTGTGATGGTTCATGCCTGCAATCTCAGCACTTTGGGAGGCCAAGGCGGGTAGATTGTTTAAGCCCAGAAATAAAGACCAACCTGGGCAACATAATGAAACCTCGTTTGTACAAAAAAAAATCAAAAAGATTAGCCAGTCGTGCTGGCACATGCCTGTAGTTTCAGCCGCTCAGGATGCTGAGGTAAAAGTTGAGGCTGCAGTGAGTCAGGATTTTCATGATCATGCTGCTATACTCCAGCCTACGCAGCTGAGATTGTCAACTCAAAAAAGAAACTAAACAGGGTATATGATTGTGGGAATATTTAATCAAAAATTTAGGTTTATGATATTTTAAAATTCCTTTTAAGTAAATTTTTACATAGCCAATTTGAAGCATTTAAAATCCTAAGTAATAGATGAAATTAAATTATATGCATTATAAATAAGCTATTTATATAATTATGAATTTTAAGGGTTTTAGATCCTCAGTTTAGTCTCATGTTAATGCTGCTCTGACTCACATAGAGCAAGTAGAAAAGCATGAACTTTTTCTTGCTCCTTACCAGCACCTGCTGTATTTAAAAATATAAGATTTAGATTGTTTTATGCAATTTTAAAATAAAAGAGCATACTTATGTACTCTTTTTTATTTTAAATCAGAAAAAAAATTTCTTTTGTTCTTTCCCTTTAGAGGGTTCAGAAGAATAGAAATTAAGGAGACAATAGCATTTTGTAGACCATGGTCACAATTTCTAGTAGCCAACCTATTTCAAGGCTGATTCTGCTTAATAGGATCCTAGGTTATGGCAAAATATTTAGGAAGAGAGTCTGATGTTTAACCATTTGACTCTTTTCATCTCAGTTGCTTTCACTCTTTCAAATGGCAACTGAAATGTTAGAAAACCTTCTATTCTGATGTCTTCCCTGACTAGTTGGAACACCTGTTGTGGGATGGGGCTCAAACAGAAGTTGTGCTTCCTGTATAATATATGGGGATACTAGAGGGAACTGTTTGTCTCATTTTTGTCTAGTACTACATCCTTTTTGATCTTCCCTTTCCCATATGGTCTTCTGAATCTTTTATTCATAGATTCAAAGCACTAATACAAAATGCTTTTGTCAAAGAATATTTAACATCTTCTGAAATGTGTTCACCTCTAGTCCCCATGAAGTTTATTTGAATTATATTTCCTGTTCCTTTAATGTTTTTGCTGTGCATCAGATTAGCAATTTTCTCTTTAGGAGAGTGATCATAATATGATTTATTTATAGTGCACCTTTGCCTGGGATGCATTTTAGACAGCTGTTATAAGAGTCCAAAAATATGGTAGAGTAGTATAAGGGAAAGACAGAATGAAAATTTGAGAAAACAAGGGTGAAAACAAAATAGGGCCAGGAATTAAACCAAAAAGGTTCACCACAGTGACTGGGCACATATTTTACTCAAACTTGCTAGCAGCCAATGGAAACCAAGACTGCACTTTTGTACCACACTTTACTGTCCCTGCTGCTCGTGATTTTTTAGACTAAAATTGTAAAAGCACATTCTGAGAGCATGGCCAGATTTTTCAGGTAAAGTGTCACAAAGAGGGAAATAAATGAGTCAGATTCTAGACCTTTCACCTTCTCTGCATTCCGTAAAGTATCTGACCTCCCTGCCTATAAGCTGTCTTGTTTGCTCTTTCTGTTGATAACACCACTGATTGGGTTTGGAGAAGAGATGAATCAACACAGCCTTGGTGTAGTAGAAGACAGTTCCACTACCAAGTTGCTGATGGGTCAGAACAGCTACATACTACATAAAGGGCATCATTTTTAACTCAAGTGCTCTTTCTTTTCTGTAACCTCCATGTCACCCTCAGATCATATAAATGACTATGGAAAGAGACCCTTTGCCCTGTCTCATTTGTTACGCCTTTCTTAGTTCAAACTATAGGCATGAAACATTTTCAAGGGCAAGATAAATAAGCTACAACCATGTGCCTATTGTCACATTTTCACTTTTCCTGGCTGCTGAGATCTTGGGAATAGTCTTAGAAAGAGGACTAATGACTATCTAGATGAAAAGTCAGGAAGAATTAATAAGTAGTCCTTTCTCAGGAAGAAAGAAATCAGTCTTTAGCTAATAGAGAACTGTCCAGGGTCTGATAGTGTGGTAAAGAGGCTCAGTCAGTGAAAAACCATGAATTTGGAGAGAGACTTCGCTTTTGTTTTTGTTGAGATTGATTGTGAATGGACAACAAGTAACTTTGGAAGAGGTTTCCAAAAAATGTAGTCAACTACCAAGAAGGATAGATTGTTTTTGTTAAGAAATCCTTGCTGCTTAGGCTAGTAATTTTTCAAACAACGGTCCTCAGAGCTCTTTAAGGGCAATAAGGAACGTGATGGAAGAGATAACTGTTTGCCTTCCAACTCCCTCTTCTTCAGCCAAAGCAGTTCACAATCATTGCCTGTTTCAGCCTTCCTGTCTTCACCTCACCAAACTAGCTTGGCAGAAGGGTGAAGAGCTATCTACATCTGCTTTGGAAGAATAATCATGATATATTGTTTGATTTTTGTAACTATTCTAGTTGTTCTGGCAGTAGGACAGAGAGTCTCTAATATTAAGGATTTATTTCCTAATCAATTCTTATCTAACTAAAAAGAACAGTTGAGGTCCCTGTTTCTCAAACAGGAAAAACAAAACTCGTTGCCAACTGACAGTTACCTATTGGTAGGTGGTAAGAGTTCTTGGAACTTCAGAAGACAGTTTCTAGCATCAAGCAGCCCTCCATTCCATCTCAGACTTCTAGACCCCATTTCTCACCATTCCAGTTGGAAGATGAGTTCAAGACCTAGGGAAAGGAGAAAATTGACATGCTTATAGGGTGAGTGCTTTTAAGACCTGGAATTTCCACAGGCATTATATTAGAAACGTGGCATTCAGCATAAATTCAAGAGCACTCAAGAAAGCTGAAGCACAGAATGAGCTTTACCTCACTACGAACTCATGAAATAAACTAATAGAATATTTCACAAATGCCTTAAGAGAAAGAGCAAAATTTTAAATAAACTAATTAAAAGGGAAGCCAAAGCCATACTAGACAGAAATAAAAATTTAAAGTTTGTGATATATCTCCTTATCATAATTGAAGATTTAATTTATAATTAATGAAGATATGGAAATTTAAGTGTTAGATAGAATGTATTACTCAGTTATAGTAGATTGTTTTAAATTTATCCTGTAGTACTCCAAGCAGAGAATGAAATCTGAGAATCATTAGTATTTTGCCAGATTCCTGGGGGAAACAAATCCCAAATGATAAGGGGAAATATCTTGTGACCAGGGAACTAACATATCTAAGACTCTGGAGCAGTTCATTAAAAAGCAATTTGTTATGCCTAGGGGATAACAAGGTGTTAAGTAATTGCAATGTGAATTCATTACCAAAAATTAAAAACACCAACAACCAAGTTTCTCTTTTTTTTTTTATAACTGTGAAGTAGACCTTGGAATAAATTAAAATGTAGACATAAATATTAAGGCAATGGATTAGAAAGGAAATTGTAAAATTTAAAAAAATTTAAACAAAAATAAAAACTAATAGAGTTCCCAGAGCTTTTCACACTGGATTTAGAATCCAGAAAACCTAAACATTGGCTAATGGAGCAACTTTAATTAATAGAATAATTAGCCCAAGTTTTAAAGTTTTAAAATGAGAAAATCACAAATTGAAAATAAGACAGTAATGAATTGGTAGAGAAAGAGAGGAATGCAGTTTGGAATTTATCTACTCAAGCTACTGAGATTTCATCTGCAAACGGATTTTTTTTCAACTGTAATTCAAGAGTTAATATGTCAGAAGAAATACAGACATTTGTGTGGAACTTAGGATTTAGGATCAGAGCTCAATAAACAACTAATAAAACTGATAGGGAACTCAGGAGTAAAAAGGTGAGAGAAGTCAGGCCAACAATGTACAAATGCATTTTTAGAAAATTTCTAAATAAGAATACCTGTTCTCAAACCAGGTGAAGTAGGGACCAAAGTGAGGCCCAAACTTTATCTGTACAATGACCATTTGTATACCTAATCCTGAATTGTACCATGCATCTTTAAAATAAAATTTTTTTAAAATAATAATTGCAAAGCAGGGGGGGAGGAACTTTCATAGTAAAGATTAATATGCATATAATCAATGTGTTCATCTATTAATGACCTCTATTTAATTTTTTTAAAAAAAGAGGAACACCAAAGAATCATTTAAAAAATATTGTAAAAGACAATATGATTGTGAAAAAGTAGATCATATAAAGCTTCTCATTTGGGATGGCTCAAGCAACCATTTAAGATATTGTCTGTTATAACCCAGAGAGGAGAAATGTCAGATTTCATGCAGACATAACATATTATGTTGGTGGTCTCCCAAACTGGCTTATTCTAGCCCATCACAGCTTTTGAGCTGTGAGAATCAAGGTGAAGTCTGTAATCTGACAGTACATTTCATGTTGCCCCATTTCATGGATACTTCATATTCAAATTCCTACCCAGGTTTCCCAATGTCAGTGTACCTTCTTTTACAAGGGTAGGATGAGTACAAGGAAAGATGTCTTGTTTTTGTTTTTAAAAAAATATTTCACACTTTTGTTTGTTATGCATACATGAGTACTTTTTTAGTCAGCACAGTGGGCCCTGTGATGCTGATAGCAGAGTCATTTCTTGTAGGTTTCTTTTCTTGCCATTGTATCCCCAATCTCTAACAATGTCCGTAGTTGAACAGCAATATTTGTTTAATGGATACAGGTGGCATATACAATAAACATCTTTCCTGTAAGATACAGAAAGATCCATAATCAAGGGAGGAATCTGCTCCCTTTGTAGAATGATAGAAACAATTTCTAAACTTACATAGTATTAACCTTTAAAACAGAACAACCCTTAAAGAGTTAAGATCAGCTGTCACTTAAGCATCCTGCTCACTGCCTATTCCTGGTTAGACTCAGGCAGACTTAATACACTATCTTTAACGCCAAGAAGACTACAATTTGGTAGTGGAAACAAATAGGTAAGCACATACTACAATTATAATCATATGAAAAGTGAAAAAATAGAATGAATTTGTCACATTCTTGACATAAAGGAGAAAGTGACCAACTATCCTCAAGCAAATTCTTGAAGGATAATTAGTTGTCAGATGGGAGAATGCTATAGATGGTACAGTGGGACATGCCCATGCCCTAGTCATAAATAAAACAATTTCTAGAATGATTTATCCAGTTGATATCTCCCAATTAGTTCTAAGTGAAATTTAATTTGTTAATCTACTAAGGTTATTTTTTGAGCTATTAATGAGAATCTATATATCACATGTGTGTATGTGTAAAATTTAACACAATAATTTTGTTAATAAAGCAGTAAATTTTGCAGCTTGACCATATTGTAACCTTAGGCTGAGAGCTTGTTATTTTTCAATAGAGGAGTAACTCTTGGATCCTGTTCTAATTCAGACTAGTATTAGTAATTTGCATGTTCTGATGACAGAATGAGCCCCATCTAGACCTGAAAGAAGGTGAGGGAAGTGGCATAGCAGAGTTACCATGTGGCCCCATCCAGTTCTCCTCTGTTTCTTCCCCTAGTGTTTACTCACTAGTGTTCACTAAAGCAGGCTGGCTCACATCAGGCAGAAGAATCAGAAGGGAAATGGGTACTGACTTAATTAAGTGAAAATATGTTATCATTAGAAGCGATGCAAAACTTTAAAGAGGGTAAACTTTAGAGTGATCAGTTTTGTGGGTATATGATATACTGTATATATAGTTACATGGTACCTGCATACACCATTCTGGAATTTGAGTAATTCTGAAAGAATTTCCAGACTCTGTTCCTGCATGTTCTACCCCAAAAATAGCATTGGAAGTGAGAAGCAGCATGGTGTGTGAGGCAACTGCAAGCAATTAGAAGTGCCTTGAATGTAGGTTTGTATGGGAAAGGGCAAACTAGAAGGAGCCAGGTGGTGAAGGGCCTTCTGTGTCCTCGTAAGATGTTTGAATCTCTGCCACACTAGGATGTTTGCATTTTATCCTTTGGGGATCTGTTGTGCATTAGCAGCAGGAGAATGACATCAGATATGAGTATTTGTAAAAAAAAAATCCCTGTAGCAGCAGCATGGAAGGATGCCTGAAAGGGTGAGAAACCAAAACCAGGAAGACCAGTTAGGAGAGAGACAGACAGAATCATCCAGCCAAGAGTGGATGAAGACCCTAACTGTGTCAGTGATATTAGGGATGAATTCAAACCTATGTATGTTGATACTGAGTGATAGCCTTTAGGTTATGGTAATAGTCTGTGAACAAGGCATGCTTCACAGGCATGATGCACTTATGGAGCTTATACTAGTGAGGAGAACAAACAGTAAAATGACTTCCTGCTCTTCAATTTGAGTGACTGAGTGAAAATCACCAAAAAGAGTCAGAATTTCAATGTGTTGAATATGAAGCATGTTATTATATATATCTAGCATACAGTTGGAAATACAGTCCTACGGTTAAGGAGTGAGGCTTGGGCTGTTTTCAGAGGACCTGTTTGTTTGTTTGAAGATAACATCAATAAGGATTTTGAGTTGCAAATAATTGAATTCTCTCTGGCTTATATAAGCAAAAAAGGAACTTATTAAAAGTTATGGGGTAACAACTCATGGAATGTCTAGGAAAGCCAGAGAGTCAGAGTCTGAATCTGAATGTCCAGGTGCTTTGTCCGCTGTGTCCACCACAAATGCTCAAGATACTACTGCATTCCCCACAGGGCTTATTGTGGGCCCACACTCACTGGCTTGCCGTCTGGTTGCAGGGGAGTATGAGCAGGTAATTTTCTGACTCAATATGAGAAAATCCAACATAAAGAGAGTTTTCAAAGACATTTGGCCATAAATTTCCAATGAAACTGTCTTTGCCGCTATATGCATGTGAATAAGAAAAATTAATTTCACAAGTATATAGAATTTTCCAGTGTTTTACTACATATTTTCCTGTAATAGTGTGATGAAGATATAGTGTTTTCCTGAAAACAAAACTGATATTTTTCACGTTAAAATGAATTGCTTTGATTTATTAATTTGCTAATGTACTTGCTTTTGGTTGGTATTCACTATCTGACCAGACAGTCCCAAGCTTATGAATGAACTCCATTCTAAAAGATTGTTGATAATTATCAAAAATTATGAATTCATCTACTCTTTGAAACAAAGTTATCATGGATGATTCAGTTCCTGTATATATTTTAAAATGTGTTTCACGTTCCAGTGGAAGCTCCTAGAACACAAGCTGCTTAGCATCTTCAGAAGAGTAGCAAGAGTAATTGGGAAGGAGTCATTTGTGGGCACAGTGCCTATAGACTCATTGTAGACATTCAATAAAAGTTAGGGAAGTGTTTCTAAGAATAGATGGTTGGAGAGAAAGAAGGAAGAAGGAAGAAGTAAGCCTGTGCTTCTAACATGAAGTTGCCTCTAATTGTTGTAACCAAAGTGCATTGCATTCAGTGCTTAAAACAGCATTTCAAATTGCATGTGTTTATTATCCAACCCCAGAGTCCCAAAGTAGTGAACAATTGAGAGACATTTACAGTGAGTAGTTCAAAAGGGAAATAGACTGTTCTGAAAAACATATAATGACCAGTTATTATACAGAATTATAGAATTTAGTGTGAAAGTAATTGGACTGAATATGTGGTATTCAAAATATGCCATGGAATGTTCTGCTTATTTTTAATCCTCATTATTAGCTTGTTTTTCTAATGATTCTTTTACCTTAAATAGATAAGGAAAATTAATTATAATTGAGGCTTCCTATTGCCTTCACCTAAGAATGTTTTATTAAATCTTGGTAACCAAAGGCTTTTCAGCAGCAAAAATACTGTTTGCCTGATTGTTACGCAGAGAGGCTACTGGAACTTCCTACTTGGACTAAGGGAGAACAAGCTGACCTGACTGAACAAAGTGATAACTGATCTTTCAGAACAATGAAGAACTCAGTATTTTTCACAATTTGTGTTGCAACAACAATGTATATTAAACATCTGCTGTGTACCCAGCAATATGCTAAGCACTTCATACAAAGAGATGAGCAGAACAGCCACAGTCCTTGCCCAATCTGAGCAAGTAGTTGGCATTCTATTCCATAATTTACAATTTTGAGGGTAAAAAAAAAAATCTTGTTAAAGGTATTTCATTAAAGTTTATGTAAGTTTCAAACTCAGAAGATAATAAACTTTCATGATACCTCAAGAAATGAGATATAGTAAACATTTCTGGATGGCAGTTTGATTTACCATTTAGCTTAATGTTGACATAAAATATCATTTTTGAGAGACCACGGGTAATATCAATCTCAATGCTTAGAAAACTAATTTAGGTAATAGAATTAAGTAACAAAAAGAGATTGAAGAGAAATTGAAATTCATTGTAGGAAACCACTTTTGGAGCCACAAGACGGTGATGACCTATCCTCAGGAGCAAGACAGACGTCTCATAACAGATATTTGACCAGAGTTTCATTTTTTACCCATTATCCCCTGTTGGAATCAATTAAGAGTTCATCAGATAAAGGAACATCACCAGAGCACTGGATAAGATTAGCATTAGCTGACTGACTGCATCATTGGTAACTTGTCTCCCTGCTTGCAGCTCCATCAAGGTCCTGGAATGTGAACTGCTGTGCCTGTAATGAGGAAAAGGCCAGTCACACACAAAATTGAAGTTGAAGGAGTTTTTGTTGAATCTAGGCTTTTAAACCAGCAAGTTTCATTAACTTCATAATGACTTGGGGAAAATATCAAGGAGTCAACAAGAACTTAAAAAATCCTAGAAATATAGCACTAAAAGTATTATTCCCTTCACCTGTTCTAAATCCTTTATTTTGCAGAATATTTCCTCAAGCCCAGAGTTACACACCTTTTTCTGTGAATGTAATATGCACTCAAAAAAACACTTGAATATATGTTTGTTCTGATTTCAAAAATAAAAAGTACAAATGTTTGAAAAGAAAAAAATACCTCATGGTTGTACTCACAGAAATAACTGCTAACACATTGCATTTTTTTTTCTAGACTTCTTTCTAGTCATATTGTCTATGTGTATGCGTGTGTTTAAAGCAAAAATGGGATCACAAGCTGTTCTGCCAGATAGCACAGTGTTTAGGAGCATTGACTTTGGAATCTGACCATCCTGGATTTGATCCCAGCTCTTCTAGTTACCAGCATATGTTTCTTTATCTGTAAGATAAAGATGATGATGTACCTATCCGTGAGGCTGTTGTGAATAACATAAAGGAGATAATATATGTGAAGTACTTAATTTAGCATTTAATAAATGCTTAATAGTCCATCCTGTTGTTCCTATATTCTACTGCACTGTCCCTTTAACAGCATGATTTTCTATATTGATTTAAGGGGGTGGCAAGCAGGGAGGCACAGATAGATATGTTTTTGTGCACAAATTTTTCAGATAGATACTCCATAAACCAAGGAAAATATTAGCTAAAATTTATGAGACCTTGTATTTTTTATGTAAAGTTCTATGATTTAAATTTTATAAGGCAACATTCGATTCAAAACTGATATTGTTAATTTCTGGTATAGTATCGAATTGCTTCTTTTGAAAATAAGTAAAACAAACTTTTTAATAGAATATTGGTCATTTTTAATGTATATGTTATATGTGTAGTCGTCATTATTAATTATCACTAGAAAACAGTATAGTTCATCATTTAAGTGCTATGAGTATCATAGTTTGTTGTGCTATTTTGTTTATTCAAGGAGAATTTTGTGTCACTTTATAATTTACCTTAATTTCCAAGTAGAAATATAGTTCTGTCCCATATTTATGTGGAAATATTAATACTGTCTAAAAATTAGGCAGAAAGGAAATTTTAAATTTTATTTGAGGTATTTATGTTCTTATATGACTTACTGTGAAAATTAAATATATGCAAAATAGGACCACAGTTAAATTTTATGACCAAAGAAATAAATGCTTCCTATTTTCTTTCCTTCTGTCTAGCTCAACTGAGAAGTCATTTCCTTGGAGATCAACAGGTATGATTTTTTATTATATAAAAGAAGTTATATTTTATGCACACAAAAAGGCAATTATATAGCCTCCTCTATTTACTATCTCTTAGTAAAATAAGCTAAGCAGAGCCTTTAATAATGACATTGTTGAGCTACTGTACTTTGAAGTAATAGTTCTTATTCTTAATTTTTTAATATAATTGAATAGATTTGTATATATCAACTGTAATGAAAGTTAAAGCATTGGACAGAAACATTTTTAATATCAACCCCATATCTGAAAATTTTATTTTCTATCACAAAGAAATCAGAAATGACCTCAAAAAAAGATGATATATAGTCAGGAAAGACAACTAATTATTTATACAAATTAGGTCTTTCACTGTATTTCTCATACTCCAAGAAAAACTGCTTGAAATATTTGTTTTCTTTATGTATTCACATGTAGAGTACCTGGTAGTTTCTAATGTAGCCTAATATAACCTGGTAACTTATAATGTAGTCTCTTTATCAACTCTAAATTCACTACATATGAAGGATGAATTACATTAATTAAAATGTCTACGACTTTCACAAATATTTTGTGTCTTCATACTCAGGCTTCATTCAATAAATGTTTATTGAGCACACACAGCATGTGTCGGGTGCTGTGTACATTGTTGCGCAGACAGTGATGGGCACAGCACATATGTCCCTGTCCCCTCTCCCATGGAGCTTTCATTGAAAAGGATAATGCCAACAGCATTATATTGCTAGACTAGACTTTGACATCTAATACTTTGGCACTTCTCAAACAAGACTTGAATTCAGGAAGATCATCAAATGCCCAGTATCTGAGTTTACCTGAACCTGATGCTAGGATTCTGGTGTTGTTTATAGTGCATACAAGGCACTCTGCTGTCTTACAAAGAAGCTATTCCCAAGGAACGTAGTATTTACCCAAACTGTTGATGAGGCAGAGACATGTAGAAAGCTGCCTAACAAGAAGACATACAAACAGTTTATACAAAAAAATAACACACCATGAAGTAACAGTGTTAACTGTCAGAGAGTTATTAGATGGGAAGCACTGTTATAAGTGCACTGCCCACTTCTGAGATAGCTCTGCAGAGAATATAGGCCTGAAGCCTTGATGGGTAGCCAGGCTGTGAAGAGGCATTGTCATCGGTGGGAGAAGAGACAACAGAAGTGTCAGCGTGACATTTAAAACTGGTTTTGGAGGTGGTAAGATGTCCAAAGTCTAGAGGGCTGGATTGGATCCAATTATAGAGATTTGTAAATCTCCAGGGTTTTGAACTCTCTCAGTAGTCATGGGGAGATACTGAAAATCATCTAAGCAAAAAGTTACATGACTTAAACATTCCTCAGGAGAAACAGCAGAGGTATGAACTGGTGGGAGGAAAAATTAGTTGCAAGAAAGACCAATTGAAAGCTTATTGCAGAATTTGGTGTGTGAGATCGTCAACTAGGGGATTCCTAAGAATTCAGGGGCTGGGTATACACGGTGATGATGTGAGGGTTTGAGATTGGGAGGATGGTGGTACTATTAAAATAATTAGGAAGTCAAAATGGAGAGCCAGTTTTAGGGTGATGCTATGGACCACCATGTTAGATGTGTTGGATTTGAGATAATTAAAGATAGCAAATAACAGTGTTCAGTAAACATGTAGAAACATGATTACTGAAGAAAGCTTTTAACTGAATGTGATGAAAACACTTCTGTTAAACCAATAGATCCATTCATATTAATACTTTATTATGTGGTTCAGACATGTGGACCAGAATGTTGCAGATAAGGGACAGCTGAGCTAGAAAGAGCAACCTATGCCAGGAGGATGCTGCTTTTTATTCTTGGGAGGTAATGAGAGAATGATCTGAAATCTAACCAAGGGTGACAAAGGGAGTCAGTGGAGATGTGATGTTATTTTCCCACCTTGTCACAGCATTTAAAGTCAATACTGAGGGCAGGAGCCATGACTCCTGTATTCACCAAAGTATTCCAAGGATCTTGCAGATGGTAGACCCTAGGCAATTCACCAGCTGAATCAATGAATACTGCTTACATAAAGGAGAAGTAAATCCTGCTTTACACTCTTATAGGAATATTTAGTGTGTATATATTATCTTCAAAACTAAATTCTACACCCTTGGAAAGTCCCTCTTTTCTCTCCTTCTCAGTGCCTAGAAAATGCCCAAACTTTAACAGGTATTAAGAATTCACCTAATGGATAAATGGAATGAATATTTTCATTTAGTAACAAAATATATACTTTGAAAAAAATATGCTCAGGGAATTTATAAGTTTTTTTAAATCTCATAAACTTTTTTAGGTTATTAATTTGATTCACAGTGCACTTGAAACCTTTGTAGCCCAACAGGCTGTTGACCACAGTGTTGCTGGTCTTTCTGTATTACAAATTTGCCACACGTACATGTGAACTCAATTTTTTTGTTTCTCTTACAGCTTTTTCTTTGTTTACATATAATATAAATTTCCTAGTTATAATAGTTTTATTGAGAAATAATCCACATACCATATAGTTTACCCATGTGAAGAGTATACTTCAGTGTTTTTTAATAGTTGTGCTTCTGTTATCATAATCAATTTTAGAACATTTTCATCACCCCTGAAAGAAATCATGTACGAATTAGCTATCACCTCCATTCTTTCCCCCTAACCAACCAGTCTTAGTCAACCATTAATCTACTTTCTTTTTTTATGGATTTGTCTATTCTAGACATTTCAGTTAAATTGAATCATACAGCATGTCCTTTGTGAACGACTTCTTTCACTTACCATGATGTTTTCAAGTCCTGTCCCTGTTGTAGCATGTACCAGTAGTTCATTCCTTTTTGTAACTGAATAATACCGTGTTGTATGGACATGACACATTTATCCATTCATCAGTTGGTGGATAGGTGTTTCTACTTTTGGCTGGTGTGAATAATGCTTCTATGAACATTTGTGTATAAGTTTTGAATGTATATTTTCATTTCTTTTCAGTATATACCTAATGGTGGAGTTGCTGGGTCATATGATAACTATGTGTTTAACCGTTTAAGCAACTACTAGATTAGTTTCCAGAGTAGATGCACCATTTAACATTTAACCAGTGAAAAATGAGAGTTCTGATTTCTCCACAAACTCGTCAACACTTGGTATTATGTTTTTAATTATATTCATCCTAGTGAGTACGAAATAGTATCTCACTGTGGGTTTGAATTACATTTCCCTGATGGATAATATGCCTTTTTTCATTTTATTAATTTTTAGTTTGCATTTATTAAGCAGTGGTGAAGGATATTGAACTTGTATTTTAACCTTACCAGCTGCGTTCATATTGGCTTTTTTTTTATTTTAAAGATAATTTCTCTTGATCCCAAATATCATAGATACTCATCACAAAATATTTGAAAAACACAGAACAGTATAAAAAGAAAATTACTTATAATCAAGTTCTTCACTTAATCTTTCTGTGCGAGAACATATATTGTATATGTATTTATATTTGCCCATTTTCCATGTAATACTATATCATAAGCATTTACCATTTAATATAGAATGATTTTTCATCTTTAATATTACATATTAATTTATTCCTGAAATATTTCTTGAGAGTCTTAAACACTTGTCTAACACATAAATGTCAGTGTTTAAAGCAAACATCCTTGCCTTCTTAAGAGCTTTAGGTTTACTGGAGGTGAATTATAGTAGACATGTATAACTACATATACTTACAATTAGGGGATGGAAGAACTACTATAAGGGAAAATTATTATAAGTGTATACCATTTTAATCCATATCTCTATTATCAGACATTCAGGTTGCTTCTAATTTTTCACTATTTTAAATAACAGTGTGGTAACTATTCTTTTATATAAAATTATATCAGCTTTAATTTACCTTTGGATAGATTTTTTAGGAAGAAAATTATGTGACATATGTGAACGTTTTATTTATTTATTTATTTTAACTTTTAAATTTTTTATTTTAAAGATGTGGGGTACAATTCAGGGTTAGGTATACAAATATTCATCATGCAAGTAGCCTTGTTGATGAGGTGTGCCCCCCCCTTCCCCAGGCAGATTCCCAATACTACCAATCCCACCTCCCCGCCCCCCTCATACCCCCCTGCAGTTTCCCACTACCATCAGTCCTTTTCTTTTAGTAGTTCTTTCAATAGTTGTTCAAGGTCCACTTATGAGTGAGAACCTGTGATACTCAGTTCTTTGTTTCTGTGAAAGATCACTCAGTATTATAGACTCTAAGTCCATCCAGTTTGCTCCAAAGTTCATGATTTTGTTCCTCTTTATGGCTGCATAATATTCCATTGTGTATATATACCACATTTTTTAAATCCAATCCTCTTTTGATGGGCAGCACAGTTGGTTCCATGTTCTTGCTGTTGTGAACAATGCTGCAATAAACATATGTGTGCAGGTATCTTTTTTATTGAGTGATTTGAGTTCTTCTGGGTATATTCCCAGTAGGGGATTGCAGAGTCATATGGAAGGTCGATTTTTAGCAATTTTATGAATTGCCACACTGTTTTCCACAGAGGCTTTACCTGTTTACACTCCCACCAACAGTGTAGAAGTGTTCCCTTTTCACCACATTCTCTCCAGCATCTGTTATTTTTTGTGTTATTGATGATGGCCGTATATGAACATTTTAATGCTTTTTCTATATGTAACCAAGTTGCTTTCCTGAAAGATTGTATTTTCTCTCCCTCTAGGTATATGAGATTGATCCTCTCATATTCCCTCATTAGTGTTAGCATTTGTATTTATAATTATCTAGAGAATATAAAAGTACCATATAGATTGACCTTTTCTTTTCTATTGGAGTGTTGGTGTTTGATAGATAAAGGTTCTTTGTAAACCAAGGAGTATAGCTGTATTTATCAGTCAGGGGTCAGTTGGGAAAACAGAGCCCATGCCAGGTAGTTCAACATAAGGCATTTGATACAGAAAATGTATAGTTACAAAAGTATGAGTTGGAAAATTTGAGTGATTAAACAGGAGGATGAAGCACCCAAGGGATGATTGATGCCAAGAAGCTGCCACCATCCCTTGGTACACAGGCAAAGGGATAGGTGGTTTTGTCAGAGTCCTAGAGTTGGAGATGTGGCAGAGGGAGGAGCAGGGGGAATTTTCCAGCATTAGCTGGCACTAGGGAGGAGATGCCACCCCTGGCAGTAATGCTGTTTAAAGTAGAACCAGAGAAACATCCTAACTTCTCCATGCAGTTTGCCTGCTCATTCACACCAGGCTGTAGATTTTTAACTACCAAAAGCCAGACACTGTGTATAATCGTGTGTTGATTTACAGTATAAAGAGAATGAGTTTAGATTATGAAGACACATTATAAGGGATGAAATATCTGGGGCCTTGGCTCCTTTCTACTCTACTCCCCCGTTGCTTAAGTCATTTGACCATCATCTTCAAGGTTTTTATCATAGCTAAGTAACAAATGTATAATTATGTGCTTAGTATTTTTCTTTAAATTTTTCACTTTTTTAAACTTTTAATTACTCTAGAAGGCTATGCAGTCAGCTTCTAATGTGTTAAATATATATAAATGTATAGAATATATGTAATATATGCAATATATGTAATATATAAGCATTAAATATGCTTTAAATTAAATACATAATAATTAAGTGTTGTCCAAATAGCTTCCCAAATACAATTCCAGTATTTTGTCTATCCTCACCACATGTGTGTTTACAATTCACACTTATTAACTGCATAGTTCTTTACTTTTTTCAGAGCACATTTTTGCCCAAAATTCATATTAAGCCTAGGAGTTACATTTTCTTATCCTTTTTTGCCTTTGGGGAGTAGAGGACAGTGTATTAACTTCCAAACATGGCAAACTTTTCTTTCTAATATTTGCCTATTTTCCAGTCATATTTATGACATTTAAATTGTAACCATGACAATAAGCTATAGTTAGAAGGGTAGAAAATTGGTAATTTAATTTATGAATAAAAGAGTAAATCTAATTTTTCTCATGTATCTTTTTCTAGTAAATATAGATGTTTTTCAGAATTTGAGTGTAAATTAATAATGGGCTGTAAGAACAGTTTTGTTGCTGTTCTTATTCTACAGTTAAACTATCCTTTTTTCCTTACTGCATTGCACACAGAGATACTGGATGTAATATGACAAATCATCTCAGTTTTAGAATTAGTTAGGCAGTCCTACTTAGAATGAGCCTGAAGTAACTTAAACATGAAAAATAGTTAAAAGGTCTTTGGTGCACTTTGTCTTTGGCTAGGTCTTGACAAAGGAAGCATCTTTATTCATTTTCTTGGTTTCATATATAAGAAAAGTTGACTAAGGATTTAGGATGGAAGGTATATTCTTGCAGACAATTTCTGTATCTTTTCTCTTAAGTCTTATAAATTTTTCTTTGCAAATTTGTCAGAAAGGCTGTTTAAAAGCCTTTCAACAATAAGGTGAATTGTTAGGGAGGCAATGGCTTGATTCCTGCCTGGGAGAGAGCCCTGCCTACTCAGGTGTTTTCCACATGCTACATTCTTTCGAAATGCTGTAAACTGAGACCAGCTGTAAAATTTTGTTTTAAATAGCTAACTCACTGCAGTGTCATTTTCTAAGGAAGAGCTTAGGATGCCCTAGGCAGAAAAGATTTCCATTTCTTTGTAATTTAGTTCGGGAGACTCTAGCTTGGTTGTTTTTTGTTGTTGGCAGGTTGGTTCTTAACCTGTACAGATGGTAGGCTGTTTGAAAATTTAAAAAACCAAAGTTTTTTGAGTGTGGGAGCTGAAAGAGACACTTTGAAAGAGTGAGGAAGAACTGCCCATTCTACCAAACATTTTTATTTTCTCGTATCTTTATAACTTCCCTGGAAGTAATAAAGTTGTTTTGAAGCATTTATGCTTCATTATTATCTGGCTTTTTGCCCTTTCTCTTCCTCATGCTGCATCTTCTGGCTTATCAATGTTAAATCTTTTTTTCTGAAAACCAAAACGCACACCTTTTTGACTTTTATGAGGAGGAAAGTTGGTTGTTTTGTGTTTCAACTTCGTCTCTTCTTGCATGTCTTGTATATTCTGCTGAAACAGTTCAGAGGGATAGTTGGGTCAGTACTCCCTTCTGTTTCCATTTTGTTAGTCATTCTTCCATTGTTCACTTCTTCACATCTCTTAACAAGTTACATACTTACACAATCTCTTATGTTCCTTTGAAATGTGAGGTATCTTTTAAGAACATATATAACAAAATAGAAAATAAACAGAATCACAGAAAATATAAACTAGAGTAATAGGTAAAGGCCTGAGGAAAATGAGAACGTTCATATATGCACATGCAGTCATACTTCTTTGTATGGGAAAATACTATACAGAATATCTTTCTAAAAAGTCCTTTAGCCGAGTGCAGCAGCTCATGCCTATAATCCCAACACTTTGGGAGGCTGACATGAGAAGATCACTTGAGACCAGGGGTTTCAGACCAGCTTGGGCAACAAAACAAGGCCTTATCTCTACAAAAATATAGAAAAATTAGCCAGACATAGTGGTACACACCTGTAGTCCCAGTTACTCAGGAGTCTGAGACAGGAGGATCACTTGAGCAGCCCAGGAGTTTGAGGCTGCAGTGAGCTGTGATTATGCCACAGCCTTATAGCCTGAACAACAGAGTGAGAACCTGACTCAAAAAAAAAAAAAATCCTTCATATTTATCTCTCTTTTTTTTTTAAAGAAAAGCATAATTCAGTTGTGAAAATAGCTATACACAGTGTATGCTACGCATTAGAAAAAAAGCTGTATGTTGAGGCCATGGATTGAGTTTCTTTATCAAAGTGTTCTTTGGTTGTTACTTAGAGCCTCCAACCATATACCATGAGTGAATTTTGCTACAAGTGTCAATTTCACAGTTTTTCTATTCCGGGGGGGATAATTTACTAGAGTCTAGACAGTTGGCAACTTGCGTAGTTCTGTATAAAATGCAGAGGAGGTGAGTCAGCCTCAGAATCTGTCCTCCTTCCACCCCATGTCTTCCACAAATTAGACCAGTAGCATCCCATGTTACAAACTGGAATATCTTGCTTTGCTCCAACCAGCCAGACAGTCAAGCCCATTCTTTCTGACACTGACATGGTTCCTAGAAGAAGAAAGTATTCATTAAATCAATGACTGTTACACAGGTGATAGAGAATTGGTACACATGGGTAAGAAATTAAAGAGGCCGAAATAATCAGAGTCTATAACCAAGCAAAGAGTCAGTGGGGAAATTGCTGATTGACCCAGAAGGCATTGAGGGGTTAATACAGGGAGTGCCAAAAAAATGTACACACAGGACGTTAAGTTATCCCTCTTTGCTGACAATATGATCCTATACCTTGAAACCCCAAGAGAATCTGTCTAAAAACCTACTTTCACTGATAAAGGACTTTGACAAAGTCTCGGGGTACAAAATAAATGTGGAAAACACAGTTGCATTCTTATATACCAACAATAAGAGAAGCAAATAAAAAGCACAATCCCATTCACAGTAGCCACACAAAAAAATGAAATAACTCGGCATCTTCTTAACCAGAGAAGTGAAAGACCTTTACAATGAAAACTATAAAACACTGCTCAAAGAAATCCAAGAAGACACAAACAAATGGAAAAATATTCCATGTTCATGGATAGGAAGAGTCAGCATTGTTAAGATGTCCATTCTACCAAAGGGAATCTACAGATTCAATGCAATACCCATTAAATTACCAACATGTTTCTTCTCGGACCAGAAAGTGACAATACAAAAATTCATATGGAAACATAAACAACCATGAATAGCTTTAGAAAATCCTTAGCAAAAGAAACAAAACAGGAAGCATCTCGCTTCCAGACTTTAAACTTTACTATAAGGCTACAATAATCAAAACAGCCTGGTATTGGTATAAGAATATAGACATATGGAACAGGCTAGAGATTCCAGAAGCAAAACCTCAATTTCTCAACCAACTCATCTTTGACAGAGTCTCTACCAACAACCACTACGGAGAGGAGAACCTATTCAGTAAATGGTGCTGGAAAAATTGACCACATGCAGAAGGCAAAAATCAACTCTAAATGCATCAGAGACCTAAACGTAAAACCTCAAACTATAAGAACCTTAGAAAATGCGGGAGACATCCTTATGGAAATAGGAACTGGCAACTAATTCCTGATCAAAACCCCGTGTGCCCATGCCATAAGAGATAAGATAGACAAATGGGACCTCATCAAACTGAAAAGCATCTGCAAAACAAAAGAAACTATCAAGAGAGCAGAGAGAAAGGCCACAGAATAGGAAAAAATATTTGCCTACTGTGTATCTGACAAAGACCTAATATCCAGGATCTACAAGGAACTCAGACATGCCAAAAGGAAAAAAACAAACAGTGCCCACTAAAAAGTGAGCAAAAGACATGAATAGACAGTTCTCAAAAGAAGATATATGAGCAACCAGCAGACACATGAAAAAGTGCTCAGCCTCACTGATCATCAGAGAAATGCAAATCAAAACCATATTGAGATACCACCTAACCCCAGTAAGAATGGCCATCATTAATAAAGCAAACAACAACAGATACTGGCAAGGATACGGAGAAAAGGGAACACTTCTACACTGCTATTGGGAATGCAAACTAGTACAACCTCCTTGGAAAACAGTGTGACAATTTCTAAAAGATTTAGAAATTGACCTTCCATATGACCTCATAATCCCCCTGCTGAGAATATACCTGGAGGAACTCAAATCATTCTACAAAAGAGATACCTGCACATGCACGTTTATTGCATCACTGTTCACAATAGCAGAAACATGGAACCAAACATGCTGCCCATCGAAACTGGATTGGATAAAAAGAAATGTGGTACATACATACAATGGAATATTACACTGCCATAAAGAAGGACAAACATATGGACTTCACAACAACTTTGGATGGATTTAGAGTCAATAACACTCAATGATCCATCATAGAAACAAAAAACAGAGTACCACATGTTCCCACTCATAAGTGGACCCTGGACATTTACCATAATACTAAAAGGGATTGGCAGTAGTGGGATAGTGCTGGGATGGGAGGAAGAAGGAGGCACATTATCAATAAGGGTACCTGATCTCAAACCAGTCAAAGTAGGGACCAAAGGGAGGCCCAAATTTTACCTGTATGATGAAAACTTGTATACCTAATCCTGAATTGTACCCCACATCTTTAAAATTAAATAAATAAATAAAAATATACACACATTTTAAGTATGACGTTCGCTCAAAACATGGCATTAATCAAATGAATGCTAGCGTCACCGTACGACAGGCAGGACAGTCAAGGAAAATGGCAGAAGCACGGTTCAGTGAACATCATACTACTCATTGCTACCATAATTTAATTCAACTTCAAAAAGTAAAACATAGATAACATGTCTTAAAATGTGTAATTTTTTTTTTTTGGCACCTTCTGTAGATTTGGTGAATAGGAGAGAAAAGATTAACAATTTTATCCAGTTAGGAGTTTTGATATTTGACAATAATATCAAAGGAAAGAAAAAGATTGTAGTAAATTAGAAGTGTTAAGCATTATTTAACTTCACTGTTATATTATCTATTATGTAACATGTACTGAAGTGGAGTGATTTTAATATATTGTTCATTTAAATCTTTACTGTGTGGAATACACTGACATTAGTTAATGTATACTACTAAATTTAAGACTATAGGGGCTAGGCTTTGCATTTTGTTTATATATTTAAATTTTGTTCCTAAAATGTCTGGTTACAAGTTTCTTTCACCAGGATAAGCTTAGGGAAAAAAACACAAATACTGAAGATAAAAGAGAAATGAGAAATTAGCCCTAAGTCAATTTATCTTTTTTCCCCCTCCATCTGGAGCAAGTAATTTACAACACGAAAAAATCATCAGCACATCATGAGATGTGAACTTAAATGGGAAAACTGTATGCCTCAGTAGAAATGTACTGAGTTTATAAAGAAGATACAGTAAGAAGCGAATGTTCTATTGTACATGTTCATAAATAGAATATTAGATCAGCAATCATGTATAAAGGACTATTGTTTTACTGAGGATTTCTGATGTTATCATTTATGGTGACTATACAAATGACAAAACTTTATCATCTATCCCTTCCTATTTCTCTTCTATAGCAGATGGATAAGAATTTCTTTTAAAACCAGCCTCAGACTTCAAGTTTTCCCTCCCTTATTTTTTGCAGAACTACTTTAGCCACATAGTCATGACAGTCTTCCTACCACAACAGCAGTGCTGTAACTTCCTGATTGCCATTATAAAAGTTCTTCTTAATTTAATACTGTTTTACTATGAAAGTAAGGCATGCTTCTTGTTTTTAAAAATTAAAAGTCTAGAAGAATTTGGAAGAAAAGGTAAACATTTTCTTTATTTCTACATCTTCCCTTACTATAGCCTCTGCATCTGTACACAAAGACACACAATGTAAAGGAGAAAAATCTGAAATAAAACACCAAACTATTAACTGTGTGTGTATGTAAATATCCACACACATTTGGGTTTGGCTTGTTTTAACACAGATGAGGATACACTATGCTTTGTTCTGTGGCTTAAGATTTTTTCTTAACATTATAAAATAATTTGTTGTTTCTGTGTCAATATATAAAGATCGTCATCCTTCTTTTTAATGGCTGAGTAGTGTCTATTGCTTGGAAAAGTTATATAACCAGTTCCTTATTGGTGAACATTTTGTTTTTGCCCAGTTTTTAACTTTGATAACAATGGTAAAGATTCTCTCTGCACATAAGAGTGTCTCTGTTGGTAAGATTTTTATAACTAGAACTGCCCAGACAAGGGTGTATACATTTTTATTTTGGTAAATATTATCAATTTATCCACCAGAAAAGCTGTAAGCTCCTTTTTATATTCCTGCTGATACTGTTATTATATGCTTACTATGATTCCAAAGTATAGAAATGTAAACCTTCATGAATATTGCCAAATTTTTAAAATTTTATTAAGCTATTAGGATTCCTTACAAACATTTGTTTCAAATTTCTCTATCATAAAACTCATGGACAGGCTGAATAGAATAAAATAATTACTTTTAAAAATTAATATTAAATATTCATTGAGTCATAACATTCCATGGAAACTTCAGCATACCCTAATCATCCTTTTGTTTGATTAGTGCTTGTGGAGATTGGAGATCAACTTGAGCTTGGAATTTAATAAAATTGTCATGTTTCCTGTCAGTTTGCTTTCTTCTGTCTGCATATCTGGCTAAAAATGATCAGATAAACTTTTTCCATCAAGAAAAATGCAACAACCACTACTAAATCAATCAAAAAACAAACTTTAAAAAAAGTCACCATTGGTGATAATTAGGGTATCAACGTCTCATTCTAGAGACTCCCAAACTTTTTACTGTACGTTAGAATTACCTGAGGAACTTTCAAAATCTTAACTCCCAAATAGACCTCATCCCACATAATTAAATTTGAAAATCCGCGGGTTCAAGACCCACCTGGGCAACTTGGCAAGACCTCATCTCTACAATAAATCAAAAATTAGCCGGGCGTGGTAGCGCGCGCCTGTAGTTCCAGCAGCTTGGGAGGCTGAGGCGGAAGGATCGCCGGAGCCCAGCAGGTCGAGGCTGCAATGCCCGGGAGCGGCCACTGCACTCCAGTCTGGGTGACAGAGTGAGACTCCAACTCAAAAAAAAAAAAGAAAAGAAAAGAAAATCTGAGTTAGGAAACAGGCATCAACAGGTTATAAGTAGTCCCCAGGTGATTTCAATGTGCAAAGTTTGGGACCCACTGTTGTACTCTTAAAAACTAGTCATTAAAGAGAAGAATTAAAAATTTGTCCTGCCTGTATTTCAGGATAACCACGTAACCCTAGCTATTACCTGAAATAGTCTAAAAGAATTCCTGCTTGTAAATGTAGAAAGAATAATAAAATTAGAAAAATCACCAATTTGCAAGCCCCAATGAAATAACACAAGCAAAGATTGTCAATGGATGCTAAAACCTCTAGGTTCTCAACCCTAGCAGAACATTAGAGTCACCTTGGAAGTTTTTTTTTTAGATCTCAATAGTCAGGCTCCAGTAAGACTGACTGAGTTGGCATCTATGGATATGGGACTCCAGTGGCACTTGTTTTTAAATTCCACCTAACTCTCCACCCAGGTGATTACAGTATGCAACCCAGACTGAGAACTACTTCATTGAAGAAAGGTTGATGGTAAACCTGACAATAGAAAATCAGGCTGCCACTACCCAAAGTGACTGATTGATCTTAGCAGTCCTGGAAGTTATCATGTGATGAGGCATGCAGTACACAGCACCATCCATAAAGTATTCTAACCACAAATGTTTGACCTGAAAGCTTAACAATTCTTTCTTCTTAAAGAAATAACTAAATTTAGAAGAATATGTAAATGACACCATGAGAAAACCATCAGCCTATTTCAGCCTGACTGGTACACACAAATTGAAAAAAGACATTTCTGAGACATCAAGAAAATCTGAATATGAACTCATGTGGCATTATGAAATAATTATGGTTTTGTGAAGTCCTTATTTTATAATGGTACAGATGGAAGTATTTATAGTTGAAATGAAATGATCTGATGTGGGAGATTTATGTTAAAATTCTATAACAGGAAAAAAGAGATAAAATGGAGCATTAAAAGTGTACCTAATGTTGATAATTATTAAATCTGAGGAGGTTTATTATATTTTTATTTCTACTTTAATATATGCTTGAAACTTTAATTCTAAAAAAATTAAATACAAGTGCTTTACACAAAGGCTTTAAGATATTAGGATTAAAATGATATGTCAGACTGACATGTGTTAAAGCCAACAAAATGTTGACCATACTCCAAAGGTTAACCCTGACACAGTGGTAGAAAGAAACCAACTATGAAATGGATGCATGAGTTTTCTGGCCAGTAGATACTGTTTCATTTGTATTTTACACATATTTGGGATTCTGTTAAATGACATTTTATTAAGCAAAATTACCTATGTTGTGTTGAGGAACAGCCTTTCTACTTTATAACTATGAATTTATCACTGTGTGCATGGTCCACCACCATATAAGAATATTAGCATTTTACCATAGCAGACATATATCTGAATGCTCCTAGGCCACGTATACTTGATATATGAACACATCCTTAAAAGCTTCACTACAATGAGTTAGTATTTTACATGAAAACCAAATACCTAGTTTTAACCTTTAACATTTTATGTTTGATATAAACATGTCAAATAAATACTTAAATTTTTTCATGCTTTTAATGATATATAAACAGTTGTCCTATTAACTATCTAAAATTAAAATTGCCAAACCTGAAAACTCTCAGTTTCCTATTACTGTCTCCTTAAAACACAGAGCCTTAGTTCTTCAGTTTATAGCTGTTGCTTTGAGAATCACTGAAAAGGCTACCATCTATAATTCTACACTTCATACTCATGCCAAAGTGAGTCTGCATGTAACTTTATCTTGGTATATTTTACCCCCCCCAAAAAAAACAAGTAGAAAAATATTGAAGAACCTTGTTTCAAAAGAATCATTTATTCATTTTGATAGTGGATATCATGCTTTATAGGTTTGTGTGGATTTTTTTTTTAAGAAGGCTTTTGGCCTTTTAACAAAAGGAAATATGTCTTGTATTTCTCACTGACAGATATTCCCATTCCAATATTTGGTAACTTTTTTTCCCCAAAAGGAATAAAATATGTCTTTTAAAAATATTTTATGGGGGTGGTATTGACAGTAGTGGGAAACTCCCAGGGTAGGGGTACACTTCATCAACAAAGGTACCTGCATAATGAACATTTGTATACCTAATCCTGAATTGTACCCCACATCTTTAAAATTAAAATTTTTAAAAAATAAAAAATATATATTTATATTTTAAAGTGAGTTTTGAACACTTAACTGTATCCATAGGCTAATGACATTGTACTGCACAATGCATCTTTTACTTATTCCTTTTTTAGCTTTTTCTCAAGAGCCTCTTGGCCATTTCTGAACACATACCTATTAACTCAGTGTTGGACAGTTTACATGCCTAGACTATTTCATTTCATATTTGTATTTATTAATTTCTTATTTTTTCTAGTTTTTCTTTTACAGATAGTGTGAATTGTTATGGTAGATGTGACACCTGAATTTTAATTAGTATCCATACTAAAAATGCTTAATAAACACTCATTTTGATGTGACTATTTGTGGAAATTTCTATTCCGTTTATTTTTTATTTATTATTATTATTATTATTTAGTTGTCTCACTCTGTCACCCAGGCTGGAGTGTAGTTGCACGCTCACAGCTACCCCTTGCTGGGCTCAGGCGATCCTTCTGCCATACAAAATTAAAATACTACTTAGATTTGTCATTGTAGAAATCAAATGAAGTACTGATACCAGTTTATACAAAGTTTGCTTAAACTACAAAATTGAATCCAGGCAGACAAACTTTTACAGTGAGTTTTAAGGCAGACTAGTTGATGTTTAGAGCAAAGTTTAAAGTGAACAAGAAGATACTTTATTACGGTTTCTCTCTTCCAAGGCTTCTTATGCAACTTTTCCTAGATGAGCAAAAAACTTTTTTATTTATTTGATTTATTTGTTTTTTGTTGAATCAGCATCTCTCTCTCTGTCACCCAGGCTGAAGGGCAGTGGCACACTCACAGCTACCACAGCCTCAGGTGATCCTTCCACCTCAGCCTTCCAAGTAGCTGGAACCACTGGCATGTGTCACCACACTCGGCTTATTTTTTTTTTAATTTATTGTAGAGACAAGGTCTTGCCAAGTTCCTAGGCTGGTCTTGAACCCCTGAGCTCAGGTAATCCTTTCGCCTTCACCTCCCAAAGTGCTGGGATTAGAGGTGTGAGTTGCCATTCCTGGCGTCAGTGAATAAAATTTTTAACCCTGTTGTCTTACTAATATTTAAAAGATAATATATATATACACAGCCGGGCTCGGTGGCTCAGCCTGTAATCCCGCGCCTTTGGGAGGCTGAGGTGAGTGGATTGCCTGAGCCCGCGGGTTCGAGACCCGCCTGGGCAGCGAGACCTCATCTCTACAATAAATCAAAAAATCAGCCGGGCGTGGTAGCGCATGCCTGTAATTCCAGCTACTTGGAAGGCTGAGGCGGAAGGATCGCCGGAGCCCAGCAGGTCGAGGCTGCGGTGGCCGGGAGCGGCCACTGCACTCCAGTCTGGGCGACAGAGTGAGACTCCAACTCAAAAAAAAAAAAAAATATATATATATATATATATATATATATATATATATATATATATATATATATATATATATATATATATATATATATATATATATATATATACACAAGACCCAAGAACTTAGAGAAACTCAAGAACCTGACTAGAATATCTTCAAGAGAAATAGTCTTCTGCCCTTTCTGGTAAGTCTTTACTTCCATTAAAATCCAACTTTTAAAGGATGTCTTAGTATACATTTGATCAACAAAATGCAAGTATCTGTAATATTCTTAAAATATCAGGCAACATGTATTTTCTCTTAAGCACCAAAGAATGTTATTGTGCTTCATGTTTTATCACCCTATTTACATTTTTCACTCCAAAATATTTCCTGATGACCTCATTCCCTCTGATGATATACTTACCTACTATAAAAATAAATATTGTGTGCCACAGAAGGTATTAGAGAGGTGAAATCTTTTTTGGTGCTATCTCCCAGGTCTTATTCCAGAATTTGGTCTAGTGCTTTACTTCTCAGCCTTAGGTGGCACTGGGAAAGTAGATTCCTCCTAAGCCTGCGGTCCTATGGGAAGTGAGAGTCCCATGGCTATACAGGAAGTTGAGTCCTGGTAAGACAAGATTTTTCTATTCAGATTTTCACAAAGTGTTGCCCCCCTGGATATGATAGCCTAACCTTAACTCACTGGCCACAGAGTCGGAAGGAGCTGACAAAGAGAATATCATCTGCCTTAATATTGTATGCTATAACCATCCCAAAACTCACACTATACTTTTATGTAAAGGCAAGCCCCCTAAACACCATAGCAACTCTGAACAGGCACAAACAAGGAAAACCTAGCATCATAAAGTTACAGCTGCTATACTGTGAAAGACTAGTTACAAGGTTGTATGTACTAAAAAATCTCCTTACTGATCTCTAGGTTCCTGTTTCCATGGTGATTTTACACACAGTAGAGACCTTTTTCACTTCATACAGTATTAACAGCAAGAAATAGATTAACAAAGCAGAGCCATTTTAATAATTTCAATTATTAAATTAGCGAGGCCTTAGACTTTTTTACTAAGCATATTTTTATGTACACCTTGTATATTTGGGAATATACATTACAGAAAAGATAAAATAATTCACTTTGTAGTTCATCTTTTACTATGTACTTAATGATGTGGATAATACTACCAAATTTTCATAGTCCTACAGCATTATTGTCTCTTACTCATTAATTTTTTTTCAGGTAAAAGCTCCTATTTTAATTTCCCAGTTTTAGACACAGATGGAGATTTCATTCTACCTTGAAGCTTGTTCTATATTCTTAGACATACATTTTCTTGGGAGATGCTAATTTGATGTTTGAAAGTTCCTCATAGTATATTTCTGGTGTCCCAGCAAACATGTTTGTGATTTTTTTTTTTTAAGTAATACATGTTCTTCAGTACGTAGATTAAAGAAGAAACATTCACATACTGTTTGCCATTTTACTTATTAAAATGTCTCTTGATTTCTTGTTCTGATCATACTTAATTGTGATATACCAACTATTTAACAGCATTGGTCATGAAGTGGTTAACCCCATACTATATGCCTCTGTGTGTTCTCTGGTGAATTTGACTGGCATACTCTTTCATTCCACATAACAGATGTTTTTAAAAGACATTCATCTTAAAGTAAGATTGCATCAATAATATGTAATTGGTAAATGTGAACCTCATCATACTTCAATGAGGAATACTATTTCCAGTAATTAGGAAATGAGTCCTCTGTTTATCTGAGACATAGTAGCTGTGCATATATCCATTTACACATGTGTATATATAATTTGTGAATTGCAAGTTTTTAAAAAGACAAAATAGTAGGACAACTGTTTTGAAAACGCTTTAACTTTCTTTTATGATTCAGAAAAGATTTCAGGATCATTTTGTCTCTGCAGATATCCATTACTGAACTCTACTATGGAAATGGAAAAATGGCTGAGGAGCTTATTTATAGAAACTGGTCACTTTAAAGTTCATATTAAATAAATCTCTTTTATCAACTCTTTTATATTTACTCAATGTTAGGGCACAAAACCTAAGTAAGCTCTGTTTACTAAACCCAGTTATTTCGGTTTTCAGATTGGATTCTGGGTACATGAGAATTTAGTATTTTAGTGTTCTAGTTACTATCTATCTCAGTGTCCTTTTCTACATTCTGTTTTCTGGGGCATTGCATTTAAAACTATAAGACACAGAATCAGAAAATAACTTTTAGAAGGTACATGGCTATACTGTATTACTTTGGGAGTAATTTTGTCTGTTTTTGTAATTTTTGAGATACTAATTCTGTTTAGTTTTGTTATTAGAGTGACTAGTATGGAGTCATGCATCTCATAATTTGTGCTTTATCTAAGGTTATTTATTTTAAATATTTTTTCATAAAGAAGAGTTTAAATGAACACAGTTGCTTGTCATATGGTTTGTGAGAAAATGTTCATGGATGAAAAGACACAATTGCTGAGCTACAGTTTTTTAGAATGTATTTTTCCCTTTTCCTAATCAACTAATGTCTTTGAATGACTGTTAAATAGTTGGTTTATCACAATTAAGTATGATCAGAATAAGATCATACTGTGTCAGGGGGAGCAGCTTACACGGAACTCTAATGATTGGTTTTTGGTTTTCATGGTGAAAATTTTTTAGACCCTGACACGACATGCCACCTGATGTTTTGTAGCCAAAAGTGTTCATGTGTCCCGGTGTTTATCTTATATTAAAACTATAGCTAAGAACTATCTGAACATCTTTTTCCTTAATGACAGTGCCTTTTTTCATATATGTGAAACTTTGAGGCTACCACAGTGGTATTCTGTATCTTATACCACAGTGGTATTCTGTATCTTATACCACAGTGGAATTCTGTATCTATAGTTTGTTGCTAGTTCATATTTGCTTTTCCAGTGTTCCATTCCTGACTGAACAGAGGTAGACAGTAATACTTACAGCACAGCTCTGATTTCTGGCCAGAGCCAATGCAGCTATTCCCAGCCATTCCAATCCCCTGTAACTCTTTTTGCCTAACACACACCATGTATTCTAGATAGTTCTTAACAAAACTCCTTCAAGAATTGCCATATAAGAATGTTTAGAACTTTGGAAACTCAAATAGATTTACAAATGAAACACATCATTTTCCAGTATTATCAGCTTTACAGCCACTCAGATCACGGTTCAGTGTGTACCAGGGAAACTACTCATCTTTAATCTTTATTGAAATCCAAACTTAAGAAATCAGAACTGTCACAGAACTCTACCACTTAGAAATATGCTGTAAAATGATATATCAGAAAACAGATCATTTAAAACCTATACTAAGAATGTCAGTGAATCTTTCTAGAGGTTAAGAAATAAAAATTTGTATTGAATTTAATATCAAGTTAAAGTTTAGAATGCAGTGGGATTTCCCAGTTCTCCCATAAACTTGTAATCACCTTCTAAACCAGCTTGAGCATCAATGCAATGCCTAAAAACTTTACCTTGCCAAACTTTATTAAACAGTCAGGTGAAGTCGCAGCACCCTGCCAGGCATGAGTCAGCACTCAATAAAGGGAAGCTGTTGTTGTTGCTAGGAATTTGTTTGGGCAACAAATGTTTACTTATCACTTACTGAGTACTCTGTACTATCCGAGGCACTAAGGTATGGTAATAAAGCAGACAAAAGTTTTTGCCCTCATTAAGCTTGTATTCTAGTGGAGACAGTGATAAGTGCTATGTAGAAAGGAAAAGCTGACATTCTGTGGTAAGTGGATGCTGGTTAGATGTTACTGCCTTTAGGAAATTTTTCCTAATTTCCTTTCCCTCAAAGAGTCATCCCCCACCTCCACGCCCCCACCTTCACACACTCCGTATCTCATAGCTGCATTCCTAGGGCCAGTCACGTAATAGGGCGTTGAGAGAGGGAGGGAGACATTCATATCCTTAGGATTGTGTGTTGAACTCAGAATGTGATAAGGACTTAATTAAAAGCTTTGAAGTGAGAATAAAGCAGTGTTCCTGAAAAAAAGTTGGTTAGCAACATAAGGGCGAAATCTGAGGAAAGAATAACTTGTGTTGAAGATAATCAGAACATAGAAAAATATATGTTGAAGATAATAGAGAAAAAGGGACATATCTGAATGGAATTGGGAGGAGGCAGCATGACCTGTACCATCTGAATATATAGCATAAAAAACAAAAGTCTTAATGGGGAAGGAGGTAAATTGGGGTTTGTATTTTTCAAGTTCGAGGTGGCAAATGATACCGTTGAAAATAAAATGAGACCTCTGGAAGAGACAGGTTTAGCTAAAAGAAAGAATGATCAGGTTAGACTTGTCTATATTCATTTGGAAAAGACTAAAGCAATAAAATAAGCAGATAAGTTTAAGTTTCCATTGTTGCAACTCTGAAAACTGTGTACCAAGTTCCTTTGACTGTAGGTGGCAGGAAATATAACATAAAAAACTGGCCCTACCTTCAGAGGTTTCAGAGCTCAATAATGTGAACACTGTGTAAGCTGTCATTTATAATAGTTTGGGATATAGAGGTCCATTTGAAAAATAGTTGCTTACCATTCTCACTCAGTCTTTTTGATCCCCTTGGAGAAAGGTGTCTAAGAGGTAAGTTTTCCAAGAGGAAACAAGATCGCTTTTCAGATTTTGATTTAATATTGGGGCTTGTAATCACAGCAAACAACATTTATGAAATTTGGCAAACTATATTAATGAACTATTAGTATATGGAACATGTATAGATAAGAGGCAAAATGACTGTGCTGTTTAAGGTGAAAATATAGCCTTGCATTAACATACAGATTATAAGATGCTGTTGACAAATATCTGAAGCTTGTTTAGGAAATTTTTATGCAATATTGTCATTAGATTTTGCTGATTAAACTTATCTTCTTACAGATGTGCCAAATACTGGTGTAAGCAAACCTAGAGTTTCTGACACTGTCCATCCCAACAACTATCTCATCAGGGCAGAGCCAGAACAAGGGACCCTCTATTCACCAGAACAGACATCGCTCCATGAAAGTGAGGGTCTGTTGTATTATCTTTTCACTATTGGATTTACTTTTAATATTTTCTTCTTGAAAATGAGCATCAGAAGTATACAATAAGTTTACTGCTGGTTTCATTCCTGCAGGATCATTGGGTAATTCAAGAAGTTCAACACAAATGAATTCTTATTCCGACAGTGGATACCAGGAAACAGGGAGTTTCCACAATAGCCAGAATGTGAGCAAGGCAGATAATAGACAGCAGCATTCATTCATAGGATCAACTAACAACCATTTGGTGAGGAATTCAAGAGCTGAAGGACAAACACTGGTTCAGGTAACCTAAACACATCAAGATCTTTATGAAGAAATTTCCTCCTGGTAGAATTTCTATTATAAGTATTTCTTTTTAAAAATAAGACCAATCTGTATAGTTTTTTCAATTAATTGTATGGATAAAGTAGCAAATCACTTTATACTATTGAGAGTTATGATGTTAAGGATTTTTAAGCATGAAACCTAAAAATATGTTTGTTTCTATGAATTAGCTCCTGTTAATGAATTCTGATAAATTCCTACACACAGTAATTCTTCTGAAAAGAACAAGTTTGGCATGAAAGGAGTCCAGGGGAAGTGTAAGAGGGATGGAATGTTTTAGTCCCTGAGGGTTTATGGGTTCCTAAAAGTACTAGTGCTAAAATATGCCATTGGGTAGGGCATGGTGGCTCATGCTTGTAATCGCAGAATTTGGGAGACTGAGGAGAGAGGATTGTTTGAGCCCGGGTATTCGAGGCCAGCCTGGGCAACATAGCTAGACCTCGTCTACAAAAAAATATATAAAATTAGCCAGGCATGGTGATGCACACCTGTAGTCCTAACTACTCTGGAGGCTGAGGTGGAAGAATCACCTGAGTCCAGAAGATGGAGGCTGCGATGAGCCATGATCATGCCACTGCCTGCCAGCCTGGACAACAGAGTGATACCCAACTCAAAAAAAAAAAAGCCATGAAAATTCCTAGAGGGCAGAGCACTATTCCCACACCTACATAAATTGGGATTAGCCTATTCCAAGCAAGATATTTTATCTTCATCACTGGAATTGTTTTCTGAAAACACATTTCTTTCCTTTTAGATATAGATACTCTTGTTTAAAGTTATTGTAATCATTCTATTAGGGTTTTCTAACTTGATAGCCAAAAAGTTAATATTGTATACGTTATTTACAAATGCTCCTCAAATCCTTCCTAATTGCCACTTGATTCACATCTGTTCACTGGCATATCCTAGGACCAAGAGAAGCATTAGGAATGCTGCATGGTAGTAAACAGAGGGGATAACTGTCTGATAACCAAATTATTTCTTTGGAGCTAAAAAGTAGAAAAATGATCAAAGAAGTGAGGTGGACACTATATTTCCTCATAATGCAATACAGGAAGCCTTGCAGGTACATGGGTGGGGACCAGGGTTCCCAGTGCCCAAGAAGAAATACTGGCAATTTTGTGAAACAATCTAGGAAAATTTTTGAAGTAATCGGAAACATTTTCATATTGAAACAAACATAAATACAGTACATGAATTTTTAAGCTAAAATGGAAAATCTTGACCTTATAAAGCTACTTCAGGCTGCACCCTTAGTCCTCAGTTTGTACATTTACTCCTTTGCTGTTCGGAGTGCTTTGGTGGAAAGTTTGAGAAGGTTTAGACTAAATGCCTATGGGAGTTCATCTGCTTGGTGAATTTCTATGTCAACAGGTGTGAAGTCATACTTTTGAATAGCAATTACCTTAGCTGTATAATTTTTTTGCCCTTAATAATCATGTTGCCTCTTTTTTTAAAACATACAATAAGTTGATTTTGTTCTTAGAGCTGAAGAATTTGTTGCAAAGGGATCTCTGACTGAATTTGCAAATTCAAATTTGTGTAGTCTAGACAACACATTTTCTAGCTGTCTGGGCCAAATATTTCATTTTGGTAATTGCAAATCATATGCGGAATTTTCCTTATTGTAAGCACTGTTACCACCCAACCATTCATTTTAACTCTCCATCTTCCTACTAATTTTTAAACCCCATCTTTCTTGCCTTGTTTATTTACCATTCTCTTCTCTATATATATCTTCTCCTTTCCACGGCTATTGCCTTCTCAAAATTGTTGAACTTGAGCACACTTAAGGTCGCAGAGCCAGGTGTCTCAGTTCAGTCCAGTTGCTTGTAACACTTGGAAGAAAGCACACATCTCTAGTGACATCTGTGGGTGTACAAAGTCTTTATCTGACCCCTGTTTCTTCCCTTGCCATCCCAACTAAAAGTGGATGGGATTGATGGCAACTAAACTCTAGCAATCGATAAGCAGACAGCAAAGCAACCTGGTTCTGGGCTTGAAGACCTGAGCCCTAATCTCTGTTTTCATTTTTCAGTCTGCTTTTTCCCATTTCTGCTCTCCTCAGGCCACTTCTCCAATTCAATCATCATTCTCTTAATTGTACAACATCAAGAAAGATATCTGATAGTGCTGTGTTTGCAGGAATCTACTGATTCATAGTAGGATCAGTCATGGCAGAAATGTTTATTTTTTCGTTCTGGTCTTTTCCATCTGTCTAGGCTACAACCCAACAGAGACTTTGGGCATTCTTCTTGCTGGAACAGATTTTTGGGGTGACTTTATTTGCATCTCTTTAAATCTGCCAGCTAAAGCTAACAGCTTATAGATCAGAGGAGGTAGAAAGAAATGGTTGAAGTCAGTAGAAGCTGCACAGTAATAAATACTCCTCTAGCTACACTTAGACTGATGTCTTAAAATTTTTTTTTTTTACATAAATGCATTACCTTGGCCAAACTTTGACTCACAGGGAATAAAGTAAGTACATTGTTCCAGTGACCCTTCACACTCATAAGTTACTTGTAGCACTTGGTATAAAACATGTTATGTGTTGTGGAAAATGCACAGGCAAAGGATTAAAAAAATGTAAACATAAAAAAAGGAATATTAAATATCTTCAGATCTCTTTTTACTGTTTGATTTTAGTGTTCAGATAAAACTATGAAAAATAAAATGTAGAACAAGAAAAGGACCATGAGGAAAAATTAAGGTCTAGCTCTAAAGCATAAAAAGGAAAAGAAACTTAGATGCCTAAAACAAATAATGAATTCACATTCTGTAGTGAACTGTGTATATACTTTTTGTAATTACAATGAATACAAAACCCTGGATAAACCCATTCTCTTTTTCCCCCCCTTTCATCAGCCATCAGTAGCCAATCGGGCCATGAGAAGAGTTAGTTCAGTTCCATCTAGAGCACAGTCTCCTTCTTATGTTATCAGCACAGGCGTGTCTCCTTCAAGGGGGTCACTGAGAACTTCTCTGGGTAGTGGATTTGGCTCTCCGTCAGTGACCGACCCCCGACCTATGAACCCCAGTGCATATTCCTCCACCACGTTGCCTGCTCAGCGGGCAGCCTCTCCGTACTCACAGAGACCCGCCTCCCCAACAGCTATACGGCGGATTGGGTCAGTCACTTCCCGGCAGACCTCCAATCCCAACGGACCAACCCCTCCATACCAAACCACCGTCAGAGTGGGGTCCCCACTGACCCTGACGGATGCACAGACTCGAGTAGCTTCTCCATCCCAAGGCCAGGTGGGGTCGTCATCCCCCAAACGCTCAGGGATGACTGCCGTACCACAGCATCTGGGACCTTCACTGCAAAGGACTGTTCATGATATGGAGCAATTTGGACAGCAGCAGTATGACATTTACGAGAGGATGGTTCCACCTCGGCCAGACAGCCTTACAGGTGAGTACAAGGTGACAGCACTATATACAGGCCAGTGAGGAAATCTTTCTTAGAACTATAGCTGAGACAGAGAATGACAACATAGATAAAATTATGTTTAACTTGTCTTCCAGGCTCTGTAATTCTTAATGCATGAAATTATAGACATTTATATCAAAAGAACTCTTTTGGAATGAATATATTTTTCTCCTCAAAATATTAATATTTAAAATGTACTTTTTGCATTTTAAATTAATTAGTTGGAATTCTAAGCTAAGTATTTTTTCACCAGCCAAACTTACCCCTACATATACCCATAAATTATGTTAAAAGGTGGTAGAATATCTGTTTAAATGTTTGATTTTTTTTTTTTTTTTTTTTTTTTTTTAGAAATGCTTTGGTAATGTAGGCTAGACTTTCACCCCCTACTGCCTTGATTTTGGCATTCCAATGGGAAATGCACAAAGCTCTTATGAATTACCTGTAAATGCCACTCAGAGTAAATCAGAAAAAAGGCCAGGTCCCCAATGTTATAGCTGTTCCCTTCAGGGTTTTTCATGGCAGGTTTTTCACATGTTGTATAAAGACTTTGTTCTTTTTAATAAAATAAAATTTATCTTTGATTAGTGTTTTGAAAGCAACATATACAGAATGGTAAAGATTAAAACTACAGGAAATTATGAAATGAGAAGCGAAAGTCTCAAGCTCCTCTTACCCTCACCCAGTCCCATCACCAGTTTATGTATCTTCCAGAATGTATTATTACATACAAATGTACACGTACATTGTGGTTTCTTTATACTGATACTTTATAAGATTTTATCTTATATATCTTCTATACTTTGTTCTTTTCACTTAATATGTCTGAGAGCACTATCACATTTTTTCTTGATGTGTAGGACTCATTTTTATAGGTATAATTTGTTTAATCTCTTTCTTATTAATGGACATTTAGATTGTTCATCATTTTTATCTATTAGAGATGATGCAATATATGTTATTCTTTCTGCATGTGTCATATAAGCACTAGGATAACTGGGATCCATTTCTTGAAGTAGAATTGCTGCATCAAAATATGTGCATATGTTGACTTTGAGAGATATTGTTGAATTGCACTCCAAAAAGATTACACAGATTTATATTACACCACTAGTCTGAGAGTGTGCCTGTTTCCCTACACCTTCACTAGCACTGCATATTCCAAGTTTCTCCATTTGCCAGTCTGTTAGGTAAAAATCTGTGCCACGTTATTTTAAATGGACTTTATTTAATGATGTCTGAGGTTAAGGATTTCATGTTTTATACCTGTTTTATTTTATTTTTCCATAACCACAGGTTCAAGTCTTCTGTCTATTTTTATAATTTGTAAAAGCTTTTTATAATTGAGATAAATTAGCTTCTTGTAATATACTTCTCAAGTTTTTTTCATTTTGTTTTTGTCCTTGTATTTAGTTTTGAGGGGGTTTTAAAAATTTTTAATATTTTTGTGTAGTAAAATTAATATTTTTTCTCAGGGCTTCTAGGAAGTTGAAGACTTGATATTTTTCTACTCAAATAATTTTGCCAAATAATTTATATTGAACTTGATTTCTGAACTCAAGGAAATTGCTAATAGAGAAACCACCTTTTTCACTCAACCATCAGAAGGGTGTGCTTGACTTAGTGACTTAGGTATTTTCTGGGAGTCTCTGAATAGTATGTAGCAAAATGATTTAGGAATCATTTACGAAATTCTCCTTCCCAAGGAAACCTTAAAAGATAAATATTTCCGAGATCTTCTGTAACCACCCCCTCTCCCAAATATGTGTAGAGCAGCTGTGCAGAAATCTCGGCTTGTAGGAGAGTGAAGTAGAAGACCCAGGTTGGACGCCAGCACATAAATTACTGTCTCCGTGTTTAACCCTGAGAGGGCTCTTCTCCTTTGGTTTAAAAAGCCTATTTATCTGACAGTGCAGGTGAGATTAGACTTTATGTTTCAGGGAGAAATTTTAAAATGTATGTGCACATATATATGTCTTTTTATTAGACCTAGCCTCTTACTGATTTTTATTTCTAGAAATGCAGCAGTCTTTCTAAAGAAGCAAAGGGTTTCTTTAAAAGATTCTAGAGAGCAACTCCTTCGGGTCCCCTCCCACTGTAGGAGCTTTTCTGTCCTCTCAATAAATCCTCCTTTAAAAAAAAAGATTCTAGAGAAGCTTTGTTTCCTGTCATCTGTCTGCTCATTTATTCTGAAGGTGAATCCTAATATTCTAATTCCTTTCTTTTATTCTAGCTTCAGAAAACATTTGTATCTGTCATTATATTTGCTATTGTACTCAATTTCAAAGGATTAATAGCCTGCTAATTGGTAAACCTAAAGCAATATTTTATAATATATTTGGTGATGATTTGAATATTTGGTGATGATAATTTAAATGATAATACAATGTGGTGTGGTATAAACTTACTTCCTACCATAGAAAAAGATACATGCCCTAAAATATTCATTTCATTATAATCATAGCATAGCATGTCAGAAAAACTTTTGAGGAAATCCTCTTTGAAAGATAAATTTGTGTTTACTTCTGATGTCTTAAATATAAAGTTTTGAATCCCATGAAATGTATCACTGTAATAGGTAAATAGTATGTATTGCAAATAGAAATTCTTCATTGTGTAAATAATATTGTGGAGTATAGTATTTTTCATTATGTGGAGGGGAGGTAAGGTTATTAAAAATTAATCTGTAGAAATGCTTCTGGAAAAATTATTTCTAATACTGATTACAGAACATAATTACTTGTATTCCAGTTTCAGTGATAGTAAGTTATAGTAGACTCTACACATATTTGTTTTGGTTAATCTACAGAGGCTATGTACCATAACTTTTTAAATGCTAATCTATAGGACTGTGCATGTGTGGGATTTTTTAAGGCATAAGTAACAGTCATTGTTATATACTATAAAATAGTAACAGTCATTGTTATATTATTCAGAACAATTTTTATTTCTTTTCTCCTTTTTTATTTAAACATTTCACAAGTTGAGTTTATTTCTTTATTAAGTGTCTTTTTTAAATCATTAACTTAAGTTTCTGGACCAAATAAATCATGGACATAGCTAATTGCACACATGAAAAAATTAGTGTGATTGAATGGGAAGACTATGGAATTCATGATAAAATCTCAATTTTTGTTCCTAATAGCTCACTTACTAGTTTTATTACTTTGGACAAGTCACAGTACATATTGACCCTCACAATATTATGGTAAAGATAATGTGATAGTCAAGATTATGGTGAGGCATGGAGGGTGTAACAGAAAACAATTTTTAATATCAAGAAGGTGCTACATCTTGCTACAATTTTAACCACTTTTCTCCCAGTACAGCCAGTCACCAATAATAATTTTGTTTTATTAGTAATCCTATCAAGCAAATATCCTATCAAGCAAATATCTGCTGGCTACTTTTTATGGTTTTAAATAGCTTAGAGCTCATTTTATTACCCTTCCCATGAAATCATAGTCAATGTGTACAGAGTTTTCATATTGTGTGAATTCCAGTGAAGAATCCAGCCAGATGCTTATAGAGTGAGAATATACCATTCTGATAGTGGTACAGAAAGCTGTGTCTTATTCACCATCCTAGTGTAGTGGTGGGAGCATCCAGTCCTTGGCTTACCTACGCCCAAGTGTGAGTGATGCTCAGAGTCTTGCTCTGAGTCAAGAATGTCTGTGTGTTACAACAGCACTTCGTATTGATGAGATTATCAAGGATTAGGTACATTTACCTGCCTGCTTTATGTCACCATTAACAAAAACAATGCCTGCACTTTTGATCAGGATGTTCATGGGCTCCATGAAGAAATAGAGCTCGTACCTCTGCTAAAAAAGAATGAGAAATCAGCCAATGAATGAAAAGCTAAAATCTTCCAAAGAGAATTTTAATAGCAATTAAATGATATCATCTTTAAAGTTAAGTTGGCTTCCATGCACCCCTCCTGTGGGACTAGCCTTCATCTATCAACTTTAGTTTTGTAGGGGGCTCTGTGGAGTTCAAGGTTTCTCACACCACATGGCCTTGGTCCTTGAGGATTGGGAGTGTAATGACAGAACACTGACCTGTGGTTTTCTGGGAAGTAGCTCTATGATAGGGTGCATCACATTTCCTTTGGGCTCTGAGTTTCTAAATGAGGTTTAGCTGAATAATCTCCCAGTTATAAGATTGTATAAACCTTTGATCTTCATTTTAGCAAGTGGGGAGCCAATAACTAAAACCCACATTGTTTCATTTAGTTTCTTTCCATGTCACATTGCTGTCCAGGGTAGGTTATAATCATTCACTTTAGAATCCTTATGCATTTATTAACTTTCTTGCCACTCCTCACTAAGCAATATGTAATTACCAAACTCATTCAGGCCCATTTGCTCTTAGTTGTGATTTGATTAACTGAGCTAACAGGATGGGAATAATTCTATCTTTTTATAGTTAGTTACTTTGTTAATTATTTGCAATTTTTTTAAAAGCAAATGTATGCTGACCGACTTTAGATATGTTTGCATTTTCTCTTGCTTATATCTGGAATATATTCTTAGTTGATATTCTTACCAAGTAGCAAATTTTACTCAAATGATTTGATAACAAATCAAACTTCTGAGCATCATAATCTTGACTATACTAATTGACTCTTTTTAAAAAAGTAAACTGGGGCTGAAATCTACCTTTTTATCATAAGTCCTGTGTGTAAACATTAGTTATTAGCAATTTTAATCAAAATATTTTATATGATTTAATGTTCATATACTACTAACTTTGTACTTTTTCCTTTATACTAGAAAGAAGGTAAACAAGAATCTGGTATGTGAGTTCCTATAAAACAACAGTTTTTGATTTTTATCTTTTAAAAGAAAGGAAAAATATAGTGATAACATAGTAAAATAATATTTTATAATACTTAGTGTTATTAATTCACAGATATACATTTTGTGGAGTTTCCTATGAAAATTATATGTGAATTAATAGAGAGACACATTTCAAAACAGCTCTTCAACATCAGCCTTTACCAAGTACATAATGTAGGTGTCGTCTTAGGTGTTGGGATTTAAAGAGGCATGAGGCAGTGGGCCTTGCCCCAGGGAGTTGATTGTCCATTGAGTGAGACTGACAGGTCTACAGAGGAGGAGGACGGCATGAACCACTGCTTGCATAAGGTTTTTAAAATGAAAATCATATAATAATAGAAGAGGACATCCTGTGTTTGGTCAGCATCCTAAAATAGCTCACAGTTGGGGAATGAATTTCAGTATATTAAACCATTTAATATGTTTTTTTGTTATTTTTCTTAGAAAATGTACTTTTATCTTGCTGCCAAGAGATTTTATTTTTAAAATGTATACGGAGTCTTTTTCACACCTGGCATCCCTTTTTGGTAAACTTGCCCGTTTTGTTGTTTTAGACTTAGCACTTATTCCTATTGGTTAGGATTTTAATTAGGACTTATGTTTTTAACGTTTTAACCATAATTTTCTCAATTCTTAATGGTGTCATTTTCCTCCCTCTAGGCTTACGGAGTTCCTATGCTAGTCAGCACAGTCAGCTTGGGCAAGACCTCCGTTCAGCTGTATCTCCTGACTTGCACATCACTCCTATATATGAGGGGAGGACCTATTACAGCCCAGTGTACCGCAGCCCAAACCATGGAACTGTGGAGCTCCAAGGATCGCAGACGGCATTGTATCGCACAGGCTCAGGTGGGCATCAGCTCTGTTTAGCTGGTTTTCTGATTTCCTGGACCAGAGAGTAGAAGGATTTTATTGAGATTGGGTTCTCTGTTAGAAGAAAATCATGTTGCCCATTTGGCTGTCAGATAAACAGCTGTGACAGAAGATCAATAAGCAGTGAAACTGAGGTTCATTTATACCTATTTATTAGTGATATATTTTTACCTTAGTACCATCTAATCAATGAACATAGTGAGTATACTATTAACTCAGGAATAAGTTTGTAAAACTATAAATCTGATTCTCCTTATGTTAGAAGCATATTCAATATTGAAAGGAAAGCCCTTGTTGGAATATTTCTTTGTAATTTTTGTTGCCAAATAAGTTTTTGGGAAAATCCATACATGAGTTACTTGTTTACCTTTGGTTTAGCATTTATAGAGTCCAGGTGTTTTTGGCATTACCCTTTTTTAGATGTTAGATGTTCTCTGAATACTTAAGGGTAGAATGTGAAGTAGATATGTATCAGTTGCAGTAGACTCAAACTGGAAAAGGATTCACTAGTAGTATTTACGAAAACAGGAAACTGGAACATCACACCCTTTACCCCCAGCTCTCAATGTTTATACCACCATAATGGCTAATAGAGCAGAAATTGCCACTCATGGCAGTGTGAATGGCAGATTGTGCCATGGGGCTGGTTCATGAAGTCTCAAGAGGCAGCTTTAAAAAAGAAAATACTACAGATTTATTAACATGCTCACAAATGAACTCCAGGTAGCAATGATAACCCCTCAGAGGCACAACTGTAGGAGACATAGCTCCCAGAAACTGGTAGGGAGAAGACTGTATTTGAATTGGTACTTAGCTGGAAACAGAGAGTTCGGTCCACTGAGGGATTTTTCTTCTAATTGAATGCACCAATTTCTAATAGATGATAGTAAAGAAATATTTTACTTGTTCTTATGTCTGTAAATTGAGGAGTTTCTTTAATAGGATTAACAAATAGATAATTTGAAAATATTTTAAATTGTGTACACAATCATTGGAGAGATACCATCTTCAATAACTAGGAAAAAAATGTTAAATACAGTGTACAGTATTTTTATATGTAGTGTCATGTAGTAATTTATAGGAGTATCTATAGAATAATATGGCATATCAATCTTTTCTGTCTCATGAAGTAAGTTTTCCAATATTATATCAAGATCCACAGGTATAGAAATAAAACATATAGTAGTCCCCCTTTATCCACAGTGGATACATTCCAAGACCCCCAGTAGATGCTAAAACCACAACTGGTACCGAATCCTTATATATACTATGTGTTTTCCTATACATTCATACCTATGATAAAGTTTAATTTGTTAATTAGACATAGTAAGCGATTAACACAATAACTCATGAAGAAATGAAATAGAACACTTAAATAAAATAAGGGTTACTTGAACATAAGCAATGTAGTACCACAACAGTTTATCTAAAGCCAAGATGGCTGCTAAGTGACAACAGACAAGTAGCATCTACAACATGGATATACCAGACAAAGGGATTATTCATGTCAGGACAGAGCTGGGTGGCACAAGATTTCATCAGGCTGCTCAGAACAGTGTAATTTAAAACTTATGAATTACTTATTTCTGGAATTTTCCATTTGTTATTTTTAGACCACAGTTAACCTTGGGTAACTGAAACTGTGGAAAGCAAAACCACAGATAAGAAGGGCTTACATATCACAAAATAAATAGCCTGTGTACACTAAATGTTAAAATTGTAATGGTTTCAATTATTTATAGATTTGAATATCTGTTTAATATCACTAAAATGAATTTTTTAAGTTTTACTATTTTATTATTAATCTCAAAGGACCTAGTTAATCCAAGGTTAGTTTAATTCCTTTCTTGTATTTTTCTTAGAGTTTAAGCTACTGAATCTTGAACATATTAAGACTTATTATATAAGAAGATTTATAGTTTCATTTTTGCTTTTTTTTGCTAATAAAATTGACAAAATATTTAAGTACTTAAGTACCTTCTTAATGCTAATGAGCTCAATTTGTAAAATTGAAAAGTAAGCAATTTATTTAATTGCCAAAAACTGTAATCCTTAAAAATAAAAATGTTTTACCTTTTAAAAGTGTGATCTTATGGAGAACATACTAATTTTTTTCAAAATGTTGACTTTCTGGTAGGTGTTGGAAACCTACAAAGGACGTCCAGCCAACGAAGTACCCTTACATACCAAAGAAATAATTATGCTCTGAACACAACAGCTACCTACGCGGAGCCCTACAGGCCAATACAATACCGAGTGCAAGAGTGCAATTATAACAGGCTTCAGCATGCAGCGCCAGCTGATGATGGCACCACAAGATCCCCATCAATAGACAGCATTCAGAAAGACCCCAGGCAAGTACCAGTTTCCCCATTCTGACTTTTTTTAAGTTGCCAAGTCTATAATAATACCAGTAATTCCATATCTCTTAATATTTCCAGTTGTATTTCAACTATGTAGGTCATTGATGTTAATTTTATTTTAAATTGAATTCCTTCTTTCCGGGAGCGGTCTGGGCGACCGAGTGAGACTCCAACTCAAAAAAAGAAAAATATTCGGCAAATAATTGATGTTTCTTCTTTCTGAGGTGGGAATCAACAGAGCTGGCATCAGTCTCAAAATCACAAATAGTGTGGACCTGAGGATTTTTAAGAAACAACATTTATGGTTGTTCTTGATATAACACAGAAACATAGAAATTTTTTTAAAAAAATTTTTTTTTTTTGAGTTGGAGTCTCACTCTGTCGCCTAGACTGGAGTGCAGTGGCCGCTCCTGGCCACTGCAGCCTCGATCTGCTGGGCTCCAGTGATCCTTCCGCCTCAGCCTTCTAAGTAGCCGGAATTACAGGCATGCACTACCACGCCCAGCTGATTTTTTGATTTATTGTAGAGATGAGGTCTAGCTACCCAAGCGGGTCTCGAACCCGCGGGCTCAGGCAATCCACTCACCCCAGCCTCCTAAAGGCGCAGGATTACAGGCTGAGCCACCAAGCCCAGCTACAAAAAAATTTTTTTAACCAGTAACCCATATCCAGAGAAAACCACTGTTGACATTTTCTACTTATTTTCTACATGTGTGTGTGCGCAAACAGGCATGCATATATGTAGGTATATAATTTTTTCTTGTAAACTAGGTTACTATTAAATAGCACTTAATATTTAATAAACAGTGATTCTGTGTCAGGCACTATTCTAGGCATTTTTAAATATATTAGTGCAATTATTCTTACAGCAACCTTAAAGGTTTAGAAGTTGAGGTAGAAAGACCCTGAATAACTGGCCACGAAGGCCAGACAATACATAGGGTGGGCCCCAGTAGAGCTGGGCAATTAGGCTTGCTTGGCTTTAACTCCTACCTTGATATCAGTTCGGCAGAAATTAATCCTGGAAAAACTGCTGTCATTCCGGCTATCAGTAAAGTTTCACATAATCAAAGCTAGCCATAACAGTTTTATGCATTAGACTTTGAAATTATCATACTATGAATAGCTGAAGCATATTATCATACACAAAATCCTTGTTTCTAGTGAATCAACTCATATTAGAGGTCAAAACTGAAGTCTTCAGGGACACATATTAAACTGAAAGCTCTCACCACACTTCACTGCTTTTCTAGGTAGCTATTATTTTCTCTTCAGGTCTAGCCAAGGTATGGTCTAAATTACCTACATTTCAAAGCCCTTTTGGGAATCTCTGCAATTCCTTGAGTGCCTTAGTCTCCTGTCATTTTGAAGATTTTAAAAAACAAAATCAGTAAGAGTTTTTCTGATAATTACATTGGATGTGCTATTAGACAAATTATTTTTAAAACTCCTTAAAATGACAAAAATGTGGCAAACCAGAAATAGCAGAACCAAATGTACGCATAAAGCTTAATGAATTTTAGGAATAAAAGTAAATAAGTAAAGCGGATTTAGTGAAGCTGTAGACTTCCTATTCAACTCTAAAAGTACCTTCATTTATTTTGTTTTAATGACCAAAACCTCACATTCATCAGAAATAAGTTGGTAGGTTGCTAAAAATGAATTGATAATTATAACAATTTTCCAGTGAAACAACTATTTGTGGACGAAGAGTGAATGAAATCTTGCATACATGCCTTAAAATAACACTAAAGCTGCTTAAAATTTAGCAACAATTTCACTCTTTCAGAAGTGAAAATTCTTTTAGTTTCAAAATATCTTACTTCCTGAATATTTTAAATGGCTTTTATTAAAGGCAAGGCCAGTTTTTCAAACTTGATCAAGTATTAAATGACTCATATTTATCTTAATAAAAAATGTCTACAGGGTCAAAAAATCAGCTGGGTGTGTTAGCGCATGCCTGTAATTCCGGCTATTTGGAAGGCTGAGGCAGAAGGATTGCCGGAGAACAGATCGAGGCTGCGGTGGCCAGGAGAGGCCACTGCACTCCAGTCTGGGCGACAGAGTGAGACTCCAGCTCAAAAAAAAAAATTTTTTTTTAATTTTCTATGTTTCTATGTTATATCAAGAACAACCATAAATGTTGTTTCTTAAAAATCCTCAGGTCCACACTATTTGTGATTTCGAGACTGATGCCAGCTCTGTTGATCCCACCTGCCCTTCCTCTCTCATCAGGGGCAACATCTCACTTAGCTAATATGCGCTGGTTTACCTGTGCTTGGCACCTGAAGATTTCTCACATGGGAAGAAAGGCATAAAATTAGAATCAGAAGGATAAACACTAGAGTGGAAAAGTTGCTCCTATTAAGAATTTCCTTCGTTCTGAATTTCTTTCTGTGCATCATGCGTCATGATTTCTTTAAGATCATAAGCATCTGGGCCTCTGCATATGTTCATTGGGGAAAAGAAATATTTACATATGTATTTTTTTAGAATTTTTGTAACGTCCAGTTTTTGTCTCAGCTGAGTTTTTTTGTTTTTCTTTAAAATAAACAGTTTGTTCAGTGCATTATTACAACATGGACCTTCCTTTCTGAAGTCATGTTTTTTTACATCTAGGGAGTTTGCCTGGCGTGATCCTGAGTTGCCTGAAGTCATTCACATGCTGCAGCACCAGTTCCCATCCGTTCAAGCCAACGCAGCGGCCTACCTGCAGCACCTGTGCTTTGGTGACAACAAAGTAAAGATGGAGGTACAGGACAGAGGTCCCAGGATGACTCGGGGGAGACAGCACCTTCACATCTAACCAATGCAATGCTTGTGTGTTGAAGAAATGACCAGATGTAATCCAGAGCCATTTTAAAGGGATGTTTTGATACCAAATACTCTTTTACTTCCTTTTTTTGTTTTAAGTTAGAAAAAGTTTGTTTAGAAGGCAAATTAGAGAAAAAGGGTGAATCTACCTCCTCAAGACTGAGGAGGGGACCAGACACTGAGGAAGCATTTGGCCCTTCTTAATTTCTTAATGAAGCACTTCAGTATCTCTCAGGAAAAACTAGAATGAAACTATTTCTTGGCATGCTTTCAGCATTTTCACATCATGTGTCTACTTCATTAGCTTATTTATAAAACATGAAGCAAACATCAGTTTAAACTGATCTTAAAAATATTTTCGGGCGACCCCTTCAGGTCCCCTCCCACTGTGGGAGCTTTTCTGTCCTCTTAATAAATCCTGCTTTCAAAAAAAATTTTTTTTTTCAAAAGATCTATTAAATAAAAATCAGTAGTTACTCATTGAACTAGTAAGTGAAATCGTTTTTTGAGGTTATGGTCAAATTTGTGCCACCTACAATTGAATGAAGTTATAGAGGATTTATAACTATTACTTAATGCTGAATGTCTATGAGTGTTTTGTTTCAAATTTTGAAGTTTGGGGTATTTGTAAAAACATAGCAAGTTATTGGTTATTGGCTAGTGTTCTATAAAATACAAATTTTTTTTATTTGAACATTTCAGGCCTTTCCTCTCTCCTGCAATGTCTTATAGAACTGAAGTGTTTCATGTGCAAAACAGTTTCCCAGTCCCAAACCTAATGGTAGATGTAGTAAATAAAGCCTAGAAATATTCGAGTAGTGTACTAATGAATTGACGGATGGGAGAAATTTTAAAGAGAGTAGCACAGAGAACTAACTCTAGAATCTAAATGACCTATGTCAAAAATTCTTTCCTGTTTTGTCTCAAGCCCTGCAGCTTACTTGGTTGTGTTTATGTATTTGCACATTGCACTTCCGGAGTGAAAGCACAATTACCTATGTGTGTTCAGAGGGTTAGAGGGGGACTGTGCTACTGGCACAACGACATTATCCATCTAGGTCTCCTATCTTTTTCTTTTTCTTTTTTCTTTTTTGCTTAAAATATTCTAAGTCATGCTGCAATCCTATCTTTTTTAAGCCATGAACCCGGGAAAGAACATCATATTGAAGAGTGTTCCTAGAATTTATAAAAGATTTGTTATTTAGAATAAAAAGTAACCATTGAAATGATCTAGAGGTATCCACATCCCGTGATTTCTCCATAACAGACTTTTGTTTGATTACTGATTACTCACATATCACTTAGGCCTGGTATCTCATATTTTCATTCTAGGTGTGTAGATTAGGAGGAATCAAGCATCTGGTTGACCTTTTGGACCACAGAGTTTTGGAAGTTCAGAAGAATGCTTGTGGTGCACTTCGAAACCTTGTTTTTGGCAAGTCTACAGATGAAAATAAAATAGCGATGAAGAATGTTGGTGGGATACCTGCCTTGTTGCGACTGTTGAGAAAATCTATTGATGCAGAAGTAAGGGAGCTTGTTACAGGTAGGTATAGTATGTGATGTTGTCCTAGAGGAAATTGTGAAAACAACCTACTAGTATTGTGGAAGAGTTGGAGGTTCCAGGCCAGAGATGATGATATATACATAGTGCTCACAACTGTGACGGCTGAGTCTAATTTAATCTAATGATTCAGAAACCATTTGCAGTGCTACAGGGTCATCTCTATTAGTATCAGTTATTGTACTTATTAATGTGTAAGTATCAGCTAACAGATGTCTTGTTCATGGAGGACTGAATATGTCATTTTTTATTATGTATTCCATAGTAAATCTACTTGTTCTAAGTAGACTGGCTCTCCTTTATTATGAAAATAAAACATACTTAATGGATTGGCTGTCTTCCATGTCAGTTCAGTCAGTGTCTGAGTACCTATTTGTCTTCCCAGCTCGATGCTAGGCCTCAGGGATATAAAGATGAATAAAACTCAGTCTCTGCCTTTAAGTAGCACTCAGACTGGGAAAGAAACACAAGTGGTTCTATGAACATCAGGTTGCATTGGGAGCACAGAGGATGAGTAGGGAAGTTCCCTGGACAATATGAAACCAGAGTTGACCTAAAGGATGAAGAGGCATTGTCTGGGTAAATAGAGATCTCTCCAGTCACAGGCTTAGAGTCAGAATGGGATATGGTGTCAGAGCTACCAGCATGAAGGGGCTGCTGTGTTAAAACTTACTGAAGGCAGCCAAGGCCAGAGAGAAATACAGACTTTATTTAGGAACCTCTTACGTCAAATTTAGTTGTGTCACAAATGCAGTGAGGACACTGGGGCCTGACATGTCCAGTATAAGCTTTTAAATGCATTTTTCCAGCAGGCAGTAGGGTAAAGAATTGATTTGAAGGGGAAGAACCTGGGAGGCCTGTAAGGTCAACAATGCAATGATAACAGCTTGAACTATTAAAGTGATAGAAAAGAGAGGTGGCATGGAGAAAGGGTAGCAGTTAGAGAAAAATTTCACAGTCCGGGAATGGTGCTCACATGTGGGAGAGACTGGGAGGAGTGAGTGGTGCCTGGACATAGTGGTGCCAACTGCTGGATTCAAGAGTACTTGAAGCCGGGCTCTGTAGCTCAGCCTGTAATCCCGTGGCTTGGGAGGCTGAGGTGAGTGGATTGCCTGAGCCCACGGGTTCAAGACCCACCTGGGCAACTTGGCGAGACCTCATCTCTACAATAAATCAAAAATTAGCCGGGCATGGTAGCGCGCGCCTGTAATTCTGACTACTCAGAAGGCTGAAGTGGAAGGATCACCGGAGCCCAGCAGGTTGAGGCTGCAGTGGCCAGGAGCAGCCACTGCACTCCAGTCTGGGTGACAGAGTGAGACTCCCAACTCAAAAAAAAAAAAACAAGAGTACTTGAGGCTGATATGGGAGGGCAATTCTGCAGGGGAACCATTTAACGACAGTATTGTTTTAATTGAGAATTGCGGAAAAATACTAAGGATTAATTAGCAGAAGAATGGTTAAATCAATTACAGTACTCTTACACAATGAAACCACACACAAGGGTTAAAATAGCCACATTAAAGCTATATATAGCAACACAGATAAATCTTGAGAAATGCAGCATGATACTATTTGTATTCTGTTTTTAAATATATAGATTGAGACTATGGATTACTTTTTGATATATGCACATGCAGTTAAGTCAGAATTTCTAATTAGACTCAGGATAGTGGTTACCTCTGTGAGGAGGAGGAGGAAAGAAGAAAACGGGACTAGGGAATGTATCCCAGCTCTGTTTCCTTAGAGACATCAGAAACAGATAAGACAAATGTTAATATTTGACAATGCTGGATGGTGGATACCTGGGTGTTTGTTTTATATTTTCTGTTATTTTTCATGCTTGAGAGATTTAATTTTTAAAATTTTAGCATTTCTTTGAAATTAACTCCCTTCCTCACTATCTTCCATTATGAAATCAGAGTTGTAGGTTCTGCCAGACATAATTCAGTAACACTTGGGAACATAGCAAAGCATCATGTATCCAATATTTAAGGGGAATCAACTTTCTCATATATTAATGTTTAAAATACAACATTATTCCCCTATACGCCAAATAAAGTATGACATTTACATACTAAAAGTAGAATACACTACATAATAATCTTTTTTTAATATTTTATTTTAAAGATGTGGAGTACAATTCAGGATTAGGTATACAAGTGGACATTGTGCAAGTAAAATTTGGGCCTCCCTTTGTTCCCTACTTTGCCTGGTTTGAGATCAGGTACCCTTAATATTGTTGTGTGTCCCCTGACCCTGGCAGTATCTCGCTACTGCCAATTTCTTTCTTATAGTATAATGGTAAGTGCTCACTGTCTGCTTAAAGTGATACATGTAACCTTAAGTCTAGAATGGATCGCCTGCCTTAATGTTTTTTGAATATTAATACCTTAAATTTCTAAATTGCATATTGATTTATTAATATATACTCCCACTTTCTAAAATGCTTTTGTGACATCTCACCAAAATAAATTATTTACACATATGTGTGTATATGTCTGTAAAATGAAAATTAGAACAAACTAATTTAGAATTAAGAAAAAAAGAAAAATGTAGTTATGTCCTTAGAAGTGAGCACAGTCACTGTGATTACACCAAAAATTTACCCTAAGATGCCTTTCAGAGAGGCATAGAGGAGACAGTTATTTTCAGTACACGAGTGCTTTCCTTCCTTGTTTTATGTTTCTCTTCCTTCGCTTTGGGCTTCCTGTGTCATGGTAACACACTCAGCAAGGCTGCAGAATGACTTGAGTGCTGCTCCTGAGACAGCAGTGGTGATTCAGGGACAAAGGACATTAGAAGCACAGTTTCTACTCTGACTTGGCTGTCTTTTGATTAATCAGCCAGATTCTTAATGTGCAGTTTTTTTTCTGTTCTGTCATCATTTTTCACAGGAGCAATAAGTCTTTTCTAAATTTCTGTTTCTGCATTTTTTCCTCAGAGCAGACTATAACTGACTGTGAACAATCAATTCCGATAACTCACTACCTTCAGACCAGCCTCAGAAGAGACTGTTGCAGTGTCTTTCCTGAGCTGAGCTCAAGGAATTTGTAAGATTTAGTGATAAACAGGAAAAAAAGTACATGAAAGTTTGGTGGGGTTTTTTTGTTTTGTTTTGTTTTTTTGCATTTAAAAATAAATCACATTTGTTTGAAGTAGAGCCAGACTTTACTACTAAGGCTTTCATGTATTGACCTACCTGGGGCGCACTCTGGAACTGAGTGCAAATTTAAATGCTTTCCTCCATATTTCATTTCTGTGTGAGTACAGTGCTAGTTTTGGGGAACACAAAATATTGTAAGACATGGACCTTGGCCTTTTAGAGAGAATATGAGTGTTTTCTAATTCAAAAATAACTAATTTCTTAATAGATGGTGTCACTTCCAATGTTAAACTAGGATATTTCTCTTTTGAAAATATCTACCAGTAGCTTTTAGGCTTTAAGAAGCATTTTTTGCCATACTTGCAGAGTGAGGGAAATTAAGAATTGCTTTATAACCATATACTTATCACTAATAGTTTGTTTTGACATGTGGACTGATGACTTATGAGATATTTTCTTCAAAACATTGGAATGGGGAGTGGTCAATGTGTAAATACTTCACATAAATGCTGTATAGAATTGGACCAAAGGATTTCTAGTTCCAAGAGGCTAAATTTTGGTCTGAATTTGATTTATATATAAACATTGTCTGTCTAGTTCCTGTGAAACTACCAAGTCACAATATAAATCTACCATAGCTGCTTCAGTGGGTATGTGTGGTATATTTGTGTGTGTGTACATATACTTATAGTCTAAACTTTATGGAGACAACAAAATTATTCACATTTCTCTGTCTTACAATATAACAGTGCCAACTTTAACTGATATTCAGTAGTATTTTAATAGTAACTAATTCCTGACATATTTTAAAGCATGAAAACATCAAGAGACCTTTGAAGTCATCTTTCTTCTTTTATCAACTCTTCCTAAGTCAAATGCTTGTAAACTGCCTTTAAATTGTAGAATCACAAGGTTGGAGGAAGCCGCAGAATTCGTTTTGTTCGGTCAGCCATCCAGTGCATGAATCCCCTGTACAGCTTCCACACACAGTAGCCACCCATCATGTGCTTGAACCCACTCGGGTAGGGAACTCACTTCACAGGTTTAAGACTGAGCAGCAGGGTAGTCCAGAAAGAAACAAGGCATTTGACCTAACTTGAAGTCAAGAAAGACACACCCTCAAGAGCTCATTGTGCCCAGGAATGGCACTGCAAGAAGACCAATCTAGTCCTAGATCCAGCCCACCAGGATCCCTCCTAACCAGGAAAATGCACCCCACTCTAAACCATCCTTATTCAGGCATATCTGCTCAAAGCTCAGGCTGCAGGTACTATGTGATCATGTCATGTCACCCAACTTTCCCTCTCAGCTACACATTTCCTCTTGAAAAACAGTACATTATCCTTCCAAATTTTAGTGTTCTGCCAGTGTCTTTCACAAATACCATGGTCTTGGCCAACTTTGCGTGACACTTGGCCTTTGTAGGTATAGTTTAAGAATTCTTAAGTGAGAATTACAGTCAACTTAGTATCATGAAGTGTTAAAGCACAGTAAATAATGGTGTTCAAAATATTATATAATTTGAAGAAATTACTATCCTGTTGAAACTAGATATTCTTCTATTCTTAATATTAAGTAATTCAACCTAGTTATTAATTCAAAAATCTATTTTTCCCCTGGTCCCCTTTGTTTTAGCCTGGCAATTTTTACTGTACTTGAGAAATTTTAGCTTTTTTTTTTTTTAAAGACGTCTTGCTGCACTTAAGTGAAAAATGTTAGTTGTTTTTTTTTTAACTTAAAAAAAAGATTCCTTGCCTTTGCTTTAAATGTAGTAACTGTCCAGGCCCTATATTTTTGGCCACATCTTTATTTTCAGAGGGGAAAAATGTACATTTTGCCAAGTATATTTTCCCAAGACAGCATGGCTGTCATTGTTAATTAAAATGGTGCTCTAATTTGTAACATTATTCTTGTGTTTTCTGAACATTTTCCAGGTTGAAACCTAATGAGCTTTTCTTTTAATAAGTCCTGATCTATGGGGGTACTTAGGGTAATTTTTTTTTTTTTATTCCAAAGATACTTTTTGCCATTATTGTACTTAAACTTGAAAACTAGATGAATATGTTGTTCCCCAGTTGGGTTATAAAATGAATGTCTACTAGGCCACAAACTATGGTTGGAAAATGGGAACATCTTGTCACTAAAAAAGATATGTTGAACTCATTTGTTCAAGATAATTAAATAGTGTTTCTAAGCTAGGAAATATGAGCTTCCTGAAACATTTTTTTCTGAACTATAGACACTGAAGATATTGCACAGAATCTGGAGGCCTGCTTCTTAATGTACCAGATGTCCCAAAAGTATCACACTTTTATTAAGCTCTGTTGACATTGATGTTACCAAAAAGTAACCTTTTGTTCTTCAGTAATAGACTTTGGTCATATAACTGCTGTATTCACATTCCTTCCAATTTAGCAAGTGATTATTCATCCATATGGCTAAGTAAAATATTTCCACACTGTTTATTTTGAAATTTTTGGATGCCAGCAATGGATTCCAGACATTATACAGAACATGAAATTAAGCATATTCTCTTCCTGATCATTAGCTTCGTATTTATAATTAGATAGTAAATTAGTAAGGAAATGATAGGTGTATGCTAAGGAAGGGTAGATAGGCCAGCCCAAGGTTTAGCAAACAGCAGGACACTCTGGCAGGACTTGTTCTTATGTGCTATAAAGAGTAGGAGTTTAGTGGACATGCCTTTTGGACTGTTGCTTGCCGTTACAGGATGAAACCATTTACTAAACATGTCCCCTTGACCTAATTAATAAGCTCTCCAACAATCATTTCTTCTCTGGTCCAGATAGTAGTCAGTCTCTTACTTTCTAGCCTTTTGTGTACCACTAGAGCTGTTAGGAGCCACAGGCGTCATTTTCAGAAATCTAGCAACATCCCCTCCCAATTCCTACCCAAATCAGTAAGGATCCTTATCCCTTGGTCCACTTTATAAAGCAATAACAACAGAAACACATACTCTCTCTTTTGTTTACCAAACATTTCAAGCCATAAAAATTGGTAATGAGAAATAAAATGACAATTTTTAAATGTTTCATTAGTAACAAGACAAAAAGTTTATTATACATAAATCAGTGCTTAATTCATAGTCAGAGAACTTTGAACTGGAAAGAGTCCTAAAGAAATCTTCTGTCTGCCCCCATATTACAGATTAGAAACTGGGGTCCAGAGATATTAAACAAGTAAGTCTCACATTGCGTTCCTGACATACAGACCAGAGTTGTTCCTTCCCTGGGAATAACCCTAGCCTGTATGGAAGGGCAGAGACCCCTCCCCTGTCCACCCTGGTCCATCCCCAAGCCACTGAGAAGTGCTGAACAGGAGCAAAATCTGGGGGCACAAATGTTTCCCTTGTACTTTCAGGTTACCACCAAAAAGGGGTAATAGCCTTTACTCAGGATTATAGAGAAATACCCTTGAACTTTGCCAACAGCACAGTCACATCATACTAGTGATCAGGTATAATCATAAAGCTTCCGTTTACTTAGAAAATCCATTAAATTTTGGCCGGGCATAGTAGCTCATGCCTGTAATCCCAGCAGTTTGGGAGTCTGAGGCAAGAGGATTGCTTGAGCCCAGGAGTTCATGGCTAGCCTGGGCAATATACTGAGACCTCATTTCTACAAAAAATAAAAAGTAGCCAGGCATGGTGGTGCACACCTAAAGTCCCAGCTATTTGGGAGACTGAGGCAGAAGGATCTCCTGAGCCCAGGAGGTCAATGCTGTGGTGAGCCGTGTTTGTGCCACTGCACTCCAGCCTGGGTAACAAAGAGAAACCCTGATTTAAAAAAATAAAATTATGAAAGGTGATTTTAGGCTTATATTTCAAGAGTTCTGAGTAGGAAAAGAGTTAGCCTTATATGTGGAACATGACCTTATATTTTGATATAGGCTTCCAAGTGCCAGGCAAAATGAGGTAGTCAAGCAAGGAGACTCGAGAAGACCACATATAGAACTTGGGTAGTCAACCATCAGTCAAAGTAGAATTTCCCAGCAAAAGAGAGGCCCTGTATTGATGCACTCCCTCGGCAGACTAGACGGCCTATAGATGCAAGTTAGGTGGGGGATATGGAAAAAATCTAAAATATGTCCAGGAAATCCCACACCAGGTCCCTCAGATGCTTTGCAGTTTCTGCGTCTGATGACCTATAACACAACAGGAAGCACCTTTGTCTCTAAGCTTCTGTGAGCCCTAGACAACTGGGTTGAAGATCTGATGCAATTACAGGTGAACAGGTGTGTCCCTGGGATATGTAAGTCAGCTGTGAAATTTATGACTTCAGTTTTTGGGGCAAATCTCTATGGCAGTGTAAGTGTCCTAATTCCGTGTTAGCTGCTGAAGTTACCAGCAGAACAGCAAGGGTGGCTGGGCCTGCTGCCCTTGCTGCTGCTTCTACCCCCAAAGGATTCTCCGATTTCCTTTTGTGTAAACCGTTCCCTTTTACTAATTCTCCTCTAGCAGAAAGAACTCTTTGCATGGATAATGTTCAGTCAGCATTTCTGAATCATAAGCATATTTATTTATTTTCTGTAGAAATAGACTATATAACTACATTACATCATTAATCCTTGAAATATACCAGGAAGTGGCAAAATTACCTAGAATAAAGAAGCACAGGTTGAAATGCAAATGTGATTCTGTAAATGGATCTCTAGAAATTGATAGATCTTTTCAACAGTACTGTGATCCACCATTGTTCCTGCAAAAATCACAGAAACTCGGACTAACCCTTATGTTCTCCAAAGACACTAAGGATCTGTCATGTCCCAGCTGGGAGAAACTTCAGCATCAGGAGGGAGCGATCCCCTTCTAATGGAATATGCAGGCTGGGACTTCTGCAGCCAGCTCAAATCTCCATTCCACACATCTCCTTCCTGGGAAGGCTTCTGCCCTTAGACATCCTGAGCACCCTCTCACCACCTCCCCTGAAGCCCAACATAGTGACGACTCTGAGTGTAGCTAGGACTAAGTGAGCTTTCCCATGTGTGACAAGGAGTATGTATCTGCGGTGTAAGGAAATCCCAGGGCGCACCAAGGCAAGCAGGGCAGGCCAGTGTGCAGGCTGGACCGGCAGGACTGTCTGCCACCTGGGAGACTCTCTGCTGGGGAATGCAGCAGCAGGCCTCAGGTGGCCCTGGGCAGGAAGAAGGAAGCCTCGAGTCACACCTGTAAGCCAGGAGCAGCACTGCACTGTCCACATTTCAGGAGCTCTCCTCAATGGTGGCATTTTAGGAAACCCAGGAATTACTATTTATTACCATGACATGTTTTCCTCAGAATTTATCCAGAAGAAGGCATTTTTCTGTAATTGAGGCCAGTACATTTATCCCTCTCTCATAATTGCTTTTCTATTACTTCAGTACCACTTCAGTTTCATAATTTGTTCACAGCATTTATTCCCGGTGGAAAGCTTGGGTGATTGATTAGCCTGCAGCGACAAATGGCAGACACTTTCGCTGCACCGCTCTTTCCCCGCTCTCCACTTGACTTCCTCATTTCTGTTAACAGCACCATATTTTTACACATAAGCAAACTGTTGGCTCCACCCTCAGCTTGCACAGGCTCCAAATTCTCACCACAAGCACTCCTCTCTCCTGGCCTTCCATCCCTTTCTCACTCTTTCAGGTCCTCATCTCCCCCTACTAAACACTGTCCCAGGGAAATAGGCTCTGCCCTTCTGGCCCATCAGACTTGCCGCTTCCCAGGGTACTGCCTGCTGTTCAAACATTCCCACCTGCCCGTCCAATCTGCAGTCCCTGTGCCCACCTGCCAGGCTGGCCCAGTCCCAAGCCTCCTTGTCTCCTGCCCCTCCCCAAGAGGTGCCTGAAGTGCTCCCCCACCCCCAACCTGCTTCTCCCTGGCCTTTGCCCTTCACACTCCAGTTCACATGCTGTGATCTCTGATCCTACCAGACACAGGCTCTCACACTTTGAAAAACATCTGGGGAGAGGCAGCATGGTATTGAATGTGGGCTTTGGAGCCAGATCAACTTGTTTTCTTCTAGCTCAGTAGCTCCAGGCACATCACCTCTGCTTCCGGGCAATAGATCCAGTACCTCCTGCTTGGTGTTTTTGTGATGAAGTATGTGGAGTGCCTGGCACACAGCACAGTCAAGCTGTGCCTGGTGCTCACAACTGCCTGGGGGTGTAACTGTCTGTGGCAAGGCCTCCTGAGAGCAGACTCACCTGTGTGTCTTCCTTAGAGTCCGGCATGAATTGAGCAAATGTCTTTGCCAGCACTACCCGACAGAAGTCTAATGTGAGCCACATATGTAATTCTAAATTTTCTAGTGACCACATTAAGACAGGAAAGAAAGATAAAATTTATTTTAATAATGTATTTTATTTGACCTAATAGTTCCACAGTACTATTTGAACTTATAAGAAATTATATCAGTAAATCATTAATGAAATGTTTGAATTTTTTTGTACCAAGTCTTCATAATAAGTAAGTATTTTATACTTAATAGCACTCTCCATTTGGGCTAGCCATATTTCATGTACTCAATACCACTTAATGGCTACCTTATTGCACTGCACAGGTCTACACTATGCTTGGGTAGAAGTAATATAAATCTAAAAGGTGCAAGGTGTGTAGCTTTAAGACTGGCAGGGGATAGTGGGTGGCCATATTGTGACAGGATGTAGTCACCATAGCATGTTGACATTACTCTCTTTCCAACAAAAAGCCACTGAGATTTATAAAAACCCCACTGGGATCTAAGGGAAGAACTGAATAGAGAAGAAATGGAGATGTATTTTTGTAGCCCCTAAGTGTTTCAGCTAGAGACTGTCTAGGGAATAATGATAGAGATATGTGCTGGGATCAGGCAAGTGCCCTCAGTTCAGAGGTCCACCTTCCTTCTTTGTAGTCAGCAGATCGTGAGTTGAAGAGATACACACACACCCTGATCCTTGAATGCAGTCTGCAACCCTGATGTTATTATATTTATGCTATTAGTCTGATATTTCTACCCCAATTTTTCAAAAACACTTGCAGGACAGGTATTTGTTACACCAACCTATTCCAGTGAGCCTGTAGATATAGAATTGCCAAGGCAGGATAAACACATATGAAGGAGGACCTAAAAAACTGGAATATGGCCGGACTCAGTGGCTCAACCTGTAATCCCAGCACTTTGAGAGGCTGAGGCAAGTGGATTGTCTGAGCCCGCAGGTTTGAGACCAGCCCAGGCAACTTGGCAAGACCTTGTCTCTGCAATAAACTCAAAAAATTAGCTGGGCATGGTAGCGCACGCCTGTAGTTCCAGCTACTTGGAAGGCTGAGGCGGAAGGATCACCGGAGCCCAGCAGGTCAACGCTGGTGTGGCTGCGAGCGTGCCACTGCACTCCAGCCTGGGTGACAGAGTGAGACTCCAACTTAAAAAAAAAAAACTGGAACTTGTTTATTTTTAAATGCATATTTATTCTTACACGTTTAAACTTTAGTCACCTTCAAAGTACACTTCATTTGATGCAGTACACCTACTGAGATGCTTTTTCCACTGCTCAAAATGGTTTTTGAACTTGTCAATTTGGGTCCCTTTTAGTGCTTCTGCTGTTTTTTGTTTCACCTCGTCCACATTGGCAAATCGTTTCCCTTTGAGGACTGTTTTCATCCAGGGAAACGAAAAAAAGGCACTTGGGGTGAGATAGAGTGAATAGGGAGGGTGGGGCATGGTGGTCATGCCTTTTTTTGATCAAAAACTGTTGAACACTCAACATGGTGTGGGCAGGTGCACTCATAAATAGCGCACCATAAAATGGGCAAATGTGTTGAAAGAATCTCCAAAAAAATTCACTGAAGCTGAATGCCGCTTCTCACAACAATGCTAGCTGATAAACCGAGGCTGATGGGTTCCTAGAACAATTTCCTAGTGGAAGAAGCCTGTATTACAAGGGGCCTACCCTCCAAAAGACAATGGTTTGTTAGAGGTCCGCCTTCATATACCTGCCAATGTTCCTGCCACTGAAGAGCTGGAGCATAGTCCTGATAGCCACTTGTCAGGACACTTGCTCTGTCCCAGGAACAAGATTGGAAAGAATGGTGTGCACAAGACCTTAGGGACTGTTAACTCTTTGAATGGCATTATCTCTCAGCCTGGGGTGGTTATACCTACCTGCCCTAGGGACACCTTATGAAAGGTCATGGATGAACTGATAGCACTGAGAACAAGGCTAACTCAAGAAAGAAAATGTAGGGGCATGTCCAGTGGAGCACACTAGTACTCTTCTGGCTATTTTTTTTTTCTTTTGGAAATGTCTACAAACACTTGTTTTTGTGATAATTAGGAAACATGGCATTAATCAAATGCTACGTAAAAGCAAATAGTTTAAGATTATCTTCATATCAGAAGGAAAAACAGTTGTGTAGGCTGTTGTGTGTGTTTGCGACCAGAGAAATCACATTTTCCAAATGTTTGGTTTCTAATGTCCTTTAAGAAATATATTTTTCAAATAGTTGCTATTATTGTAATTAACCAGTAAAATCAGCTTCTAATTTGACTATAAAATTATCAGATAGCCATTAGAATAGCTATAAAAAGCTAGTTTTAAATGTAAGTTCTTTCAAAGTTGTACAACATAAGATTTATGTGAAATGGTATTTTAATTACTTCATTCTTTGTGGGGAAAATGAACTTTCATCTCTCATGGCAGTATTTCATTGTGATTATTGGTTACTCATAATTATGTGTACTTTTTCCTGTGATAGAGAGTAGACAGCATTTTCACAATTATATGTATGAAATTCTCTAATATTTTCTAAATTAGTTTGTGTATTTATACTCTTAGTCCTCACAACAAATAGCTAATTGCTTTAAATTAAATAAACTCTCCAGCTTCCTAAACCAAATTCTAGTTTATTTTTAACTTTCTCTTTTGGAACCAGGAGATAATGGAATGTGCCACTAAATATTTTTGAAGCTAATTTTGCATTAGAATGTTAGAGCTAGAGGTTTATCATGTTGATGGAGAATACTAATCCTATAGCTTTTAATTTTCTCTTGAGTCTTGCTACATCTGGGAGTTGCTGTATTTTCTATTCATTACTTACTGATCTAGCAAGATTCTTCCTGATCCATTAAGTGAATCCATAGACAGACAAAAGTGGAGAGAACATTGGTTTTGTAGGGTCGAGCACACTCAGGTGTCATTAGCTGGTCTTAAGAATGATGCTTTTGAGTAAAAAAGCCAAATTAATCATTTCATATCTAAGTCTTTAACTTTAACTGAATCTTTTTCATTTAGTATTTATTGATCAGAACTGGTTGTTTTGGCTTTATATAATCTTATTTTTTAGAATAGAAAGTGTGAAGAAAAACCAATGTCTTGAGACTTGCTTTGATGTTTGAAATAGCTAGTTAAATCCACACCAAATGTTGTAGCTCTTTGTGTTACGTGGTAAAGTGTAGGATTAGAGGGATAATTTAACACAGATTGCAGGATAATAAAGCTGCTTTTGTGGGGGTTTCTTGAATGCCTCATACTTAGCAAAAATAGGAGCTTCCCCTTTGTTTGGTCAAGAACAACTTTGAACTTTTTTTTGAAATTGCGGATATGAAAACCTGAATTTTTATAGTAAACTGGTATTATGGTGAATAAGTCATTTTAGTTGACTAAAAGATAGCATAGTCAGCTTGTCTACTGAAGGGTTACATATTTTTTTAACAATTTTACATTGTATAATTTGACAGCACTGCTCTTTTCTATTTTGCACTTTGCAGGATGGGGATTCTGGCATGTTGGTGTAACTCTTCCGATTCTGGAAGATGGAGGGGCTGAGGGATTCTCCTATCCCATAACCAGAATGGTAGTTCCTACAGTCTCCTATCCTCGGTCTCGATGTGGAAAGCAGATAAAATTATGCTGACAAACTTTGTTGAAGATTCAGAACATTGTTCTGACCCTCTCCTCCTAGTTACGGACCTTGAAGATACTCCTGAATACTCAAGTTTTAAGGAAAGGGTCTAGCCCAGAAACTACTAGTACCCCCTAAAGCTATTGAAATAAAGGAGGGGCAAAGGCACAAAGGAGAAGTAACACTTATAAGCTAAGACTGGCAGGCAGGACATAAAAAGGAAATCTAAAAACAAATGCAGGATATAAAACTGATCCATCAACAAACAGTTTTGAGCACTTACTATGTGTCCTCCATATATAACACAAAACATAAAAGAATGAATGATAATAGAGCATTTGTTCCTCATACTTGCCTAATGAAGTTAAAATTAAGATTAAATTTAGACGTATAAGTATTCATCATAGTTTTAAAAGTCAACACCTAGAATTTCAAGCCTATAGAATAATTAAATGGGAAAGTTAATTCATTCTGGACAGCTTGAATCTCTACGGTATTATATGTAAAGCACTCAGTGCACAGTAAATGTTGATGTGAATATTTTTTATATTAACTCATGAACATTTATGCTATGTCCAATCCCAAGTAAATGTGATGGCTAATAGTAAACTAGACTGACTTACAACTCTGCTAATCATTCTTAATACCTGGGAAGAAAAAAAAGACTAGGACAAAACTCTACCACCAATGCGAAAAATCAGGAGAATCCTCAAATTTGGTAACTAGCCTCTTGCCAGGAGTGTTAAAAGTAGCCAGAAGTAGAGGCAGAGACAACAAAAAACAGACTTTCTACCAAAAGTCAGAGAATTTCTAGGCATCAACTCCACGATCCAGTTGCTGAAGAACCACCTTTCTTGGTCATGTTTTCACAAACCTGAAGTTTGTGATGTGTCACACAATTTTAATTTTCTGTTGATATATCTAGTTTTATACTTATATGATAGGCTTTACTTTCCATAAACCTTGCCTTGCAGTTAACTTTCCTGGAATGCATTTATTCTGTGAAGTTATGGTGAATAGCTTACTAAAAAGTGCAGTTCTACCCCATGTGTTGAATTTTGTGGAGTGAGGAATTCAAAAGCTTTGACAGAAAGGGAATTTGTGCCAATGGCATTAGGAATCACGTGTTAGGAAACTGTCAGCAGGGGAGGTTAGGAGCTTCCCCATTGATGGTCTCTGGGTCGTGTGTTGTCACTGTGGCTGACTTGTATTCCTGTAGGCCCCATCATGCCTGGGGTTGAGTATTGTTGGCCTTGTTAGCAGCAAATGTAAAAGCTATGTTGTGGCAGCTTCTGTCCTCCTGTCCTGCTATGCCTCAACTTGCTCTCTCTGTTTTTGCTCCCCTCTCCTATTATTTGGTCAGGACAGACTGCCAAAGAATTATTTCCTGTCCTTTGCTCCCAGGTCCCTTACTTGGCCATCAGTCCTCTAACACTTTTCCCTAAAAGATAAAGTCTTTTAGATTTGAAACAAAAACCCACAATGAAGCCCAATATTGAACACAGATAAATATGAAGCTGCTGTAGGTCAGTTGGAGTGGGGACCTGGACCCCTACCACCAATCCTCCCCAACTCCCCAGGTGGCCGCCCCTAAGGGACTCCAGTAAAACCCCCAGAGTCCAGGAAGCACAGTTTAAAACCATGGCCCCAATTATACAGAAATAGAACCAATTTTATAAGAATCTATGAAGAAATAGTGCCAACTGCAGAACTTAAGTTCTTTTCATAAGCACCTATAATATGTACTGCCTTCTTACCAAGAAACTATCCGTTGTGCCACGAAATAGTTATATAAGCATAGGTTTGTCATGGTTAGCAGAAGAACACAACAAGCTTTCAGAGATAAAGAAAGTCTTTACTTTTCTTGAGTCTGCACTATTTAAGTCCTCCTCCCATCCTCTTTAAGAGAGAACCAGTTCAGGCCTAATGGATGGGCCACTGCAGAGGCTGAGGACCTGAAAGGCTATAGCTGTTTAGGAGTAGGAGCAGAGAAAGGGTGAAAGTCCTTGGGAAACCAGGGAAACCAAATCAGCAAGATCTAGAGTTCAAACCCAAGTGAAGGAAGAGAGTAGTGGACACCAGTGCGGAGCAGAATGCAGGACAAGGACAGATCACAAGCATCAGCTGCCATTACTGACCATTCCATCCATAGCGTGTAAACAGGCCAGGTAAGGGGAGGCCCTCTCTCAGTTTATAGTCAGAGTATTGTTTTACTCTCTTCAGTTCTACCCCTTTATTTCTACCCCCACTTCTACACAAAGGAAAGAGCTCCTGTCTACTCCCTCATACCTTTCTCCTTCCTGACAGGCCCAAAGAAGGCTGTGCAGGCAGTTATTGGGCTGGCTTCTTGGGTCATGACATCCAGAAGCAACAGTTCTTACTTTTGTTCTTACTCTTGATCAGTCATGCTCACAAACCTGACACATTCGCATGGACTTGAGTAGATTTTGTCAACTCCTCCCTCTCCATGGGACCACGAGTATTTTTGTGTGTAGATAGTTCAGAAAGTCTGCACAGACCTGAGCAACTCTCCAAGGATACGTCAGGAGTGTGGGGCACCCAGGGACTTCCGTGCAGAGAGACCCAGCTGAACCATCTTTCCTCTACCTCTTTCCCTCTTACTCAGGAAAATGCATTGATATGAAAATAACATTAGAGTAGTATATTCTCACATTTATTTTAATTTCTACAGAGAAATATATAGGGAGCAATTTTATTAGAAAACATGAGCTGTAACAATAATTTAATCTATCTCATAGTTGACACAAAAATGAAGACCCTCTAACATCTAAATAACACTTCAGGAAGCTCTGTTGTAGGTCTATTGTCCTAGAAATTTTGATATGAATTATAATATGGGTGATTTTAATTTATTGATTGTTTCACCCATATCCAAAAAGGAATGACAATAACTTGCACTTCTAAAGCACATGGTAATAAACTTTCAACTGGAGATAGAAATGTTCAAACCTTGACTAAATTAGGAGGATAAAGCAAAATAACTATTCATAACAGTAAGTTACTGCAAATACTATATTGAAGCTTGAGCTTCCTGGTAGCAAAAGTAAGAAAAGGAAAAATGATGAAGGAAAACATGCAAGTCTCTTGAGGAAAAGACATTTTTTTCCAAGTACTAAATTCTAAAAGGGATTTGTCACACGGCCATTAAATGTAAGGGACAATGTAATGCACAACAGTTTTCCAAAAATCACAGGTGCATTCACTTTATGACCTTTGCTTGAATTGTACCCCTCCCCCACAGAGTAACTAATTTGCTTTGCAAAGACAAAAGGTACAGAGGCTCTAAAACTTTAGAGAGTGAATATTAAGAATTTGTGATCTACTGCCAGAAGCTCATATATGTTCACTCATATATGTTCACTCATATATGTTCACTTACTAGAGGTCCACTCCCAGCCTAGTTACAAATCTAGGCTGTAGATTAGGTTTGGAACAAACTGAGTTCATATCAATTGGGGCTAATACTTATTTTATTTCTAAAGCTGCAGAATTGTTAACTGTCAATTTGATTTTTGAAACTTCATTTTTTTAGGAGTTCTTTGGAATTTATCTTCATGTGATGCCGTAAAGATGACAATCATTCGAGATGCTCTCTCAACCTTAACAAACACTGTGATCGTTCCACATTCTGGATGGAATAACTCTTCTTTTGATGATGATCATAAAATTAAATTTCAGACTTCACTAGTTCTGCGTAACACGACAGGTTGCCTGAGGTAAATTCCCTATTTCTTCTTTCCAGTTAAATCTGTGATTAAATAATATGTGTCATAGGTAAATTGATTTTAAGAGGACTTACTTTATTAACATCTAAGTATCCACTTTCGTTTCAACATTTAGGCCAGTGGACTTAGTTATGTGAGGAAAAACATTATGAGCACAGACTTGTGGCCTTAAAGACTTATCTTATAAATGACTCTTCTGTGAATTACTCAGAAAGGCCTTTTCACTGTACGATTACTGCCAAAATTCCAGTGTTTTCCACTTTGACAGCAGTTTTCTCATTATCACATTCTGATTGCTAATGTGTTTACAGCCTGATTTTTGTTTTAATTCAAAATATGATAGTTAAGAATCTTTTTGCTTTTAAAAGGTTATAAAGAGTGTATGATTTAAACAATCAATGGTTTTGAAGCTTTATAAATAAGGGAAAATGAGCCCAAATACTATTTTTATAGTCACTACCTTTAACATTTAAAATCTATAAACCTCTTTTAAATATACACAGTACCCCTCATAATATGCCATTACTGTGCATTACCTCAGTTTTGGCCCCATTTCCCAGCCTTACCATGCCCAGGGTACTGAAAACAAGCTTAGGGCAGAGTGGCACAGGGACTGGGAGAGTGGACTCTGTCCTCAGGCAGCCTGGCTTCCAGCCCTTGGTTTCCTTATCTTTAGGGCAGAGATAATAATACCATCTCAGCTGAGGAGTTAGCAGCTGCATGCGCAAAGTGCTTAGTGCAGTATCACAGAGAGAGCACTCAGTGAACACTATTGAACACGTAAGGCAAGATAGCTAAACATCTATGAAAGAGCTTGAAAGAGAGAGAGGGAAGGGTCTGTGCGGCTGCTCTGGAGCCTTCCAGCTTTGTGACAAGTGACTGTCAGCCCCAGTTGGGGCAAGGTTAGGGGAGAAGTGATGACAATCAGGATCCCAGAATACAGGCCATCTCCTCCTGACTCAGATGCCCACATCCCAGGGTGGATCTCATGACTGACTAATCATCTGAGGAAGCAGCATCTTATTCTTCCCTACAGCAGGATCCAGGCAACTAAGCTTCAGGGAAAGTCCAGAGCAGGACACCCTTGGGCTCCTGCAGTGGTTCAGGGCTATAAACATGTGGTGAATGCCTTCTGTGAGAAACTAATGATGAACAAGACAGACTAGGTCTCTGCTCTGATGGAACTGTGTTCTACAAGAAAGACAGGGAGACAAGAAAATAACAGGTGCCATTAAAAAAGTAGGGTGAGTGAGGGTCATTGGGTGGTTACTTTGGTGGTTAGGTGGTCTCTCAATGAGATGAAATTTAAGCCTACATCTGAAATTTCACAAGGAACCAACCAATCAGCTGAGGGCTAGGGGTCAGGAAGACAAGTATTACAGGCCAAGGGAATGGTTAGTGTAAAGGCTCTGGGGCAAGCATGAACTTGCAGCTATAGCTCAGTAGGTAAAGGGCAGAGTGGTACCAATCCGATTATGTAGGATTTTATAAATCAGATGAAAGAGTTTGCATTGTATTCCAAGTGCCATGGAAAGTCATCAGAGTGCTCTAAGCAGCGGAGTGGAGGGACTGGTTTCCCACTACGATGTAGAAGACTGATTATGGGCAGAAGTGGAGACAGAAAAAGTAGGCTATTGCAGAGATCCAGGCAAACAGTGAGAGTGGTATAGACCAGGGGCTTGGAGAGGTAAGGAAATTTGGGTTATTCTGGGGAGGAAGAGCTGATAAGACTTGCTAATGGATTGAATTTCAGGGATGAGTACAAGGGAAGAAATAAGGATAGCACCTAAATATTTGACTGGATCAGCCAGAAGCATGGAAGTGCTGCTGACGAGTTGGGGAGGAAGGGTAAGCAGGTCAGAGTTTGGACTGTGTCCATTTTGAGATGTCTAATTAGCTGTCCATAATGGCAGTTTCAAGAAAGCTGGCATTTACAGGATAAATGAGTGTGGAGTTCTACAGAGAGGACAGGACTATAAGTAGTCATGTGTCCATGGGTTGTATTAAAACCAAGGAGCAGAAAAGAGGCACCTGGGAGAGTATGAATATAAAGACAAGACAGGACCAAGCCTTGGGCACTCTTGGAGGACCCCAAAGGCAGAAATAGCTGAGAAGGAAAAGCAGTGAGATGAGAGAGAAACCAGGAGTGTGGGGTCCTAGAAACCCACAGAGGAAAGGAAGAAGTCAGCTGTTGAGTGCTTCAGCAATGACTCAAGATAAGGGACCACAGGTGACAGTTTCTTTCTAGCCCCAGAAAACATAAACGATGAAAAATCATCCCGGATTCGTGTGCAAATTCTAAATTTGCATAATCTCAGAGTTAGCCTAGAACCCTTGTTAGTGGGACATAAAATAGATCCTTACTTGTAATCAATTTATAAAGACAAATTGATAACAAAAATTTCAATTTAGATAAGACCCTAAACAACTTTCAGGGTTTTGTATAATTAGAATGATGAGAAAAATTTTAACATGAGCCTAATATTCACATTTAACTTGAAATGTTTATACAAAGAAATGATGTGTTTCCTCCATTTATTCAAGAAACATTTAATGACCACCTACCACATGCAAAACATTATAATAGGCACAGAGGACTGCAAGGACCTTATGGCCTAACAAGGGAGATAAAGTATGCCTAAAATTAATGACCACCATAGTTGATACTCATTGTGCCTTCTGTGTGCAGGCACTTTTCTAATTATGTTATATGCAGCAGCTCAGTTCTTCTTCACAACAGCCCTGTGGTATTATTATTTTTCCCTTTTTACATACGAGAAAGTTAGGGAGGATCGGTCCCTAGATAATTATGTTAGGAGGTTCGAAAGTGATGCGTCATGAGAGTATAGTTAGAGTGCAGATGCCCTGGTTCCTTTCCACTTGCTAGACACTGGGGAGCTGGCCATTATCACGAGCTTCTGGAAAGTTAAAATGCAGACTCCACATTGCTGCCTCAGACCATAATGGTGCAATCTGCTGTCTACATGCTCAGATCATCAAGGTAAGGCCACATGGCTGATGAGTGAGTTGTTCATCACAGCTTTCTCCTTATACCCGCCTGTCTCTACCCCTCTAGGAACCTCAGCTCTGCAGGGGAGGAAGCGCGGAAACAAATGCGGTCCTGTGAGGGGCTGGTGGACTCGCTGTTGTATGTGATCCACACATGTGTGAACACCTCCGATTACGACAGCAAGGTCAGTGCCTGCGTGGCGTGGAAAGGTGCGGTACAGGTCGTATCAGCTGCCTAATGCCATTATCTACATGCCATTGATTCTTTCTGACTTTCTGGAACCTCTTCTCCTGATGAGGCTATACTCCAAATCAAAGGGTAAGTCTAAAAAATGTAAGTTGACAGGGACAAGGTTGTGGCAACTCAAGAAAATAGCCTTAGAACTATGAAAACAGTAACTCAGTGTGGTAAAGGACCCAGCTGGAGGTTCTTGCTTTCTCTGTGGTTCTCCTAGGCTTGTTCTCAGGGTGGTTGCCCCTGCTGCTACTTCCAACAATACTGTATCCTCTACTTCTAGAGTTGGATCCATCTATATATGAGTGTCTACTGAGTTAAAAGTCCCCGGTGAAAGCACTATAACTACTCAACCTCCCTGCCCTTCTGGCTCCAGTGCAGGCCACAGTTCCCTTCCCAGCACTAGCTGTTGATATAGCTCTACATAGCCTTTCTTGCCGTTGCCTTGTGGTCAGTCTGTCTCCAGTGTGAGTCCATTATGCCACCCACTGTCCATCCTGTGCCCAAGTGCAGGGCATTCTACTCCTCATTTGTCAGCTGTTAACAACCTTCCAGGATCTGCCCTGGGGGCTGAGGAAGGTGGCAAGAAACAGGGAGGAGGAACTAAGTGTCAGGGGTTCTGAAGCAGGCCAGGCTGGTGGTGAAAATGGAGAGAATGCTGGATTAGGAGAGGTCGTTTGTAGGTCTTGAATTGTGGACGAGTCAGAGAGAAAAGAATGATGAGTGGTAGCCGAGCTCGGTGGCTCAGCCTGTAATCCTGCGCTTTGGGAGGCTGAGGTGAGTGGATTGCCTGAGCCCGTGGGTTCGAGACCCGCCTGGGCAATTTGGTGAGACCTCATCTCTACAATAAATCAAAAGTTAGCTGGGCGTGGTAGCGCGTGCCTATAGTTCCAGCTACTCGGAAGGCTGAGGCGGAAGGATCGCCAGAGCCCAGCAGGTCGAGGCTGCAGTGGCCGGGAGCAGCCACTGCACTCCAGTCTGGGTGACAGTGAGACTCCAACTCCAAAAAAAAAAGAATGATGAGTGGTTGGTAAAGGAAGAAGATAGGAGAAAAGTTCAAGGTAACAACCAAGTTTTTATTTGAACCTTATTCAACCAGGAGATCTGCAGATGAGATTGAGAGGAGTAAGCAAGTAGGAAAGGGAAGCCTGCTAGACAGACAAATGTATCACTTGGTTTAGACACAGTTGAGGTGACAGTTGGCCTCCCAGTTAGAAGTGTGATACAGACTTTAAAGAACAAAAGACCATGTGCAGAAGGCAAAATGTCAGCAGAGAATGAAATCACTAAACATTCCTCAGAGGGAGAGTAGACTTGGGAGATTAAGGAGGAGGCAGAGATGGTACTGGGGAGTAGGGCTGTCCCCAGGGAGGAAGCTGTGGCACCTGTTGTCATGCTGAGGATCTGCAGTGGTGAAAAGTGAGGTTCTGGCGTCTTGGATGCAGGCTGGCATAGCAGGAGCCCTGGAGCAGAAACACTTGGGCAGGAGCCTCATATATTGTAGTCAGCATAAAAATCAGATCCTCAGCTATCCTGAGGATGGCTCTGCACCCTGTCATTCGGGTGTCCCACCATATCTCCAGTGTCTTCATTCTTTCTGTGACTTGATTCAGATTCCCATAAATAAAAAGTACTTTCATATTCCCCATTTATTTTCTGCCAGTGATGTTCAGTACAGAAGCATTTTGCTGTAAGTGCTGAGATGTTTTTAATTATATGCCATGTTGGGTTTCAGACAGTAGAGAACTGCGTGTGCACCCTGAGGAACCTGTCCTATCGGCTGGAACTGGAGGTCCCTCAGGCACGGCTACTGGGACTGAACGAATTGGATGACTTACTAGGAAAAGAGTCTCCCAGCAAAGATTCCGAGCCAAGCTGTTGGGGGAAGAAGAAGAAAAAGAAAAAGAGGACTCCACAAGAGGATCAAGTTAGCATTTTATCTGATATGAAATGCTAAAGTTTCATTTTTCTGAGAGTGAGAAATCACATATTTGACAAGAAAAAAATTTTTTGCTGGGTGCAGTGACTCATGCCCATAATCCCAACAACTCAGGAGGCTGAGGCAGGAAGATCACTTGAGGCCCGGAGTTCAAGACTAACCTAAACAACATAGCAAGACCCTGTCTCTCAAAAATAAGAATAAGTTAGACAGGCATAGTGTTGCACACCTGTAGTCCCAGCTACTCGGGAGACTGAAATGGGAGGATCTCACAAGCCCAGGAGTTTGAGGCTGCTCAGTGAGCTATGATTGCATCACTGCACTCCAGCCTGTGTGTCAGAGGAAAACCCCATCTCTTTAAAAAAGAAAAAAAGCCGGGCTCGGTGGCTCAGCCTGTAATCCCGCGCCTTTGGGAGGCTGAGGTGAGCGGATTGCCTGAGCCCGCGGGTTCGAGACCCGCCTGGGCAGCGAGACCTCATCTCTACAATAAATCAAAAAAAAACCAGCCGGGCATGGTAGCGCATGCCTGTAATTCCGGCTACTCGGAAGGCTGAGGCAGAAGGATCGCCGGAGTCCAGCAGGTTGAGGCTGCGGTGGCCAGAAGCGGCCACTGCACTCCAGTCTGGGCGACAGAGTGAGACTCCAACTCAAAAAATAAATAAATAAATAAATAAATAAATAAAAAAGAAAAAAAGTCTACATAGCTATAGCTGAGTCAAGCATAGATGACTACTTTTAAATGTTGGAGATCATGTTTGTTTTGCTTTCATTGAATGTGTGCTGTTTGTCTTTCAGTGGGATGGAGTTGGTCCTATCCCAGGACTATCAAAGTCCCCCAAAGGTGTTGAGATGCTGTGGCACCCATCGGTGGTAAAGCCATATCTGACACTTCTAGCAGAAAGTTCCAACCCAGCCACCTTGGAAGGCTCTGCTGGCTCTCTCCAGAACCTCTCTGCTGGCAACTGGAAGGTAGCATGTCTTCCCCTTCCACACTTCTTCCCTTCTTTGCAGTCACATCAGCCCTGAGGGTGAAAGGGGCACCATTGTTTGGAGTTTCTCTGCAAAAGAGTTAGAGGGAAAAAAAGGGAGACAAGCAGTTGTTCTGGGGATCTAAAGATGAAGAGAAGATGACAGGTCCATCCCATGAGAAGCCGATAGCTGGTGAGAAAAACAGATCGTGTCAATACAATGTAGATGACACAGGATATGTGTGTCATGGGATCCTGAAAGGGATCTAACCCCACCATGCAGGGTAAGGGAAGATCAAGAAGAGAAGGGAGCAAGGAGATAGGGGAGGGTTTCTGAAAAGGAAGCTGCACAAATGGAATCTTTAAGGATGAGTAGAAGTAAGCCAGCAGAGTCTGAAGTTGAGGTGTAGAAAATTATCCAGGTAACAGGGACAGCAGGGGGAAAGCTGGGTATGGCGAGGACAGTGTGGGTCAGGAGTACAGGCTGCTCACTGGGACATATCAGGTGGGATGGAGTGGCCCAGCATGGAGCCAGGAAGCATGGACAGGACTGAAGGCCCCAGTTCAGGAGCTGTGACCTAGCCTACAGATAAGAGGGGCCCCTAAAAGAGCAGATGGGTGACTGAGATAGACCAATGTGGACACTGTTGGATCACTTCTGTGGAAGTACAGAAGGTGGATTCTAGAAGAGAGAGGAAGAGACTGGGATTCCATTTGGGAGCCAGTGCAGCATGCAGGTGAGAGAGGACAAGGGCCAAAATGAGTACAGGTTGGCAGTGCTGTGGCGGAGGGAGAGGGACATCTGTCTGTTCTCTCAGACGCTTACAGAACGTGCCTATGTCTAAAGTTTCCCCATCTCCTTGCAGATGAATGACTATGAAAATTGAAGACAGCTTCTTCTTGTTCCTGTTATAAATACATTCTTAGAACTTATTGTCATCTAGCAGCTTCCCAAATGGCCCCTGTCTGAAAAATTTTTAACCTCTAGAAACTTCCTGATAGGTGTATTTTACTAGGGTTATTACAATGATTACTTTTGACTACTTCCTCCATCACTACCCCCCAAAATGAGAATCTTTGGGCAACTGTATAGTGAAAAGCATTGATAGGCCTAGGTATGGCTTGCTTCATACAGAGGCTGCTATATTGGATATATACAGATAACTATAGTCTAGTGCTAAGCCAGGATGGTTAAGGTGTTGTTCCTAGTTAAAGTGCTAATAACTTGGTGTTTAAGTGCTGTCTCTGGAGACAGTCCACCCGGCTGTGAATCCTGACCCTGCTACTTACTAGCTGGGGTCCTACGGTCTCTCTATCCTCAGTTACCCCATCTATACAACGCAGTTAATATTAATACCTATCTTGTGAGGTAGTTGTGAGGATTAAATGAGACATTCCCAGTATATAAGTATTTTTAAATATTTATGTTGTAGACCTTTAGCTTCTATGACCACAGGATCATTTGATGATAATAAAAAAGTCAATAATTAAAATAGATATGATTTGAGTTGTTTAGAATTCTACATCTGGGATCATTTAATGACTAAAAGTTAGATGCAAGTGCATTTAAAATATAAACATTGTATCTAAGTGATTTCAATAGTGAGTCAAAATATTGGACCCTCATTAAGAAAACAAGATAATCATGGCCACAGATGTTACCACGTGAGAAGCTATTTCAGGAGCATTGATGACTGTAGTTCTCCAGACGGGCTGGGCTGGGCTGGTCTCCAAGTGAGACAGGGAGTGTTGGTTCTGGTGTTGCAGGTTTCAGATAGAGATGTCCATAAACCTGCCTAAGTGCTTTGCCCAACAGCAAGTAGATTTTGTTTGATTTGAGAAACAAGATTATTCATTTCACATGAAGAATGTTGATAGGTTCTTTGAAATGCATCTTTTCCTCTCATTTGTATTATTAAAATAATCTATTCTGTTGGTATTCAAGAAACTGGATGCTCAATCACCTATTTTAACATTCAGAACAATACAAAGGACCAGTAGGTCTTTGTCCTTATGTCTTGGTCACAGCAGGAAAGTGTTAGATGTTTTATGAGCAATATCTTCAATTACCCTAAATTTTGAAAGATGATTTGCATTGGTTAAGAAAGTCCATTAAAGCTCAAAGCTCAAAACAAGATTAAAGACCCATTTGGTAATGTCACTTTTTTTGACTGTTTCGCTGATGACCTAGCACTCATTTCCAATTCATAAGATACACAAACTGACTCATTGTGTAGAGTTGCCTCATAATCACAAAAGAATTTTTTGACTGTGATTTTTTTTAAATCGGCAGCAGCAGCTAACTAATCTTGAATGAGAATGCATTTTGCACACAAATATACTTACTGTTGTACCAGTGTGTATAAATTATGATGCTAGATGTTTCTGGAGAATGCCCTTTCTTCTGAGGCAAGGGATTTTTCTAAGCAATTTTCTTGACAGGTTACTGAACTCTAAATATTATTGCAGGAAATATTGGGAAAAAAATGACTTGATGGAGACAGGTTCTCCTGTAATGTGCACTGATGGGTTACTGTCTCTGCCATCCTATTTATAGCCTCTGGGCCTGGCATGGGCCCAACTGCAAAGAAAACACACGATCCTTCCTTAATCATGTTTATGTATCTGAGATAGAAAGTAATCACTGCCTTCTCTTTTCTGCACAAAAATATCTGGCAGATGGTGATTCTAGATTTTCAGGCTTTGGGATTTCTTTTCAAATCAGTCATCCCAGCCTATCTTTCTCCCAAGCTATGGTTTTCTCTTTACTGACACCACAGCTTTAATCTTCAATTGGAAAGAAAACATTTAATCTATTAGTTCATCTTTGGAAACATCTTTTTTAGGTGATAGTAACATATGAGAGTAGAACCCTGTTTTAAATACTTACTGCCTTATTTTGCTCACTAGTTTGCAGCGTATATCCGGGCAGCTGTCCGAAAAGAAAAAGGACTACCCATCCTTGTAGAACTTCTGAGAATGGATAATGATAGAGTTGTTTCTTCTGTGGCAACTGCCTTGAGGAATATGGCACTCGATGTTCGCAACAAGGAGCTCATAGGTACGTCTGCAATATTTATAAAACTCTTCTTGTGATTAATAAATATGTGACATCTAAAATTATTAATAACTGAGCCCCCGTTTCTTGGCATGTTTGGGTACCCCAGCTTTGCAACCATTCTTTTTCAGCAGGAGGCAGGCTCATTCATTAAACATTAGGGAAAGTGAATTTTCAGAAAAGCCAGCAATTTTAATTGTACAACCCTATTTGATAGATTTAGTGTCTCTGTTTCCCAAGAGAGGCCTATTTCCTGAGCAACAAAAAAATGTTACTTCTCCCTTTCCAGTTTTGAGACTGACAATCTGCTAATTCAACACTGCCATGCTCTAAATTAAAAAGGAATGTTTTGTAGCATTTCCCTTTCAGATCTGTATAAATGCTTACCCCAGGACAGAACACTGTCCCGAGGCCATTTCCACCCACTGTAGGATTAGGACAAGGGGGAGGTAAGCAAGGCTCAAGGGCACTAACTGTTAGGAGACCTCCACTCTCAGGTTAGTACAAGGCTATGACTGGCACGTGTATGGATTGAGGAATGAGTACCTCTGTAAGTTTTGTGCCCTAGGCAGCTTGCTTATCCCAGAGCATTGCCACATCCAAAGCCGGTTGTGGGTAAAGAAAAGACCAGGGACCCTCCATAGACCTGACCTGCAATCCTGAATCTACTCACTGGCCTTGTAACCCGGAATGTCCTGGAAACCCCACCCAGTCTCAGTTTCTTCATCGAGACTGGAAATGAAAGAAAACACTTACCCAGCCCCATCTCTGCAAGGAAGCCTGCTGTCCTCACTGGGTGTTTGCTGTGAAGAGGAAATGAGACAGGGAGTGAGGGAGCCCTTTACAAACCGCCAAGCCCTGCACCAGTCCCATAGCTGGTGACAGGTCAAAAGAGGGGGAAATGGGACAAGATCTTATATGGATTCATGTGAATCTGTATTGAACTTGTATTGAAATCCACTTGCCATGAGAGAGGGAGAGAGAACAAGGGCAGCAATAGCTACTGTAAAGAGTTGCTGTAAGAAGCAAATGTGGTGACTTATAGAGAAAACCCTTCACACAGTACCTGGCAGAATTGCTATTTTAAATTGCTGCCCAGCCGGGCTCGGTGGCTCAGCCTGTAATCCCGCGCCTTTGGGAGGGTGAGGTGAGTGGATTGCCTGAGCCCGCGGGTTCGAGACCCGCCTGGGCAGCGAGACCTCATCTCTACGATAAATCAAAAAACAGCTGGGCTTGGTAGCTCATGCCTGTAATTCCGGCTACTTGGAAGGCTGAGGCGGAAGGATCACCGGAGCCCAGCAGGTCGAGGCTGCGGTGGCCGGGAGCGGCCACTGCACTCCAGTCTGGGCGACAGAGTGAGACTCCAGCTCAAAAAAATAAAAATAAATAAATAAATAAATTGCTTCTCAGATTAACCTGCTCTTAATGCACCACTTCTTTGAGCCAAATCATCCCCCATGGAAGGAACGGAAGTTCCTCCATTCTCTGTTCGTAGTCCAGCTTGTACCTGATTCCAGTAGATGTGCTATAGCGCTCAGCTCCCACACTTTCTTGAGAGAAATCCTTTAAGTCCCCAAAGAGAGAATTTTTTAAAGTTATTTTATTATATCTCAATTGTTTGGGTTTCTTATAAGAAGCATGTTTAATTGGGGTGTTCTTAATGCTAAACAAACAAAAAAAATAGTTGACACACACATCTTATGGCCTCTCATATTCCACAATGTGGAGAAGACACAGGTAGCCCAGCAGGCATCAAGCCAGCACCGCTGAGTGCTGAGACCTCTGGGAGGAGAAATGTGTGTTCTGAATCCTAACTCTTCTCTCAATGCATCCCTGTGTTTTCTATGAATAACCCTTTTTAACTTCCACTATCCTTTTATCTCTCCAGCGATGAGCATTTTTTCCCAGCTGGAGTACTCTTGGACTATTCCATGAATCACTTTTTCTTGTTTCCCTATTCCTTCCTTCCTGTGAGATCTGTGGCCCTCCTGGATTCAGTATTTGGCTCTAATTTCCCCAGCACTTCTATTCCTAAGAACCCCTCCCCCTTCTCTGACCTCTTCACTCTCTTTTCAAATCCATCACCAGTACTAGCAAAAGACTTTCTTTTCAGAGCCATTTTTCACAAAGAAACAAAGTTTTGTCACTTTACAAAAGTTACTGCATACTCAACTCAGTGGGACACACCCCATGTCTGGAGATGCAGGCTCTTGGATCCACTGGGCTTATTCACTCACAGGCAGAGCTGCCTCAGACTGAGCCCCAGGAGTGCAATTTAAAGTTGTGCCTTAGCAAAATGACAAATTGCATGTCATGGACCTTTTGGTCATTCATGAGTATTCAAAATCACCAGTGCTAACTTATCATCTATTCTGAAATACCACATATATCTTGTGGCCTTCCGGTGTCAGCACTGCTTTTCCAATCTTCATAACAGAGTGTGCTGTGAGCAAGCCAACACATTCCCTCTGACACACTGCAAATTACACAGCATGTCATTGGGCCTGTCTTCTACTGCTTACTATTGTGTATAAATAGGTCTTTATAAAAACCTCATTTAGAGCCACTCAATTATTAGCATAGGGAGGAAAACTAAGAAAATATTTACTTGAGCTTTAGTTAATTTCTTTTGTTTGTAGTGCACTTATTCCAGTTTGTCAGTTGATAATTGAAATTGAAAAAGCTAGAGATAATCTTTTTTTGGAGAGGAAAAAAAGAGAAATTCAGTATCTATAAAGAAGTACCGCAATAGCTGTGAGATTCCCCTAACCTTGTCTTAGCAAGAACTTTATCATCATTGCAGTATTCCTGTGAGATTACACCCATAATTTTAATAGCCAAATTTAATTGTATCTTCTTTTAAAGAAACTAACATGTAGTCTCCATTGATGTCAGATCATCTGATATACACCCTTAGCTGGATAAAAATATGTAACTGTATCCAGTTCACACATTAAGATACGAAAGAGTTAATGAAAAGTATTGTTTGGCAGCCTTACTTGGTTCAGATTCAAAGATAAGTTTTAAAAAGCTTTAAGAGAAAACTGAGGTGTTTTTGATGCATAGGAATTCCATCAAGAGTAAAATTTACTATCATAATTCCTTCGTTACTCACTGTTACTGAATATAGTTGAACAAAGGCAACTTGATTAGTCTACTCAATTTTATGCACTGATTTACATTTTCCTTCAGCGATTGACAGTAATGTTTTATAAACCAATCATTTCTTCAAGTGACATTGCAGTAAATGTGAGCTTTCCCTGATATTACATTTGTCCTTTTCTTCTTTGCCATGTTTTTTGTTTAATTTTTCTGTTATTATCTCTCTTGAGTTTTTGTTTTTAAGAGACTACTCACTACCAGAATCTTTCAGCAGTAACAATAACCTAGTACCTTCTAGAAGCAGAATTTAATATTTTGCCTCTGGCAGGAAAATACGCCATGCGAGACCTGGTCAACCGGCTTCCCGGCGGCAACGGCCCCAGCATACTGTCTGACGAAACCATGGCGGCCATCTGCTGTGCTCTGCACGAGGTTACCAGCAAAAACATGGAGAATGCCAAAGCTCTGGCCGACTCAGGAGGCATAGAGAAGCTGGTGAACATAACAAAAGGCAGGGGGGACAGGCAAGTCTGCGACAAGGAGGGGCAAATGCCAGGCACTCATTCCTTGAAATTGTCATGTGCTGAGGGCCTTTGTCAAGAATACCTTTCTTACATGCTGATAAGCTAAGCAGTCTCCAGCACTTAAAACCTGTGATGCTGGGAGAGGCAGTTTTTGTTATGTGGCCTTTTTCTAGATTTGACATTATTATAATACCCTCAACCTACATTGGTTTTTGTCTCTTAGTCTATTCATGCTGCTGCAACAAAATATTGTGAACTGAGTGGCTTATAAATAAGAGAATTTTATTTCTCACAGCTCTGGAAGTCGGGAAGTCCAAGTTCAAGGCACTGACAGATTAGGTTTCGGGTGAGGGCTACCTTTTAAATTCAAAGACAGTACCTTCTAGCTGGGTCCCCACATGGCAGGAGAGGTGGAAAGGTCTTCCTTGTCTTCTTTTAAAAGGGCAGTAATCCCATGGGGGCTCTTCCTTCGTGACCTAATCACCTCCCAAAGGTCCCACCTCCTAATACCATCACCTTGGGGGTTAGAATTTCAACATATGAATTTTAGGGGGACATAGACACTCAAGCAGTCCCTAAAGCCACAATTGGTCATGTCAGCCCGAGGAAGAATCCAGAAATGTCAGGATGAGTAAAATCCGGGGGCACCATTTCCCTTGTGCCTTTGGCTCTGCTTCAAGCCTGGAGCCTGTTCTGCAAGAACATCTTCCTGAATCTTCAGTTCTGGGATTGATTCTTCTGTCAGGCACCCGGAAAGTATTAAAATCACTGCTCAGTAGCGGGGGCTGCCAGGATATGCCCTAGGCTTGAATCACACATTTCCCTTTGCTTCTGACACCTACCTGGTGAAACAGCAAAGTAATGGTTAGAGAATCAGTGGCCAAAAATGAGGGTTTTGTCATGGAGCTATAGCAGTGACTATACATTTGCCTTAGTATCAAATGAGAGAAATGGTGAATAGGGATGCTTGGTGTCTTCTCAAAACAACAGGACTGCAGCTGCCCCAGCCATGGTAACATGATACCTCTCTCCTTATGCTCCACCCCCTGATATGTAAGTTATGTCTTCCTCTAGTGTCTGACTACCCCAGTAGCAGGGACTTTGAGTTGGGTTCACTATTGTATCCTTCACATCTGGAATAAATCCTGGCCCACCCATAATAGGTGATCAGCAAATATTTATTAATTGCCTGAATAATAGTGCTAGTATTCATATTATGTTTGATCCAGTCTTTTTGTTTATACTTTTGAAGGAATTTCTAAAATATAAGAATAACATCATATTCTCACGCCCCCCCAGAAACCACACCTCAATAGTAATGATATTTTCTTTCAGTCCTTTCTGTCTTGTGTATTTCTAAAATTTCATTAGTAATAAATGCATACAGTGTCTTTATTTTAAAGGGTATGAAAGATTACAGATAAGGCAAAAGTCCTGTCCCACTAACTCACCCTCCCAGATCCTCCCTCTTCTCCTGAGGTGACCATAATCACTTTATGCTCTTAAAAGGTCACAAGACAGCCTGCACTTGTGAATGACAGAAGAGGCTGGAGAAATGCTAAGCCAATGCTAAAACCTTTGCATATATATTTTTTAAAAGTTAGTACCCATTCTAATATTTTTTTCAAAACAAGAGATTCAGAAAGTTCTGGACCAAATCAAGTGGTCTCCTAACTCAACACACATTAGTTTTCTCATAATACTTTCACCAAGTATTTATGTATGCCTACCTACCATATGCCAGGCATGGTTCTCAGTGCTGGGCTTACAGCAGGGAACAGATCACACAGCAACCCCGCTTCAAGTAGCTTGTGTCCCCGGGCAAGATCCATGAGGTGCCAAACGAGCAATACAGAGCATGGGGAATGGTGCTGAGGGGTAGGGTGAACAATGAAATCAGGGAAGGTGATAGACCTTGCCAGGGAAGGAGATGTCATGGATCATAGAAGGCCTTGCAGAGGTAGTGCTTTTTGAGTACAGACCAGGAGGAGGGGACAGGAGGAGCAATGCAGTTCCCTGGGAGAAGAGCACTTCAGGCAGAGGAGGACATCAAGTGAGAGGACCTGAGAAAAATGAGGAACAGCAGGGAAGCCAAGTGGAGCTGGAACTGAGCAAGTGAAGGGGAGAGGAGGAAGAGAAACAGAGCAAGTGGGGCCAGAGGTATAGGACCCTGTAGGTCAATGTAAGGCCTTTCATTCTAAGCAAAACCGGAAGCCACTGGAGACTGTTAAGCAGATGAGTGACACGATCTGACCTCCCTTTTAAAGAGATCAGAGTGACATGACCGCCATGCCCCCCTCCCACCCCACATACACACACACAAACACACACACACATATGCACACACACATGCAAGCAAACACATAATGGAGACTAGTGGTGGAAGCAGTTGAGGTAGGGAAGAAGTGGTCAACTCTGACATGGTTGAAAGGTGTATTCAACAGAATTTACTGATGGATTAGTGAGTGGCGTAAGAAGAGGAAAGTGTCATGGACTCCAAGGTCTTTGGCAAGAGTCCACAGGATGGAATTGCCACTTACCAAGATGGGAAAGCCTGCAGGAGGAGCAGGTTTTTAGGGCTGACCAGGAGTTTGCTTTGGAAATGTTATATTTGAGATGTCTATTAGTCACACAAGTGGACTGTCTGGTCAGCAGTAAAATACATGAGTTGAGCTCAGAGCTGAGGTTCAGGCTGGAGATATAAATTTGCGGGTCATCAGTATATAAATGGCTTTTAGAGCAGTAAAATGGAAAAGACAACCAAGAAAGTAAATGTAGATAGGGAAGAAAAGAGGTATGAGGGCTGCTCTCTCTTATACTAAAGGTCAAAGAGATGAGGATTCAGCACATGGGCCCAAGGAAGGAAACCCAGTTTATATCTGAAAATATCTAGCCTATCTGTTTTTGTCAAGGCACTGCCCTGCCTCATTGGGTGTTACAGCCATCCTCCTTCTAACGAGGTACAGGGTCTGCCTTTAATGCCTCCACCCCTGCTGCCTAACACTTAAACACAGGGAGATAAGGGAAGCAGCAGTGGCAGGACCCTGCTGAGAACAGGATGGCTGTGAAGTGTGAGAGCCTGTTCCCCAAAGTCTGTCTTCCAGAGACCATCTTGGATACCTGAAATTTCACCTCTGTTCATTTATTTGAGGAGTTTAGGTATTGCCTTATTGGTCTACTTTGGAAATACAAAGTTTAGAAAGGCTTTGAGTGGGTTGGTGTTAACTAGCTCTGCTCTTCATTTGTCTGGAACACTGAGAGGGGTGAGTCTTGGGAGGCAGGTGAAGGTGGAGGTGGATGCAGAAATGCCCACCCTCAACCAGAACAGAATCTGTGATGCCCCTGAATCTGCCCGTTCCTGGCCCTCACCTCAACCCTCAGAATCATTAGCAACCTGCATGCTGTTGTTAGGCCTGAGGAAGTGGCTCACTGCCTGCTCACCTCTCTCCTTCACTTCATGAGAGCTTAATTGGGACAATAAAGAGAAGAAAAAAGCAGAATTTAGATCTGATATATACATCTGAAGTCAAATTTTCAATGTTAAGCAAAGTCTGAAGACAGAGGTGCTTAGAGCTGACTTCCCCAAGCCCTGGACCATAAGCACCACTCCACCGTGGTGATCAGAAGACCTTAGTGGGCAGGAAACTGTGTCTCCTCTTCACTCACCAGAGAGACCATTGATTAGAGCAGTGACTCCCAAGGTAATATACAGTAACTCATCAGCAGTGCTTTAACAGAGCACCAACATTTGCCAAATGTCTTCCAGGAGGGGAAATAATAACCTGTGGTCATGTTTTCCAAATTGAACATTAGAACACATACGTTTGTTTACATAGACTTAAGAATGAGAAGGCAATGAAGGTGTTTAGATGAAGGCCTAATCCTGAAGAGGGAGAAAAACAAATTAACTTGGGAGAGTGCCCCGACACAGGATGTGTGGTCATGGTCGCATTAATCCCAAAGCCCCATTGAGGTCAGCAGCCCCTGGTAGAAATATGGAGGGAGGTTGGAGTTGACACCTGAGGAGGCTCTCTCCTTAGGCTTATCCTGGCCACAACTTCTACTTGATGGTGTTACTTTGGTTCTTGCCACCTCTGGCCCAGTCCTGAATTTGATCAACTCCCAGGCATACCTGGTCCCATGGTGGTGTTTGCCAACTGCAGCCTCCATCCTTATGGCCCTGAGACAAATGGCCTCTTGGCCACAGATTTGCAGCCTGAATCCCTCTGAGCTGAGGCTGTGCCGCCCACACTCATTGACGCCCTCACTCTCTCCCTAGATCATCTCTGAAAGTGGTGAAGGCAGCAGCCCAGGTCTTGAATACATTATGGCAATATCGGGACCTCCGGAGCATTTATAAAAAGGTAACCTACAAGAATAGCTCTGGCTTAATTAGTATTCAGCAAAGCACACACTTGTAATCATTTATTGTAATGAAATGTCATTATTTTGAGATGTTTCTTTTTCTCTTTTAACTCTGCAGGATGGGTGGAATCAGAACCATTTTATTACACCTGTGTCGACATTAGAGCGAGACCGATTCAAATCACATCCTTCCTTGTCTACCACCAACCAACAGATGTCACCCATCATTCAGTCAGGTCAGTGGGTAAACTTCACTCCTATATAAGAGCCTTTCTGTGACAGAACATTGTTTCCCAAGATTGAACATAAGCTGGTTAAGCCTGTCACCTCCAACACAGCCCTTGCAACTGAGAGCCTTCTTTAGGAATTACACACTGTTATAAACCACACACCCACTTTCTTCTTTCCATGTTAAAAGTTTATACACATTTACGTCAACATCAGCATAAAAGTATAACAGGCCCTCTTTGCAAGGTTCTGCCTCCCTAGATTTGAAAAGGGTCCCTAGAATCTGCAGTTGACAAGCTGGACAGGTGACTAGAATGCAGGAGAGGGGACACCACACTTGAGAACAGTCTTGAGTTATACCTGAAAATGGCTTCCTTGTCTGCATGCCGACCAAAGGCTTGAAATCTCCTCCAAAAAGATTTTTGAAGTTTCTTGATAAAACCTCTCAGAAGCAGGATCCTTTAAGCCCCAGAACCTGGGACAGCCTACTCCTTTCCTTTGCAGTTTCCCAGCATCCACAGCTAAAGGGAACAGGCCTTAGGGGTGGGGGTAGGAATTCTCTTTGATTTTAAGATTCTTGACAACCATACCACCTATCTATTTGTAGTATTTAACTTGGCTAAAGAGTGTTCTGAGATTCAGACTACATTTTTTTTTACATGTAAGGCAGATTATTACTACCAAGCCAGCCAATCCTGTGAATTTAATTCTCAACAAAATGAGATAGGAAAAGTAATAAATACTTTATCTTATTATTTGGCTTTAAATCACCCATTCTGACATAGAAATATTATCTGTCTTACTCAGCAGTGCGACTGCTGACAGAGTTATTTCTCATGTGGACAAATGTGACCAGAAAGACTAATATATGACAGTGGTTCTTGCCACATAATTGGATGGCCCCACTTGTTCTAGGAATTTTTTTTAACTATCTGTGCCAACTATGTATGGTGTATATTTATATCTTAGTTTTAAAATTACAGGTTGTTTTCTTCAAAAAGGCCTGTGTGTCTGGTTTCTAACATCCTTGCTGAGTTCCCCGGTATAACCCGAAACTGTCTTCTTCCAGAAAAATGCTCAGAATCCTCAGGAATTTAGGAATAGGGATGCCAGGGAAATCAAGAGATACGGCCGCTTAGTAAAAGCACGTGCAATTTTAGATAGATTAACGTATAGTTACTAAGCAATGAATTTGTTTTGAGGACCCTGTACATATACATGTTGGACAGTGTTAACCAGCCCCTGTCTAAGCTCCTAGGTGCCTTCTTGGATTTTGTTCAGAGGTAGGGTCTGTTCTACTCCTGTTTCTCCACTTTTTCTTAGGGCTTAGGGCTTAGTTCTAATGTGGGATCTGCTTATGGGCACATCTGCTACCTTGCTAATGTAATTGTGAGAGGCAGGAGGGTATGTTTTCTGTCTGACTACCTTCTAGAAAGTAATCATGGTAAGCAGCACATAGACACTGACCATGCAAGCTCACATGTGTAACACAGAGCTACCCTATGTCAGTGAAGTGACTTTTTAGGAAAAGTATTTTACTATCAGCCTTCCTCTGGAAGCAGCAATGCGTGCAAAACCACTGGTGCCAGGGCTTGGGGCTGTTGTTAAATGTATAAAGTGAATACATGGCCTCTCCTTGTAATTAGCTTCAGTAGAAGCAAGATGATTTTTTTAATGATAAAAGAAAAAATATATATATGTGAAATGTTTCTGCCTTCCTTCTGTGCAAAAACGCCCAAAAGGAGACCCAAGGATAGAGAGGTTATTATTAGACATTTGGCTTGGGCTGGGCTAGGCAGTCTTTAGGGCTTAGCACCATGAGCTTCTTGATGAGCCAGGTCTACTGGGTTTACATAATTTTCCTGACAGCAGATCACCATAAAAAGAATTATAACTTTTATGGACTGGGCGCCCTTACTCAAACACATTTAGAGTTGCAGATATTTTTGAAATAATTAGAAATCAAAACATGCCATAAAACTTCTGTTTACTGAAGAGCTATGCATAAAGGATAATAGATGGGTGTTTTACAAGCAACTGAGCTGAGATCATAAAACAGCAAATGTAACTCTTGCATGGCTAGTAGTTATGATCATTCACTCAGTTTCAAAAAGACACGCTGGCGGGGAAACCTGCATGATTTCTGCGTGGGGCCTCTAACTGGGTGGCTGACTCTTCCACTAATGAGTGAGTCCATGTGTAGACATTGCTGATTCGCACAGTGGTGGGCCACAGGTCACAGCTGTGGTACTCGGGTCTGGCTGCTTCCAGACCTAAGCTGATCCTAAGAGCTGATTTTTAGCACCAGCTGCGTGGCATTTCTAATTACTGACCTTTGTTTTTCCAGAGACACTGACAGTCTGATTTCTCTTTCTTCTCCTCTTTCTCCTTCCTCCGTTTGCCTCTCCCTTCAGTTGGCAGCACCTCTTCCTCACCAGCACTGTTAGGAATCAGAGACCCTCGCTCTGAATACGATAGGACCCAGCCACCTATGCAGTATTACAATAGCCAAGGGGATGCCACACATAAAGGCCTGTACCCTGGTAAGACACCAGTTGGGTGTGTGATACAGTCTCTGGAAAAGCCGCGTTTCCAGACACTCGGCCAGTGTCCTGGGAAGTAGCCTGTGCTTGTATTGAGATGGTCCCCCAGCAGCAAACCGTGTTCCAGTCTCTCCCGTCCCTACTTTGCAATAGTTGCCTTTTCCACTTGTTTACAGTGAAACAAGCTAGTACCTGTATGTATGTATATAGGCCCGTAGGTAGTTGTTGGCCACATTTAAGAAGGGGGCTGTATCCAAAAGAGAATTCATTTCTGCTGCTCAGCGGTACGGTCTCTTTGCCCTGTCCCCTCCTGGCACGAGCGGTCTCTTTCTGTGTTTCCCACGTGTATCAGAATCCTGAACTCAGTGTAGCTCTGCAGGGGCTATGTCTTCTAGACTGGCTTATCTCCTAAATTTAAACCAGTGAATAGAGATCAATTTCATTTATGTTTTCATGGAAAAGAGTTTGAATGAATAGCAAAGTGTGATTCTCCTCAGAGTGATTACTTTTTTAGAGTGACAAAAATAATGTTACATAGTGTTAATATTTTTATTAAATATACAGAAAGCTGTGCATGTAATTTATTTAAAGGATGCCAGCCCAAAGGGTTACCAAGATTTAATATTGTCTCCATTCTCATTTAATATTGTCTCTGGAAAATTATAACTACATTAGAGATTTCAAATAAGTCAATGTGAGCTATCCCCCCCCAAAAAAAGATACTCTTTTCTCAAAAAGTCTGTTTACTGGAAAGAAAGAAATAAGCTGGTGGCACCTTAGCTACTGCTGGGGGAGCAGTCTCAGTTGTGCTGTTGCCTTTGAAATTGTGTTTTCACAGGACTGTGTACTAATCGACTGTTGTTACTATGGCAATTAATAGCTCAGAAAATTGCAGATGCTACATTTCAAACACCAATCCTATGCAAAAGGAAATGCACACACAGACTGAAGTGCATGTTTGCTTCAGATTGGCAGTAGCCTGCTTTACTTTAAAGAGCACCTCTTTAGCATGCATACTCTTCTGTATCTTCTTTGCTTGCTTCAATAAACTAATTTGCCTCAAGTACGTTTCATTTTCCTCATTAAGAAAAACAAAAATCTTTGCTAGCCTTAACAATAATGGAAGGGTAACTAATGACACCATCAGGAGTGTGCTGTGGACTTTTGAAGACAATTATCTGATTGCCAAGTTCTTTTTGTTTTCAAACATAGTTAAATATGGCAGACAGAAGACTGCCTCCATGTGACCCAACTGCTTAGAACATGCTAGGCCTGCTCTTTACAGGACCTGGGATTTTGAATCACAGCTGTGTTGAAGGCATGGGGCTTGTTCTAAAATTGTGTTTTCCTTCTCCTCTCTGACCCACTGCTCTAGCTCAGAGCCCTGGAAAAGTGGTGTTTCTCAGCTCAAGGGGCTGTGCTGCTGTTCAAAACCAGTTGGAGAAATCCTCCCAGGTGTGGGCTGAGCTTGAGAAGGAACCCTTTTTGGATGGGCTCTGCACTGGCATTGCTTTTTGGTAAAACACACACCTGGCCTACTCGTGCTATTAACCCCCACCAGCCCTGGGTAAGCAGCAGCCCCAGTCTACACTGGCTCTGGGAAAGGCAGGGTCTTTCAGGGACAGCACCAGGCCCAGTGCAGGGGAGGCCACACAGCCTAATGGACCAGAGTAATGAGCACTAGTTTTAATTTCATAAAATATTTTCTTACAGGCTCCAGCAAACCTTCACCAATTTACATCAGTTCCTATTCCTCACCAGCAAGAGAACAAAATAGACGGCTACAGGTGAATTTGCAATATCATTTTTACAGAAGGCCAATTAGCTGTAACACAGTAAAGGGTCCCCGTCGGTTGACTTCCCAGAACTGGGCCAACACAGCAGGGCCCAAGGAGCTTTTCCTGGGGATCTTCACTCCTCAGAAACTTACCCATGACTTAAACAACGCATTTCCACGGTAGCCTCATGTCCTTGAACATCCACATCCATGCTGCAGAGACCACCATGCCACTGATGGAACAGCTGAGAAGGCTTTAGCTTATGTTCTTTGCCCAACAGTTTCCTTTTCCTACTCTTTTTTTTTCTGTTAAGCTCTAAAAGCTCTTTCAGCCTCTGGGTGAGGAATGGTTGGTAAGCACACCTCACTCTCATCTCATTGCTCTCTTTTTTGTACACCTTATTCTCCATCTTCACAATGCCCTTTCTGTCCAAGCTCCATGATTTAAAAACACTGACTGCACTGCCAGGTCTGTCTGTCTCGGATATCAAAGTGGATTCAGTTCCTGCTGCGGTGGACCCCACTCTAATAGTCTAGGAAGCCAGTGGTTGTAACACCAGTTATATGAGGGGCCTGCAATCAGTTTTGGGCCCTTCCTGGTGCCATGGCCAACCTGGGTTATATGCTCTCTCCTCTTACCTTCCAATAACACAAAGCAATTAGAGTTTCCCAAAACAAGATTATATCCTGTCCTTCAGATAAGAATGATCTAAGACCCCATCTTTTCTCTGTAGACAGAAGAAAAAGAACTTTCAAGTTACTCATAATTTATGCAATAGTATTTTAGTCAGGAAAAATAGCCTCAGAATCATAACTCTGACTGAAAAGAGAATTTAGCTCTGAAATCTCTATGATGTTAGAATACTTTTAGTTCCAGAACATGACATTGATTCCTATGTGGCACATTTGTTACACCTTACTAAGTGGGGGGATTGGGCATAATCAAGAAGAAACACATGACAATCTGAAGAAACTAATGTGAGGTCAAAGCTAAGACAGAACAAAAGGAAATGGGGGGAAGGATGCCCTGTGTGGATGCCCATGTGCGCCTGACCGGGCTTCCTCACAGGTGGACTTGTTAGTCCCGGTTGGGCAAGGCTTTTCTTCTAGAATTATATTTGCTCACATGTCTCTTCTAATTTTACTATGCTCCTGCCTTAAGATTGCTTGTAATGGTACAACTTACATCAGAGTTTCCAAACCATGACTGTTGTTCACCAAACCACGTCTTTTAAAATTGAGGGATGGATTTAATCTTAATCTCTGAGATAAATATTTTAAAAGGTAGTTCTGCAATATATATTTATCTGAGGCCCAAAAACCTAATCCCCAACTAAATTCATAATTTCTCTGTGTCAGAGCAAAAATCAAGATCATCCTCTCGTTTGGTCTGCTTAGGTAACAGGCCCCTCCACAGCTGGGCACAGAACAGAACCTCTGGCAAGGAAAGGAGGTAGCCAGGCCCCTGCCCCTGTGATCTCTGGCTCTCTCGAGGCACTGACTTCTTTCGAGATCTTAGGACAGGACTTGAGCAAACTCAACAACCCTCCTGTGAATGAAGTTTGAAATCCTTAGAGTCCACTAGTAAACACACAGCATGCGCCAGAAACAACGTTTGACCTTTAGTCTGCAAATATTGAATGTTGCTTTAAAAATATGAAGCCCAAAGCCCACATTAATTTTTACTTTAATATATATTTTTTAATTCCTTTTATTTATTTGCCTTTTCATTCTGCCAACAGCATCAACAGCTGTATTATAGTCAAGATGACTCCAACAGAAAGAACTTTGATGCATACAGAATGTATTTGCAGTCTCCTCATAGCTATGAAGACCCTTATTTTGATGATCGAGTTCATTTTCCAGCTTCTACTGATTACTCAACACAGTATGGACTGAAATCAACCACAAATTATGTAGACTTTTATTCTACTAAACGACCTTCTTATAGAGCAGAACAGTACCCAGGGTCCCCAGACTCATGGGTGTAGCAAGACGCTCAGCAGAGGAACTCTTTCTTTCTAACCTTGTTTGGATTGAGGTGACAAGTCCGTCTTGCTGATTTATGACTGAAATGTGAAAGTGAAGTGGAAGGAACGAGTGAAGTGCTTTTTTTTTCTTTTTTGAGGAATTATCAGGGAAGTGAGGAAACCTTTGGGAGAGGACTTTCTAAGCTCTATTTAGGTGTTAGATCTAATTACTTATAGATTCTGTAGTCTGGTGAAGGTGTGGGTGATGTGATGAGAGGTTTGAGAAATGGATGAAATGAGATGGGGAATGTGTAGGTCAAATCAAATTAAAGATGATTTTTTTATGTGAATAAAGTTATGTTCTGATAGTTTGTACAGAAAAAAATAAAATGGATGCCCCTTCATGTTTTATTGCTATTACTAAATGTCAAGATTGTATGCTATTATGTCTTGTAAATTTCTTTTATTGATGTAAATATGGAAATGCCACATTGGTTAAGTGCCATCATTTGTAATGCAGTGTGTCATTTGGAAAGAGATCTGAAGAAACTGACAGCTTAAAAAACAAATGGGAAACCCAAGGAACTGGTAGCAATTAAAAACAAACTACAACATCCTTTGTCTTCACCATGAACAGTGTACTTTGGAAGCACAAGGTCCCGTCTGGTATCGCAGCGCCATGCCCATTCCCTGCCTCTTTCATAGGACACTTCACTGCCATTTTCTATGCACATGAAAGAAAAATAAATGTGGAAATTTCATCCTTGGAAATGTGCTCCCTATATTTTTATTTTCTGTATGTAATATGGAAAATAAGATTTAATAAACACAAATCTAACTGCATGTTGGAAACACCTTAAATATATCCAACTATTTTGGACTTTTCCTAGTTTTATACAGTTACACTTTGTAAGATGGACCACGCCAAAGAATGAAGCTATGAACTTTCCTCCTTTCTCTATTGTATTTTTATTTCATCATGTTTTTGGTTTTTTTTTCCAAACAGCTATATGGGCTTGATGTCACTCTTCACCTAAGAGAAGTTACATCTGTCGTCTGGCCATAACTAAAGGGACCAAGACTCTGCCATTATTTTAAAAAAAAAAAAAAAAACTCAGTAACTACATAAAAGCAGTAGTTGAGCATATATTTGGTTGGCACCAATGTAATAAACTAAAACAATAATTCTAAATAGTTATCTTGTTGAGTAATTCCATGAGGCATTGTAATTCTTGGAGTAAGAATACGGTAAGGGGAGATCCCACAGACATGGTAGGCAAGGGTCCCACCCAGCATGACTTGTGAAGTTTTCTCCATCTGTGAAGATAATGAGGAGCACCAGCCCCAGGGGTCCCAAAGTCTGGGGCCTTCCCAGGTCTTGCAGTTTCCTCTCGAGGCGTGGCTCCTGGGTCTTACATGGAAAACAAGGAAACAACCCATATGGCGAGTCAAACCCAGACGTGTTGACTTAGCTCCATATATCCTACAAGCGTGATAAAAATCACAGATTAAACCGTTTGTATACATTTGTGAGACTATGGAAAGAGAAAAGAGCTTCCCCTTGCTGAATGGACAGCAGCCCAAGATTATAGCATCCAAAGTGAGATAGAAATATGAGCGTAAGCAGGAAGATTCCTAAAGTCTGTAAGTGGGTAGCCTTTCAGAGGTGCAAGCTTTCCAAAAGATGCCTGAGCCAGCTCTCGGAGTCAGACTGCCCAGCTGCCTAGTCCCCAGCTGCCTCATGCCCGGCGGAGCTCAACAAACAGCCCTTGCTAGGCAGCAGACTGCCAGAATTTCCTGAGGAACTGGAATCAGGACTTCTGAGGTGTCATATCAACTTGAGCCTTGAATCACTGACTTCCCTTTTGTGCCTGGTTTAGAACTTAAGTCCTTCACTCAGGAGTCTGGCGTAAAGGGGAATCTGGAGCCAGCCAGAGCCAGTTGACAGTAACTGACTTTCTTCCAATGACTCCATTAGTGTTTGGGATAACTTAGGTTAGCAGCATTTCAAAAACTGATCCAAATTTGGGTTGCAAAGAACTCACTTGCGCCTCCAATCAGATCTCCTAAAGGAGTCAAGAGTCCTTCCAGAGGACTTGGCAGAAGATCTGATGCCCTTTAAGGCTCCTCTCTTGTGACTGGAAAGGAGAAACTGCAGGCAGCCTGAATGATACAAAACTGCACCATTGATCAAAAAGCTGAGCCCATTCTCCCTTCAAAGTGTGGAAATAAGCTGCTAAAACAAATTTGGCTTTTTACTGCTGCCCTAACATCACCAGGTGGCATGTAGAATTCAGCCCACTTCTACCCCATCCTGGAAGGTCAAAGCTGATCTGAGCCAATATAGCAAGCTAAGCAAGGGTTTCATCACCCTGGCTGCACATCAGAACCACCTGAGAAAATTTCACAGCTGTCAAGGCCCTGGCTGCACCAACCACTCAGAACCACAGGGGTAGAGTTCAGACATCAGTATTCATGAAGAGCTCTCTGGGTGATTGCAATGTTCAGTCAGGTGAGAGCCACTCCCTTCCTGCTATGTGACCTGAAAATTCAGCAGTTGGGGTTTCTGGTGTGGAGTTTGCCTAAAAGAGGGAGATAGATCTGGAGGGTTGTGACTGAGATCTTAAACTTGGAAAGTCAGATGTGAGGGTTTTCTTTTTTGCTAGAATTTATCTTTTGGCTATGCATGCTTGTTTAAGGTTTTGTCCTCTGAAGTCCACGGACATTTCCCAAGTATCAGAAATGATACTTAGTCCTATAACCCTTCCCATCATTAATCCCTGGGCCAGTGTTTGGTTATCTACCTGATTGCTGATTCTTGCAATGAAATAGCCAACAGTTCACTGAGAGTATCACATACATTATCATGTAACCCTCACAGTACATGTATGGAATCTGTACTAATATCCCATTTTACAGATCCTGAAGCAAACTTGGAGAGTAACTTGCTAAAGGTCATGCAGCCATTAAGTGGTGGAGGCAAGGTTAGCACTACAGTTTGGCTCAACCACAATACCAATGTTCTACAGATTGATAATTTGAGTTCCAGCTGAAATTTACTAAACATTTTTTCATCGGTGTCTTAAATTTTCCAAAGGAAACTCTATCGCTAATGTAAAGGAGAAAATCATCTTCACTTGCCATAAATAAAATGTAACCACAAAAATGAACATTTAACTATTTAACATAAAAATGTCCATGCACCACCTAATTTCATCTTATTTACCACCACTGGTGTTACATGAACTTCATTTGGGGAAGCTTGAGTCCTGATCATGCAAGTGTATGTGATGATTTAAGTTAGGTTGAGAACTCCCCCTAAGAGAGCCCTGTGAGTCATGTCTATTTATATAGACTCACTGAAACAAAATCTGTCACTAGGCGATCCTTTAATTTTGGGACCTCAACAATACCTTTGAAAGAACACTAACTTAAATCTATTGGATGGTGGTTTTATTTCCATGATCAAACCAGCTTACAGGTGAAATTTTGTAAACTTGGCTGGGCAACTTAATAGATTTTTTTAAGTAGCATTGTTTGTAACAGCATTATTCATAATAGCCAAATCTCCAACAGTAGAATGACTAAACAAAAATTTTATCCAAGAATGCATAGACTTGTGACATAAGATTGTGACAGGTACTAGTTTGCAATAGAAAGAATGAGCACAGATACAATGACATAGATGAATCTCAAAGACGTTGCTCAAAAGAGGGAAGAAGTTGCACAAAAGTATACACACTGAATGATTCTAATTCAAGAACACGAAAAACTCATCTTTGGTGATAGAAACCAAAATCATGGTTGCCTATGGGGGTAAATATTGACTAGAGAATTTGGGGGGGATGATAGAAATGTTCTATATCTTGATTGAGGTGGCAGTTACACATGGGGTATACATTTATCAAAACTCATGAAAATGTACATATAAGATCTACATTTTATTCTATGTAAAAGTTGCCTCAATAAAATAACACTTGTTTCAAGTCATTAAGGAAATATATAATGACATTGTCTGAGGCTTCGTTTTATGAAGTAGAGTCAAAGTCCTGATTATTAGTCTCCCCCAAGTTGAAAAAAAAATCTAGTTCATGTATTTCTAACCCAAACAAACCATCCACTTAGAGTAATTTCTCACACAAAATTTTTTATAGTTCTACACACAAGTCCATCTAAAAGCTGACAGCTTACCAAGTTACAATTAAATAGAATTCTGCAAAATATATACTTGAAAAGTATATATTTTGGACATGCTATGATTGTACAGATTTACGTGTGTGCCCACAAGAAGATATGTTAAGAAGTAATACTCAGGCTCCTGTTTAAATGTGTTGCCAAGAGACAGAAGTATGTCGCCCCTTTTACCTAATGATCCAGAGAGATGTGTAAATAAACACCTTAACTGCCTCAGGGACACCCTAGCTGTGGGGAAGGAGTGTGGGAAGGGAGTCCTTTCAGCAAAGCACCAAAAAGGTGTTAGCAGAAAAACAAACAGGTCAGTGAAATCAGAAGCAGAGCAGCTAATGGGTTTTAGGGTTTTTTGTGTTTTTGTTTTGTTTTTCTTTTTTAGTTTTTTGTTATTTTAAACTACAAATGCAGAGCATACTTTGAATTTAAAGAAGAACTTTGTGTTAGGTTAAAGGAACCCTTGCTGCAGAAGAAGGAAACAGTCTTACTCTCAATGTGCAATTAAAAAGGGAGTTAGAAGCCGGGCTCAGTGGCTCAGCCTGTAATCCCGCGCCTTTGGGAGGCTGAGGTGAGTGGGTTGCCTGAGCCCGCGGGTTCGAGACCCGCCTGGGCAGCGAGACCTCATCTCTACAATAAATCAACAAATCAGCCGGGCATGGTAGCGCATGCCTGTAATTCTGGCTACTCGGAAGGCTGAGGCGAAAGGATCGCCGGAGGCCAGCGGGTCGAGGCTGCGGTGGCCGAGAGCGGCCACTGCACTCCAGTCTAGGCGACAGAGTGAGACTCCCACTCAAAAAAAAAAAAAAAAAAAAGGGAGTTAGAAAACAGAGGATGCAAAGATGTTGGGAATTCCATGGGGCAGCTTCACCCTCGTTGCACAGCTGCCCTTGGCTGACCTGTGCCAGGGTTGGACTGGGCCTCAGAGATCACGTGCCGCCAAGGGTTGCCACTCACACAGAGGAATGCTTCTCAACTGGGACTTGTCAGTTGTGTCTCCTTTTAATAGGTCTTGACTTTTGTCTCTGGCCTTATTCAGCTTGTGATGGCATTTTGCCGTTCCCCCACTTGATGGCTTGACTTGATGTGCCATCTTTATGAATGCTCTTACTCAGGACAGTCTTTACAGCCTGCAGACACAAAAAGGAAATTATTAGCAAGCAGATTATGTCTTGAATTTTGTCTGTTTTAGTGCCTTTCCTTGTTTTTGTGTCAGCAGCTTCTCTGGAAGCAGCTGGTGTGTCCCCTAAGTGGCTGTTTGTGCGTATTGCTATTGCCTAATTCTAACTTGAAATCACTAAAAAGCATTTTGTGCTGTCATAATCATTTGCATGAGCCATAACCAGCTCTTTCGTTGTTAAAGTCCCATCCAGTGGTTGGGGGAATTTTGATAAAGACTTAATGATATGCTAGGCTATTTCGCCCTCTGTGTCCCATTGATTCCAGAGCTGACTAGGGCATTGTCTTGGAAAAGAAAATTAAACACAACTTACACTGGGTCAATGATGTAAGTCCAGTAGGAAAATATCCAGTTCTTCCTTCAGAAGTCTCTTACAACTATTAATTGCCTCCCTAGAAGGCAACCCCCCTGAAATGTACCTTTATTTGCAGGCAATGAAATGTAATATGTTTGTGTTCTAAGGCCTTGAAACGCTATCATCCTCCTCAATTTACTAAGTAATAATCTAATAAAATGACCTCAGAGAGGATGAAACCCCCCTAGGATCTCTCTTTAGTATTTATTGGAGCTGGTGACCATGCCAGCTCAATCATAGGGAGCTCTCACCTTTCTAAGTATGAGAATGAGTACCGTGACCATGAGGTGCACCCAGCTTCCTGGGGACCAAAGGAAAGAATTCAATCCAGAAGGGCTCCAGGTTGGAAAGGACAGTCATAGGAGAGGATCTGGCCATTACAGAAACAGTTGTGCATGGGGAATGCATTTCAAGACATCACAAAAATGAAGACAATCCAGGAGGTTCTATAGCTGAATGGTTTAAATATGCCCACCAAAAGCACTGCAATCATGACAGGCTATAAGAACCCCAAGTCTCCTTCTCATCTCTAACTGTGGTCAAAGGATAATGATGTGTTTATTTAGCTTGCAAATACTGAGGTTCCTCTTTTTCGTTTTTCTTTCATCTCTGTGTATCACTTCTTTTATAATTAACACATCTATAGAAAAACTTATTAGACGAAAGGTGGAATGATAAGGAAAATTATCAGGTCTGTCACTATACAACACCTTAATTGGAGAAAAGCTGGTGCTAAACCACCTGGAGCTAGAGATATTGTCCTCCGAGGCCACATCACTAAGGTATGGTAATGATAAAGCACCATTGAGAAACTGTGTTTGGCTGGCAATAAAAAGTTCCCCCAAATTGTGGCTTCAACAAAGTAAGGTGAAAAGGTTTTATTGTGGTTCTTTTTTCTCCATCACAAAAAGAGATGACCAGAGAAAGGCAGACTGATGCTAGTATGGTGGTTTCCCAAATGTCCTCATGGACCCAAGCTCCATCCTACTCTGAGTGGGACCCTCATCCTCATGGCTTCCCAGCTGGCTGCTAGAGCTCCAATCATCAGATCCTTGCTCCTCAACAAGGAGAAAGGAGTTGGGAGAACAGGGTTTGTCAACTGAGTCAAAACTTTTTTTTAAAAAAAAGAGCTTTTCTAGAATCTTCACCATACCTCTCACTGGCTACTCCTATCTATAAGGAAGGCTAAGAAAATTTTTTTCCTGGACTTGTTGCCACCTCCACTCAGGTAGGAGTTCTGATAATAAGGAAAAGGAGAGGATGGATAAAAGGAAGGAGAACTCAGTCTCTGCCCACAGTGTTAGATGATGCTATCTAAAGTGATCTCTACACTTCCATCATGTTGGTTCCTGAGTGTGAGCTTCAAGCCAGAGACCTGTGTTGTATTAATCCCATGCTTGGGCAGAAGCCATAGTACCCATCTCTCCTAGACATAAAAGACAACTTAAGCTGGATGAAATTTTTCAAGTTCAAGTTGTCCTAGAGACAGGAGTACCCAACAGGTCAGGCTCAATGTACTGCTCCATCTCACAATGTAAAGGTTAACCATGGAAAGCCAGTTGCCATCAGCAATCTGTGGTCAGAAACCCCACCCTCCTGTTAGCTTCCAATCGGCAAGGAGCAGAGTTGTGTGGCAGGGACTCTAGGTCCTTCTCCCCACCGCACCAAGAACAGTCCACTATGTGGAGCATTATGTCCACATAAGATCATTTTAGCCAAGGATCTACAGCTAAAAACAAAAATAATGATAAACCACGTACGGCAAACGACCTTATCAGTAGCTCCCCAGAGAACTGTGGCTCCATGTGCCCCTGACTGACCAGCCAGGTGGGCTCGAGGCAGGAGCTACCTCCCTCAGCCATCTAGGTGAGCATGATTTCAACTCATTGCGTATCTGGGGAACAACTCCCTGAGACATTCTAGGCACCGTGGGGAAATCTGGAAGCTGATATGCCTACCATTGCCCCTAAGTACTTGCCAGTGCCTCTGAGGCCATCCTGGGCAGACAACAGCTATCACATGTGGGCTGAGCTGTCAAGGAAAGCCTCATAGAACAAGAGGGACTTAAGCTAAACTTTGGGTGAACTTCGAACAGAGGCACCAGGAAATACAGGCAGGGTGCAGACTAAGGAGAAAACCAGAGAACCTGAGGACAAGAAGAAGGTTAAGTGGAAATGGCTGAGAAAAGCAACAGCAAGGTTCAATCACTGGTTTGGGGTGAGGACCAAAGAAATGCCAGCCCTCTGCTCACTCCTAATAACAATAATAACCATTTGCTGAGCGTTTGCTAAGATGTCAAGGACTTTTCTATATGCTGAGACCTATTATCCCACTTAATCTTCACAACAACTCTAAAACAGGGTAAAAGAGAAGAGGAAACTGTCCTTAGAAATATAGAAGCAGCCTAAGTCACATCAAGTGGGGACTGACAGCTGAATCTGTTGGATTCTGGAGTCCCCATGAGCTGTCCCACCTCCCTGAGGAAGCAGAGCACCATCCCCGTTGGCCCTCATGTTCTGTGTTTATGCTAAAGACAACTCATGAGACAGACCCTCTCCCAGCCTCCCACCAACTTCCCAGCCAAATTAGGTTCAAAGAAAGCAAACCAGTTTTAATGTTTGCCTTAGCAAAGACAACTAGGAATATACCATATTGGCTCAAATAAAAGTTAATAGTTCTTAAAAAGAAAACGATCAAATGGCCTATTCACATATCACATTCAGTGTCCAGCCAAGTCTGCAGCAAAAGACTTCATGGAATCAAACTCACCCAGAAGACAGGGCCTTTCTTCCCCGCTTGGGCCTATCCCAAGTGCCCCCCAGCTCAACCTCAAGGAGCAACTGGGCTGGAACATTGGAGACTCAGGCAGGAGGAGGGGCAGGAGTCCAGGCAGTTCAACCTGGGAAGGGGCTGTCAGCCTCAAAGGAAGGGAAGGCCCCTACTGCCACCCTAGCTTTTGTGGAGAAAGAACATTCCCCCAACAACTCATTCACAGTCCTGCATGTAAAAAGGAACCAGATATTCTGGAAGACATAGAAAGAAAGCTTTTAAACTTCTCTTCACTCATTCTTTTTTTTTTTTTTTTTTGAGTTGGAGTCTCACTCTGTTGCCCAGAGTACAGTGGCACGCTCACGGCCACCGCAGCCTTGACCTGCTGGGCTCAGGCGACCCTTCCACCTCAGCCTTCTAAGTAGTTGGAACGACAGGCACAAAGGCTCCATGCCTGGCTAGTTTTTTGATTTACTGTAGAGACAAGGACTTGCCAAGTTGCCCAGGCTAGTCTCAAACCCCTGGGCTCAGGCAGTCCTCTTGCCTCGGCCTCCCAAAGTGCTAGGATTACAGGCTTGAGCCACTGCACCCAGCCTACTCATTCTTTTTTAAAAAATTTATTTTAGAGTTGTGGGGTACAAGTGAGGATTTACTACGTAAGTAAGATGCGTGCAGCTGAAGTTTGGGCTTCTAGCTGGCCCTCCCTCCCCCGATAGTGAACCTGGTACCCAGTGTGTTGCCACGTGTCTTCCCTGAGAAAACAGAGCAGCATCTGCCGATCCCACCCTTGTTCTCATGTAACCACTCTACGCATTCTTTACTCCTCATTCCTCTTCAAGGGCAAAGGAGGAATCATCTGCTGACACACAAAAAAAGTAAGAAAAATAAGTAGGAAAAAGTAAGTAGAGTCGGGAAGCTCAGCTACCCAAAGCAAGGGTCAGAGCATCAGGCCTCCCCTGCAAGGTGAGCTGTCCAGGCTGGCTCTGCACTGCAGAGAGGCCTGACATCTTGGTTGGGTGAGTCCAGTTCAACCAGGTACCTATGCTTCAAAGACTAATTTTTATTCTGGTTCAAGCAATAGTTCCTAAAACCACCTCAGGAGTGAAAAGGCTGATACAATGTTTTAATCCACGTGACCCCTGTGCTTATTCCTCCACGGTTCTGATCTCAGACATAAGAAAAGTATGTCCAGCCCTTCAGAAACGCCAGTACATCCAAACCTGTGGACCAAACTGAATCTCAAGACGTAACACAGGCCTTCTCCCTGAGAACAGATAGGAAGACAGGGTTGTCATCAGTGCCTCAGGGCGACACACACAGAGGGAGGAATTTCTGGGAGAGCACCACGAGGGACACACATGGAGGGAGGAAGTCCCGCCTCATTAGCCTGGGAGAACACCACCACTCCAAGGAACAAAGCTTCAAGTAACTTTTTGGAGAACAGAGCTGAGGTTGATTTCCCACTTTTCCCCTCCCATTCCCAGATGAAACTAAAGACAGCTGGGTTCTCACAGCTGCTTTTGTATTCAATCTGTTGAGTCATCACATGTCATGTCTTCTCCAGAACATCATACCACTGTACGCTCATGAGAGAATAAAAGTGAAAAAGGAAAATGACGTGTTAGTATCATGATGACAAGAGCTTTGACCTTGTGGACACCCCAAAGGGATCTTAAAGGATTCCCCACACCAGACTTGGAGAACTACTACTTGGGGTAATTGACCCAATGTCTCCTCATTCTGCATACAGCTGAGAGCAGTGGAGGGATGGATGCATCTCCTTGCTCCTGAGTTTTAGGTTCATGACCCATGGGGCCCACCTCTCAGGGAGCTCTGGGCTGGGGCGACCTAGAGGTCAGCCCCTGCTGTCAACCTGTATGGTCTAGCCTAGCTGATGTTCCTTTCTCTCCCTTCCCTACCACTTCTCACCACAGTTCCTGGGGCCCAGCGAAATAGGGTTCAGTTTACATGATCTTGACTCAGAAGTTTTTAAAGAGCTTTGATGTATAGAATTTCATTAAAGCCATAGGGTCCCAAGGTAGTCATTGTCCAAACACAGATATTGCCTTCATTTGTAAGCCGCCTAATTCCTGAAAAAATGGATTTAAGCTTTATCTATAATCCACGGTCTGTTCTCCTGCAGGGTTTCAGTGGGTCTATGATATGAGTGAGCCAAGAAGATCTATCTTTTGTTCTTCTTCACACATAGGAGAAGATGAAACAGTGTTTCATCTTTGCCCTGGGGAGGCTTGAAGCCTAGACACAAAAGGGACCAGAAAAGAAGACGCCAGTTCTGGCAGATCTGAGAGGAAAGGCCACGTGCTGCCTGCACCTGTCGTGCACAGACATGAGCCCTTTCCCTTGGGACAACTTCCTAAAACCAAGTCAGAGGTGGGTCTAGGGGAGCAGGACCCGGGTGGGTCCTTGTTCTGTGGAGACCCCAGATGGACAGTCAAACACAGCTGTCAAATTTCCTGCTTTGAGCCAAAAATGAGAGGAAAAGAAACCCTGGGGATCCTTTCTGTACCATGGCAGTAGCTACATCCTTTCCCACAGGCAAGAACCTATGTCTATGAGGTTTAGGTTTGAAGATCTGATTTTGGAGTTGAATGGATAGAACGTAGATCCAGTTAACCACTGACTAGCAGGGTGACCTTGGGTGAAGCACGTGGTCCATCTGAGCCTCCCCATCTGTAAAATGATGTTTCATCATCTGTAAAATGGGTTATTGTAGGACTGGCTGAGATAAGGCAAACAAATCACTTACCATAGTACCTACAATAAGCACTCAATAAATGCTCGCCAGTATTCTGACTCTAGCTCACCTTCTAACATGATTAGAGAAATATATTAGGGCCCAGCCTTCATGTTTGCAGAGCTCAGGGCAAAACAAATGGAAGTCCATCAGAGACATATTGACTGGCAAAAGACAAACAAAAATCAAATGAAAGTCCATATGCCATATGGATATATAGATATTTAAAAGATATGTCTGCTAAAACTGTTAAGTTTCATGTCTGTTTATCTTGACAGATATTTTTCACAGCAACAAAAATCTCTAGGTATGTACAAAGTGTGGTTTTGACATGGCTAAAAGTTTGCAAGTTATCAAATATGACAATTTTATTATTATTGAACATAGAGCAAACATTATTTGGATGAGTAATAAATATACATATAATATATTACTACAAATATTTCTTCATAAAATAGATTCTTGCACTCATTCTGGCAAAATTACTAATGATGAGTTATGGTCAACATTTTTACATACTTTGTGTTTGTTGACATTAAAAATTTAAAAATTAAAGTAATAATATTTAAAGTATAGTGTATTTAAGAGCAGAAATATATTTTTATCAAGATGTAAACTACAGTATATGTAAAAATCAAGAACATAAAATTACTTTTCATATGTTTCCAAAAAATTATTTTGCTTTGCATTTATTCAAAATGATAAAAAGCAAACAAAATATAAATTCTAATATATTCATATAAAATTTGAAATCAAATAATTAAATGAAGCTGGTATTAATTTAACTTTTGAAATTTTGATGAAATCTTATTGCCTATTTTGATAAATATAAAACTTTTCACAATTTGAGCATGCATGCCTACCTACTACCAGAATAATTATTTTCATGCTTTCGTGCATGTGTCTTATAGACTGTCACGTGTATAAATTTAAAGTAACATGAACCTAATAACACAAATGCTCCTCAATCACCTTGTGCAATTGTTGTTTATACGCTGCTTCTTATTTACTACTATGGGAACAACAGCAAAAAATCAATCCAATTTAAAAATGGGCAAAAGACTTGAATAGACATTTCATCAAAGATGATATGTAAATTGCCGATTTGAAAAACAAGCTCAACATCACGCTCATCAGAGAAATGCAAATCAGAACCACAATAGCATACCACCTCACCACCCATTAGAATGACTACTATAATTTTAAAAATAGCAGAAATAAGTGTTGGAGAAGATGTAAAGAAATTGGAACCATTGTGGACTACTAGTGGAATTGTAAAATGGTGCAACCACTATAAAAAACAATATGGAGCTTCCTCAAAAATTTACGAATAGAACTACCATATGATACAGCAATCTAACTTCAGAGTATATATCCACAATAATTTAAAGCAGAGTTTCAAAGAGATATTTACATACCTGTGTTCATAGCAGCATTAGTCATGATAGCCAAAAGGTGGAAGCAACCCAAATGTCTATCAATGGATGAATGGGTGAAGAAAATGTGCTGTATGCATACAATGGAATAGTATTCATCCTTAAAAAGAAAGGAAATTCTGTCACATGCTACAACCTTGATGAGTCTTGAAGACATTATGCTAAATTAAATAAGCTAGTCACAAAAGACAAATACTGTATGATTCCATTTATATAAGGTAGTCAAATTTATAAAAGCAGAAAGTGGAGCTCTGGGGAAGAACTAAAGGGAATTTGTTATTTCAGGTATAGAGTTTCAGATTCATAAAATGTAAAATTTCTGGATACTGGTTTCACAACATGTAAACATACTTAACACAATTGAACCCTACATTTTAAAATGGTAAATATAATAAAGTTTACGGGGTTTTTTTTTTAACCAATACAAAAGACAGTATATATATCAAAAAATTTTTTCTCTAAATATTCATAATCACTAAGTAGTAAACCCTTTGGGGTTTGGGAAAAATACAATTTGTATGGTCAAAAAATACATACTCAAGCAGGAAGCCATGAGTACAGGGGGAGTCTGAGTGACCGTGGCTGAGGGCCCACCCATGGAGGTGGTGGTGGCCCCGACAAATGAAGGGGCCCTTCTTCTACCTGGCTGCTGAGGGTGGAGGGCAGGGAATGCCTGTGTTGGCCTTCATACCAGGTGAAGAGGCCTGCTTTCTTCCCACCCCTGGGGCCCACCCAGGCCTAGGTGCTATGTTTGTCGTGGGGTCTCCAAGCCTGAAGGTGCAGCCAGCAGTAGTAGAAGGAGCTGGGACCCTGAAGCCAGGTGGTCCAGGGTTGAATTCCTGGCTCTGCCAGTTTCTTGGTGTGTGACTTGGACAAGTCAGCTTAAGCCCTGAACCTCAGTCTTCTCGTCTTTAAAATGGGATCTCCAGGTTGTTTGAGAATAATGGGAAGCAATAAAGTAGACCAAATAAAGTACAAGTAAGCAAAAAAAAAAAAAAAGATACATATTGAGAAATATAAAAATAAATTGATCTTGGTAAAATAGGAATAAAGGGAAACTTCCTCAACCTGATGAAGAATATCTCCAGCCGGGCTCGGTGGCTCAGCCTGTAATCCCGCACTTTGGGAGGCTGAGGTGAGTGGATTGCCTGAGCCTGCGGGTTCAAGACCCACCTGGGCAACTTGGTGAGACCTCATCTCTACAATAAATCAAAAAATAAAATAAAAAAATTAGCCGGGCGTGGTGGCACATGCCTGTAGTTCCAGCTACTTGGACAGCTGAGGCGGAAGGATCACCAGAGCCCAGCAGGTAGAGGCTGTGGTGGCCAGGAGTTGCCACCACACTCCAGTCTGGGCGACAGAGTGAGACTCCAACTCAAAAAAAAAAAAAAAGCCGGGCTCAGTGGCTCAGCCTGTAATCCTGCGCCTTTGGGAGGCTGAGGTGAGTGGATCGCCTGAGCCCGTGGTTTCAAGACCTGCCTGGGCAGCAAGACCTCATCTCTACAATAAATCAAAAAATCAGCCGGGTGTGGTAGCGCATGCCTGTAATTCCGGCTACTTGGACGGCTAAGGCAGAAGGATCACCAGAGCCCAGCAGGTTGAGGCTGCAGTGGCCGAGAGCAGCCACTGCACTCCAGTCTAGGCGACAGAGTGAGACTTCAACTCAAAAAACAAAACAAAACAAAACAAAAAAACTCCAAAAAACTTACCACTAACATCAAAGCTTTTCCTCTACAACTAGGGAAAAAGCAAGGATGCCCCTCTCACCACTGCTTTTCAACATCATATTGGAAGTCCTAGCTAAAGAGATAAGACAAGAAAAGGAAATAAAAGGCAAATGGATTAAGAGGGACAAATAAAACTGGCTTTGTTCACAAATGACATGATCATCTATGTTGAAAATCCACAAGAATTCACAAAAAACTTCCTGGAACTAATAAGTGATTAAAACAAAGCTACAGAATACAAAATTAAATAAACAAAAGTTACTCTTCTTTATACCAGCAATGAACAAGTGAAAATGAATTTAGGACTACATTATATATTATTATATTAGCAATTTCAGAAATTAAATTCTTAGGTATAAGTCTAGCAAAATATGTGTAAGATCTATATGAGAAAAACTAAAAAACTAATAAAAGATATCAAAGAAGAAATAAACAGAGAGATATTCCATGTTTGTGGATAGACTTGATATTGTCGAGATGTCAGTTTCCAAACTAGATACATAGATTCAATGCAATTGCTATCAAAATCCCAGCAGGTTAGTTTGTCAATATTGACAAACTGATCCTAAAATTTATATTGAGAGGGAAAAGACCCAGAATGGCCTACTCAATATTAAAGAAGAAGAAAATAGGAAGGCTGACATTACCCAACTTCAAGACTTACTATAAAGCTACAGTAATTAAGACAATGTGGTATTGAAAAAGAATAGACAGGTCAGTGGAACAGAATAGAGAGTCCAGAAATGACCACATAAATATAGTCAACTGATCTTTGGCAAAAGAACAAAGGCAATGCAATGGAGCAAAGATGGTCTTTTCGACAAAGAGTGCTAGATCAACTGGACGTTCACGTGCAAAAAAAAAAGAATGAGATTCAGATCTTACACTCTTGATAAGAATTAATTAAAATTTGACCCATAAACCTATATGTAAAATGCAAAGTTGTAAAACTCCTAGAAGATAACATAGAAGAAAATCTGGGGTATGGCAGTAACTTCTTAGATATAATACCAAAGGCGCAATCCATGAAAAAAATAATTGTTAAGCCAGGCTTCATTAAAATTAAAAACTTGTGCTCTGCAAAAGACAAGATTAAGTGAATAAGAAGACAAACTCACAGATTGAGAGAAAATGTTTGCAAAACAGAAATCTAATAAAGGACTGTTATCCCAAATATACAAAGGATTCTTAAAACCCAACATAAGAAAGCAAGCAACTCAATTTAAAATAGGCAAAAACCCTGAACAGACACCTCACCAAAAAGAATATACAGATGGTTAGAAAGCACACAAAAGATGTTAGCATCATATGTCAATAGGGAATTGCAGATTAAAACAACAATGAGATACCCTACCCATCTATTAGAATGACCCAAATTCAAAACTCTGATACCAAATGCTGATGAGAACAAACTCTCATTTATTGCTGGCAGAAATGCAAAATGGTACAGTCACTTTAGAAGTTTCTTATAAAACTTTTGGCAGTTTCTTATAAAACTTAACATAGCCTTACCATACAATCCATACAATCCAGCAATCACAATTCTTGGTATTTATTCAAATGAGTTAAAAACTTGGCCATGCCCAGGGACTCATTCTTGTAAATCCAGCACTTTGGGAGGCCGAGTTGGGAGGATTGCTTGAGCTCAGGAATTCAAGATCATCCTAGGCAATGTAGTAAGACTTTTTCTCTACAAAAAGCAAAAAAAAAAATTAGTCAGGTATAGTGGCCCATGTTTGTAGTCTCAGCTACCTGGGAGGCTGAGGTGAGAAGATCACATGAGTCCAGGAGGTTGAGGCTGCAGTGAGCCATGATCATGCCACTATGCTGCAGCCCAGGCAATTGAGTGAGACCCTGACTCCAAAACAAAACAAAACAAAATTTATATCCACCAAGAAACCTGCATACAGATGTCTATAGCACCTTTATTCATAATTGTAAAAAACTGGAAGCAAACAAGATGTCTTTCAAAAGGTGAAAAAATAAATACACTGTGGTGCACCTAGACAATGAAATATTATTCACTGTTATTGCAGCACAGGAAAAGAAAAATGAGGAGGAAATATAAATGAATAGTTCAAGAGACTAGACAAAAATAAAGTTGAGCATAGGGTAGATCTATATTTCAGGCCATCTCTCTTTCTATAAAATGTGGAAAATCAGATTTAAGGACTAATTTCTGGCCCGAGAGGGTCTCCTTTTGCCACTGCCTTTCAGAACTATATTTGTATTAGGCTGTAATAACCATTCCAGAATAGAGTGCAGACCAATCCAAAAACTAAAAAATAAAGAAAGAACTCACAAAGAAACAAGAAATGAATGCCCATCACAATTGGGATCTGATACTCTGGGATACAAGAATCTATTACATTCATGCTATCTGAGGGTAAGGATTTGACAGGCTCTTTTTATTTCTTTTCTCTGTCCTTAGTATTTTGCTACTGAACTCTTCCTGCACTCTGAAGCACTCTGCCTCAGACCTAGGCCATAGTTCTCTTCATGTCTTCAAGAGCTTCAGTCTCAATAGCCCCGCGTTCTGGGCTTACATGGCAGGAGAGGTGCAGAAGTTTCGCTCTGGGACTTGAGCAGTGTTAGTCTGGAGAGCAGTTGTTGAGGGTTATGGGTCCTGATGACTGAGATTCTCATGTGTTCTTTTTAGTAAATGAGGTAAGTGGGGGAGAGGATGTAATGTGTGCGATCTGGAGCAGGAACCCCTTTAATCAGATCTAAGGGCCTTGGGGAGTATCCCACCAAGTATGAGAGGGTGCTTTATTGTTGCAGAGATATACCAAATACAGTATTCCCAACCCTCTTATCCATGGTTTTGATTTCCACAGTCAACTGCAGTCCAAAAGTATTCAGATATTTTGAGAGGGAGGGAGAGAGAGGAAGAGACAGAGGAAAAGACGGAGAAAGAGAAAAAGAGAGAGAGAGAGACAGAACACACATTCACTAACTTTTAAGATAGAATATTGTTATAATTGTTCCATTTTATTACTACTATTAATTTTTGACCATGCCTAATTTATAAATTAAACTTTATTATAGGTATGTATGTACAGCAGGTCCTCAAATAACATCATTTCGTTCAATGTTATTGCATCGTAACATTTATGAGAAAAACACTGGTTCCTGGCCAGGGCCACTGTGGAGTCTGCACGCTCTCTCCATGTCTATGTAGGTTTTCTCTGGATACTCTGGTTTCCTCCACATCCCAAAGATGTTCCTGTTAGGTTCAGTAGCATGTCTACATGGCCCAGTGTGAGGGAGTGTGGATGTATGCCATGCGATGGGATGGTGTCCTGGCCAGCGGAGGTTCTCACCTCCTGCCCTGAGCCACCGGGTTAGGCTTCAGCCCCCCGCAAGTGGGTCGGAAAAAGAATGGATGAATGAATACAAACTATTATAAAATAAAATTCATGAAGTAGACAACAATTATACAAATACGCAGCAATAAATGATGCAGCATGGAAGCACTCAGAGAATTTTCCCCCGCCATATTAGTTATTGTTTGTTTTTGAACTACTTGGTGGTAGGAGGTGTTCATTACAATTTTCACTTTGCAAACATTTATTCTTTGATTTAACCGACAACCACTATGACCATCTCCAAAAGTTGAATCAATCATTATCCTAATTGTTTTCATTACTCTTTCTTAAATGTATGCATAGCCAGGCTCAGTGGCTCAGCCTGTAATCCCGCACCTTTGGGAGGCTGAGTGAGTGGATTGCCTGAGCCCACGGGTTCGAGACCCGCCTGGGCAGCGAGACCTCGTCTCTACAATAAATTGAAAAATCAGCCCGGCATGGTAGCGCATACCTGTAATTCCGGCTACTCGGAAGGCTGAGGTGGAAGGATCGCCGGAGCCCAGCAGGTCGAGGCTGCAGTGGCCAGGAGCGACCACTGCACTCCAGTCTGGGCAACAGAGTGAGACTCCAACTCAAAAAAAAAAAAAAAGTATGCATAATACACATTTATTTTAATGTCAATATTAAAAGCACTTTTATCTTTCTCTCTTTTTTTTTTTCCTGAGTCAGAGTCTCATTCTTTCACCCAGTCTGGAGTGAAGTTGGAATGATCATGGTTCACCTTAGCTTTGAACGCCTGGCCTCAAGCAGCCCTCCTGCCTTAGTCTCCCAAGTAGCTGAGACTTCAGACACATATCACAGCATTTGGCTAATTATTTTTGTTATTTTTTATAGCGACAGGATCCCACTTTGTTGCCCTGACTGGTCTTGAACTCCTGGCTTCAGCAGTCTTCTGTCTCAGCCTCCTATTTTGGTCTTTATTTAGAAGTTTGATGATGTTTTTGTGACCAGAAGTATGCCACAGGAACTTAACTCTTTTTACATCAATTAATCTATGGTAAAAATTGGTTCGTTGTGTTGGTTTCATTACATTTTGCTTAAAGCCATAATTTCCGAGAACCTATGGATGACATCAAGTAAGGACTGACTGAATAGTAAAGAAACATGATACATATAGAGCTCAGTACTATCCAAGATTTTAGGCATCCACTGGGTGTCTTGGAATGTATCCTTCGCAGATAAGGGAGGACAATTGTACCGCCAGGCCTGGAGTTAGAGGGGGGACATTGGGAGTGCTGTGGTGTCACACTCTGCTGACTCATTTTGACATGTGGCTTCCACCCAAAGACCAAGTCAGAAAAAAGAAAAAGAAACAAAAAATGAGCCAGCCAGCCATGTTAAGTTCGTTTTGTGGCTCTCCCATGAGTTTTGCTTCCTTCCCCTGCAGTCTATCCTGGGCGTCTCTCCTTTCCCTGGCTTCCACTGAGTGTCAAAACCATGGCGAGAGACTCCAGTGAAGGTGGGGATTATCTGTGGCTCCCATTAGCTATACATCAGTGGCTCCTGTCACTACAAATTAAAAAAAGTTAGCAGCACACAAACAATTAATGAGTTGAATTTTTAAGGAAGAAAATGAATGATGTCAAGAGGAAATGGGTAAAAAATTCAATGGATGTGTAAATCCTGTTTTTGCCAGGCCTCCGAGGAATTGGCTGGACCGTCCTGGGTCTTCCTTTCTCCTGTCTCCCTGTCCTGCAAAACCCTTTTCCAAAAGCCACAATAGGCTTAGGGTATGTGACTGCCTGTCCCAGCCATAGAAACTATGACCCAAGGAAACTGATTCTAATGTGGCCGTCTAGGAGGACCTCTGCCAAGGCCAGGGAAAAGGTCTGTGTTCTGCAACCACTGACTCACTCTCTCTTTCTTTCTCTCTCTGGCCAGGTGGCCTTTGAGATGACAAGCTACAGAATGCATTTAGACCACAGACAGAAATGAATGAGAGAAGAGGCAACCAATAGCATCATCAAATCAATTTTATTACCTGTCCTCTGCCAGCCTGCAGCGCAGCACAAAAGGCAAAACAAAACAAAACAAAAACCCCAAGTGTTTCTTTGTTTCTGATTTTCCAGAGCAATCATTTCCAAGGGTCACAGACTCGCCTGTCTAATGGTAGTGGTTCTCAACCAGGAGCTATTTTGCCTCCCAGGGGACATTTGGCAATGCTAGAGAAGTTTCTGTTGTGACAATGGAGATGGGGTACCACTGACATCTACAGGTTAGAGGTCAGGGATATTGCTAAACATCCCTCAATGCACAGAACAGCACCCCCCCCAAATTATCTGATCCAAAACATCAAGAGTGCCAAGGTTACAAATCTTATTGTGATGTCTCTGTGGGCCCAAAGGTCTGTCCGTGGATTTTTCTATTTTACCCTGTACATCTGTTTCCTAAGGTGCCGTAACAAACTGGTGGCTCAGAACACCAGAAATTTATTCTCTCACAATATTGGAGGCTAGACATCCAAAATCAAGGTACCAGCAGGGCCACACTCCTTTCAGAGGCTCTAGAGGAGGAACCTTTCTTATCTCTTAGTTTCTGGTGGCCCAAGGCGTTCGTTGACTTGTGGCAGCAAGACTCCAGTCTTTGCCTGTGTCCTCACATGGCCTTCCTCCCTGTTAGCTCCTTCCTTTCTGTGCTTCCTTCTCTTCTTATAAAGACCTCAGTCACTGGATTCAGGACAACTCTAAATCCAGGGTGATTTCATCTCAAGATCCTTAGCTAATTACATCGGCAAAATCTCTATTTCCAAATAAAGTCACATTCTGAGGTTCCAGGTGGACATAAATTTTAGAGGGCTACTATTCAGCCCGTCACCCCCTAGAAAGAAATAACCTTTTAGCTGGGAGTAATGGCAATCTGTGTTTTTCTAAAAAAGAAAACTAGTGTCCACCCCTAACTCCCAAATACCCAGGTTGCAGTGACAGAGAAGTAAAAATAAAGATGAATCTGGCAATTCCTAGCCCTCTACTACCAATTTTAGATGCCAAAAATGTAGATCCATCTTCTTCTGTGTATTCCTCCTGCGCAAGACCTTTTTTATTTATTTTCATAAAATAGCACAAAAAAATGAGACCTATAGAAACACCAAAACCTGTCTGGAGTATGTGGTATCAGCGAAAGCTTTAATACACGGCCACAGATACTTCAGCTGTCCTTCCATTGAAAGGTGCAGCCTATGTCCCCTCCCAGTATTTGGGTGAGCTTGTACCTGCCTCAACCAACAGAGCAGGGTGAAAATGACACAGTGACTTTCCAGACCGGGGTCATAAATGACCATGAGACTCCTGCATTGTTCACTGGAACACCTTTAAGGAGACTAGTCATTCTGAGACCACCATGGTAGAGAGACTTGAGGGAGGGGGCCAGAGAGAGGTGAAAAAATGACCCACAAGCCCCCTGTCCCCAACATCCAAATAAGCTCACCCCAGGTGCCAGACACATGAGTGAAGAAACTTCCAGATGATACAAGCCCCTAGTCTTCAAGTCTTCCAGCTGATGCCCTAAACATCACAGAGCAGGGACAAGCCATTCCTCCTATGACCTGTCCAAATTTCTGACCTGTAGGCATAATAAAATGAAGCTTCAAGGGGTTTGTTATGCAACAATAGACATCTGAACATCTCCAACCTCATTTTCATCCAGGGCCCTTGTCAGATACCAAGTTCGTCATATTTTCTTTTTTTTTTTTTACTTTTTTTAGGGTTTTTTTTTTTTTTTTTTTTTTTTTAGAGACAGGATCTTGGTCTGTTGCCCAGCTTGGAATGCAGTGTGGTGCAATCATGGCTCACTGTAGTCTATAACTCAAAGGCTCAAGTGATCTTCCCGCCTCAGTCATGCCCAGCTTTTTTTTTTTTTTGTAGCGATAGGCTCTCACTATGTTGCCCAGGCTGGTCTTAAACTCCTGGCCTCAACCTCCCCACCTCAGCCTCCCAAGTAGCTGTGGTTAAGATTCCTCACATATTTTGGGGGCCTCTCTTCCTTCCCTCTCTTTGGACTCCTGTGTTAGCAAATAGTCCCACAAAAAGAAAAGGAACTAGATCCTTTTTTATCCCGACTCCATGGCCTTTATTTTATTTTATTTTGTCTTATTTTATTTTATTTTATTTTAAAGATGCGGAGTGCAATTCAGGATTACGTATACAAGTGATCATCGTACAGGTAAAGTTTGGGTCTCCTTTTGGTCCCCACTTTGCCTGGTTTGAGATTAGGAACCCTTATCGATGTTGTGTTTCCCACCCCCACCCCCACCCCGGCGGTGTCCTGCTATGGTCAGTCCCTTATAGTATTACAGTAAATGTTCAGGGTCCGCTTATGAGTGAGAACATGTGGTATTCTGTTCTTTGTTTCTGTGGTAGATCACTGAATATAATAGATTCTAAATTCATCCAAGTTGCTGCAAAGTCTATGTTTGTCCTTCTTTATGACTGTGTAATATTCCATTGTGTGTATGTACTACATTTTTTTATTATTATTTAGTTCAGTTTCATGGGCAGCACAGTTGGTTCCATGTTTTTGCTATTGTGGATAGTCCTGAAATAAACATGCATGTGCAGGTATCTTTTTTGTTGAATGATTTGCGTTCCTCCGGGTATATTCCCAGTAGGGGGATTGCTGTGTCATATGGAAGGTCAATAATTTTTTTAAGTTTTGAAGATGTGGGGTACAATTAGAATTATGTATACAAGGGATCATCATACAGGTAAATTTTGGGCCTTTGGTCCCCACTTCGCCTGGTTTGAGATCAGGTAACCTTGTTGGTGTTGTGTCCCCCTTTCCTCCCCGGGCAGTGTCTCACTACTGCCAATCCCTTTCTTATAGTATTATGGTAAATGTTCAGGGTTCCATGGCCTTTTTTACCCTTATTTATCCCCACTCCATGGCCTAAGAATGTGTTGAATGTTGCGTGTGTATTATGTCATCTATAGTCTCAATTGCCCAGAGAAGGGGCGTTGTTATTCCTGATTTAGGGATAAGGAAGTCTTGGCTCATTAAGTGAAACAGCACAGGAAGTGGAGCCTGGCCTGAAAGCCACTCCAGCCTGACTCTGCAGTCCCTGCCCCCAGCCTCTACACTCTTGCCTTTGAGCACGGCATGTCTAGAGTAGCCACCTAAATAATCTTCACACAAATTAAACTTTCTGAAACTCTGTGTTCTTGAGAAAACTAAATGAGGGCACTACTGAAAAGGGCACAACATCTCAAGAAGAATTAATGGATTCAAAACATTGCTTGGGCATGTTTAGCCCCAAGATGGCTCAACCAGTGTTCATTTGGTTTCCTTATGCAAATGTCTTCTATAAAGCTTAGTCAAATATTCCTCTTGACAGTGAGAGACCTTGAAAGCAGGTTGCCAGCAGACAAACTATAGGGTTTCTGGGGAGAACATAAATGCTGTGGTCACTCTGGCTGCTGCAAAGTTCTCTTAACCTTCCAAGAGGCCTACATCTTCTGGGGCTTTCTCCTCATGTACCATGACTGGTTTCCAGTTTGTCTAGAAAAAAAATAAAATTAGCTTGTTTACCATGTCAGTTGTAAAATAGAAAATTGAAGAAATGACGGTTATATTTATTTTAAACCCCCTTTAGACTTGTGGTTTTTGGTTCAGCATATAAGGAGATTGAAGGTCACCACTCCATCTAACAAGTAAAAAGCAGAATAAATTAAAATTAACAACTCTTCTTAGATCCATCAGTGAATGAGGTCACAGAGAAAACTGCTACTCCCAAAATTGGAGAGACAGACAGGAGGATACAGAGAATCACAAATCAGAAACCCATGAACAGAGACCAAGGCTGGAGTAGGAAACCCTAAACTGCAATCAATCAATTGCTGAAAGCTCAATGTGGACAAGTCTGACTGTTAAAAACTTCAGGGAACCCAGTCATAGGGAGAGGGGAGTGCGCTTCTGTGATAAGTATCTCCAGGAGCCCTACCAAGTTTTCACAATGAAGATCAGAGAAATGACCCCTGTGCTTTCTGCACAAAGAACCATTTTTAAATATGCCAGAGCATTCTATTCCTAAGCAGGCCTGCACTCAGAGAAACTATTCCACCAGAGCCTAACCTGCTGGGCAAACTGATATCATAGTACATGAGGAGAAAGCCCCAGGAGGTGTAGGTCCCCTGGAAGGGTGGGAGAACTTTGCAGCAGCCAGTGACCACAGCATTTATGTTCTGCCCAGTTTTATCACAGCCTAACCTACCTGGGGAGGGGGAGGTGGAAGGGGGGGATACTCTACTCCAGCTCACTCATGGAGGAAGGAAAATACAAAGTCCAGACTCTTCTAGACTTCCTGTCCCACCTAAGACTGTGCCCCTGGACAGGGAAGGACTCATGAAGGTCATAACCCAGGGTCACAGACTCACTAAAACACTGAGGACTAATCACAGGACTATAAGGCACTTCCTCTCCCCCCATGCTCTACCACTACATTACTAAAGGCCTGTTTATTACAGTTCCTTTTACCCAGTACATTATGTCTGGCTTTTAACAAAAAACACAAGGCATACTAAAAGGCAAAAAACACAGTTTGAAGAGACTTAGCAAGCATCAAAACCAGATTCGGATATGGCAAGGAATTACCCGACTATACAGGTTAAAATAACTATGATTAATATGCTAAGGGCTCTAATAAAAAAGGTAACAACATATAAGAACAGTAAGGTAATATAAACAAAGTGATGAACATTCCAGGTGGCTCAGTGGCTTATGCCAGCTACATGAAGGCTGAGGCTGGAAGTTCACTTGAGACCAGGAGTTTGCGGTTGCAGAGAGTTATGTTTGTGTCACTGCATTTTAGCCTGGGTGACAGAATGAGACCATCTCTAAAAAATAAAAGAAGAAGAAGGAGGAGGAGAAGGAGAAAGGCTAGAGATAAAAGATACTGTAACAGAAATGAAGAATGTTTTTGATAAACACAGTAACACAGTTGAGGAAAAAATTAGTGAGATTGAGGATATATCAATAAAAACTTCCAAAACTGAAAAGTAAAGGGAAAGAAAAGCCAGGGGGAAAAACTCAAACAGAATATCCAGGAAGTACAGGACAACTATGAAACAACAACATATACATAATGGAAATATCAAAAAGAGAAGAAAGAAGAGAATAGAAGAACTTTGATGCAATGACTGAGAATTTCTCAAAATTAATGTCAGTGAACCACAAATCCAGAAATCTCAGAGACCACTAAGCAGGATAAAATACAAAAAAAAAAAAAAAATCTACACCTAGGAATATTATATTCAAACTGCAGAAAACCATGTTTTGTAATTAAATGAGTAATAGAAAAATTATGGAAAAATCAGAACATAGGGACAAACAAAAATAACTTCAAAACCCATCCCAGCCATGATAACTGGTGGCATTTTGGTAATTAAATTTCTCAATATTCCATTACTAAATTTGAAAGGTAATTACAATGAAAACCTACTACACGTCTATTAGAATGCCTGAAATCTAAAAAAAAAAACAAAAAAACAAAAACTGACACCAAATGCTAGAATTCTTATTCATTGCTGATGAGAATGCAAAATGGTACAAACACTTTGGAAGACAGTTTGGCAGTTTTTTACAAGATTAAACATACAATACAATCCAGCAGCCATACTCCTAGATATTTATCCAAATGAGTTGAAAACTTATGTCCACACAAAATCCTGCACGTGAATGTTTATAGCAGCTTTGTTAATAATAGTCAAAAATCAAAGCAACAAGATGTCATTCAGTAAGTGTATTGATAAATAAACCATGGTACATCCATACAATGGAATAATATTATTCAGTAATACAAAGAAATGTGCTATCAAGCTATGAAAAGACATGAAGGAAACTTAAATGCATAGAGCTTGATGAAAGAATCCAATCTCAAAGTCTATGTTCCATTATGATTCCAACTATATGATATTCTAGAAAAGATACAATGATAGAGATAATAAAAAGAGCAGTGGTGGCCTGGCGGTAGGGGAGGGGGATGTTAAGAAACGAATGGAGGGATAATGGAATTTTTAGGGCAGTGAAAGTATTTTGTATAATACTTTTGGGAGGATACATGACATTATGCAGTTCAAACTCATAGGACAACACAAAAACTGAGTCTTAATATAAACTTTGGACTTTAGTTAATAACAATGCATCAATATTGGTTCATCAGCTATAACAAACATACCACGGTAAAGCAAGATGTTAGTAGGGGAACTTGGAGTGTAGAGGATAAGAAGCCTATGGGAAGGCTTAGTACTATCTAACCAATTTTCTGTAAACCTAAAACTGCTCTAAAAAATCTTATTCACTTAAAATAACATGGGAAGATGCTGGATGTACTCTTTAGTAATTTGCTTTTCTCATTCACCAATGTAATTTACAAGTACATTTACAGTTACTAAAGGATCTTCAAAACCCTTTAAAATATGTTTCATCAAATTAGTGGATTTTAATTTTCACAGTCAATTTTCTATGGTTGAAAATATAGATTTTTAAAAATAATCCACCTCAAATGAACAACTCCCCTGAGCAATTCTTCGGAAGCAGAATACTTTCTGATACACCTACCCGAACTTTTGTTGTTTCCTGTGCCTACATAGCCAAAAAGTTGAGATAATTAACTGGGTCACTTAGCGGGATATACTTCTTCTCCATTGTAGAATAAAACTTCACTGAATTATACTAATTGCTTTAACTTCATACTTCAGTAGACATAAGCAGTTGCGTCTGGATAAATCTCAACCCATGCCAGAGTATGGAGTCCACTCCTGGATCTGTGATTTCCACCAGCTACTGGTGTATGTTTATGTGTGACGCTTCCACTCACAAGCTGTTGTCTACTGCTCACGACATCCCTTACAGTGTAGTTATCTCCATGTAACCACTGTTAACACTGAGACTCACAACCCCCATGTTCACAAGCCAACACGTTAGAAAACTGAGACTCATTCCCAGGTCTTCAATTCCAAGTTCAGTAATCTGGTACACTATGCCCCTTTTCCTAAGACATCTGCAATGCCTTGCTTCACTCCACAAGTTGCCATTAAGACAATCACCTGCCCTGGGAGAGCACAAATCCTGCCAAGAATATGATGAAGAATTTTAATTTCATTTGATCTTCTTCTACTCATGTAGAATTTTTTAATTAAACTTTTTATTTTGAAGTAATTGTAGATTTACATGTACTCGTAGAAATAATACAGAGAGATCTCATGCATCCCTTTCCAAGTTTCCCCCAGTGGGAAACTGGGATAACCAAGTCTATTTCTCTCCCATTCTTACCCCCCTTTTAACTTCTAACATCCACTATATGTTCTCCATTTCTATAATTTATCATTTCAAGAGTGTTATATAATGAAATCTTACAGTATGTAACCTTTTAGGATTGCCTTTTTATATCATCGATCACAGCTCATGGCAGCTTTGACCTCTTGGGCTCAGATGATACTTCAGCACCCAAGTGAGCACCCACCTCAGCATCCCAAGTAGCTGGGACTACAGGTGTGCACCACCATGCCCAGTTAATTTTTTTTTTTTTGTAGAGGTTTCACCATGTTGCCCAGGCTAGTCTCGAACTCCTGAGATTACAGACATGAGCCACCCCTACTGGTTAGTTCATTCCTTTTTATTGCTGAGTACTAGCCCATGTATAGATGTTGCACAGTTTGTTTAGCCACTCACCCACTGAAGAACATCTAGGTTGTTTACAGTTTGGGGCTATTACAAATAAAACTGCTGTAAATAATCATACACAGGTTTGGGGTGAACAAAATATTCAATCCTCTGTGATAAGTGACCAGGAGTGCAATTGCTGGGTCATATGATAGTTGCACTCTTAGCTTTTTAAAGAAACTGCCAAACTGCTTTTCAGCATGGCTATATCATTTTACACTCCCACCAACAATCTAGAAGTGATCCAATTCCTCCAGATCCTCTATAATCTTTAATGTCACTATTTTTTATGGTAGCCATTCTTGTAGGTTTGTATCTCATTGTGGTTTGGATCAGGGTAGTACTAGCCTCAAATAAGGAATTGGTAAATGTTTCCTTCTCTTCTATTTTCTGGAAGAGATTATGTAAAACTGGTATTAATTATTCTTTAAATATTTGGTAGAATTTTCTAGTGAAACCGTCTGGTCCTGGAGATTTTTTGGAGAGTTTTTAAACTAGAAATTACATATTCTAATTATTATAGGGGATATTCAAATTACATATAGGTACCAAATAATGTATACACATTTTAAGTATGATGTTTACTCAAAAGATAGTGTTAATCAAATAAGTGCTAGTGTCACCACGTGACAGGCAGAACAGTCCAAGAAAATAGCAGCAGTTCAGTTGAGTTAAGGTCATACTACACATTGCTACGTAATTTAATTCAACTTCAAAAAGTAATACATAGATAACACTTCTAAAATGTGTATCCATTTTTTGGCACCTATTATATATTATATATTATATATATGTATGTATTTCTTATTGAGTGAGTTATGGTAGTTGGTGTTTTTGAGGAAGTGGTCCATTCAGTCTAAGTTGTCAAACTTTTTGTATATAAAGTTGTTCATAACAGTTCTTTATTTTCCTTTGGATACCTGCAGGGTCTGTAGTGATGGCCCCTCTTTCATCCCCGATATTGGTGGTTTGTGTCTTCTCTCTGCTTTTGTCAGTTTTAATTTTAAAATTGACAATTTTATTGATCTTTTCAAAGAACAGTTCTTTGTTTTATCAGTTTTCCCTATTGTTTTTCTGTTTTCAGTGCCATAGGTTTCAGTGTTGCCTTATTTATTTCCTTTATTCTGTTTGCTTAGAGTTTATTTTGCTTTTCTTTTTCTTGATTCTTTAGATGGGAGCTTAGATTATTGATTTGAGACTTTTCTTCTTTTCTAATGTAAGCAGTTAGTGCTATAAATTTCCTTCTTGGCACTGCCTTAGCCATGCTCCACAAATGTTGATATGTTATATTTTCATTTTATTTTACTTCAGAGTATTTTTTGTTTTCATTGAACTCTCCTCTTTGACCCATGGATTATTTTGAAGAGTGTTGTTTAGTTTCCAAGTGTTTAAAGACTTTCCAGTTAACTTTCTATTATTGATTTCTAGTTTGATTCCACGTTGCTCAGAGAACATACACTGTATGTTTTCGATTCATTTAAATTTGTTAAGGTTTGTTTTATGACCCAGGATATGGTCTATCTTGGCATATGTTCTGTGGGCATATGCTGTTGAGTGGAGTCTTCTATTATTGTTGATTAAGTCCTGTGGGATGCTGCTGCTGAATTCTTCTATTCTGGCTGATTCTCTGTCTAATTGTTTATATCAATTGTTGAGAGTGGTACCGAGGTCTCCAACTATAATTGTGAAGTTTTCTATTTCTCCTGTCTATTCTATAACTTTTTGCTTCACATATTTTGCAGCTGTTGTTTGGTGCACACACAATTAGAATAGCTATGTTTTCTTGGCAACTGACCCTTTTATCATGAGTCCCTCTTGGTCTCTGGTAATTTTCTTTGCTTTGGCATCTACTTTATCTAATAATATAGCCAATCCTGCTTTCCTTTTATTAATGTTTGCATAATATATCTGTTTCTATCCTTCTACTTTTTTACCACTTTAACCATTTTTAAGTGAACAGTGACATTAACTTTGTTCACATTGTTATAATCATTACCATTGTCCATCTCCAGAACTTTTTTCATCTTCCAAAACTGAAACTCTATACTTACTAAACAATAACTCTCCATTTCCCCCCTCACCAGCTACTTTCTGTCTCTATGAATTTGACTATTATTCATACCTCATATAAGAGAAATAATACAGTATTTGTCCTTTTGTGATTGGTTTCTTTCACTTAGCACAATGTATTCATTTATGTAGTAGCACATGTTAATTTTTTTAAGAGTTAATAATATTACATTGTATGTCTATACCACATTTTGTTTAACCACTCAACCATTTACGGACACATGAGTTGCTTCCACTTTTTGGCTATTGTGAATAATGCTGCTATGAACATGGGTGTACAATACCTTTTCAAGTCCCTGCTCCCATTTGCATTTCTTTTGGGTAAGCACTCAGAAGTAGAATTGCTGTATCGTTTAGTAATTTCTTGTTTGATTTTTTTTGAAGAACTGCCATCCTGTTTTTTATAGTGGCTGCACCAGTTCATTACCAGTAGTGCACAAGAGTTCCAATTTCTCCACATTCTTACTAACGTTTGCTATTTTCTGGTGTGTGTGTGTGTGTGTGTGTGTGTTTAATAGCCATCCTAGTAGGTGTGGAGTGGTGCTATCCTTTTACTTTTAACCTGCCTTTATCGTTATATTTGCAGTGCAGTTAATTTCTTATAGACAGAATATAGTGGGATCATGTTTTTTGAACCTCTCAGCAAATCTGTCTTTTAATCGGTATTTTTAGTCCCTTTACAGTTAAAGTAATTATTAATATGTTAGGACTTAAGCCTGCCATTTTATTTTTTGCTTTCTGTTTGTTCTCTCTGTCTTCAATTTCTTTTTCCCACATTCTAGTGGGTTTCTTGAATATTTTTTAGAATTCCATTTGGATTTATCTATAATTTTTTAGTTTATCATTTATCTCTTTATATACATTTTTAATGGTTGCTCTAGTTATTACATTATAAGTACATATTTATCACAGACTTTTTTATTCTAAAAAATAGCTACAGGAAGTTCTCTATACAAAAAGGAAAATGAAAAAAGAAGGATATTTGGAATATAAGGAAGGAAGAAAGAAGATAGTATGCAAAAATATGGATAATTATAATAGGTTTTAGTTCTCCTCTTGAGTTTTCTAAATTCCAATGATGGTTGAAGCAAAAAAAACACAATACTGTCTAATGCAGTTCTGAATGTATCTAGAGGAAGTATTTAAAGCAGTAATATTTAAAAACAAAGGAGCATAAATTAATATAAATGGAGGTAGGGTTTCTATACTCCACTCAAACTGGTAAAATAACTACACCGGAATGTGTTCATTTTCTCTTCACTCCTGAAAGATTTTAGCTAGCTGTAAGATTTTAACCATTATTTTCTTTCAGCACATACTTATGTTGGTCAGACACAGTGGCTCATTTTTATAATCCTACCACTTTGGGAGGCAGAGGTGGGAGGATCACTTAAGGCTAGGAGTTCGAGATCAGCTTGGGCAACATAGCAAAATCCTATCCCTATGAAAATAAAAATTAATAAATAAAATTAGGCAGACATGGTGGTGTGTTCCAGTAGTTCCAGCTACTCTGAAGGCTGGAGTGGGAGGATTGCTTGAGCCCAAAAGTTCGAGGTTACAGTGAGCTGTGATGGCACCACTGCAACTCTGGCTTGGGTGAAAGAGCAAGTCTCTGTATCTAAAAAAGAAAAAAAAAAGAAAGTATTACGCTAATTTCTCCTGTTCTCCATGGTTTCTGATGAAAAATCCACTGTCATGTAAATAAGCTTTTCCTTATAGGTAAGGTTTTATTTTTCTCCAGTTGTTTTCAAGGTTTTTTATTTGTCTTTAACTTTCAGAAACTAAATTATTATGTGTTTGGGTGTGGATTTCTTTGAGATTATCCCATTTGGCATTTGCTCAGCCTCAGGAATCTGTAGTTTTATATCTCTTGCTAAATTTGGGGACTTGTCAGTGATTGTTTCTTCAGATACTTTTTTACTCCTTCCCTCTTTTCCTTCTCTTTCTAGGACTCCAATGAAACAAATGTTAGATCTTTTGTTATATTCTCACAGGTACCTGAAGCTCTCTTTGATTGTGTGGGACATGTTCCCCAGTCTATATTTTCTTTATTGTTCAGATTGGATTATTTCTATTTTCCTATCTTCCAGCTCACTGATTCTTTCCTCTGTCCCCTCCATTCTCCTCTTGAGCCCATCCACTAAGTTTTTTAATTTTTCTTATTGTATTTTTCAGTTCTAAAACTCATTTGGCTCTTTTTTATATTGTCATTTTATTGTTGAGATTTCTTTTTTTGTTGAGGCTTTCTATTTTTCTACTTATTTCTAGTATGCTCATAACTGCTTGTTGAAACACTTTTATCGTGGTTGCACTGAAACCATCATCAAATGACTCCATCATATCTGTCATTTCTCTGTTGGCATCTATCAACTGTCTTTTTCATTCATTTTGAGATCTTCTTGGTTTTTAATATGATTAGTGATTTATAACTGAAACCTGGACATTTTGATATTATTTTCCAATTTGGCTAGCTTTCTTTGACACTGCTCAAGCAGGGGAAAAGGAGATTGTGCTGCCTCCTTATTACTATGTGGAAGGAGAATCCTAGGCTCCACCCTCAGCCTCCATTGACACAGGAAGAGGGGAGTGTGCCTCCTTGTTACTGCTGTGCAGGACTTCTGGCTCCCAACATGGTTTCCACTAATGCCATTGCGGAGATGGCCTCATCACTGGGCAATGGTGAAAGTCCTGACTCTCCACTGGGTCTCCTCTAACACCATCCCAGCCAGTGATGGAGGGTACATCATTACTATTGGGTGGGGGTGGAAATCCAAGCTCCCTGAATGTTTTCCCTGATGCTGTTGGGAAGATGGGTGCCTTACCAGCCAGAAGGGATGAAAGTCTATCTCCCTACTTTGCCTCCTCTGATATCACTCTGGTGGGGATATTGAGGCTCCTCATTAAGGCACCAAGAAGGCATAAGTCTGGACTTCCCACATGGCCTTTACTAGTGTGGGTGAAGGTGGGCCAAGGTGTTTTCTGTGGTATGTGGCTGGAATAAACCTGTTATTACCTAAAAGATTTCTGTCTTGCTAGGCTGCCCCTTTCCTCGTCCTTTGGCTAGAAAGAGCAAGCTTTCATGGGAGCATTTTTGTTTTCAGGTTGCTGGCTTCTTCGACTGCAAGTATGGGATAGATGAGGCAACACACACACACACACACACACACACACACACACACACACAGAGAGAGAGAGAGAGAGAGAGAGAGAGAGAGAGAGAATCAGAGACAGAGAGACAGAGACAAAGAAAAGTCATCACTGTATAATTCCTCAGGACCCAAGGTCCCTAACCACTCTGCCTTCTTCTCTCCACTTTTCAGAGTCTTTTTTTTTTTTTTCATATATAATGCCCTTGGTTTTAAGTTGTAGGCGAAATAGGGGAAAGTATGTCTATGCCATCTTCCCAAAAGTAGAAGTCCAAGAGAATGATTTTTAGCAGTGGAATTTTTTTAATGAGACTAATATCTAGAATAGCATAATTTTGTTTAGTCAAAATCAATAAAGATTATGGATTTTTATATATAACCAAAGGCATGAGAATGATCATCAGCATTTACTACTCTGTTCTGAGACACAGTAATAGTTGTGACATGTGAAAAATACTCCTCTGTGATCAAAAACATCTGGGAAATCCTGCATTTTATCCTCCTCTCTCTACTTTGGGACCTTCAATGAAATTAGCATATTAAATGCTCTGAGAAGATCTGCTGTAAATAATGTGCTTAATTTTTTTAATCCAGTGTTTCCCAAATTAAACCAAGCAGGAAACATGCTTTCCCAGAATATCTAATAATATTCTGTAATCGTGTCCACTTTGGAAATATTAAGCCATATTACCCAGGAAGTTATCTCAGGACTCAGCCTCTGCCAGGATGGGGACTGGCACCTGTGTGAGCAGATGGATATTCTGTCTTGATGAAACATGCACAGCAGAGCGATGGAGGGAACATAGTGATCTTTGCATTTTCCCAGCTCTAGTAACCTCTGCACCTTCATCTTCTTTTTTTAAAATCTGCACCACCACTACAAGGTAAGAGGAAAAGGCAGTACTCTCTTCATCTTGCAGATGGCAAAAAGAGGCCCAGAGAAATAGAAGTATATTCCTACAAGAGCCAGATTCAGAACTGCAGCCTTTGGACTACAGTGCCCTTCATAACCACTGATCCCCTGCGATTCCAGGCTAGACCCCTATCCTGCCAGAAGCAGATGCAATCCAACCTCCTGCACCAGCCCTCCAGGATCCTTTGCCATGAATCCTAGCTGAGTCGCCCCAGCAGAGAAACCCCCAAGGGGTTTCTAGAACATTGCTCCCTGCTCACTGCCCCATCCTGGCTCTGCCAGGATGTCCTTCCTGCTTTCCAGAAATCTTTGTTCTATGGAAAACAAGTGCTGTTTTCCAGAACAGAACCTCAGGGGGGTGAGAGGAAGCTAGAATCCTAAATACAGGATGAGGATCAAAATTGCTCCATGACCCTCATTTCCTCTTCAGCCATCACAACCCACCGTGCAAATCAAGAGAGGAAGTGGCTGAGACTTCAGAAATTGGATTTACTGGGAAGAAATGATCCCAGTAAACACAGCCTTCAAGCAGCACACTCCCTGCTCCCAGAACTACACAATAGCGACTTGTCTGCCATGTTGCCTTCAGGGAATGGGGAGGAGGAAATGGCCACTATTACTTTGAGGAAGGTTCAGCAAGAGGGCAAGTTCACCAAATAACATGGGACACAGAATCATGCTATAAAAATGAAACATTTGTCCCAGAAAAGAGCTCCTGTATGAAGGTTTACATTTTTCTGCCTTCGTGGTTATACCACAGCCTCCCTTTTCTCTGCAAATGTGCAAGCATGAGGGCAATTCTTCAAAAAGAGAAGACATAAGAGAGAGAACAGGGGATGCTATGGTTAATATCATTGGTCTGACTGAGCTTGCCAGAAGATGGAATTTACTCTGGCCCAGCAATTAATTCTGCCTTCCCACTTAACAATTCTTCTTGCTGCTGAAGACATTAACTGAGGCATAAATTCTTAAATGTTTCCCCAATTAGCCTGGCCTGGCCGTTGCAACGGCTATAGGATTTTGCTTTAAGTCGTCGAAGGCCACTGTTAAAATCTAGCTATAACCTGTAAGAGAGAAAACACTGCTTGTTGTTTTCTCTTCAGCTTGGATTCGCTTTTCCAGCTTGACCAGTTAGGCTTAAGGAATCAGACATAGACACAATGTAGATCTGATTGGGAGGGAGGTCAAAAAAACGTGGAGCAAGCCCAAACAGTAGGCCCAAGAGGGGTCCCCAAAAGTCACTGTGGTCAGTCTGGGGTTGGCATGAGAACCCTGGGCACTTGAGGCAAGCCCTGGAGACACGGAGAGGAAAAGAGGGCTGTGAAAATTCAGGTGAAGGAGTACAAAAAACCAGCTCTCGATCACAGCTTAGACCACAGCTCCGCCCCCAGGGGGCCCTGGCACACTATCCTCTGGGTGGAACCACCAGGAAGGAACAAGGAGAGTCAAGAAAGCTGGCTTCCCAGCCAGAGTCTGTCTTCACCCCTTAACTACATGGCCTGGGGCAACTGCTTCACCTTCAAGACAACTTTCTCCTTGGGTTAGATCCACTCCAAGGCCACTTCCAGCTCTAACATCACATGATTTTAAAAAATATTTTAGAGTTTTTTCTTTTTTTCCCCCAGATTTACATTTTTATTACATATTCACCTTCACCAATTATAGAAGTGCATAAAGTAGAAAGTGAGAGACACTGCCCAGCTCCTCAGCCCCGCTACTCCCAGGCCATTGTCCCTGGGATTTTATTTTCAGATGTTTAGAGCAGAGAATTTAGGATCATGGGCCTCAGACCCTATGGACTGGTTCAAATCCATGTTCTGCTCCTTTTCAGCTGTGAGGACTTAAATACAGCTGTCCCCTCCTGCTTTCTCACCTGTGAAACTAGAACAGTAATAGTACCTGCGCTTCTATAAACTAACACATAGAAATGCTGCAGTGTCTGAACATAGTGTCCCACACATGTCAGCTGTCTTTATTGCATCTGACCTCCACTTATAGTAAGGAAGTAATTAATACACCAGACCAGAGCATTACCTTCAGGGAGCTCACAGTTTAAAGTTAGCCACTTCCCTTTCCCAAGTGTCAAGACCCACTTTTTATCTGTTCCATGCCCCACTGTGTGTCCATTTTATAGAGAGAAGGAGACACTGATTAGAATAGAGAGTAAGGAGGCTAAGACCAAAGGACTCATCGCCCCATGAGCTCCTGGGTGGGATCAGGAGACAGAATCAGGCATTAGGTAAAAACTGAGGCAATCTGAGCGGAGTATGAACTTTATAGTTAATAATAGTGTATTGATTGGTTAATTGGTTGCAACAAATATATTATACTATTGTAATATGTGAAAAAAGAATAAATGAAAATAAGTCAAATTGCTAAAAAAAAGAAAAGAAAAGAAAAGAAAGAAAGAAAGAATAGAGAGTACATAAGGAACTGCCCAGGTATCTTAGGCTGAGCAAGGTGGCTCAGATCTGGAGTCCCAACACTCTAGGAGGCTGAAGTGTGAGGATCACTTGAGTCCAGGAGTTTGAGGCTATAATGAGCTATGATCGCACCACTGCACTCCAGCCTGGACAACAGAGGACGATCCTGTCTCTAAAACTAAATAAATAGATAGAAAGATGATAGGTAGACAGATTGATAGATAGATAGAAAGAATATCTTAAACGAGCATTGCAGAAAAAGCAACAAAGGTTTTCTATTAATAATGGTTTTTAAAATTTTATATTTTAAAGATGTGGGTTACAAATCAGGGTTAGTTATACAAATATTCATTATGTAGGAACACTCATTGATGAAGTGTACCCCCTCCCCTGGCAGTTTCCCACTGCTGCCAATTCCACCCCTCTCTCCCCTGGCAGTTTCCCACTACTGAAAATCCCTTTCTTATAGTATAATGTTAATTGTTCAAGGTCTGCATATGAGTGAGAACATGTGGTACTCAGTTCTTTGTTTCTGTGACAGATCACTCAGTATTATAGACTCTAAGTCCATCCAAGTTGTTGCAAAGTTCATAATTTTGTCCTTCTTTATGGCTGCATAATAGTCCATCATATATATGTACCACATTTTTTTTAATCCAGTCCTCTTTCGTTGAGCCGCAGGGGTGGTTCCATGTTTTGTAATTGTGAATAATGCTGCAATAAACATACATGTTCAGGTATCTTTTTTATAGAGTGATTTGAGTTCCTCCAGGTATATTCCCAGCAGGGGGATTGCCGGGTGGTATAGAAGATCGATTTTTACATCTTTTAGGAATTGCCACACTCTTTTCCATAGAGGTTGTACTAGTTTACACTCTCACCGACAGTGTAGAAGTGTTCCCTTTTCGCTGCATCCTCTCCGGCATCTGTTGTTTTTTTTTAGTTATTGACGATGGCCATCCTAACTGGAGTTGTGTGGTAGCTCAGTATGTTTTTAATTTGCATTACTTTGATGACTAGTGAGGCTGAGCATTTATTCGTGTATCTGTTGACTGCTTGTATGTCTTCTAATGAGAAGTCTATTCATATCTTTGGCCCACTTTGTAATGGGGCTGTTTATTTTTTCTTTTCAGCACATTTGAGTTCCTTGTAGATCCTAGATTTTAGGCCTTTGTCAGACATACAGTTGGCAAATATTTTTTCCCAGTCTATGGACTGTCTGCCTGCTCTCTTGATGGTTTCTTTGGCTGTGCAGAAGCTTGTCAGTTTGATGAGTTCCCACTTGTCTATCTTACCTCTTATGGCATGAGCACTTGGGGTTTTGATCAGGAATTGATTGCCACTTCCAATTCCCATAAAGGTTCTTATAGTTTAAGGTTTTATGTTTAAGTCTTTGATTCATTAGCGTTGATTTTTGTGTATGGTGATAGGTAGGGGGTCTTGTTTTAATCTTCTGCATGTGGTCAGTCAGTTTTCCCAGCACCATTTACTGATAGATTCTTCTCTCCCCAGAGGTTGATGGTGGAGGTTTTGTCGAAGATGAATTGGTTGAGAAATTGAGGTGTTGCTTCTGGGATCTCTATCCTGTTCCATTGGTTTATATGCCTGTTCTTGTACCAATACGAGGCTGGCTGTTTTGATTATTGTAGCTTTATAATAAAGTTTAAAAGTCGGGGAGTGTGATACCTCCTGCTTTGGTTGTTTGTTTGTTTGTTTGTTTGTTTGTTTGTTTGTTTTTGTGTTTTTTTCCTGAGGATTGTTTTGGCCATTCATGGTCATTTATGTTTCCATATGAAGTCCTGCATTGTCTTTCTAGGTCTGAGAAGAATGCTGCTGGTGATTTACTGGGTATTGCATTAAATCTGTAGATTGCCTTCAGTAAGATGGATATCTTATAACAATGTTGATTCTTCCAATCCATGAGGATGGAATATTTTTCCACTTGTTTGTGTCATCTTTGATTTCTTTGAGCAGCGTGTTGTAGTTTTTGTAGGTCTTTCACTTCTTTGGTTAAGAAGATGCCAAGGTATTTCTTTTGTGTGTGTGTGGCTATTGTGAATAGGATTGTGCTTTTTATGTGGGTTTCTGTTTGTTTATTGTTGGTGCATAGGATGCAACTGTCTTTTGCACATTTATTTTATACCCTGAGACTTTGCCAAAATCTTTTATTGGTGCAAGGAGGTTTTTGACAGATTCTCTTGGGTTTTTGAGGTATAGAATCATGTTATCTGCAGAGAGGGATAACTTAACTTCCTCTTTTCCTATTTGAATACTCCTGATTTTCTTCTCTTGTCTGATTGCTCTAGTTAGGACTTCCAATACTATGTTGAACTGGAAGACTAAAAGTGGGCATCCTTGTTTTATTCTGGTTTGGGGGGAAATGGTTCCAATTTCTGACTGTTTAGCAGTATGCTAGCTGTGGTTTCTCATAGATGGTTCTCAATATTTTGAGGTATGTTCCATCTATGTCTAGATGTTTGAGGGTTTTTATCAAAAAGAGGTGCTGGAATTTATCAAAAGCTGTTTCCATGTCTAATGATATAATAATGCAGTTTATGTTTTTTCATCTGTTGATGTATTTAATTACATTTATGGTCTTGTGGATGTTTAACCAGCCCTGCATCCCGGGGATGAAGACTACTTGGTCATTGTGGATAATTTTTGAGATGTGTCGTTGGATCAACTTTGCTAGAATCTTGTTGAGAATTTTAGCACCTATGTTCATTAAGGATATTGGCCTGTAGTTCTCTTTCTTTGTTGGATCTTGACGTGGCTTTCATAAAATGATTTGGGGATAGTTCCATCATAAAATGATTTGGGGACAAAATGATTTGGGGATAGTTCCTTCATAAAATGATTTGGGGATAGTTCCATCTTTCTCAATTGTCTGGAATATTTTCAGTAGGATTGGTATCAGCTCCTCCTTGTATGTTTTGTAGAATTCTGCTAGAAAGTCATCTGGTCCAGGGCTTTTTTTTTTTTTGCCGATATTTTCTTATGACATAGTCGATTTCTTGCATGGTTATTGGTCTATTTAGGGTCTCAATTTCTTGTTGTTTCATCCTGGGGAGCTTGTGCGATATCATAAAGTCCTCCATTTCATTTAGGTTTTCAAGTTTGTTTCCATACAAGTGTACATAGTAATCTCTGATAATCTTTTTATTTCTTCAGTGTCATTTGTGACTTGATCTTTTGCATTTCTGATTGTGTTTGGGAGCTTTTCTTTCTTTTTCTTGGTCACTCTAGCTAGGGATCCATCAATCTTGTTTATTCTTTCAAATAACCAGCTTTTTTTTCTATTATATTTTTGTCTTCTATGTCCTAAAATTTGTTGAAGTTAGGGGTTTTGGTGGTGTTGCTTTTCCAGCTTCCTTAGGTAATTTGTTTGGCTGTTAACTTGAGATCTTTCCATTTTCTTCATGTGTGTCCATAGAGCTGTGAATTCCCCTCTTAAGACTGATTTCATGGCATCCCAGAGATTTTCATTTGTTTTCAGGAATCTTTTAATTTCTGTTTTGATTTCCATGTTGACCCAGGAGTTGTTCAGCATCATGCTGTGTAGTGTCCATGTCTTTGTGGGTTTTGGGGGAACTTTGTTGGTGTTGATATTTATTTTTATTCCACTGTGGTCTGAGAAGGCTCATGGCAATATTTCAATCTTATGAAATTTGTTTATACTTGATTTATAGCCGAGGATGTGGTCGATCTTAGAGTATGCTCCATGTGGTGACAAGTAGAATGTATATTCCGTGGTTGTTGGGTAGAGTGTTCTGTAGTTATCAATTAAGTCCATTTGGTCAAGCATCACATTGAGGTTCCAGATCTCCTTGTTGATTTTTTGTCTTGATGATCTGTCTAAGATTGTGAGTGGGGTATTTAAGTCCCCAGCTATGGTAGTGTTAGAGTCAATATCTTTTTTTAGTTTACCTAGAAGCTGCTTTATGAAAGTTGGTGCTCTTCTGTTGGGTGTATGTATATTTAGGATGGATATTTCTTGTTGGTGGATTGAACCTTTTTTTATTATGTAGTGACTTTCTATATCTTCTTTAATTTTTGATAGCTTACGTGGTATTTTTTTTCTGATATTAAGATCACAACTCCTGCTTTCTTTTGTGTTTCATTGACCTGAAAATTTGTTTTCCATTCTCTTACTTTAAGTCTGTGAGTGTCCTTTCTGGCAAGATGAGTCTCTTGGAAACAACATATTGTTGCATCATTATATTTTATCCAATTTGCCATTCTGTGTCTTTTCAGTGATGCATTTAGTCCATTCACATTCAGGCTAATTATTGAGATGTGAGAGTTTATCCCTGTCATGAGATTCTTATAGAGCTTGTTGTTGCTGTTGCTGTTTGTTTATTTGTTTGTAGTCTTTCTTTTGATTTTTGAGTTGATCTTTGTGTGTTTTCAGTCTTTTTCCTGCATTCTTGTGAAGGGCATTGTTGTTCTTTTTTTTTCCTTTCTTCTGTGTTTGATACTTTCTTAAGTGTTTCTGATAGAACTGGTCTGGAGGCAGTGTAAACTCTTAGGGATTGAATGCCTGGGAAGAATTTTTGTTCTCCATCATTGTTGAAACTTAGCTTAGGTGAGTAGGTAATTGGTAGTTGAAATTGTTTATCTTTGAGAACTTTGAAGATTGGACTCCAATATCTCCTAGCCTGAAATGTTTCTGCAGATAAGTTTTTATTGTTTGCAGATAAGTTTTTATTGCAATTCTAATTGATTTTCCCTGGCAGGTAGTCTGACATTTCTCTCTTGCTGCCTTTAGGATTTTTTTTTTTTTTTTTTTTTTGAGTTGGAGTCTCATTCTGTCGCCCAGACTGGAGTGCAGTGGCTGCTCCCAGCCACCGTAGCCTTGACCTGCTGGGCTCCGGTGATCCTTCTGCCTCAGCCTTTTGTGTAGCCAGAATTACAGGTGCGCGCTACCATGCCCAGCTAATTTTTTGATTTATTGTAGAGATGAGGTCTCGCCTGCCCAGGTGATTTTTTTCTTTTATACCTACATTTGTGTAAGCGAATTACTATGTGTCTAGAGTTGGTCTTCTCATTTGTTGTCTTGCAGGGGTTCTCTGAGTTTCTTGTGTTTGAATGGTCATATCTCTGATGAGTTGAGGAAAGTGTTCTTGGATAATTTCATGGAATGTTCTAGGGTGGTCTCCATCTATATGTCTATCTGTCTGTCTGCCTGAGGGATTTCGATTAATCTTAGGTTCAGTCTCTTGATATAAGTGCTTATCTCTTGGAGGTTTTGTTCTGTCTTCTTAAGCTTCTTTTCTGTTTCTAACAGTTTGCGTTAGTGCCATATTTTGGACCTCAGATTATTTCTTCTGCTTGGTTAATTCTTCTTTCCATGTTTATCAGTTTATTTATTTCATTCACTGTATTCTTTATTGCTGTTATGTCAGTGATCAACTCCTTCATTCTTTCTTCTTGTCTCTCCTCATTTCTATTTATTCTCTCTATTAATTGACATATGGGTTTGTAGTTTGAGACCAGTCATTCTAGGGGTTCTTCACTGTTTGAGTTCTGAAGTCTGCATTCTCAGTTGTCCTCCCAGGAATCTGTATGGGACCCATATTCTTCCTTTGGTTTTCTTTATGTGTAGGTTAGCCTCCCCCTTTTTTAATTAACCTCTTCTTTAATTCTGCTGTTCAATGATGGGGGTATAGCTTTTATTTCTGTTTGCTCAGTCTCCTATTCTTCCTTATGTAGATACTCTGCTTTGTTCAATTTTAAACACCCCTGGACTAGGAGTGGGAGACTGCTTTTTACAGTTTTGAGATTTTTTTTTTTTTTTTGAGTTGGAGTCTCACTCTGTCACCCAGACTGGAGTGCAGTGGCCACTCCTGGCCACCGCAGCCTCAACCTGCTGCGCTCCGGCGATCCTTCCACCTCAGCCTTCCAAGTAGCTGGAACTACTGGTACGCGCTACCACACCTGGCTAATTTTTGCTTTATTGTAGAGATGAGGTCTCATCAAGTTGCCCAGGTGGGTCTCAAACCCATGGGCTCAGGCAATCCACTCACCTCAGCCTCCCAAGGCCTGGGATTACAGGCTGAGCCACTGAGCCCGGCTGGTTTTGAGATTTAATTAAGGGGAGAGCTATGATTCAGAAGCTATCTGCAAATCCCAGTATCTGCTGACAGGTATGTGAGCCCCCTGGAACCTACTTCCCATCTACTTATAATCTGTCCATGCAATGGGGTGCATGTTTGCTCCCTGAAAGCAAAATGAGGTAAGAAAAAGTAAAAGAATGGAAAAAGGAAGGAGGAAGATGAAAGAGAGGTGGAGAGAGAGAGAAGGCGAAGAGACAAAACAGACAGGCATACCAACTAACAAAGAAACAGAGAAACAAAGACAGAAAAAACAAACAATAAAAACCCATACAGATAATCCTACAAACAACAATTCCTGTTGATGTACTCACCTCAAAAATACCCATACACAAACAGAAATTCTAAAAAAAAAAAATTAAAATAACAGAAACAAAGCAAGTACAAAAATATAAACAAAAACAGAAAGAGAGAAAAAAAAAACAAATAAAAAAAGAAAAAAAACTTGCTCTGTGGCCATTTCTGTAACTCCAGGTCCCATTCAGATTTCACTGCCTGCTGCATTAAGGAGCAGCTCTGATCTCCAGCCTATCTCCTCTGCTCTCAGCAAAGAATGATAGGGTTGCTCTCAGCATGGGTCTGATGCCCATGGACTACTGTGGGAGGAAGATGGATCAGAACCAGACTCACCCAATTTGTCTGCCGCCGCTGCTGCTGCTGTTGTCAAGTCTCACACTCAGATTTGACATGTCTGTGCCTGTTCAAGCATGGGGGAGGGGCATTTGTGTCTCGGAGTTTGATAAGGGGATAGCCTCTGGGTCCCAGGTTGGAGGTTGGGGCAGAGCTGGGCAGGAAAATGCAAGTCTCTGCCCAGTCGCAGGACAGAGATGATGGTGCCAGTTGGCATCTCCTCACAAGTGGTGGGTCTCCATTCCAGATTTTCACATCCTGCCTTCTCCATGGTCCTGGGACTCATGTCCAGTCTACTGTGGCAGGTGATGGCATGGGCCAGGTGCCAGGTGGTGAGAAGCAGCTGTTCTCTGCTGCCTCCTCTTAAGAGAGCCCCGAGAACAGCAGACAATCCTGCACACCAGGGGCTCCAATCTCAGGGCAGTAGTGAGTTGCAGTCATCTCCAGAGGATAGTCCTGGATACATGAACCCAAGTCTTGCCTCAGACAAACTTTCACTCACCTACCAGCACACACCCACTTACACAGAGAGTCTTTATGGACATTCACTTTTGCAGAGAGTCTCACACTCTGACCTGTTGCGTCGCCATCTTGTCCCTCCCCTCCAATTATGTTTTTTAAAATTCTATTCCATGCAGAAATTTCCAATCATCCATGACTGGTGTTTAATACTCTGCAGCAGAGGAATGTTTATTTTTGCAGAAAACAAACATATTCCTCCTGTTCCCATGCACCTCTCAAGGGCTATCTATGTCTTATCTTCCACCTGTACCCAAAAATGAGCTGATGATATTTCCAGGTTCCCCAGCAGGGTCCCCATCCAAATGCATCCCATCGGCTTCTCCAGCTCATGATCACAATAACTCACCCTTGGGTTGATTTGGGAGCCTGTGACCTCAGGCTCCCAGTCCTCCCTATTGACCAGGCCCAGTGAGTCTTTCTCTCCTGCTCCCTGAGTTCCAACTTTCCCTTCCTCTGATTCCTTAATGCTTTGTACAAGTTATAGAGAAGAATCAGGGACTGACAGAAACCAGGGGCGGGTCAGAATCAGAACTTCCATAGGTCTCAGTATCTTCATCTTTTAAAATGAGCCAATAATAGTGTTTGCTTCACAGGCTAGCAGAAAAGATAGATATGATAATGTCGATAAAATGCCTAGCATCATGTCTGGCACATAGATAATGCTCAAGAAAAATTGTTCCTCTTGTCATTTCCCATTGGAATTTCATTTGTCAGCCTGTCTGCCTCTATAGATTGTGAGCTCCTCAAGGCCAGAACTATGCCTTATCTGTACCTCTGATTCTCTGTGGCTCTAAACTCTACAACAGTAGTGGTATATGTAGGTACCCAGGGTATCAGTTATCTATTGCTATGAACACGTGCTACAGAGTGAACTGAACTTATTTTATTTTTTTTTTGAGTTGGAGTCTCACTTTGTTCCAGGCTGGAGTGCAGTGCATGATCATGGCTCACTGCAGCCTCAACCTCCTGGGCTCAGGCAATCCTGCCTCAGCCTCCCAAGTAGCTGGGACTATAGGCACATAACACCACATCTAGCTTTTTTTTCTTTTTGTTTTAGAGACAATGTTTCCCTATGTTGTCCAGGCTGGTCTCAAACTCCTGGGTTCAAGCAATCCCCCACTTTGGCCTCCCAGATTTCTGGGATTACAGATATGAGCCACTGTTCACAGTCCCTGAACTGAACTTAAAACAATATTTTGTGCATGATTCAGCAAAAGCTGTTTAAGCCAAGCTCTGCTGGGTGGTTCTTCTGGCCTTGGCTGGGCTCAGCTGCAGGTCACATAGGCTCTGCTTCTGAGGATGGAGGAGGGGAAAGAAGAGATGGGCCACATGTCTGCTCAACCAGTAGCCCAGCCTGGGTTTATTCAACAGAACCCAAGCATAGCAATGTTCTGAGAGAGAGCAGAAAGACAACAGGTCTCTCAAGGCCTTTTTAAATGGGCACATTGTTTCTTCTACTACATTCTATTGGCCAGAGAAAACCACAAACCCAGTTGAGATAAGCAGTTGGGATAAGTAGACTCTGTCTCTTAATAGGAGTGGTGAAGTCACATTTTAAAGGATGTGCATGGATTCAGAAAGGGGTGGGAATTGCTGCCATGTTTGTGATCTACCACACCCAGTTTTTCAAATGAAAGAGGTTAGTTAGAGAGGGAAGAATGAACCAAAAGCACAATAAGAAGAAAAGAAAACTCCAATTTATGTCCTTACAATCATGGGCAAGGACACTTAAATTCTAGGTTGCTCAATATAAGAGAGATGAAAATTGACCTCTCAAACCATTAAGTCGTTGAGAGTTCTCTAAGGTACAGTGAAGAGAATATGTGCCAATTGGGGCATAAATCAAGACACTCCTTTTCCAGAGTCTTGGGAAGGCAGATGAGCCTGGATTTATCGAGGACACTCAGTCTCCTGACAGCAGTATAATTACAGACTCCAGCATCATTAATCAGCAATCCGCTGACGACTGAGGAAGTCTATAAACCTCTAACTTTCTCTCTTCCAAAATTGATTCAACTTAAAAACAATTATTTAAATTCCACATGCTTGAGTATTTGACTTAGGAGAAGGTAGGGAAAATATCAAAAAGAGAAGTTTGGGCTGGGCTCTGTGGTTCAGCCTGTAATTCCAGCACTTTGGGAGGCCAAGGCGAGTGGATTGCTTGAGCCCACGGGTTCGAGACCCACCCGGGCAACTTGGTGAGACCTCATCTCTACAATAAATCAAATATTAGCCGGGCATGGTAGTGCGCGCCTGAATTCTGGCTACTTGGAGGGCTGAGGCAGAAGGATCGCCGGAGCCCAGCAGGTTGAGGCTGCGGTGACTGGGAGCATGCCTCTGCACTCCAGTCTGGGTGACAGAGTGAGACTCCAACTCAAAAAAAAAAAAAGAGAAGTTTGTGTTGTTTATTAATCTCCACCTTCAGAACATCTTTTATTAGCCGTTCAATAAATTTTACACATACACACACACACACACACACACACACACACACACACACACACACCCCTTCTATCAGAGAAACTCTCACCAAGGATCCTCTAGCTGTGATCTCAGAAAACTCAATTCAGTGTTGTCAGGGGGCTCACTAGCCTAAAAAATCACAGGCATGGAGTTAGGTGACTTCCATTGAGCCAGCCACCCAGACAGGCTAAGTAAGTCTCCATCCATGGGTAATCATCCTTTCCAGAGGTTCATTATCCTTCTAGATTACCCTTTCCTTCAATCCCAAATAAAACAGTATTGACATTGAGAAAAGTCTCCATTCTACCCACTATAGGAAGTCCAGCATCTCTCAACGTATCTGTGAATTTCCAGAGGCAGGGACTCACATTCTTCTGGTCAGCACTTGCTTACAGTCTGCTTCCTCACTGCACCCCAATTTCTGTAGTGCCCACCTCTTCCCTTTCTTGAAATGTTCTGCTATGGCACAAAACCTCTTTTCCTTCTTTTTTGCAAAGGTCTTTGTGCACAAGCCACAAGGAACGTTTTTTGGTTTTTTTTTTGAGTTGCAGTCTCACTCTGTCACCCAGGCTACTCATGGCCACCCTAGCATTGATCTGCTGGGCTCTGGCGATCCTTCCACCTCAGCCTTCCAAGCAGCCGAACTACAGGCACATGCTACCACGCCCATGCCACCATGCTAATTTTTGATTTATTGTAGAGACAAGGTCTCACCAAGTTGCCCAGGCTGGTCTTAAACCCATGAGCTCAGGCAACCCACTCACCTCGGCCTCCCAAAGTTCTGGGATTACAGGCTGAGCCACCAAGACCAGTCAAGGAACAGATTTTACTGAAGACTGTGTGGCCAAAAAGGGTAATTACAGTACATAGAACAGAAGGTAAACAGGCAGACATCACTGTTCTTAGTTTTAAGTTTCCTTTGCTTCCCAGTGGGGCTTGCTCTCTGGTCCTATATTCCATATGCCCCACGCCTGTGCCATGTCACTTCCCAGTGGGGCTTGCTCTCTGGTCCTATATTCCATATGCCACAGGCCTGTGCCAGGCCTCTTCGGAGCTCCCTGTAGACCACTTTCCGTCTCTTGTTCTGATCGTCTAGTCGCTCATCTCTTCTCCCACCTGGACACCAATGAGATGCCAACATTTTTTTGGTTTCCCAGAGCAATTTAGCCTTCTTTTATTTGATTTTTACCCATCCAGCCTAGGCCCAGGACTTCAACTATCAGCAGCAGGGGGGCTCCTATCATTTCGTTTCTGAAACAAAAATCCAATTCTCCACCTATGAACCATTATTACTCTCAGACCAATGAAAAAAATGGCACACAACTTTTAAAGTAGCAGGTGTTTTCTATCATCTGCCCACTCTGTCTGCCATGTGATTTGAAAGCTTAGGGATCCTGTCTCACACCCATACCTGACACCCCAACCAGGAAGGTTATCTCCTCAGGTTAGGGGGTTTTATCTAAGAGAGGCACATAATCACACATTTTACTTAATAGAAGTAGCCCACTAGTTCCCAAACTTCTGATGCATATGTTAAAAATACGACTTTCCTAGTCCTATCCTGACACAGCAGACAGTAGAACCTTTTCCCTGGGTGATTCTGATATAAGAGATCAGTTTCTCACACCTTGAGAAACTGCTTTTATGCTTGACCAATACAGGGATGCCAAGGGTCAGATCACCATCTCTGTTGGTTTCCTAGGGCTGCTATAATTACCACAAATTTGGTGGCTTAAACAACACACATTTGCAGCATTATTCACAATGACCAAAAGGTGGAAGCAACCCAAATGTCCATCAACAGATGAATGGATAAACAAAAGGCAATATATCCATTCAGCCTTAGAAACGAAGTTCTGACATTTGCTATGACTTGGATGAACCTTAAGACATAACGATAGAAGAAATAAGCTAGACACAAAAGGATAAGTGGAACTGAATAATTCCACTTATATGCGGAAGAGAAGTCAAATTTATATAGATAGAAAATAGAATATTGGTTTCCAGGGGGTGGAGAGAGGAGAGAACAGAGGATTATTCCCTAATGAATATGGAGTTTCAGTTTGAGGTGATTAAAAAAAAGTCTGGAGATGGATGGTGGTGATGGTTGTATAACAATGTGAATGTATTTATTGTCACCAAACTATACACTTTAAGATGGTTAAAAAAAGATAACTTTTATGTTATAAAGGGTCTATGTTAACATAATTTTTTTAAAGCTAAAAAAAGCATTATCTCACAACTCTGGATGTTAAAAGTTAAAGATAAGTAACTCTGAGCCACATTCAAGATGTCAGCAGAGCTGAGCAGTCTTCTGAGACTCTAGGAAAGGATCTTCCTTCCTCTTCCAGCTTCTGGTGCCTTCTTGGCTCATGGCCGCATCACTCCAATGTATTCACGTCACCTTCTCCTCTTCTCTCCCTGTGTGAAACCTCCCCCCGAAGAACACTTAGGATGGTATCATCTCTCCATCTCAAGATCTTTAGTTTCATCACATCTCCAAAGTCTATTTTTGCCATACAGGGTAACATTCATAGGTTCCAGGAATTAGGATGGGATATCTTTGGGGAGACCATTATTCAGCCTACCAGACTATTTATCAGGGTTCTCAGGGAATGGGACCAGGATGGCGCAGGGAGGAGAGAGGACGTCAAGAACTGGAAATTTAGCCATAGGGAAAGTGGTCTGGGGGAAGGACAGGCAACCTGGGCAGGTCAGGGTACCTTCTGTTGTTTCCTGGTTTTGGGGTGCTCTCCCAACCCACAGGGAGAGCCCAGCTCCAGATGGATCCATTTGTCAAGGAAGGGGGTGGCTGGGTGCAGCAATGATGTCAAGTCACTGCCCAACCTCATGGACTATGGTGGGCTCCAAGGCACACCCAGTGACACAAGCAGGACAGAAGGAGAAGCAGGGAGTAACTACAAGCCCTCTTATGCCTGGCTTGACCCCTGTGAGCGCATTCAAGGTCTGAATAAAGACAAAGAGCCAAATTTAACTCCTACTATGTGCCAAGCACAGAACCAGGTACCCTCCATCCTTAATCTCACCTAATCCCCACCTCAGCCTCAGGAGGGGTATATTAGCCCCTTCACACAGAAGAGGTGCCTGCAGCTCAGAGAAGTGAAGCAATTGTGTTTACAGTTACGTGGTACATCCATCTTCTGAGTCCTGCTGAGGGGAAGTGATCCAACTCAAGTTAGACAAACCTGGGATCATATCCTGGTTCTGTGCTTTACTGGCCATGTAACCTTGGACACCACCTCACTGTACTGGCAGTGTCTACCTCATGGGGTTAATTACTGTAAAGATAAGCACAGTGCTTGGCACAAAAATACTTAGATTACTGATATTAGTATCCCCAGCCCTGCCCAGGGGCAGAGAGCAGGGCCTGCCCCAGCACGGCTCTTCCCTCCCCAGCAAACCCAAGCCATGATGCTGGCTGCTTTGGGACTGTCATCCACAGCCTGCTGTACCAGTCTGGTTGAGAAGCGATTTCTAGGCTGGGTGTGGTGGCTCACATCTATAATCTTAGCACTTTGGGAGACTGAGGCAGGAGACTCACTTGAGCCCAGAAGTTCAAGACCAACCCAGACAATATAGAGAGATTTTTGTCTCTACAAAAAGAAAGATAATTATCCAGGTGTGGTGGCACACACCTGTAGTCCCAGCTATTCAGGAAGCTGAAGTGGAAGGATCACCTGAGCCCAGGAGGTCAAAGCTGCAGTGAGCTGTGATCATGCTACTGCACTCCAGCCTGAGTAACAGAGTGAGACCCTAACTCCAAAAAAACCCAGAGGTTTCTAAACAAAAGAGCTTCTAACTTTGCAACAACTGGCCTCTCCTCATTGCTACCCTGGTGCCTCCCAGCGAGCCCACTATTAACCCTTGGCAAAGCAGAAGGCAGGGAAGCCTCAGGATAATTTCCTGCTTGTCCTCCTCCACCGCCAACCTGAGTCTCAATAGGCTGCAAGAACTGTGTTGTTCAGTTCCTCAAGACTCTCACAGGCCCAGCCTCACACCCAGTGCCAGCTCCAGCCACAGGGCTGGCAGCCAGACTGGAAAATGCAGGGAGTGACCCCATTCATGCCCCAGCCTTCTAGGGGGTTCTGCCTACACAGAGCCCCTTTCAGAGTCAAGAATCCAGTTGTGAAATCGGCCTGTGATTGTACAAGTTGTTTTAAAGAGCTTTAGCAAACACAACTGGCCCAACAATGTCCTGAATAACATTGACTCTGGAGGTCACCAAGCCTGGGGCACCCGTAGGGAAACCACTATGAACCCGCCTGAACAGTCCCAGGCAACCAAGGCCTGGCGGGGCTCCTATGATCCACACTCTAGGCGCATCTCACACCCACTCAGAAAAGAGGGAAGGAATCTGCCCTTTACTGAGCACCCTTGTATGCCAGTCTCTGCCCTCCCATCATAGCTGAGGGGTGGGTGCCCTATAAAAATGTCCTATTGCTCTTCCCACAGGCCTTAGTGAATTCATAGAAATTTAATACTTCTCAAAATTCATCCTCTCAAATAAATAGTACTGCAGGCATAGAAACATGCCCCATATGAACTACACCTGCTTATCTATGACAAAAACAACACAAAAGGCATTCCTGACGCGTTGGTAAATTTCCTTCATTTTTAGTAAAACTGATACAGCATCTGCAGAGTGTGGAGCTGCAAAGGGCCTTCAAGATTGTGAAGTCCAGATCTCAGTTTTATAAATCAGGAAACTGAGCAAGAATGCCCTCCAAGACATGCAGCTAGGAATGGAGTTTTGAATTGTGTGACGACCCCCCACTCCCGGACATTATTACTCCTGCACATAGAGAGACAAGATTCAAAACTGGAGCCTTCTCAGTAGGACTCTCCTTAAATGAAGGCTTCAGCCTCATGCCAGGCTACTACAGGACTGACTCAAGGGCCTGGGCTGCACAAGGATGATCCATGAAAGAGGGTTGACCAGGCATGGTGGCTCAAGCCTGTTATCCTAGCACTCTGGGGGGCCGAGGTGAGAGGATTGCCTGAGTTCGCAGGTTCGAGACCAGACTGAGCAGCATGGTGAGACCTCATCTCTACAACAAATCAAAAATTAACCACGTGTAGTAGTGAGCACCTGTAGTTCTAACTACTTGGAAGGTGAGGCAGAAGGATCGCCAGAGCCCAGCAGGTCGACACTGGAGTGGCCACTGCCCTCCAGCCTGAGTGAGGGAGTGAGACTCCCACTAGAAAGAAAGAAGAAAGAAAGAAAGAAAGAGAGAGAGGAAGGAAGGAAGGAAGGAAGGAAGGAAGAAAGGAGGGAGGGAGGGAGGGAGGGAGGAAAGAAGGAAGGAAGGAGAGAGAGAGAGAAAGGAAGGAAGGAAGGAAGGAAGGGAAAGAAAGAGAAGAGAAAGAAAGAAAGAAAGAAAGAAAGAAAGAAAGAAAGAAAGAAAGAAAGAAAGAAAGAAAAAGTTGGCAAAACTGCAGTCACAACGGACACAGACTGATCAAGATGTCTTCAAAGATGTCCTCATAGACATAAGGCAGACGGAGGGAATCCAGATATAAAGCTTTGGGAGGGCAACAGTAATCCATTCGGGATTACTAGGAATCCCAGACTGCCAGGAATCAAGAATCCAAGTATAAGTTTTCGAGGCCAGGAGGGTTTTCTGAGAAGCGACCTTCTGCTCCTGCAGGGCTGCAGTGGCTGCGACAGTTAAGTGGCACAAAGGCCTTTGCTTCCCTGATCTTATAAAACTGGAAAACTGTCTAAATTCTTAACTCCACTGAGTTCAGAATCTGCTTTTTTTCCTATTAACATAGAGTAGAAAGGCTTTTATGTGACTCAAGATTAATCTAGTTCAAAATCAGCATAAGCAGGTCTATTTTTGCAGGTGCTTAATAGTATGGACAAGAACTACCTCTCTCAACTCCCAGTCCAAGATTTTTCCCACCAAACCAAGCAGAGTCTGAATTCATTGAAAAATATCCCTTTTTTACCTTTCTGGCTTGGCCTGTATGAATGAAATTGGAAACTGAGGTTGTAGCTAATTTGTAAAGTTTGTTTAGCTCTGTAATGAGCTGCATGTCCTACAGTGGGGAGAGATGAGTCAGCAACAGCCCTTAAGTGACTCACTCCCACCCATTACTCTGGGCCTCAGCTTCTCCTATTATAAAAATTATGATAGAAGATGGAGAACAGATTTATCTAATTAAGGTTGATTTTCAAGGGCCCCCACTTGACTCACAAGCACTTTTCAAGGCCTATAGGTAGTATATTTATAATTTTGTATTCTTTTTCCTCAAAAAAGGCCCCAAATTATACCTACCTAAGACTCATAAAACCTGATCCATTCCCAGACGGTGTCCAGTTAATCCAGAGGCACTGAAGATTCACGACATTTTGAAGAAAGCCAAACTCCCTGAGAGAAAGACTAGAGAGAGGCTAGAAACCATACCTCCTTACCTCTGCTTTTGCCAACTCCCCACACCTTTTTTTTTCCAATACGAAAGTGTTGAAAATGTTGGTAGCAACAGCAAGCTAACACCAGATCCTCATTAACATGATTCTATTTAAAAAGCTACAGAGCTTTGGGTTACAGTGATGTCTATTATTAATGAAGAGATGAGGAGCTTCCACTGTGAAAAATAAAATGAAGTTCATATAAAATTCAACTTGGTTAATTTGACTTGAAGGTTGCAAAGCAGGAGGAAGACAGGAAGAGCAGAAAAAGAATCAGGAAAGGTTGTGAAGCAGAGAAAGTTTGGGAAACCAGTCTATAGGGCACGAAGAAGCCATCCCCTCTGCACTGTGGAGAAGACGCCACCCAGCCCTTGCTCACGTTCTATGTAGCAACTGAGAGCAAAGTACAGAAAAGTACATCTGCAAGGCTGAAAGACTGATGACGTGGTATGACAGGATTCAATCATTCCTTGTTTGTTCAACCCTCATTTTCATTATTTGTTGTTAGATTTTGGGAACAGTACGTTGTGTAAAACACATGTGGTTCCAATCTGGAGGGAACACAGCCAAGCAAATAAGCCATTGCAATTCAGTGTGATACATGCTTGGATAGGGAAGATACAGGATATTAGGGGAGCACAAGGAGGGGTTTCTAATGCAGCTCTGGGGGTTCAGAAAAGACTTCTCCAGGGAAGCAAATAACTATCTGAGACTTGCAATATGAGCAGGCATCCACGAGAAAAAGGAATGAGAAGCATGTTTTTTTTGGGGGGGAGGGGGATGGGATTAACAGTAGCAAATATCTGTCGGGGGATGCGAAAACACCTCTTATCAACAGGGTGCCTGAATGAAACGTAATTGTACACCTAACCCTTAACTGTACCCCACAAAACCATAATAAAAAAATACTGATTAATAAAAAAATAAAAAAATTTTAAAAAGAGAAGCATGTTTTAGGCAGAACTAAGAGGAGAATGGTATTTCTGAAACATTGTAGATCAGGTGTATGTTGGGGTCAAGGGAGAAGGATAGAGGAGGCATTATTTAAGCTGGATCATGTGGGTTTGAAATCCTTCATAAGAAGTGAACTTTACCTCAAAGGTAATGACTTTATATCACCCAGATGGTATGAGGAGTGGTCTAGAGAGAAGTAAGGCTAGGGATAAGGAGGTCATTGCCTCCTCATGGCAATGGAGGCAAAAGAAAATGGTGGCCTGTATGGAAGTTGCCTCTGTGGATGAAGAGATAGGTACAGATTCAAAAAATATTGAAGAGGCATAATGGACATATTTTGATAGTGAGTAAGAAATGTGGTGTAAGGTGTCCAACGAATCTAGGATGACCTCAGATACATCTGACTTGAGCAGTTGGACGGCCAGATGGTAAAGCCATTTGGAGAGACAGTGACTCCAGAAGGAGCAGGTTTAGTGCTTCTGAACTGATTTGGCCATTAGGATAAAAGGAGGCTTCAGAATTCACAGCAGAAGGTCAAGATGAAAGGCCTGAGAAAGACTGATTTAAAGTTATGAAGGTTAAGGACAAAGGAGGAAAAAACAAGGGATTGAGAAGTTCAACTGAAAAGAGATTCAGATGAGAAAAGCAGGTTACGAAATGATATGTACAATAAGATACACAAGCACAGGATATAAACAAGGAAAAACACTGGTGGTATCTACAAGAACACATTAGTCATAGTTAATGCCTCATGGCAAAATCACTGGTGATCTGTCTTTCCTTCTCTCTTCTTGGCTGTATTTGCAAAACTAAAGATTGTACAATAAATGTGTGTATTGTTTTGTAATGAAAACAAATTATTTTTGAAAAGTGGTTATGTAGGTAAGATAAGATTATTGAAGAGGTTTAATTTAAAATGAAGAATTTAATTGAAAAGGATAATAATAGAGCTCATGGCCAGATAAAGGAGGTGAGTAATATGATATGCCTCACAAACTTGGCATACTGAAATCACCTGCAAAGTTTTAAAAATACCGTCCCTGGATCCTACCACCAGAGATTATTTTAACTGGTAAGCGGCCTCAGTCCTGGAGATTTTTTGTAATGCTCCTCAGGTGATTTCAATGTTGGCAAAGATGGAAAACCACTAACGCAATTCATGAGAAAGTACAAGGGATAACTTTTTAGAGTAGCATTTCAAGTTAGAAAGGAGTGAGAATCTTGGGGAGAGGGTTATCATGGTGAGACCGTGAAGCAGGGTCAAAGGTTAACAATGAAGCAATGAGATGCACCACCCGGGTCAGGGATGGGGTCAGTCCCTGTAACATGGCAACCCCAAAACTGAGAGGGCTTGCATGTAAAGTTCTTCACATATTCCAAAGAAGTCACCCAGAGGTCCAGCAGGGAAAGACATTGGTTTATTAGAACTTACAGGAGAAACAAATGGCAGTAGGACAGTGAGGAAAGAATCCGCCCATATGACACTGATGGCGGCGGGTCAATGCAGGAAGAGCGCACTTGGGGCAGTACAGCAAACAGTTTTAATAGGCAAGCAAGTCAATAATCAAATTCCTATCCTATACTTACAATTACATTGATTACACATGGCAACCACATTGCTTTCAGCTTTGCTTGGTCACCTGTACCCCGTGACTCATTAGTGGGAATATGCATATCCTTTAAAGACCAGCCTTGGCCAGAGGCCACACCCTGGGAGGAAAGGCAGAAAAAAGTCAGATATAAGAGAAAAGCAGTAATGTCCAGACAATTATTCAATTGCTTCACAGTTCCACGGTGTACTTAAAAAAAAAAAAAAAGGAGCTCCAATAAGCTTGCAAAAAATGGGGACATTTTACAGGGGAAGAAAAAAAAGGAATCTAGGCTGCAGGTTTCACCAAAGAGCAGGCAGCAGCTGGTTCTGTATTCAAAGGCAAGGAGCTATTCACATCCTAAGGCATTTTTCAGCAAAGGGCAGCATGGGGACAGCAGCTCAGCTGAAGACCTTGAAGTCCACGGAAGACAGAGCATGGATTATTCACTAACACTGAGGAATGATTTTCAGATAATCTGTCACTGGAGGGTTGACAGTCGTTGTCCAATCTGGGCTGTGGGCTCCAGAGCACATGGTGGGGCTGCCACTGCAGAGACACTGGCTTAGGTGGTCGACGTGATGCCTCCTTTGAATTCTGGATTATTTCATTTCTCTGACCTCAGCCTCTTCATTTGTGAAAAAGAGGCCATTACTACCTGTTCCACAGGTTTCTCAGGATTAAATACGGTAACTTCATGGCTTTTTAAAATGTGAGATTGTCATTGTTTGAAACAAGGCTAGAGGATATAAAGCTGTTAGAGTCAGTATGGGCCAAAGCCTAGCTTCTTCATTTTCTCCTCTCATCTTCTCTCTTCTGATTTAAACTTCTAAGTTCTAATGTAAGGTGGCTAGAGCAGATAACTTGTTCTTTTCTTAGTATATCGATGGCATTGAGAAGGTGGCCCTTAAAAATGTAAAATTTAAAAAGCAAAATCAAGATTTTAATTCTTGTGAGAGATCTTGATAGTAGTAATCATCAGAGTGAAAACAATAGTTACTGAAATTTAAACTCTAAGAGAAGAGACAATTATAGTAAAGTATGAGGAACATTTTCTCTTTTTTTTAGTTGGAGTCACTCCATCGCCCAGGCTGGAGTGCAGTGGCATGCTCACAGCCACTCCAGCATTGACCTGCTGGACTCTGGCGATCCTTCTGCCTCCGCCTTCCAAGTAGCCAGAACTACAGGCACACGCTACCAAGCCAGGCTAATTTTTTTTTTAATATTGTAGAGACACGGTCTCGCCAAGTTGCCCGGGCTGGAGCGTACTTTCACTTACAGCTCACTAAATCAGAGATGTCGTTTATTGTAAGATATATTCATTTTATATATTGAAAAAATATTTCTAATTAAACTGTGACACAATGCTTTCTTTCCTCACATATTTTTTTCTTATTGAAAGCATTTTTTTAGATTTATTGAAGCATCTGTTGTTACCACGAATCACTCTGCATATCTAAAAAGGAAAACACAAGTGAGATGAATTGGCCAATGCGTTCCACAAAACTTCTTCACGTTCTCTCTTCTAAATCACTTTTTGGTCTTGGATGCCCCTGTTTCCCCACACAATAGTGTTCTCAGGTCTTTCAAGTGAATTGGAGATAGACTCTCTTATTGTCTCTCATATTTCCTTCTCAGCCACCAACATCTCTTTTTGCTAGCTTTTTTGCCTGGTGTGTGATAGATGATCCTTTTGTGCATATCTTGATAACAAAACATAACTCAGTTTTATCTACTTGCGGATATCTCCCCTTCTTAAGTCCTATAAAGCTATCCTTCTCAAACTTTCATGTTCACACAAATCACCTGGGGATCTTGTTAGACAGCAGATATATGACAGGTGTGGACTAGAGTCTACAATTCGGCAGTTATCACAAGGTCCTGGGCGAAACCAACACAGCTGGTCCCATTACCACAGTCTGAGAAGAAAAGCTATAAAGTAATTGATCTCATTGGTTGTCTCTTTGCAAGAAAATATGGAAGTGTGACTATTCCTCCAACAAATGTTTGTTTCACTAATATTAAATTTATGCCCTGCTGCTCTGTTTTCATGCCCTTCGGTGTATGCAATAATTTTTCATTTCTATGCCAAATTGTCATATAATCTTTTTGAAATCTTGTAAATGGTGAGTGAAACTCAACAAGTGTAGCACCAGCAATGCACATAATTCACTGAAGGGTGGGGGTGGATGGCGGAGTTAGGACCAAGCCAGCACATGCACAGTCTGTGCCGCACGTACCCAAGGTCGACTACTATAACACGCCATCGATTGATTGCTAGCTACACCCTGACGTCAGAGAAGCAAATAGTGGGGAAATGTGCAGCTTTGGACCAAACAAATATGGAGAATACGTTGCAAAACTCTGCACTATTTTAGCCTCTACTTTTTGCAAGTTTTTTTTTCTGTTTAATAAGATGCTGAAATCAGCATTAGGAATTATGAGAGATAGCAGTAATAACCCCAGTGTGTTTCTCCATGTCTCTGTTTTCTAATCTTTTGGCTTCACCTTTATGAGTGGAACACAAGGATGGAAGTTCTTTGGTGTGTGAGTTTTGGTGGTGTGTGAGTTTTGGTGATGTGTGTGTTGACAACTGACTTCTCAGCAGTCAACTGAACACTTGTTGAAAATGCCCAGCTCTGAGCTCCACCTAACCTACTGAAGCAGCATCTCAGGGGGCTGACCATGAAACTCTTTCACCAAGCCCTCCAGTAGAGTCTTAGGCCACTCGAGCTCGAGAACCACTGATTTAGAGTCTTTCACAGCTGCCTACAGGATTTAGTCCATCAGTCTTCCAATAGGGGGCACCCAGTATGCAACCACTGTGCCAGGTGTTGAACTGTGACAGGTCTGACAGCACCTCTCCCTGCCTCACAAAGCTTAGGGTCCAAACATGTTGCCAGAGAGAATGCTGTGCTACAGGCAAGAAGAAGAGAGGAAAAAGAAGGTTGCTTCCAGTGGACATGATTGGAAAGGCTTTGTGGAGGTGGAACGTGTGCTGTGTCTGGAATGATGGATGAAATTTGGATAAAACAGGCAAGGAAAGGGGCATTTCAGGCAGGGAGTGTAGCACGAACCAAGGCAAGAAGGCAGGCAAGCACTAGTCACATGCCAGAGATGGAAAGCAGTCCAGGCGTTCTAAGAGACAGTTCATACGACGCAGGCAGAAAATATATACTTGGAGAGCTTGACAAGAGTAAGGCGATACCCCAGAGGATTTACCCTCTTATATCTGGTTCTTCCATTTGGAGTTTTTAATTTGCTTGTTTACTTTCTTTACAAATTAAGAGAGGAGGCCCAGAGCTTTTGGCTTCTCATCAGTACTTCGGGCCATCTCTGTCCTTCCCTGTCACTCAATTTGCCTCTGAATAGACTCCTCCATCCGAACCCCTCTGTTGGCAGCTGGTGCATGGGGAGAAATGCAAGCTCATTGCAATATTAATCCGAGCAAAACACAACTGGAGAGGAAATTTTGCTGTTCTGTTGCAAATAGCATATGGTACCTCCCAAAAGCCAAAAGAAATGATTTTTTAATCATCTGCTGTTCAGGATTAACCACGCTCCCTTTCCTTAGTGTGGATAATTGAAGGTTGGCTGTATTTGGATTTCAAAACAGTTTGGACTTTATTGAAATCCAAGGCTCCCAGTTTGCTCCCCACCCCAGTGGGCATCTGTGCCTATAATTAAATTGATCTGCAAAGGGAGGGCCAAAGGAGGTACCTGGGATGTGAGTGGTTACCAGAGAAAGACAACTGGCATTTTTGTGTTGCACATGTATCCCAAACATGGGACCAGAATGATAGCAACTGCCCTTCTTCAAGAGAGGCCCCCATTGTGCTGTGGCTCCGGGGGCTGTTACCTCTTTACATTTCAGATCTGCCCTCTAAACATAAAGTCTGCGGTAAATTTGACACCTTTTAGGGTGAGAATTCATCATGGCACCTATGGGTCTCACAGAGACACAAGCAGAGATATTAGAGGTGCTATGTTTCTAAGGTGGGCAAAAGTTGGCCAAGACACAAACACACACATGTTCTTGGAGCTGAAATACCGAGTAAAGAAAAACTCTTTATACAGCATGGTTAGAAAAATACATCTGTTTCCTGCAGGTGGGTACAGGTTGCATGTGAGAAGGAAGACACAAAGCCTCTTCGAGGACACATGGGCCTGGGAGCAGGAGGTGTGTTGCTTCAAACAGAGCTTTCCCTGGGTGCAGGGGACAGATGGGAAGAAAGATAAGATGCAAGCCAGCCCTTCATCTGGTCTGTGTTTTCCACCTAGATGAGAAGGGAGAGAAATTTTAAAATAAAACATAGGAACACACACAAAGCATGTGAGGGTATCCTCAGCGGTTGCAGGGGCTCTATACATTGCTAAGGATGAGGGATGATATACCTGGGGGAGGCCAAGGGGCCAGGCCATCTCTGGCTGGGTAGGGGGACCATGCAACTGGCTGAGCTGACTTGTAGGGGCAGAATGGCAAGGGGAAAGGTCAGCAGGACTGGATCCCCTTCCCAGCTGGCCACCTGCAGAGGACACAATAGCTAAAGAAAGTGTCCTGGGCCTGCTCAGTGACTTATTCATGTGTGTTTCTCCTCATTGGCAAAGAAGCTTTTCTAGTTGCCTGTGGCAATGGACAGCATTACTCCGAAGTCCACAGCCTATATGGACCCACCAGGGCAGCCCCCCAGCCCCTGTTGAAAGTCAGGATTAGGAGGTGGGCATTGTGTGTATGTTGCCATCACATCTTTACTAAAGTCAGCACCGGGCAGTCAGGCCCCCAGCACTCCCTACCCGTCCTCTCCCCCATATCCAGCCCCAGCACCCTCTCCTTCACTCCCCTCCCCACCGCCACTCTCCCCCCACCACCTGCATCCTGCTCCAGTGCCACGGCTACCTCTGTTTTGCTGTCTGATTTCAACCGACCCATGAGAAAGAACATCTGTGACCTGTCTGGGAAGGCACGACATGTGTCCTGGGGCCGGACCCCTCTCTCTCTCTCCCTCCTTAGGCACTTTTCTCCACTGCTCTGCCGCACACCAGAGCTGCCGCTCTTCTTGCCTTTACCTCAGAAGAGCTTCTGTCAAGATTCCCTGTACTCTCATGGAGCTTATTACTGAATATTTACGCCTTTCTGGCTATCCCCTCAGCAGGGCACAGACACTGAGAGACAGCAGCAGCCCTGCACAGCCAGCTGGTTCTCCACCGAAATGAGGATGAGCGTCTGGACAAGGAAAGAAAGCCATCCGAGGTGTCATTCTGTGCCCCCCTCAGAGAGGACAGCCTGGCCATTTTCATGATTAAGCCCACTAACCAGTCTCATGGCTTCTGTGACAGCTTCTCCTGACCATACTAGTTACTGATTAAAGAGAAGCTGGATTATTTTTCTTCCAAGAAAATTAAACACACACCTGCACGCATGCACGCACACACAGAGAGGCAGAGAGAGAAAGAAGGAGAGAAGGAGTGAGGGAGGGAGGGAGGGGTCCACTGTAATGTTCTTAACAGGAACTACAGATTGCTTAATCCATCTCCCTCTCGTGACACAAAGCGCCCATGCTCACTCAGAAGACGGCCCAGAGGACACGTGCCCAGCAAGTGTGCATGTCACGGGGGTGCAGCCACTCTGGCTCTACTCTTCACCAAACATATGTATTGATTCCTTCTGAGTATCAGGCACCGTGCTGGGCCCAAGCCCAAAAGCAAGCTGTCCCTAGCCTCCCTCTGCCACAAGAAGCTGGCCAGTCCATGCTGAGCATCTGCAGGAGGATTTCAGGGAGTTCCCTTCCAGGCTGTTCCATGCTGGCTAGTTCACTCCTGCAAAGCTGCCCATCCATCTTGCTTTATAGACTGCACAACTGCAACCCGGCCTCAAAGGCACATACTTGTCCCATGGGGTCAGGAGCAGTGAAATGTCTGCTGGTAGCTCTCTCAGCAAGATCAGAAAGGCTGTACTTAAAGTTTCCTCTTAAAAAAAAATTAGTAAAAATAAGGCACGCCCCTAGTGTTTCCTATAAGTGAGCCTAACTTTTATGGCCTGGATGCTTGACTCTCACTAGTGTTGCTGAAGAAAAGCTGTTGACTGTCCATGGGGCAGCTCTAGGACTTCTGGATAAAGGGACTTGGGATGGCCAGAGGTGAGGGTAGGGCCCCTGCTTATTGAGCACACTGGTTATTTGGGGGATGCTGACAGAGACTGCGGAAGAATGGGACCCTCTCCCATTGCCCCCACCAGACCTTGGCAGCATCCCGAAGCCCCAGATCAATCCATGAACGAAGCCAGCACTAGGAATCAGGAGAGCTGTGTTCCAGTTCCAGCTCTAATTAGCTGAGAAACTTTGCACAATTCCAGATTTTTTCTAAGCCTCAGGATTCTCCTTTGTAATGAGTTTGGAGTTGGACCACATCATCTCTAAAAATTCCTCAAAGTGACTCTAGGCCTTGGAGGAAGAAAAAGAAAATGGAGCTGCAGTCCCCGCCCCAGAAAAAGCTAATGGTGGTGAAAATGTAGCACCAAGCCGGGCTCGGGGGCTCAGCCTGTAACCCCACGCCTTTGGGAGGCTGAGGTGAGCAGATTGCCTGAACCCGCGGGTTCAAGACCCGCCTGGGCAGCGAGACCTCATCTCTACAATAAATCAAAAAATCAGCCGGGCGTGGTAGCACGCGCCTGTAATTCCGGCTACTCGGAAGGCTGAGGCGGAAGGATCGCCAGAGCCCAGCAGGTCGAGGCTGCGGTGGCCAGGAGCGGCCACTGCACTCCAGTCTGGGTGACAGAGTGAGACTCCAACTCAAAAAAAAAATGTAGCACCAAAAGGAGACTTTGCACGAAACTACCAATGGTGAAAGTAATGGAAAGTTCTTATGTTTTGTTCACCAGCGTCTATTCCCGCTTCTGGCAGACAGGCCATAATTTCCATTGGGGAAAGTAATGAACTTCTGCTTCCAGGGGTGGAACCCTGACCTACAACACTTCCTCAGTCCAGCCACTTCTCACCAGACCTGCCACCATCCCTGCCCCAGACACTGCTATCGGCCCCTGCTTCCTCTTCTCACAGCGGCCAGGCAGTCCTTTTCAAACACGACTCATGTTGTGTCTCTTCCCTTTTGAAAGCCTGCAGACTCTCCACCACCATTAGGAGAAAGTTCTGTCTCCTTCCCATGGCTATCAGGGCCTGGTCTCATGTGGCCTCTGCCCCTGCCCCAACTCACCTCCCCCTGCTCTCTGCTCAGTCATCTCTCCTCTGTCCTTGATGGCCACTGTGGCTCTTTTCCATAAGTCTGGCTTGTCCTGCTTCAGAGCCCTTGCACTTGCCTCCTCTGCCTAGAATGTTCTGTGCCCAGATCCTCACAAGGCTTCTACTCTCCTTGCATTCAAGTCTCTACTCAAATGTGTGGGCTATTGTCCAGATGTGGACTGTTTTCCCCTCCCCTCTCCCTGCCCTTAGGAGCACCCTCTGACCAAGGCTGGTCCTGGAGGGTGTGCATATTCCCAAACTGAGTCATGGAATGCAGATGACCAAGCAGAGCGGAAAGCAATGTGGTTGTCATGTGTAATCAATGTAGTTGAAAACACTGGATAGGAATTTGATTAGTTGACTCACTTTCCTATAAAACTGTTTGTTGTACTTCCTCTGAGGCACAGACTCTTTCTTCACCCATAGACCAGCCTCTTTCAGTGCCTCCTGGGTAGGTTCTTTCTTCACTGACCAACCACCATGGTGCCTCCTGTAGGTTCTGACAAACCAGTGTCTTTCCCTGCTGGACCTGCTACTGGGTGACTTCTTTGGACTTGGTAAGGAGCCTTATGGGCAAGCCCTCTCAGGTTTGGGGTTGCCACAGTGCAAATGTCACCTCCTAAGAAAGTCTCTAAACAGCACTCCACCCACACTTCATATCACTCTCTACCCTCTTAATATGCTTTGGGTCTTTAAAAAATAACATTTATTATTTCCTAATTTTTTATCATTTTATACAATGTGCTTGTTTGTTTTCTGTCTCCTTCTGGTAAGTGAGTCCCAATAGGGTAGGAATCTGACCTGTCTTGTCAATACTGTGTCCCCAGAATATACAAAAGTTTCTGGAACATAGTAAATGTTCAGTGAACACTTGAGTGAGTGAGTAAGGTCAATCTAAGCATTTGGTGTCTCAGCCACACTGGTTGGTTCAGTTATAGTCACAAGCCTTAACCAGGTCCAGGCAGAGTGAATCTCAGGACTTTGCCAGAATACCAAGCCATAGGCACATGCTTTGCTCTGATGACCTAAGTGTTGTCATGGTGTGAGGTTGAGCCTGCCAAAGCTGCTAGATGGAACCAGGATCAGGGCCAACCCAGGGAAAGCAAGACCAAGGGACAAAACCTGTTGGCATCCTTAGAACCTGAATAAAGCCACCCCTGAAGCCAGGACTTTCTATAGGCTTTTCAACTAACGTGAACCAATGCATGGTCTAGTTAAGGCTCACACAAAACTAAAGGAGCTCTGCTTTCCTAAATTTCCCAGATGACAACATAATCTAAGGGGGAAAAGTGGAATGACTGAGCCAAGGTCACACAGTCAATAAGGGTCAGGTTAGAGATCACTTTAAGGTCTTCCAACCTCAATGCTATACATATATTCTCCTCCAGGGCCTCAAACGCCTCGTCTCTGAGGAAGGCAGCAACCTGCTGACATGGCAGAGCGTGGGGAAGGGTGGAGACAGATTAGCCCTAAGGCAGAGCAACAACGTGTTGTTTGTGTTATTTCTGTTTATACAGGGCTTTTCTTCAAAGCACTCCACCTGCTTTTGCAAATAACCATTACAAGCCTTTTCTGCAGCAAATCAAGAAGAGACAGGCAAACAGTGACAACAGATGTTCTCCAGCCTTGGAGGCTGATGAGTGTCCAGCCCTGTCAGCTGACACCTGGGATTAACAGCGCAGGCCTGTGATCTGTGATCTGTCTGGAGAAGTGACATGGCCCCCACAGATATTCAGTCCTCACTGTGCACTGGCCCCACCAGCAGGGTATGAGATGATGAAACCCCCTGTGTTTTAAAGAGTGGTGGGCATCTGACCCTCATCCCTCCCAGGCTCCTCTCCCATGAGGTCCACTGAGGAGTGCTTTGCTGGTCTATACTGGGAAGTTCCAGCTATGTGGCCAGCCCTGCTCCAAGGATAAGCTTCGTTTCTCTGAGTTGGGCTCACACTCTACAAGTCCTGAGTTCACCTCCTAAGCCTGAGGTCTTCCCAGCATCCACATTCTAACTGCACTGATAACTGTTCTCAGGAATGGGCCTGCAGGGAAATATCTCAGCCACGTGTTCTCTCTTATGCCCAAGGCTGTCAGCATCCAGAAGACTGAGGGGAAGACCAAGTGGGGTGTCCAGGCTCCCCTGCCAAGCCCCCAGGCTCTTCGTGAGGGGTGGGAGCCAGGGGAGCTGTCTCCGTTCATTCATGGCCACATGCTCAACCTCCCTTTTCTTTCCTGGGCCTGGGTAATGACCTGTGGTACCTCCCACTCTGCCTCTCAGCCAGGCCATTGGATTTCTTCCCAATGCCTGTTCTGCACACAGACCAGGCACACCTCGGCCTGGATACTCAAAGAGCCCCCACCTAGGTGGTGGCACCCATCTCAGCATATGGCCCTGCAGAATGAGGAGCTACCCAACAAGCAGTCTGAGTTCAGCTAGTAAAGATGGGATCACAGTTTCCATCTGAACCCAAGTAGTAACTTCCTCGGGCTGTTCTCAGAAAACTGGGGCCTAGACAGAGACCTGCCCATTTTTGTCTGCCCTTGGATAGACCCCACTAGGCTCCTACCTACTAAGTGACCATCTGGCTCCATACACCTAAGAGTCAGATAATTCCTGTCATCCCATGGTCTTTAAGCAGGGAGGTGCATCAGAATCAGGGAGAGAGAACTGGGCTCCACTTGCAGAGAGATCTGGTTCAATGGGTCTCGGACAGGATCATTACATGTCTCCCCGCCTTCCTGCCTCCCTGCTCTAAAGTCTTTAATTTCATAAACATAAAGGAAAGTACTGCAGGTACAAGGAAACAAGAGGTGATCCCAATAGACAGGGAATACCATGGACCGTCAACTAGGGGGTTTCAGCAGATGATCAGTAGACATCATGTGCTGCGGAGGCAAGTACAGCAAGGGATCAACACTTCTCCCTCCTTTTCCATTCCCTCCTTCACTGGAATGGACAGGAATCTCCTCATACACTGTCCCTTGGATGGCCACATTCTCACTACCTGGGGAACAAAGGCAGCCTCTGGCGTCCAAATGTGCAGTTCACAGCCAGGGAGCCCAGAGTCTGACCAGGCTGCAGTGAAGTTCTTCACATACCCAATTCTGTGTTCAGTTCACCCCCAGCCAGACCTCAGTGGCAACTGGTAAGGGTCAGCCACCCCAAAGCCAGGGGTCCTCTACCTTAGTAAAGGGATGCCACTCTTGGTTTCCATGGGGACAGCAACAGTGTGGATGTCTCTAGGAACAGCTTGGCTACAGCAGGAAGCAAGCTGTGTGTTGATTCACGGTGAGGATCCCAGTCCACCCTTGGGTTTGCTGGCTCAGAGCAAACAGCATAACCTCTGCTCTGGAGTCATGTGTGATGGGCCCTCTCCACAGCTGTAGAGGGTCAGGTGTGGCCACAATGCTGCTTCTATTGTCAACAATAACAGCTAGCACATTCCAAGCACTCGGGCTACCAACTTATTGATCCTCATGTGACTTTATCAGATGGGCACTAAAATTACCCCTGCTGTATAGACAACTGAGGCACAGAGAGGTTAAGTGACTTGTCTGAGAACGGTGGCAAGTGAGGGAAAGAGCTGAAAGGTGAACCCAGCTAGGGTGCTTCCAGAATTCTCCTTGGCTTGGATATGAGGACAAGGCACCAAGTGGGGCTCAGTTCTGTCAGGCCAATGTTCAGGCTCCCATCTGATTGGAGGGAGTAGTGAAGTCGGCACCACCTCCCTCATAGGATGGGTAGAGTTGGTGAGTCTGGGCACTCGAGGTCAAGACTTTGGTGACTAATGGCGTAGATATGTGATTGGGTGACATAAAAGCGTCATTAGTATTCCAGACAGGTGTGGCTGGTGGCACAGAGAGGAAACCTGGCACAGAGACGGGCAAGGGAACTCCAGCTTCTGCTTTGCACAGACACAAGTTCCAAGAACAGCAGAGAGAAGCCAGGCCAAGCTCCAAGAAACATGTGCAGTCAGCCAATTTGGGATCATGTCCAGGGCTACTGTCATGGTCCTTGGGGAACCGTGGCTCCCCCCTCCTCTCTCCTCACCTCCCTCCTGGTGTCCTGAGCAGCAGTCCACCCTCAGGGTCCCTTCTCTGTGCCAGGCATTGGAGCCACAGAGGAGAACCAAGCAGAGTCTGTCTGATGCGACTATAGCTGACACTGTCTGTGTGTAACTCACAAGCATATGCTCTCATTGTGAGGAAAAGCCACCTACCTTCTCTTTCTGTGTGTCTGCCCAGGAAAGCCCTCCCCTGCAGAGACCTCAGGGAGGGGAATTAACTGAAGGCATCGTTAGGAGTCATTGCTCCTACTGGTGCCAGTGGGTGAGAGGAAGACAGTGGACGGTTCTCTCAAACAAAGCAGCATAGGCCATGAGTGGAGGCAGAGGACAGCTAGGAGAGGCAGAGGAAGCTGGCGGGTTGAGAGGGTGTTCAGAGAGTGGGGGCAGAGGCTAGCCCTCCTAACAGCTGTGGGGAAGTGCAGCTGTTCCCTCAATACTCATGGAGCACTTGGTTAAAAGACACCCTGACCCAAGGATGCGGCGTTGTAGAAGTCAGGGAATAGGAACTTCTCTGTGAACCAGGGCAGGAAGGGCCTAAGATAGAAATAGAGGGACTTGGCCAACAGCAAGGATGACGGAACTGGGGAAAAGACTCCCAGGAAGAGCTGCAATCTCAGCTGGACAAGGCCACTGTCTGTCACTCCACGGGTTTAGCGGCTAATGTGCATGGGGACCAGCCCTGACAGAGGCGAACACCCCTGGGCTGGTACTTCCTGAGAAGGAAGTGAGAGAACATGGGTTGGCCACCCCTGTCTTTCATTTGGAGAAAAATCAAACCATGTGGCTCTTCAACAAACAGTCAACATGTCCACGACAGCAGACATAGAAGGAAGTACAGATGAGTGAGGAAAGCCCTTTGTGGTTTTAAATATCTAACAGCTTGGCCATGAGTCTAAGCATAGAAAAAAAGCAAGTTTTACAAGTCATTGGCTGTCAAAGGAAACACCTCCTGCCACTGGGTCAAAGATCAAAGTTCCCAATGGCAGTGTTGTTTAAGTTAGTGCTCCCCTTTAGAGCGACAGCAGGTGTGCAGCCCACACTAATCCACGTGCTCAGACAGGCCTTCCCAAGTGGGCACCTCCCCTAGGCCTCGCCTCCAAAGCTACTGCCAAGGAGACCAGGGAAGGATGACAACATTCAGCTGTGACCTTTCTGCTCGGAATTTCTCTGTTGATCAGTACCCGAGATGTTGAGTTTGGTATTTGCGGGGAAGGATGACCTTCACTAAATGGTAAGGTCAAAGGCACCATTGGGGGAAGGAGCCCAGAGACACCAGAAGAGTGACAAAAAGACAAAGAGGATGAATTCTGAAAGATCGAAATGTCTCTCGGGCAACAACCACCGCTTCCCTATGTGGAAGAGAGTTGAGTCACCGGCTGGCTTACCAGTAAGCTCCCTGGATATGCAGTAAATCAAAGCAAAGGGTAGAGGTGAGACCTGGCTGCCTCCGAGCTCAATTTACTGAACCCTTGGAAGAAGACTAGGTACTTAATTTAATTCACATAGTGAAAGGCATGGTTTTAGCAGTTCTGTCTAGAAGTTTCCTACCCACTCTAAAAAAAAAGTCAAAACCCCCAGAGTTTCCTAAGGACACCAGGAAAGAGCAAGAAATGGAAAGGACCACCAAGTGTAGCTGGCAATGAATTTTAAAAGTATGCATATGGCTTGCAAGTGCCCACAAAAACCAGGCTGGCTGGGCTTGGCGGCTCAACCTGTAATCCCAGCACTTTGGGAGACCGAGGCGAGTGAACTGCCTGAGCCCACAGGTTCGAGACCCACCTGGGCAACTTGGCAAGACCTCGTGTCTACGAGGTCAAAAATTAGCTGGGTGTGGTAGTGCACGCCTATAGTTCCACCTACTTGGAAGGCTGAGGCCGAAGGATCACTGGAGCCTAGCAGGTCGAGGCTGCAGTGGCCAGGAACATGCCACTGCACTCCAGTCTGAGCGACAAAGTGAGACTCCAACTCCTAAAAAAAGAAGAAAAAAGTCTGCATATGGCTTGCAAGTACCCACAAAAACCAGGCTGTTAGTATGAAAAAAATGTTTAGTCTCAATAATCATCAGAAAAATGAAAAAACAACAATGAGATACTACCTCACGTTGAGAAGGATGGCTATCATTAAAAAGTCAAAAACAGCAGGTGTTGGTTGGCTGCAGAGAAAAGGTGGGAATGTAAGCTAGCTCAATCTCTGTGGAAAGTAATGTGGCGTTTTCTCAAAGAACTAACAATTGAGCTTCCATATAATCCAGCCACCTCCCTCCTGGGAACATACCCAGAGGAACATAAATCACTCTACCAAAAAGACACCTGCACACGTGTGTTCATTGCAGGATTATTCACAATAGCAAAAACATGGAACCAACCCAGATGGCCATCAAAAGAAAATGGATAAAGAAAATGTGGTACATATACATGATGGAACACCATGCAGTCATAAAGAACAAAATCATGTCCTTTTCAGCAACATGGATGCAGCTGGAGACCATCATTCTAAATGAACTATCACAGAAACTAAAAACTAAATACTGCATGCTCTCACACATAAGCAGGCCCTGATCATTGGACACATGAGCACAAAGGTAGGAACAACAGACACTGGACACTGCTAAAGGAGGGAGGGAGGGGTTGGATAAGGGGCTCACAGCCACACAGTGGGTACCAGGTCCACTTCCAGGGGGAGAGAGGGTTCTCCAGAAGCTCAAACCATGCCTGCACACAATTTACCTACATAGTAAATCCTCACATGTACCCCACAACTCTAAAATAAACAGACTATCAGAGCAATCTAGGGTAATAGCCAAAGTAAAATATTACTCTTGGGGCCTCTGAGTGGTCATTTCTTGGGTCTTGTCTTGATGGTTTCTCCCCTAGATGCTTTGAATATTGACATGATTCATGTAGTAACCATGAAAGGAAAGAAAACAGTGTGAAGACAACGAAAGAGAGTATGTCTGGGGACCCAGGACATCTGTGTTTATATCCTGGCTCTGCCTTTTACTAGCTAGGTGACTCTGGGCGAGTCAAGGTCCTCTTAGTGCAAGTTTCATCATCTGTAGAAGGAGATGATAATTTGGGGTTATTTGGGCTGCAAGTCACAGAAAGCCTAACATGCTAAATGCTGAAGCAGCCAAGGGGTTGACTGCGCCCAGAGGATCCTCTTGCTCCCTATTTCTATGAGTTCTTGGCTCTGCTCCACCATGTGTAGAGTGACGTAGAAATGCCTGCAGCAGGCTCAGGCCTTATATCCACACACAACAAGCTAGGTGGAAAAGAGAAACTCTCTCTTCTAGTGAATCTCCCTCAAGAGAAAGCAGGCCAGGTGCAGTGACTCATGCCTGTAATATAGCACTTTGGGAGGTCAAGGTGGGTGGATTGCTTGGCCAGGAATTTGAGAACAACCTGGGCAACATAGCAAGACCTCATCTCTACAAAAAAAAATCAAAAAATTAACCAGGTGTGATGATACATGCTGCTCGGGATATTGAGATGTAAGAATCATCTAAGCCCAGGTCGAGGCTGCTATGAGCTGTGATCATCCAGCCTGGGCAACAGAGAGAAATCCCAACTCAAAAAAAGAAAGAAAGAAAGAAAACTTCTTTCCCAGAAGCCCTTGACTAACTTCCTCTTGTTTACTATTGGTCCAAAGAAGTCACATGCCATTTGTTAATTAATTGCTGAGGCAAGGAGAATGCCATGCCCATCAGCCTCTGAACTGGGTTCCTCAGCCTATTGATGGCAAAGGATTCCTCCTGGACCAGTGAGGCCCGTCCTGGGACTGGGAGTGGAATCCTCTAACTAGGATAGCCAAGGGCTGGAAAAAGCAGGAAAATGTTTGGAGAGAGAAAAGGGATCTTCCGCTTAGAGAGGCAGCAGTTCCAACCAATTCAAGTGCCCAATTCACACAAGGTGATGGGAAGTAAATATGTGTGGAAGTACTTAGCCCAGCCTCTGACTCATAGGAAATCCTAGGAAGAAAGTTTCTCAGGGGTGGAAGGCAAGGGAGAAAACCATAGGTGACATGAAACCAGAAATGAGTCACTCCCATATCTGGGGGCTACAGTTTAGAGAGCATGCTTCTAAATTACCTTACATTCCATCCCAATAGCCGAACCATCACCCCTTACCTCACCATCCACCCCAAGCACAGACATAATATATGAGAGTTAAGACCATTCTCAGGATGCTTCTAAACTCTGGGATTGAAGTCAGAAGACCATTTATTGACTGAGAGAGACACTTATCTGAGCCTTCATTTCTTCCCATTAATTTGCTCTTAGTGAATTGCCATCTTTGTAAGTGGCCTCAGATCATTCCCATAGATGTTCCCAAATGCCACAATACCTTCCAGTAGAACTTTCAGCAATGGTGGAAATGGTTCTTGCACCGTCCAACACGGTGACCACTGACCACGTGTGGCCACTGAACATTTGAAATGTGGCTAATATGACTTAAGGGCTGAATTTTTAATTTCAGCTACTTTTAATTCTAATTTAAATAGCCACATATGGCTAGTGGCTACTGTAATGGATAGTGCATCACTAGACTGTATCTTCCTGAAGACTGAAACAGACATTTCCACTTCGTCCAAACCTTGAGTCAAGCATGGGACCCTTGGAGGGCCCTCAAAGGCGGCTGACCAACTGGGTAAGTGATCCCAGTTTGTGCAGAATCATGAATAGGCCTGTTCAGCAAAGGTGAAAGGACCGAGCCTTTGCAGCTGTGTGGAGAAAAATAAACTGAACCCGGGCACCAAGAGTGAGTGCCGTTTGCTCTGCTCTCGGCAGCAGTAGATTGCTGCATTATCCAGGTCATGTCCGTCTTTGCACAGGTTTGCCTGTGTGCGGATTAATTGTGTGTGCAAATGAGAATGGCCCTGGTAGGGTGAGAAGAGCTGCCCCTCTTCTGTCCCTGCCTTCCAAATGGACGCCCTCCGTCCTGTCTCCTGCTCACTCGAGGCACTTGCTGAGATGATACAGGCTGGAAAAGAGGAGAAAAAAACCCACTCCAGGAGCTGAAGGCCTGGATGCATTAACTCCTGACAGCTGAGAGAATCACCCCTTCCACCACTGTGTGCAGCAAACCCCACACTGACACTCTTGGGAGTAACAATCAGGTCTTTTTTCTTAAGCACCGAACAGTTTCCATGGACGCACTTCACCTCTCTCCTCACTGGAAAGGTCATGGCTGATGGCTCCGTGATATCCTTAGGTAGCTGTGATGCCTTCTCCCCCATTGTCATCAAGATGATCAAAGCTCTGCCATCCATAAGTTGAATCCTTAGGGTTTAGAATGGGGAGTTTTCCTTTAGATGGGGTGGTGAATAGCACAGTTATAAAGCCCCTGGTTCTGAACCGAACCATGAAGCTCTACTCGCTGATAAAATTTCTTCCTCTTCTCAGGTATTTCTGTGGTCTGTGCACCCCCTAGAGGCTACTGCCTTAAACTCAGACTTAGATCCAGCAATCAACCCATTTCTTTCCCTCAAGAACCTAAAGTCCTCAGAAAACCCCCCTGGCTGAGGAGACTCCATTTTGCTTCTATCATTTCAGTGTTATCTTTCTGTGTTCTAAATCACATTTCATGAGACAGAGGAAGGCCTGCATAACCAGAACGATTTGCCAACACTTTCTAGTCTCTGTCAAAGGAAGATAACCTCTCGGGTTGTCTTCAGATTTAGAAAGGATATTTTCTAAGGTTCTTATAGTTTGAGGTGTTACATTTAGGTCTCTGATCCATTTAGAGTTAATTTTTGTGCATGGGGATAGATAGGGGTCCTGTTTCAATCTTCTGCATGTGGTCAGTCAGTCTTCCCAGCACCATTTACTGAGTAGGTTGTCCCCTCCCCAGTGGTAGGTAGTGGAGGCTTTGTCGAAGATGAGTTGGTTGAGAAATTGAGGTTTTGCTTCTGGAATTTCAATTCTATTTCATTGATCGATATGCCTGTTCTTATACCAATACCAGGCTGCTTTGATTATTGTAGCTTTATAATAATGTTTAAAGTCTGGGACTGTGATACCTCCTGCTTTGTTGTTGTTGGTTTTTTGTTTTGTTTTGTTTTGTTTTTTGTTTTTTTGTTTTGTTTTGTTTCTTTGCTGGGGATTGTTTTGGCTATTCATTTATGTTTCCATATGAATTCCTATATTGTTGTTTCTAGGTCTGAGAAGAATGTTGCTGGTAATTTGATGGGTATTGCATTGAATTTGTAGATTGCCTTAGGTAAAATGGACATCTTCACAATGTTGATTCTTCCAATCCATGAGCACGGGATCATTTTCCACTTGTTTGTGTCATCTTTGATTTCTTTGAGCAGTGTTTTGTAGTTTTCATTGTAAAGGTCTTTCATGTCTCTGGTTAGGAAGATGCCAAGGTATTTCTATTTTTTTTTTTTTTTTTTTTGGCTATTGTGAATGGAATTGTGCTTTTTATTTGGGTTTCTGTTTGTTTATTATTTGCGTCTAGAAATGTGATTGTCTTTTGCACATTTATTTATTTATTTATTTATAGTTGGAGTCTCACTCTGTCACCCAGACTGGAGTGCAGTGGCCGCTCCCAGCCACCACAGCCTCAACCTTCCACCTCAGCCTTCCAAGTAGTCAGAACTACAGGTTCGCGCTACCACGCCCAGCTAGTTTTTGATTTATTGTAGAGACGAGGTCTTGCCAAGTTGCCTGGGCAGGTTTCGAACCCGTGGGCTCAGGCAATCCTCTCGCCTCAGCGTCCCAAAGTGCTGGGATTACAGGCTGAGCCACCGAGCCTGGCCTGCACATTTATTTTAAACCCTGAGACTTTGCCAAAGTCCTTTATCAGTGCAAGGAGATTTTTGGCAGATTCCCTTGGGTTTTTAAGGTATAGAATCATATTGTCTGCAAAGAGGGTTAATTGATCTCCTCTTTTCCTATTTGGATACCCCCTGATCTCCTTCTCTTCTCTGATTGCTCTAGCTAGGACTTCCAAAACTATGTTGAACAGGAAGGGTGAGAGTGGGCATCCTTGTCTTGTTCCAGTTTTCAGGGGAAATGGTTCCAATTTCTATCTGTTTAGCAGTATGCTGACTGTGTATGGCAACTGGAACTGGCAACCAATTCCTGATCAAAACCTCAAGTGCCAGTGCCATAAGAGGTAAGATAGACAAGTGGAACCTCATCAAACTAATAAGCTTCTGCAAAACCAGAGAAACCATCAAGAGAGCTGGGAGACAGCCCACAGACTGGAAAAAAATATTTGCCGACAATATATCTGACAAAGGCCTAACATTTAGGATCTACAAGGAACTCAAATGTGCTGAAAAGAAAAAAACAAACAGCCCCATTACAAAGTGGGTAAAAGATATGAATAGGCAGTTCTCAAAAGAAGACGTATGAGCAGCCAACAGATACATGAAAAAATGTTCAGCCTCACTAGTTACCAAAGAAATGCAAATTAAAACTACACTGAGCTGGGCTCGGTGGCTCAGCCTGTAATCCCGCGCCTTTGGGAGGCTGAGGTGAGTGGATTGCCTGAGCCCGCGGGTTCGAGACCCGCCTGGGCAGCAAGACCTCATCTCTACAGTAAATCAAAAAAAAATCAGCCGGGCATGGTAGCGCATGCCTGTAATTCCGGCTACTGGGAAGGCTGAGGAGGAAGGATCGCCGGAGCCCAGTAGGCGAGGCTGCGGTGGCCGGGAGCGGCCACTGCACTCCAGTCTGGGCGACCGAGTGAGACTCCAACTCAAAAAAAAAAAAAAAAAAAAATACACTGAGATAACTCCTAACTCCAGTTAGAATGGCCATCATCAATAATTCAAAAAATAACAGATGCTGGAGAGGGTGTGGCAAAAAGGGAACACTTCTACACTGTTGGTGGGAGTAAACTAGTACAACCTCTGTGGAAAACATTGTGGCAATTCCTAAAAGTTCTAAAAATCAACCTTCCATATGACCCCGCAATCCCCCTACTGGGAATATACCCAGAAGAACTCAAATCGCTTTATAAAAAAGACACCTGCACATGTATGTTTATTGCAGATTGTTCACAATAGCAAGAACATGGAACCAACCATGCTGCCCATCAAAAGAGGACTGAATAAAAAAATGTGGTACATACACACAATGGAAAATTACGTAGTCATAAAGAAGAACAAAATCATGAACTTCACAACAACCTGGATGGACTTAGAGTCTATAATACTGAGTGATCTTTCACAGAAACAAAGAACTGAGTATCACATGTTCTTACTCATAAGAGAAACTTGAACAACTATCGTGATACTATAAGAAAAGAATTGACAGTAGCGGGAAACTGCAGGGGATTGGAGGGGCGGGGAGGTGAGATTGGCAGTAGTGGGGATCTGCCTGGTGAAGGGGGGCACACCTCATCAACAAGGGCACTTGCATAATGTATACCTAACCCCACAATTGTACCCCACAATTTTAAAATAAAAAATTTAAGAGTGAACAACAACAACAAAAAGAAGGATATTTAAGAAAGATGAGACGAGGCTTCCTGCTGGTGTTGCAAATTTACACAAGCTCTCAGTGCCAGGAAATGTTCGCAGCAGTCTGACCAGCACTCCTGGATGACTTTTTCTGTGTGAGGATCATTTGCCCAGGACTGAAGATCCAATCCTCCTTACCCTACCCCCCAAAACTGTGTCTCTGCCACATAACACAGATTAGGAGTGTGACACCACTACATAGTTTACTGTTGTCATTGTTTATTCTGTTTTATTGTGGTAAAATATGCGTAACATAAAATTTACCCTTTTAACCATTTTTAAGTGTACAGTTCAATGGCATTAAATACATTTAACAAAGCTTTGTAATTGTCACCATGATCCATTTCCAGATCTTTTTTGTCATTCCAAACAAAAACTTCAAATCCACTAAATAATAACTCCCTGTCCGGATGCGGTGGCTCAAGTCTATAATCCCAGCACTTTGGAAGGCCGAGGTGAGAGGATTGTCTGAGCCTGTGGGTTCAAGACCAGCCTGGGCAACATGATGAGACCTCATCTCTACAATAAATTTTTTAAAAAATTAGCAGGGCATGATAGCGTGCACATGTAGTTCCCGCTACTAGGATCGCCTGAGCCTAGCAGGTCGGGCTGCAGTGGCTGGGACTGTGCCACTACACTCCAGCCTGGGTGACAGAGTGAGACTCCAACTCAAAAAAAAAAAAAAAACCAGAAACAAAATAAATAAATAATAACTCCCATCCCTCCTTCCCCCAGAGCCTGGTAACTTCTATGCTACTTTGTCTCTGTGACTTTGCCTATTCTGGGTACTTCATGTAAGTGGAATCATACTATTTTTGTCCTTCTGTGTCTGACTTAGCCAAACATTTTTAGTTGTGGTCAATTTTCTTAGAGGATATAAGTCTGAATTTCTTTTCTGTTTTCTCTGGAGTAGAAATGGGAAGGAAGTCAGCAAAACAGACTTGAGCCTTGCGGGTACCTCGGCCACTGACTGGGTGTGCCTCTGGAAATTGCTGTGTTCTAGGGGAAGGGTGGGGTTGCCCTCCAGTCTCTCAAAACAAACAAGGAAGAGTCCATTGTTTGGGGGCTTAGGCGAATCAGACCGAGGCCGGTGTTTACTGTCTCGGTTTTTACAGCAACCCAGAAAGGCTGTCACTGAAATACAAGAGGGGCTGCGATGGCAGAGCTGTGAGTAGCTAGAGAATCTGACCCTGGAGGTTTTGAGGCCAGATAGGCAGAAGGCAGCTCTGAGTGTCTGGACATGTCGATGTGGTAGTTTCTGGGTCTGTCTGGGTACATAACCTGAGGGTTCAAGGGGGGTGATGTTTACACTTCTTTCTTTCTGCATTTGACCGGGAATTGATTGTATACTTTATACTCAAGTTCTTATTACACTCGCAGAGTGGACCCTCTTGAATAAATGGCTATTACTATGTGTGTAGGTTTCAGTTATTTTTATATTATGCCACTAATTCTGAAAATGCCACTTCCTGGGGAGAAAAAGGATTGAAGCACTGAAGTGAGTCATTGTAATAGTAACAACTAACATTTATATCACATTTAATGATTTATAAAGCACTTTTCATAAGCATGCTCTTATTTCTCATCCCAGAGAACCTCAGAAAGTAGGAAGTATTTATAAGTGGCACCAGAAAATGATGCATCATTTATTGGTTTCAAAAAAATGATCATCTCAGATCTGTAAATGGGATTCAAACTTAGGATGTCCCCTCAGCTAAAAAAGAAGGACTCCATAGGATTTCCCCCAGAAACAAGAAAGCCACCCATCAGAAAAAAGCATATTTGGGAATTATGGAAAACTTGAGATGTTCAGGACACAGGCTCCTAAAGCTGACCTCCAAGTCAAGGTTTCATAGTTGGTAAGTGAGAAACAATAGGTTGATTAATATGAGCTTATTTCTTGGCAGGACTTCTCAGAGCCTTTAATATTTAGTATGCTTTTTAAATTCCCAAAGTGGGGTTGTATATTTTATTCAGTGTATACTTTATACAATGTTTCTCACACATATTTGAAATGGAACCATGTTACAGCGTAATGTTCCTTAGGTTACACCTTGGGAAGTGCAGGCTAAGGAGTGGGTCCCTGAACCCAGGAGAGACCAGGACCACCAAAAGGTGAAGACAAAGAGTTTTCCAGTGAGGGAAAGGAAGTTGATGGTCTAGTAGAATGACCTAAAGCCCAGCAAAGGAGAAGAAGGACTTACTCCTGGAGTGAGAAGGGGCACATCTGAGAGCAGAGCATCCGCTGCAGAGCTTCCATGGCAGTCTGGCCCCTCCGAGTTTGACCAGTGTAGCATTTGCCCATTCTTCTCCACCAGGTGGCGACAGTGGGGTCAGGGATGGCCCACATCCCCACAGGTTCACAGCAAGTCTCTCAAACTGGTCAAACCCCATTACACAAGAAAGCAAGGAACCTCAAATCATTTAGTCCAATGGGAACCCTACTTAAAAGGAAGTATCTTCTCAGCCAGTAATCCCAACACTTTGGGAGGCAAGGCAAGTGGACTGCCCGAGTCCACAGGTTCAAGACCAGCCCCGGCAAAACTTGGCAAGGCCTCTTCTCTACAATAAATCAAAAATTAGCCAGGCATGGTAGCTCGCATCTGTACTTCCAGCTACTTTGAAGGCTGAGGTGGAAGGATTGCCGGAGCCCAGCAGGTCAATGCTGGGGTGACCGTGAGCGTGCCACTGCACTACAGCCTGGGCAACAAGAGTGAGACTCCAACTAAAAAAAAAAAAAAAAAAAAAAAGGAGTCATCTTGCCAGTTGCAGATGCCTGTAATCCCAGAGCTTTGGGAGGCTGAGGTGGGAGGATCACTTGAGACCAAGAGTTCAAGATCAACCTGGGCAACATAGCAAGACCCCTGTCTCTTCAAAAACAGTTTTGAATTAGCCAGTTGTAACTGTAGTCCTAGCTACTTGGGAGGTTGAGGCAGAAAGATCACTTGAGCCCAAGAGTTAGAGGCTGTCGTGAGCCATAATTGCACCACTGCACTTCTGCCTAGGCGACAGCATGAGACCTTGTCTCTTGAAAAGAAAAAGGAGCCGGGCTCGGTGGCTCAGCCTGTAATCCCGCGCCTTTGGGAGGTGGAGGTGAGTGGATTGCCTGAGCCCGCAGGTTCAAGACCCGCCTGGGCAGGTGAGACCTCATCTCTACAATAAATCCAAAAAATTAGCCGGGTGTTGGTAGCGCGCACCTGTAGTTCCAGCTACTTGGAAGGCTGAGACGGAAGGATCGCCGGAGCCCAGCAGGTCAAGGCTGTGGTGGCCGGGAGCGGCCACTGCACTGCAGTCTGGGTGACAGAGTGAGACTCCAACTCAAAAAAAAAAGAGAAAAAAAAAGGAGCCATCAATACAAGTTTGGAAACCCCTCAGTCATACTTTTTGGATGACGTTTATTTGAATGAGATTTGACTTTTACCATGCACAAGTAGAAAGGTTGTCAACATTTTGCTTTCCAAGCTGCTTAAATCAGAATTCTAGTAATAGCTACCATTTGACTGTTTTCAGTGTGCCAAATACTGTACCAAGCACTCTTTTTTTTTTTTTTTTTTTTTGAGTGAAGGCCTCACTCTGTCTCCCAGGCTGAGGCATAGTGGCACCATCATGGCTCACTGCAGCCTCAACCTTCTGAGCTCAAGTGATCCTTCCACCTCAGCCTCCCGAGTAGCTGAGACTTGAGGCAAGCGCCACCATACCTGGCTAATTTTTTGATTTTTGTGTAGAGACTAGGTCTCGCTATGTCATCTAGACTGATTTCAAATTCCTGGACTCAAGCAATCTCCGCACGTCGGCCTCCCAAAGTGCTGGGATTACAGTCATGAGCCACCATCCCTGGCCTACAATTATGTTTTTCTCAGACTCTCAAAACAAGCCTTTGGGAGAATTCTGCGTGCTTTCTTTTATCTTCCAGATAAGGAAACTGCCTCTTAGAAATATTAGGTGTCTTGTCATTGATCACACAGCTAGTAAGTGAGAGCCCAGATGCTAACCCAAGTAATCTAACACCAGAGATTCCATGCTTAACCATGAGGCTTTACTGCCTCATCCTATGTGGGAAAGATTGCTAGTGGCTCCAGCTCCCATTCATTCCCTCTTACAAACCTTTCAGGAGAATCTTAGTTTATTTCAGAAAGCCAAGTATTTATTCCCCAGCCTCCCTTTCACCTAGGCATGCTCAATGAAGTGGCATTGTCAAGCTTTTAGGAGGGCTACTTAAGAGGCTACCCTAATCCAAGGCACACCTTGTTGACATTTCTCTGCTTCCTACTACCTAAAACTTGGAAGTGATGGCTGGAGTTTCAGCAACCATCATGGACCACAAGGTGTCCTTGAGGATTTTACCTCACTTGCTTAGGATGACAAAGCAGGAAGGTACAGGTTTGGCCTCCTAACAACCACAGAACCAACATGCCTGTGATGGATTACATATCTCCAGAGATAAATTAGCCTTTATTGTACTTAAACCACTGTTATTTGGGTTTTCTCTTCTATGCAAATGAAGCTGCTACTAACAGATACACCATGCCATATTTCAAATAGCCCTTCCTAGTCTGAAATTCTAACTGCTTGCCCCATCAATGAATAATTTCCTCCATTAAGCTCCATTTCCCTTACACACCCCATTCCCCAGGGATGTATGTTCCCTGTCTGTGTGACTCATGTCTGAAGTCCCAGTTCTCCACACCCATCCAACCTCTCCCTTTCTGGATCTAACAAGTAATACCATAATGCAGACCTCGATTCTGTATTTTTAGCATCATTCAAAATGCTATTAGAAATGTTTTATGCCCACATCAGTTTGGGGAGAAGCATGGTTTGGTGTAAAAAGTACTTGAACTAGCAGAAAATTAAAGGAGGTGGCTCCACCCTTTGTAAGATGCAAAGATGCAAAGGAAGAATCAGCAGGTGATGTCTTCCTTGACGTGGGTCTGAGACCCCCTGACTTGGTGGTAATGACTTTTTCATTTTATAGAAAGCAGATGGTATTTTAATGGACTGTGACTACTCTCTATTTTCTTTAAGCAACGTACACTGAGATCTACGCGCCCCTTCCAGGCGATAGCATGTATAGCCACAGAAAGGAAGGAAATATTTGCCATGTTCTACTTCAATCCTTTCCTTTAGAAATCATGCTTCTTCTCTATCCCCCAACCCTCTGCACCTCCCGCCCACCAAAACACACTCACACACACACAGAAAAAGAGCCATGGGCCCTTCTATTTTCTAAATGAAGTAAGGGAGTCATGATTGAATAGCACCACAGCGCCACTTTTTTTGCCCTGAAGAAAACAATAAAATGGAGCATTTCTGGATACAATAAATATTGGGATAGTCTTAGGGAAGGAATGGGAGGTGTGGAGTTTGGACAGAGCAATGGGGGCTTCCTCAGACGGCTGGCAAAGGTCTGTCTTCCAACACAGATACCTGTTGTGAGAGTTTCCACCTTACTTAGTAATTCATGAAACTGTCACTTGCTTATTCTATATTTGTGTCATTGTTGGCATACAAAATTAAAAGGGAGGGAGGCCATGTCTTCCCACTGGAGATGTCTCCTCATCATGTTCATCTGCAGATAGCACAGGAAGTCTTCCTGCCAGCCACCCCAATTGCCAGGGAAGCAATGTTGGCTCCAGAATATGGAAGGGCCCCATTTCAGCACATAAAGATGTGACAATGACAATTACACATCCCTGACTAGTTAGCTAGTTAGAGTTGAAAACGTATTTTGTGTGTGTGTGTGTATGCACATATTATTTTCTAACCTGTAAGCAACCCCATGAGATAGGTACTTGTCCCCATTTTACAAACAGGGAAACTGAGGCACAGAGAGATAGAGTAACTTGCAGTTAGTAAATGCCCAGAATTTAAACGCAAGCAGTCTGGATTTTGCTTATAATCCATTTGACTATGAGGCTATCAGGGGAGTATGCTTGAGTGGCTGACTGTCTCTGTGAGCCCAGGACTTTGGGGTATCCTGGGGCATGGAACTTTTAGTGTAAAAACAGGAAAACTAAGACAGTTGGTCACCTTAAATCATCTCCTCTCTGCTTCTCTCAGATGCAGGGACAGTCTTCCCCAAAACAAAACTCAGGTGACAGCTGGATCATCACAATTCATCTGGGAGCCACAAACCCCAACCCGAGTGCACACCAAAAAATGATGGGGCCTGGGGCTCAGAGCCTGGCTAGGCCAGGGCCTGCCTGGGATTGAGTCAACTTCCTAAAACCAAGCTAATCCTGACACCTAGGGAAAAAAATCAATAGTACCATGGGAATGGTTTGAATGAGAACAAAATTTACATTTCTTTATATTGGGCCATAAATCCCCCTCGGACCTCCCATCAGTCTAGACCACGTTTAGTTCTATCAATCACTCTGAGACAGTACAGTGGTCTTAGAAGACGAGGATTTGTGCACTCTGCTATAATCCCTTGCTGTGAACAGGGCTCAGGGCAGTCACAAATATCACACGCTCCTGTGTAGCTGACTCGGAGCTATTAATGGTGTTCAGCTCATGTTTGGAGGGGATATAATTCAGCAGAGGCCACAAAACTTGCCACCAGAGTGCTTCTCCTCTGGTGGGTCATGAATAGAAAGGCAGGTGTTGAATGGTGTCACGGAATTGTGGAAGGGACATGGGGGAGACATGTGACCAAGGGCCTATGGGAGGGGTTTTGTGCTGCAGTCAGAGGAGGGAGGGGGAAAGCGAACATATTAAAAATGACCACTATTGCTGGGCGTGGTGGCGTACATCTGTATTTCCAGCTACTTGGAAGGCTGAGGCAGAAGGATCACCTGAGCCCAGCAAGTCAAGGCTGCGGTGGCCATGAGTGTGCCATTGCACTCCAACCTGGGTGACAGAGTGAGACTCCAACTCAAAAAAATAAATAAATAGCCACTGTCTGACTGAATTTTATTCAAATTCCTCACCATCTTTCCTTCAATATTTACTCAACAAACATTCATGAAGCACCTGCTGATTGTGTATTCTAGACAATCTTTGGTGTTCCCTGGCTTGCAGGTGCGTTACTCTGCCTCCATCTTTCTTCGTATGGTTATTCTTGTATCTCTGTCTTCACGTGGCCATCTTCTTGTAAGAACACCAGCCATACTGGATTAGCACCCCCCACACACACAACCTCATCTTATGTAGTATTAGTTTGGTGCAAAAGTAACCGCGGTTTAAGACCATGATTTTTAAATCATTATAACTAGACTCAAACACATCTTTATTAGTCAAAATAGAAACCATTACAATCAACACATTTTTGCCAATGAGAAACAAATTTGTTTATTCCTGTAACATAAAAATCCGTGCTTCAGGATTCGACAAACTCTTAGAAAGCATTTTCTGCATCCTGCTGGTTGTGGAAGCATTGTCCCTGCAAAAAGTTGTCCAGACGCGTGAAGGAGAGGTAGCTGGTTGGCGAGAGGTCAGGTGAATGTGGCAGATGAAGCAAAACTTCATAGCCCAATTCATTCAACTTTTGAAGTATCAGTTGTGCAATATGCGGTTGGCTGGGCGTTGTCATGGAGAAGAATTGGGCCCTTTCTGTGACCAATGCAGGCTGCAGGTGTTGAAATTTTTGGTGCATCTCATCAATTTGCTGAGGATACTTCTCAGATGTTATGGTGTCACCAGGATTCAGAAAGCTGTAGTGGATCAGACTGGCAGCAGACCACCAAACAGTGACCATGACCTTTTGTTGGTGCAAGTTTGGCTTTGGAAAGTGCTTTGGAGTTTCTTCTCAGTCCAAGCACTGAGCTGGTCATCGCTGGTTGTTGTATACAATCCACTTTTTGTTGCACATCACAATCCAATCAAGAAATGGTTCCTTATTGTTGCATAGAATAAAAGAAGACAACACTTCGAAACAATTATTTTTTTTATTTGGGGTCAGCTCATGAGGTACCCACTTACAGAGCTTTTTCATCTTTCCAATGTGCTGCAAGTGCTGAATGACTGTAGAATGGTCATGTTGAGTTCTTCGGCAACTTCTCCTGTAGTTGTAAGAGGATCAGGTTGGATGATTATTCTCAATCGGTCATTGTCAACTTCCGATGGCTGGACACTACACCCCTCATCTTCAAGGTTCTTATCGTTTTTGCAAAACTTCTCAAACCACCATTGCACTGTACATTCGTAAGCAGTTCCTGGGTCAAATGCACTGTTGATGTTGTGAGTTTTCTCTGCTGCTTTACAATCCATTGTGAACTCGGATAAGAAAATCACTCGAATTTGCTTTTCTTCTAACATCATTTCCATAGTCTAAAATAAATATTAAAAAACAGCAAGTAACAAGTCATTAGCAAAAAAAACAAAAAACAAAGCAACAAATGCACATTAAAATGATGTCTGACATGGTCTCATTTATTTAAGAATGTATTCCAATATCAAACAGCAAATATCAACAATACAAAAACCAAAGTTACTTTTGCATGAACCAAATAACATCTACAAAGTCCCTATTTCTAAATAAGGCTACAGTCTAGGGTACTGAGGGTTGGAATTTCCACATATCTTTTTGGGGAGGGGGCAAAATTCAACTCATAACAATGACCTTAGGCAAATGCTTAAGTTTTCTCATCTGCAAAATAATACCAGACTCTGAGGATCAATGAGTTAATAATGAATATATACAACCCCCAAAGCATTGCCTTGAATATGGTAATTACCATTTAGGAATTCACCCTTAGTATTTTATTTTTATGTGCTGGTTATGAACAGCTCGTTGATTTCACACCCCACTTTAAAAAATTTTCTCCCCTCACCTTTATTGAGTTATATTTGACAAATAAAGATTGTATATATTTAATGTGTACAAGCTGATTTTTTTATTTTTATTTATTTTAGAGTTGTGAGGTACATGTGAGGATTTGATACCTACATATTAATAAGTTGTGTGCCCGTGAGGTTTGGGCTTCTAGCAAGCCCTCTCTTCCCCAGTAGTGGACATGGTACCTAATACACACCCCATATTTTAAAGAATGTTGCTCTAAATGTATCTGACCCATCTCTGGCACAATACAATTCCAACATGGTTTCCAAGGCCTTCATGATTGGCCTCTGGTGACCACTCAGCCTCCTCTATCCCTTCCCGAGGTGAACTTCTTTCTGTTACCTGAATGTGTCATCATCACTGTGGTTCCCAGGGTTTCATTTGGGCTCTTGTTCTACTTCCTTCAGGTCTCAGCCGATCGACACCCCCTCCAGAAAGTCTTTCCTCACCACTAATTATGAGTTACTGCCCTACAGTACTCCCTACATACCACTTAGATGTTATATATTTTTCTTTTAATTTTAAAGATGTGGGGTACAATTCAGGGTTAGGTACATAAGTGATCACCTTACAGGTGAAGTTTGGGCCTCCTATTGGTCCTCATTTTGCCTGGTTTGGGATCAAATGCCCTTATTAGTGTTATGTGCCCCTCCTCCATCCCCTGGCAGTGACCCGCTACTGCCAATCCCTTCCTTGTAGTATTCTGATAAATGTTCATGGTCCACTTATGAGTGAGAACATGTGGTACTCAGTTCTGCGCTTCTGTGATGATGGACTCTAAATTCTGTGATGATGGACTCTAAATTCGCCTAAGTTGCTGTGAAGTCCATAATTTTGTCCTTCTTTATAGCTGCGTAATATTCCATCATATATATGTACCACATTTTTTTTATCCAGTCCACTTTCTATGGGCAGCACAGTTGGTTCCATGTTTTTGCCATTGTGAATAGTGCCTTAATAAACCTCATGTGCAAGTATCTTTTTTGTAGAACGATTTGATTTCCTCTGGGTATATTCCCAGAAGGGGGATTTTTAGATCTTTTAGGAATCATCACACTGTTTTCCACAGAGGTTGTACTAGTTTTCGCTCCCACCAACCATGCAAAAGTGTTCCCTTTTCTTCTTATCCTCTCCGGCATCTGTTGGTTTTGAGTTATTAATGATGGCCATCCTGATGGGAGTTAGGTAGTATCTCAGTGTGATTTTGATTTGCATTTCTTTGATGATGAGTGAGGCTGTAGACACTATATTGTTAAAGCCAGTTTACTTGTCTGAAACTTCCCATACTGTAAGTTCCCCGAGATGGCACCTGATTTATTAACGACAGTATGTCCAACACCAACTGCAGGGCCTGGAAAACAGTGTTTCTGCCCACCCAGCAGACGAAGGGTTGCCAACCCATTTTCTTTCCCTAATGGAACACTGATTTTTTTCTGCTATCAACAACCCCAGAGCACAAAGGGTGAATCATGATTGGGCTGTTCCAATCATGGAAACCCATCCACCTACCCAGGAACAGATTTGGAGATGATGGGCAGTGTGATCCACTTCTGGTCAATGAGACATGAAAGAAGGTCTGCAGGGCTGACTTCTGGGAATAGTTTCGGAAAATTCTGAAGAGTTGCAGGAGAGAAAACAGCCATGCCTGCCTCTTGGTGAGTGGGATGACAGCCATCCCATAGCCATGATGAGAGACACAAGGACAAACGTCTACTTTCCAAGTGTGGCAGAGCCAAAATATGCAAAGAACTCAAGTCCTCAATGATTTTGCTAAGTCTCTGCATCGACCATCCCTGGAATTGCCCTGCTTGACTTCTTGTGATAAGATCATACCTTTTCACTATATATATCAACATATAACAATATCTAACCTATATCGTGAAGATATTGTTACCATTAGAGTGAGTATGTCTCACCATAGAGATAATATTGTTTTCCTTGTTGTTTATAAAGTCTTCTGTCACCTGCAGCTGAACTTAATCCAACTGACACAGGCACTCAAGAAATATTTTTGAATGAATAAGTGGTTTAGGTTCTAAACATGCTAAAGGGAGACAAGAACTAGAAGGTTGACCATCTACCACAAGCCAGGCATGGGAGGACCCTTTCATGTACATCAGAGTATTTAATCTTCACAGCAAGCTTGTGACCGCAGACATTTTACCCATTTTAGAGATGAGGAAACTGAGCTCCAAAAAGTTAATGTATCTGGCCCAAAGTGCTGATGCTGAGCAGCATTAAACAGCTTTTTCATGAGGACTTAGTTCAACATCTTAGTTCAGGCTTTTCGTTCCGTAATACAGGATTTTAAATTTTCATTCTTTTTTTTTCATTTCCATTTCCCTTGAATCTTCACCTGCTATTTTAAAGTATTCTAATGTTGATCTTATCCAGGTCACTCCTCGTGTTTGACCTATATGCATGTTTATGTACCCTTATGCCATCACTATCTCTGTCTTTCTCTCAGAGCACAAGGGGTTTTCCAAGGAACTCTAGCCAAGGACACTCCCATGTCACTTGGTCCCCCAACTCCTTCCCTACCTCTCATCCAGTTAATGCTGGAGCATCTCCAGGGTTGATTTGGGAGAGGGAGCAGTCCACCATCTTTGCAGGAAGCTTGGGTCTGGGAAATAAATCTCAGGTATGTTTAAGTCCAAAACACATGTTCACTCTACTATGAGGCCCGAGTAGACACATATTCTCTTTAACATCTTAGAAGGAACAAAACTCATTCGTGCAGTTTTCTGCAGCCCTTTTCTCCGCCCCTTGGTGGGAATGAGTGACAAGAACAGAGAATACAGTCCTTCCTCTACCCACCAGAATGTCTGCTTCTTGCAGCCAGCATTTCACAGATGAATGCCGAAGAATGTCTTAGCAACATCCAGGGAATTTCAAGTGGTTTCCTCCTGTTTCTGAGAGAAAACAAACAAACAACAAACAAAAACTGTCTTTTTTTGCAGCAAAGCCCCAGGAATTGGCTGTAGAAAGGGCCTTGTGAGCTGGGAGTCATGTGCCCTCTAGTGGTCAGCTTCGGGAAGTCCCAGCCAGATGGTCATTTCCGCAGAAAACAGCAGGAGGAACCAACGCAGAGTGTGGGAGACACGCAGAGAACGCCTGAGAACACTTGACTAATAAACCACGGTGGGGGAAAGCCACCTGCTTTAGAATTTTATTGGAAATACCAAAGACAGGTCATGGATATTCAAGTGGACATGTGAGCTGTTCACAAATCCTGGCAAGTTTTATTGAAGAGACCTTGGCACTGGCTTCCCAGCACTGAGCCCCTAAGGCATGGATGGGTTCCCAGAGGAAGAGTGCTGAGCTGGAGGAAACCCACTCATCAGAATTCCTCCTGGGAAGGGAAGGCTGTTTCTGATGGGAAAATACTTGGTAAGAAGCAGAGACCTGTGTGGACAGAACAGTCTAGAGTTTGTTTTTTATTGCTGCCTGAGAAAGGGAAGATGAAGAGGATGAAAGAAAAAGTAAGAAAGTCAGGCAAAGGAAGAATGCCCTGTCTTGATGAGTGAGCTCTCCGAGGGCTGGCCCCCCACAGCCCCTGTCAGGGCTTCATTCCTTTCTGCGGCCCACTGATGTGTGAGGGGAACTTTCTGGGCACCTCAAAGAGGAGGTGAGCTCTGCACGGGGTTCATGCAAGGGTGAACATAGCCCATGGGCATAGGAGAGCGGCAGCCCCGGGACTCACAGGTATCATGAAAAGGATTAGATCATGACCAGGTTGGACTGAGTTGAACCAGATCTCTTCATGGAAGAAGAACCCTAGCTGCCAAAGTTACACAGCCATAAACATGGCTAAGATAGATGTTTAGACTTGGGTTTTCAGAGAAAACAACCACACTTAACAGAAACGCTAGCCTAAATACCAACATCCAAATAATAATAATACTAACAATAAGATACCTTGACAATCGTCTGTGCCAATTCAGAAATGAAGAATGTGACTTTTGGGTTCAGGGACAGAACCTGTGGTCTTTAAACAACGCAATAAGCTGCTGAAAGTCCTTTGGGTTTAGTTATGTATCCCAAGGAGTGGGGAGATAGAGAAGACAGACCCAACCAGCTATCCAAAGTTCAGAGACTTGTCTGTTGGAACATGACAAATAAGCAGCAGTGACAAGACTCAAACCCAGGTCTTTCATTGCAATTCCCACATTCTTCTCAAAGTCTGTGCTGCCTCACCCATACAAAAAGTCTATTTTTCTTTTTTTTAATGATAAAATGCAGTTGTCCACCCCTTATCTGCAGTTTCTCTTTCCATGGTTTCAATTAACCACAGTCAATGGAGGTCTGAAAATAGCAAATGAGTCATTCCAGAAATAAATTGTAAGTTTTAAATTGTGCACCTTTCTGAGTAGTGTGATGAAAGCTTGCACTGTCCCCCTCTGTCCTGCCCAGGAAATGAGTCATCTCTTTGTCCACCATGCTACTGGCCTGTTAGTCACTTAGTAGCCATCTTGATGTTAGATCAACTGTCACAGTATTACAATATATGTGTTCAGGGAACATTGATTTTACTTTATAATGGCCCCAAATCACAAGAGTGGTGATGCTGGCATATTGCTATAATTGTTCTATTTTATTATTAGTTATTGTTGATCTCTTGCTGTGTCTAATTTATAAATCACACTTTATCATAGGTTTGTACGAAGAGGAAAAACCATAGTATATATAGGGTTTGGTACTATCCCTAGTTTTAGGCATCCACTGCAGGTCTTGGCACATATTCCCCGCAGATCAGAGGGGACTATTGTAACTTCACTTGAGAAAGACTAATAGTCAAATGCTTTTCTCTGACCTAAGCTACTGCCTATCTGTTGGTACAAGAAAAATCAATGTTGCAAGAGCCCTAAAACTGCCAACACATCTGAAAAATATTTAGCTCTTTGTCTGAGGAGGGGACCCAATTGACCAAATAAAACCCAAATATAGAGCATTTAACTTCTCTTCCCTTATCTTTCATGTGTGCCTGGGAACAAGTGTTATATTCCTTTTCATTGAAACTTCTTTCTTCCAAAATACTCTGAGGATGTGACTTCACAGTGTGTGTCATTGAGAGCAGGATGAGATTTCCTTGATCTCTGTCTTGCTGGGGCTTAGCACCTTTTGACATCTTTTGGTAAATGGGAAGCAGGCAAATGTTCTTTCGTGGGCAGGAGGAGGAAGAATTCATATGCTCCTCCAATGCTACAGTGACAGACAGCAAATAAAGAGGAAGGACTCCGTCATGTGGGGACTCACAGTCACCTCATCACCAGACTACAATGCAGTGCCCGGGACCCACGGTGTACCCAGAAGTCTTGCATTTATTACATGAGGATTCATTTGGATGCCACCAAATGCCATTTCCATGATCTGGATTGACATGTCTTATTTGCAGGCACGATAAAGCCAAGACAATTTGGAGTCATTTGCCTTGTTTCTTCAATAAAAGAAAGCCCTGGATTTACACGGCCTCTTTTCTCCAAAGAACTCAGCGTACTTGCCCATCTGGTGTCTCATTTGTCTTCTTTTCATCCCTGTAAAGTCAATAAAACGTGTTTCACTGACGCCACAGCCAGAGAAGGTAAGAGTGTGTAGGCTTGTTCCTGCTCTCCACAAGGGGGAGCCCATGTGCCCTTCTAGTAACACATTCCTGGACACCTCTTCTTGCCCACCTACTAAGTGGCCAGTCCTCATTCTGTAGGTGCCAGGGAACACTGCTCACAAGCCACCCCAGCTGAGGACTGCAATCTAACAATGAAGAAAGATCCATGAATGGTGAATCACAGTATGGTGTGCTAAGAGCAAGGCTGCAGGGATGGATTGGGTATGGGTGTGGAGAGTCAGGTGGGCACAAAAGGAAGTTATTGCAGGGCTTAAAAAGTAAAGCTTCTGCATAAACTGTAGTAAGTGAAATAATTGGCAAAACAATGTATCACATCCTTTTTAGCTAGGTAAATTAATTAAATCAGACTTTCTATTCACCAAAATGTAGCTTATATGTTTTCTATGCTTGACTGACAAGTTTGGCTGAAAGGACTGAACTACTTTTTGTTTAATAATCGCAAAATAAATAGAAAAGTGCCCCCCTCTCAAAAGCAGACTTCAGAGAACAAATGTTAACAAGGATGCAGAGACGTTGTAACCCTCATACACTGCTGGTTCAAATGTAAAATGATTCTGCTTAGGTGGAAAGCAGTCTGTCCATTCCTCAAAAGTTAAACATAGACTAACCATATGTCCCAGCAAATTCACTCCCAGGTAAAAATCCAAAAGAACTGAAAACAGATGCTCAAACAAATCGTTATACACAAATGTTCATAGCAGCAATATTCACAAGAACCAAAAGGAGGAAACAGCCCAAATGTCCATCAATGGGTGAATGAATGAACAAATTGTAGTATACACATGTACATACGAAAAGAACTGAAGAACTGATACATACTACATCTTGGATGAACCTGGAAAACATTATGTTAGGTGAGAGAAGCTAGATACAAAGAGTTACATATTGTATAATTATATGAATATTCACATATGCAAATCCATAGGTACGGAATTCAGATTGGTGATTGCCAGGGGCTGGAGAGAGTGTTGAATGGGGAGTGTGGGCTTAATGAGTCTAGGGTTTTATTTGGGAATGATGGAAATGTTTTGGAACTAGATAGAGATGGTGGCTGTGTAACATTGTGAATGTACTAAATACCATGGAATTGTTCACTTTAGAATGGTAAACCTTATGCTATGTGAATTTCACCTCAATACAATTTTTTTTTCTTTTGGAGTCTCAATCCGTCGCCCAGACTGGAATACAGTGGCACACTCACAGCCACCCCAAGTGTCGACTTGCCAGGCTCTGGTGATCCTTCCGCCTCAGCCCTCCAAATAGCCGCAACTACAGGTGCGCATACAATTTTTTTTTAAGCAAAGCTTCAGTCAAGAAGTGTCTGGGGACAGGAGGACAGCAGGATCTTGACAGACAGCTTAGAAGAGGGTATTTGAGCATTGTGTGTAAGAAGAAAGTACCCCACATTGGACAACTTGGGCAGTGGGGATGAGGCTGCCACTAGTAGTCCCTGTGCTGGGTGGGGGAACACATGGTGGACTTAGGGTTGAAGAGGACTCTGTGGAGGAGCAGAGAATTCAACGGGCATGTAGTTCCCAGATGTGTTTTCACTAAGTCTTTGTGTGCTGTGAAAGTCAATTCCAAATGTCCCCAGTGGGGACAGGAGTTGCCAGCAAGGGGCCACTACACAGAGAAGACCAGGCCTCTTATGGGGCCAGGACCAAGATGTTTCTCAGAAAATATCCATTCTAAGTCTGTCACTCTTTGAATAGATGAATCATCAAAGCCCAGCCTTCTACTTTACAGGGTAGGGCACGGTCATCTTTGCCAGAGAAACTTTTCAGACCTATAATTGCACTTCGGAGCACAGGTTCTTAACCTTTATTGTGAAATAACAATCTAATGATAAGCCTAATAATTATGCCATAGTAATAAGTATAAATGATATTTTGAGGTAACTGTCATAGGATATTTAAACAGCCATGATTTCTGCTGCTGGAAAAGTCATGGGCATTTTTACTACTTGTGGTGGTATGTGGCCTACATTCGAGCTTGAAGGAAATGCTAAATTTCAGTTAGAGGCTAATACAAATAAAGATGGATTTTGCAGATCCCACCTTCAGAACGCCTGTGTTGCAACTTGGAAGGGAGGTTGTGGAGCAGTGGTTAAACTCTCTCAAACTGATTGGCTGTTGCTGCTGTCTAACAAAAATAATTGAGAAACCGTGCACAGTCAAACTGGCTCCGGTCTGTCTTCAGCAAGGCTGGAGAGAGTTAGCCAGAAAGGGAAATGCCATGTGGCTGCAGGGCAGTGGCAGGAGAGATGGATGGGAGGGGGCCAGAGTGGGATTTTCCAGGGCATGGACAGTGGGAGGAAGATGTCTAGGGGGCACATAGTCCCCTACATGCTGACTTTGGAGACCGGGAAGGTGGCAATGTCTGAGGTTTTATCTCTGTATAACTGGTCTGGCAAGTTCTGCTCAATGGAGGTTCCTGTACCAACTAAGCAGAGGGATGTGTGTGTGTGTGTGTGTGTGTGTGTGTGTGTGTGTGTGTATTGTGGAGTGGGTGTTTATAAAAAAAAATACTCCCCAGAAATTGCTCTTACCAGGCACATGGTAGAAGGAAAAACTCAACTCAGTGTCCTGTGCCTCCTCATTCTACCCCAACAACCATAAGGCAAGGCCACCCTGCTTTAAAGCACCTCATTCCCTCATAGGGATAATGAGGGACACCTAGAAGGAATGGCTATTATGAGTGCACCTTACTTTCTGTCCACACCCCTTGCCTGCCCCCTGGATCTCTGCAGCTGCCTCCTTGGTGGACCTCCAGAGCCCTGTTCTCCCCTCTAAGCCTTCTCCACACTACAACTAGAACATTCTTCTGAAAACACAAATCTGATTACCCCACTCTACTTAAAAATCTTCACTCTTCAACTTGGCCTCTAAGTCCCAACATAATCTGGCTCCAGTGACACCCACAGCCTCATCCTTAGTCATTCCTACCACCCTACTTGACCATCCAGCAAGATCTGGTGATTGGATTCATTGTGTCCCAGATATGCCAGCCTCTCTCACCTCTGGACTCTTCTCTATATCTCTAGTCCCTTACAGATATGTCTCTACCACCAGACTAGGACAAGAACCATGCCCTGGTTATACCAGTATAGCCTCAGCACCCGGAGAGAGCCAGTGCATAGTTGTTGAATAAATTAACAAATAAGTGACAACAGAACACTCTAAGTACAATGGAATCTACCTATTTAAGTCATGTGTTAGTCAGCCAAGGTTCTCATAACAAAATATCACAGACTAGGTGGTTTAAACAACAGAATTTTATTTTCTCAGAGTTCTGAAGGCTGGAAGTCCACGATCAAGGAATTGGCAGGTTTAGTTGCCCCTTTCCTTCTCCATGCATGCACAGAAGAAAGGCCATGTGAGAACACAGAGAGAAGGTAACCAACTGCAAGCCAGAAAGAGAGGTCTCACCAGAAAACAAACTTGATTTGGACTTGTAGCCTCCAGAACTATGAGAAAATAAATTTCTGTTGTTTAAGCTACCCAGTGTGTGATATTTTGTTTACATCAACCCAAGCAGATTGACACAAGCTTATAAGAAACTCAGGATCCCAGATCCCACCTAATGAGAATGAGCATTTTAACAGGGGGTTTCATGTACATATAGCAAGTTGAGAAGCATTGTCCTAGAATACTGCTACAGTTTGAATGTGTCTGCCAGATTTCATGTGCTAAAAACTTAATCCCCCAATTTATATAATGATTGGAGGTAAGGCCTCTGGGAGGCCATTAGAATTAGATAAGGTCATCAGGGTAAGGCCCTCATGATGACTTTATAAGGAGAGGAGAGGATACCTGAACTATATGACACCCTCTGCCATGTGTTGATACAGCAAGAAGGCCCTTACCAGATACCAGTGCCATGGTCTTGGACTTCCCAGCTGCCAGAACCATGAGCTAAATAAATTATTCAGCCTGAGGTATTGAATTATAGCAATAAAATGGACTAAGACAAATACCTACTATCTTAAAATTTTATTCTGCTTTTGTTGCAATAAAATGGGTCACTCATGAACCTCAGCTATACTAACAGACACATTGAATGAAATATTTTTCTTTTTTAATGACTCTCCTAACACAGAAATATGCAGCTGGAGTGGATATGTGATGCTTTTATCTGTCCAGCACTCCTCTTTCTGTTGAACTGCCCCATCCTATGTCATTCCTTCAGGGCTAGTCATTCACAATGCTCCACAGGGGAGGACATGTGACCCAGGGTTGGCCAATCATGGTACTTCATGCCTGTCCACTATGATTTGTCAGAGTATCTAACCATACAGATCTAAGCAGACCTCTTTTGAAATTTAATGTGTAGATGCTGAGAGAAAGAAGGTCTGTCCCTTTTGGATCATAACATATAAGTCCGTAGGTTCAGAGGTGCCAGGCTTCAGCAGGAAAAAATGAGACCAACCTATAAAAAAGATCAGAGATGAGAGAACATAAGAGAGAAACTTGACTCCATTGTCCAGGCCCCCAAATCCAGATATATCCTTGGATTTGCCAGTTATATAAACCAATTTGTGCTTAAGCTAGTTAGAGATGGGCTTTTGTCACTTACAAATAATATGTTCAGGCACTAGTACAGTTTTCCTCAAAAACTCTGCTTCCTATAAAGCAACATTCATTCCAGAAGTTGACCAATGTGGTAAAGTTGACTTTTTACCATCTTGTGCCAGGCATCAAGTTGAATGCCAGGGATACTAATATGAAGAAGTCACAGATCCTGCTCTCAAGTTGCTGACAGTCTGGAACCTGGGAATAGTCCCAGATGTGAGCAAACCATACAATACGGGATGGTAAGTACACAATGGAGCTCTGAGCAAAGTGTGAGGAGAACACAGAGGAGGGTGGGAGAAACCCAGAGAACAGGTGAAGACTTGACAAAGAAGTTAGTTGTTGAACAGAATCTTTAAAAAGCATTTCATGTGGAGAAAGGTGTTCCAAGCTGAGGAATCAGCATGTGCAAAAACAAAGATTTGTGAAACACTTGGGAACTTATGGCCTGGTGGGTGCACTGGAGCTGGACAGCAGAGGGTGAGGGTGAAGGAAATGGTGAGGGGTGAGATTTCAGAGTTGGGGTAAGAAAAAGGCTTATCCAGTCACAGAGTTAGGTCAGACCTCAGGCAGCAAGGAGCTAATGTAGGTTTCTTAGCAAGGAGGAATTACAAGCAGATTTGTAACTTAATAAGATCCCCCTAGAAGTTAAATGAGATCATTAAATGATGAACCCTTGGATGACAGGAATGTCTCTGTTACCTAGTAGTGTTTAATAAATATTTGTTGAATTGGGGAAAAATGATACTGTCTCCACAGAGGCAGTAGCAGAGGGGATAGAAAAAAAAGGGAGCAAGTTTGGAAGACATTTTTGAACAAGAATCAACAGGATGCATTGAACAATTAGAGAGGAAAGAATTAAAATGATTTAGTAGTTTCTCTCTTAAGTGACCAGTTGGATGGAAATAAGAGAAAGGTTAAGATACAAGCCTTGTTTTTGAATCTATTAGATTTGAGGGGCCTGGAAATCCAGGGAAGGAAGCTGGTCTAACAGATCAGGAGTTCAAGAGAGGTCAGGGCAAAGGAAAATCTAGAAGTCACCTTCACAGAGCTGCAGCTTAAAAGAGTGGGTGTTAGTCGAGAGTAATAACCTTTGAAATGCTGGAGATTATCCAAATTTTGACTGTCCAAAGGAATACGTCAGACCCAAGTTCCTTTAGAACCATTACGTATAACATCAAAGCTCCCTCGTGACCCCACACCCCCTTCACCCCCAAAATTAAAACGGCAAAACGCCTCCACACTCTAGGTGGGGGATAAAACAACCAAGTCTCCAGTAATCTGACCCTCTTAGCGCGTCTGGGCCGCAAACAAATCATAAGCTGTTGGAGGTGCTGCCTGGCAGCTGACGTTGGACCATTTATAAGGAGAAATGGCATCAGCATCGTCTAAGCCAGACAACATGTGAAGCACTTCTGCCAAACCCGGGACAACGACTGAGCCAGGAGGCCTTCCGGTCTTCTCATTTTCCTGCCAAACTGGTCATGTGCTGACTCTCCCTTGCCAGGAGTCCATGCCTGCCCCTCCACAGGTACCTGATAAGATGCCACAGTCGTCGTGGTGGGCATACATGGAAGAGTGGGGACAAGCAGCAGATGCCAGGGGGCCAACAGCCCAGGGTCAGTTGTACCAGCGATTCAAGAGTATAACTGAGGTTCAAACCTCATCTGAATATGAATCTATCAGAAAACTGATTACTTTTCTTATTGTTACATCCTTTTCTTTAAAAAACAAAGTAAAACTGAATTGACATTAAAGATACCTTGGATATACTCAGTGACAAAAGGACATAACATAGCTATATTACGCTGTATGCATAATATGGCCTAGTTGGGTTTTTTTGAAGTATGTGTGACTGTGTGTGTGTGTGTGTGTGTGTGTGTGTGTGTGTGTGTGTGTGAGCGTGCACACAACATATCAAAGGCTACACATCCAGCACTGGAAAGCTGGGATAAGGAAGAGTAATGTAAGACTTTCATATTTTACTCTTCCATATAGTTTGTTTTTTTAACAAGCACTTAACTTTCAAATAAAACTTTTCTAAAACCATTGGACATTTTAATCAATCATGAAAGAACAGCCTAATATTTAATAGATTCCCCAGGTCTGTGCATGAACATGCATTGCCGAACATTGTGGTTTCAAGTAGGGCACCTCTCAATCAAGTCAGTACAAGTTCCACACTAACTGGAACAAGAGGGCAGCCTCATAACTACCGAGTCCCTCCCTACCTCCACCCTCCCTTCCAGCCACCCCAACTCAGGTAAGAACTTGTAGAAGAGAATGTATGTAGAAGAAGGGAGTGACCCCAATGGTAACAATCAGAGTCAATGGCTATGAAGACGCTTGCGAAACGAGGCCAGACCTTGGATTACTTACTTCAAGTTCATGGAGAATTTGACACTCTTTGCCCATACTAATCCAGGTTTATCATCTTCAAAGCTAACATGGTAATCAGGTCAAAGATCAGATCTGAAGCTGGCCTGTCCCTGTACTGAAGACAGATGGGTGCATGCTCTGGGCTAACTTCTTTCCCTCGGTGAGAGGTGGATTCCCAGCAGGTTCCCTCCCTGCCAGCCTGGGAAAAGGCCAGCAGGAGCATAAATCCCAAAAGTCTCCTCAGAAAAACCAGAAGATACCAGGGAGAAGCAGGAATAACTGGCTCAGAAGACAGTTCATAAGGGTAGAGGCAAAGAATTCATTTAGAACATTTAATAAAAAGTTAAGGAAAATAAACATAAAAATCACTTTGGAAAATGACAAAAGGGAATGCTTCTACACTGCTGGTATGCAAAATAGTTCAACCTCTATGAAAAACAGTGTAGCAATTTCTAAAAAAACTAGAAATTGACTCCATATGACCCAGCAATTCCCCTACTGGGAATATACCTGAAGGAACTCAAATCATTTTACAAAAAAGATACCTGCACATGCATGGGTTTTTTTTGTTTTTTTGAATTGGAGTCTCACTCTGCCGCCCAGACTGGAGTGCAGTGGCACGGTCCCAGCCACTGCAGCCTCGACCTGCTGGGCTCCAGCAATCCTTCCACCTCTGCCTTCCAGGTAGCCAAAACTACAGGAGCGTGCTACCACGCCCAGCTAATTTTTGCTTTATTGTAGAGACGAGGTCTCACCAAGTTGCCTGGGTGGGTCTCAAATCCACGGGCTCAGGCAATCAATTCACCTTGGCCTCCCAAAGTGCTGGGATTACAGGCTGAACCACCGAGCCCGGCCTGCACATGCGTGTTTATTGCACTATTCACAATAGCAAAAACATGGAACCAACCATGCTGCCCATAAAAATTGGATGGGATTTTAAAAATGTAGTACATATACATGATGGAATGTTACGTAGTCATAAAGGTGCAGCCACTGTGGAAAATGGCATGAAAATTCCCCCAAAAATTAGACATAAAATTGCCATATGATCCAGCAACTCCATTTCTGCATATATGCCCAAAAGGAGTGAAAGCAGGACTCAAAGAGATATGTGCACATCCATGTTCATAGCATCCTTATTCACCATAGCCAAAAGGTATAAACAACCCAAATATTATCAGTGGATGAATGGATAAATAAAATGTGATCTCAAATCATTTTACAAAAAAGATACCTGCATATGCAATGGAAATTTTTTTTTTTTTTTTTTGAGTTGGAGTCACACTCTGTCGCCCAGACTGGAATGCAGGGGCATGCTCTCGGCCACTGCAGTCTCAACCTGCTGGGCTCAGGTGATCCTTCCGTCTCAGCCTTCCAAGTAGCTGGAACCACAGGCATGTGCCACCATGCCCAGTTGATTTTTTTATTTATTGTAGAGACAAAGTCTCATCATGTTACTCAAGCTGTTCTCAAACCCGTGAGCTCAGGTAATCTTCTTGCCTCTGCATGCAATGGGTTATTATTCTGCCTTGAAAAAGAAAAAAGTTCTGACACACGCTAAAACATGGATGAACCTTGAAGACAGTAGCTAAATGACATAAGCCAGTCCCAAAAGGAAAAATATTTTATGTTTCACTTACATGAGGTAACTAGAATAGTCATATGTGTGCAAACAAAGTAGAAAAGTGGTTTCCAGAGGCTGAAGGGAGGAAAAAAACAGGGAGTGAATTATAATGGTACCGTTTCATTCTGGGAAGATAAAAAAAGTTCTAGAGATACACGTTGGTGACAGTTACACAACAATGTGAATGTACTTAATGTCACAGAACTGTACACTTAAAAATGATTAAAATAGTCATTTTCATATTATGCATATTTTACCACAACAATTTTTTTGCAGATCTTCACTGCTCCAATTTTTTTTTTTATCACAACACTTTTTTTTTTTTTTTTTGAGTTGGAGTCTCACTCGGTCGCCTAGACTGGAGTGCAGTGGCCGCTCCCGGCCACCGCAGCCTCGACCTGCTGGGCTCCGGTGATCCTTCCGCCTCAGCCTTCCAAGTAGCCGGAATTACAGGCATGCGCTACCACGCCCGGCTGATTTTTTGATTTATTGTAGAGATGAGGTCTCGCTGCCCAGGTGAGTCTCGAACCCGCGGGCTCAGGCAATCCACTCATCTCAGCCTCCCAAAGGCTTGAGATTACAGGCTGAGCCACCGAGCCTGGCTACCACAACACTTTTTTAAAGACTTGTTAGGCCGCAGAGAGCAGCATTAAGTCCAATGCTGACCCATGCTCAAGTGGATTATGTTCTACTTCTGGAAGTTGGTTAATTTCCTGGTTATGACATGGAAAGCTGTGAAGTTTTCCTCAGTCATATCATCTAGTTCATGATTTCCCATCCCAGGCCTTCACTGTCCTTTCCTCCCAGCAGCTGGCCTCCCCTGGTCTCGCTAAGTCAAAGTCGGCACCCACCGTGGTCTCTGCTACACTCACCAGGCATGGCCAGCTGTGGCTCACCTTGGCCCTCCACGTGTTAACCCTGCAGGTCCTTCCTGACTTCTGGCTGTACCAACCCTCCCCAGTTTTGTCATCTAACACTCCTGAAGCATGCCAACATGTAGAGAACAAATAAAAGGCCCATTTCCTGTGTCCCAGCGGATAGCATTCTAAGGATGACAATGAGCTTAAGAGGGCAGAATTTATTTCCTAAGTTGTGTTTAAAAATTCTTAGTGGGAAACATTCTGGTCCATGTGGCTTTAGAAATATTGCCTAGAGATAGTAATGTCCCGTGTCTCTAGCTCTTGGTAATGTCACATGTCTCTCCTCTTCACTCTATTCTCTTCCCCCCATGCAAATGAAAAAAAAAAAAAAAACCAAATAAACAAAACACGCCTCAACCTAGGCAAAACATTTTCACTCCCTTCTTTGAAACACTGAATCTTTGGGAGTTTTGGAATTTCGACTTCTTCTTCAAGCAGATTTATCAGAATTTTTTTTTTTATAATTACTCTAAAGATATTTTAGTAAATAAAAAAAGGTATCCATGTAGTTATGTGTATGCATACACACATCTTACATTTGTAAAGTGTTTTAGAGTTGACCAAGCACTTTTATAAGCATGATCTGATTTGACCTTCTCAAGAATGCTGGGAAGTAGGCAAAATCATCAGGCCTCTATTTTATAAATGAATAAACTGAGGCCCAGAGAGGTCGTGTGTGCCTCAAAGTTTAAGATGACCACATAACAAAACCAAGATTCATCCCAAGTCTACTTCTTGCTGTACTACACTATGTGGTCAAAGCAATTAGCCAAACACCATCAGTAGCCACCATCTCTAAATTCCTATTGTACCCACAACCCTGAGCTGACCCTAGGGTACCAAAACGTAGTCCCTGCTCTCACTGGGTAGTTTAAAGGTGAAGTGTAAGGTATTCAATATTAAGTGGCCTGTGTCAATCATCAAATATACCCTATGGGCAGTAAATGCTTCAGGCAAAATGTGTTACACCTCCCAGACCTGAGCAGAAAGACCTACACCTTGTAAGACTGAGACTCTAATGGGATCTGTGAAAGGAATCTGAGAGATGCAAGTCCCACTAGAAAAGGATATGCTCCTACAAATGACCTGAGGCACTGGCTGAGTTGGGCTTGGTCAGTTGTTTTGTTTGGCACACCTACGCTTGGGCTTTTTCCATGAGAGACCTCAACAATGACTCACTCTGTCGCCCAAGCTACAGTGCAGTGGCTCGCTCATGGCCACTGCAGCCTCAACGTGCTGGGCTCAGGTGATCCTTCTGCCTCAGTTTTCCAAGTAGCTGGAACTACAGGCATTGGTACCACACCCGGCTTATTTTTTTATTTATTGTAGAGACGAGGTCTCACTAAGTCACCCCAGCTGGTCTCAAACCTTTGGACTGAGGCAATGCTCTCACCTTGGCCTCCCAAAATGCTGGTTTTACAGGCTTGAGCCACAGGGCCCAGCCTGACTAACCTCCTTTGTAAAATTTTACCACAAGTTCCAATATGCTGGAAAACCTGGCCTATCACCTCAGATGTCTTTTGCTATGCATTCTACTCACATGGTCACACACCCAATCTCACCGTCTGCTCTTCTCCCTTCAAAATTTCTGCTTACTGGAATATTGGTGTCTCGCTTGTCTTTGTAATTTAAAGAGAAAAATCCTTGGACAAAGACTTCTTCAGCCAACAAGCATTTATTAAGTACCTAATAGATGCAAAACATTTATGACCTTTGGGTTTGAGCAATCACTAACCATCCATCAATCACATTAATAATTAACGAAACAGACACTGATGTCTGTGATTTACCCTACACATAGGTGGAGTAGGTGGCCAGTGGAGATTTCCAAAGGCTTGCCCAAATTACCTTCCTATCAGACTGCATAATTTGAAACCTATAAGGAAACCTGGGAAACCAGGCACACCCAGTTACCACCATTGAAGAGACACTTGTTGGTTGAGTATTTTTGGACCCATTAGCAGTACTGTGATATTAGCTGAGGGAAGGTCTTAGAGGGACATTGAAAAGGGAACACTTTTATGGGGACAGAGAAAATGGAAAGTTTGAAGCTTAGAGCTTTGCCCAATCAATATGACCTAAGGAGTAAACAACATTGAGTGACCTTGGGCAACCAAAGGCTTAATGAGGACACACAGCACCAGGGGAGGGAGTGTCTAAAAGGCAAAAGAGAATGGAAGGGAGAGGCAGCAGAGGAGTACTCCTCCTCCATGGTTTGGCCCTGGGTCAGCCATGCGCATAGCTAATGGAAGCCTGTGGAAGAAGAGACACCCGTTTTCCATGCCTCCCAAACTACTCTGGGTCTGGGATTAAAAAGTTAAAATGTTAAGCCTGAAGCTGTTCCACATACTCTCCAATATTATATGAATTCTCTAAAAAACAAGACTAAAGAAGTAGCTTCTTTGGAGTCTCCCAGCCTAATGCCTCTCGGAGGCCTCTACTCTGTAGAAGACAAGACTGTCCTTGATTCCACAGCCTACTGGAATCTTCTGAGTAGAATAAGATCCTATTCTAGTTTTCTAATCCATTCAATTCACTGGCCAAATCGTTTTTTTGCATAGCATTATGCCTGTGACCAGCCTTCCTTTGGTGGTCTGCCATATTGGTAATGTGCCAGAAAACATCTAAGATTAAAGCGTAATGGAGCTAAGGGACATAATCTATAATGAGCATTAATAAGCACCAAGTGTGAAACTATTAGAGATATTGTTACTGGGATAAATTGCTTTTCTAAATGGCGTGGGATACTTTATGTTCCACAGAGTATAGCCCTCTGTTCTCGACGCTTTGTCAAACACAGGAAAGCATTCAGTGATCCAACTAATTCTTTTGGACATTTTCCCCTATAACTACTAGAAACCAAGCCATATTTATAATAAGAATTTTAAGAACAATATATTATGCTATCCCATACTTTAAAATGTAAACAGTGTGCTGTTTTACAACTGGTTAACTTCCTATGGCTTTCTCATTTCTATACTTGAGAATTTATAAACCAGGTGAACTGGGGACTCATTAATATCAGAATTTTTCTTAGAATGGGCCGGGCATGGTGGGTCATGCCTGTAGCCCCAGCTACTCAGGAGACTGGGGTGGGAAGATTGCTTGAGTTCCCCTTATTTGCCTATTTTATTGTAGGTGTATGTACTGTTTCAACTTGGTTTAGTTGGAACTACTTTTCCTATGGTAGTTCCTTATGGTTCAGAGATAGAGCTGGCCAAAAGAAAAGCTTGTGTGAAATTTGGAAGGCAGGAGTAAAGCCAGTAACCATTATTTTCTGAAGGTGACAGACAGACAGAGAGGTGTGGACGGCTTGCACTTTATCCTTGCTCTCTCCTGTTCAGCTTTTCCCAACTGCCAATCTACTGACCAGTTAGCATCCCACAGCCCACCACCAGATTTTGGCTACAGACTCTTAGAAGCAAAGATAACACCATTCAACCAGCTTTCCTACTCTGGCAACTGGTTGTATCTGCTTTCCAAACTGCCCACCATTGGGGCTTTCCAAACTGCCCACCATTGGGGCAGATTAGGAATTTTTCACTAATCTTCCAATTCTTCCTTTCAGATCCGCACTTCCCCAGCTTCTCCCATAATGGTGTAAATGAATTCTTTTCACCATAATACTCCTGGTAATCCCACTTTCCTGCTTAAACCCTGTCTGATTCCTCTGCCTCAGCATGCTAGAAATAACCAACCAGTTAGAGATTTCACACCAGAGTCAGGAGCTGGTTCCACTTTCTCTGTTCCTGAAGAAAGATGTACAAAACTAAACTAGATATTTATATCTACATCTATATTTATGTGTACATCCTCTTTCTGCTATCAAAAATAACAATATGGTTTGTAAACAGAGTAAGATGATACTAGTTTTAAATTGTTCTTGCCAGGCATGGTGGCTCACGCCTGTAATCCCAGCACTTTGGGAGGGGTGGAGGTGAGAGGATTACCTGAGCCCAGGGGTTCAAGACCAGCCTGGACAACTTAGTGAGACCTTGTCTCTACAATAAATCAAAAAATTTGTTGGGGTATGGTGGTGCTCACCTGTAGTTCCAGCTACTTGGAAAGCTGAGGCAGAAGGATCACCTGAGCCTAGCAGGTCGAGGCTGCGGTGGCCATGAGCATGCCACTGTACTCCAACCTGGGTGATAGAGAGACTCCAATTAAAAAATAGATAAATAAAATATTCCTTTTTGGATTTCAAAGATGTGTTAAGTAGAATAAGTGCCAATTTTCTGCCAACGGTGATACCACAGTTGTACCTGCTAGTTCACAATAGTGCACAAAGGAAAAGGAAAAGGACATTGGAAGCCGTAGCTATTATGCCCTGTTCAAATGATAAAGCTCCCATCTTTAGTTTTGAGCTGTGCACAGCAATAACATAGTCAAAAATCATAAATATTTGTTTCACTTTCTGAAATTTATATCATACAAGAGATCACCCAAGCTCTAAGAACTTACTTTATTATTCACATATTTCACCCTTACATACCTCCAAGGGTCTCATCTCAGTCTCTGCCAAATGCAGCTTCTGATTATCTTGCGAATTACTCTGGAGCTGCCACCAATTCATGTTTGCCTCCTTGCTTTCTCTGCACTTTCACATGTGCCCCAGGGACTGTCCCAAACCCCAAATGTCTTATCTGTTGTGACTTGAAAACTTTCTGCTATGTGGGATTAAATGTGGCTACAGGACTCACACACAGCCTCACATATATTGCAGAATGTCTCACACACACAAAGGAAAATGGCAATTTAAGAAAACCTAGTACACCACCAGAGAGGCACCTACCCATGAGATATTTATGATATTCAGCAGACAAGATAAGGAGCTAGAATAAAAATGCTACCAGACAACAGGCAGCAGGAAACTTGGGAGAACTGGCTTCTATCTAGTACTGACTCTGCACTAAATTGCTATGGGACTATGGACAAATCACACACATCTGTTGGGGCAGAAAGTGCTAGTTACACCAGTAAACATTTGCCCTTCTTGAGTGTCCACAGTTTATTTGAGCACATGACAGCCAGGAATAAAACTCCATTTCCCAGTCTCCTTTGCAGCTAGATATAGATACATAACTAAGTTCTGGCCAATAGGATATAAAAGAAAAGATTACATGGAAGCTTCCAAAAATTTCCTTAAGAGACAACTGACATGCATGCCCTTAACAACTTCTTTCTCTCCTTTTTTCCACCTTACTTCTTGATGTAGAAATGTTATGTAGATTTCTATCTTGGATCATAATGACAAGAGTCACACTCTAGTGACAATGTAGCCTGGGTTGTCAATGACCAAGGAGCCCCTGTACTACACTTCCATGTTGCAGGGAATAAGTTTCTATGTACTTTAAGCCACTGTTTTTCAGATCTCTATTACAGATCCTAACAAACACATGTGTATTTTTAACTATCCTTAGGTGTTATTAAAATTAATAAGATAAATATCTAATTAAAATGTTATTGCATTAGCAATATCTTTGACAATGTTTATTTTGTAATCAATCAGTAGAAGCAAATTTTTCTGAGATTTTTGACATTAAACAATCTTTATTCTTTTTTTTTTTTTTTTCTTTTTGAGTCAAACTGTCTCTCTGTCACCCAGGCTGGAGTACAGTAGCACACTCATGGCTGCTGTAGCCTCCATGTACTGGGCTCAGGTGAACCTTCCACCTCAGCCTTCCAAGTAGCTGGAACTACAGGTACACACCACTACGCCCAGCTAATTTCTTGACTTATTGTAGAGATGTGGTCTTGCCAAGCTGCCAGGCTAACCCCTGAGCTCTCGAACCCCTGAGCTCAGGCAATCCTTTCACCTCTGTCTCCCAAAGTACTGGAATTACAGGAATGAGCCACCCGCAAGATCTTTCATCTTAAAACTGTTCATATTCTCTGCTCTGGAGGTTGGGCAAAATTGGAAAGGAACAGAGGAAGAAGTAGTAATAGGAAAAAAGTCACAAGCTTGCCTTTTTCCATCTTATGTGTTCACCTGGTCAATCTGCTTGGCATAATCGGAGAAACAAAAATAAAACCAGATAGAGGAAAACAGCCTATGATTTCACCAAAGCTCCATAGGATAATCTTCAGCAACATCGCTGAAACTTGTCCCCAGGTGTCCCTATTGTCTGCTTACTGGGCCTCTTAACCATGAATCATGTTTCTCTAAGATTCTTGGTGGGAGCTACTCAAGCCTCAGTGATACAGGGATCTCTACATCACCTGTCTCTTTCCTCACTATGCTTTGTCACTCCAAGTCTGCATTTAAGCTAGAATCTTTTTTTTTTTTTTTGAGTTGGAGTCTCACTCTGTCGCCCAGACTGGAGTGCAGTGGCTGCTCCCGGCCACCACAGCCTCGATCTGCTGGGCTCCTGCAATCCCTCTGCCTCAGCCTTCCAAGTAACTGAAACTACAAGCATGCGCTACTGCGCCCGGCTAATTTTTTGATTTATTGTGGAGATGAGATCTCGCCAAGTTGCCCAGGCGGGTCTCGAACCCGCGGGCTCAGGCAATCCACTCACCTCAGTCTCCCAAAGCGCGGGATTACAGGCTGAACCACCGAGCTCAGCTTGAGTTAGAATCTTAACAGAACTTCCTGCTCAAATTCTCTCTGGAACTCTAACCCTTTTTATCTTCCTTTGTGTTGTTTCTCATTTCATCAATGTCAGCTCTCCCAGAATTATGGTCTCCTTAGTCCACTGTTTATTTCCTCCCTGCCTCTCCTGACTCCCTGCCAAGTTTCCAAATAAGCATTTTTTAATGTTTTTTAAATATTTATTATCTTATTTATTTATTTTTAATTGGCAAGTAATAAATATACGTATTTATGGGGTACATAGTGATGTTTTAGACTTATAATGTAGAGTGATCAGATCAGGTTAACTAACATATTCATTATCTCAAACATTTATCCTTTCCTTTTTTTTTTTTGAGTTGGAGTCTCACTCTGTGCAGTGGCACACTCACGGCCTCTGCAACCTTGACCTGCTGAGCTCAGGTGATCGTTCTCCCTCATCCTTCCAAGTAGCTAGAACTACAGCCATGCATCACCACACCCAGCTAATTTTTTTGATTTGTTGTAGAGATGAGGTCTTGCCAAGTTGCCCAGCTGGTCTTAAACCTGTGGACTCAGGCAATTCTCTCACCTCAGCCTCCCAAAGTGCTGGGATTATAGGCATGAACCACCGTGCCCAGCCCATTTATCCTTTTTGTGTTGGGAATGGTCAACATCCTCCTAGTTATTTGAAACTATATATATTATTGTTAACTATAGTCATCCTACAGTGGTATAGAAAGTAAAACTTATTCCTTCTGTCTAACTATAATTTTGTTTCCTCTAAAAATAAGCACATTTTAAGACCGGGCTTGGTGGCTCAGCCTGTAATCCCAGCACTTTAGAAGGTCGAGGTGAGTGGATTGCCTGAGCCTGCAGGTTCGAGACCTGTCCAGGTAACTTGGCAAGACCTTGTCTCTACAATAAATCAAAAATTAGCCGGGCATGGTAGCATGCACCTGTAGTTCCGGTTACTTGGAAGGCTGAGGCAGAAGGATCGCCGGAGCCCAGCAGATCGACCCTGGGCTGTCTATGAGCTTGCCACTGCACTCCAGCCCCTGGGCAACGGAGTGAGACTCCAACTCAAAAAAAAAAAAAAGCACATTTTTTTATTAAAGAAAATGCCCACTGGTCAGCTGCCCAAGTATCTTAACTCATATCTTGATTATGTCAACTTAAAAGCAGAGCACAAACACTTCACTAACTATTGCAAGAACCTCATTACTCCTAGCACTTTGACTTCATTTGTCTGGTCTTTACTGAAGCTTTGTGGATCACAGAGCAGGGTCAAATCCAGCAGCACATTAGATATTTCTCTTCTCTTAAAGGCCTTGTCTGGCCTTGACCCCAACAGAATTGTCGTAGGAAGGGCTTTCTTGCCAAGCTTTCCCATACTCCTTCCAGTCCCTCTGGCTTCTCCCTTCTTTATTCTCCCTCTGTGCTCCTCGCTTTCCTTTCCATGCAGAACATTTGAGCTCTGCTTCAGCTTCAAGCCATTTTTGTGAGCCCATGTCTGCAGACCCAAGCTCTTTAAGCTGCTTAACCAACAGCCTGTCGATTGACAAAAACCCTCTTTAGAAGGCAGTTCACTCGTTCTCTTTTGTGGTCTGACTTTGTCCCTTGGGGCCTCGCTCTGTTAGGCAGTTTATCATATGTATTTCTTTCAAACAAATGTAATAGCCTTATCAATGTAATGCCTTGGAGTGTGGGCTCTACATCCAGCTACCAGGGTTCAAGTTCTGGCTTCCCTACCAGAATACCCAAATTGGTTAGATACAAGTGAAAGCTGCAAAGAGAATAAAATGTCTCTGTATGCTTCTGCCCTATGAATTTCCATGGAACCACTAACCTTATCTCATGTGTGTCCTCAATTACCATTTCATTTCATGAACTCCTTGAAAAGAATGTAGCTCTTTTCTTTTTGCTTACTTTTTTTCTTTCTTAAAATTACTGTTCCTGGTGAGAATAATCTAGAACAATTTTGCATAGGCATTTAAAGGCAGGTAGGCATTATCCTTCTCAGAATATCTACTTTTTATTTTATTTTATCTTATTTTTTGAGTTGGAGTCTCACTCTGTCACCCAGGTTGGAGTGCAGTGGCATGCTCATAGTCACCGCAGCCTCGACCTCCAGGGCTCAGGCTATCCTTCCACCCTCAGCCTTCCAAGTAGCTGAAACTATAGGCACATGCCACCATACCAGGCTAACTTTTTTATTGATTGTCGAGATGAGGTCTCACCAAGTTGCCCAGACCTGTCTCAAACCCGTAGCCTCAGGCAATCCTCTCACTTTGGCCTCCCAAAGTGCTGGGATTATAGGCATGAGCCACCAAGCCTGGCCTACTTTTTAAATAGGGTTTTAATATTTGCTGATAAAGAAATTAAACAGATGTTTAACAGATTAGACATATTGACTTTGGTGTGTTACTCAAGGTACTCCAGAGAAACAGAACCAATAGCATATATATTGATTTACAAGAGAATAGGGTATATATAGAGAGATTTGTTAGGAAATTGACTCATGTAAATATGGAAACTGAGAGGTACCAAGGTCTGCCATCTGGAGCTGAAGAGCCAGGAAAGCTGGTGGTGTCATTCAGTCCAAGTATGAAAGTCTGAGAACTAACAAGGGGATGGGGGAGGAAGTGTCCCACATGGTACAAGACCCCAAGTCTGAATGATACAGAGACCCACTAATGTCTGTTCATGTTGCCACAGCCCCTAGAGAAGGGGACCCCCAGTCGGTAACTTCAGGGGATCCTGGACTTCCTTGCAGACTGCACCCAAAGATGTAATCCTTATTTACTTTCCTGCTTAGTAATCATAGGTTTGAACAGTACAGTATCAATGTAATCATAAGTCTTGTGATTTGTATAACTTTTGTATCAATGTAATCATGAGTCTTGTGACTTGGGTAATTTTGTAACACATGATAAACTTCCTTTTCTCTCATATGTCACTAATCTAAATGTAAAATGCAGTTGTAACTTAAGTCCTATACAATGCTCTGCTGGTTACATGGGTAATGTAAGGTACTGACAACTCTGGACTATATACGTGAACTGTATAAGCCTGGAGAGCGAGCAGAACTATTTTAAAAAGACCTCAAGTCCGGCTCTGTTCCCTGGATTCAAACTCAGAAATAAACTTTCTACCAGTTCCCTGCCCCTTCGATTTATGGGAATCAAGGGGAGCAGCTGAGCGTTACTCAGACCATAACATGAGGGTCCGAGAACCAGGAGCTCCAATGTCTGAGGCAGGAGAAGATAAGCAAACTTGCCCTTCCTTCGCCTCTTTGTTCTTTTCAGGCCCTCAACAGGTTGGATGATGCCAGCACAGTTCTTTACTCAGTCTACCAATTAAAATGCTAGTCTCTTCCAGAAGCACCTCACAGACACACTCAGAAGTAATGTTTTACCAGCTTACTGGCTATGTGAGCATCCCTTAGCTCAGTCAAGTTGACACAAAATTAACCATCCCACTTGGAGAACTGAAATAAGATCAAGTGAGTCTGACCCTTAACTCTGAACCTTAAACTACACATAATTTCCACAGCCCCCATTAGATTAACCTCTCACAGCATCAGGGAAAAGACATAATTCCTCAGCAGGGCATACAGATAGAAAGACCATTTCATTTGCCCAGGATAGTGCTGGCATAATTATAAATAGAAGCCCTTTTCATCTCAAAAGAATGTTCCATTTTGGACAGTCTTCTGTATGATCTCCCTCAGTGAGGCACCTCCTTCCACCGAGACTCCTAAACCACAACTCCCCTCTCCTACCCTCACCCGATCTCATACTGAACACAAACATCTGGATCCTCCTGCTGTTCCTATAAACCCCACACATCCGGGCTGGCTCAGAGAGGTAACCGGTGCTGAAGGGATAGTGCGTGTCCATGTCCCCTTCTCTTTCACTGACCTCTTCCAAATCGAAAAAAGACTAGGCTCCTTCTCCTTTGACCCTGACACTTATCTTAAGGAATTTACATATTTAACCCAATCTTGTGATTTAACCTGGCATGACCTTTACGTAATCCTCTCACCCACTCTTCTATCCGACGAGAAGGAACACGTCTGGCTGGCAGCACCGGTTCATGCCAAAGAGCTTCATCAGTTAGAGGACCAAAAGCCGGTAGGGGTGACTGCGGTTCCCCAAGAAGGGCCCAACTAGGATTACCAAGCCAGTAGACCCGGTCGAGCATCACACAACCACATGATAACCTGCCTCGCTGCAGGCCTCTAAAAGGTTGCCCGTAAGGCTGTTAATTATGATAAAATCAGAGAAATCACCCAAAACTCAGATGAAAACTCAGCTCAATTTCTGGCCCACTTGACAGTGGCTCTCCAAAAATATACTAAATTGACCCATCCTCAGCTGAAGGAACAATTGTTCTTAATACTTACTTTATCTCTCAGTCAGCCTCAACATCAGGGAAAAGCTCAAAAAGGCTGACAAAGGGCCTCAAACCCCTCAATGAGACCTCCTTAGTATGCCGTTTATTTTTAAATTAGAGTCTCACTCCATCACCCAGACTGGAGTGATGCCCATGGCCACTCTAGCGTCAATCTGCTGGGTTCCGGTGATTCTTCTGCCTCAACCTTCCAAGTAGCCAGAACTACAGGAGAGTGCTACTACGCCCAGCTAATTTTTTTTATTTATTGTAGAGATGAGGTCTCACCAAGTTGTCTAGGCTGGTCTCGAACCCTCAGGTTCAAGCAATCCTCTCACCTCAGTCTCCCAGCTGGTATTACAGGCTTGAGCCACTGTGCCTGGCTGGTAGTATGGCTTTTAAAGTCTTTAATAATAGGGAAGAGCAGGCAAAGCTAGAAAAAAGAGAGAAATTGGGCCAAATACTGGCAGCAGCCTTTAGGGGCTCTGAGCCAAATGCCTCATTTAAAGGAGCCCCCTCAAAAGCACCACCAGGCCATGCTTCAAATGCGGCACGGAGAGCCGTTTGGCAAGAACATATCCAAACTCCCAGCCTCCATCAAAACTCTGCCCACTATGCAGACAACCAGGACACTGAAAGGCTGACTGCTCTCTCTCCTCAAAGGGGAACTGCATCCCCTCCTGTTCCTGTCCTGAATCTATCCAACCCCACCGCTGAAGATTGAAGGTGCCCAGGGTCCATGTCCCCGTCTTCCATCTCAATCTCAGAGCCCAGGGTGACTATCCAAGTAGCAGGTAAGCCTATCTCCTTTTTAGTAGATATGGGGCCACTTACTCTGCCCTTCTCGAATTTTCGGGACTTGCTCGTCCCTCCAACATTTCCATTGCCGGGGCTGACGACCTTAGCTTGTCTTCCCTAATTACTGAACCTATGTTATGCGTTATCCAAAATACTTCATTCACATACTCCTTTTTATTACAGCCTAAATGTCCTATCCCCATCCTTGGTCGAGACCTTTTAATCAAATTCCAGGCTACACTTTCCTTCCACCTCCCTGCCTCACAATCTGCCTTTCTCCTTCTCCTCAACCAACAAGATATGTCCCAACCCAAACAACCTCTGTCTTATCCTCTCCCTGCTTCCATTGTTAACCCAAAGGTCTGGGACACTACCACCCCTTCCATCACAACCCACCACACTCCAGTCCAAATACACCTTAAAGATCCGTCCAAATTCCCAAATCAACCTCAATACCCCATCTCCTTAACACACCAACAAGGCCTTAAGCCAATCATCACAAAATTCTTTTTTTCTGACCTAGCGTCTCTTAATCTTGCTCCCAGCAGACTTCTCCAATATATAGATGATGTCCTTCTATGCACCCCTTCCTTAGAACAGTGCACCCAACATACAGCTCAGCTCTTAAACTTTCTTGCTGAAAAAGGGTACAGCATTTCCCCGTCCAAGGTCCAACTCTGTACACCCAAAGTTACATATTTAGTAGTCTCCCTACTCTACTGAAAGGAAAATCACAGTAGATCAAAAAGCCCTTATATCCAACTTACCCACGCCTACCACTAAAACTGAAATTTTGCCCTTCCTCGGTCTCACCGAATTCCTCTGTTTATGGATCCCCAACTTTAGTCTCCTAGCTAAGCCTCTTTATAATACAGCAAAAGACAGCTTCCTAGAACCAATAAGCCCCTCTGTCCATCTGGTCCTGCCTTCCAATGCACTGAAACAGACTTTGCTCTCTGCCCCGGCTTTAGCACTTCCTGATCTTTCCCACCCTTGCCTCCTATACACCACAGAGAGGAGAGGGATAGCTTAGGGGGCCTAAGTCAAAGAAAAGGGCCTGCATTTACACTAGTTGCCTATCTTTCTAAACAACTCCACACAACACAGTTAGAGGATACCCGATATGCCTGTGAGCCTTGGCAGCCACAGCCACCCTAGCTCAGGAAAATAAAAAACGTACCCTTGGCCAGAAAACTACTATCCTCTGCCCACATGATTTAAAAGATTTGCTTTACTATAAAGCCATAGGATTTCTCTCCTCATCAAGAATACAATTATTACATATTACTTTTATTGAATCCCCTAACTTTGTCATAGAAAAATGCCCAAATCTGAACCCAGCAACACTCTTACCAGATCATACCAAGCCCCTTACTCACTCATGCATAGAGACCCTTGAAGAATTACAACCAGACTTTCCTCAAATTTTATCCGAGTCCCTTGAAGATGCAGAGGCTACATGGTATATCGATGGCAGCTCCATGCTTACTTCCAATAAGGAAACATCGCTGGATATGCTATTGTATCAGATACCAACATTATTGAATCTAAACCCCTTCCCCATGGAACAACCTCTCAAAAAGCCAAGCTCACTACCCTTACCAGTGCCCTCATTCTAGCTAATGGCAAAAAGGCTAACATCTATACTGACTCTAAATATGCCTTCCATATCCCACACTCCTATGCCAATATTTGGAAAGAACAAGGATTCCTATCCTCCAAGGACTCCCCCATAACCAATGCCCCTTGCATTCTCAAACTACTTGAAGCAGCCAATTTACCAAAAAAAAAAGTCAGTGTAATCCACTACAAGGGACATCAATTTCCCTGGGAAACAACAGGGCAGACACAGAAGCTAAACAGGTGTCTCTTCTTAGCAGCCCAGCTCCTCAATTAATAGCCATTCCCGAAGCTGTTAAGGCTGTCTATGCTCCCGAAGAAAGAACAGACCAGCCGGGCTCAGTGGCTCAGCCTGTAATTCCGTGCTTTGGGAGGCTGAGGTGAGTGGATTGCCTGAGCCCGAGGGTTTGAGACCTGCCTGGGCAACTTGGCGAGACCTCACCTCTACAATAAATCAAAAAAATTAGCCGGGTGTGATAGCCCGCGCCTGTAGTTCCAACTACTCGGAAGGGTGAGGCAGGAGGATCGCCGGAGCCCAGCAGGTCGAGGCTGCGGTGGCCGGGAGCAGCCACTGCACTCCAGTCTGGGCGACAGAGTGAGACTCCAACTCAAAAAAAAAAAAAAGAAAGAAAGAAAGTACAGACCTTTTAGATAAAGGACCATATAAACAGGATAATTAGCTCTTAAACCAAGGGTTTTACATCCTTCCGGAAGCTCAAGAACATACCATAGTTTCACAAATACATTAAACCCTTCATATTGGATACAGACCTCCTCAAACACCGTTTAGAACTTCTGTTAACTTGCAAAAATTTAGGTTCCCCCCTTCAGGAAATCACATGAGCTTGTACAATCTGTACAACAGTCTCCCCTCAGGGTGCTATCCGATCACCTTCCTTCCCCACCCATCAGGTGAGAGGTCATATTCTGGGACAGGACTGGCAAATGAACTTTACACAAATGCCACCTCACAAAAGGCACAGATGCTTATTAACCTTAGTAGACACCTTCTTGGGATGGGTAGAAGCTTTCCCTTCCACCAATGAAAAGGCCGCTGAGGTAACTAAGGTCCTCCTTCAAGAAATAATTCCTTGCTTCGAACTTCTCCAAACTCTTCAATCCAACAATGGGCCAGCCTTCATCCCTAACATTACCCAACAGGTCACAAAGGCCCGAAATATAACCTGGAAACTTCACATTCCTTACAGGCCCCAGTCTTCTGGAAATAGAAAAGCCTAATGATATTATTAAAAACACTTAATCAAACTTTCTCTAGAATCTCAGCAGCCCTGGACAGAACTTCTTCCCATAGCCCTGACCCACATTCGTGTCCATCCACGAGAACCTTCCTTTCTCAGCCCTTTCAAACTCGTGTACGGCACGCCCTTCCTCTTAGAAAATTTTCCCAAACAACCGTCCCTCCTAGGAGATTACATCCCCATTCTTAATCTAGTAAGACATTTCTTACGGGAACATGCAGACCAGGTACTCCCAAAACCCCTACAACCACCATATGTTGGAACCCCTTTACCTCCTGGAGATTGGATCTTACTAAAAAACTCTACATATAGGATGGGCTCAGCGGTTCAGCCTGTAGTCCCAGCACTTTGGGAGGCCAAGGCAAGTGGACCTGCCCGTGGGTTCAAGACCAGCCCAGTCAAATTGGCGAGACCTCGTCTCTACAATAAATCAAAAATGAGCCGAGCATGGTAGCACACACCTATAGTTCCAGCTACTTGAAAGGCTGAGACAGAAGGAGCCTAGCAAGTTGACACTGGGGTGGCCGTGAGTGTGCCACTGCACTCAAGCCTGAGAAACAGAGTGAGACTACAACTCAAAAAAAAAAAAAAACTCTACATACCACAGACCTAAAACTCCAATGGACTGAACCATTTGGGGTACTTCTGAGAACTCCCAACGTAGCGAAACTTTGAGACCATATAACATGGATCCATTTTTCCAGATGAAAAAAGATTTCTGAGCTGTCCTCTAAATCTTCAGCCATTGCCTGAACTGCCACCACTGCGCTACTCCAGCTCTGTTATTGGGCTCACTAAGCTCCAGCTCACCCCTATTTCTGAAAAACAGCAAAACCATGAGGCATAATCAAACACCCATCTACTTTAACATACCTACTACCTACTATGAATACACTTTTTTTCATTATTCACATTGCTTTGTTTATTATACTTATCATCCTGAGTGCCTTAGTTTGCCTTTGTAACCCCTCCAGCTCTTCCTGGCGCTAGGGTTGCCTACCCCTCTAATACGAGCTCAGATCACTGCCATTGTTATGAACACTTGAATCGTGTTCTCTGCTTTTTCTGCTCAAGGGACTGCAAAAATACCCCTTTGTCTTTGCCTTACCAAATTCTCTACGTCACCTCATCCTTCCCCTTCACATCCATAAACAAATTTCAGAGCTTCTCCTAGATGCTTGACTCCAGGGAGACTCTGACTATACCTGACATCAAACATTTAATATATCCTCCAAACCCTCAATTTTAAAATAAAATGCAAGTTCTAATCTTTCTTCTCCTCAACTCTCTACTTACCTCCCCCACCCTAACTTCCAAACGTCTCAGACCCTATCAAGACCTCATGGATATTACTTATATAAAACCTTAATCCTAACCCATCATCTTCTCAACTCCTCCAATCCCAACTTAGTCAAAGATTGCTGTCTCTGTCTATCTGCCCAGTATTCAGCCATCCCTATCCCTATCCAACACTGGACTACTAGTACCATGACCTTTCACCCCAAATATCAGGGGGGCTGACCCTTCCAACTAATGAACACTGACGATCCATATCATTTTATCACAAATGAATACACCAAAAGAGCCCCAACAGGCAGAGCCATCAATCTTCTCATGTCTTACCACTCTAACCTAACATAGGTAACATCACCCAAACACCCAATTTGGGAACCCATCTCAACCCATACTACTCTTAAATTTCAAGCCCCCCTCTGTATAAATGGGTCCAGCAAAACAGTAAACACCTGGGTACCCTTCAAAACTCGCTCTGCAACCATACTATTACAATAATGCCATCAAATGATTGGGCTAACTACCAACTAACCCAAACGACCTCCTTTTCAAAACTTGTATGCTTTTCAGCTAAACCAAAATACAGGCTTCAGAATTAAGAAATAAAAACTCGGGCTACTGTCAAGGAGGGCCAACAGATTGTATAAACATTTTTCCATGGGAATCCTGCTCTAACTCTTCCCACTCTGAATGCCTAACACCATCTTATGAATGCCTCAACGAATGGTTCTTAATAGATACAAAAAGACATTTTCTCCATCTAGAAAATAAAATGGCCAATGCAAACCAAGTCAGTTCTCAAGGGCCTTTCTGACCCCGCACTGGAGCCATTTTAGCCGGAACACTCTCCACCTGGGAAAATGAAAACTCCAAAAACCCCACCTTTTCACTATTGAAATGCACTTCTACCTCAAAACTCCAGGAATATTCTTTCTCTGTGGGACTAGTTCTTATCTCTGCCTCCCCGCTAATTGAACAGGGACATGTACTCTAGCTTACCTTACACCTGAAATTAACATTGCTCCCAACAATCAGGCATTACCCATACCCCTAATCCACACAAGACCCAAACAGGCTATACAGCTTATTCCTCTCTTCAAAGGCTTAGGGACAACTGCAGGAGTAGGTACAGGAGTAGCCAGCTTATCTACCTCTCTTTCTTTCTACCAACAATTATGTGAAAACTTATGAGATGAAATATCTGAGAGCATTGTCACCTTACAAAACTAATTAGATTCACTAGAAGGAGATGTCCTCCAAAATCACAGACCGTTAGATCTCTTAACAACTGAAAAAGGGGGGATATGTCTATTCCTAGAAGAAGAATGCTGCTTTTATGTAAACCAGTCTGGCCTAGTTAGAGACAGCAAAAAAGTTAACAGACCGAGCCTCTAAAATCTGACAGCGCCAAAACAAATCCTGGAGCAGCTGGTCCAAAATTTGGAATTGAATGCAATAACTACTCCCCTTCCTGGGTCCTTTGGTAATTATTTTTCTCGTCTTGGTCTTCAGGCCCTGTCTCTTACACTTCTTGTCCAGTTTTTTACAGGACTGGTTCCATGCTTTTACGAATCAAACTGTCCGTGAACTTCTACAGCCACAATCTGAGTATCAACAACTTTCTACCACCCCACTCTAACAAAACCCCCTCCCAATTCCACCTTTTACCTCCCAGGCTCAGCGCCCTTCTCTCAGGAAGAAGCTACAGAAAACAGATCTTCACCCCTGTTCCATATAACAAAAGTCTGGAATGTAAGGGAGCTACAACCGCCACTCACCTCTCCCCACCCGCTCTCCACTGATCGGAAATTGCCCCTCAAGCCTGTCTTCACATTATAAAACAGAAAGGTCCTGTTCTAACTGCCCCTCAAGCCTGTCCTAATATTGCAAAACAGGAAGGTTCTGGCTCCTATAATTCCAGCACTTTGGGAGGCCTAGACACAGCTTCCAGACCAGCCTGGGCAACATGGTGAGACCTCGTCTATACAATAAATAAAAAATGAGCCGGGCGTGGTAGCGCGTGCCTGTAGTTCCAGCTACTTGGAAGACTGAGGCAGAAGGATCGCCAGATCCCAGCAGGTCAACGCTGGGGTGGCCGAGTGTGTGCCACTGCACTCCTGCCTGGGTGACAGAGTGAGAAATCAACTCAACAAACAAACAAAAAACAGGAAGGCTCTGCTCTAACCCTGGAGCTGGTTCACAGAGATGGAAACCGAAAACCTAACCGACTTCTCATGGAGCCCCTACTCCTACCCCCAAGCTCAACTGCTTGCAAAGATTTCCCACTACTGGCCCCCTCACGCTACTCGCATAAAAAAGACCCTCCCTGCTTCAAGTTGGGGTTGATGCCACTTTGGTGTCAGCCCAGGCATTTTACTTTAATAAACTCCTTTGCCTGAACATAGAGTGTGTGCTCCTTTTCGGCAAACTTTCCAATTATCATTTCTATGGCCTTGGTCAGTTAAGGAGTGGTTTTTGGCCTACAACAGGGAATCTGAAAGATTCTTTGAGTTTATTATGCTAAACCATGAATTGAAAGTTTGGGCTATCCTCGTCTTGCATCTGATGGAGTTTTCTCTTGATTTGCAGAGGGCATGAGGTAGGCTGCCAGCTTGGCCTGCACTGAAATGTAGTTTTTAAAATGTCTGAAAACTTCCTAAAACCTGCCTATAGTAAATTTATCTATCTAGGTCTCACCTGTGCTAGCTACCCTGCATCAGTTTGGCAAAGATGCCAGGCAAATAAATCCCTGGGAAGACTGAGCATAGAGTCAGCATTAAATAGAGAGACAGATGCTGTTCAGGCTGGTCTCTCCAAAACTGGCATTCCCATCCCCAATGAACAACCGAGATACTGTCCATGTTTGCCAAACTCCAGAATTAGAAAGCTGAGCCTGGACTACTGTTGTCCAATGAATTTAATGGACAATGACTAGATTTAAAAGTCATTCAGATGTTTCAGCTCTCAATCATGTTGTTGGGAGAGGAGGTTCTCCCTGTGGTAGATGGAATCTTCTGTTTTAATTACAAACTACTAGTGAAATACATATGAAATTTTTGCAAATAAAAGCAAATCCAGATCTCAATTTTCATTCCACAGTTGGATGCTGTGAGAAAATAGTGACAATTGTTTCTTCCGGATTTTCATACACCCAGCCTGTGAGGCACGTGTGAAACCAAGAGCAGACGGAGGTAGGAAGTCAGGCTACCTCACCTGCCTGGATCTTAATTCATCTGACACACAGTATGTGTCTGCACTGCTTCCTTCCCCTGAGCCTTGAAATTTTACAGAAAATAAGTTACGGACTGATTACAATAATGATAACAGTAATGCTATTTCTGCTTTTAAAACAGGCTAAACTCATTTTTAAAGCAAAACAAACTACGTACCTTATACATTATTACAAGTTCAAGATGACTGAATTGGAAAAAAATCTGTATTCAAAATAGCTGATATTCAAGAATAAACCACACATTGACCTCATGAGACTTCAGCCAAGGTAGCTAGTACGGGTTAGGCATAAATAGATAAATTTCTTATAGGCCTTGTTTTAGGAAGCATCCAGACATTTTTCTTATTACATTTTTACTTCAGGCTAGGCTGGATTGTAGACTTACCAACAAACCTCACACCCTCAGCCAGCCAAAAGAAAATCCCCACAGATGTAAGAATAGGATAGCCTAAACCGGGCTCGGTGGCTCAGCCTGTAACCCCACGCCTTTGGGAGGCTGAGGTGAGGGGATTGCCTGAGCCTGCGGGTTCGAGACCCACCTGGGCAACTTGGTGAGACCTCATCTCTACAATAAATCAAAATGAGCCGGGCGTGGTAGCGCGCCTGTAGTTCCAGCTACTTGGAAGGCTGAGGCAGAAGGATCGCCGGAGCCCAGCAGGTCGAGGCTGCAGTGGCCGGGAGCAGCCACTGCATTCCAGTCTGGATGACAGAGTGAGACTCCAACTCAAAAAAAAATGAAAGAATAAAAAAGAAAAAGAATAAGACAGCCTAATCTTTCAGTTCATGGTTTAGCATAATAATCACTAAAGGCCAGGCTCAGTGGCTCAGCCTGTAATCTCAGTACTTTGGGAAGATCAGTCCAGGCAACTTGGTGAGACCTCGTCTCTACAATAAATCAAAAATAAGCTGGAGGCTGGGTGTGGTGGCTCACGTCTATAATCCCAGCACTTTGGGAGGCCGAGGTGAGAGGATTGCCTGAGCCCAGGGGCTTGAGACCAGCCTGGGCAACTTGGTGAGACCTCATCTCTACAAAAATCAAGAAAAATTAGCTAGGTGTGGTGGCGCGTGCCTGTAGTTCCAGTTACTTGAGAGGCTGAAGTGGAAGGATCACCTGAGCCCAGCAGGTCGAAGCTATGGTGGCCGTGAGCATGCCACTGCCCTCCAGCCAGGGTGACAGAGTGAGACTCCAACTTAAAAAAAATCACTAAAAATCTTTCAGGTTCCCTGTCAAAGGTGGAAGCCTGAATACTATATCCCTTTACTGACCAAAGCCATAGAAATGATAATAAGATCACCTTTTAGCTCATGAACTCTTGTACTCAAAAGTCTGGCAAGTCTCTACGAAGATGAAATGTGTGTTCTGGAAAAGACCACCCCATTTCACCCCTCCTCCCATCAGAGGCAGAGAGATGTCAGTTTTTCCACAGCAAGGTTACCTGGACTCCACCCTCTTTAGCATATCAACTATTGTGAAAATGTATCAGTCCTTTTGTCAAAAGCAAAAAGGGCAGTTTTCTCTTACTCATACCAACTCTGGCAAGTCCCTCTATCTTTCCCTTCTTCTTTTTCTAATACACTTTGTTTTAAAACTTTGCTGGCTACTCTAAAATTCACTTTCAGATTCAGTCAAAGAGATCACAAGTTTTGTGCCGCACCCCACTCAATATCAAGGTGGTGCAAATTAGGAAAAGAAAAAAAAAAAACTTTTGTGGCTGAAAGCTTGGGGAACACGACTATACATGTGGCAGAATAAGGCCCAGGGCACATTGTGTGGTGTGGGTCCTGCTTGGAGTTTAGTTCTCACTGCCCCTGAACCAGGTAGGTTCTTGGGCTCATATCATGGCCTGAGCCTTACCATTTCTTGATGGGCATTTCTGGTCCTTCACTAATAGAACATTGAAGGCAATGGGACTGTTATGCCTTGAATTATATCCCTCCAAAAGATGCTGAAGTCCTAACCTCCAGTACCAGTTAATGTGATCTTTTGTGAAAACGGGATTTGCTGATGATGAAGTTAAGATGAAACCATTAGGGTGGGCCCTAATCCAATATGACTGTGAAGTGGTACAGTCATATGACATTTTGCCTCAAGGTTTTTCTGACCTCCCCTCACACCCACCATCTTTCTCAAGCTGCTTCCTCTACCTGTTATCAGGAAAGAAGAGGAAAAATGTAATCAGCTCTGGCCCAATCTTTTTATATGCCTGACTCTCAAGTTTATTTCACTTCCTAAGATAATTATTTCCAAGTCATTTTCTGTTTCCCCTCCACTCATTCCCCCTAGCAATCATTTGTGGTCCCTCAATAGAATTCCTCTTCCTCCCCCTCCCATAACCTGTTTTACCACAGTGCAAACCCCCATTCTTTCTGTAACCTCCAGATAGTATTGCTGTAACCCATTAAGAAGTTGGGTCTTCATTCTGAAGGCTCTCATGTGTGCACATTAAATAAAATTTGTATGCTTTTTGTCCTGTTCATCAATTTGCTTCATGCCAGTGATTTTTCAGCGAACCTTTAGAGTAACAAAAACCATGGCCCCCACAACTGTATCTTATAAAAAGGAGAAATTTGGACACAGTGGCAGACACACAGTGAAGAAAGATGACATGAAGAGACAGAAGAAGAAGACAACCAGCTACAAGCCAAGAATGGCTGAGGCTACCAGACCTAGGAAAGAGACTTGAAACTGATCATTCCCTGTTGCCAACAAAGCGAGCACGGCCCTGCTGACATCTTGACTTTGGACTTCTGGCCTCCAGAATTGTGAGACAACACATTTCTGTCATTTAAGTCACTCAGTTTGTGGTACTTTGTTATGACCACCCTAGAAAATGAATACAAGTTCTAACAGTAAGGTTACAGCAGAAGGCAAGGCCTCCAAGCATGACCTGGACCAGGAGGTCAGGATTCAGTGGGTTCACCACTCATCCAAAGTTGTCTCTTGAGCACATAGCTGAGGCCAAAAATAAGCCCAGGGTAGAGTTGCAGAACTGCAAACTTATGGGGGAAGGATGGAGACCTGCTCCGGAAACAGGGCGAAAGATGCACAAAGACCTGATTGAAGTCATGGGGCCATAAGCTCTAGACCTGTGAAGAGAGCCACCAACAGACATCTCATTAATAGCACAGGAATAAGACAATAATGTAGAGCCTTGAGATACAGAATGAAAGAGACAATATATAAACATGAGACCTTGGGGTTAAGAAAGGCATGTGCAGAGCCGAGGGGATGGGATAGAAAAAGGAGTTCCTGACTGAAGTCAGAGCAACTGAGCTGAAGGAAAACTGAAGTCAGAGCAAATGAGTTGAAGGAAAACGAACAAACAGTTTTTTCAAATATAAAAATGTGTTTGTTGCTACGGCTCATACCTGTAATCCCAGCAATTCGGGAGGATGAGGCAGGAGAAATACTTGAGCCCAGGAGTTTGAGACGAGCCTGGGCAACATAGTGAGACTTCATCTCTACCAAAAAAAATCAAAAAATTTTCTGGGCATGGTGGAATGCACCTATAGTCCCAGCTACTTGGGAGGCTGAGGTGGAAGGATCTCCTGAGCCAGGAGGTCAAGGCTGCAGTGAACCCTGATGGCTCCACTGCACTTTAGCGTGGGCAAGAGTGAGACTCCTACTCAAAAAAAAAAAAGTGTATTATGTCAATTTTACCTCCATAAAAATAATAAAGATTTTTTAAATGTGCATTAGTGGTTGTTATTGGTGCATCTTGTTTCCTTACTATACACACAAACCAATACATTTGAGGCTGAGGCTATTGGAGGATTTTCAACTCTGGCCAGAGAAGGATGCCCCATGTTTGTGTACCTGCAACACACCAAGAATTTCACTGGTTCCTTTAGGCAGTGTTTCTTAATGTTTTCTATTTCCTACAAATAAACATCAAGCCATAAATCTCACATTTGATCCAAGGAAACTACCAAGAGAGTTGCCAATTCAGAAAAAATAGGCAGATGGCCTCGGAGTGAATTTACTGGGTCTAGTGTTAAATTTGCAAAACAACCAGAACTGAACTGAGCCTGCAAGTGAGATGGAAATCAGTATTTCAGAATAAAAATAGAATAATGCATGAACTCCACCCGCTCTTTTATGACATCTGATAGAGGCAGAGGACCTGTGTTTTCTTTTTTGTTTGTCATTCTTGTCTTACATAAATGAACTGACTAACTGAGGTATAATCATAGTGTCCCAAATGGATCCATTTTCCTAGATTGTTTCAAATCACCTCATAACCACATTCAATTTAAATACACTTTCCTTGTAACCATGAAAGGAATGTTGCATTTCTCTGCCACACAAAATATAAGCACTATTCATGTCTCCAAATGAGCAGAACACTGCCCAGATGTTTGTTATTCTGAATTTCTGAATCCTCCTAATCAAGAAAACCTGGGGTTCATTTTTCTTCTAAAGTCTACGACTATTGGAAAAAAGAACCATAAATATATCACATATTAACAACAAAAAAGATCTGTAAAATCTTTGAAAATACAAAAAAAAATAATAGGAATGCTATTTCTCAACTTTGTTTTCCATAGCAGGTGAGGTTGTCGTGTATATATGTAGCCTTTATCTTATATGATCAAAGTGAAATTCTTGTATATTATTCCAAGCAAATAGTCTCTGAAGACTGTTTTCTGGAACTTTAATTTTATTATTTCCTGGAGATCTTTAAGGGAGAAGGTCAAGGATCATTCATTAAATGTCATTAGACATTGTTTTACCAGATTAAAAAGAGCTTTACAAAAAGTGCAATAACTAGATGGGGTCATTGAATTATCCCGCTGGAGAGCATTTTAATCAGCAACTAGACTCAACTATGAATCAAGCTGATCTTGGTAATAAAAATGATCAAAAATGCTTATTTGAGCATTTTTAATTTGATATATTCCATTATGTGAAGACACTGAAAAGAAGATACATGCATACAAACCACACCCAACCCAATTAATTAGATAATTCAATTAGAACAACTCTATCTAATAAGAATTACAATAATAAAGCAGTAACTGTCACTTTGGGAGGCCAAGGTGAGAGGATTACCTGAGTCCATGGACTTGAGACCAGCCTGGGCAACTTGACTAGACCTTATCTCTACAATAAATCAAGAAAAATTAGCCAGGCATGATGGTACATGCCTATAGTTACAGCTACTTGGAAGGCTAAGGCGGAAGGATCACCTGAGCTAAGCAGATCAAGGCTGCGGTAGCCATGAGCAAAACTGCACTCCAGCCTGGGCAATAGAGTGAGACTCCAAATCAAACAACAACAACAAAAAAAAAAACCCAGCAGTAACTGTCAACATCCATTGAAGGCTTTCATCCCTGCAAGAGTGTTCAGGCTTTATGTGCATCTTTGCCTTTGTCCTCACAACTCTTCGAGGCAGATGCCACTATCTCCTTTCAAGAATATAGAAAAAAGGGGTATAGGGAAGCATTTGCCAAACATCTCACTGTCAAAAATTATGAGGGATGTGAGACTTTACCCTACCTGCAAACTAATGAGTTAGCCAGTCAGTGTCATGCATGCTGGCAGAAGACACAAGACACCTGGGTCAAAGATAAAGGACTTAATTTTCACGGCACAGCAGACAGCATGAACATGAACATGTTTCCTTGCTAGGGTAACCAACCAACCATCCTGTTTGCTCAGGACTATTTCAGTTTTAACATTGAAAGTCCTGAGCAAACCAGAACAGTTGGTCACTCTAGTTCTGCTTACCCGCCAAATCCCACAAAGGCGTTGGGGACCAGCCCAGGTGGACAATGTACACACGGTGAGCCTGAGAGCAGAGGAACCTTGAACTTAGGAAACCCCAATCTTGTAAGTGGACTGCTAGTAAACTCACACAACTTTTCCCCTAAAGAAGACATTATTTTTATTATCTAGGAGAGCAAACAAATCTGTCCTGGAAGGAGATACTGCATGTTCTAGGACTGTTCATACTAACATTCTTGAAAAGAGTATTTGATACAAAAGCTGTCACAAGGAGAGCAGAAATGTAGGAAGCCCATTGAGAATTCTCTCCCTCATGCCACATGGCCAACATAGCCTCTCTAGTCACTCAACCAACTTATAAGATGGCACTAATGAGAGACAATAAGCCTAAGAGGTCAACCTGGAAGTTAAATTTGGACCTTACTCATCCAATTGAAGATGGAATTTTTGATTTTGGAAGTTTTGAACAGTTTCTATGGGAGAAAAAAGTTAGTCACGGATAAACTAGAAATCTCAGGAATGATGTTCACATTGAACACTTGAAGAATAAAATCACAGTTGTTTCTGAGAAATAGTTCTCTAAAAGGCATTAAAATACCTTACCAAGAAATACCTAAAGAAGAACATTCTTCATGACTAGTTTGAGTGGCTGCATTTGAGAAATAGACTTATGAACTTTGGTACTTCCAGATCAGTCAAGGTGAAGATGGATCAGAATCTGAAGACTAGGTGAAGCCTTCCCTTAATAGGACTTTGCCTACTAATAAGTGACGCTTACATGGGAAAGGAACATCTAGAAAAGGACTTCAAGTTCATCCATGAATAAAAAACAGTGTACTCTTAAAAAAAAAAAAAAAAAAAGATGCTGAGCTCAGTGGCTCAGCCCATAATTCCTGCACTTTGAGAGGCTGAGGCAAGTGGACGGCCTGAACCTCCAGGTTCAAGACTAGCCCGGGCAACTTGGCGAGACTTCATCTCTACAATAAATAAATAAAAATTAGCTGGGTGTGGTAGCACGTGCCTGTAGTTCTGGCTACTTGGAAGGCTGAGGCAGAAGGATCACCAGAGCCCCACCAGAGCAGGTCGACGCTGGAGTGGCCATGAGCGTGCCACTCCAACCTGGGCAACAGAGTGAGACTCTAACTCAAAAAAAAAAAAAAAAAAGATGTTATCTTTAGTTTCTATAGGGAACCAAACATTGCATGACTCTAACTTTCTTGGCTACCATTTTAAGTTTATTTTTGCCTTCTTGCTTATCAAGTTGCTCATTTACTTCTCAGGACTAGCTAGGTACCTGGCATTTCTCTTTTGGGAACTCAAGATTTTGCTTTATTTCCATGGTTGGGGGCTACTCAGCAGGCCACTAAGAGAGGTCCCTGCTCCATCTCAATATTATTACTCCTTGCTATTTTCTTTCCTCTTGTTGTGATAAATGTCTTTCACAAAATGGTATTTTTCTGCCTCATGTTTTAACTTCAGCAACAAAGCTTGGACATATATTTTAATACTAGTATAATAATTGAAATATGTTTCATTATGAAGAGAAAAGTAACTAAGATGATTACAGAGGAACTCACCTTTTACAAATTATAAATTTTCATTATTTTGCATGATGTTGAACACAGCAACAAATAGGTGTGACATTTTTTAGGCAGAGTTTAAAGTCTATTTTTTCCTCTAATATTCAACCCAAATTTCCTTTTCCTTTTTTGTTTAACCCAAGGTGAGAGCAGGAGCGGATATTACAGTAAGTTTTTAAAAGACTATTTTGATTTCCTTTTTGGGTAGAACTGATTTTCCTCTCTATTACTTTCTAAGGATCAAAAGGAGATGAAAAGAAGAAACAAATAAGCAAACAGAATAAAAGATGTGTGATAAGAGAGTTTTTATATTGCCTGACTGATAATTACATAAGGACACTATAGCTAAGTGGATGCACAAAGTTATGAGCACAGTGTGAAAATGCTGATAGAAGCAGTCCATCCTTTAAGGGATAGTTGGTGGTTAAGATGCCCTCAGAGCACAATCACACCAGACAGAAACCTCACAGATTATCTGGTTGGTCCAATTATAGTCCCCATTCTGGGTCTCCAGGTTTCTCGTGGACTACAAAGATTAGAAAGCAGGAATCAGAGTTATTTTCCATTTATCCAAAAGGTTTGTGGAAGTCATACCTTCTCTTGGCAGAGGCTCTTAGGAGCCAGAGCATCCATTTTAATGCACGAAGCAGAAGTAACACCATCAGAAAACCAGAAAGCATTTGTCCCACCTAAAGATGTTCAAATTCAATTCCAGCAAAACTGCCCCAGCAGGCTCAACTTACATTGGCAGTCAGAGGGTCAAATTTGCCACTCCTGCTTCCCAGACTATCTCAGACACCAAATTGTAGCTAAAATTTTACTAGCAGTAAGGAAATGCCCATCCAAACAAAACTTTGGCCTATACCTTTGATTTATGAAAAGTGGAAATATAACTTGCTGATCAAATGCAGTTTGACTGACAAAACATGGAGTCCATGGGATAAACATCAATGAAGAGTGCTTACAATGGAGCTGTTTTTCTTGCAAATGAATCAGGATCTGGCATGCTAGGGGAAAAAAAACCAGAATGCATTTGTATTGTGCAAGAAAATATAATAAAAGTGATTTTCAGTAGGCTTATTTTTAGAAGAAATGCTCTCTGGAGACCTAAGGGCTCTGTTTTCTATCGCCCGGCACTAAGCATGAAGATCCCCCCTGGCTTGGAAGGTACAGGCACACAAAACTTGTTGACATTTCTACTTTTAAATTGAACGGCTTCTGCAAAGGATATTGCTGCCCTTCTGAAGCATTTCCTGCTGACTTGAAATCTCAGAATGCGGGCATTTTAAAAGGGCCCAGTTATCTGTATGATATCGTTTGCTCTTGAAGTCAGCTCCCCTTCCTTTCCCGGCCCCTGCACTGCCCCACCCAATTTCCATTTTATACAAGGTATTCTTTACATCTTCTTTTTTACTTTCTTCTTTCTCCTCCACCCAGTATTTGACATTTTCATTCTTCGCCTGCTACTGTAGCTATTTTCTGACCTTTTCTGTAGTTCATAGGCTTAAGATTCCTTTTCTTGGTATTTCTATTTTCATGGAGTACATACTGAGAAGCAGAAGAGAACCCTTGAAATGACTGTTAATCACAACTGTTTGCTTTATTGTCTTCAAGGTGCATCAGGAAGATTCTTTGGTGACATGAATTGGTGACCCTCTTTCTGAAGTACAATCCTAGAAGTCAGGGCAACCAGCTGTCCTGCTGACTACTACTAGTGCCACACAATTAAGACCAAAGCACTTCCCACAACTGTCCACCCTGGTATTCTCAGCATCGTCCAATAATGTGTATTTTATTTTGTGCTGACCACATGCCACGTGATCTGAATAACAAACAGCCTACTCTCAAAGAGGTCCTAATCCCAGCCACAAGGTAGAAGTGCATGCAAAGATTAAAATGCTGATATTGGAAGTTATCCCATGTTAAACTCCATGGAGGGACTTACGAAACACAGTCCAAAGTTGAAGTATTTGTCCTGATTGTTCTGCATATCAAAATCGACAACTTACTCTTTTCACCTACACACAGTCATGGTCTTTTAAATAGCACGATAACCCAGCACTGCAAAGCAAAGTGATAAAATGGAGGGACTGTTTTTTGAAATCTCTATTAAAGCAGTGGTCATATCAAAAAGAAAGAATTGTATCATTATCTACCTTGGACAGGTTTTTTTTGGTTTTTGTTTTTTTGAGTTGGAATCTCACTCCATCACCCAGGCTGGATAGCAGCGGCATACTCACGGCCACCCCAGCGTCGACGTGCTGGGTTCCAACAATCCTTCCGCCTCAGCCTTCCAAGCAGCCAGAACTACAGGTGCGTGCTACAATGACCTGCTAGTTTTTTATTCACTGTGGAGACGAGGTCTCACCAAGTTGCCCGGGCTAGTCTCAAACCCATAGGCTCAGGCAATCCACTCTCCTCAGCCTCCCAAAGTGCTGGGATTACAGGCTGAGCCACGGAGCCTGGCCGGGAAGGTTTTTTAATTCAGAAATCAGATCTGTGGGTAAGATAAGCCACTAAATTTATTACTATAAAATATATTGCTATAAACATTTAAATGTAGCTGGATGTTACGGCTCATGCCTGTAATCCCAGCCCTTTGGGATGCTGAGGCAGGAGGATTGCTTGAGTTCAGGTGTTCAAGACCAGCCTGGGCAACACAGTGCTGTAAAGCACATCTACCGTTTGTGCAACCAGAACCACATGCTTCCACAGCACAATATCCAAGAGAGAACAGAGTACATGCACCTCCTTTCTAAGGCCCTCTATGCCACATCCCACACAAGCACACATCTTTCACTTGAAGACAAATTATTACAGTTTATCTTATACCCACAGGGAAGAGACGCCCAAAGTAGGGTCATCTGTGAAAACCATTCAAGGAAGAGACTTGACTTATAGTTTCATCAATTAATCACTGTAGATAACATTTAGGATTCTCACAAAATGTGTTTAGGAAAGTTATTTTTGTAGTTAAAATAAAATTAACTAATAAGATCGGTAGAATTTTAATGCAATTGCAGATACCACAAAATGGCTTTGGAAAAGTAACATTCTATTAAGAAGCCACTTGGGTTACTTGTATTTGAAGCAATGCAGTTTTTAAAATGGCACAGGCAGGCCTGGCTCAGTGGCTCAGCCTGTAATCCTGGCACTTTGGGAGGCCGAGGCGAGTGGATTGCCTGAGCCCGCAGGTTCGAGACCAGCCAGGGCAACATGGTGAGACTTCATCTCTACAATAAATTAAAAATTAGCCAGGCATGGTAGCATGCACAACATGTAGTTCCAGCTACTAGGAAGGCTGAGGCAGAAGGATCACCAGAGCCCAGCAGGTCAACACTGAAGTGATTGTGAGTGTGCCACTGCCCTCCAGCCTGGGTAATGTAGTAAGACTTCAACTCAAAAAAAAAAACCCAAAAATAAAAAAACAAAGACATTCAATTCCCTTTAAACAAATACTCATTGAGGAGCTGAAGGTTGGTTCATATCCGGGATACTGTGACATTTCATTCATCAACCACAAAGCATTATGAAAGGGAAAAGTAGGATGATTGCAGTCGCATCCCAGAGATTGATGGGGTCCTGGGAGTCTTGGGGATCATCCAGGAGCTGGGGAGTATAGAGGGAAGAGCAAAACAAAAGCTCAGAGGTCGGGAAAGCAGAGTGAGCAATAGTCCTTTAGAAAGCAAAAGTCCAATGTGATCACAACTGAGACCTCAGCCTTCGAGACCTCCTGAAAAGACATTTTTAACCCCTAAATGATCACTCATGTTTTAGAAGCAGCTGGCAGAAACATTTTTTAAAGTGAAACATAATAAGCAAGATGGAAAATTCTTTTTCTGAGTCAAATTAAACAGAAAAGATAGTAGAAAACTGCCTAAAATCCAAACACATTTGACACAGAAAGCCAGCAAATAAGTTGCACAAATACCTGATGGCAGAGTGCTGAACTGGGGACTACGAGAGATTGAGCCAAAGGGCATGATTTTTGCCCTTTGAGTCTGCCACTGTATTAAATATGAAACTTGGCTACACACATTGTATATTCTCTCCTCCCAAAAATGAAGTTGTGAGTTTCTCTTTTGGTGCTTTATTTTCTATGGAGAGGCAAATTTTGTTTTCTGTATCTAACAGCATTCTTTAAAAACAGAATGTCAACTAAAATGACAGATTCACCTTAACATTATACAGAGAGACAACCAGACTTCAAGTGTCTTTTGATGTGATTCAACAGGAAGTGCACAATAACACCCCTGAAGTATACTTGCCAAAAATGAATGAATCAAACATGAGTCTGATCGAGCCTCTAGATCTAAGCACCAGTTTACAGGAAATACAGAGAGCAGAACATGTTCATGCAACACACTAAATTCCAACAAAGTTCAGAATGTGGCAAACTCTGCAGGATTAAAGACCCAGCATCTTCAATAAATAATTGCAACAATACCAAAAAAAATTTTAAGAAAAGACTTAATGGATCTGTCAACTAAATGCAATGTATACTTTTGTTTGGATTCTGGTGTGAAAAAACCACCAGTAACAAAATAGTTATGAGACAAACAGGCAAATTTGAATGCTGACTAAATATTTAATGATGTTGAAGAATGACTGTTCATTTTGCTTAGGAGACATAATAGTATTACTTTTAAAACAACAGCAATCGTTGTGGTGACATTATGTAACACCAAGGGTTTTTACGTCTAAATATTAAAAAGAGATAAGGGTAGTTGGGGAGGGGCAGGGAGAAGTTGTAGATAATAAGATGGCCATGTGTTGTTAATTGTCGAAGCTGGGTAATGAGTGCCTGGAAGCTTGTGCTAGTCTCTCTACTTCTGTATATGCTTGAGAGTATCAATAATAAAAAGTTTGTGTTTAATGACTATGTAACAGTATCAAAAATAACTAAATTTCCTCTAGAGAAGGCATTTGACATATACATCCATAATTTAAATCTATTTTCTGATTTACATAAGAAAATTGCCAAAAAATTGTCACAGGTTACAATATATAAAGAGCTTCTCAAAAGTAATAACAAACATGCCCCAAATACTAACAAGCCAGTAGAAGAATCAACATGATTTATGAATAAACAATTCACAAGGAAAAAAATACAAATGAGTCTTAAGCATCGAAAGATGTTCAGCCTCACTGAGAAATGCAGATTAAAAATAAAATTAAATACTATTTTTCACCTATCAGCTTGACAAAGAGCAAAAGTTTGGCAATTGGTAAGACTTGAGGATGAAAAATGCTCATTTATTCATTTATTACTGGTGGGAATTCACTCCAATGTCTATGGAAAGTAATTTGGCAGCATCAGAATTACAAATGCACATACCCCGTGACACAGCAATCTATTTCTAGGAATTTACCTTATAGATAAACTGGCACACACAGGCAAAATTGTATTTTTACAAGATTATTCACTGCAATATTATTTGGAATAGTAAACAGAAACAACTTAAATCTTTAGCAGCAGCCTGAGCAACGTAGCAAGACCTTGTCTCTACAAAAAGTACAAAAATCAGCTAGGTGTGGTGACATGCTTTTCTTATGCATCTCCCAGTTCTCGTTTTTTCCTTTAACTCAAGAGACTGAGGTGGGAAGATCACCTGAGCCCAGGAGTTTGAGGCTGTAGTGAGCTGTGATCATGATCATGCCACTGCATTCCAGTCTGGATGACAGAGTGAGAGATCCTGGTTCAAAAAAAACAAAAACAAAAAGCTTCATCAGAAAGACATCGTAAAATAAATTCTAATCCATCCATAAAATAGAAGGTTATAGAATCACTAAATAATTGCAAAGTTTTTAAGTCAAATGAACTATCTTCAAGGTATTCTGTAAGTGTAAAGTTAGTTACCCAATAATGTATGTATATATAGTAATAAGTGCTTTAAAAAATGGGGAAAAATTTATGAATTTCCCTTAAATGTATTCTATACCTAAGGAAAACTGATGGCCTTGATTGTCACCAGAGAGGGGACCTGGAGGTTGGAAAGGGGCAATCAGGGCAAGAGGTGAAGAAGAGCATATAGATTTTTACTATGTTCCCTTTTGTATCTTTTGAGTTTTGAGTCATATGATTGTATTATCTGTTCAATAAATAAAAATGTAAATATTTTTGGAGATATTAAGTGAGATGACTTATAGGAGACAACACAGGGCTTTGCTGAATAAAGAGATACACAAAAAGAATTTAAATAAGTGAATGGATGGGAGGGTTTTCCAGCAGTAGGATGGGACTCACAGAGAGGATGGGGGTCATCACATCATGACTGCAGGGGTCTAGAGTCATGGAGAAGGATTCCCAGGCTCAGAAATTCACCCCTCAGAGACCTCAGAGGCCCAAGAGAAGGCACCCATAGGCAATTATGTCTTGGTCCCTTAAGCCCAAGGATGGAGGACTTTTCTATGATGTCACTCTCATAACCTCCCCCACAACCCATGCAGAGCACAGTTGTATTAGGAAGAAACAGCAGAGAAAAAGCTAACCAAAGTCAAAAAAGAACACGCAGCACTTAAATAAACTGATACAAACTAAGGAAAAAATTAAAGTGAGATACCCACAAAGACTGCCTTTCATACGAATTTCCAGCTATAGTTTTTCCTTTAACAGGAATGGTGGGAAGGTCTTCAACAGGGAGGAGAAGGAAGCCATCAGCTGAGCAGATACTGGCCCACAGAAAAGCTGGCAACCTTTCAAGGCACCTCTTTCTCAAGGCCCAGTCTGGCTACAGCTGGAACTTTTTTCAGAATCTTTGGTACCTGAAACATTCTAACACATGGAAGGGGAAGGAATACACATCCCTGCGACATACAAAAGGAGACTCCCCCAAAAAGTTTTTATTTATTAAAAAATTGTGTATTTATTCTTTTTTTTTTTTTTGATTTGGAGTCTCACTGTGTTGCCCAGGCTAGAGTGCCATGGCATGCCCATAGTCACCCCAGTGTCGACCTGCTGGGCTCAGTTGATCCTTACGCTTCAATCTTCCAAGTAGTCAAAATTATAGGCACGTGCTACCATGCCCAGTTAATTTTTGATTTATTGTAGAGACTAGGTTTTGCCAAGTTCCCCAGGCTGGTCTCGAACTGAGCCCCGAGTGGGCTCAGGCAATCCACTCGCCTCGTCCTCAAAGTGCTGGGATTACAGGCTAAGCCACCAAGCTCAACCGTGTATTCTTACATGTTTAAATTTCAGTCACCCTCAAATTACTCTTCTTTTGATGAAATACACCTATGGAGATGCTCTTTCCACTGCTCAAAACAGTTTTTGAACACATTCATTTTGATGCCTTTTAGTGCTTCTGCTGTTTTTTGTTTCTCCTCTTCCACATGGGCAAAATGTTTCCCTTTGAGGACCTTTTTCATCCAGAGAAACAAAAATAGTCACTCGTGGTGAATAGAGAGGGTGGATCATGGGGGTCATGCCATTTGGGGGCAAAAACTGCTGAAATTCAGTGCAGTGTGGGCAGGTGTGCTCATAAATCACTTGACGTGAAATGAACAAACACGTTGAAAGATTCTCCAGGCTTGGCACGGTGGCTCAGCCTGTAATCCCAGCATTTTGGGAGGCCAAGGCGAGAAGTTCGAGACCAGGTGTTCGAGACCAACCTGAGCAATGAGGTGAGACCTTGTCTCTTCAATAAATCATAAAAATTAGCCAGGCGTGGTGGCGTGTGCCTGTTGTTCCAGCAACTTGGAAGGCTGAGGTGGAAGGATTACCTGAGCCTACCAGGTCAAGGCTGCGGTGGCCATGAACAGCATGCCACTGCCCTCCAGCCTGGGTGAGTGAGACTCCAACTTAAAAAAAAAAAAAAACTCCAAAAAAAGTTCACTGACACCGAACACAGCCTCTCACAATGCTAGCGGGTACACTGATGCCCATGAGTTTCTAGATCACTTACCTAGTAGGGGAAGCCTGTGCTACAAGGGGCCCATTCTCCAAAAAATAATTCTGGTGTTGTTTTTTTTTTGGTTCCCCCTTGTATAACTTAATATTAGTATCCGCTGATCAGAGAAGGTGCTGTTCTGTGGTTACTTTGTTAACAGTGTGTTATATAGATTCCTCCCATGACTTTTCAGATGCCTGATGTGGATTTCAAGCTCCTAGACAATAATACAGATTGGGCCAACAATGAATCAGCAGTTTCTGTCATTCCTCTGCCATCGTGTTATGTTTAACAACTAATTTGCCTCTCTGTTTCCTTTTATGACCTTTTTCCACCTGTAAAATAGGGTAAATTTTGGCTTTATAGGACAAGTAGAAGGCGGGGGCGGGGGGGTTGCAGCAAAGGGTGTTTTCACTAATCTTCCCAAGTGTATTTCTAAAAACAAAGCAAACTATTATTATCTTCTAATCAAGATTATTTGCCTCTAGGCTCTGACACCACTAGAATTTTAAGACACCGATGCAAGGAAGAAACCATATTCTCCATTGTTTACCTTGTTATCAAGACAGGCTAACTTCAAAATTTTGTTTATATGCCATTCCTGCAAGCAGAACTGTGATTGTTTTGTTGCTGAGGAAATCTCCTCCAGGCAAAGAGTGTCTGTCTATATGATAACTCAGAGGAAAGATCCCTACAAACATATCCAAATTATTAATGGATTCTTTGTTTCAGGTCCCACAAGTCAAAAGAAAAGTCAATGAAAGTTTTCCGCTCAAGAATACTAGGAATTTTTAAATGACCTTGGAAAAAAGGAAAATCCCAGTTTTTCTGGAGAAAGGGGAAAGGAAGGTACAATATGCCTTAAAAACAGACGAAAGAAACTGGTAAACATAAGCCACACTGGAAGCTCACAGGCATCTTACAAAATGAAGGCAGGATCCTTAAAGAGAGCTTCCCTAGCCGGGCTTGGTGGCTCAGCCTATAATCCCACGCCTTTGGGAGGCTGAGGTGAGTGGATTGCCTGAGCCTATGGGTTCGAGACCAGCCCGGGCAACTTGGTGAGCCCTCACCTCTACAATAAATAAAAAATTAGCAGGGCGTGATAGCGCACGCCTGTAATTCTGGCTACTTGGAAGGCTGAGGCGGAAGGATCGCTGGAGCCCAGCAGGTCGAGGCTGCAGTGGCCGGCCGGGAGCTGCCACTGCACTCCGGTCTCGGCGACAGAGTGAGACTTCAACTTAAAAAAAAAAGAGAGAGAGTGCTTCCCTGTAAACTGCTATAGTTTGAATGTCTCCTCCCAAATTCTTGTTGAGACTCAACCTTCTATGTGGTGGTATTGAGAGGTGAGGACTTTGAGAGGTGATTGAATCATGAAGGCTCTGCTCTCATGGACAGATTGATCCATTCCTGGATTAACAGGTTAAGGGAGCAGACCTGGCTTTATAAGAAGAGGAAGAGAGACTTGATTGGGCTCAGTCTCCTTGCCGTGCAATGCCTTGCACTGCCTTGGAATTCTTCAGAGAGTGAGTCCCTACCCACAGTAAGGCCCTCACCGGATGCATCTCCTCGACCTTGGACTTGCCAGCTTCCATAACTATAAGAAATAAATGTCTTTTCTTCACAAATTACCCAGTGTCAGGTATTCTGTTATAAGCAACAGCAAACAAAATATGACACTACCTCACCAAAGAGTCACTACGCTCCCTGTTAGCTTTCCTGCCCATGATTCCTAATGTAGATTTCTCATACTTTCAGAACTTGGCATTAGATACAGCATGTAACTAAGGTTAAGAGAAGAAAGCAAAATGTAAAAACTAGATGCACACTGCAAAAATACAAGTGAATGACGAAGGTAATATTGTCTACCCACATACAAATTAATAGAAGAAAGTGTCGTGCTACGATAAAAGTGTTGCATGATTTTGAAATATGATTAATGTCTTTAATGTTAAATATATATATTATCCTTGCATTTAAAAGACAAAATCTCTCTGGCAGCCTCAATCTCGTGAGAACCCATTTTACTAGGCTTTTAGCATTATAAAGCACAATCCCAAGTACTTTGGTCTGAGCATAAAATACTTTCCCCTTGCAGTTAACTAGATTAATGCCATTTCAAAAGTGAACTTTACAAGCCCATTTGAAGGGTAATAACATGTTGCCTTCCTTCAACGAGACTTTTATCCTGATGGAAACTCTAGGATACACCCAAAGTAAATAATCCAGGCTCCACTTACATCACAGTGTCCAAAACAGACATGAGCTTTTAATGACTAACATAAAGATGAGGCCAATAAAGACCCCACCATGTTGAGGAGGCTGCCCCATGGTCCTAAGCATGCACCAAGGGAGACAGAGTTGGCACTCTGGAGTTCCTACTATGAAGCAGAGATGGTGGCAGAACAGGAAGAGCGTTCTAGATGTAGACAAGGCCATTCAGACAGCAAAATATGTTGGCCTCGTTTTTCCTTTCACCCCTGCTTTATTCACATGTCCATAGTTAAGCAGTTTGTTTGTCTTTCTGTGCTATGCCCCTCTTTTTCTTTTCTTTTTTTTTTTTTTTTTGAGTTGGAGTCTCGCTCTGTCACCCAGACTGGAGTGCGGTGGCAGCTCCCGGCCACCACAGCCTCGACCTGCTGGGCTTCAGCGATCCTTCCGCCTCAGCCTTCCAAGTAGCTGGAACTACAGGCGCGTGCTACCACGCCCAGCTCATTTTTTTGATTTTATTATAGGGATGAGGTCTCACCAAGTTGCCCAGGAGGGTCTCGAACCCGCGGACTCAGGCAATCCACTCACCTCAGCCTCCCAAAGTGCTGAGATTATAGGCTGAGCCACCGAGCCCGGCTTATACCCCTCTTGTATATATCTTTTACAGTCCTGTCATAGACTTTTTTGATGTTTTCCATTTGAGGCTAAAAGAAAAACAAGTTAGCATATTACCTATTAGTCCAGGTTGTTCATGCTAAATGTTTAGGGTTAGGGGGAGTAGAATCGAGAGGGGATATTCTGTGAGTTCTTATTATTATATCCTTCATGCGTTCTTGGTTACTTCTCTTTCATCATCACCTCCTAGACACCATCAAGCCCATCACCAGATCAGAATTTTCCAAGTTGGATTTCAAGAGCACAAATTTTAGACGGTGGCTCAAATCTGTAATCCCAGCACTTTGGGAGGCCAAGGCGAGAGGATTGCCTGAGCCCAGGGTTTTGAGACCAACCTGGATAACTTGGCAAGACCTCATCTCTACAATAAATTTCAAAAAAGAAAAAAAATTAGCTGGGCATGGTAGCACACGCCTGTAGTTCCAGCTACTTGGAAGCCTGAGGCAGAAGGATCGCCTAAGCCCAATAGGTGGAGGCTGCGGAGGCCATGAGTGTGCCACCACACTCTAGCCTGAGTGACAGAGTGAGACTCTAACTCAAAAGAAAAAAAAAGAGTCCAAATTTTAAGGATTTTTCATTCAAGTCTATGAGAACACAGATTCGCATGATGAAAAAAAAAACTGCAAATGTTGTCTACTAAATCCTCCCGTGGAGGTTCATAACATATATCCATGTTTTGAAGGCGTTGCATGTGAATGGAACGCCTGTTTAACTTGACTTCATGGTAAACTCAACAAGCGTTTGCCCCCGAAAGGCGTCTTTGCTTGGATATGCGTTATCTTCTGATTCAAGAGTTCATGCCTCCACATCAGTCAGGCCATACTAGATGCAGACTCTCCTATGGGGTAGTTGCTACTGATTTTCTGTGTCTTCTGCTACTTGCAAATACAGAGGATAATCAGTGAGCTCTACACAACAATCACACATCTAGGTTTCATGCTACTGACCTGTGCTGTCCAATACCATAGTTACTTGCCACAAGTAGCCATTTTTATTTCTATTCATATTAATTGAAACTATTTAATTTTAAGTAAAATTAAAAATTCACTTTCCCCATTGCACCAGAGATACTTCAAGTGCTCAAATGAACACATAGCTTGTGGCTACCATATTGATCAGAGCAGATACAGAACATTTCCATTGTTGCAGAAATTTCTATTGAATAATGCCACAGTAAACCTTGTTAACCATAGAAGAAATCCTCTTAGCCTTTTCTCATCTCTTCCACATCCCCCATGAGATTGTGAGATCTACCAAAAGCAGGGAAGGGGGCTTGTTATCCCTGAATCCTGGTTTCTAGTCCAGAGCCCTACATGGAGGACTACTCACAAAATATTTGATGGATGATATGAATGTTCCCTTCTCTTTACTCCCTAAACATGTCTCTACCTCTGCACAACATACTTTTCTCCCCAAAAAACTTTTATTAGATTTTTACTGATTTAAAAAGTAATACAGTCCAGGAGTGGTGGCTCTCACCTATAATCCCAGCACTTTGGGAGGCCAAGGAGGGAAAATTGGTAGAGGCCAGGAGTTTGAGGCCAGCCTGAACAACACAGCAAGACACCATCTCTTAAAAAGGAGAAAATGGGCAACCCGCTGTGGTCCCCTCCCACTGTGGGAGCTTTTCTGTCCTCTCAATAAATCTTGCTTTCTAAAAAAAAAAAAAAGTAGAAAATAAGCCAAGTGTGGTGGCATGCACCTGTATTCCCACTTACTCTGGAGGTAGAAGTTGGAGGATTGCTTGAGCCCAGGAGTACGAGGCTGCAGTGAGCTATGATTACACTACTGCACTCGAGCCTGGACAACAATGTAAGACCCTGTCTCTAAAAAATAAAAATTTTAAAAATTTAAAATAAAAATAAGAAGTAATACAGAATAACTGAAAGAAAATTTAAAAATCAACAGGTATAAAGCTCACTTAAAAACAGCATTAGTCTAGTTGACTGCAACAAGAGAGTAGTTCATGCTAGGACCAAAGTACTTGGGATTGTGCTTCGTAATGCTAAAAGCCTAGTAAAATGGATTCTCATGAGGTTGAGGTTGCCAGAGAGCTTTTTGTCTTTTAAATGCAAGGATAATATGCGTATATAACATTCAAGACATTAATCATATTTCAAAATCATACATCACTTTCATCGTAGCACAGCACTTTCTTCTGCTAATTTGTGTGGGTAGACATTAATACCTTCCCCATGCACCTGTATTTTGGAGTAGTTCCATTCATCTATTTAACAAATAGATATTTTGGTTGTTTATTAAAATATATTTTGCCGGGCTCGGTGGCTCAGCCTGTAATCCCGCGCCTTTGGGAGGCTGAAGTGAGTGGATTGCCTGAGCCCACGGGTTCGAGACCCGCCTAGGCAGCGAGACCTCATCTCTACAATAAATCAAAAAATCAGCTGGGCGTGGTAGCACATACCTGTAATTCTGGCTCCTTGGAAGGCTGAGGCGGAAGGATCGCCAGAGCCCAGCAGGTCGAGGCTGCGGTGGCTGGGAGCAGCCACTGCACTCCAGTCTGGGCGACAAAGTGAGACTCCAATTCAAAAAAAAAAAAAAAAAAAAATATATATATATATATATATATATATATTTTACAGGCCGAGAGTGGTTGCTCATACCTATAATCCCAGCACTTTAGGAGGTCGGGGTGAGAGGATTGCCTGAGCCTGTGGGTTTGAAATCAAACTGGGTAACTTGGTGAGACCTCATCTCTACAATAAACCAAAAAATTAGCCGGGCATGGTGGCATGTGACTATGGTTCCAGCTACTTGGAAGGCTGAGGCAGAAGGATCACCTGAGCCCAGTAGGTCAAGGCTGCCGTGGCTGGGAGCGTGCCACTGCCCTCTAGCCTGCGTGATAGAATGAGACTCCAACTCAAATACATAAATAAAGATACATTTATTTATTTATTGTAGTGGTGGCTACATTCAACATACCAATGTATGTTCCTTTTTATTACTGAGTAGTATTCTCCAATGAGGATATAGCCATAATCTGTTTATCCATTCTACAGTTGATGAACCTTTTGGTTGTTTCTAACTTTTTGCAATCATGACTAGAGTTGTTATAACCATTTGCACATGAATTTTTGTGTGTACATGTATTTTCATTACTCTTGGGAAAATTCCTAACAATTAAGTTGCTAGTTATAGATAGTACGGGTTGGATTCGATAAAAAACTGCCAATCTAACTATCAAAGTGCCTTTTCTTTTTTTGCATTCCCAGCAGCAACATATGGGAGTTCAGTTGCTCTGCATCCTCACCAGCATTTTGCATTTTCCTCTTTTTTTTTAACTTCAGCCATTCTAATACATATGTAGTGGTATTTTAGTGTGGCCTTAATTTGCATTTCCCTAATGATTAATGATGTTGAGCATGTTTTTTTTGTGCTTCTTTGTTGTCAATATCTTTACTCTGTGAATTGTTGTTTGAATCTTTTGCCCATTTTTTAATTGGGTTGTCTGTTTTTTTATTACTGAGTTGTAAGAAATTTTTCTATGTTCTGAATACTGGTACTTCATCAGACATGTATTTTACAAATATTTTCTCCCACATTGTAGTTTATCTTCATTTTCTCACTAGTGATTTTTGAAGAGAAGTTTTTAATTGTATTGAAAAACAAAGAAATATCTCTAAGTATCTGCCATATGTTAAACTTTGATTGGCATTGGAGCACAATAATGTCTACACTTAAATGTGTACTTTTTCTTTTTAAAAAAATTGGTACCTGGCTGGGCTCAGTGGCTCAGCCTGTAATCCCAGCACTTTGGGAGGCTGAGGCAAGTGGACTGCCTGAGCCTGAGGGTTCGAGACAAGCCCAGGCACCTTGGCGAGACCTCGTCTCAACAATAAAAAAAAAAATTAGCCAGGCATAGTAGTGCACACCTGTAGTTCCAGTTATTTGGAAGACTGAGGCAAAAGGATTGCCAAAGCCCAGAGGGTCAATGCTGGGGTGGCTGTGAGTGTGCCACTGCACTCCAGCCTGGGCAACAGAGACTCCAACTCACCAAAAAAAAATTGGCATCTATTGGTTTCTAACCTACTTTTTTTATTATCTTATCATTAATATTTTTACATCATTGAATTTATTTGAAAATATTATTTATAATATGTACATAGTATTCTCATAGCTATAAATATATATATATATATATATTTTTTTTTTTTTTTTTTTAGTTGGAGTCTCACTCTGTTGCCCAGGCTGGAGTGCAGTGGCACACTCATGGCCACGCCAGCGTCGACCTGCTGGGTTCCGGTGATCCTTCGCCTCAGTCTTCCAAGTAGCTGGAACTACAGGCACGCACTACCACATCCAGCTAATTTTTTTTTTTTTTTCTTAGAGATGAGGTCTCACCAAGTTGCCTGGGCTAGTCTCAAACCTGCGGGCTCAGGCGATCCACTCGCCTTGACCTCCCAAAGTGCTGGGATTACAGGCTGAGCCACCGAGCCTGGCCTATATCTTAATTTATCTTAATTATCCCTCTGTGTTTAGAGATGTTTATGTGGGTTCCCGTCAATACTGAAAGGGAAAAAATATGATTATTCTCTGGATCTTTGCACACAAATCTCTGTATACATCTCCAATTATTTTCTTAGTATAAATGCTTATAATCACAAAACCTGGGACAAAGGCATAGCGCTTTGTTCTATACTTGTCTCTTCAAAAAGACTACAGATGTCCTAAAGTAAAGATTTGGTCTTGCTGTCCTTGTTATGCCAAAATATGACAAAAGCCTGTCACTTTGTGGGTGCACTGTACATACTTGAGGGATAAAATTGAAGAGAAAAAGAACTCTCCTGTACTTCTCCTTTCCCTTTCCTCTTGTGAAAGAAAATAAGAATTTCCTGTCTCTTGTAGTCATCTGCCTTGCCTTCCCAGATGAAGGGAAGAAGAAAGTTTTTTTCTAAGAGAAAAGCTGCCGAGGAGATGCGGGTTTCCGGAGAGCTGGGTGACAAGCCCTGCTGCTGCTCAGCAATGCCCTTAAGGGGCCCTGCCCCCTGCCCGTATAAAGCCAGGGTGTGGTGGGGCAGCCACAGCTGGCACTTGGCCTCCAGCACACCAGCACTGGCACTTGGCACGCACTATGGCAAACGAAGTGCAGGATCCGCTCTCCCCGCTGAAAGGGGGGCATCCTCCTGCAGGTAGGTTGTCCACCCACCCTCTGCCTGCAGTCTGTCACCCCTCTTCCTTTGCTGCCTTCAACAGGAGTTTCCCAATAGAGCACAGGTTCTCAACCTGCCCAATATTACCCTAACTTTATCAGCCTGACTTCCTCCTCTCTCTTTGATCTGTCTTAGCTTGTACATAAAGCCACTGGGGAGCGGCCAGGCCCCAGCTGAATTAAAATCTAATTATACATGGAGGTAAAAGGGCTCGGTGCTTGTGAAAGGAATGGTGGAAAGGTTGTACCTTCCCTCCCTGGCTGTATGTTTGCAGTTGTGCATCCACACCTGGAAGGTCATTTGCTACCATGGAAACCTTCCTCCCTAGAGGTTCCAGCTCTAAGACTCAGTCTCCCTAAGATACCTGCACATCATCTGATTTCGTACCCAGACAAACCAGCTTCCTCACAGAGGACAGCAACCACATTTCTCTTTCCCTCCTTGGGGTTTGGGGTCGGATGGTGCTATCAGGAATGGAGTTTGCCTGTCAAAAAGCTGAGAAGCTCCTTCTAATAAGGACACAAGGGCTGGAAAAGGTGGCTATCGAGGTATTTTGCAGAACATCCACAGTTGCCTTGTTTTTAAATGTATGCTATGTATATTGACTCTCTGGAATATGGAAATTCATCTTATTGTACTTATCCATATGTTCATATAGATTGGCTGAGGTGTGCAGACCTATTTTTAGTCAGTTTTATGTTTTTTCAACTGCCTGTCTTATTTTTTTCTTAAGAAACACCTCAAAAGTTTGCTGTGTTCTTGCCCTTCTCCATTTACAAAATGTATTTATTTATATGATTACTTGTCACCTCTAAGTCAAGGTCATTTCAATCATTTTTGCTGCAGAGGATGAAGGGAGGTATAACCTTCACAAAGAGTCAAAATCTGATACACTTTCCATAGTTTTCTGGAGGGCAGCCTGCCCAAAAAGAGTCCTAATTTTTACTACTAAGTGAGTTTCCAGCTCTAGACACCCTTCCCCGATCTCCTTCGGAAGACTACTGACATTTTATATTTGTAATTTGATTTGACAATGTTTAACATTATCTATATTTAAAGCTAATGATGCTAACTAATGGTCAGGAACTATATATGCAAATTCTTAGGAGAGAAGCTCATTACCCATAGATAAAGACAAAAGAAAAAAGAATTTCTTCCTGTCACCTCCACTCCAATCCTTCCTAAAACGATTAAGCTAAAACCTGATTTGCTAAACTACATTTATGCACAAAAAACACAGAGATAAACTTAACTAAATGAAAGTTTGAATGAAACCATCGGGAACTTTCCGTCCCCACCACTAATGATTGCTAATTGCTCTGTGTACATAGCACACCATGGCTCCATCAAGCATGTCACAATGCCTCCGGCATGACAATTAATTATTATGAACTGTGACACTACAGATAAGAGGTTTTGGGTAATTAGAATGGAGATGAAGGCGACTTTTGCCTCCCCACTGAGCGCAAGGGAACAAAGAAGTCTCATCCTTCAGCCTGTCTTGCCATATATTTTAAGTCTGAACCTATTTATGATGGTGCAAAATTTTATTTATGGAACAAAAATAACTAGATGCCAAACTTCTATTACATTAAATCTTCACCTGACTTTTATAAGCAAAATACAGATCCCTGAACGTGAGAAGCCAATGTGATACAATGAGGAGGATGTGACATGACCTTTGGAACTGGACAGACCTGGGTTCGAATCTTGCTGTCATCCCACATCTCTGAGCCTTGGTTTTCTCATCTCTGAAACAGGGTGCAATAATTCACATTGATCTTTTAAGGCTGTTGTGACGATGAAAAGAGATAACCCATGTAAAGTACCTGGCACATGAATGTTAAGCCCCTTAAAATGCAGGCCTAGTAAAACACATGGCTGTCAGCAGAAATTATCTTCTGGTTCAAGACATCCTGATGTTTGAGTTGCATTAGACACTACTGCAGTAGTCAGAACAGAAGGAAATTGCCATGGAAAAGATACGTGCCTGTCCCATCATAGTTAAAAATGAAACCACTCAGAAGTCAGCCAGCTGTAACTCTTCCCCACCTACGTGTGGAGTGCTCAGCGGTTTTGCTTCAGTGTATATTAATATGATATATTGCACCTCTGTTAGCCCTGATTATACATTTATGCTGTGAAACAAGACTACATTAAACATGTGGTGGCCTGGACTCTAGAAATCACAGCTTTGAATTTTCTGCTTTCTTGATTTGCCTCGCTCTCAGTTTTATAAAAGCCCCATTACATGAACAGCAGCACCAAAAACATGTGAGTAGAAGGTGACCCAGAGAAGCCAAATACACGATGAATAGAAATAACTGCTGTAATTCATGAGATTTTCTATATTTCCTGCACTTTTTAATTGAGTTGAAGCCAAATGAAACAGAGTCATCAGAGGGGTCACCACCAAATCCCTAGAGAGAATAAGTTTTCTGGTTCATTCAAGAGAGAGGAAAATTGGGGCGGGGCTTCACCACATATAAAAGTAATGCAGAAAACAGGGAACGACCATAACTGCATAAGGACCGGGTCATTTTTCAACATATACACACCGAAGACTTGAGTCTCTCAATTCCATCTGCTCAAGCCACACTGAGGAAGCTGGAGGGGACAGATCGATGAGTTTGGAAGAGAGGTTGTGAGACTCACCACTACCTGCTCAGGGGTGGGGAGAGTGATGACTGCAAGAATAGCTACCATTCACTCAAAGACGATTGAGCCTGGCACAGCACAGAAACTTCTAGACGTGGCAACAGCCCTGTAGATGGATGAAGTTTCACAGAGGAGCAAACTGAAACTTAGCGAGGTGGAGGGACTTGCCCAAAGCCACACAGTTAGTGAGCAATGGAGCTGGGAATGGAAAATAAATGTGGCTTCATGCCAAAGTCATCTGGCTCTAAAGCCTTCTCTCAGCCCAGTGTAATAGCTCACACTTATATTCCCAGCACTCTGGGAGGCCAAGGCAGGAGATTGCTTGAGGCCAGGAGTTTGAGTCCAGCCTGGACAACATAGCAAGACTTCATTGCTACAAAAACTTATTTTAAAATTAGACAGGTGCCAAGCACGGTGACTCAAGCCTATAATCCCAACACTTTGGGAGGTCAAGGCGAGAGGATTGCCTGATCCCAGGGGTTCAAGGTCAACCAGAGCAACTTGGCAAGACCTCGTTTCTACAATAAATAAAAGGATTGGCTAGGCTCGGTTGCTCAGCCTTTAATCCCAGCCCTTTGGGAGGCTGAGGCGAGTGGATTGCCTGAACCCCCGGGTTCAAGACCAGCCTAGGCAACTTGGCAAGACCTCACCTTTAATTAAAAGGTTAGATGTTTGCAAAATGCTTACTTTGCATTCACAACTAATTCATCAAAAATATTTAGCTGTCCATCAAGACCCCAAAAACCCTCATAAAGAGAAGGTTGTAGAGCAAAGAGAGAAGGCATTATTCATTCATTCTTTAAGATTAGTCTTGCTTTGTTGCTTAGGCTGGAGTACAGTGGCACAATCATAGCTCTCTGCAGCCTCTAACTCCTGGGCTCAAGTGAGCCTCTTGCCTTGGTATCCTGAGTAGCCAGGACTACAGGTAAGTGCCACCATGCCTGTCTTATTTTATTTCATTTATTTTTTGAGTTAGAGTCTCACTGTCGCCCAGACTGGAGTGCAGTGGCATGCTCATAGCTACCATAGCCTTGACCTGCTGGGTTCAGGTGATTCTTCTGCCTCAGACTTCCAAGTAGCTGGAACTACAGGCAGGTGCCACCACACCCAGCTCTTGTTTTTTTGAGTTGGAGTCTCACTCTGTCGCCTGGCTAGAGTGCAATGGCCGCTCCCGGCCACCACAACCTCGACCTACTGGGCTCCAGCGATCCTTCCGCCTCAGCCTTCCGAGTAGCCAGATCTACAGGCGCGCGCTACCACGCCCGGCTAATTTTTTATTTTTATTGTAGAGACGAGGTCTTGCCAAGTTGCCCGGGTAGGTTTCGAACCCGCGGGCTCAGGCAATCCACTCGCCTCGGCCTCCCAAAGTGCAGGGATTACAGGCAGAGCCACCGAGCCCAGCCTTATATAATACTTTATATATTTTTACTCAAAGGCCTGTTAAATGCTGAATCAGTTCCTATTTTCTTCACACAATTCTCGTTGGTCTTTCTTCAAAGGTTCAAAAGGCAATATAGTCCCAAAGATGGAGTAATGTAAAGGGTTACACATTTGTTTGTTTGTTTTAGTTGGAGTCTTACTCTGTGGCCCAGACTGGAGTGTAGTGGCACACCCACTACAGCGTTGACATGCTGGGCTCCGGCGATCCTTCTGCCTCAGCCTTCCAAGTAGCCGGAACTACAGGCGTGCGCTACCGCGCCCGGCTAACTTTTTTTTTTTAATTGAAGAGATGGGGATGGCCCCAAATTACCCAGGCTGGTCCCGAACCCGCGGGCTCAGGCAATCCACTCGCCTCTGCCTCCCAAAGTGCTGGAATTTCAGGCTGAGCCACCGAGCTCGGCCAGGTTACACATTTTAATGGATGGATTAGGATACAGTGGCTCCTTGAAAAGATCACTTGAGTAGGCCATATTTGGTATAAGCAAAATTGGCAAGAACCCGATTGCATCAGGTTATAAATTATTGTTCATCTAGATTCCAGGATACCAGTGTGACCAGTGTTCCCAGCACAATTTTGAGATGAGGCTCCCACAAACTGGTTCCATCTGTTTTAATCACCCCAATGTGATGAAAGCCTTCATTCATAGTATGTGGATATTATCTTCTTTCCACTGTACCTAGATGACCAAGTAAGATCATCTACCACAAAAATTTTGGAACAAGGTGTGATTTTCTTATGCTTCCTAAATCACTTAGTTGGGGCCTACATCCTATAACAGAGAGGATTCAAAGACTAGTGTATGGAAGTATTCTTCCCCCAAATATCTGTTTTATTGTTCTCAAGAATGAAGAACTCTCATGCTTTGCACTTTTTAAAAATTTCTTTTAGGCTGGTCACAGTGGCTCAGGCTGTAATCCCAGCACACTGGGAGGCTCAGTGAGACGGGAGGATCACTTGAGCCCAGGCATTAGAGGCTGCAGTTAGCTTTGATCATGCCACTACACTCCAGCCTGGGCAACAGTGAGAACCTGTCTCTTAAGAAAAATACATTATTTTGGTATTTATTTCTCCATTAATTGCCCTGTGTTCTTTAATATAACTATTGATTAGTAAGTGCCTAGCACACACCAGATTCTTATGTCATCTTTATTCTGTAGAACAACCCCGACAACAACAGTCAGTATTCTCTATGGAAGGATGCAGAAATTAAGGCTGAGAGGAGTTGAAGTATCTTGCTCAAGGTCACAGAGCTTAGGAGGAGTAGAACTGTCTGGACCCTACATAACATTTCCTAACCAGGAAGCTGTTCCTCCTCTCACATGACAGTCCCTCGGGTATTTCAACTTCTTTGAGTCTTTACTTCTTCAAGAGTGATCTTACATCCTAGTTCTTCATGTGACAAAGCTCCCTTCACTCTCATCACCCTCCTCTGGAGATTCTCAGATTGTCAATGTCTGTGATGAGTGGCACAGAACTCAATATTCCAAAAGGTCTTCTCATTTTTAAATATAACACTTTTGCTTATATAGTTGGTGATAATAATTAATCTTAGTGGGAAAAAAATATGTTGAAACAACAGCATCAGGGAAAATAATAGGAAGACTAATAAGAAAATAATTACAACACATCATATTTGAAAAGCATTTGTCGTAAGGAGAATGAGAATACTATCAGGAGGTATTTTGAAGGCCCACGCTTCAGAAGTCCCAGATCTCTTATTTGATTATTCTTGGTAGAGTAGAACACAGTGCTGTGAGGAGACATCATTCTTCACACACAGGCACACACTCCTCAAACATTCTGAAAAAGCACATTCTTTGTTTTGTTTCACCTGTATTCCATGGCCATTCAAAAGATGCTTCCACATGATTTGATTTTTGTTGCTGATTACTTTGCATGCCTTTTATTTACATATGTGAAAAAATGTATAAAGAATTTAAAGCAGGCCAATCTTGGTAGCTCAAGCCTGTAATCCCAGCACTTTGGGAGGCCGAGGTGAGGGGATTGCCTGAGCCCACAGGTTCGAGAACAGCCTGGGCAACTTGGCAAGACCTCATCTCTACAATAAATAAAATAAAATAAAATTAGCCAGGCTTGGTAGCACGCATCTATAGTTTCAGTTACTTGGAAGACTGAGGCGTAAGGATCAATCACTTGAGCCCAGCAGGTTGACGCTGGGGTTGCTATGAGCATGCGTGCCACTGCACTGCAGCCTGGGCAACAAAGTGAAACTTCAACTAAAAAAAAAAAAAAAAATTTAGCCGGGCTTGGTGGCTCAGCCTGTAATCCCGCGCCTTTGGGAGGCTGAGGTGAGTGGATTGCCTGAGCCTGCAGGCTCAAGACCCGCCTGGGCAGTGAGACCTCATCTCCACAATAAATCAAAAAATCAGCCAGGCGTGGTAGCGCACGCCTGTAGTTCCGGCTACTCGGAAGGCTGAGGCGGAAGGATCACCGGACCCAGCAGGTCAAGGCTGCGGTGGCCAGGAGCGGCCACTGCACTCCAGTCTGGGCAACAGAGTGAGACTCCAACTCAAAAAAAAAAAAATTTAAAGCAGATCATATATAAGAACAGCATTTTCTTTCCTAAAATGAATCCAACATTACAAAATTCAACTGAGAGGTTTATATATATAAATTGATTTTTTAAAACTTGATAACTCAGATGACCAAATGGAGTTCATTCCATGAATGAATGAAGGGTTCAATAGTAAGACATCTATTAATATAATTAACCACATTAAGAAGGAAAACCATATAATTATATCCATGAATGTTGAAAATGCATTTGTAAAATTCAACATCTATTTATAATGCAATGCAATAATAATAGAAAAATAGAGAGAAATTCACCAAAGTATACATAATGTTTAATGGTAAGGCACTAAAAGTAGTCCCTTAAAAATTACAAAGGCAAAGATGTCTACCATCACCACTATTTAACATTATTTTGGAGGAGGTAATATTATTCTTTGCAGGTTTTTTTTAATCCAGAAAACTTAAGAAAATCTACCAAAAAAAACTATTATTAGCAATAAGAGAATTCAGTAAGTCCTAGATATAAAATCAATAACATTAATATAGTAACTACAATCTATTAGAGTTATAAGAATATGATCTACTGCATTTATAATAGCAGCAACAACAAAGATAAAATGCTTAGGAAATAAATATAACAAATGTGCAAGGTTTATGTAAACAAGTTACTGAGGAACCCAAAAGAAGACCTAAACAATGGAAAAGCATACCATGTTCATAAATAGCCACCAGGAGCATAATGCTGAATTTTTTCTTTAAAAAAAAATCTATAAATGTAGAGTGGGCTCAGTGGCTCAGCCTGAAATCCCAGCACTGTGGGAGGCTGAGGTGAGTGGATTGCCTAAGCCCATGGGTTCAAGACCAGTCCAGGCAACGGAGAGAGACCACATCTCTTCAATAAGTTGAAAATTAGCCAGTCATGGTAGCATGCACTTGTAATTCCGGCTACTTGGAAGGCTGAGGAGAAAGGATCACCAGGGTCCAGAATATCAATACTGGGGTGGCCGTCAGTGTGCCACTGCACTCTGGCCTGGGCAACAGAGTGAGACTCCAACTCGGAAAAAAAAAACAACTATAAATATAAAGCAAGACCATTAAAAATATATCAACAGGATTTTTATAAAGATTTGACAAACTGATTCTAAAGTTTATGTAGAAAAATAAGTATAAAAAATAAAATAATTTTATAGCATAAAATTCTGAAAAGGAAATGTAACAAGGGAGGACTGATTTTGTAAGATATTAAGATATATTATAATGCTACAATAATTAAAATGGTGTTATAATGGCAAATGAACAGAAAGATTAACGGAACAGAAGTACTCATAAATATGTATGCCTATGTTTACCCACGCTCATACCTATACATATACATACACACACATATATTTGAGAAATTATTGTACAATAAAGGTGACATTTCAAATTAACAAAGAAAGGATGGATTTTTCAATATTACTGGAATCATCTAAAAAAAAATCTTGCATTCCTCCACATGCCTTACACAAAATTCATTCTGGAAGGATTAAGTATTTAAATATGTGATCAAAGATTGCATGAAAAGAAACCATAAATGTCCTACAAGAAAATATAGACTAATGTTTATAAAACATCAACTTTCCTTGATGCAAAACCTATAAGAGATTGACGAGATCACATTAAAAACTGCAGATTTCTGCCTGGCAAAAATATCAAAACTAAAGTCAAAAACAGTAACTGGTACAATAAAATATTTTATATTTGCAATATATGTTATAGACAAAGAGCTCCTGTAAATCAATAAGAAAATGATAGGGAAAAAATTAGCAATCCAATAGGAAAAAAGGATTTAAGCAGTTTACAGAAAAGAAAATACAAATGGTTTCTAAAACACAAAAACAAGCTCAACCTTCAATTAAAAAATGAGAAATGCAAATTACAATGTTGAGATACCTTTATTGATTTGTTAACTTATTGGTTGGCAAAACCAAACATTTTCTAGCTCACATTGTTGCCAAGGAAACAGTTATAGTCATTATGGCTGGTGAAATTGGTGGCTGGTAAGATTGTAAAATCTGGCCGGGCTCAGTGGCTCAACCTGTAATCCCAGCAATTTGGGAGGCCAAGGAGAGTAGATTGCCTGAGCCCGCGGGTTCGAGACCCGCCTGGGCAACTTGGCGAGACCTAGTCTCTACAATAAATCAAAAATTAGCCGGGTGTGGTAAGTGCACACCTGTAATTCCAGCTCCTTGTAAGGTTGAAGCGGGAGGATCGCCAGAGCCCAGCAGGTCGAGGTTGCATGTGCCACTGCACTCCAACCTGGGCGATAGTGAGACTCCAACTCAAAAAAAAAAAAAGATTGTAAAATCTGTGCAACCTCTGTGAAGGACAATTTGACAAAATTCCAAATGTGCATACTCTTAAGAACTAGGTCACTTAGGAATTTATCCCACAGGTATACTTACGCTTGTGCAAAATTATGTATGTAAAAGGATATTCATTGCAGCGCTGTTTGTGATAGCAATGAATTAGAAACATATGAAGTATCGGGCCGGGCGCGGTGACTCAGCCTGTAATCCCAGCTCTTTGGGAGGCCGAGGCGAGAGGATTGCCTGAGACCAGGGGCTCGAGATCTGCCTGGGCAACTTGGTGAGACCTCATCTCTACAGTAAATCACAAAAACTAGCCGGGTGTGGCGGCGTGAGTCTGTAGTTCCAGTTACTTAGAAGGCTGAGGCAGAAGGATCGCCTGAGCCCAGCAGGTCGAGGCAGCGGTGGCCGTGAGCATGCCACTGCACTCCAGCCAGGGCAACAAGAGTGAGACTCTAACTCAAAAAAATAATAATGAATAAAAGCAATTTTAAAATTTTTTTAAAAACCATATGAAGTGTCCAACATTAGGGAGGTGGCTAAGTAAACACAGAATATTCATGTAATAAAATGTTAAAGCAGATGTTAAAAACAGATATAGAGATAGAAACAAATGTATGTATAATAGATATGGAACTTTCTCCAAAATGTATGATTAAGTAAAGAAAATAAGCAAAATGTAGAGAAATGTGTATCTTATGCTACCATATTAGAAAACACTATGTAAGTGTATGTTTAGAATAATTGTGAATGAAGACACAGGAGCAATACCTTGGGAGATGATCTGGGAGGTTGGGAGGTGACGGTAGGAGGGAGACTGCAGACCTTTTGATACTTGTTGAATTTTGTGCTTTGTGCAAGTATTACATAACCCAAAATAAAAAGCAATAAATTTAAAAAGTAATAAATTTAAAGAACAACGATGAAGTCTATTCACAAGGGCACTGAGAAATAGAACAGGGTTTCTTTCATTTTACTTTATTAGAACACAGAGAAAATTGCTAATCTGGCATTTTCAAAAAAAGAATTAACAGGTTCAAACAAATCAATGTCCGTTTAGTTTTTTCTCATTTGAGCTTGTCAGATTTTAGATGGGCAAATTTCCTGGGAACAGAAAAAGCTATTTGCTTTGACTTGCTATCTGAAATGGGTTGTTCCTTTTCAAAAGTTGATTTCATCTGACATTGTTAAACACTTGAATTGCTGTTAGGTCATCTGTACCCTAATTAACACTAATTGATCTCTTGAATGGCAGGATTATTAATGAGGTTTAATTACTCATTAGAACATCTGAGCTTGGCCAACACCGGCGGAGGTCTAGGGTCTGGGATGAAAGGTGGGCATCCGGCAGAATCAGAACCACCTCTGCTGAATTAAATGCCTGTTATCACAGCGTGCACTGACTTTTGGCTCATCTCTCAGAATCTGGCTTTTGAAAGCTTTGGTTGAAAAAAAAATGCAAACCACGCACAAGCTTTAATCTTGTGGGAAAACAGAGGGTCACATTGTAATTGTGGGTTGCTATCGTGAAGAATGTAATTGGTTTGATAATAAGAAAAAATGTTTTTCAGTGACATGCCTAAGGGAGTATGTCGTTATTCTCCTCCCCAAATCTAAGGTGTAACCTTCTGCTGTTTTTTTCAGCCTTGGTTCCTCCTCTCTGCGCATAAGCAAGTAGATCTCAGCCCTTACTCCACCCCAACTTTGTTTACCTGAAAAATATTTTTTTTCTTTTTATGGTGTTGCTTCAGATAAAAGTTTAGAGCTTTCAAAAATAAGTTCAAAAATTATTTTCATATATAAATTCACACCTTGAATAGCAAAGCAAGACTTTTCTCACTGTTTTACCTTCTGTGTTGATTTTTATCTGTTTACAGTAAAAGCTGGAGGAATGCGAATTTCCAAAAAACAAGAAATTGGCGTCTTGGAGAAACATACCAAAAAAACAGGATTAGAGAAAACAAGGTAGGGACTGCTTAATTTTTTCTCCATCATCTTAGGGAGTTTTGAGTGACTCTGCTTCCATTCGTTATTTTAGGACAAACTAAGGTTCCCTATGCATTTGGAGGCAGCTAGCCTGGGTGGGGTGAGGATCATAATCTGTGGTGACTTAGAGTGGAAGGTGGGGAGGGGTAGGTGGCTGTCTTCTGGATGTCTCTCTTTAAACCCCATCACGACACCCACCCGCCTCTCTGTGTCCTGCCCAGCAACTTCCTACTTAAAAGACACGATCCTAAATGCATCCAATCCTGACATGCGTCCCTTTATCCTATTTTCAGATGGGGCTTTAAAATATCATCCCTAAGCCGGCCCTATTTTCATAATATGCTTTCCGCTGAAGCAAATGTCCTGAATTAAAACTAAATGCCTTTTTTGTTTTAGATGCTTCGCTCAATTATTTAGAAACTAATGGTCACCATATTTGGCATAGCCGGAAGGCATATAGGTACTGAGGCTGGTTTCCCCCTGCTCACCACCATCACCTTGACACACTATTCCCAAAACTCAGGGAGAGCTGTGGGCGGGATTGGGTACACAAATGGCCCAACCACTCTAAGCACAGGTTAAGGAAAACGAGTGTATTTCAAAAAGAAAGAAACATATAAAACTGGTTCCTTTAAGTAGCTAATAGGAAGCGCTTCAGAGGCTATTAATTTTAGGGCAATTTCCTAGATCAGTTGATGAGTGATTCAAAAGAAGTCAATGAGAGGTTTGCTCAAGGCACCTCTTTCAGAGTTAGGTGGGACCAGTCTCAGGAAGAAAATGTGGAGGGAGCCAAGCCATGGGATTTCTTTGACTCTTTCATATGCAATTATTTTTTAAATCACTTTTAAAGATTTCTTCCCAATTTCTGGAAAGGAAGTTTTTATGGATTTCCCCCTCCACTTTGGAATGAAATACTGATTTGCCCCATGAGCAGCAAGTCATTTGTTTCTTCTGATATCAGAAAATAACCATCACATGATGAAAGCAAAGCTATAAGTCCTCAAGAGTGGAGGTCACACACATTATTTATCTTCTGGCTCGGTATAGTGAATGTACTCTGTAAATAATATCAGACTGTAGTTGAATTGCAGGCTGATAAATTTTGAAGGTCTATTCTGTTTCTAAACCAGACTCAAGCATAGGCCCTGTTTCTTGTGATACTGGTTAACATACTCAAGCCAGGGGCTCAGAAACTAAAGATTCTTGCCTTGAAAATGACTTTTGGCCGGGCTCGGTGGCTCAGCCTGTAATCCCGCGCCTTTGGGAGGCTGAGGTGAGTGGATTGCCTGAGCCCGCGGGTTCGAGACCTACCTGGGAAGCAAGACCTCATCTCTACAATAAATCAAAAAAATCACCCGGGCGTGGTAGCGCATGCCTGTAATTCCAGCTACTTGGAAGGCTGAGGTGGAAGGATCGCCGGAGCCCAGCAGGTCGAGGCTGCGGTGGCCGGGAGTGGCCACTGCACTCCAGTCTGGGCAACAGAGTGAGACTCCAACTCAAAAAAAAAAAAAAAAGACAATGACTTTTAGTGGGCAGCCAATGGACAGTCATTCATTTCTCTGCATCTCAGAAAAATGGAGATTTACTATTAATTTTAACATCAGGTGAACAATGCAGGCAGAGGAGTTGGCTAGAGAGCAGTAAGTGGTGATTAGAACTTTCTTTAAAAACTCATCTATGGCTGGGCTCAGTGGTTCAGCCTGTAATCCCAGCACTTTGGGAGGCCGAGGCGAGTGGATTGCCTGAGCCCACGGGTTTGAGACCAGCCCAGGCAACTTGGCGAGAACTCGTCTCTACAATAAATCAAAAATTAGCTGGGCATGGTAGCGTGCGCTTGTAGGTCCGGCTACTTGGAAGGCTAATGCTGAAGGAGCCAGAGCCCAGCAGGTCGACACTGGGGTGGCTGTGAGCATGCAACTGCACTCCAGCCTAGGTGACAGAGTGAGACTCTGACTCAAAAAAAAAAAACTCAACTATGGCCGGGCATGGTGACTCACGCCTGTAATTCCAATACCTCAGGAGGCCGAGACAGGAGGATCACTTGAGCCCAGGAGTTTGGGACCAGCCTAGACAACATAACAGACATTGTCTCTAAAAAAAAAAATGTTTTTTAAATTAGCTACACATGGTAATGCAAACTTGTAGTCTCATCTACTCTAGAGGCAGAGGCAGAAAGATTGCCTGAGCCCAGGAGGTCAAGGCTTCAGTGAGCCATGATTGTGCCACTGCACTCCAGCCAGGGCAACAGAGTGAGACCCTAACTCAAAAAACAACAACAAAAAAACCCTTCAATTGTTTTCTAATAGTCATTAAAAGATGGGAATTGGCAACAGAATGACATCCTAACTAAAAAAAACAAACAAAAAAACCCAGAAAAACCCTTCAATTGTTTTCTAACAGTTATTAAAAGATGGAAATTGGACTACTATGGAATTTAAACAGCAAGAGAAGCAGGTTGCAGTGGCTCAACCTGTAATCCCAGCACTTTGGGAGGCCGAGGTGAGAGGATTGCCTGAGCCTGGGGTTTGAGATCAGCCTGGGCAACTTGGTGAGACTGCACCCCTACAATAAAAAAATCACTAAAATTAGCCAGACATGGTGGCATGCATCTGTAGTTCTAGCTACTTGGAAGACTGAGGCAGTAGGATTGCCTAAGCCCATCAGGTCGAGACTGTGGTGGCCATGAATGTGCCACTACACTCCAGCCTGGACGACAGAGTGAGACTCCAACTCAAACAAAACAAAACAAAACAGCAAGAGATTACTCTCTCTCTTTCCCGAATTACCAGGAACAGATACAGGTTATATGGGGCTTGAAGCTTATAGAACTTATGGGTTGTTTTAAAGAAAAATAAACAAAAATTACAGATATGAAATGGCTAGGGCCCCTCCCAAGGCCTTGGGGAAAGCTGATGCAGAGAGACACCCTGAAGCTTAAGCTTCTTTAGTTCCATAGTACATTCCCCTCTGCTATTTACATCTCCTATTAGGTTAGGGTATGTGCCTGGGATAGAAAGGCCTTGCTTTCATGGACAAACCACTTCTTGTGTCTTCTTGGAGACGACCTTTTAAAAATATATCATAGAAAACAAATTTCTAAGTATCATCAATCTATGTCCACTTCTTAATAACTTCTACTAACCAACGTAAACCATCCAGAAAAAATTATGCCAGTGCAGTTTCCTTCAAGACATTTGTACTGCAGACCCAGCCCTGATTGAAACTCTCCTACAAAATTACTTGGCCTGAGAGAAAGAAGCCAGACACAAAAAAAGTGCATGCTGTAGACAGTACATTTTACGAAATACAAAAACAGTCAAACCTAATCTATGGAGCTATAAATCAGGGTAGTGATTATCCTTAGGGGTAGCTGGCTTGACTGGTTTCAGTTTTATTCACCAAGGTATATACTTACAATATGTGCAGTTTTCTGTATGTGTATTATACTTCAATGAAAAGCTTAAAAACTAATAATAAAAAATATGCCAAGTGCAGAGTGGCATATTACATTTCAAAGAAAAGCTAAAAAAACAATAATAAGTTAGCCTATGAAGCTTAGTGTATTGCATCACGAGGGTACACAAAGTCAGAATTTTTGTCTTCTAGATGTTGCTAGGGGGGTGGCTCTTCATATAAATCTCTTAGCACCTTTGTGGGAAAGTTTTTAAGTCCTATTTGAAGTTTCTTTTCATCTTCGCAGTGCCCTTGCAAATGTTGCCAAAATACAGACCCTGGATGCCCTGAATGACACACTGGAGAAGGTGAGCCATGGGTGAGGCCAATCACACAATGCTCCAAGTCAGTATTTGCCACTGAGGTTTTTTTCAACCCTTTTGAAAGAATCTGCTCTTGGTGAGAGGTATTCAAAGTGTTTTGGATGAGAAAATTTGTTTCTCCCAATTTCCTAAAGTGCCCATTTAATAAATCATTTTAAAAGTAAGATAGGGCCGGGCTCGGTGGCTCAGCCTATAATCCCGCACCTTTGGGAGGCTGAGGTGAGTGGATTGCCTGAGCCCGCGGGTTCGGGACCCACCTGGGCAGGCAAGACCTCATCTCTACAATAAATCAAAAAAAAAAAAAATTAGCCGGGCGTGGTAGCGCGCGCCTGTAATTCCGGCTACTCGGAAGGCTGAGGTTGAAGGATCACCGGAGCCCAGCAGGTCGAGGCTGCGGTGGCCGGGAGCGGCCACTGCACTCCAGTCTGGGCGACAGAGTGAGACTCCAACTCAAAAAAAAAAAAAAAAGATAGAGAAATAGGCTAGGTTTGGTGGCTCAGCCTGTAATCCCAGCACTTTGGGAGGCCGAGGCAAGTGGATCGCCTGAGCCTGCAGGTTCATGACCAGCCTGGGTACCTTGGCGAGACCTTGTCTCTACAATAAATCAAAAATTAGCTGGGCGTGGTAGTGCGTGCCTGTAGTTCCAGCTGCTTGGAAGGCTGAGGCGGAAGGATCACCGGCACCCAGCAGGTCAATGCTGGGGTGGCTGGTGGTGTGCCACTGCTATCCAGCCTGGGCGATGGAGTAAGACTCCAACTCAAAATAAAAATAAGATAGGAAATAAAGCGAGAATCATGATGCTGACTTTATGGAACTCTACTGTGCCATCCTAAATATTTCTCGGACACATTGGCATGTTTTTATAAAAGGCAGCCTGTGTAGTGGGAATTCAGCAGTTTTGGGTATTCCTTTCTGCCTCCACGTTCTCATAAGAAAATATTTGATTTGAGGAGGCAGAGTGGAGCAGTGCACAGTTTAGGGTTGCAGGAAGGCTGGACATCAGCTGGATTTATCCAGTAACCTTTGTTTTTAAAGATAGTTAACCTTGCTATTTCTACTTTTTTTTTTTTTTTTGAGACAAGGTCTTTCTCTGTTGCTCAGGCTGGAGTGCAGTGACATGATCTCAGCTCACCATAGCTTTGACCTCCTGGCCTCAGGCAATCTTTCTCAGCCTCCCGAATAGATGGGACTATAAGCACACGCCACCATGCTCAGCTAAATTTTTTTTCTTTTTTTTTTTTTGCAGAGATGAGGTCTCGCTATGTTGCCTAGGCTGGTCTTGAACTCCTGGGCTCAAGCAATCTTCCCATCTCAGCCTCTCAAGTGCTGGGATTATAGGTATGAGCCATTGCACCTGGCCTATTTATTTCCATATCCTGAATTTCTTCTAAGTAGCTCAAGAAACTCAGAAAACTCTTATCAAGTAGACAGTGGTTTGTTTTTTTGTTCCAATAGCTTGTTTTGTAGTCAAGAACACCATAGATAAGGAATAAAGAACCACTCTTTCTGCTGTACCCACATTTATGGAAGGAACAGAAGTAAGCATCCTCTGTAAAACAAAGACTTTCTGTTACTGCCAAAATCAGGGGTCTGAGGACTATCAGTTCAGCCTTTGAAAAGGACTAGAGCAGAAACTGTGTAGCTGCCCTTTGGTCCTCCATTTGGTCCCACCAGCTTCTCCACCTACCATCTGTATGACCTTGAGCAAGTTACTTATTCTGTGTCTAGGTTCCACATCTGGATAATGTACACCATTCATGGGGCTGTTGTGCAAAATACATGAGTTCACTGACGTGAAGCACTTAGAAGAGTGTCAACACAGAAACTTCTCTGCTCTCTCTGATAGGGCTAGCAGCATTGGTTTTATGGCACTGAAATGAAAACGTTGTCTAGGCCGGGCTCGGTGGCTCAGCCTGTAACCCCAGCGCTTTGAGAGGCCAAGGCAAGTGGATTGCCTGAACCCGCGGGTTCGAGACCCACCAGGGCAACTTGTGAGACCTCATCTCTACAATAAATTAAAAATTAGCCGGGCGTGGTAGCGCGCGCCTGTAGTTCCAACTACTTGGAAGGCTGAGGCGGAAGGATCCCTGGAGCCCAGCAGGTCGAGGCTGTGGTGGCCAGGAGCATGCCACTGCACTCCAGTCTGAGCGACGGAGTGATACTCCAACTCAAAGAAAAGAAAAGAAAAGAAAACGTTGTCTAAAGTCCATGATGTTACAGGACAGAGTATACGAGGCAAGCTCTTGATGATGAGCTGTAGCTCAGCAGAGCCTCCAACATGGGGGGGCTTGGTTCTTCATCCATATAGCGTTGAGGTGAGGTCATAAGTGACTCTACCTTCCTGGCCTCAGAGGCAGGGCTGATGGATGCCACCCAGCCAAGATGACACAGCTGTCCACTCCTACATCTCATATTCTCTTTCTCCTACTCATTAAAAGCATCTTCCTCAGAGCAATAGAATGCCCACAGTTATAAGTAGAATTGGACAGAAAAGACACGTTCCCCTAAAATAGATGTCAACTTAAAATAAAATGTTTAAAAGGAGTGGTCAATAAAGATTGATCATGCTATATAGTAGATATGACACCAGAGTCTGCATTGTGTTTTCACAGGCATGTATCATTGACATAAGGGTTCTTTCTCTTTTTTTTAGTTGGGATCTCATTCTGCCACCCAGGCCAGAGTGCAGTGCCATGCTCAGCATCTACCCGCTGGGCTCCGGCGATCCTTTCACCTCAGCCTTCCAAGTAGCTAGAACTACAGGCATGCGCTACCACGTCCAGCTAATTTTGATTTATTGTAGAGACAAGGTCTCACCAAGTTGCCTGGACTGGTCTTGAACCAATGGGCTCAGGCAATCCACTCGCCTTGACCTCCCAAAGTGCTGGGGTTACACTGAGCCTGACTGATTTTACCTTTTTTTGGATAACCACCTTTAACAATTTTATAGCTAGAGAATGCTCAGATGCAATGTGAAACTGTACTAAAAGCACTCTGCACAGCATCTTAGATACCTAGTTATTTTGACTATTTTGTTGCCAAGTTGCCTGGGCTGGTCTCGAACCTGCAGGCTCAGACAATCCACTTGCCTCAGCCTCCCAAAGTACTGGGATTACAAGATGAGCCACTGAGCCCGACTGGTTCTTTCCCTTTTCATTAAAAAAATCACTCTTCATTTCAAAGACAAAAAGAATAATCTCTTCCCCCAAATTATAATAATAAGCAATAATAATCAGTTATATTTGGAAACTATAAAAGGACATTGAGAGGGTGTGCTATTAGAAATATTTTAACAGCAGCTATGTTTATTTTATTTAAAAAAAACTTTAATGCTTAACTCAGTGTTTACTGGAGAAGGACTATGGCTAAGACTGCACAAATTACTGGTTAGGAGAGCAGGTCTTGCCATCAGCCACAGGCTGCTAGATGCCTATGGTGACCCTGTCACTCACTAGCTGTGTGTCCTTGGGCAGGTTTCTTCACTTTTTTGTGCTTCTCTTTCCTTGTCTATAAATGGGAATGTGATTACCAGTATCTACTTCACAGGGATATTCTGAGAACAAAATGAAGTCTTATAATACACACAAAGTTCTTAGTAAACTCAGCCCTCAGGAAGTGTTAGCTTCTGCTCCCAGACATGCATCCTTCTATTACTTGGCACCCAGGCAAAGATTAAGGAACCAACAACAAAAAGAAGACTACCATAGGTGTCTATTGCAAGTATGGATGTCAGTGGGATCCATGTGTTTTCCTACAAGTAAGAAAAGTCTACCCTGAATCCTTAACTCAACCTGAAGCATAGTAGCATTTCATTGTAAAAGTCAACCTAGGTTTGAGATGCACTGACAACTAGATCTGCTGAGATCATTTTGTCAGGAGCTGGGGGTGGGAGGAAAGGTTGGTCACAAAATAGCAGAAGGAAATTTGAGGGACTAATAGCACTCCTCTATATCTTGATTGTAGTAGTAGTCACAGACTGTGTACACTTGTCAAAACTCGGCCGGGTTCAGTGGCTCAGCCTGTAATCCTCGCACTTTGGGAGAGGCCGAAGAGAGTGGATTGCCTGAGCCCATGGGTTCAAGACCAGCCCGGGGAACTTGGTAAGACCTCATCTCTACAACAAATTTTTTAAATAGCTGGGTGTGGTAGTGCGCACCTGTAATTCCAGCTACCTGCAAGGCTGAGACGGAAGGCTCGCCGGAGCCCAGCAGGTCATCATTGGGGTGGCCGTGAGTGTGCCACTGCACTCCAGCCTGGGTGACAGAGTGAGACTCTGACTCAAAAAACAAAAGCAAAAAAACCTCATAAAGCAGTACCCTAAAAAGGGTGAATTTTACTGTAGGTAAATTATACCTGAATTTTTAAAAATGAAAATCAGTGCCACTATAAACTATATAGGCTGATTTAAAAAAGACATATAAAAGATAGATATCTTTTGATAAATTTTTCCTGCTTTACAATGAGTCTTCCCAAAGCATATATTATCACGGAGACCTAACAATATGCAATTGGTCAGAAGAAATGCTGTAGCAGAATTGAGAATCATATCCTCTGCATTTATTTATTTACTTATTTATTTATTTATTTGTTTATTTATTTATTTATTTATTTATTTATTTATTTATTTAGAGTTGGAGTCTCACTCTGTCACCCAGACTGGAGTGCCGTGGCCGCTCCCGCCCACCGCAGCCTCAACCTGCTGGACTCTGGCGATCCTTCCACCTCAGCCTTCCAAGTAGCTGGAACTACAGGCGCGCGCTACCACATCCGGCTAATTTTTTGACTTATTGTAGAGATGAGGTCTCACCAAGTTGCCCAGGCGGGTCTCAAACCCGTGGGCTCCGGCAATTCACTCACCTCAGCCTCCCAAGGCGCGGGATTACAGGCTGAGCCACCGAGCCTGGCTCTCTGCATTTATTAACATGTATGCAAGCCCTCAGCTATAATTATAACTAGTCCCACAAACCCATGTTATTTCTCATACATATTTTTAAAAGTAAGAGTCTAAAACAACCCCTATTCATAGGATCTCATCAACTATTCAATTATGGCGGAAAATTTCTATCTATATATCTCTGGATAGCCACTTTAAAATCAACATAGGGTTTAAGATTTCGGAGATTGAAAAACAATGCCTAAAGAATTGGAATTAAGCCGGGCTCGGTGGCTCAGCCTGTAATCCCGCGCCTTTGGGAGGCTGAGGTGAGTGGATTGCCTGAGCCCGCGGGTTCGAGACCCGCCTGGGCAGCGAGACCTCATCTCTATAATAAATCAAAAAATCAGCCGGGCGTGGTGGTGCATGCCTGTAATTCCAGCTACTCGGAAGGCTGAGGCGGAAGGATCACCGGAGCCCAGCAGGTCGAGGCTGCGGTGGCCGGGAGCGGCCACTGCACTCCAGTCTGGGCAACAGAGTGAGACTCCAACTCAAAAAAAAAAAAAAAGAATTGGAATTATATAAATCTAAGTGGGAAGCAACCTAAAATTTCCCCCCCTACACACAGACTTCTTTCTCCCATTCCACTCCATTTCGCCTTCTCTCTATTTCTCCAGCCAGCCTTCCTCACCTCTTGGAGCCTAAAAATAAGAGAATTCATTTTTGCCCAGTGGCAGACCACATGACATGTATTCCTGCAGAAAATGGAAATCTCTCTAGGCTAAAAATCTGGGAGATCTGGTCTTAGACCAAGTTTCACTCTGTCACCCAGGCAGGAGTGCAGTGGCACGCTGCTCACAGTCACTGCAGCCTCTACCTGCTGGGCTCAGATGATCTTTCTGCCTCAGCCTTCTAAATAGTTGGGACTACAGACGCACACCACCACACCTGGCTAATTTTTGTGATTTATTGTAGAGACGAGGTCTCACCAAGTTGCCCAGGCTGGTCTCAAACCCCCAGGCTCAGATAATCCTCTCGGCCTCCCAAAGTGCTAGGATTACAGGCTGAGCCACCACGCCCAGCCAAAAAAAATGTCTTTTTTAAGGCAAGGAGTGAAAGAGAATGATACTGCCAAATATATTAATTCTCTGGACCTTCACAGAAGTTAAATTTGGCAATAGTTGTGAAACTTCTCAGAACATAAAAGAATTCAGTTAAAACATTAGTAATAGGGTTGGATTATGGTGTGGAGGTGGAATGTAGAAGACTGGTTAAGGTTGGGGCCACGTTTTTCAAACTGCCAGACTTTGGGTCACCAAAGTCAGTGAGATGTATGTGAAATGAGATCTTGGGGGAGAGAAAACTATCAAAGCCATCTGCAAATTGTAAAAGGTTTCTCTTGTTCTGTAGATTAATATCACCGTAGGAGTATGCTTGAATTTCATTGACGAGAGCTGAATGTTTTGTTTTAAGCACTTTGCTTAACAGGGTGTGGACATTTAAGCGCCAACATTCGAGTTGGAAGTTAACACCCTGGAAAAATGAATGAAAAAGCTGCCAGTCTGCTAATACTACCCAACTTCAGACTCTAAAACAAAACTTGCAGCTGATTTTCTTGCATCTAGAATTTCTTTCCCAGCTCGAATCATAAAGACCTTTATCACACCTCTTTCGCTTTTTCTCTGAAACTAAAAATATAGGTTCCGAGGTCACAGCTACCCAAGATGAAGGTAAATTCTCAGTGTAGAAGTTTCTATTGATCTGCTTTCCAAGTTCAATGTGTTACCCCTGTAATGGAGCCACAGCAAGGCAGCCTCCTTTCTTGTGGGGTCACACTAGATTCTCTTACCCTAATGAATCAGACAAGAAACACCTTTCATTCTACAAACACTATCATTTTACAATGAATAATGATGAAAATCCCATAGCTTCCTAAAAGACAAAATGTCAGACTAAAACACAGCTGGTTGTAGGTTGTACTGTAGGAAACTGTTTCTACTTATTTCCAGTTTGGACTTGGAAATAAAATCTTCCTATTTCCGTTGAGATAAAATCTACAGGAAAGAATACATTTAGGAGTTGACCATTTTATTTACAACCTCATCAATTCTGATGGAAGACTCTTTATAGATTCTCTTAAGCCTTTCTACATCAGAATGCTTCAGACTGAGGGTGGACGGGACAATTAATGAGAAAGAGAACTTGGCTCTCTAGGTGTCATATTTTCTCTTTTTTTTTTTGAGTTGAAGTCTCACTCTGTTGCCCAGACTGGAGTTGCCTTGACCTGCTGGGCTCCGGCAATCATTCCGCCTCAGCTTTCCAAGTAACCAGAACTACAGGCGCATGCTACCACGCTCAGCTAATTTTTTTGATTTATTGTAGAGACGAGGTCTCGCCAAGTTGCCCAGGCGGGTCTCGAACCCGAGGGCTCAGGCAATTCACTCACCTCAGCCTCCCAAAGCGCGGGATTACAGGCTGAACCACCGAGAGGTGTCATATTTTCAAGAGCTGCTGTAAAATTCTGCTACTGACACCCCAAAACCTATACACTTGTAGCTTAGCAATTATGGTCAGCTTCTTTAAGGCTATTATCTTTGCCAGAACTATTTCCCCTTTTTTCTCAATTCTGTTGATTTTCTTTTCTTTTTCCAAACTTTCCCAGACCAGTTCACAGATGGCCTACAGGTCTCAGGGGTGGCATTCCTCTCCTGAGAGGCAGTTGAGCAGGGTTTTAGAACCTCAGTTAAAAGCTTTAGTTAAAGTGGAATCCCTTACCCTTGTGCATTGCTGAAGGGAATATAAAATAATGCAGCTGCTGTGTAAAACAATGTTGTGGTTCCTCAAAAAAATGAATATAGAATTGTCATATGATCCAGCAATTCTACTTCTGGGTATACACCCTAAAAAAAATTGACAGTAGAGACTTGAAAAGATATTTACACCAGTGTTCATAGCAGCATAATTCACAATAGCCAAAAGGCAGAAATAACCCCCTCACCCCCCAGTATTTATCAATGGATGAATGGATAAACAAAATGTGGTATATCCATAACAATGGAATGTTATTTAGCCTTAGAAAGGAAGGAAGCCGGGCATGGTGGCTCAAGCCTATAATCCCAGCACTTCGGGAGACCAAGGCAAGAGGAGGGGGTGGTTCAAGACCAGCCTGGGCAACTTGGTGAAATCTCGTCTCTATAATAAATCAAAAAATAAGCTGAGGGGGGCGGTAGCGCACGCCTGTACCTCCAGCTACTTGGAAGGCTGAGCCCAGAAGGTGGAGACCGCTGCTGAGGCCGTGAGCATGCCACTGCACTCCAGCCTGGGCAATAGAGTGAGGCTCCGACTCAAAAACAAAAAAAAAAAAGGAAGGAAATTCTAGACATGCTGTAACATGGATGAACCTGAAAGACATTATGCTAAGTGAAATATTGTATGATTATACTTACATGAGGCACCTAGTAGTCAGATTCATAGTGACAGAAAGTAGGATGGTGGTTGCCAGGAAGTGAGAGGAGGAAGGAATGGGGAATTATTGTTCAATGGGTACTGAGTTTCCAGTTAAGATAGTGGAAAAATTCTGGAGATGGAAGGGAGTGATGATTGTATAACAATGTGAATGGGCCAGGCTCAGTGGCTCAACCTGTAATCCCAGCACTTTGGGAGGCCGAGACGAGTGAATTGCCTGAGCCCGCAGGTTCGAGACCCATCCGGACAACTTGGTGAGACCTCATCTCTACAATAAATCAAAAATTAGCAGGGCGTGGTAGTACACGCCTGTAGTTCTGGCTACTTGGAAGGCTGAGGCAGAAGGATCACCAGAGCCCAGCAGGTCAAGGCTTCAGTGGCCGGGAACATGCCACTGCACTCCAGCCTGATCAACAGAGTGAGACTCCAACTAAAAAAAAAAAAAAGTGAATGTATTTAATGCCACTGAACTATTTGGACATACACTTAAAAATGGTTAAAGTATATAAATGGTTAAAGTGTTAAGTTTTATGTTTTGTATATCTTACAACAATTTTTAAGACTGATCAAAGCAAGGAAGTCCCTAAACTTTGGATATCACCCTGGAGATGATGAAATAACAAAATAGTGCTGAGCTAAGGCACAGGTATGTTCTTTTTTTTTTGAGTTGGAGTCGCACTCTGTCGCCCAGACTGGAGTGCAGTGGCCGCTCCCGGCCACCGCAGCCTCGACCTGCTGGGCTCCGGTGATCCTTCTGCCTCAGCCTTCCAAGTAGCCAGAACTACAGGCGCGCACTACCACGCCCGGCTAATTTTTGATTTATTGTAGAGATGAGGTCTCACCAAGTTGCCCAGGTGGGTCTCGAACCCGTAGGCTCATGCAATCCACTCACCTCAGCCTCCCAGAGCGCGGGATTACAGGCTGAGCCACTGAGCCCGGCTACAGGTGTGTTCTAACACTCCGCTCTTCTCTCCCTATTCCTTTCCTACCTCCACCTATCAGTTCTCCCACACCTTAAAAACAACAGTCAACATGTGGGTTTCTCCCTTCCAGTCCCATCTTATTGTCTTGCCCTACCCCACCTTGGATAATTGCCCAACTTTTGTTATATCAGAGTTATTTGTTTGTTCCCTTTCTCACCCCCTTTTACCTTACACCTGGCCTTAAATAACTTGTCAAATTATTCTTCCTACCTGTGATCTCTTAAATGTGATTTAAAGCTATCCTGAAATAATCCATCTGTTTTAGTTGAGAATAATGACACCCAGTCTGGAATCAAACTACTGAAGTCAGTGACCTCTTCAATTTCCTTCTGGTTCTAATGTTAAAAGAAAAATAAAACAAAACGATCTGCCCTTTCCACACTGTAAAATGCATGTCATGAGGTCTGATGATAACTGATCTGACAAAAAAGTCACTAGGTCTTTTTTAGACTCTAATGCAACATTTATGATCATTGCTTCAATTATGTTTTTGTCCATTCTGCTAAAATGTTGATAGAGATCATCCTTGAGCTTAATTATTATATAACTTGTACCTGCTCATTGTAAAAGAAAAAAATTTTTTAAATACTGATAAGACAAAGAAAAAGACTAGGAATTTTCCACAATTCTATCCCCTAGAGATAACCATTGCTAACACTTCAGTGTATATTCTTCCAGTGTGTTTAATTTTTTAAGACCAAGAAGAAAGGACATTTTGGCATTAAGTTTCACATGAAAGGGACTGCTGTGTGCCTAGGGCTTGGGTAGGGACATCTGAGAAGAGATGTAAGGCACATATGTTTTCCCTGGTTTAAAAGAGCCCAAACAAATCATAAACAATGTGATGCTTAGGGTCATGAACAGTTTATCTCCTCTTTTGCTTAATTTGCATGTCAAGGCAAGGGCATCTAAGTTCAATAGTGGTAAGTTAAATTCCTAGTGAGCTGAGATGCCCTTCTTTACTGACTAAGAGAGGTGTCCTTAGGTACTTCATGGTATTAATGAGCTTGGAAACCAAGAACTGAAATGGATCCAAAAGGTCACTGGGTTCAAAATCTCCTCCTAGGAAAACTATGTCTAAAATATTTAGTAGCACTGGCATTCTTTCCATCTTAAACTATCCTTAATATAAATTCCATAAGGTCTATTGATTCCATAGGAAATTTCTTTTATTGTCACAAGTCTCAGTCTGGGCCAGTCATGGTGGTTCACATCTGTAATCCTAGCACTTTGGGAGGCCGAGGCAAGAGGTTTGCTGAAGTCCAGGAGTTTGAAACCAGTCTGGGCAACATAGTAAGACCTCATCTCTATAAAAATAAATAAACTAATAAAGTCTCAATCTGTGTTCATTTAAATCTGTTTAAGCCTGCTTCCTCATAGATGTCTTCTATGGAGATGACTAATGAGAATTTTTATTACCTGAAGCTAGTAGGTCATTTCTCAGTCTTCTCTTCACTGACCTCCTTAGAGTGAACCATATGGAATGGCCACTATCACACCATTTTTAACTTATATAGCAATTTCGCATACTTAGACCTAATAACAGAATATAAATATATATAAATCCTGAAAATATAGTCTTAATAAATAACCCTAACTTCTTTCAGAGATTCTTTATTTCTTTTGGCAATTGAGGGGGTTTGTGCCCCCCTCAGAACCTTCTCCAATGTCCCTACAGCCTTCTTAGCAAACAATAATCCATATATGCATACCAGTGCCAGAATGACTGCTAATATTACAGAGGACTGATGCAGATATATTTAACCAATTCTACTTGTTAAAATGTCATTTAAAATTTTTTAAATTTAAACACAAATGAGTGAGGGAAAACCCACAATAACACAGGCCCACATGGGTTCAGAACTAGAAATGATATGGAAAAAGTGGTATTATCAAAGAAATACATGAAATTGTGAAAACTGTGGAAATTGTGAAATTCCACCGACCACTGTGTTGCTTTCTACTACTTTAATATTTCATGACCTAAAAAGATCCAATGTGCTTTTTTTTTCCTTTCTCACCTTTAGCTCAACCATAAATATCCAGCAGCAGTGCACATGGCACATCAAAAACCCACACCTGCTCTGGAGAAGGTCGCTCCACAGAAAAAGATCTACATTATTCAGCAGCCTCGAAAATGTTAAGCCCAGACATAAAACACAGGCGTCTAGTCAACTGCCTCAAACATCTAATAGCTTAGCAAAAAGGGCCAAAGCTTTCCATAGGCCTAGCACACTTGCTTGGTAAATAAAACAGCTTCTGTAGCTTCTCTTTTGACTTTAGATAATAAAGCATCAAATATTATAAATCCAGTGTATTCTTGGGCCTCTTTTTGGTCTAGGTCAGATCCCACTGATATTTACATACGTAGTTCTGTAGAGTAAATGACAGGACTAGAATACCTGACTGTTCCATTCCATTCTCCCTGAATAAGCACACCTCTCCTTGATACTGATCCTGAGTTGTTCCACCCACATTGAGTTCTCCTTGTAGGCAGCGGTTAGAGTAGTTCAGGTTTGGCTGAGGCCAACATTCTATGCAAACATAAGGAATGACTTTTCTCTAGTTGTTTGTCTTAGAATGTTCAAGTGTTCACTTGAGGTGAAATGTCTTTTCCAGTATCCCACATAAATAGCTTGTTTTGAAAGTTTGGTGAGGAAAAATGAAAAACTAAATTGATGACAAACATTTTTTTCTGCCAAGCAATTAAGGGTGGAAGGTAGAATTATAGTTTCAGCAGGAGATTTGCTCAGAGTCTCCCAGAAAGCTCTAGAACTGAGGAGATCGTGAACTACAGGGCATTAGGGTTGGGCTATAGAAGTTAATTTTCATTGGAGGCAGGGTGGGAGGGAAAGTGTTGTCATCACTAAACCTGCCTAACCTCTCCTACGCGCACGCGCGCGCACAAACACACACACACACACACACACACACACACACACACACACACACACTTCATACACTCACATCACAGCCAAGGGCATCCTCAGGTGATCATCAGGGACAGCCACATTCTTTCTCCACAGAGGTTGGCTGTCACTCACTGTTTCATCATTCTGCACCTCTAATTGATAATGTTATCTGACAATTGACACTTCCTTTCACCCAAGGCAAGGGGCTAGCATTTCAATCCATCATTTTACAAGTTGACAACGCTTGGAGCATAACCTGGTGCCGAACTTGTCTCTGATTCCTCAAAATTCAGAGGCACTTGGCTAATGCTGATTGGACATGAGGATGAATCCCATTCCCTCCCTGACATTTTTTTGGAGGAGCTCTTTTTCAAAAACAAGAGAATTGCTTGAAACAGTTACAGGCCTTCAGGCAATGCCAGCATGAATCACTAAGAAAGTTTGTCCTTGCCACCTAATTTTGGCTTAGCTCAGTCCCTGGTCTTCTGGGACTATTATCAGAACTACCTCAGTGAAATAAGTGCTGCAAATTAAATGCACAGGGGTTCAAGGTCCACCACTACTTTCCCAGGGGACAGCAGCACAGTATAAGTCAGAGAGTAGGTGTAGGTTAGGACACTGAGCTAAGATTTAGGAGGCAGAGATTCTACTTCCGACCCTTACTAGTTCTGAAACCTTAAGCAAGCCACTCAACCTTTCAGATCCTTGTCAAATAGAAACAGTAAAACCTGACTCCCCAGTTGAACCCTCCCAGTGTTGCATACTATGAAGGAGACAAAATGACCACTGAGATTTGTAAGAGTTATTTAAAGAGAGTGATGAGAGCAGGGTGGTACCAGAATGCCTATCCTAGAAGCTGCCAGAACTGCTAGAGTAATAGGAGAACACCAAGAGACGATATAAGCTGAGTCTAGAACAGGAAAATTCAGAGGTAAGCTGAAGATTTGGAGCTGGATGGAGGCAGGGAGGAAACATGGAGAAGATTATAAGAGAAATGAGAAACACAGATGGTGGCACTGCTAGATTTGCCTTTCCTTAGGATGACATCAGTGCCAGCCACCCAAAGCAAGTGAGAAGAGAGGAAGGACACCATTCTCTTTGTCTGGAGAAGAAAGATGTATTGCAAGGGAAGAGATGCCGTTCATAGGGAGACTATGCCGTAAGGACCCGAGCATTAGTTTTGGTCTGCAATTACAGTTATTTAAATCACCAAATATTAGCCAGGTGTGGTAGCACATGCCTGTAGTTCCGGCTACTTGGAAGGCTGAGGCGGAAGGATCGCCGGAGCCCAGCAGGTCAACACTGGGGTGGTTGTGAGCGGGCCACTACACTCCATCCTGGGCAACAGAGTGAGACTCCAACTCAAAAAAAAAAAAAAAGAAGTAGAAAAAAATAAATCACCAAATCACAGGAGGTAAGAAGCTTGATGTGAACTTCAATCCAAAAGGAAATTGGAATTGTCTTAAATAATATACCAGAAGAAAAAGGACCAGGTCCATGAAAGAATTTTGTAGGTATCTGGCCATATGTGCAGAAAGCCAAAGGGCCATTCCCTCTCCCCTCCTCTCTACACAGGAAGAAAGCCTGGTGAGGACACACTATGGCTCCACTTGGCCAGTAGCTCCCTGTGGTGGGCCACAGTCATCAAAAGCCATGACAGTGGGGAAGGAGTGTTTTAGGCTAGGAGAGTCACAGACAGATACTTTCTTTAGCTCATTTCATCAACAGATTCTTTGCTAGGGACACAAAGATGAGTACGACACTGCCCGCCCCTTCTCACCAGGATCTCTTAGACAAAAATGAAATAGACATGCTGACAAGTCAATAGGAAAAGAGTTTAGATACAGCTTTGAGAGAGCACTAGGGGATACACTGTGGATTAGGCTCAAGAAATAAGCCAAAATTCACGTGCAGTCAAAAAAATGTGGTGTCTGTGGAGATCAATAACCCATGTTCAGATCTTTAGTAAACAGACTTGCTGTTTATAATGAAATTTTCAAAGCTGCACAAAGGTTGAATGCATATTATACTGATGGGTACCTTTGTGTACCCATCACAGTGCTTCAACAATGTGGCCAATCTTGTTTTTGCTATAGCATCCAGCCCCCTACTTCTTTTCCCTCTTCCCTCTCACCTTCTGGATTATTTTAGAGAAAATCCCAAACATCATAAAATTTAAACTAGAAATACTTCAGCATATTATCTCCAAAAGATAAGCCCTTGTGTGTGTTCTAGTGTTCTATCTATCTTCTCTCTATCTCTGTCTCTCTCAATCTCCGTCTCTCTCTCTCTCTCTCTCTCTCACACTCTCTATAAACTGAATTTTAACAAAGAATGTGAAGCACAAGGGAGTATTTGTGTAGGCCATCCAAGAATCTTTCACTATAAAAAGGAGACTGGCATTGCTGTGCTAGCCACAAGCGCCAAGGCAAACAAACAAACAAACAGAAGATCTGCAGCTGAGTCAGTAACACTCACTGGGAAACTTGAGAAGGCAGTAGAGGTGGAGAGCAGACCACGGTGATGGCTTTCAGATTGAAGAATGAAGAACATGAAAGTTACTGGGGATAAACAAAAGATGCAGGAAGAAAACACCAGGGCAAAATTAGTTTTTGCTGAGAAGGATATGGAGAATGCTTAGAAATAGCTCCTGAGGCCACTCAAAAAAAAAATGCGGTAGGAGAGGAACAAAGGATGATAAATTAGTGACAGGAAAAACTGAAATCATTTTATTCAACAAACATTTGTCAGCTCCTCTTGCATTATAGGCTTTCTTTAGATAGAACCCAAGTCCGAGGAATACATAACTGACATTTGACATATGTTATGTTTTAAAATGACTGTCTAGATGCCAACTGGAGCCACCATCCCCTTCAGAATAGATAAGACTGACTCAAACTCCTGTCTTATCCCCAGTGACTACTCAAAGCCCTTCCCAAGAAGTCTGTGATTTCCCAGGGAGGTTACATTGGCATGGTCACCTCTGATTTCCAACGCATTCATTCATTACTTGCTGTCCCTGTACCCCAACACCCTGATCTGGACTCAACTCTTTTCCATATATCCCCAAAAGCCTCCTCCAGCAGCTGGAAAGGATTTTAAAATTTTTTAAATTTAGTCAGGCATTTATATCACAGCAACCAGACAACATCCAGTAGAATATTAGCTGTCCCCAATTCTACATGTGTGTCCTTCTTTCACCTTCTTCTCACCCTCCAGAGGATTCTGCCCCTGCTCATCTCACCCTGCAGTCTCTTCTGCTGGGTGTGGTTCCCTCTCCCATCCTACCTTTCCTCACTTTTCTCTTCTCATCTGTTTGGTTCCAAATCAGCAATTCAGCTACTTCTCTGGTTATTTTGGCCGCTGGAAAACCGTGTCACCTTACCCCAAAATAGTCTCCCCATCCTCAACAGCTCTGACATCCACTGTCAGGATGTCAACATTTTTATCCAACTATGATAGAACAGATGAACAACAAATTAATTGATTAGAAAAGTCAAAGTGACAGAGAATCTGAAACGAGAGATGTGAAAAGTCAAAAGAAAAAAAAAGAGAACTTTCAAAGAAAATGTTGACGACCTGAGAGAAAAACACACACAAAATTAGAACTTCCGCAAAGACCATATAAAACAGATGGGGCTGGGCACAGTGGTTCAGCCTGTAATCCCAGCACTTTGGGAGGCTGAGGCAAGAAGATTGCCTGAGCCCAGGGGTTCAAGACCAGCCTGGACAACTTGGTGAGACCTTGTCTCCACAATAAATCACAAAAACTAGCTGGACATGTTGGCATGTGTCTGTAGTTCAGCTACTTGGAATGCTGAGGTGGAAGGATCCCCTGAGCCCAGCAGGTGGAGACTGCAGTGGCCGTGAGCATGCCACTAGACTGCAGCCTGGATGACAGAGTGAGACTCCAACTCAAAAAAAAAAAAAAAAAGATGGAATTTTAAATGTGGTTTCACATACAGTATTTCTTGTAATCTTCACAAGAATCCTAAGAAACGGTAGCTATAATAATAATATCCCATTACACAGATGAGAAAAATGAGCCTCTGGGAAATTAAGACATTTTCTAATGTTTTATAGGTTAAGTCAAGGAATTTCTCTAAGATTCTCTCTCTTTTTTTTTTTTTTTTGAGTTGGAGTCTCACTCTGTCACCCAGGCTGGAGTGCAGTGGCACACTCATGGCCACCACAGCCTCGACCTGCTGGGTTTAGGCGATCGTTCCGCCTCAGCCTTCCAAGTAGCTGGAACCACAGACACACACCACCACGTCTGGCTAATTCTCTTAATCCCAAATCTAGAGCTGCCTCTGCAGCCTCTGCTACTTCCACAAGAAAACAGACTGGAGGTGAAGCTTAAAATTCTCCAAACAGAGAGCATCAGGATATAATTTTGACTTAAGAAACAGAGTTGAATTTGAAGAGAGAAATCTGTGTGTGAAAGGACTGGTTTGTGACTAACCAAATACCTCAATAGGGCAAGGGCCATGCAAATTCAGATTTTTGTTTAAAAGATACTATGATTTGAATATTTGTCCCCTCCAAAGCTCATGTTGAAGTTTAATCCCCAGTGTGGTGGTAAGAGGTGGAGCCTTTGAGAGGTGACTGAAGTCATGAGTGCTCTGCCCTCATAAATGGATTAATTCATTCATGGATTAATGGGTTATCATGGGAGTGAGATTGGCGGCTTTATAAAAAAGAGGAAGAGAAACCTGAGCTAACACGCTCATCCTCCTTGCCATATGATATCCTGCGCTGCCTCAGGACTCTACCCAGAGACTCCACCAGAAAGAAGCCTCCCACAGATATAGCTCTTCAACCTTGGACTTCTCAGCTTCCATAACTGTAAGAAATAAATTTCTTCTCTTTATAAATTGCTGGGTTTCAAGTATTCTGCCATAAGCAACAGAAAATAAACTAAGACAGACTCAACATGAAAGTTTAAAAGATCATGGAGATGAACTGGATTGCGAGGAAAGTTCAGAACTATAGGGATGAGCCCTCAAAAGACAAGCGAGAGGCAAAAGGGAATTTTGCTTTTTCTGTGTACAGCAAGTGGCATGAGGCTGGAGATGTCCAGTGAGGCTGGGGAAGGGAGATAGGGCAATAGATAAACTTTAAAAGGTAGCCACTGCACTGTGTTCTTTATCTGACTGTAGGGCATAGTGACAGATGTGTAGGTTTTCTACAGATGCTTTCCTAATCAGTCTAAATAACTGCAGAGCATAATTTGAATGATGCCCACCTTATGAGCAAGTGTGTCACAGGACCTCAGGCCCAAGTTGGCACTGGGATTTTTAACCCATGGGAATCAACAGTGCTACTACTCTATCTCAGAGACCTATGAGAAAAGAAAAGAGGAAGACAACACATTAATGTTACTCATGAACAAATTTTCATGGTAGTTTTGAAAAATGGAAAATGAGAGTGAATTGAGTTATCACAAGCTCACTAAAGTCAAGAAACTACACATACTAGCTAGAATCACACCTATATTAAAACAGCAAGTTGTTCTGAATAAAAATAATTTAGGCCGGGCTCGGTGGCTCAGCCTGTAATCCCACGCCTTTGGGAGGCTGAGGTGAGTGGATTGCCTGAGCCCGCGGGTTCGAGACCCGCCTAGACAGCGAGACCTCATCTCTACAATAAATCAAAAAATCAGCCAGGCATGGTAGCACATGCCTGTAATTCCGGCTACTTGGAAGGCTGAGGCGGAAGGATCGCCGGAGCCCAGCAGGTCGAGGCCGCGGTAGCCGGGAGCGGCCACTGCACTCCAGTCTGGGTGACAGAGTGAGACTCCAACTCAAAAAATAATAATAATAATTTAGATCAACACCAAGAGTCCAAAGGAATTTTTTTTTCCCCAAGAAGTTCCAACAATTATTCAAGTTTAAGAATCACTCAAATGGAGAGAAGGATATTCATTCCAATGCCCATGCTTGCCATTGGAATGTAGTAGAATTGAGAGGATCATAAGCAAAAATACGAGGGGTCATAAAATGTAAAATGAAAGAGTTTATCATTTCTATTTACACAATGGTAGAGATGTAAATTAATTTCTTAAAACAGGAATTGGGTAAAGCAGTGAAAACCAGAAGTCTTGCTCCCCTTGGAAGATTCCAAATAATGAAGCATTTCTTTCAATAACATAGAGTTTTCCAAAGGAGGATAGCCAGAAACTTTCCAGAATAAAATAGAGATTGCTGCAGAAGTGTTTAGGGAAGAAGCAGACAAGAAAAACGAAAGTGAAGACACTGGAGCAGAAATAGCAAAATCAAAGACCAGATGAAACAGAATGGGGGACAGGAGAGCAGGAAAAGGTTATATGAGAACAAAAACACTCTCATCAACAATCTGAGGTCTAGGAGAAGAGAGAGGATTGTTGCAAGATTAAAATAGACAGAACAAGAAGGCACCAAAAGAAAGCCTTGAGATAATGGAAGAGTTTAACCAAACGTATCAAGTACAAGGAAAGATAGAGCAGTGAGCTCGGCTGTGGGCTGATGAAGAAACAAGCAATCTGACAGCAGCCATCATGGGTCAAGTGGTTCTAAGTGAGCCAGGTATTGAAGAAGGAAGCACTCTGGGTCTGACAGGCGACTGCACAATTCCATCAGGCTTTTAAGGACAGAACAAGTCACCGTTTCAATGGCAGACACTCGAGAGGAAGGCAAAGTGTCCTGTACAGTAAAATAAAGAACTGGGGGTAATATATTCAGAGAAAAGAGAAGGTAGACATTGGGAACTAGAGGCCACTGTCTTCAAAAGCTTGAAGTAGGAGACTTTTGGAAATTTTTCAGCTGGGCACAGTGGCTCATACCTGTAATCTCAGCACTTTGGGAGGCTGAAGCAGGAGGATCACTTGAGGCCAGGAGCTCAAGACCAGCCTTGGCAACATAACGAGACCCCCATCGCTATAAAAAATTTAAAAATTATCCAGGCTTGATGACACATGCCTGTAGTCCCAGCTACTTAGGAAGCTGAGGTGGGAAGATCACCTAAGACCAGCAGGTTGAGGCTGCGGTGAGCTGTGATCCTGCCACTGAACTCCAGCCTGAGCAACAGAGTGAGATTTGCACACCTAAAGTTCCAACTACTCGGAAGGCTGAGGCGGAAGGATCGCCGGAGCCCAGCAGGTCGAGGCTGCGGTGGCTAGGAGCGGCCACAGCACTCCAGTCTGGATGGCAGAGCGAGACTCCAACTCAAAAAAAAAAAAAGTCTGCTACAATTTCACAATGTAGCAGAATACTAGTCAAAGTAAAAAAAACAAAAAGTTGTCTGGACTGGTGTGAAATGACAAAAATGTCAGGGAATTGGCAGGGTTAACTAACAAAGGGGGTGGGAGGGAGGATATTGTCGTGCCACACAAGTATTTGTAAAAACGTAGTGTCTTTGCTGTGCCTACATCGGCTGGCTGCTTGGCCTGCCTTAACTGTAACCCTGAAATACACCAAAGGAAGGGGATAGAGTAGCACAAATCAGTCTATTTTTCTCATATAAGAACAAAGGCACAATATTGCTATATCTTTTGATTTTTTTTTTCAAAAGCAATCTGAAACAGTGTTTTATGTGAAGTTTCCTGATTTTCTTTCTTTCTTTCTTTCTTTTTTTTTTGAGTTGGAGTCTCACTCTGTCACCCAGGCTAGAGTGCAGTGTCATGCTCATGGCCACTGCAGCCTCGACCTGCTGGGCTCAGGCGATCCTTCCGCCTCAGCCTTTCAAGTAGCTGGACTATAGGCATGTGCCACCACCCCTGCCTATTTTTTTGATTTACTGTAGAGATGAGGTCTCACCAGGTTGTTCAGACTGGTCTTGAACCCATGAGCTCAGGCAATCGTCTCACCTCGGCCTCCCAAAGTGCTGGGATTATAGGTATGAGCCTCCGCACCTGGCCAAATCTCCTGATTTTTAACTGTTAGTTCAATTTTTTTTTCCTGTATACTGTGTAAACCAAACAACTTGGCGCATCATTTTTATACAAGTCAGGATGTTCACTTTCAGTCTGTGCAATAATTTATTTATTTATTTGAGTTAGAGTCTCATTCTGTCACTCAGGCTGAAACACGATCACAACTCACTGCAGCCTCAACCTCCTGGGCTCACGCAATTCTCTGCCTCAGCCTCCCAAGTAGCTGAGACTACAGGCATGTACCACCATGCCTGGTTAAAATTTTTTTTATAGAGATGAGGTCTTGATACATTGCCTAGACCGATCTCGAACTCCTGGGCTCAAGCAATCCCCCCGCCCTGACCTCCCAAAGTGCTGGGATTACAGGCATGAGCCACTGCACGCAGCCAACGATCCTGTTTCTGATGATCTAAGGGATATAGGAGTAGGGCTTACCACTCTTTTAGTGAGGGGGGAGGGAAAAAAGTTAATAACTAGAGTACACCAAGAAGTAGAATGCAAAGATGAACGGGGAATGACCTCTTTTAAGCAGAGCCCCGATTTCGTTTCTGCAGGTGGTGACAATCTAGCCATTTCTGAAGGCTTACATCAAGACTGACAAAATAAAATACAAGGTCATAAAAATAAAAAACCTGGGAAACGTAATAATACTGATGGTATGGACGGATGAAGAGACTAGACCCATGAGGATTTCTGTGTCAAGGTTTAGAGGGTATCAAATAATAACTATCATTTGTTGAGAATTTACTGTGTGCCGGTGGCTGTCCATTATCTATCTAATATTTACAACAACTCATCTTACAAATGCCAAAGGATTATTCAGAGGGGTTAAGACCTACACCATTCATGCCCTCTGGCCCTGTATTTATGCTTTTTTCCTTTGGTTAGAAATTTTACCTGCTGCTCTTTTTTGCCAAGATGTTCATTTCAACAGTATTTATGATATTTTAAAAAAACAACAGGCTGCACATGGTGGCTCAGCCTGTAATCCCAGTACTTTGGGAGGCTGAGGCAAGAGGACTGCTGGAGCCTGGGGATTCAAGACCAGCCTGGACAATTTGGCAAGACCTCATCTCTACAATAAACCAAAAAATAAGCTGGGCATGGTAGCGTGCACCTGTAGTTCCAGCTACTTGGAAGGCTGTGGTGGAAGGATCACCTAAGCTCAGCAGGTTGCAGCTGTGGTGGCTATGAGCATGCCACTGCACTCCAGCCTGGGTAACAGAGTGAGACTCCAACTAAAAAAAAAAAACAACAGCCAACAAACAACACATGGTCAAAAAATTCCACTCCTACGTATATACCCAGGAAATAAAAACACATTGGAAACAACCCAGATGTTCATCAACTGATAAGTGGAGAAACAAGATGTAGCATTCCCATATACTAGACTATTACTTGATAATAAAAAGGAATGAAATACTCATGCAGGTTACCATGTGGATGAATCCTAAAAACATTAAGTTAAGTGAAAAAAGCCAATAACAAAGGGCAATATATGGTTCCATTTGTATGAATAGACAAAAGTATAGAGACAGAAAGTAGATTAGACGTTGCCTGGTATTGGGGGAATGGAAAGAGCTGGAGGTAGCATTTTTAATAGTATAGGGTTTCTTTGGAGGATGATAAAGATGTTTTCAAGTTGACTGTACTGAGAACATACTAAGAACCATTGAATTGTACACTGAAATAGGTGAAACCTATCAATTATCTCAATAGTGCTATGAAAAAAAAAGAAGTAAACTGGGCACAGTGACTCATGCCTGTAATCCCAGCACTTTAGGAGGCCAAGGCGAGAGGAATGCCTGAGCCCATGGTTCGAGACAAGCCTGGGCAACATGGTGAGACCTCATCTCTACAATAAATCAAAAAATTAGCCAGGTATGGTAGCCTGTAGTTCCAGCTACTGGGGAGGCTGAGGCGGAAGGATTGCCTGAGCCCAGCAGGTCGAGGCTGCAGTGGCCATGAGCATGCCACTGCACTCCAGCCTGGATGACAGAGTGAGACTCTGACTCAAAAAATAAATTAAATAAATAAATAAAAGAAGTAAGGAGAAAATTGGTTCAGTCACATGTCATGAAACACATACAGAAAGTAACAAAGGTTGACACTGGTTTTGTATTCTAGCTACTTCACCAACCCAAACTGAGGCCGAATTCCCAGGCTCGTGGCCTTAGAGTGGCCAGGACAGCTGAAAAGGTGTTCTCAGGGTCCTGGACTAAGATAGAAGCACTAATAGGTGACCCAAAGTTCATCATATAAAGTCCCCGTGTTAGGAGTGATTCCTATCATCCTCATGGGAGAATGAGGAACTATGTAGTGAGACTGTATCACTTACTAACGCGTGAAGCCGGCATGTGTAGAGCTAGGGTACAAACTCCAACAGCCAGGACTTTCCACACAAGCCTTCAGAGGTCAGATGGTTCCTGATGTAGAACCCCACATTCTCATTAGTGGGATTCTAAATCGGTATGTACTAACTTCCCGGAGGGTTATTTGATAGGAAGTATCAAAAGTCACCAAAAAAAGCCAGGTGCAGTGGCTCAGACCTGTAATTCCAGCACTTTGGGAGGCCAAGGCAGGAGGATTGCCTGAGCCCAGGAGTTCCAGACCAGCCTTGGCAGCATAGTGAGACCTCATCTCTTCAAAAAATTAGCCAGATATGTATCTCAGCTACTCAGGATGCTGAGATGGATTGCCTGAGCAGGAGGCCAAGGCTGCTGTGAGCCATGATTGTCACGATCATGCCACTGCATTCCAGCCTGGGTGACAGAGTGAGGCTCCAACTCAAAAAAAAAAAAAGGCCTTATTTTTGATCCAGCAACTCTACTTCTAAAAATGTTCCATAAAAACAGTTGGACAAGTGAACAAAGATATGCATACAAACATAAAGTTTTTGTTTTGTTTTGTTTTTGAGTCAGAATCTGACTCTGTTACCCAGGCTGGAGTGCAGTGGCACACTCACAACCACCACAGCCTCAATCTGCTTGGCTCAGGTGATCCTTCCACCTCAGCCTTCCAAGTAGCTAGAACCACAGGCGTGAGCCATCATGCCCAGCTAATTTTTTTATTTATTGTAGAAACAAGGTCTCGCCAAGTTCCCCAGGCTGGTCTCAAACCCCAGGACTCAAGCAATTCTTTCGCCTCCACCTTCCAAAGTGTTGGGATTACAGGCAGGAGCCACCATGCCTAGGTACCTCATTACTGCACCTAGCTACCAATTACAGGCATGAGCCACTGCAACATAGCTAGGTAGATAGATGGCTATAAAGTGAACTCATGTGGGATAAAATGTTGACAAAGGATAAATCTGGTAAAGGATATACAGAGCTTCTTTGTGCTATTTTTATTTTTTTATTTGTTTAAATTTGAAATCATTTCTAACTCAAGTGTTAAAAAAACTCTCTAGACTAGAAACTAAAATTACACTGATGTTACTCAAATGGTAACAAGGCATACTGAGAGTATTATTGGCCTACTTTTGATATTACTTTATTTTTATAGTTATTTTAAATAGATAATATATTTATATGATTCAAAACTCCAAGCACTTCTCCATCCCCATCCACTCAGTTACTTCTCACACACTCCAGGTAACAATATTTATTCATTCTGATTTATCTTTCTAGTGATTATTTATGCAAATATAAACAAATCTGAATATATATTATTCCTCTCTTCCTTACACAAAATGGAGCACGTGGCACACACCATTTGGTCACATATCAATATATCTGTAATCCCTCCATTCTGATATCCCTGTAGGATGTCATCCCTGTCTCTAAGGAGACGGACATCACTGCTGCTTCTGCTATTCACAGAGAAGGTGCCCAACCCTGATACCTGCCTATAGATTAAATTAATTGTGCTTTGCACGTACATTTCACAGCTAACTAGAAAAGTCAACTTCTAGGGTTGTCAAAGATCAAATTCAAAATGTCTAGACACTTTCTTAAATATTTTAACTCATTTTGAACATCAAGGAAAAATAAAGCTTTGAATATTTTTCTTGAAAGAACAGTGAGAAGATGGACTGACCACAGAGTTTACTTACATTTTCATTATTCCTTTTTTTAAATGCCTCACTCTGGGAATTTTCAGGCAATATTTGTTTTGTATTCCTGCTCTTTGTTATGCATGGCTGCAGCCCAGAACTATCAAAGGATATCAGGTTTATAAAAGAAAAGTTTCTAAATTTTCAAAACATTGTGACCAAACAAAGCACTTTTTTTCTATCTTCAGTGCAATTCAGTTCAGTTCAACAGACACTTACTGAGCCTGTGCAAACCACTGAGCTTTAAATAAGTGAATGAGACATTAGTTTTGGCCTCAAGATGATGACAAATAATGTGTCTTTTGTTCTTTCTTTTCTTTTCTTTTCTTTTTTTTGGAGATAGGGACTCACTCTATCACCCAGGCTAGAGTACAGTGGCATGCTCATAGCTCACTGCAGCCTAGGACTCCTGCATTCAAGCCATCCAGGCATGTGCCTTAGCCTCCTGGGCAGCTGGAACTACAAGGCACATGCCACTACACCTAGCTAATTTTGTATTTTTCGTAGAGACAGGGTCTTGCTTCCAAAGCGCTGGGATTATAGGCTTGAGCCACTGCCCCTGGTCTCAAGTAATGTCTCTTTTATGTGGAGACTGCTGTGGAATACAAGCAGGCACAGAACGCTACAGGAGGACAAAGTAAGAATGCAGAACCCTGCCTCGTTAGAGAAAATGTGCTAAGTCATAAAGACCCACAAAAACTGATCAGAAAAAGGACAGGAGCAGCAGAAGTGAAGGTCGAAAAGTTTCACGAGACATAAAAGTACCCAGCGTCAGTGGGGAAGTAGCAAACTGCTCAATGTGTTAGGGTCCAAGGCAGAGACAGGAGAGGATGTGACTGGAATGGGGAGAGCCTTGTATGGTCTGCTAGGAAGCTTGGACTTGACTCTGAGCAACAGTTAAAGGAAGAGCTTTGGTCACATTTGTCTCTTACAAAGTTCCTGTTGGCTTTCATGTGGAGGCTGGATGAGAGGAGCGGATAAATCCGTAGGTAGAATGCCAAAGGGGCAAGGAAGGAGGTATAGTCAAAAGAGGTTTGAACAGGCTTGATGGCAGGCTTGATGATTGCTGGCTGTGGATGGGAGGAGGCCAGGAAAGTCCTTGGTCCTGACTTGTGTGACAGAGGGAATGATGGTTTCATTAAATGACTCTGGGAAACATAGAAGGAAAAGAAAGACGATGGTGAGTTCTGTTTGAATCATGTTTATGTGAGGCTAGCAGGTAGATGCTGCAATGAAGTGAGGCTAGCAGGTAGATGCTGCTATGATGATCAGAGGAGAGTTCTGGTATGAGAGACATAGATTTGAACATTATATTAGTTTCCTGAGGCTGTTGTAACAAATGATCACACAGTTACTGACTTAAGACAACATGAACTTATTCTCTTACAATTCTAGAGGTGAGAAATCTAAAATGAGTCTTGCTGAGCCAAAGTTGTGGTGCCACAGAGCAGCTTCCTTCTGGAGGTTCTAGGTGAGAATCCTCTCCTTGCCTTTGTCTGCTTCTAGCAGCCATCTGCCTTCCTGAGCTCCAGGCCCTTTGTCCATCTTCCAAGCCAGCAGCATGATATCTTGCTTCCATCATCTCGTTAATTTCTTCTTCTGTAGTCAAGCCTTTCTCTGCCTCCCTTTTAGAAGGACATTTATGATTATGTTGAATCCACACAGATAATCCAGGATAGTCTCCCATCTCCAGGTCACATCTGCACATTTTGCCATATAGGGTAATATTCCCTGGTTCCAAAGGTTAGGACATGGATATCTTTAGAGGCCATTATTCACCTCACTACATGTTGATGACATGAAGCTAGTGAGAGTGGATACAATCAATGAGGTGAATGTGTATAGAGAGAAGAGCATTAGATAAAGATCAGAGCACTGGGGACATCAAAGTTAAAGGAGTGAGCACCAGAATAAGGAACCTAAAGGAGATGGAGAAGGAAATCTGACGGGCAGGGGAAGTAGCAGGAAAGAGCTAGTGTCATGGAGGTGAAGAATGGAGAGTCACCAGGAGGTGCAGTGAGCAGCAGCTGCAGATGAAGTTGGGTAAGCCACCTGCAAGTCCCTGGACATCTTTTCCATGGCCATCTCAGGGAAGTGCAGGGAACAGGAATTAGACGGCCATGAATAGCAGTAATGGATGATGAGGACGGGTGGCTCATCCTCTCAACAAGCTGGCTAAGAAGACAAGAGATGTGATGGCAACTAGACAGAAATACAGACTCAATAAGGGAAGCTATTTTGTTTCATTCTGCTTTGTTTCTTTTTTTTACTTTTAATTTTTTTATTTTAAAAATGTGGGGTACACATATGTTCTCACCCATAAGTGGACCTTGAACAATTATAATACTATAAGAAAGAGATTGGCAGTAGTGGGAAACTGTCAGGGGAGGGGAAGTGAGATTGGCAGTTGAGGAAAACTGCTAGGGGAGGGAGGGGCATACCTCATCAACAAGGGTACCTGCATAGTCAGTGTAAATAATAAAGATGTGGGGTACAATTCAGGGTTAAGTATACAAATGTTTATTATGCAGGTACCCTTGTTGATGAGGTGTTCTCCCCCTCCCCCAGCAGATACCCACTACTGCCAATCCCGCATCCTCCTCACCCCAGCAGTTTCCTGCTACTGCCAATCTTTTTCTTACAGTATTATGATAATTGTTCAAGGTCCACTTATGAGTGAGAACATGTGATACTCAATTCTTTGTTTCTGTGATAGATCATGCAGTATTGTAGACTCTAAGTCCATCCAGGTTGCTGTGAAGTTTTTGTCCCTTCTATGGCTGCATAATATTCCATTGTGTATATGTACCACATTTTTTTTTTATCCCATCCTCTTTTGATGGGCAGCACAGTTGGTTCCATGTTCTTGCTATTGTGAACAATGCTGCAATAAACATATGTGTGCAGGTATCTTTTTCATAGAATGATTTGAGTTCCTCCAGGTACATTCCCAGTAGGGGGATTGTGGAGTCATGTGGAAGTCAATTTTTAGATCTTTTAGTAATCGCCACACTGTTTTCCACAGAGGCTGTACTAGTTTACACTCCCACCCACAGTGTGGAAGTATTCCCTTTTGGCCACATCCTCTCCAGCATCTGTTGTTTTTTGAGCTATTGATGATGATCAACATTGTTAAGTTGTCCATCCTATCCAAGACAATCTATAGATTTAATACAATATCCATTAAATTACCAGCAGCATTCTTCTCAGACCTGAAAACAACAATACAGGAATTCATATGGAAACATAAGTGACCACGAATCGCCAAAATAATCCTCAGCAAAAAAAAAAAAAAACAAACAAAGCAGGAGGTGTCACACTCCTAGACTTTAAACTTTATTATAAAGATACAATAATCAAAGCAGTCTGATATTGGTACAAGAACAGGCATATAGACCAATGGAACAGGACAGAGATTCAACTTCTCAACCAACTCATCTTTAACAAAGCCTCCACCACCAACCACTAGGGAGAAGAGAACCTATTCAGTAAATGGTGCTGGGAAAACTGACTGACCACATGCAAAAGATTAAAACAAGACCCCTACCAATCACCATACTCAAAAATCAACTCTAAATGGATCAAAGACCTAAATGTAAAACCTCAAACTATAAGAACCTTAGAAAATTCAGGAGACACCCTTATGGAAATTGAAGCCGGCAGCCAATTTCTGATCAAAACACATGCCATAAAAGATAAGATAGACAAGTGGGACCTCATCAAACTGACAAGCTTCTGCAAAGCCAAAGAAACCACTGAGAGCAGGGAGACAGCCCACAGACTGGGAAAAAATATTTTCCAACTGTATGTCTGACAAAGGTCTAACATCTAGGATCTACAAACATGCCGAAAAGATAAAAACAAGTAGCCCCATTTCAAAGTGGACAAAAAATATGAATAGACACTTCTCAAAAGAAGACATACAAGCAGCCAACAGATACTTGAAAAATGCTCATCCTCACTAGTCATCAAAGAAGTGCTTTGTTTCTAAGATGAGAGTCTGGAGCCTGCCTGCAGGCTGAAAAGAAAGAACTCATGAATTGGGAGAGGCTAAAAATGTATGCAGAAGAGGGAGTCTCTGTTAGAGCAAAGTCCCAAAAGAGGCCGGTGAATAAGAATTCAAGAGCACAGATACACATGATTCAAAATAGACATAGCCTTGGATGCAATTTCCAGAAATTTATCTTACAAAAAATTTTTTTCAGCCGGGCTCAGTGGCTCAGCCTGTAATCCCGTGCCTTTGGGAGGCTGAGTGGATTACCTGAGCCCGCGGGTTCGAGACCCACCTGGGCAGGCGAGACCTCATCTCTACAATAAATCAAAAAATTAGCCAGGCGTGGTAGCGCATGCCTGTAATTCCGGCTACTCGGAAGGCTGAGGCGGAAGGATCACCGGAGCCCAGCAGGCTGAGGCTGCAGTGGCAAAAAAAAAAAAAAAAAAAAAAATTTCTAAAAACCTATAAAAATACTCACAGGCAGGTTGTGGTGGCTCATGCCTGTCATCTTAGCACTTTGGGGGGTGAGTGGAGGTGGAAGGATTTCCTGAACCCAGGAGTTTGAGACCAGCCTAGGCAAGTTGGAGAGACCTTGTCTCTACAATAAATCAAAAGCTTAGCCTGGCATGATGATGTTTGCCTGTGGTTCCAGCTACTTGGAAGACTGAGGCAGAAAAATCGCCCGAGCCCAGCAGGTTGAGACTGCAACAGCTGTGATATGCACTCTAGCCTGGGCGACAGAGTGACTCCAACTCCAAAAAATAAAAATAAAAATACTCACCTAGGAGGAAAAAAATGTACAAGATTTTTCCAAGGCAAACATATATACAAAATTGTTCAAGGCAGTATTGCTAGTAATAGAGAAAATCTGAAGCAGCATATGTGTCCATCATCAAAGGATTAGTGAATCTATGGTTTACAGAATAGCTTTAAAATCTTGGAGTGGAGCCGGGCTCGGTGGCTCAGCCTGTAATCCCGTGCCTTTGGGAGGCTGAGGTGAGTGGATTGCCTGAGTCCGCGGGTTCGAGACCCGCCTGGGCAGTGAGACCTCATCTCTACAATAAATCAAAAAATCACCTGGGCGTGGCAGCGCATGCCTGTAATTCCGGCTACTTGGAAGGCTGAGGTGGAAGGATCGCCGGAGCCCAGCAGGTCGAGGCTGCGGTGGCCGGGAGCAGCCACTGCACTCCAGTCCGGGCGACAGAGTGAGACTTCAACTCAAAAAAAAAAAAAAAAAAATCTTGGAGTGGGCTGGGTTTGGTGGCTCAGCCTGTAATCCCAGCACTTTGGGAGGTGGAGGTGAGTGGATTGCCCAAGCCCACAGGTTCAAGACCAGCCTGGGCAACTTGGTGAGAACTTGTCTCTACAATAAATTTTTTTAAAAATCAGCTGGGCATGGTAGTGCACTCCTGTAGTTCCAGCTACTTAGAAGGCTGAGGTGGAAGGATCGCCAGAGCCCAGTAAGTCAACGCTGAGGTGACCATGAATATGCCACTGCACTCTAGCCTAAGTGACAGAGTGAGACTCCAACTCAAAAAAAAAAAAAAAACTTGGAATGGAAAAGTCTCCACACACAGTGTATGATTATAAAGGAATGTGTTACATAATTGATAACAAAAGCATACGGCCTCTATAGATCTCTATAAACAAGTAAAGGCTGGAAAAAATATTTCTAGTCCACCTACTATAAAAAATTCTTCAAATTCATTTTTTTAAATAACAACCTAATAGAACAATGGGCAAAAACTAGAAATTGGCATTTCATAGATGACAAATACCAAACAACTAATATATATTTTTTAATGATCAACCTCATTAAAGATGAAAGATCTGTAAATTAGATGTCATCATTTTGTCAATAAGATCAACAAATATTAGAAAGAGTAATATATGTTGATGATAAGGCTATGGAAAAAAAGACATGTAATGCAGGTTGATGGAGTTTAAATATACGTGACATTTGTAGCAACTTGTAATACTTATCAAAATTTTAAATGTACCAGCAATTTAAATGACTTAGCAATTCTACTTCTAAGAATCTATCTACATATACACAAAAAATTATAACCAAATATGTGTTTTTACTTGCTCATACTTTTATGTGCCTAGAATGGTAAAAAATTAGGCATGGCCTGAATGTCCAGTTAGAGAAGAACAGTTAAATACAGTATGTAGCAAGTAGATAATGGAATACTGGGCAACGATTAAAAAGAAAGAATAAGACCTAGAGGCCAATAAATTATACAGCAGTAGATTTTTAATATTTAAATAAACAACAACAAAAATAAATAGCTAAATTTCAAGTAAAGCGTGACCCCGTTTGGGAGTACAAAAACCATTTCTATATACTAGACAAAATAAGGATTTGATAACACACACATCAGCATGGATGACTCTTCACTACATTGTGCTAAGTGAAAGAAGCCACACCCCAAATGCTACATACTGTATAATTCCATCTATAGGACCCTCTAGAAAAAGCAAAACTATAAGAATAAAAAAACAGATCAATGGCTGCCAGGTCTGGAAGTCAAGGGGATGGCATAAAAGTACACAAGGACGGTCTTTATGGTTATGGAAATGCTCCATAACTCAAATGGGATGTCAGTTGCACAGCTATATGCATTTTTACAAATTCATTGAACTGTACACTACAAAGAGTAAGTTTTGCTATACATGGATTATACTTCAATAAACCTGACTTTTAAAAAAATTGTAATGATTCCTAGGAAGCTGTTAATAATGATTCTTTTTTGGAGAATGGGAGCTGGAGTAAAAGAAGAATTTCACTTTCCACAATTCTGTAAAATTTAGATTACTGTTGGTAAGTATATGCCACTTTTGTAACTTTTCAAAAGTTTTAGTAAGTATGACATATTCAATCCATGCAACACGTAACAGTCAATAGAAGACAGTAGATTTACATGTACTGACACATAAAAGCATTCACAATCACTGTTAAATGGAAAAAGGCATATTATGCCGAGCTCCGTGACTCAGCCTGTAATCTCAGCACTTTGAGAGGCCGAGGCAAGTGGATTGCTTGAGCCCGTGGGTTCGAGACCAGCCCGGGAAAGTTGGTGAGACCTCATCTCTACACCAAATAAAAAATTAGCCAAGTGTAGTAGCACACGCCTGTAGTTCCGGATACTTGGAAGGAAGGCTGAGGCAGAAGGATCGCTGGAGCCCAGCAGGTCTCTGCTGAGGTGGCCATGAGCATGCCACTGCACTCCAACCCAGGTAATGGAGTGAGACGCTGATTCAAAAAAAAGACAAATTATACAAAAATATGCAATCACTGTTTTGGAAAAATACAGTAAAACTGTGTATACACATATATGTTTAGGGGTTTGTGTGTCTATATAAACTGGAATAACTACTGAATATTTAACAGTATTTACCTTAGGGCAGTGATATCATTGTGGGGTTGTGGAGGAGATGACTTTTATTTATAAATTTTGGTTGAATGGTTTTGAGACTATATCATTTCCATAATTATAAAAAAAGTTTTTAAAATAGCATAACTGAAGAAGTTGCTTTGGCCAAAAGAAGAATCATTTCATCCTCTGAGAATGAGGTTAGATGTGTATAGGTATAGAAAAGTTTGTAGGTTAGACAGTAGAGAGAAAATTCTGTACTTTTAGTCTTCATTTTTCTCAATAAAATTGATCATCTGGTGAGAGTCTAGGAGAATGGGTGTTGGGCAAGTTTCAGGAAGGTGCAGGGGTCTGAAAGAATCTGTAAGAAGAGTGAAGACCTTTGTGGCTGAGACATTCTGCCTAGGGTGGAGGTTACAAACGCCTCCAAGGACTAGTCCAGAAACCAATGTGTGAGGCGGCCAAGAGGGGGCGCTAGGAAACTGGAGGGGGCAGGATTATCCCAAGAGGGTCCTGGTGTCTCCACCACAGCCTGGTGTTACATGCACAGAAGGGGGTGCAGTGTGCATAGTTTTTTAGCTAATGTTACCATAGGTGTTTTTTAGTCCCCTATTTTTTTTTCTTTTTTTCTTTTTTTTTATAGCCCAACACTTTTTAATCCACTGAAGCTTATAGGGGATGGAGGGATGAGGTACAGTTCAGAACAACCCAAAAAAGTCATTGATTATTTGTAATATTCAAAGCAGAACTTTTTATTTTATTTTATTTTATTATTATTATTTTTGAGTTGGAGTCTCACTCTGTCGCCCAGAATGGAGTGCAGTGGCCGCTCCCGGGCATCGCAGCCTCCACCTGCTGGGCTCCAGCGATCCTTCCACCTCAGCCTTCCAAGTAGCTGGAACTACAGGCGCGCGCTATCACGCCCGGCTAATTTTTTGATTTATAGTAGAGATGAGGTCTCGCCAAGTTGCCCAGGCAGGTATCAAACCCGCGGGCTCAGGCAATCCACTCACCTCATCCTCCCAAAGGCGTGGGATTACAGGCTGAGCCACCGAGCCCAGCTTAAAGCAGACATTTTCAAAAGAACATAGGAAAAACAGGTTTGAAATTCAAACTTTCAATGGCAAGAGCCAGGTTCCTTTTTTTTTTTTTTTTTTTCTTAGAGACAGGGTCTTGCTGTATCGCTCAGGCTGGTCTCAATCTCCTGGCCTCAAGCAATCCTCCCACTTCAGCCTCCCAAAATGCTGGGATTACAGGTGTGAGCCACAGGGTCTGGCCCAAGAGCCAGGTTCTTTTTGTTTGTTTGTTTGTTTGTTTGAGTTGGAGTCTCACTCTGTCGCCCAGACTGGAGTGCAGTGGCTGCTCCCGGCCACCACAGCCTCGACCTGCTGGGCTCCGGCGATCCTTCTGCCTCAGCCTTCCAAGTAGCCGGAATTACAAGCATGCGCTACCACACCCGGCTAATTTTTTGATTGGTTGTAGAGATGAGGTCTCGCTGCCCAGGCGGGTCTCGAACCCGCGGGCTCTGGCAATTCACTCACCTCAGCCTCCCAAAGGCGTGAGATTACAGGCAGAGCCACCGGAGTCAGGTTCTTAAGAAAGGAAAAAAGTTGCCAGACTCAGTGGCTCAGCCTGTAATCCCGCGCTTTGAGAGGCTGAGGTGAGTGGATTGCCTGAGCCCACGGGTTCGAGACCCACCTGGGCAACTTGATGAGCCATCATCTCTACAATAAATCAAAAAATTAGCCCAAAAAATTAGCCGGACGTGGTAGCGCATGCCTGTAGTTCCAACTACTTGGAAGGCTGAGGTGGAAGGATCGCCGAAGCCCAGCAGGTCGAGGCTGCAGTGGCCGGGAGCGTGCTACTGCACTCCTGTCTGGGTGACAGAGTGAGACTCCAACTCAAAAAAAAAAAAAGAAAGGGAAAAATTATCTGTATTCTAAAAATTTCTTCTTAAGTATCTAGAACAGTAGCCTGGCTCTTTCAAAGCCCATATGAGAAAGGATTCTCAAAGATGTAGATACAATTTTCCCTTGAGGAAAGAGTTTGGTCAGTTTTTGGAAGGGACAACCAGAGAAGAGGGAGGAGTACTAGACAGGAAGGCCACTCCTAAATTCCTCAGATGGATCTGAGGGTGGGGACTTATCGACTTCCCCCACAAGCCCTGGGAGGAAGCAGCCTCCTCCAAGCCCCTTGCTAACAATAGGAAGTTATGCAAGAAAGGTAAAGACAGGTATAGACAATCTCTGCAGGAAAGGTATAGACAGAGGAGCTGATCTAGCCTCTCCTTTCACAAGCCTCTGACTCTCAAAAGGCCTGGACGGTACCAGAATTTCCCACAGGCTTCAGAGGAGATGGAGGCAAGGAGTCTGGAAGGCTGGTCTGCTAGCCAAGGGTCACCATGGTGAAGGATGAAAAGACCCTGTGTCTGAGGGGTCAGGGTGGGCTGTCTCAGGGAAGTCTGCATGACCAGTGGGAGCTGAGGTGGGTTGTGACCCTACCTCATTTGGAATAAGCAGTAAGAACAAGCATTTCAGGTAATTCTGGGGCATACTGAGGAGGTGTTATGGTCCAAGTAATGCTCGACTGTTCCCCTTGATACCGATATATCAAAGGGGCAGGAAACTGGTAGAAAGAAGTTTATTTCTGAGTTCGAATCCAGGGAGCAGAGCCAGATTTGAGGTCTTTTTTAAATGGTTCTGCTCACCCTCCAGGCTTTTATGGTTCACTTTTGTAAATCCAGAGTTGCTAGTTCCTATACATTAGCCATGTGACCAGCAGAGCATTACATAGGCAATTAGATCGATAATGACATTTTTTGGTCCAGATTTCCTGGTGCCAGGTATCAGAGGCATCTCATAGCTTTTATCAGTAGAGCCTGGCAGAAGTGTTAATCAAGCTTGCCATAGAATAAAGGGAGTTTACAAGGCCTAAGACATCATGCATTACACAAAAGTTATACAAATCACAAAACTTATGATTACATTGATACAAAAGTTATACAAATCATAAGGCTTACATTACATTGATACTATATATATATATATATATATATATATTTTTTTTTTTTTTTTTTTTTTTTTTTTTTTTTTTTTGAGTTGGAGTCTCACTCTGTCGCCCAGACTGGAGTGCAGTGGCCACTCCTGGCCACCGCACCCTCAACCTGAGGGGCTCCGGCGATCCTTCCACCTCAGCCTTCCAAGTAGCTGGAACTACAGGCATGCATTACCACGCCCGGCTAATTTTTTTGATTTATTGTTGAGATGAGGTCTCGTCTGCCCAGGCGGGTCTCGAGCCTGCAGGCTCAGGCAATCCACTCACCTCAGCCTCCCAAAGGCACGGGATTACAGGCTGAGCCACCGAGCCCGGCCATTGATACTATATTATTCAAACTTATAACCACTCAGAAAAAGAGAGTAAATGGAGATTTGCATCTTTCAGTTGACTGGGCATAGACTGCAAGGAAGTCAAGGATCCCCTGAAGCTACTTACTGGGAGTGCCTAGGAGATAAGGGGAGGTTCACCTTTTATTAGCTCTCAGGAATATTGTATAGGAGTGCTTGAGCCCTTGCCATGCCCTTCTCTAGGGGCTGTGACAATAAGGACAGACATTAACGGGTCTCTGTATCAGCAGAAGCACAGCTGTTAGGTTTTGCCTGGCTGGGGCAATGGGGGAACAAGCATACAGTGGAAACGAGGATATTTGTAAAGGAATGATTCCGATTATCCAGTGAACATGCTAAACCCACACTTGGGGTGCCGACAGTGGGGCAGCAGACAAAAATGAAAAAAAAAGATTATGTATATTATATTCTCCCCTCTCTTCCTCCCTACTCCCCCCTAAAAGAACACTAGTCACCATGAGAACCAAATCAGAAACTGAATTTCCTTATACTTTTTAAATTACATCTAGGGCATCACGTTGGGCATCAAATCTCACCCCGATTTTCAAGTGAGTCACTATGTGATCCTATCTGAATTAGCTAAGAAACAGGAGGTGCTGACAGATGGGAAGAGAAAGGGGTCAAGGGTTTGAGGTCTCCGTGGGGTTTGAGAGCCGTCGTAGCGACGGGGAGGGTGTAAGAGTGTGGTCAGAGCCTCCTCGTGGTCAGGCTCTGGGCTGTGGCCATGGAGGTGGGTAGCTGTGTGGAGTGAGACAAGGGTGAAGATTGTTGAGAAGCTCACCCAGGATAAAACAGGTCATAGGACGCAAAAGAGGACCAGGAGTCAGGTGCCAAAGTCTTCAGTGGAAGCCAGAGTACCTACCAGTGAACAGATGTGACATGCGTTCAGTTTACTGAGTCCAACCCGTTAGTCACACACCACACAATTGGACCTTTATATGGCCCTATAGGCATGTTCTGTTGAGTAGTACGTTTACCCAGGCACTAACATGATGCTTCCTAATGTGGTGAAACTCTGTGAACTGTGCTAGACAATTAATAATTTTTCTCACATTTGTCAGATCTTAGCAAAATTAAGGCCCATGTGAACTATATATATATTATATACAGATATATATATATATTTTGAGTTGGAGTCTCACTCTGTCGCCCAGACTAGAGTGCCGTGGCACACTCACAGCCACCGCAGCCTCCATCTACTGGACTCAGATGATCCTTCCACCTCAGCCTTCCAAGTAGCTTGAACTACAGGCATGTGCCACTACACCCTGCTAATTTTTTTATTTATTGTAGAGACGAGGTCTCACCAAATTGCCCAGGCTGGTCTCGAACCCCTGGACTCAGGCAATTCTCTTGCCTCTGCTTCCCAAAGTGTTGGGATTACAGGCAGGAGCCATCACACCTGGCCCACATGAGCAATATTAACTCTGTCCTGTACTGTTTCCTGTTACACCTGCATACCATTTTCTCCCTCCCTATTTTCCAGCGTACACAGGGCAGCATATTATCTTTTGAAAATTTTGTTTTTAGGCAGTCAAAGGTAGACACAAACTGCCAGGGGAGCCTATGCTATGCATTTTTACTTGATCTTCAAAGTGAGGATGCAGAAAAAGCTTTTTATTCAACATCAGTGTCTTTTTTTTCTTTTAAGTCTCCGGAGAAAATGACTACCCAGGAATGATTTTCTTTTTAAACTTGTTTTCATTTTCCCTGTGTCAGACTAAGTATTCCTGAGAGAAAACAGACCTTCCCAGGGAATCCGGACTCAGAGCTCATGATATCTAATCCTGAGTGAATTAACATTTTTCCTACCAAGGGAAGTAAAAAATAGGTTATAAGAGAATCATGTTGACTCCCAGCTAATCTTTAGCTTTACAGTGAGTTAGGCTGTCTTTTCTCCTTAATGATTTAAGCATCTGATACTAAGCTTTCCTGTCAAATAAACTAAAAGTCTGGCTTTATTCTGTTTGGAAGTTTATAGCTAAATATTTATCTATGGTCTGAAGAAAGAGGAAAAAGTTGAGCTGGTTGTGGTGGAATGTGTTTCTACCCACATCTTCAGAAAGTGTTGAAAATGGTGATAGTTACTTCCAATTAAATGATTAAGTCTGCCAAGAGAAGGAAGGTTTGTTTGTTTGTCCAACAATGTCCACTTGATTGTCTCTAATTTTTCTTTTACTTTGCAAACCAAGGCTTCTGCAAGATTTGAGACTGCATTAGGATGTAGTCTAGGAGTCTGTAGGTTGAAGGAAGCCTTGAAAGCAAGCACTGGCAATCCTTGATATAATGGCATAAGTGCTCAATTATCTATGTAGACAGAAAGAGGAAATTTAGTGAGGGAAACCATATAATATAGAAATAGAGAGATAACCCCTTTTTATTTAATTTGGATTCTTGTCCTGCATGCACACACATTTGTATCATATAAAATATGCCGTGGTTGCAAATTGCTGATAGGGTCTGGAGGGAGATTTTGCCAGAATTGCCTTCCTGTCTCCCTGGAATTTTCAGAAAGGGTAGAGAGGTGTGTGTTATGACTTCAGGTAAAGTTGGAAGAACTACTAAGTTCTCTTGAGTAGGAAGGCTTATATTACACTTCACACCAGATGTATTATTTTCCTATTGCTGCAACAAATTACCACAAACTTAATGGGTTAACACACATACACACGCACACACACACACACACACACACACACACACACACACACACATGCACACACATGCACATTAAGTATCTTACAGTTCTGGAAATCAGATGTCCAAAATGGGTCTTATAGGCTAAAGTCAAGACATTGGCAGGTTTGTGTCCCTTTCTGGGATGTCTAAGGGAGAATCTTTCTTCTCACCTTTTCCAGCTTCCAGAGGCCACATGCATCCTCCCATCTTCAAAATGCATTTCTCCAACTTCTCCTTCTGTCATCTCCTTTTCTGACCTTGAGAGAGGCAAGGTCTCTCTCTTCTAAGGACACGTTTGAATGCAGCAGGCCCACCTGGACAGTCTGAATGATCTTACTGTTTCAAATCTTAATCACATCAGCAGAGTTCTTTTTTGCCATGGAAAGTCACATATTGACAGATATCAGGGCTGGGATCAGTGGCTCAAGCCTGTAATCCCAGTACTTCGGGAGGCCGAGGTGAGAGGTTTGCCTGAGCTCAGGGGTTCAAGACCAGCCTGGGCAACCTGGTGGGACTTTGTCTCTACAATACATCTTTTAAAATTAGCCAGATGTGGTAGTATACGCCTGTAGTTCCAGCTACTTGGAAGACTAAGGCAGAAAGATCGCCTGAGCCCAGCAGGTCAAGGCTGAAGTGGCCATGAGCCTGGGTGACAGAATGAAACTCTGACTCAAAAAAAAAAAAGAAAAAGAAAGCACAGGTATCAGAGATTAAGATGTAGACACTGTCCAACCTACCACAGCAAGACTGACCATGTTTTCTCAGACCTGGGGGCCGATCCTGGTCTTCAGTCACCAGACCAAGTTTAACCTGCAATAGGCCTCTTAGGGGTCCAGGCTCCTGCAGCAGCCTACAATGAGTGCACTGCCTGCCGGCTTCTTCACTCACTTCATGGCCCTCCCTGGCTCTAATTCATCCAAGCAGCTGAGACATAATTGAGCAGCTGGGGAGAGGGGCTCTCAAGTCACTGCAAAATAATTTCAACCCCAGCATAACAGATATGGTGAACGAGCATGAAGGGTGACATAATCAAAACATACTTCTATTTTTGTCTCCCAGTCTTTAAAATTTGCCTAAGGAAGGGGTCATCTTGCTGCTGTCTCTGTGAATGTGGGTCTTAATGGAGGTACAGTTAGCCTTTCGAACAGACATTCCTTGGGTTACCAGCATATCGAGCATCTCGGGCCCTTGCCCTCTAAATGCCAGTAGCAGCCTCCCCACCAATCATTGTGGCAATTGAGACACACTCCCACACGTTTCCTAATGATCCCAAAGGAGATGGTATTGCCGGAAAACTCAAGCAGGCCCATGATTCATCAGTTTACTGTTTGGTCCCCAAGGAGTCATTGTTTCATGGGCCCTATAGGTCATGTGCAGTCTCCATTCAGCTATTAGATACCAAGTCCACCATGAAAAGGAAAATTCCAAGAGACTTAGGGCTGCTGCTAGGAAATGTGCTGGAGTGAAGGGAGCTATTTCTCCCTTACCCCACTCCCTTACCCCTGCTTACTAACCTGAGTAGAATAGACAAGAGCTGGGGAAAGGGGTCAGAGAAGTTTCTAGGTTTCTAGTTTCCTTTCCTTTTTTTTTTTTTTGGAGTTGGAGTCTCACTCTGTTGCCCAGACTGGAGTGCAGTGGCATGCTACCAGCCACCGCAGCCTCGACCTGCTGGGCTCCAGCGATCCTTCCACCTCAGCCTTCCAAGTAGCCAGAACTACAGGCACCCGCTACCAGGCACGGTTAAGTTTTGATTTATTGTAGAGACGAGGTCTCGCCAAGTTACCCAGGTGGGTCTCGAACCCACGGGCTCAGGCAGTCCACTTGCCTCAGCCTCCCAAAGTGCTGGGATTACAGGCTGAGCCACCGAGCCCAGCCAAGTTTCTGGTTTCTTGCTGATGGCTTGATCACAACTGATTTTTCCTTTTGTAGGGGTTTATAGGTTTTGCAGAGATACTGAGAATCTCTGGTACATCCCTCAGCAAGTATAGGATGCATGCCACCCTTAAGACCATACCCTCTCACTCCCTGGTTCCCTGATACTCTGCCTCTGACACACACACAGGGCTCACTTCCCTCTAGGATAAGTGAAGGGACATAAGATAGAATCAATATACCCAATGAGCAGCCATTTTAACATGGCTTACCTTTGTCATGTTTCTCTAGCAGTTCACTTTAATTTACCCTCTAATCACTAGCCAAGAACAGAACTGGTAGCTGTTGATAATTGTTTTACAACCCCTTCCCCAGCTTGTTTTGTACTCATTCACTTTTCTATTTCAAGTATTTGCCTTCACCCTTAAGACCCAAGGGGTCTTCATGAACTTCATGACACAGAGAGATCCCATCAACATGGCAACAGTCATGTGACTGGTCCACCTATTTGCCTGCCATCCATCACCTGACATCAGTACCTGTGCATACCTGTCCTCCATGACAACATGGAGTAGACTACCTCCCAATCACCTTAACAACTTTCCCCCATCAAGGGGAATGTTTAAAAGGATTTGACTCCGAGCAGCCAGGAGCTATTGCTTTATTAAACTCTGGTGTGTCCATGTGGCTCTTTGAGCTATGGCCACTATGTTTCTTAGCTTTGGCCTCCTCACCTACTTTGGGGAAGTGAATCTCTCTGTCTCTCTCCCCCCCCCACTCTCTCTCTCTCATTTGTTTTCTAAATAAATTATATTTTCTAATCTAACTTCTGTGCAATTCTTTGCATCTTTCACTTGGCACCGGATCATATACATACCTCCATTGGGCCTAACCTAACATTTGGAAGTCCCACTAGGAGATATATATATATATTTTTTTTTTCTTTTTGAGTTGGAGTCTCACTCTGTCGTCCAGACTGGAGTGCAGTGGCCGCTCCCGGCCACCGCAGCCTCGACCTGCTAGGCTCCAGCGATCCTTCCACCACAGCCTTCCAAGTAACTGGAACTACAGGCATGCACTACCACGCCCGGCTAATTTTTGATTTATTATAATAATGAGGTCTCGCCAAGTTGCCCAGGCGGGTCTCGAACATGCGGGCTCAGGCAATCCACTCACCTCAGCCTCCCAAATCACAGGATTACAGGCTAGCCACCGAGCCCGGTTGGATTTTTTTTTTTTTTTTTTTTTTTGAGTTGGAGTCTCATTCTGTCGCTCAGGCTGGAGTACAGTGGCCCGCTCACGGCCACGCCAGCACCGACCTGATGGGCTCCGGCAATCCTTCTACCTTAGCTTCCCAAGTAGCTAGGATTATAGGCACACGTCACTATGCCAGACTAATTTTTTTATTTTCTGTAGAGATGAGGTTTGGCTATGTTGGCCTGGCTGGTCTCAAACTCTTGGCCTCAAGTGATCCTCCTACCTTGGCCTCACAAAGCGCTAGGATTATAGGCATGAGCCACTGTGCCTGGCCCATCTTATTTTTATTTTTATTTTTATTTTTATTTTTATTTTTATTTTTTGAGTTGGAGTCTCACTCTGTTGCCCAGAATGGAGTGCAGTGGCCGCTCCCGGCCACCACAGCCTCGACCTGCTGGGCTCCGGCGATCCTTCCGCCTCAGCCTTCCAAGTAGCTGGAACTACAGGCGCGCGCTACCACGCCCGGTTGATTTTTTGATTTATTGTAGAGATGAGGTCTCACTGCCCAGGCGGGTCTCGAACCCGCGGGCTCAGGCAATCCACTCACCTCAGCCTCCCAAAGGCGCGGGATTACAGGCTGAGCCACCGAGCCCGGCTTCCATCTTGTTTTTATAATCCAATGCTTTCCAAGCTAAATTTTGAAGATAATAATTGAAACATCCTGCTTTTCTGGAAGAGTGTTTAGGATTTTTATTTTTCCTCCCATTAAAACTCTGTCATTTGCTTTGCTACTTTGCAATTTGGGAGGCTGAGGTGAGTGGATTGCCTAAGCCCACGGGTTTGAGACCCACCTGGGCAACTTGGCGAGACCTCATCTCTACAATAAATAAAAAATTAGCCAGGAGTGGTAGCACACGCCTGTAGTTCCAGCTCCTTGGAAGGATCGCTGGAGCCTAGCAGGTCAAGGCTGCGATGGCTGTGAGCGTGCCACTGCACCCCAGTCTGGGCGACAGAGTGAGACTCCAACTCAAAAAAAAAGCCAGGGATGGTGGCTTACGCCTGTAATCCCAGCACTTTGGGAGACCGAGGCGAAAGGATTGCCTGAGCCCAGGGGTTCAAAACCAGTCTGGGTAACTTGGCAAGATCTTGTCTCTGCACGAAATAAATAAATAAATGGTTGACCATGGCGGTGCGCACCTGTGGGTCCAGTTACTTGAAAGACTGAGACGGAAGGATCACCTGAGCCCAGCAGTGACCGTGAACGTGCCACTTCACTCCAGCCTGGGAGACAGAGTGAGACTCCTACTTTAAAAAGAAGAAGAAGAAGAAAAAGCATTAAAGAATGCCTGGAATACAGAGGAATAACTCTCAAATCTGATGAAAATATGGTGACCTACTATATTTAGCACTTAACAGCTTTCAAAGCATCTGCACATGTATTTTCTGCTTTGATCCTCATGAGGTAGAGGAGACAAGTCCTATTTTATGGATGGAGTGTTCATCATGAATATAAAGGTAGGTATTACTATCATCCCCAGGAAACTGAGGCTCAGAAAGGATAAATAATTTATCCAGAGTTACCTAGCGGTTAAGTATGTCTTCAAGATGCATGATTTTTGCTGTACCACACATCTACCTTCTGTCTTGAACTGAAACTTGATGGGTTGCCCATGAAATGTTTGAATATTCACCCTCTGCTGGAAGTAAAAAAACAAACAAAAAAAAGGTTTGAGGGTGTTTTTGTCTGTCTATTTCATTGACTTTTTAAAAAACTTTTTATTGTTTTGAGTTGGAGTCTCACTTTGTTGCCCAGGCTGGAGTGCAGTGGCATGTTCACGGCCATCCCAGCGTTGACCTGCTGGGCTCCAGCGATCCTTCCACTTCAGCCTTCCAAGTATCCGGAACTACAGGCTCACGCTACCACACCCGGCTAATTTTTGATTTATCATAGAGACGAGATCTCACCAAGTTGCCTAGGCTGGACTGGAACCCGCCGGCTCAGGTAATCTACTCGCCTCAGCCTCCCAAAGTGCTGAGAGTACAGGCTGAGCCACCAAGCCTGGCCTTCATTGACTTTTAATGCCAAGAGATGGCCAGATGGCCAAAAAGAGTAAACTTTTATGGTTCCCAATGTTGGCATTTCAGAGTGAGTGAAAAGGAACATGAATTTGAGGAAACAGTGCAAGGCATCACACAAGGCATCACATGTCTTTGTGAAATGAGTACTCTGGGGCCAATCAAGCCAAGATAAACACTGAATCATTTCAAGTGAAACAAACACAATCTCCTTGGGTCTCTATTGCTCGTTAGGAGCCCAGAGCACAAAGATCACAGGAGGGCGGTGTCAGGTTAAATTCTAAAGCACTCCCATAAATGTTTCCAGAGACCTCCCCTTGCCCTTTGTCAACCACACATTAAACAACTTCCTCAGCCCAGGGGCCCCTTCTTTTACAGACCTCCTGCTGGGCAGAGCCTGCTACCCACGATTTCTCTCTTTACCTTCAATTTTAGGAAAGCCCTGTTAACTCCCTTTGTTGCCAAGTATGTTCTGCCCCTTTGCACCCTGAAGCTGTATAGCTCTTCTCCACTCTTTCCTACCCTGTGTAGCTCTTTCTAATGCTTAGTATTGTTTGTCACCTTTATGCGGGTTCAAGTAGTACTACTCTCAAGGCTTTAGAAATCACTGCATTGTGGTAAAGAACAGGATGACGTTTTACTGGACAGAGGGGGATTTTTAAGAGCTCAGAGAGCATACATATTTAGCAGTGGTGATGGAACACCTAACCAGGTGGCAGAGACTGGTTAGCATTATTCAGAGGACTCTACCTAAGAAGATAAAGTAATTATTACAGGTATGCGAAAGAGGCCGGGCACAAGTGGCACACACCTGTAATCCGATATTTGAGAGGCCAAGGTGAGCGGATTGCTTAAGCCCGGGAGTTTGAGGCCAGCCTGGGCAACACAGTGAAACCTCATCTCTACAAAACAACAAACAAAAATTTAAAAATCAACCAGGTGGGGTGGCACATGCCTATAGTCCCAGCTACTCGGGATGCTGAGGTGGAAGGATCACCCAAGCACAGGAGGTCAAAGTTGCCATGAGCCGTGATCTTCGTGATCATGCCACTGTACTCTGGCCTGGATGACAGAGTGAGACCCTGACTCAAAAAAAAAAAAAAGTATGAGAAAGAATGAAGGGAAGGACAAAACAAGCCTCAAATCTAAAGGACTCCCCAGAAGGAAACCTCTCTTCTCTGAATTCTATAGCCTCACTTCAAAGCAATTTTATGACATCAATAATTCTGTAGTCGGTCAGTATGATCATAACAAACTTCATGCATTTCAGAATGATGGATGATGGAGTGAAGCACCCTGGGCTCAGGGTAAGAACGCCTCCCTAGCAGCTGTTTACTATTGTAGGGTTGTTTAACATAAGTTTCCCTGAAAAATCAACTCACAAATGACAGATTAATAAGATAAAAGGCATACAAATAAATAAATGACTACCGTCCACATGGAGAAAATCACAGAGTGATTGCCTCATATCCCAGTGGGTACAGAGGCTTACATACATAGCCTGTTTCTTAGGGAAAGGTGAGATAGGAGAATGAGGATGATTTTAGTTAGGATAGTAAATGATTGTTAGGGGAATTCAAGGGGCTTGAAGAACATACAATGATCTGGGACTAGGTGTGTTGAGCCCGCAGAGCAGACAGTAGTTTGTGACAAAAGTCTGTCCAGGTTTGTTGACAGACTAGTCTTCCTTCCTGTGATATGGATTCAGTTAATGAAAAGCAGGGAAGGACCAGGGGTCATTGTTTTCTTTTATGGTACGTCTAGACTTTCGGCAGATAAAGTATCTTCAGAGAACAACTTCATCCTGTACTTCGGGAGAGGCAGAGGACTAAAAGACAAGGGTGGGGGACAATTGTCCCTGGTGTGTTTGTCCAGTCTTTATGTAGACAGGGGAAAGTCTCTTACAGCATCTGTTGATCTTTAACGGCCTTCAAGTCAAAATATTCATTATACCAAGAAACCATGTTTGGGGCTGAAGTTCCCCATGCTTCTGCACCAACAAAGTGGGTAAAGCACAGATGTGGGTTTTACAGAAACAGGTCAGCATTATCCAGGGATGGAGTTCACCCCTGCCTGAGTGAGGCTCTTTCAGGTTGTCAGGAAAAAACTTCCATGTCCTGCTTTCAATGATCAGGGCTTATGACTAATAAGGAAAGACTCAGTCTAAAACTACAGGCTCTGAAGTCAAGTTGACTGATTCAAAATACTGGCACTCCTATCCCTGAGCTGTGTGCAAATTATTTAACTTCCTTCAGCATTTTGTCATGTGTAAAACAGAAAGATTAATATTTAATTTATGAAATTATTTGAGAATTAAGTAAAGCACTTAATAGAGTGGCTGGACTCAAAACAATGCTAGTTCTTTCATCAAAAGAACACCATTAAGAAAGGAACAGGGGCTGGGCTCGGTGGCTCAGCCTGTAATCCCAGTACTTTGGGAGACCGAGATGAGCGAATTGCCTGAGTCCACAGGTTTGAGACCAGCCCGGACAACTTGTCGAGACCTTGTCTCTACAATGAATAAAAAAGTAGCCAGGTGTGATAGGGCATGCCTGTAGTTCCTGCTACTTGGAAGGTGAGGCAGAAGGATCACCAGAGCCCAGCAGGTTGATGCAGGGGTGGCCGTGAGTGTGCCATGGCACTCCAGCCTGGACAACAGAGTAAGATGGAAGGAAGGAAGGAGGGAATAAGCACACCACAGACTGGAAAGAGTATTTACAGCATATTTTTCTTTCTTTCTTTCTTTCTTTCTTTTTTTTTTTTTTTGAGTTGGAGTCTCACTCTTGTCACCCAGGCTGAAGTGTAGTGGCACACTTACGGCCACCGCAGCCTTGACTTGCTGGGATCAGGTGATTCTTCCGCCTCAGCCTTCCAAGTAGATGGAATCACAGCCACATGCCACCACACCTGGCTAATTTTTTTATTTATTGTAGAGACGAAGTCTTGCCAAGTTGCCCAGGCTGGCCTCGAACTCCTGGGCTCAGACCATCCTCTTGCTTCCACCTCCCAAAGTGCTGGAATTACAGGCTTGAGCCCCCATGCCTGGCAGCCTTATTCTTAATAGCTCCAAAGCAGAAGCAATTCAAATGTCCATCAACATGAGAAAAGATAAACACATGGTAGCATGTCTCTACAATGGAATACTACTTCACCATAAAAAGAAACCAACTACTGGTACTTGCAACAATAGGAATCACTCTCTAAGCTATTATGTTGAGCAAAAGAAGCTAGATACAAAAAGGATATTGTATAGGAAGCATGAGAACAGGCACATTAATCTATGGTGCTTTTGGTGCAACAAAGATTGACTGAAACGGGGCACAAGATAACTTTCTGGGGTCAGGGAAATATTCTATCATGTTTTGGTTGGTGGTTCCGTGAGGGTATGCTATTTTCACAGCTTATAGAATGAAACATTTAAGATCTGTTCACATTATTGTATTAAATTATACAGCAACATAAAATATGTTATTTATTATTGTATCATTATTACAGCACATCACCAGCGACACCATGGGTCTCGTGGAGAATCAGAACAGTATTGGCAGCTGTTCAGGATTCACCACTCGCTCCATAACTCCCACACTTTGTGATCCCACCAGAATGGGCATCTGTTGTTCCTTAGTCTAGTGACTCTGCTCTCTTATGACTCAGATTCTCTTCAACTCTCCAATTATTTCTTCTCTTTTTTTTTTTTTTTTTTTGAGCCAGAGTCTCACTCTGTCACCCAGGCTGGAGTGCAGTGGCACACAGCCTCGACCTGCTGGGCTCGAGAGATCCTTCCACCTCAGCCTTCCAAGTAGCTGGAACTACGGGCGTGCGCCACTACCCCTGGCTAATTTTTTGATTTCTTGTAGAAACAAGGTCTCACCAAGTTGCCCAGGCTGGTCTTGAACCCCTGGGCTCAAGCAATCCTCTCGTCTCCACCTCCCAAAGTACTGGGATTACAGGCATGAGCCACCGCGCCCGGCCTAACTCTCCAATTAATTCTACTGCTGCCTTTTTCATTACTTTCTCCTCTTAGTTCCCACTGTAATTTTTTCTACTTCCCTCTCTTGTCCCAGAGGGAATAAGATTGGGTGAATTAATTAGCATTCTCAAACTAACAGAATGCTCTATTTGAGTATGACTAATTTGATCTGATTTCTCATATCCAGCCATCTCAGAAGCATCTCCTCTCCTTGCTTATAAAATCTAGAGCTGCTATTAAGAAAAAAAAAACAAACTAGAGCTGCTTGTGTCAGAATCCTATTTCAGACCCAATCTGTATGGCCAGGTTGGTGGGGTCTCATGACACACTCCATGGCAATTTGGTTGGAAGATAGGAACACAGGGGTCTATATGGGTGGTTGAGCACTTTAAGGTCCTGGAGTCAGTCATTGTAATGACCATGGTCTACCACATGGGAAGCAGGGAAGCAGTGCTCCTGGGCACCCCAGTTCATGCATCTTTGACCCTGGTTTGGGGGCACACATTGCTGTAGCAGGAAGCATCCCAATGCATGTACTTGCACATATAATACTGCTCTAATACTTGATCATCTTACCATTAAAGTCACAATGTCCCTATACAGTTAAATACTTGCTTAATGTCAACTGTTAACTCTCCAAAGACCACCAGAGAAAACTTTTGGTTGAGGAAAGCTAAGGGAGAACACCACCTTGACAAAGTCTTAATAGTGTCTCAACCCAGAAAAGTCAAGCAGGATATTTTCAGGGTTTTAAGACTGGGGCTGAGTGATATTCAGACAAGTCTTGCAAGGTGGGGAACTGGTTGGAATGAGGCAGAGTTTATGACATAATAGCTGTGTGTGGTGGGCTCAGTTAGGTGGGGTCTTGAGGGGCATCTTGATTGGCAAGCTGTTAGTTGGTTCATAATCTTCCAGGGGTAAGAATTTCCTGGAGCAAGCAACTCGCTTATTTTTGCCTGAGCCCAACCCTGGTTAAAACACAGACAGGGAACTCCATTTCAGTTTGTATTGATTTACTGGTAAAAATTTTAAGGAATTTCTCACATATTTTACTTTAATCTCCTGTCTTCAAATCCATCAATTACAAAAAAAAAAAAACAAGGTTTTGGTGTAAGTCACAGCTATTGGAGACCTTAGGCGAAGACAGCTGGGTTGTAATAGGGTGGCTATTGTTTCTGAAATGCCTGTGAGACAGGTGGACGCTTTTTATATTTCCCCCCATTGTTTTCCTTCTATTAACGTATGATCCAGATCACTCTTCAGTATGCCTCATTTGTAACATAAGGATGACAAATGTATCTACCTCGTGGAACTGAGGTGAGAGCTAAACGACTTGGATAAGTGTAAAGAACTTGGAAAATATTATTATTTATCATTTCCTCCCTTCTTCATAGCAATCTGTGTGCCACGGACATGTCTTAGTAAGTCCTTCTGTGGCACTTTCCCCCAGGTCTTTTCCTGCCCCTCACCTTTTGCCTTCAGGAACCAGATGCACCAATATGGCCATAGTAGTTATTTAAAATGTTGAGGGACCAGGCGCGGTGGCTCACGCCTGTAATCCCAGCACTTTGGGAGGCTCATGCAGGAGGATGGCTTGAGCCCAAGAGTTTGAGACCAGCCTGGGCAACATAGTGAGACCTCGTCTCTACAAAAAAATAAAAAACTTAGCCAGGTTTGGTGCTGTGTACCTGTAGCCCCAGCTACTTGGGAGGCTGAGGCAGCAGAATAGCCTGAGCCCAGGAGGTCAAGACTGTGATAAGCCGTGATCATGCCACTGCACTCAGCCTGGGCAACAGAGTGAGATGAGACCCTCACTCAAAATAATAATAATAACAATAATAATAATTAATTAAAATGAAAATAATCCAATAAAATAAGATATTGAGGCCGGGCACAGTGGCTCATGCCTATAATCCCAGCACTTTGGGAGGCCGAGGTGAGAGGACTGCCTGAGCCCATGGATTCGAGACCAGCCTGGACAACTTGGCAGGACCTCATCTCTACAATAAATAAAAAACTAGCTGGGCATGATAGCACATACCTGTAGTTCCAGCTATTTGGAAGGCGGAGGCGGAAGGATCACCTGAGCCCAGCAGGTCAAGGCTGCGGTGGCCGGGAGCATGCCACTGCACTCCAGTCTGGGCGACAGAGTGAAACTCCAACTCAAAAAAAAAAAAAAACTAAAATAAGATATTGAAAAATTTCTCTCCGGGTGTGCGAGTCCCTCAAGTGTCCCGACCATCACCACCACCTCCTCCTCCCCCTACAACACTCAACTAAAGGTTAAACACCTTACTGTGCCTACACAAAGAGCCTCTGGGACCCCACTCGCCATAGCTTTCCCTCTACTCCCTACCTCTGCTCTGGGTTCCAACCCCCAACACCTTTTTTCCCCCCTCCCTCTCCCAGAAAATATAAACCTGTCTGGATAATAATGTAAAGCTTTTTTTAAAATGTCACTACAGGCCGGGCACGATGGCTCAAGCCTGTGTAATCCCAGCACTTTGGGAGACTGAGGCAAGAGGATTGCCTGAGCCCAGGGGTTCAACACCAGCCCGGGCAACTTGGCAAGACTTCATGTCTACAATAAATCAAAAAATTAGCTGGGCGTGGCAACCCACGCCTGTAGTTCCAGCTACTTGGAAGGCAGAGACGGAAGGATCGCCTGAGCCCAGCAGGTCGAGGTTGCAGAGGCCATGAGCGTGACACTGCACTCCAGCCTGGGTGACAAAGTAAGACTCCAACTCAAAAAAATAAAACAAAATGTTGCTACAAGCCACAGGAGTCTACACAGGTGTCTACAGTTAAACAGTGAAGACACTCAGTAGGCCCATCATTTGAGTTTGGCTCCATTTCAGAATTGTTTACTGAACTCCGCATTGTGCCGAGTTGTGGGCTACCACACAAGGAACTGTTGCTGAATCCTCAGCTAGAAAATGTCCTCAGTGGTTAAGGCTAAGGCTACATGAGTTCAAAGGCTGAGGGTCCAGTGAGTCAGCTCAGTCTCTGGAGCTGAGCCAGGTCCCTGACCGCAAGCCCTCTGCCTGACCCTCCAAAAGCTGGCTACAATCTTAGGCTGGCTCTAAAATAGTTCTCCTGGTACCAGCCACTACCAGGCTAAGGCCGTTGTCTCTCCCTGCAGCAGTCTTCTCTCCTCTATACCCAGTTGCTCAGCATCTCCTGCTTTTCTCAGAGTCAGAGGCAGTTTGCCTTCCTCAGAAGGGATGAGGAGACATTTCTTGTCTACCTCCCTGCTACCAGTGAGCCACATACATCACATCTCACATTCAGATGGAGCCTAAGGCAGGCTTGTAGTGGGGGACCCTCACTACAGGCCTCTTTCCTTCTGGGTCTTCCCCACTGTTGCAAACATCAGTGGCAGAAGTCCTGCTGGCTCAGGAGGGGGAGGAGGCCCTGTCTGTGTGTGGAGGAACAGATGGCTGCAGGGGGGTTGAGGCTGAGCAGCTCTCCACGCCCTGCCTGGCTTGTCGTGGCAGGTAAGGTCACGGATGGGGCACAGCCTGAGAATTGCGCAGCCTCTCCTTGGCTTCCCCACCCCCACTCCCTCTCACTGCCATTGGTCCTCCACAGAAGCCAGAGTTCTCTCTCAACTAGGAATCTTGTCACACTCTGCTTAATAGCCTTTGTTGACTTTCTTGGTTACAGGATAAAATGCCAACTCCTTAGCTTGGCCTGGGTCGCCTTCCATATGCTATGAAAACACAGCGTGTGCCTGTCACTTCTAAAGTTATCATACTCACCAGATGCCACCTCAGGACACAGGCTAATTACACCCAGAATTTCCAGTACCTCACACCAATCCCACCTATGCAACGCCTATTCACTCAAAACCCTCTCTAATATTGCTTCCCATAGAAAGCTTTCTCCAAGGCCTCTGTGGGAAAACAGCTGTTCTTTCTTCAGGGTCCTCTCAGCACTGTGTTCACACATCTAATAACAGCATATTGCAGATTTTCTATAATTCATCACTTTACATGTCTCTCTCCCCCACTAGACTATAAGATCCTTAAGTAGAACAGTTGAGCGCATACTACTTATCATTTCTTCTCAAGCTTTCCTGTGCTTTTTTTTTTTTGAGTTGGAGTCTCACTCTGTCACCCAGACTGGAGTGCAGTGGCTGCTCCCGGCCACCACAGACTCGACCTGATGGGCTCCAGCAATCCTTCCGCCTCAGCCTTCCAAGTAGCTGGAACTACAGGTGCGCGCTACCACGCCCGGCTCATTTTGATTTATTGTAGAGATAAGGTCTCGCCAAGTTGCCCAGGCAGGTCTTGAACCCGCGGGCTCAGGCAATCCACTCACGTCAGCCTCCCAAAGGCGCGGGATTATAGGCTGAGCCACTGAGCCTGGCTTCCTGTGCGTCTTGATATTATCAATATTCTTGCACCTCACCCCTTTTTGTCTACCTCCCATTAGCCTTTCTGAGACTTAGGGATTATGGGAAAGGGGATATTACAACGACAGTGAAGTGGGACACCCCATCTATGGAATCTTCTACCTGCTCTTTTAGATGTCCTCTCCCCTCTTTGAGGACCCTCTCCACCTCCAGATGCTCAGGAGGATAGCAAAGCCAAATACCAACTAGAATGTGCCTGTGAATCACTTCACATCTCTAGACTGCAGTGTCTCACCTGAGAAATTGGAAGTTGGAATTGAGTGGTGTCAAAGCCTCTTTGTAGTTCTGACAATCTAGAAGTCATAAAGAAAGCAATTGGGAATTCTAAGCATCTCCCCCAAATAGAGAATAAGATGTACAGAGGGCGTCTTCAGTGTTCCAAGAAATAGCAAGTTGTGTCTCCATAAGGCTAACCCCAGTGGTGGCTTCTTCCTTTCCTGATATATCACCTCCACCACATCTGGTTCAAAGCCACCACCCGAGTTGCCAGCTGGGCACCTTAGGAGACTTTGCTTTTGGCTTGTTAACTAGGATGGAACAGCATTTTCAGTGGCTACAGCCTATATATCCAAACTTGCCATATCAAAATTATTTTATTTTTTTCCCATCTCTTGAGCCATCACTCATCCTGGACTATTTGCAGAACCCAGAGGTAGAGAGGCCTAGATGCTTGTGTTTTGTGAAACTGTTTGTTGGGGACTCTTTGAGCAACTATGCAAGTAACATATTAGTAATATACTAGGGGGCACCCTTCATACCAAGGTCATTGTAAACTTGTGCTTGCATTAGGATGACTTTCTAGAAAGATGACAGCAAAGCAGCAAAGCGTCTGATGAAAAGGTGATTCTTCTTACCCATACAAACATACTTTAGGGGCTAACTGCTGTGCTAGCTTTTTTTTTTTTTCTTTAAGAAGCTATGCTGGCTGGGTTCAGTGACTCAGCCCGTAAACCCAGCACTTTGAGAGGCTGAGGCGAGTGGATTGCCTGAGCCCGCAGATTCGAAACCTGCCCGGGCAACTTGGCGAGACCTCATCTCTACAATAAATCAAAAATTAGCCAGGCGTGGTAGTGCACACCTGTAGTTCAGGTTACTTGGAAGGCTGAGGCAGAAGGATCATTGGAGCCCAGCAGGTCAACGCTGGGGTGACCGTGAGTGTGCCACTGCACTCCAGCCTGGGCGACAGAGTGTGATTTCAACTCAAAAAAAAAGAAGCTATTCCAAATTAGTCATGCAAAATTGTGGTGGATCAACAATCTTCCGATGTAACAAATTAATATCTTTTTAATTGTGATAACATAAAATTTACCATTTTAACTATCTTAAAGTGTCCGGTTTAGTAGTGCTAAATACATTGACATTGTTGTGCAGACCGTTGATCTCTAGAACTCTTTTCATCTTCCCAAATGGAACCTCTGTCTCCATTAAATAATAACTCCCCATATTCTCCTCTCCCTCCAGCTCCTGGCAACCACCATTCTACATTTGGTCTCTATAAATTTAACTACTGTAGGTATCTCATATAAGTGGAATCATGCAATATTTGTCCTTTTGTGACTGGTTTATTCAACGTAGCACAACGTATTCAACTTTGTGTCAGCATGTATCAGAATTTTCTCCCTTTTTAAAGATGAATAATATTCCATTGTATGTTCATATCGTATTCTGCTTATCTATTCATCTGTCGATGGACACTTGGATTGCTTCCCACCTTTTGGTTATTGTGAATAATGTTGGTATGAGCATGGGTATATGAATCAATATTTTTAACACACCATAAAAATGTCATGATCTATAAAACCTTTGGGCCTTTCAGAGTATTTCTGGGAATGCTCATATAATTTCATTTCCTTTTGTAGGGATGAGGCCAAGGCCACATGGTCCATTGCTCCCATCCCCCACTGCTGTAGGCGCTTTTTATATGATTCTTCTAGCAAGGCTCCTTAGCATAATTAGCAACCAGAACAGATCTTTTTTTTTTTTTTTTTTTTTTTTGAGTTGAACTCTCACTCTGTCACCCAGACTAGAGTGCAGCAGCACACCCACGGCCACCCCAGTGTCGACCTGCTGGGCTCCAGCAATCCTTCTGCCTCAGCCTTCCAAGAAGCTGGAACCACAGGCATGCACCAGCTAATTTTTAAAATTTATTGTAGAGATGAGGTCTCACCAAGTTGCCCAGGCTGGTCTCGAACCCCTGGGCTCAGGCAATCCTCTCGTCTCTGCCACCCAAAGTGCTAGGATTACAGACGTGAGCCACCGTGCCCAGCCCAGAATAGATCATTTTAACAACACTCCTCTATACAAAAAAATTATTTTCTGAAATAATCATAAAATGAAATGAATAATAATGGTAGCCTGAAAAGAAATATAGGCAGTGATGATTTCCTTTAATTGAACTTTGAATATATTGATACAAAAACTGTCTAAAGTTACACAGCTTGTTGTTTACCTTGACATGACTTTACTCTTCCAGAAATTTTTTTTTTTTTTAAATGGAGCCTCACTCTGTCGCCCAGACTGGAGTGCAGTGGCCGTATCCTGGCCACCGCAGCCTCGACCTGCTGGGCTCCAGCAATCCTTCTGCCTCAGCCTTCCAAGTAGCTGGAACTACAGGCGTGTGTTACCACACCTGGCTAATTTTTTATTTATTGTAGAGATGAGGTCTCACCAAGTTGCCCAGGCGGGTCGCGAACCTGCGGGCTCAGGCAATCCACTCACCTCAGCCTCCCAAAGTTGCCGCATTACAGGCTGAGCCACCGAGCCCGGCTTGATTTTTGTTTTTTGAGTTGGAGTCTCACTCTAATCGCCCAGGCTGGAGTACAGTGGCATGCTTACAGCCACCACAACCTTGACCTACTAGACTCAGGCAGTCAATCCTTCCACCTCCACCTTTCAAGTAACTGGAAGCACAGGCTCACGCCACCACTCAGGGCTAATTTTTTAAAAAAATTTATTGTAGAGACAAGGTCTAGCCATGTTTCCCAGGCTGGTCTCAAACCCCTGTGCTCAAGCAATCCTCTCACCTCCGCCTCCCAAAGTGCTGAGTTACAGGCATGAACCACCATGCCCAACCAGAAAATTCTCGATCAGGAAAATAAATTTCCTGAAAAACCTATTTATCCAAACAACAGACTATCAATTTGCCCTCAACAGGGTGTCTTCACTCCAGCTGTTATAACAAAGTACCATAGGCTGGGTAGTTTAAACAACAGATTTTTTATTTTCTCACAGTTCTGGAGGCTGGCAATCCCGAGATCGAGGTGTCAACAGACTTGGCTCCTGGCATGGGCCTCTTCCTGGTGTGTAGACAACTGCCTTCTCACTGCATCTTCACATGAACTTTCTTGGTCCCTGTACATGGAAATTTGGTGCCTAGTCTTCTTATAAAGATACTAATCCCATCATGGGAGCTCTACCTGCATGACCTCATCTAAACCCAATTACCTCCCAAATGTCCCATCTCAACATACAGTTGACCCTTGAACAACATGGGTTTGACCTAGGCAGACCCACTTATACACGGATTTTTTCCCCCTGTGCCACCCCTGAGATACCAAGACCAACCCTCCCTCTTCCTCCTCCTCCTCCTCAGCCTACTCAGCATGAAGACAAGAAGGCTGAAGATCTTTATGATAATCCACTTCACTTAATATATAATAAATAGGCCATTGCTTTACTAGACTCTGGGGTGGCCAAGTGCTCTTTGAGCTGTGGCCGCCGCCATGTTTCCTAAGGTCTGGTCCCCTCTCCTACTTCGGAGAAATGAACGCCCCCCCCCATTCTCTCTCTCTCTCTCTCTCTCTCTCTCTCTCTCTCTCTCTCTCTCTCTCTCTCTCTCTCATTAACTTTTTAAATAAACTATATTCCCACTCCTGTAATTCCAGCATTTTGGGAGGTAGACGCAAGAGGATTGTCTGAGCCCAGGGCTTAAAGACCAGCCTGGGCAACTTGGAGAGAACTTGTTTCTACAATAAAATAAATTTTAAATGGCGAGACCTCATCTCTACAATAAATTTAAAAATCAGCTGGGCATGGTAGCACATGTCTGTAATTCCAGCTACTTGGAAGGCTGAGGCAGAAGGATCGCCGGAGCCCAGCAGATCGAGGCTGCGGTGGCCGGAAGCGGTCACTGCACTCCAGTCTGGGCGACAGAGTAAGACTCCAACTCAAAAAAATAAAATAAAATAAATTTTAAAAAATAGCTGGGCATGGGGGAGTGTGCCTGTGGTTCCAGCTCCTTGAAAGGCTGAGGTCGAAGGATTGCCTGAACCCAGCAGGTCAAGGCTGTGATAGCCATGAGAGTGCCACTGCACTCCAGCCTAGGCAACAGTGTGAGATTCCAACTCAGAGAAGAAAATTATTTTAATTTTAAAAAGCTGCTTTCAGATGAAGAAATACATATGCAAACAGTTATGAAAAAACTTAAGCATCAGGATGAAATGACAGAGAGTCATAAAAATCCCATTTCATAATAAATCGGAAATTGTAATACTGTCCGTATTGTTTCTTCCTGATGTGATTTTCAAAGATTTCAAGACTAGAACCTCTTGTTGTTTCTCCTGACATTCTTCTTTGAAATGCCCACTTCCTTGTGCTTTGTTTTTGCAAAGTTAATGATGTTCTCCACCATTTCTGTGTGGCAGTCTTCAATAAACATTTTAAAGTTTAACATTTCAAGGTACATTATTTTAGGTTGCCACTGGCTGTTTGTAAGTGCATATGTTTGTGTGGTCACATAAAGTGACAGAATGAAAGTTACTCAAGCTTTGTTTCTTTGTCTTTACCATCACTGTATTATCATGGATCATTTCAAATCTAGAGTTTAGACTCAGGAATATGTGGTACAATTGTGCCCAAACTAAGGTCTGATTCCAATTTATCATGAACTTACTCCTTAAGCAAATGCTTGTAGCTGAGCCTGCATGTGTCATAGGAAAAGCGAATAACTGAAAGCTATCCAAATTAACTTTTATGACGTAGAACATAATGTCTGTGAAAGGATAAGTAATAAAAATATGTTAATTGGAAACATGTATAATTAAAGCTAGAAAGAAAGCATTGTTGGCCAGTCTCTATGGCTCAGTCTGTAATTCCAGCACTTTGGGAGGCCAAAGCGAGTGGATTGCCTGAGCCCACGGATTCGAGACCAGCCTGGGGAAATTGGCGAGACCTCATCTCTACAATAAATTTTTTAAAAATTAGCCAAGCAGCTGGGCTCGGTGGCTCAGCCTGTAATCCCGCGCCTTTGGGAGGCTGAGGTGAGTGGATTGCCTGAGCCCACGGGTTCGAGACCCACCTGGGCAGCGAGACCTCATCTCTACAATAAATCAAAAAAATCAGCTGGGCATGGTAGCGCATGCCTGTAATTCCGGCTACTGGGAAGGCTGAGGCAGAAGGATCGCCGGAGCCCAGCAGGTCGAGGCTGCGGTGGCCGGAAGTGGCCACTGCACTCCAGTCTGGGCGACAGAGTGAGACTCCAACTCAAAAAATAAAAAAAAATAAAAAATAAAAATAAAAATTAGCCAAGCATGGTAGCATGCGCCTGTGGTTCTGGCTACTTGGAAGGCTGAGACGGAAGGATCGCCGGAGCCCAGCAGGTCAAGGCTGCGGTGGTGGTAAGCATGCCACTGCACTCCATCCTGGGTGACAAAGTGAGACTCTGACTCAAAAAAAAAAGAAAAGAAAAGAAATCCTCTTTAATGGACAATATTGTATTTCTTTGTCATTAAATAGCCATATTGTCAAAATTTTCTATCAACCACTAGAGGGGAGTATAGACCAGTGAAAAGTCCAAACACCTAGCTAGCTGCAGTATATTCCCAAGAGTAACTGAGTGCTGTCGTGATAAACAGCCACTTCATCAGAACGACTAATTTAGGCAAAACAATTCAGGCACCACCTTTTAAACCCCCAAAATAAAACTTACTTTACTAAGTCAGAAATATGTTTGTTTTAACTGGCTAGACCACCTTAGACAATAAGTGCTCAGAGTCTAGGGTTGGAGTGACTGGGTTTAAATCTCATCTTCTCCCTTAATAGTAGTGTGACCTTGGAAGAGTGTTTTAACCTCTCTGTTTTCTGATCTGTAAAATTATAGAAATAACAATATCTATGGCCACTCACTTAGAACAATGACTTGAGCATGCTCTGTAAGGTTAGTCTTATGAGCCTCTCTGGTCACGGTGGACACAGGCCAGTAGGGGCATCCTCCCTGTATAGGCAATAAGGGGTGCATTATATAAAGAGACCTTTAAAACAATAATAAAACCAACTAAACATGGTTTCCTTTTTATTATCACCTTGAGCTAGGAATTCCAAACAACAACAATTACCAAAAACTTCTTCCCTAGAATTACAGATTATTAAAGGTTGAATACTGAGCCAAGCATGGTATCTCAGGCCTGTATCCAGCTTCTCAAGAAGTTAAGGCAGGAGGATCCCTTGAGCCCAGGAATTCGAGTACAGCCTGGATAATATAACAAGATCTTGCCTCTAAAAAAAGATTTTTTGTTTTAGTTAGAGCCTCACTCCGTCATCCAGGCTGGAGTGCAGTGGCATGCTCATGGCCACCCCAGCATCAACCTGCTGGGCTCCGGCGATCCTTCTACCTCAGCCTTCCAAGTAGCCAGAACTACAGGCGCGTGCTACCATGCCCAGCTAATTTTTTGATTTATTATAGAGACGAGGTCTTGCCAACTTGCCCAGGCTGTTCTCGAACCTGTGAGTTCAGGCAATCCCCTCACCTTGGGGTCCCAAAGTGCTAGGATTACAGGCTTGCGCTACCGCACCCAGCCTAAAAAATTTTTTTAAAAAAGATTAAGCATTTTGTTTCTAGAGTTACACTGCCTGGATTTAGATACTGCTCCATCAAGCTAAATAACTTAGTGCCTTTGAGCAAAGTACCTTTCTTAGGCCAAATTTACTCATCTGTAAAATGGGGTTAATAAAATCAAACTCTTATTTTATTTTATTTTTTTTTGAGTTGGAGTCTCACTCTGTCGCACAGGTTGGAGTGTAGTGGCATGCTCACAGCCACCAAAGCCTCGAACTGCTAGGTTCAGGCAATCCTTCCGCCTCAACTTTCCAAGTAGCTGGAATCACATACCAACCTCATGGTAACTGCTTGAAGAAAAAATGTTAAAAAAAAAAAAGCACTTAGCACAGTGCCTGGCAGTCAGTAAAATGTAATACATGCTTATAGTTGGTATCACTTTAAATATCTTTGAATAATTACTAATGATAATGTTATTAGACTTGTAATGAAAAAGTTGGCACTGGTATTTGTGCCATTTATCATGTACCTTGAGCCACATTTGAGAAGTAGCAATATTTCTCAAAGCTAGACAGGCTGCTGGCCTCAGCCTGCCCATCACTCTTCTCCAGGTTTGTCCCTACCTGGAAACCAAAGTCAAGTGGAGAACCTGATTTTTATCAACAATCTATACAATGTGTGCCCCTTTCAAACATGCTTTCTTTTTGGAAGTAGATTTTTTTATTCGGATCATTCAAAAACTTCAAGTTTTGGCTACAGGACACATGGTGTCACCACTTGTTTATTTCCTGATAAACTTCCACAGATCAAAGCTAACATCTGCTTTCTCCCTAAGCTAGTCTCTGCCACAAGGGTCTTAGTTGTCACTGAGCAAGTAATGGTCAGCACTGACAGCCCGAAGTACGTCCTCCTCTCTCCACGAAGAAGCCTGTCTTTAAAAAAATAATAATATTCGAGACCAGCCTTGGCAGCGAGACCTCATCTCTACAATAAATCAAAAAATCAGCCGGGCGTGGTAGCGCATGCCTGTAATTCCGGCTACTTGGAAGGCTGAGGCGGAAGGATCGCCGGAGCCCAGCAGGTCGAGGCTGCGGTGGCCGGGAGCGGCCACTGCACTCCAGTCTGGGCAACAGAGTGAGACTCCAAACTCAAAAAATAAATAAATAAATAAATAAATAAAAATAAAAAATAATAACAGCTGGGCTCAATGACTCAGTCTGTAATCCCAGCACTTTAGGAAGCCGAGGTGAGTGGGTTGCCTGAGCCTGCAAGTTCGAGACCAGCCCTGGCAACTTGGCGAGACCTCGTCTCTACAATTAAACAAAAAGAAAATTACCCAGGCATGGTAGTGCCTATAGTTCTGGCTACTTGGAAAGTTGAGGTGGAAGGATCGCCTAAGCCCAGCAGGGCAACACTGGGATGACCATGAGCATGTCACTGCACTCCAGCCTGGCCAACAGAGTAAGACTCCAACTCAGAACAATAATAATAATAATAATAATAATAAACACCTACTTCAAAATGATATTAAGAACATCTAGTTATTTTGTGCATTTTATCACATCTGCCAGAAGAGTCTGATGGTGTGGAACTGTTGCTTAGCATGTAGTCGCTTTTAGTAATAAAAAAAAATTTTAATACTGGCAACACCCAGGCACGGTGACTCACGCCTGTAATCCCAGCACTTTGGGAGGTGGAAGCGTGAGGATTGTCTGAGCCCTCGGGTTCAAGACCAGGCTGAGCAACATGATGAGACCTCATCTCTACAATAAATAAAAAAAATTAGCCGGACATGGTGGCGCACACCTATAGTTCCAGCTACCTGAAAGGCTGAGGTGGAATGATCGCCAGAGCCCAGCAGATCGAGGCTAAAGTGGCTGTGAGCTGCTTGCCACTACACTCCACCCAGGACGATGGAGTGAGACTCCGACTCAAAAAATACTGGCAACAAAGCAAAGTAATTTCATGAGCTTGCTGATAGTATTGGAGGGTGCAGAGTTTACTCTAATGAGCCAAGAGAACCGAACTTCTTTTGCCAGGCCTACAAATTCCACAGTTGCTGCCATTCTGGTCAATTCTTGGCAATGGGTTGACTTTCCCATCAGTTTTCCTCAATCTCGCTTAGAATTTTTTTTTTTTTTTTTGAGTCAGAGTCTCACTCCGTCGCCCAGGCTGGAGCACAGTGGCATGCTCACGGCCACCCCAGCATTGACCTGCTGGGCTCTGAGATCCTTCCATCTCAGTCTTCCAAGTAGCCAGAACTACAGGTATGTGCTACCACACCCGACTAATTGTTTTTTTTAATTGTGTAAATGAGTTCTTCCCAAGTTGCCCAGGCTGGTCTCGAACCCACAGGCTCAGGCAATTCTCTCACCTTGACTTCCCAAGGTGTTGGGATTACAGGCTGAGCCACCGAGCCCGGTCAGAATTTTTTTTTCTTAAGTCAGGGTCTCACTCTGTTGCCCAGGCTGGAGAACAGTGGTATGATCACAGCTCACCACAGCCTCTGCTTCCTGGGCTCAGGCAATCCTCCTGAATAATATCACCAAAAGACAGAGAAAATGGCTGACCGGACTACTGTAAGCCCTGGACCACTTCCAGAAAATAAGTTCCCCCATGCAAGCCAACAATTCTGTTTTCCTCAAGTTAAGAGTTCAAAAGGCTTGTCCAAAAAGTCAGAATTTCTGAACTGGATGGCTGGTGTTCCAGTGTGATCATGTCTGCCCTTTAAGTGTAAAAACTGAAGCACTTTGTAAAACCTGAAAACAGTTTAAGACATTAAAAAGACCTCTCCCCCTCCCAAAAAAAGGAATTTTCATGCACTGTAGAAACCATTCAGAGGCAAAACATCACATCCTAGTGAATATAATAGGGTCTTGCATCCCCCTCTTGTGTGAACACAACTCTCATTGACTTAAAAGTGACATTTCCAAACTGGTTGCAAGAATGATTTGTCCCCCAAACAAAGCAGGCTGCATTTGTTCTGCTGGAATGGCTTCTCTTCTTTGTCTCTGGATAATTTAATACAGCATACATTCATTCATTCAAGGATGACTCTCGTTTGAAAAATTTCTCAATGAGACCATTTAAAAAACAGTTTTTAATCCAGAACCTTCATCACTTCCTCTAAGGCTTCTTTCAGCCTTCAGCCTTGTCCCTGTTAGCTTCCTACAACTGGCAAAAATTGATTTTTGAAATAAAATTTTTCACAGTAACTATTAGTCATAAAGTGGTCATTTCCCCTAAAATGTTGTTTAGAATATGCATGTGCAACTTTGTGTCCACAATTTTAAACAAGGGACTTTCTAATTATTTCAAGAATTTTTTTTCTGTTTTTGTTTTCAGTTCAAATGATAGGTTACCAGCCTTAAGACTTGGAAGGGAAGGGAAGTCACTTAAACCAAGTCTGGTGCTTTCCGCATGCCTGAGGCCGTTTAAAGAGGAGTAACAAATCTTTGAGTGTTTAAAAACAGTGCAGTGAAACCAGAGCTGCAGGTAATATTTTCTCTTCTGAGAAAGGCTCCCCATCGGGGCCAGTCTCCTTGCTACCCACCTTCTCCAGTCCCGTGCACTTTCTGGCCCCTCAGGTCAGAATTCCTATAAATTTCAGGGCCTGCCATTTCCCCAGGGCAGAGGTGAGGTCTGGGGGAAGAGGTGACTCCGAAATCACAACTTCATTGATTTAAACAAAGCAGGCATGCGGGGTTTACATTTTGGGCCTATGAATCTTCTTCATGATGTTTCCCATGTCACTTTAAATAAGCAATGTAGAAAGAAAAATATTGCAGTCTCTATTTGTAGCAGTTCTGAAAATAACTTGTGCGGGAGAGGTGAACCTGCGGCATGTGCCTGGGCAGAGCTCTCTGGCTTCGTTTTCCCAGTCGCCTCTTCCTAAGAAACAAGCAACTCCCAGGATATCACAATACCTGTGTGTATGCTGGAAAAGCGAAAATTAAAAGGTCTCTTTAATACTAAAGGTAACATGCAGGTTAAATTTAGAACTGTCCAGAAGGCAAGTCTGTTCAGTGGTTATTTTTTGTCTTCAACTTCTAATTTTAAGTATATGAATCGCGTTTTAAAAAATAATCATAGCCGGCTGTGGTAGTGCGCGCCTGTAGTTCTGGCTACTTGGAGCCCAGCAGGTCGACGCTAGGGTGGTCGTGAGTGTGCCATTGCACTCCAGCCTGGGCAACAGAGTGAGACTCCAGCTAAAAAAAATCAGATTTAAAGTCAGTGTAACCTTTTAAGACACAACTAGCTGAGAAATAATGAGATTGTTAAATATCAAAGAGGTTACTACTACATCCTAAATTTCCCCTGGAGTGAGAAGTGAATGATCAAATTCTGAAACACTTCATTAGATAAAGTTAAATGCTATCTTTCTCCTTGCTAATCTCCTCCTGGGATTTTGCTCTTCACTTGAGCGAATTAAGTGAGGGTGAACGATGATCAAAAGAAAAACTTATGAAGAGCAAACTCCATAAATTGCTGGTGAGACTGAAACACAGATCAGAAAAATCTTCCTTTAGTCAGATAGAGATCAGAAGCAAAAGGCACAGATAGAAACATGAAGCATCCGCTATAAAATAAATAAAAAGAAAACAGAAACACAAAGATTTGGAGAGGGGTTAAAAATGTCACCCTCAGAAGAGAACTTTGCAGCCCTCAGCAGCTTCTTGAAGCCCTCTTTGTGTACCTTTCTTGGCAGGTAGAGCCTGAATTATGAGGAGTGCTCGATTTGGAGACTCCTCCGCACATAACACACCACACACACACACGCACACACACACCAATTTTCTTTTTTATAAATAGGGTTTACACAAGCCCCTTGAGCTGAGTTGAAAGGAACAGAGGAAGTTTACATCAGAGTTAAGAAAGGCCATGCCTTAAGAAACAGTTGAAAAATCATTTCTGGAATAGATCCCACATATATAATTGCATATAAACCAAAACACCTGTGTACAAAGTTATGCATTGTAGTGTTGTTTGTAAAGAAATTAGAGGAAAAACTCAAATGTCCATCAACAGGGAATTGGTGAAAACCAATGATGCCTCACCCTTTCAGTAGAATAGTGAGTGACTGTACAAGCATAATAGTTCTGAGGATTCTCTCCAGGATATACTGGTGCTCAACAGTGTGTACAGTATATGATCGCTAGCATACGAATGGGAGCAAGCAGGAATATATATTTGATGTATGTAAAGCAACTCTGGAAGAAAACATAAGGAATGAATGAAAATTACATTTTACTGGGACAGAATGGACAGGGGTTAATGGGACAAAGATGAGCACTTCTCAATAAGTGATTATTCAAATCATTTTGGGTCTTCAACCACGTGAATGTATCATCTATTCAGAATTTTTATTTAAAATAATGAAGTGTGCTCTTTGTGAGATTATTCCACCATGGCTTACCGTGACCAGGGCCAGAAAGTGCAGAAGGTGACGGTGCAGCCCATCAACCTCATCTTCAGATACTTGCAAAACAGATCCTGGATTCAGGTGTGGCTTTATGAGCAAGTGAATATGCAGATAGAGGGCTATATCATTGGCTTTGATAATACCTTGTATTAGATGATGCAGAAGAGATTCATTCTAAAACAAAGTCAAGGAAACAACTGGGTCGGATCATGCTAGAAAGTGTCTCCAACTAGAAATGATCAATGAAGTGAGATCCTGTTGAGAGGGCAATATATATTTATTTAGGTGTCCTTTGTCTGGAGTATTGTTCTAAAACATTGGTTTATATTGTTCTGATTACCCTTATGTTATTACAAGATGACGATACATGTTGTGGGATTGTTTTTATTAACAAATAAAATAAAAAATAAAATAATAACGATACTCCCAACTCAATAATAAAGCAACAACCCAATTTTTTTATGAAACGGGCAACAAATTTGCACATTTCACTGAAGAAAAGATATAAATAGTAAATAAGCACATGAAGATTCTCAACCTCATTAGTTACCAGAGAAATGCAAATTAAAATCAGAATGGCTCAAATAAAAGAACTGAGAGGACCAAGTGCTCAGGAGGAAACACCTGGAATCCATACATTGCTGGTGGGAATGCAAAGTGGCACAGCCACTTTGGACAATGGCATGCATTTCTTATAAAGTTTAACATACATTTGGCATTTTACCCAGCACTCCCACACCTATATAATTAGGCAAGAAAAATGAAGACCTATGTTTATCTTTACCAAACAAACAAGCAAACCTGTACACTTATAGCAGCTTTAATCATAGCCACCAAAATCTGATAATATGAGTCGTTAAACAGTTTAATTGCGGGATATTACTTAGCAATAAACAGGAATGAATTGCTGATACATGCAACAACATGATAAATATCAAATGTGTTCTGCTACGTGAAAGAAACCAGCCTACACAGCACATGATTTCATTTATGTGACATTGTGAAAAAGGTAATCCTATAGGGACAAAAACAGATCAATGGCCAGTGGCTATGGGTAGAAAAAGTTTTGCCTGCAAAGGGAATCACACAATAGTGTACATTTGTTAAAATTCATAGAATTGTATGGGGCAGGACAAAAGAAATCCAGTTTATTTATAAAAAATTGTTTATTTATTCTTACACATTTAAACTTCAGTCAACTTCAGAGTAGTCTCCGTTTGATCCAATATCAAAGCATATATCAAGGATATTTTTTCCACTGCTCAAAACAGTTTTTTGTTTTTGTTTTTGTTTTGTTTTCTAGTCGGAGTCTCACTCTTGTCTCCCAAGCTGGAGTATAGCGGCATGCTCACAGCCACCACAGCCTCAACCTGCTGGGCTCAGGCAATCCTTCCACCTCAGCCTTCCAAGTAGTTGGAACTACAGATGAGCCACCACAGCCAACTTGTTTTTGTAATTTATTGTAGAGACGAGATCTCACAAATTAGCCCAGGCTGGTCTCAAACCCCTGGACTCAGGCAATCCTCTTGTCTCAGTCTCTCAAAGTGCTGGGATTACATGCTGAGCCACCACGCCCAGCCTGTTTTGTTTTTTGAGTTGGAGTCTCACTCTGTCGCCCAGGCTGGAGTACAGTAGCCACACTCAAAGCCACTGCAGCTCGAGCTGCAGGGCCGAGGCGATTCTTGCCCCTCATTCAGACTTCTAAGTTGCTGAACCACAGGCGCACCACCATGCCCAGCTAATTTTTTGATTTATTGTAGAGACAAGGTCTCGCCAAGTTGTCAAGGCTGGTCTCAAACCCCTGGGCTCAGGCAGTCCTCTGCCTCAACCTCCCAAAGTGATGGGATTACAGACACGAACCACTGTGTCTGGCTTCAAAACAGCTTTTGAACTGTCAATTTTGAAGCCTTTTTAGTGTTTCTGCTGTTTTTTGTTTCACTTCTTCCACATTGGCAAAATGTTTCGCTTTCAGGATGTTTTTCATCCAAGGAAACAAAAAAGAGCCGCTAGGGTGACATCAGGTGAATAGGGAGGGTGGGGCATGAGGGTCATGCTGTTTTTAGTCAAAAACTGCTGAACACTCAGCACAGTGTGGGCAGGTGTGCTCATAAATCACCCATCAGGAAATGGGCAAATGCATGGAAAGAATCTCAAGAAAAATCATGAAGCCAACACAGACTCTGACAACAATGCTAGTTGGAACACTGATGTCATGGGTTCCTAGAACACTTACCTAGCGAGGAAAGCCTGTACAAGGGACCCCCCCCAAAAAAAGATAATTCTGGGTTTTTTGGACCCCATCACATTCCTTCCAAGGGTGAATTTTACTGTATGTAAATTATATTTCAACAAACCTGACTTTTTAAAAATTATAGGCCAGACACGGTGACTAACTTCTGTAATCCCAGAACTTTGGGAGGCCAAGGCAGGAAGATTGCTTGAGCCCAGGAGTTCAAGACTAGCCTAGACAACATAGTGAGACCTTGTCTCTACAAAAATAAAATAAAATAGCCAAGCATGGTGGCGTGCACCTCTGGTCCCAACTACTTGGGAAGCTAAGATGAAAGGATAACTTGAGCCCAGGAGTTTGAGGCTGTGATCAGCTGTAATTGTGCCACTGTACTTTAACTTGAGCAACAGAGTGGGACACCAACCCCAAAAATTAATAAAATAAAATTATAATAATCCAAGCTCAAAGACACATAGTCTCAGCTAATGTGGAGGTCGAGGCAAGAGGATCTCTGGAGCTTAGGAGTTCAAGTCCAGCCTGGGCAACATAGTGAGATCCCATCTCTTAAAAACAATTTTTTTTTTCTGAGTTGGAACTTCACTCTGTCGCCCATGTTGGAGTGCAGTGGCACACTCACGGCCACCTCAGCGTCAACCTGCTGGGCTCCGCAATCCTTTGACTTCAGTCTTCCAAGTAGCCAGAACTACAAGTGCAGCACAACCACGATTGGCTATTTTTTTATTCTATTGCAGAGACAAAGTCTCGCCAAGGTTCCCTGGCTGGTCTTGCACCCACAGGATCAGGCCATCCACTCGCCTCGGTCTTCCAAAGTGCTGGAATTACAGGCTAAGTCACTGAGCCCAGCCTAAAAAAAGTTTTTAATGATAATAATAAGAAAAAAATAAAATAAAATAAGGTCGGGCTCAGTGGCATAGCCTGTAACTTCAGCACTTTGGGATGCTGAGGTGAGTGGATTGCCTGAGCCCATGAGTTCGTGACCAGCCCGGGCAACTTGGTGAGACCTCATCTCTACAATAAATCAAAAAATTAGCCGGGCATGGTAGCACACACCTGTAGTTCCGACTACTTGGAAGGCTGAGGCGGAAGGATCGCCAGATCCCAGCAGGTCGACGCTGAGGTGGCCTTGAGAGTGCCACTACACTCCAGCCTGAGCAACACAGTGAGACTCCAACTCAAAAAAAAAAGATATATTATTTGTTTAGGGCCACCCAACCTTAGTCAAGAAAACCTTTATCATTAATGTGTTTTATATTAGCTTATATACAATTTCTTTTGGCATTCAAAAAAGACCCAGCCAGACTTTGAAAGGTCAACTAATACTATAAAGCTTATAGTAACAAACAAATAACAATGACAACAACAAAAAACCAACAGTACTTAGAATTAGACTCCCTAAAGACAGATGCAACTTTTTGTTTTTGGGGTTTTTTTTTTTAAGTTGGAGTCTCACTCTGTCACCCAGACTGGAGTGCAGTGGCCGCTCCCAGCCACCACAACCTCGATCTGCTGGGCTCCGGCGATCCTTCTGCCTCAGCCTTCCAAGGAGCTGGAACTACAGGCACACGCTACCACGCCCGGCTAATCTTTTTGTTTTATTGTAGAGATGAGGTCTTGCCAAGTTGCCCAGGCGGGTCTTGAACCCACGGGTTCAGGCAATTCACTCACCTCAGCCTCCCAAAGTGCTGGGATTACAGGCTGAGCCACCGAGCCTGGCTCACATCTTTTCTTATACTTTTCTTATATTTACCCAGTTCTCTTCCAGGCAATATGGTCAAGCACCTCAAGTATTCTAGCAAATATGTATATGTATATTTTAATGGAGACACCTCTCCTAGGTCCTTCTAACCTTCTGTTTCTCTCTATACAGGCTGATCTCTAGAACTGCTGCTACATTTTGCCATTCTAGGATATCTCTTCACCATCACTCTAGGAATTCAACCTGCCTCTTTTCTGTTAGAACCCCTGTTTCCAGCCGGGCTCGGTGGCTCAGCCTATAATCCCGCGCTTTGGGAGGCTGAGGTGAGTGGACTGCTGAGACCGCGGGTTCGGGACCCGCCTGGGCAACTTGGCGAGACCTCATCTCTACAATAAATCAAAAATCAGCCAGGTGTGGTAGCACGCACCTGTAGTTCCAGCTACTTGGAAGGCTGAGGTGGAAGGAACTCCGGAGCCCAGCAGGTCGAGGCTGCAGTGGCTGGGAGCGGCCACTGCACTCCAGTCTGGGTGACAGAGTAAGACTCCAACTCAAAAAAAAAAAAAAAAGAACCCCTGTTTCCAAACTCAGGTCTTCTTTCTTCTTGATTTATTTCCCACTTTTTATGATACACATGCCTGTCTGGAAACAATTTTTTTGCTATCCTCATATTTCGTAGTTTGGCATATATAGAATTGGGATGGAAAGATTTTCTCTGAGAAATTTCAAGGCATTGCTCCATTATTTCCTAGCTATCAGTGTTATTATTGAGAGTCCTGTTCTGTTTCCTGGTGACATCTCTTTTTTCCTCTGGAAAACTTATCTCTAACAGAAATTTTACAGTGATATGACTTGATATAATATATTTTTATTTCTCATTCTCAGGGGGTTCTCCACCAGGGAGTCACATCCTTTATTCTGGAACATGTTCCTATATTGTGTCTGTGATGGTTACTTTTATGTGTCACCTTGACTGGGCAATGGGGTGCCCAGATATTTGATTATGTTATTCTGGGTGTGTGTGTGAGGGTGTTTCTGGATGAGTTTAACATTTGAACTGGTAGACTGAGTAAAGCAGACTGCTTTCCCCAATGTGGATGGTCCTCATTTAATTCATTGCACACCTCACTAGAATAAAAAGGCTCAGTAAGAATTCATACTTTCTTCCTGTCTTCAAGCTGGGACGTAAGTCTTGCTCTGTCTTCATTTTCGGACTCAGACTACAACTTACACTATCATCTGCCCTGCTTCTCAGGCCTTTGAACCCAGACTGGGTCACCAGTTTGCTGACTACAGATCTTGGAATTTCTCTGTCTCCATGATCACAGGAGCCAATGCCTTGTAGTATGTCTACATTCCTATTGGATCTTGCTTCTCTGAAGAACTCAGACTAATACAGTCTCTGACAATTTTGCCTCACTTTTTTTGTCATCTCTCTGAAATCTTTAATAGATCTTGAACTGCCCTAATTTTTTCTTCTTCTTTTTTGGTCTACTTCTGAGAAATTCTTCAACTTTGTCTTTCAACCTCTCTATTGAATTTTAACCTAAAATACTTCTAATTTTTAAAACTTTCTTGCTCTTTAGTTATTCTATTGTCTTAGCATTCTGTTGTTATTTTATGAATGCAACATCATCACTTATCTTTCTGAGGCTATTAATAATTTGTTTTAAGTTTTTTTTCCTGCTCTTTGCACGGTCTTTGATTTTTCTGAGTTTCTTTTTTTCTGTATTTATTTATTTATTTATTTAGAGTCAGAGTCTTGCTCTGTCACCCAGGCTGGAGGACAAATGGCTTGCTCACAGCCACTGCAGCCTTGACCTGCTGGGCTCGGGTGCTCCTTCTAACTCAGCCTCCAAGTAGTTGGAACCATAGGCATGTGCCACCATGCCTGGCTAATTTTTTGATTTATTGTAGAGAAGAGGTCTCACAGTGTTGCTCAGGCTGACCTAGAACCCCTGAGCTCAGACAATCCTCTCGCTTCAGCCTCCCAAAGTGCTGAGATTACAGGCTTGAGCCACTGTGCCCACCCTGGTTTTGTTGTTGTTTCTATTTTTTTCATTTCAGAGGCTTTTCTCAAACATCTATTCATTTCATACTTACTGCAGGGTCTGAACTTCCTGCCAGCATTCTCATGGCTAAAAACGGGAGAAGGCCCATGGTGTCACCATGGACTTTCACTTAATTCCACTGTTTTCTGTCCAGTGCCTCATCCCTACCTTTTGTTGTGCCTCGAGTTCAGAGTTGCTAGCATAATGTTTTCGGGGGTCAAACTTCCCATTTTCTGTTGAGGTTGGAGAATATAATATTGGAACTTCAAGGAGTGAGGCTCAAGGGATCTAAATGCTCCTTATAAAATTTCTCAACAAATTTTCCTATTTTTATTCCATGTACTGCCCTTCCTTTGAATATACATGGTGTCTCTAACTTCTGAGTCTCTCTGGTGTTCTGGGCTGCGAATCAGTTTGCTTCTCATTGGCAACTAACTCTACAGAAGCAGAAAATAGTTTTCGGTTTTCACTCTCCTACTAATCCAATTACCACTTGTCCTTTACTGTAAGCTTCTGAAATACTGTTGATGTCTCTAAGCCACTATCATCATCTCTCTGTTCTGCTTGCCCTTTATTGTCTCTTTATGGCTTCACTGTCATCTTGGTGTGGTTTTAGGAGAAAGCATAGATTGAACACAAAACATGTGCTGTAAAAGATATGTAAAAGGCCGGGCTCGGTGGCTCAGCCTGTAACCCCAGCACTTTGGGAGGCCAAGGCAAGTGGATTGCCTGAGCCCGCGGGTTGGAGACCCACTTGGGCAACTTGGCGAGACCTCATCTCTACAATAAATCAAAAATTAGCCAGGCGTGGTAGCTCATGCCTGTAGTTACGGCTACTTGGAAGACTGAAGCAGAAGGAAAGGATCGCCAGAGCCCAGCAAGTCGAGGTTGTGGTGGCCAGGATCATGCCACTGCATTCCAGTCTGGGTGACAGAGACTCCAACTCAAAAAAAAAAAAAAGATACGTAAAAATCCTTCACAAGACATACACATGAAAGCCAACTGTGATACTTCATACCCTTTCATTCCATTCCCCCAAGAGAAGCACTGCCGGTGTTTGTACATCCACCCTCCCCAGTTCACTCTTTTTTTTTAGTTGACTCTTGTTGCCCAGGGTGCAGTGTAGTGGCACTCTCACGGCAACTGCGGACTTGACCTGCTGGATTTAGTTAATCCTTCTGCCTTAGCCTTCCAAGTAGCTGGAACTACAGATGAATGCCACCACGCCTGGCTAGTTTTTTGTGTGATTTATTGTAGAGATGAGTTCTCACCAAGTTGCCCAGGCTGGTGTTGAACCCCCGGACTCGGGCAATCCTCTTGCCTTGGTCTCCCAAAGTGCCGGAATTACAGGCTGAGCTACCGTGCCGGGCCCCCAGTTCATTCTTTTTTTTTGAGTCGGAGTCTCACTGACACCCAGGCTGAAGTGCAGTGGCACACTCACGGCCACCCCAGCATCAGCCTGCTGGGCTCCAGCGATCCTTCCATCTCAGCCTTCTAAGTAGCTGGAACTACAGGCGGATGCTACCATGCCCAGCTAATTTTTATTTATTTATTGTAGAGATGAGATTTCACCAAGTTGCCCAGGCTGGTCTCCAACCCGTGGACTCAGTCAATTCACTCACCACGGTCTCCCAAAGTGCTGGGATTACAGGCTGAGCCACAAAGCCCGGCCCCCAGTTCACTCTTGATGGTGATACATACACACATCATTTGAGCCTGTTTTCTTATTCTGATCCTGGTTTTGTTAAGTGACACATTGTCTTGGAGTGTTTTCCATATCAGCAGATAAAGGCCTATCTCATTCTTTTTAATGACTATGTAGCATTCAATAGTACAAATGAATCATGATTGATTTAATCGTTTAATGTTTCTCTTTTTAAATTTTTACACATATACACATATATATCTTTTAAAAGATCAGTAAATTAAGTGACTTGAATCTCATAAATATCAAACAATTATATATATACAAGGAAGAAAATAAAAGAACAATGTTATATGTATAGAAAACTTCATTGTAGAGCTCTATCTAATAGCACAGAACCACTTCCAAGTCCTCCAAAACCGGAGATGTTAAGACTCACCTCCAGTTGAAGATGTGTCATAAATTAAGCTAAACCATCTTTGAAGTTATGCAAACCCAGAGTCATAGAGCCATGTAAGTCAATAGCTCCATGGTTCAATTTACAGTATATGTTTCTACAAAATGTAATGTACTCTCCACTAGTCAGAACCACTTTGCATCTGACAGGAAACAGATGGCAATTTCAAATGAGGTACTGAGGAAAATTTAATGATGGTATCATTTCCGGTGGTAAGGCAGGGTTAAAGGAAACCAGAAAGGAATGGTGAAGCATCCTGGGAGTATCAACAGGGAGAATCATTTTCACCCCAAAGTTCAAGTGTCAAGAAAAAAAAAACCGAAAAAACAGTTGCTGGGCAAAGAGAGTAGCTCTAGTTGTGAGAGAGGACACTTGCAGGGGCCATGGCTTTGTAGAGGGACACAACCAACCTTCAGCATCTAGAAAGGGAAGCAACTAAGGGGAAATGCTTGACCTCACTCTTTATCTTGTATTTCTATTTGCTAAATCCAGCAACCCTGTGTGGGAAAGGGTAGAGAGGCAATCTGGAGGAGTAAGTGAAGAATATTCTACATACCTGAAGGAGGTGCATTGGTTTCCTACTTTGTTCATTAATAGCAATATATGTGAACCTCAGGGCAAAGCTACTTGCCAAGAACCACAGACAATGCACTTAATTCCGGAAATGAATTAGCTATGTCTGCTCTGAAAATTGTTCATACCATGGCTACTAATACCAATTAAATGCCACAAAAGGGGCCAGGCACAGTGGCTGATGCCTATAATCTCAATACTTTAAGAAGCATAGGCAAGAGGATTGACAGAGTCAGCCTGGGCAACTTGACAAGACCTTGTCTTTACAATAAATCAAAAAATTAGTCAGGTGTGGTAGCACACACCTGTACTTCCAGTTACTTGGAAGGCTGAAGCGGAAGTTTTGTCTGAGCTCAGCAGGTGGAGGCTGCAATGGTCATGAGCATGCCACTGCATTCCATCCTGGGCAACAGAGTGAGACTCCGACTCAAAAAAAAAAAAAAGACTACACATAAAAAGAGTTAATAAAAAAGTAAACTTTGGAGGGAAATATGTTACCTCCTTGCCTCCACCCATTAGTATTTAGTTTCTTTACTATTCCAGTGGTGGGGGGGTGGTCTGTAAATAACACATGCCATCAGGAGCTGAATAGAATGTTTTTATCCAGGACTTAGAAGAAAAATTCCATCATGACTAGAGGCTAAGTCGAGGAGAATGCAAGAAGAATGGCTTCAGCAAAGACTGTGAACCATCCTCACGTTTACAATAAATATCAACTTAAGACAGAAACAATGCCCAAAAAGAATATGGATGGGGTTGATAAGAAGTCAGAGTTCTCCACAAATCAATATGGTTAAACAATATTCTGGTAATTCCAAAACAGCAATCTGCTTTAAGAAGAAAGTTTATTGTAATTTATAAGCAAATAGACAAAAATTGGAGACGGCATGTCTACAGCTATTCTTAACTTAAAATAATAAATCTGATTGGTTGGCAAAAGACGAAATGGGAGGAAATACTGAGATTTTACACGTTGGGAAACTACTTTTCCCCTGAAAATTTTCTTAACTTGAAAAATAAATTTGATTTATTCCATTTCCGCAGTTCATCTATTTACTACCAAAACATGACATTTTTTAAAGAGGTTTAGCATGTCATACTTTTATTATGAAATATGTTTTTTAAAAAAGCACTGAAGAGGAAAAATTATTAAAGTTGTACCAGTTTGGCTCAACAGCTATAAGAGAGTTTGAACTCATTTTAAGTGATGGGCTACTGTTCACTCCTTGATGCCTGGTGAAATCCAAACATCTGGTTTCCAAATACTGACCTACATAGCACATCTGACACCTGGGATAGATCATTTTTTAACCTAGCCCCCCTGTGTGTGACAAAATTATTTTCAGTAATAATCATGAAATGAATAATAACAACAGCAAAAAAGAGTGGATTTTTTTTTTTTTTTTTTTTTTTGAGTTGAAGTCTCAGTCTGTTGCCCAGACTGGAGTACAGTGGCCGCTCCCGGCCACCGCAGCCTCGACCTGCTGGGCTCCGGCGATCCTTCCGCCTCAGCCTTCCGAGTAGCTGAAACTACAGGTGGGCGCTACCACGTCCCGCTGATTTTTTGATTTATTGTAGAGATGAGGTCTCGTCAAGTTGTCCAGGCGGGTCTTGAACCCGCTGGCTCAGGCAATCCACTCACCTCAGCCTCACAAAGTGCTGGGATTACAGGTTGAGCCACCGAACTCGGCCGAGAGTGGAATTTTTAATTGAAATTTCTACATAAAATCATATCAGTAAAAAATAAGATAAATTACAGTACAAAAAAGTAATGACGTGATTGTTTAATTACATTAAAGTCTCTTTTTTTAAATTTTCATTTTTATTTTTGTCTTTTTAAAGGGAGTAGATAGAACACATAAAGAAAGGCTTTCAGGCCGGGCTCAGTGGCTCAACCTGTAATCCCGCGCTTTGGGAGGCCGATGTGAGTGAATTGCCTGAGCCTGCGGGTTTGAGACCCGCCTGGGCAAATTGGTGAAACCTCATCTCTACAATAAATAAAAAAATCAGCCGGGCGTGCTAGCGAGCGCCTGTAATTCCGGCTACTCGGGAAGGCTGAGGCGGAAGGATCGCCGGAGCCCGGCAGGTCGAGGCTGCGGTGGCCGGGAGCGGCCACTGCACTCCAGTCTGGGCGACAGAGTGAGACTCCTACTCAAAAAAAAAAGGCTTTCAAAAACTTTAACTTCACAAGATGTGTCTATAAAAGGGTAGCACAAGGATTTTTTTTTTTAGATTGGAAAATATAATGTATCTAGAAAGTTAATTAGAGAAAGAGAAGGGGGGGTTCACTTTTCCAAGGTAGGAGCGGGGACCCTCTGGTTTCCCCTTAGCAAGCATGGCAGCAGGCACAGCTCAAAGAGCACGTGGCCACACCAGAGTCTAGTAAAACAATGGCAAGAGTTTTGGAGTTTTTTTGGTAGTGGAACAGTTCTGTATCTTTTTTTCCTTTTATTTTTGAGTCTGAGTCTCGTTCTGTCACCCAGACTGGAGTGCAGTGGCACAACCACATCTACCACAGCTTCAGCCTTCCGGGCTCAGGCGATCCTTCCGCCTCAGTCTTCCAAGTAGCTGGAACTGCAGGCATGAGCCACCATGCCTGACCAATTTTGGGATTTATTGTAGAGAGGAGGTTTCACCAAGTTGCCCAGGCTGGTCTTGAACTCCTGGGCACATGCAGTCCTCTCGCCTCTACCTCCCAAAGGGTTGGGATTACAGGCATGAGTCACTGTGCCAGGCTCAGTTCTGAATCTTGATTGGGGAGGTGTTTACATGAATCACATATGTGACAAAATTGTACAGAACTACACATACACCCACAAGAGATTGCATGTGAAACTGATGAAATCTGCAAGGTATGTGAGTTGTGCCATGTCATCATTGAGAGCAGCTAGTGAAGAGTACTAAGATCTCTTTGCATTATTTTCACAATTTTCTGAGAATCCATAATTATTTTAAAATAAACTTTTAAAAGTGTATATACTGTGTGATTCCATCTATGGATATTCCTGACTTTTCAAGTATAGCAACGAGGTTGCCGGGGTAGGGGAAGGTATGACCACTGAAGCCAAGGCTTCAACTTGACTAGGCTCATCAAATTTTAATCTGCTTTGCTTGCTTTTAGCTGTAATTTTTTTAAAAAACTCCCTTCAGCTTTGCTAGAGGTAATGTCTCTGATGTGTAGGTCACAATGGTAACAGTTGTAGACATTGTTTTTCAAGAGTCAGCTCTTGTGCAGTTCAAACCAGGTGATACCATTACCCTTCAACTGGGCCTGAATGAATATCTGCTGGAAACCTTTTGACATCAGAGGGCAGAGAACTTCACCCTCAGATCATACTAATGCTGACATTTTCAAATGCTGTCCTGTGAAGAACCACAAACTTAACTATACTTGTACAGAACACTGATGACCTCCCTTACTCCCAATCATCTTTCTTTATACCTCAGACAACCCTGTTCTTCTATCCCATAAATATCCCTAAACTTCGGGGAGGCAGACTGGAGACCTGTTTCCCTCCTCACTTGACCGCCATGTGAATAAACTATTTCTCTGCTGCAAAGTTCGTTGTCACAGTGACTGGCATGCTGCATCGTGTGCAAAATAGTCCTGGTTCAGTAACACTACTGAGACAGAACAGGAAAAGTTTTTGGTTGATGGAACAGTTCTGTATCCTGGTTGTGATTATGGCTACATAAACCTATATGTGCATTAGTATTCATAAAATTGCATACCAACAAAATATCAATTTTACTATATGTTGATTTTTTAAATAAAATTTTGTCATTATCTTAAATATTTTTAAGGTGTTGAAAGTTTTGGAATCATTCAGACTTTCATTTAAATATTGGGCAGGCTGGGCTCGGTGGCTCACGCTGTAATCTCAGCTCTTTGGGAGGCCAAAGCAAGCAGATTGCCTGAGCCCATAGGTTCGAGACCAGCCCAGGCAACTTGGCAAGTCCTCCTCTCTACAATAAAATAAAATAAAATAATTAGCCAGGCGTGGTAGTGTGTGCCTGTAGTTCCAGCTACTTGGAAGGCTGAGGTGGAAGGATTGCCAGAACCCAGCAAGGTCAATGCTGTGGTGGTTGTGAGTGTACCACTGCACTCCAGCCTGGGTGACAGCATGACTCCAATTAAAAAATAATAATAATAATTTTAAAAATTAAAAAATATATACTGGGCAAGTTGCTGGGCATGGTAGCTCACACCTATAATCCCAGCACTTTGGGAGGCTGAGGTTAGAAGATTTCTTGATTCCAGGAGTTCAAAAACAACCTGAGCAACACAGCTAGACCCTGCATCTTCAAAAAAAAATTTAAAAATTAGCCAGGTGGTGATGTACACATATAGTCCCAGCTACTTGGGAAGCTGAAGTGGGAGGGTCCCCTGGGCCCAGGAGGTCAAGATTGTGGTGAGCTGTGATTGTGCCAATACACTCTGGCCTGGGCAACAGAGTGAAACCCTGACTCAAAAACACACACACACACACACACACACACACACACACATATTGGGCAACTTAATTTCTCAGTTTTCTTGTCTATAAAATAGTAATAATACCATTCATCTAATAATAATGTATACAAAGGTCTTAGCACATTGCTCAGCACTGAGAAAGTACTGAGCATATAGTATTGCTTATTTGATTCTATTTTTATTTAGAGGATTCCTTCTGTAAGGAAAGTTAGAATAAGCAAAGAGATTACTGGGTATCTCCAGGGGAAACTGTATTGTCTAGAGCACACACTCTATTTTATGATTGTAGTCTTTCATTGACTTTGAGTTATCTCATAACTCTGTAATTTGTATTTAACTGATAGCAATCCAAATTAATGCTTATCTATTGTCATGCAAATAAATTCTGGGCTGGAATTTTGGTGTGGTGGTTTCATTTGACTCCACTCGCATCCACAAACTCCCCACGCTAGTGAAAAAAATTGTTTTGTTTGCCCTTGTAAATTCATTTTAACATTCCTTCACTCCATGAAAAATTGTGGTTCTTTTGAAATCTCCTTTGAACCAGTTGTAGTGTTTCCGGTTTCTTCATTAAACAATGAATTAAGTAAAATCTTTGACACATGTTTATTTTATATCTGCATGAGAACTGTGATTTTACCTTTTTTTTTTTCTGAGTTGGAGTCTCACTCCGTTGTCCAGGCTGGAGTACAGTGGCACACTCACCACCACCCCTGCGTCGACCTGCTGAGCTCCAGCAATCCTTCTGCCTCAGCCTTCCAAGTAGCTGGAACTACAGGTGCACGCACTACCACACCCAGCTAATTTTTTATTTATTGTAGAGAGGAGGTCTCACCAAGTTGCCTGGGCTGGTTTTGAACCCATGGGCTCAGGCAATCCACTCGCCTCAGCCTCCCAAAGTGCTGGGATTACAGGCTGAGCCACAGAGTCTGACTGATTTCACCTTTTTTTTAGATAACCACCTTTAACAATTTTATAGCTAGAGAATGCTTAGATGCAATGTGAAATTGTACTAAAAGCACTCTGCACAGCATCTTAGATACCTAGCTATTTTGACTATTTTGAACTGTCTGGAGTTTTAGTGTTTTATAAAAAAAATAGTTCTAACAATCAAATACAATTTTTGTTACCCTTAGTGCACTGCTTTGTACACAGATAGTCCTCAATATATATTAGTTAAATGAATAAACTGAAGTGATATCTCATCTGAGATTGCTCAATCAGAGGGATAGACTCTAACTTTTGTACTCATGGGCTGAAGCAAACATCCATTAATTATCTTTATTATTTATTTATAATTGTTCTGAATTGTATCAGTCAGTAGGGACTAAATGGTAACAAACAGCTCCCAAACCTCAGTGGTTTGACACAACAAAAGTTAATTTTATTGTCCATTGCAGGTTGAAATGGAACTCTTCTAATCATTGTTACTCAAAGATGTAGGTTGTAGAGTCTACATCTCAACATTTACTTCTATAATCACTATAGCACTGGGAAAGGGACCTGAAGAATCATATGCTGGCTTTTAAAGTTTTCTCCTAGAAATGATACGTGTCACTTCTTTTCACATTCCATCAGTCAGAGCAAATCACATGGTCTCACTTTACTTTTCTCTTTTTTTTTTTTTTTTTTGAGTTGGAGTCTCACTCTGTTGCCCAGGCTGGAGTGCAGAACACACTCACGGCCACCGCAGCCTTGACCTGCTGGGCTCAGGCGATCCTTCCATCTCAGCCTTCCAAGTAGCTGGAACTATAGGCAAGTGCTACCACTCCCAGCTTATTTTTTAATTTGTTGTAGAGATGAGCTTTCGCAAATTTGCCCAGGTTGGTCTCGAACCCCTGAACTCAGGCAATCCTCTCATCTCAGTCGCCCAAAGTGCTGGGATTACAGTCTTGAGCCACTGCCCCAGCCTCACCTTACTTTTAAAAGAGCAATGCAGAGTGAAACTCCAACTCAAAAAAAAAAAAAGAAGAAAGAGCAATGAAGTGCAGTATCTCACACCTGTAAACTCAGCACTTTGGGAGACTGGGGTGAGAGTATTGCCTGAGCCCAGGGGTACAAGACCAGCCTGAGGAACTTGGTAAGACCTCGTCTCTACAATAAATAAAAAAATTAGCCGTGCATGGTGGCGTGTTGCCTGTGGTTCCAGCTACTTGGAAGGCTGAGGTGAAAGGTCCAGGCTCCAGTGGCTGTGAGCATGTCACTGCACTCCAGCCTGGGCGACAGAGTGAGACTCCATCACACACACACACACACACACACACACACACACACAAAAAGAGCAATGAAATACAGCCCTGCCATGGCAGGAAAAAAGAAAGACCAAAACAGTATTCATGATTTTCATATCAAAACACTCAGTGATAAAAGGCACAGAAGGATAAGGTGCCCACATGTGGACTTCCAGCGAAATTAATAATAACTGTAGAACAGACATTTACTATACACCTTCCCCCTTCACAAATATGTCCCTGTACCTCTGCCCCACAAGAAGTCATTCTTCCATATTACTCCTTTTAGTTAGTTTACAAAAAGAGAAGGAAACTCCTTGTCATTATCATGATCAGAAAACCACAAAGGAACTCGGCAGAGGTGAGGACAGCCTGTGGGCACTAATCTAAGATAAGAAATAATCTAAGGGGAAAAACTAAGTATTTAGAAAGAATCAAAATAAAACTTCAAGTAAGGAAGTGAAGGAGGAATGAAAAAGAGTTCTAATTGGATAGAGGGGACAGATTCTTCAAAAAGTAGATCAATAGGTCTAATACGGTATCTGTCTGACAATCCACTAGGGGTGGAGGGTGGGGGTGGCAGCCACAGAGCTGCGGCTGATTTCTGTGTCCTCCTTGGTGCAGACAGAATGATTATGCTCTGGCACAGTCTTAATACAGGAAGAATGAAAGTTTTATTGAAGGAAAACCTTGGTCTGCACCGGAGGACTCAAAAAACCCAGGAAGTGAAGTGTAGCCAAAGGCTGCCTAAGGGTAAGGGGGGAGGAGGAGTTGGTACCTGGATCCAGACCAAGTCTGTTTCAAATCTATTTGATTGGGAATTTCACTTTGAAAAGAGTACTTCATGGGACCTTTGGGAGCTGTCAAACTCAGCCCCAGGGCAGAAGATTAACTGCTTTGTGGGCCAGCGGGGAGAAGCCTAGTAAATCAGAGGCCCCTTGTTTGTGGGTCTGTGGACTTACAGGTGGCAATGTAACAGGCAGTGCCTCTCTGCAGGCGCCTGAGGGACTTCACAGTTTATGGCTCAGAACTAACCATGTGAATGGAAAGGAGCACTTGAATCCATTCTTCAAATTGCTGATTAAAACACAGACTTGAATGAACCTAAAAAGGAAAAGTTTCCTGAATTATCTATCTTCTGGAAGACTCCCCGGGAAATGGTGTCTTCTGGGGAGGATAATATCCCTTTTGTGTCTTTTGTGGGGGCAATCAAGTTAAGAGCACAACTCTAGAAACTTGGCTCTGCCCATTAGTGGTTGTGCATGTTTGTGACCCTAAACTGTCTCTGGTAAAATGGGGATTAAAATGAGGATTAAATGAGTAAATTATATGGAAGGCAGAACAATGAGCATAGTATGTGCTATACAATTACTGGCTTTAATTATTACATTTACTTATTGAAGAAATATTTTTAAATTTTTTTGATGAAGCATTGAAATATTTCTATAAAGCGAATAAATCACTCTCCCATACTCTCTTTTCTGAGATTTCATTTGTATTAGGTTTCTTACACAACTATTATTTCCCTTTCGCATCTTCTCCTTTCTTTGCGTTTATTTTCTATGATTCTGCTCTGCCAAATGCAGTGCTCCTAGTAACTATATGGGGGCTTGGGACAATGAAAGGTCATTTCCACCAGTGGCCTCCCATTCCCCATTCTCCATGTATCATCTGATGCTCCCCAAAGAGCTTATCAATAACAGTAGAAATGAAATAACTATTACTCCTCAGACAGTCCTCTACATTGTAGGCACCCCTAAAAGAGAAGGGTGCTCTTTTCCTCTATTTTAATCTGCAATTAATAAAGACAAGGAAATGCCTTCTCAAATTTATGCTTAAGAATATAGATGTTAAATTGGAACTGCCATCCTCTTTCTTTTATAAATTAATAAACTGCTTTTTAGAGCAATTTCAGGTTCACAGCAAAATTAAGCAGAAAGCACAGAGTTTCCATATGACACCCTTTATATTAGGGTTTATATTAGGGTTTATTCCCACAGAATGTAAATTCTACGGGTTTTGACAAATGTTTAGTGACATGTAATCACGATTAGAATATCATACAGCTATAGACCTATTCAGATGGCCTATTTCTTTGCATGTGAATTTTGGAAGACTATGTCTTACAAGGAATTGGACCATTTCCTCTGGGTTATCAATTTTGTGGGCATAGAATTGTTCATCATATAGATACATATTTTTTTGAGTTGGAGTCTGACTCTGTGGCAGGCTGGAGTGCAGTAGCACGTTCATGGCCACCGCAACCTTGACCTGCTGGGCTCAGGTGACCCTTCCGCCTCAACCTTCCAAGTAGCCGGAACTACAGGTGCACTACCTCGCCCAGTTAATTTTTTGATTTATTGTAGAGATGAGGTCTTGCCAAGTTGCCCAGGCTGTTTTCAAACCTGTGTGCTCAGGCAATCTGCTCACCTTAGTCTCCCAAAGTGCCAGGATTACAGGCTTGAGTCATTGCGCCTGACCCATAATATTTCTTTATTATCCTTTTTTTTTTTTTTTTTTTAACTTGAGTTGGAGACTCACTCCGTCGCCCAGGCTGGAGTGCAGTGGCATGCTCACGGCCACCCCAGCTTCAACCTGCTGGACTTCAGTGATCCTTCTGCACACACTACCACACCTGGCTAATTTTCTGATTTATTGTAGAGATGAGGTCTCACCATGTTGCCCAGGCTGGTCTCGAACCCGTGGGCTCAGGCAATCCTCTTGCCTCGGCCTCCCAAAGTGTTGGGATTATAGACTTGAGCCACTGCATCCGGCGTCTTTATTATCCTTTTACTGTCTATGGTATCTGTAGCAATGTCCTCTCTTTCATTTCTGATATTAGTCTTTTTTTTTTCCTTAGCCTGAGTAGAGGCTTATCAATTGCTCTTGGTTCTGTTGACTTTCTGTATTGATTTCATATTTTCAATTTTATTTTTGTTCTAGTTATTTATTTTTTTCTGCTTACTTTGAATTTAATTTGCTTTTCATTTTCTAGTTTCCTAAGGTGGAAGCTTAGCTTATTGATTTTAGGTCTTTCTCCTTTTCTTCTTCTTTTTTTTTGAGTTAGAGTCTTACTCTGTTGCCTAGGCTGGAGTGTAGTGGCACCATGAGAATGGCCGCAGCCTCGACCTGCTGGACTGAGGCTGTCTTTCCGCCTCAGCCTTCCAAGTAGCTGGAACCACAGGCACGTGACAGCATGCCTGGCAGACTTTTCTTATTTATTATAGAGATGAGGTCTCTCTATGTTGCTCAGGCTGGTCTCAAACCCTAAGCTCAGGTAATCCTCTCACCTCTGCCTTCCAAAGTGACCCACTGCACCCAGCTTCCTTTTCTAATATATACATTCAACGCTATATATTTCCCTCTAAACACTGGTTTCACTGCACCCACAGAATTTGATACATTTGTATTTTCATTTTCATTTAGTTCAAAATATTTAAAAATTTCTCTTGAGATTGTTTTTCTTTGACCAATGTGTTATTTAGAAGTGTAATTTAATAGCCAAATGCTTCGGGATGTTCCAGCTATCTTTTTATTATTGAATTGAATTCTATCTTAATTCCTTTGTGATCTGAGAGCAGATATTGTATGATTTCTAATATTTTACCTTTGTTAAGGTGTATTTTATGGCCCAGAATGTGATCTATTGTAGTTAATGTTCCATGTGAGCTTGAGAAGAATGTGGAACCTTACATTGTTGGATGATGTAGTCTACATGGTGCAGTTTTTTGGTCCCGTGAGTTGGCAAGTTGGGCCTCCAAGGGATGTTGCAGTTCCTGACCACACAGGGGTTGGGGGACACGATGGAGTTTGGATAGGGGAGCACAGTGGCACCCAAGAACTCGGGATGCCAACGGCTGCGGAGCCCCCAAGGAGTGCTACAGCTTTGTTAGTTTGGGAGTCAGTGAGAGAGCCCCAAGAAGTGTTTACAGCTCCTGGAGCTCAGTGGGCCGGCAAGTGAGGCCCCCAAGGAGTGCTGAAGCTTTCTCAGCTCCCTGGGTCCAACTCTTCCAGTCCAGCATGTACAGCTCTTCTAGTCCAGCAACTCTTCTAGTTAAGCAGTTCCCGGTTCTTGTCTCACGCCCAGGAAGAATGAGGGACTCAGACACCAGAGAATGGATAAGTAGGAATTTATTAGAAGATAGGAAAGCTCCTAGAAACAGGAGGGGACCTGAAAGAGGGTTGCCAGTTGGAGGCTGAAGTGAGGGATTTATAGTCTTGAGAGTGTGCTGATTGGGTGGCGGTAGCACTGATCAGAGAGAGGCATCATGGTGTGGGCTTGAAAAGCACAATCAGGAGAGGGCTGGAGAGGGCCAATCAAGAAGAAGTGCAGGAAAGGGGAAGTCCACAAACCTGGAATGGGTGTGCTCACTCCAGTCTGTGGAACTTGCAGGGAAGTTTTTACTGAGGACTGTCCTAATCTGTCTGCCTATCTGGTTTCTTCCTTTCTCCTCTCTCATGTGTATGTCTAGTTGATTGATGGTGCTGTTTTCTGCCTGCTGTATCTGTTCATTTTTGATACAGAAGAGTTAAAGTTTCCAATCATAGTAGTGGATTTATCTATTTCTCTTCATAGGTCTATCAGTTTTTGTCTCAAAAATTTTGACATTCTGTCATTAGGTCCACATATTAATTATTGTTATGTGTTTTTTAGAGTATTGACCCCTTTATCATCATGCAATGCTCCTCTTTATTCCTGATGACTTTCCTTGCTTTGTCTGAAAATAATAAAGGTGCTTCTACTTTCTTTTGGTTAATGTTAGCATGGTATAGCTATCTCCATTCTTTTTTTTTTTTGAGATGGAGTCTCATTCTGTCGCCCAGACTGGAGTGCAGTGGCCGCTCCTGGCCACCGCAGCCTCGACCTGCTGGGCTCCGGTTATCCTTCCGCCTCAGCCTTCCGAGTAGCCGGAATTACAGGCATGAGCTACCACGCCCGGCTGATTTTTTGATTTATTGTAGAGATGAGGTCTTGCTGCCCAGGCGGGTCTCGAACCCGCGGACTCAGGCAATTCACTCACCTCAGTCTCCCAAAGGCGCGGGATTACAGGCTGAGCCACCGAGCCCGGCTCATTCTTTTTTTTTTTTGAGTTGGAGTCTCACTCTGTCACCCAGACTGAAGTGCAGTGGCCGCTCCCGGCCACTGCAGTCTCGACCTGCTGGGCTCCGGCGATCCTTCCGCCTCAGATTTCCAGTAGCTGGAACTATAGGCGTGCACTACCACGCCCAGCTAATTTTTTGATTTATTGTAGAGATGAGGTCTCGCCAAGTTGCCCAGGTGGGTCTCGAACCGCAGGCTCAGGCAATCCACTCACCTCAGCCTCCCAAAGTGCGGGATTACAGGCTGAGCCACCGAGCCTGGCTCATTCTTTTATTTTTAATTCTATTTTTATTTTTGAGTTGGCGTCTCACTCCATTGCCCAGGTTGGAGTGCCGTGTCATGCTCACGACCACCCCAGCGTTGGCCTGCTGGGCTGTGGCGGTCCTTCCACCTCAGCCTTCCAAGTAGCTGGAAATACAGGCGGGTGCTACCACAGCTGGCTAATTTTTGATTTATTGTAGAGATGAGGTCTCACCATGTTGTCCAGGCTGATCTCAAACCCATGAGCTCAGGCAATCCTCTTGCCTCTGCCTCCTAAAGTACTGGGATTACAGGCTTGAGTCACTGTACCCGGTCTTCTTTTATTTTTTATCTATATGTAGCTTTATATTTAAAGTGAGTTTCTTATAGACAACATATGATGAGATCTTGTTTTTTGATCCACTCTGACAACCTTTTTTTTTTTTTTTTTTTTTTGAGTTGGAGTCTCACTTGGTCACCCAGACTGGAGTGCAGTGGCCAATCCCAGCCACTGCAGCCTCGCCTGCTGGGCTCCGGAGATCCTTCCGCCTCAGCCTTCTGAATAGCCGGAATTACAGGCATGCGCTACCACGCCCGACTGATTTTTTGATTTATTGTAGAGATGAGGTCTCGCTGCCCAGGAGGGTCTCGAACCCACAGATTCAGGCAATCCACTCACCTCAGCCTTCCAAAGGTGCGGGATTACAGACTGAGCCACCGAGCCCGGCTAACCTGTCTTTTTTATATATCAATAATCACCTTTAATTTCAATGGTCTAAATACTCTGCTATGATTTAAATGTCTGCCCCTTCCAAAACCCACATTGAAATTTAATCCTCAGTGTGGAAGTGTTGAGAGGTGGAGCCTTAGAAAAGTGATTGGGCCTTAAGGGCTCTGCCCTCATGAATGACTTAATCCATTTATGATTAATAGACTAATGGGGCCACCCCCAGCTTCGACCTGCTGGGCTTCAGTGATCCTTCAGCCACAGCCTTCCAAGTAGCTGGAACCACAGGTGCATGCTACCACACCTGGCTACCTTTTTAAAAATGTATTGTAGAGATGAGGTCTTGCCAAGTTACCCAGGCTGGTCTTGAACCCTCAGGCTCAGGCAATCCTCTTGCCTAGGCCTCCCAAAGTACTGAGATTACAGGCCGAGCCACAGCACCCAACCTATTTTGTTTCTTTTATTTATTTATTTATTTATTTTGAGTTGGAGTCTCACTGGGCATGATAGTGCGCACCTGTGGTTCCAGTTACTTGGAAGGCTGAGGCAGAAAGATTGCCTGTGCCCAGGAGGTCGAGGCTGCAGTGACTGTGAGCGTGCCACTGAGCTCTAGCCTGGGTGACAGTGAGACTCCAACTCAAAAAAAAAAAGATAGGCCAGGCACAGTGGCTTAGTCTGTAATCCCAGCACTTTGGGAGGCTGAGGTGAGAGGATTGCCTCAGCCCGGGGGATCAAGATCAGCCTGGGTAACTTGGTGAGACCTCGCATCTCCACAATAAATCACAAAAAAACTAGCTGGGCATGGCGGTGTGTGTCTGTAGTTCCAGCTACTTGGAAGGCTGAGGCAGAAGGATCACCTAAGCCTAGCGGGTTAAGGCTGCAGTGGCTGTGAGCATGCCACTGTACTCCAGCCTAGGTGACAAGAATGAGACTCCAACTCCAAAAAAGAAAAAAGATAGATTGACCAGGCATGATAGCTCATGCCTGTAATCCCGGCACTTCGGGAGGCAGAAGCATGTTTATTGCCTGAGCTCAAGGAGTTTGAATCCAGTCTGGGCAGCAAAGTGAGACCTCAGCTCTACAACAACAATGATAACAACAACAAAACAAAATTTAAAAAACCCAACTTTCTCCTGAGGGCAGACTTTCTTTTTTCTTTTTTAGAATGGAAAATATAGTTTGTTTAGAAAGTAGATTAGAGAGAGAGAAAAAAGATTTACCTTCCCAAGGTGGGGGAGGGGGCTAAGGCTTAGACTCCTCTTTTTTTTTGAGTTGGAGTTGGAGGGCAGACCTTCTTAAAAGGAATAGTCTGGTGTGTTTCTCCTCCAGTGGAAACATGAATGGGATTTTCTCTGATATTGACTGGTATAGCTAGGTTCTGAAGGCAAAACTCACAAAAGTGTGGGCCCCCTCTACAGTGGGATTCCCCGAGTTTTAACCTCTCAGATTGTTCCTGCTGAACATCCAGCAATGCATCAAATACAGTTCAAGTTTTCCTAGCCCAGCAGAGATTTCTTCTACTGGTGTGTTTCTGCTCAGCTAGGTAATGATTCTCTGTATCTACCTATTTGTCTCTCCAGTTTGGGGAGCAGCAGTTTGCCCTGTGGCCTCATTTCTCTGACGGATCTAAGAAGAATTGTTTTTTTTTCCAGTTTGTTCAGCTTTTCATTTGCTGTTAGAATAGAGTTACAACTTCTAAGCTTTTTTTTTTGAGTTAGAGTCTCACTCCGTCACTAAGGCTGGAGCACAGTGGCACGCTCACAGCCACTGCAGCCTCAACCTGCTGGGCTCAGGTGATCCTTCTGCCTCAGCTTTAAAGTAGCTGGAACTACAGGTGCGCACTACCACACCCAGCTAATTTTTTTGATTTATTTTAGAGACAGAGACAAGGTCTCACCAAATTGCCCAGGCTGGTCTCAAACCCCTGGGCTTAGGCAAACCTCTTGCTTCAGCTTCCCAAAGTGCTGGAATTACAGGCTTGAGCCACCACACCCAGTCTAACTTCTAAATTTTTACATGTCAGACCAGAAACTGGATGGGGTCCTCTTTCTTCATGAATAATTTTTTTGAAGTATACAAAGAAGTAGAGGAACTAGTATAAAAAACCCATATATCCAGTCTGAGATTTAACAATTATTGATTGCCATATTTACTCCTGCTTTTGTTTTGTTCTGCATAACTGTTTTAAGCAAAATGATAGAAAGCATGACTTTCTCTCAGTTTCTACTCTTTTTATGTAAACTGCTTTATTGAGGTATAATTTGGACCATATAATTCACCCATTTATGTTTTACAATTCAGACTGGGTATGGTTACTTATGCCTATAATCCCAACACTTTGGGAGGCTGAGGTAGAGGGAGGCCAGGAGTTCAAGACTAGCCTGGGCAACATAGCAAGACTGTCTCGACAAAAAAAAAAATTAGCCAGGGTGGTAGTGTGCACTTGTAGGCCCAGTTACTCAAAAGACTGAGGCTGGAGGATCATCTGAGACAAGGAAATTGAAGCTGTGTGACCCGTGATCGTGCCACTGCACTCCAGCCTGGGAAACAGTGAAACTCTGTCTCAATAAATAAATAAATAGTACAATTCAACATTTTTTTAAATGCTCCACCCCCTCAATGTTTTTTAGTATATCAGAGATATGTGCAAGCATTACGACAGTGAATTTTAAAACATTTGTCACCCCAAAAAGAAAGTTAAAATCCTTTAGCAGTTGTTCCCCACTTTTTTTTTTTTTTTTTTGAGTCGGGGTCTTACTCTATCACCCAGGCTAGAGTGCAGTGGCATGATCACGACGATCACAGTTCATAGCAGCCTCGACTTCCTGGGCTCAAGCTATCCTTCTGTGGCAAGGTAGTCAGTGTATGTTAGACATAGATAGATAAATTTCCTGTGGGCAGTCTCAGAACACAGGAAGCATTCAGACATTTTTCCTTATCACATCAGACAAACCATGCTGTAGGCTGGAATGTGGACCCACTGGGCCACTCCATCCTCTCAGCTCATCCAAGGACAAGCCCATCAAGGTAGTTCTGAACTGGGAACTGAAAGTTGTAGAAAAGTGCTCGTCAGACCACCTTTTAGCTCATGAACTTATATATTCACAAGTCTCACAAGTCTCCTGTCAAAAGAAAAATGTTTTGGGAAAAGCCCACCCCCTTACCTATCAGATATGGAAAGATGGTGATCTCGCTACAGCGGTTATCAATAGCCCTCTTTAGCATGATAATTATTGTATAGCTATATCAAGCTTCTTGTAAAAACCAAAAGCAGCTTTTTCACCCACCCATATCAGTGCTGGCATGTCTCACTCTCTCTTTTTCTAATAAGTTCCTTTTTTTTTTTTTGAGTTCGTGTCTCACTCTGTCGCCCAGGCTGGAGTGCAGTGGCATGCTCATGGCCACTCCAGTGTTGACCCGCTGGGCTCCGGTGATCCTTCTGCCTCAACCTTCCAAGTAGCCGAAACTACAGGTGTACACTACCACACCTGGCTAATTTTTGATTTATTGTAGAGACAAGGTCTCGCCAAGTTGCCCAGGCTGGTCTAGAACCCATGGGTTCAGGCAATCCACTCACCTTAGCCACCCAAAGTGCTGTGATTACAAGCTGAGCCACCGAGTCCAGCCTAATAAGTTCTATTTTAACTTTGCTGGCTGCTCTGAAATTCCTTTCAGTAGTGAGTCAAAGAGTCCAAGTATGTTGTGTTGCATCCCACCCAGAACTCTTCCACCTCAGCATTCCGAGTAGCTGGGACTATAGATGTGTGCCACCACACCCAGCTAATTTTTTGATTTTTTGTAGAGATAAGGTCTGCTATGTTGCCCAGGCTATTCTCAAACTCCTGGACTCAAGCAATCAATCTGCCTCAGCCTCCCAAAGTGCTAGGATTACAGGCATGAGCCATCATGCCATGCCATTCCCACTTTTCCCCCACACTCCACAGCCCTAGGAAACCACTAACCTACTCTTTTGTGTCTATTATAGATTTGCCTATTCACATTTTATATAAACAGAATCATATACTGTCTTACAAAGTCTTGTGACTGGCTTATTTCACTTGGTGTTTTCATGGTTCATTCATGTCGTAGCATGATTCAACACTTCATTCCTTTTTATGGCTAAAAAGGATATACCATATTTTATTGTTTGGATATACCATATTTTATTTATTCATTCATCCATTGATGGATATTTGGGTTGTTTCCACATTTTGGCTATCATGAATAATATTGCTGTGAACAGTCATCTACAAGTAACATGACATTTTACTCCTAACTTTTTTTTTTTTTTTTGAGTTGGAGTCTCACTCTGTCGCCCAGACTGGAGTGCAGTGGCTGCTCCTGGCCACCGCAGCCTCGACTGCTGGGCTCCGGCGATCCTTCCGCCTCAGCCTTCCAAGTAGCTGGAACTACAGGCATGCTACCACGCCTGGCTAATTTTTTGATTTATTGTAGAGATGAGGTCTCGCCAAGTTGCCCAGGCGGGTCTCGAACCCACGGACTCAGGCAATCCACTCACCTCAGCCTCCCAAAGCGTGGGATTACAGGCTGAGTCACCGAGCCTGGCTAACATTTTTTTTATATTCATCTTCAAGAGATAAGGACATTTTCTCACATAGTCACAATATTGTCAAAATTGATCATTCAAGCCTGTAATCCCAGCACTTTAGGAGGCCAAGGTGAGCAGATTGCCTGAGCCCACAGGTTCAGGAATGACCTGGGCAACTTGGCAAGATCTCATCTCTACAACAAATCAAAAAAATTAGCCAGGCATGGTAGGGCGTGCATGTAGTTCTGGCTACTTGGAAGGTTGAGGAGGAAGGATCACCTGAGCCCAGCAGGTTGACGCTGGGGTGGTGCCACTGCACTGCAGCCTGGGCAATGGAGTGAGATTCCAACTCAAAAAAAAAAATTAATAATCATCTAATGACCCAATTAAGATACAAATTTCCTGAGGTAGAAGGATCGCCTGAGCCCAGCAGGTTGAGGCTGCAGTGACTGTGAGCATGCCAGTGCACTCCAGCCTGGGCGACTAAGGATGAGACTCCAACACACACACATACCAAAAAAGGCCAGGCTTGGTGGCTCAGCCAGTAATCCCAGCACTTTGGGAGGCCGAGGTGAGTAGACTGCCTGAGCCTGCGGCCTCAAGACCAGCCCAGGCAACTTGGGGAGATCTCTCCACAACAAAAATAATTAGCCGGGCGTAGTAGCGCATGCCTGTATGTCCAGCTATTTGGAAGGTGGAGGCGGAGGGATCGCTGGAGCCCAGCAGGTCGAGGCTGCGGTGGCCGCGAGCAGCCACTGAACTCTAGTCTGGGTGACAGAGTGAGACTCCAACTCAAAAAAAAAAAAGATACAAATTTCCCCAAAATGCCTTTTACAGCTTATTTGTTCAAATCAGTATTTAATCAATACAATGTTTCAATATAATGGTATTTGGGTATATGTCTTTTGAGTATTTTTTAGGTAAAAGAGTGCCACCCTTATTCCCCCTTTTTGCTAACACTGACTTTTTGAAAAGCCACCATCATCCCTTAAATCATCCTCTGTAGCCGGGTGTGGCGATGAGCGCCTGTAGTTCCGGCTACTTGGAAGTGCTGGGATTACAGGCTGAACCACCGAGCCTGGCCCAGGCCATGTTTTCTTAAGCCTTGGCACCCTCCCCTACCTTGAGGAAGTGAATCTCTCCCCCCATTTACTTTCTAAATAAACTATATATCTAACTCAAAAAAAAAAAAAAAGAAAGAAAGAAAGCCTGTAATCCCAGCACTTTGGAAGGCCGAGGGGATTGCCTGAGCTCATGGGTTTGAGAACAGCCTGGGTAACTTGGAGAGACCATCTCTACAATTTACAAAAAAAAAAAAAAGCAGGGCTCAGTGGCTCAGCCTGTAATCCCGTGCTTTGGGAGGCCGAGATGAGTGAATTGCCTGACCCCGCGGGTTCGAGACCCGCTCGGGCAACTTGGCGAGAACTCGTCTCTACAATAAACCAAAAATTAGCTGAGTACGGTAGCACGCACCTGTAGTTCCAGCTACTTGGGAGGCTGAGGCAGAAGGATCGCCAGAACCCAGCAGGTCGAGGCTGCGGTGGCTGAGAGCGTGCCCCTGCACTCCAGTCTGGGTGACAGAGTGAGACTCCAACTCAAAAAAAAAAGAAAAAAAAAAAACAAGCAAAAAAACTGCATTCATTACTATACCAAAATAGCACCTGTTACCCATCATGTTACCCAAGCATGTTTTGCACAACGATTCTTGGTCAAATGCTATGCTAAGAGCCAGGAGTACCAAGATAAATAAGGCTCAGATCTTGCTTCCACAGAGTACAGGTCCAAAGGGTGATTTAAATATTTAAACCCATACACGCAATGCAATATTAGAAGCACTGCAGCCAAAATCTGTTCAGTATACATTAGAGCACAAGGAAAATGTTCTACTGGTCAATTCTGATGTGGAGTGGGGAGGAGCAACGCGGAAATGCAAGTCAAAGTGCTGTGGAAACTGCAAAGCACTATGGAAACCACTTTATTGTGGCCTGTTTTTGTGCCTCAGGGAAGTCATTTAAACTTTCTGAGCCTTGTTTTCCTCCAGCGAGAATAATATGGATGATTTTGGATGATTTTGACCTGTTCGCTCTAGCTCAAAGCACTGTTGTGAAAGGGAAATGTTCATTCAACAAATATACCAAATTGTTAGCATAGTCCGGTTTTGGATGAGATTATGAGTGACTATTATTTTGTTTTCAATTTTCTGTTATTACTCAGTTTTTATTTTATTTTATTTATTATTATTATTTTTATGAATCAGTCTCACTCTGTTGTCCAGGTTGGAGTGCAGTGGTACGCTCATGGCCACCCCAGCATTGACCGGCTGAGCTCAAGCGATCCTTCTGCCTCAGGCTCCCAAGTAGCTAGAACTACAGGCGTGCCACCACGCCTGGCTAATTTTTGATTTATTGTAGAGATGAGGTCTTGCCAAGTTGCCCGGGCTGGTCTCGAACCCACAGGCTCAGGCAATCCTCTCACCTCGGCCTTCCAAAGTGCTGGGATTACAGGCAGAGTCACTGAGCCCGGCCTCAATTTTTAATATAATGAACAGGTATTACTTTATAAGCAGTACAAAATTTTTATTTTATTTTAAATTTTGCCTTTGCTGCCAAACTCCTTGAACTAGTAGTGGTCTATACTAGTCCACTCTGCTTCCTCCCCATCCACTGAATCTAACCATTGTAACTGGCTTCTACTCCCTCATCCAAAGGTCTCTAATAACCTCCCACTTGCCAAGACCGATGACCTCTTCTCAACTTATTTCCGACTTATTCCTCTACAGCACAACTTCCTTGTTTTTTTTTTTTTTGTTGTTTGTTTTTTTTAAGTCGGAGTCTCACTCTGTGCTGGAGTACAGTGCTAAGCTCACAGCCTATATCTACTGGGCTCAGGCAATCCCTCCACTTCAGGCTTCCAAGTAACTGGAACTACAGGTGTGCACCACCACACTTGGTTAATTTTTTTAAAAATTTATTGTAGAAACGAGGTTTTGCTAGGTTGCCCAGGTTGGCCTCAAACTCCTGGGCTTAGGCAATCCTTTCACCTCTACCTCTCAAAGTGCTGGGATTACAGATGTAAGCAACTGCACCTGGCAGCTCCCTAAAATTTTTGAAAATAATCTTTAAAATTATAAAAATAGCTGGGTGCGGTGGCTCAACTTATAATCCCAGCACTTTGGGAGGCCAAGGCAGGAGGATTGCCTGAGTCCAGGGGTTCAAGACCAGCCTGGCAACTTGGTGAGACTTCATCTCTACAACAAATAAAAAAATTAGCCGGATGTGGTAGCACGCCCGTGTAATTCTAGCTACTTGGGAGCCTGAGGCAGAAGGATCCCCTGAGCCTCAGAGGGATCCCCTATTTTGACATATTCCCTGCTAGTCTTTTTTCTTAAGTATATTTTTACATTATTATGGCATAAATGTATATTCAGTTTTGGATTCGACACCTCCCTGAAACTCTCTTGATTTCCATAAAGCAATTCTTTCTTGGATTTTTCATAATTTATCCATCTCACAAACTCAAAAACAGACACCTGTGTTCATCTGATTAAATCAGTTCCAAGAAAGTGACTGCTACACTAATGTGCAAAAAAGTGTCCTAAAGTGTTGGCTTAAATGCAGATGCCTGGACTGCAGTTTACAAGGATCCTATTTCATTAGGTTTTGTTTGGGTTCAAGATCCTACATTTCTTACTTTCTATAGCTATGGCCCAGAGACCCTACTAAGAAACTTGCTACAGACACACTCTTCCACAGCGAGCAACTAACCAGCCAAGCAAAAACTAAGAAAAACCAGGAAACTCTAGTATTTTCTAATCACCAGATTTCCTAGAGGTGAAGTCTGAGAACCTGTATTTTCTAAGCCCTCTCGGTGATTCTGATGAACTATTGCCTCAACTACAACCACACTGCTCTATTTGTGTTTCCCAGCACACGTGGTTCACTTTCAAGCTTCAGAGTCCTTGTTTATGCCTTTCCCTTGGCCTGGATTTCCTTTCTTCCTCATGTTTATCCTTAATGTCCCGCTCAGATGTGGTCTCCCCTATAAAACTCACAGAGGTTCTCTTGTGTTCCCTCTATCTTCCTACTCACTCACAAATTAGATTTAGTCATATAAAAGTCTGTAAAAGTCTGTTTTAAGGCTGGGCAATGAGGTACTTGAAAGCAAGTATAGGGGCTATATTAGTTATCTATTCTTGAGTAACAAGTTACCCCCAAAACCTATTGACTTAAAACAATAAACATTTATTAGCTCATAACATCTATTGCTCAGGAATTCAGAAACAGCTTAGCTGGGTGGTTGAGGCTCAAAGTCTCTCATGAAGTTGCAGTCAACATATAGGCCAAGGCTGTAGTCATCTGAAGGTTTAGGGCTGGAAAATCCATTTTCTTTTTTTTTTTTTTTTTTTTTGAGTTGGAGTCTCACTCTGTCACCCAGACCGGAGTGCAGTGGCCGCTCCCGGCCGCTGCAGCCTCGACCTGCTGGGCTCCGGCGATCCTTCCACCTCAGCCTTCCAAGTAGCAGGAACTACAGGCACGCACTACCACACCCAGCTAATTTTTTTGATTTATTGTAGTGATGAGGTCTCGCCTGCCCAGATCCATTTTCAAGATGACTCACTCAAATGGCTTGCAAGTTGGTACAAGCTGTTAGCAGAAGGTCTCAAATCTTCTTCATGAGGATCTCTTCATGAGGCTGCTGACAACATAGCAGCTGACTTCCTTCAGAGCAAATAATGTAGAAGAGAACATGATGAAAGCTTTAAAGTCTTTTATGACCTAGCCCTGAAGGTCACACACCATCACTTCTGCAGTATTCTATTGGTCATGTAGATCAGCCATGATTCAACATAAGAGAAGACTGTTTGAGGATGTAAATGCAGTCATGTGCTGCATAACGACGTTTCAGTCAACAATGGACCACATATGAGCACATCTTATGGTTGTACTCTCATAAGATTATAATATCGAGCCGGGCTCGGTGGCTCAGCCTGTGATCCCGCGCCTTTGGGAGGCTGAGGTAAGTGGATTGCCTGAACCCGCGGGTTCGAGACCCGCCTGGGCAGCGAGACCTCATCTCTACAATAAATCAAAAAATCAGCCGGGCATGGTAGCACATGCCTGTAATTCCGGCTACTTGAAAGGCTAAGGCGGAAGGATTGCCTGGAGCCCAGAAGGCGAAGCTGCGGTGGCCGGGAGCAGCCACTGCACTCCAGTCTGGGCGACAGAGTGAGACTCTGACCCAAAAAAAAAAAAAAAAAAAAGATTATAATATCGTATTTTTACTGTACCTTTTCTATGTTTTGACACACAAATACTAACCACTGTATTACAATTGCCTACAGTATTCAGTACAGTAACATGTTGTACAGATTTGTGGCCTAAGAGTAATAGGTGATACCATATAATCTAGGTAGATTTGTGTAAGTATATTTTATGACTTCAAACTATGACAAAATCATCTATGGATACGAGTCTTAGAACATACCCCTTTCATTAAGTAACATATGACTGTGTCAGAAGATCATTTGGGGCCATCTTGGAGGCTGGCTGCCACAATGCATATTTGTTCTTGTATCTTTACCCCTTTCCCTGTGTGAGAAACACATTTCATATTGTACAACTGGCACTAAACCCTTCTCATCTGAGGTGTAAGCAGGTTATCTGAGCCTGGCCAATCTGAATGATCCATTCCTCTAGTCAGGGTGGTCAATCAAATGAGCATATGATCAAGTAGAGTTGATCAGAATCTTCCTTGACTTTTGACAAATGAATTTTTAGAGACAGATGGTCTCCATTCCTCTACTACTTTGAGCTCTAAGAATGATCTAAGCTGAGCTTCTTATAGCTATTTGTTCAGATTATATTGGAGGAAGCTATCTTTAATAAGAGAAAATAAGGCTAGTACACAAAAAGGCAAAGATGAGGAGAAATAAAAAAAGAAAAGGGAGACAGGTACAGTGGCTCAAGCCTGTAATCCCAGCACTTGGGAGACCGAGGCGAGAGGATTGTCTGAGCCCAGGGGTTTGAGACCAGCCTGGGCAATTTGGCGAGACCTGTCTCTACAATAAATAAAAAAATTAATTGAACATGGCAGCATGCGCCTATAGTTCCAGCTACTTGGAAGGCTGAGGCAGAAGGATTAGCAGTGGCCGTGAGTGTGCCACTGCACTCCAGCCTGGGCAATAGAGTGAGATTCTAACTCAAAAAAAAAGAAAACAGAAAGAAAAGGGAGTCCTAATGAAATAACTTGAATCCCCTTGACCTAGTCATGCCTGAAATTTACACTCAGACTTTTCAGTTACACGAGACAATAAATTTCCTTTTTTGTTTAAGCTATTTTCATTTGGGCTACTATCACCTGCAACCAAAACAGCTCCCTCAAATTAGCAGGGTCTATGTCCTATTTCTCTTGAACTTCTAGCATTGGGTTCAATTCCTAATACTCAATTCAAGTTTTTTTGTTTTTGTTTGTTTGTTTGAGTTGGAGTCTCACTCCATTGCCCAGGCTGGAGAGCAGTGGCACGCTCACAGCCACCGCAGCCTTGACCTGCTAGGCTCAGGCAGTCCTTCTGTCTCAGCCTTCCAAGTGGCATGCAACCACACTTGGCTAATTTTTGATTTATTGTAGAGGTCTTGCCAAGTTGCTCGGGCTGGTCTCGAACTGGTGGTATCAGGCAATCCACTTGCCTCAGCCTCTCAAAGTGCTGGGATTACAGGATGAGCTACTGAGCCCGGCCTCAAGTTTGATGAATACATTAATTATTACATTTTTCCATAAAAGAAATATGATATGTATAAACATTTGGGATTTTTCTTTTTTTTTGAGTTGGAGTCTCACTCTATCGCCCAGACTGGAGTGCAGTGGCCACTCCCGGCCACCGCAGCCTCAACCTGAGGGGCTCTGGCGATCCTTCCACCTCAGCCTTCCAAGTAGCCGGAATTACAGGCACGCGCTACCATGCCCGGCTGATTTTTGATTTATTGTAGAGATCTCGCCAAGTTGCCCATGCGGGTCTCGAACCCTCAGGCTCAGGCAATTCACTCACCTCAGCCTCCCAAAGGCACGGGATTACAGGCTGAGCCACCAAGCCTGGCTGGGATTTTTTAAAAAGAATTGGCAATTTATGAAGTAACTAACAATTATAAGAACTTAACTGGGTGCGGTGACTCATTCCTGTAGTACCAACACTTTGGGAGGCTGAGATGGGAGAATTGCTTGAGCCCAGGAGTTCAAGACCAACCTGGGCAACATGGTGAAACCTCATCTGTATTTAAAAAAAAAAGAAAAAGAAAGAACGAACGCTAAAAAATCTTAAAACCAAAAGTTTTGAGATCTGGCATCCCCCAAAACCGCTGTGTTAATCTGCTGTGCTCAGGGTTAGTTTCCAGTGTGATGTGGTTGAATGAGTTGCTCACCAGGATTCTGAGTATACACAGAGCTAGGATGAGAAAACAGGACTGCTGCTGATGAGCACTATGTTGCCTTGGTGACAGAAAAATGGGAAAGGGTCCTGAGTGGACCTCCAAACACTCGTTTATACAATATGCGGGTAAAATCCTGTTGCAGGAATTAAAGTGAGCAAAATGGTTTTTAAAAAAATCCATAGAATGATGGTCATGGACTGGTCGTTTATGTCCCCTCTAAAAACCATGCCCAGAGAGGAACTCACAAAATAAAGACACAAGATCAGATTTACAGTTGCAGGTGAAGAGTTCACCAAATGACTCTGCTTGTAATCAGATTATCCCAACTCTTGCCCTCACGGAGGGACTGAAAGGAACAAAGAGAAACATAAATGTTTTGCTGCAACTTAGATCAGAAACTTCACATGTGAATGGTTGTCCTAGGGTAGGATATGATAGGGAGATATAAAAGGAAGAAAGTCAGATATGGAAAATGGAGAAGTTGTCTGCCTTTCTCTTTAAAGCCTCTTAAAACTCGTCAGCTTTGTTGTGTCTAGGAAAACTTATACACATCATCAACCAAGTGACAGACCTTTATTTTTAATTCATAATAGAAGCCTACTGTCCAAATGATGCTTGACAGAAAAAAATCTCTTTTGGGTAAGGGCCTTTGCTGAACCCAAGGAAAACCTCAGAATTCCTTTGTTTTCCCCTGGGCTCTTACAGCAAGTCAGATTTTCTTTAACCCTGTAAATTCCTGTTGTGGCTTCTAGTCAGACATCAACTGCTATTTTGAAAGGAAATTATGGTAGCTAGAGAAGGTATAAGCTTGGATTCCAGAGTCAGACTGCCTAGACTCAAATCATCACTTCTGCACTTACCTCATCTGTAAGATTTAGGACAAGTCACATATTGTACCTCAATTTCCTCATCAGTAAGATGGGGATAAGAATACAATAAGCTGGATGTAGTGGTGTGTGCCTGTAGTCACAACTATTTGGGAGGCTGAGATGGAAGGATCACTTGAGCTCAGAAATTCGAGGCCAAACTGGGCAACGTAAGACCCGGTTTCTGAAAAATTAAAATTAAAATAAGTAATATGATAATGTATCTTTCTAGAGATGTGACTTAGAACAGCCCCTGGCACAAGGTAAGCCCCTTATAATTTTTATATTATTATAGACAAAACCACATTTTTCTCTATGACTCTTCCTCGAATCCTTTGTCATTATATACGATATTTTTGTATGTAGATTTTTTTTCTCTACCTGGCCCTTTTTTTTTTTTATTAAATACATCTCATGGTATTTGTGGACCAAATGTTGTTAACTGGTTCAAGTCAATTTGGTGATACACAATTGTCAGTGTCATGGTAGGTTCTCTGCCAATTCAAGTTATTGGAGCCTGGGCATTGTGGCCCTCCATAGGGCCACTGGGTGATGTGATGAGATCCATGAAAGTTTAGTCTCAGACCTATCAACAAACAAGCCCAACAGTCTGTGTTGGATTTTGCATGTGACTCGGGTACATCAGAGGTGATACTATACCAAATCATCCTTGTAAACTCCGTAAGCTCCAGGCTCTCTGGCCAGAAACTTGTGTGAACCAGATTCCCCACAATGTCCTAGAGCTGGACCAGTGGATCAGTTATCCGAACACTGCATTAAGTGGCAGGCACAAGACTAAACAAACACCAGGCCTGGAGTACCATTCTGGTACCAAAATGTATACGCCATCCATGTAAGGGTGAGGCGCCTTGGTGGCACACATATCTCAAAAACTATGCATTTTACCAATAAAGAGTTACTTCTACCATCTCTTATGCTAAATAATAAATTCTCTAGTGCTGATGCAAAAAGGAAGAGTTGAAGGAGCTGTAATAACCATAGATTCCAAGTCCAAGGTCCTGATTAGTGCCCTTAAATGCTAACAAACCACCCCCTGGAGTGTGTATTCCCCATTAGACTACTTTAGATGTTCATTAACATCTCCTAGGACGAATATTAAAACTACCTTTTAAAGCACACATGCATATCTTGCTGTCTAAGCTGAAGTATTTAAATTATGACAATAATTGCTTAATGTCAGTAAAATCTTCAAACCACAACTTGATTGTTTTCTTTTTTTTTTAGGTGACAGTCTACCTATTGACTCTGATTTTTAAAGATGTTCATAGGTCCCTCATTAAAAGTGAATAATTAAAATAACATCAGCTGACACAATGCTCTGTTTGCAAGGAAACTTCATAGCTCTTGATTTTATAATTGCTGAAAAATGTATTTTCAGACGCGTGGGTGGGTTGTGAGTGATTCTCCATGTGACTCAGGCACATCAGAGGTGACACTAACTAGAGTGCTTAAATACAAGGGTTATCAGTGGGAAACGGTCCTCAAAGTAGATTTTTGATGAAGCAAGTGGAATTTCAGAATTTAAATGCTAAAGCATTGACACGGGAAATCTTTTTAATTTGTGCTGGCTATAGAAAACAAATATTTGGTTTATGGTACAAAAGCTGTGCAGCCAATGCTAAGCCAGAGTTTGTGGGCATGTTTATTTAGGACACACCTCACCCCTTTGCTTTTGAAATTGAACTAAAAGTAGGTCACAGTAGGCAAAATATCAGAAGAAAAATATAGATACTTATTTTTAGTGTCCTTGATGGTACATAAGTTTGGCTCTAGTTAATTGCAAGGAGGATAGGAGGAGGACACGGATTTTTTTACAGGGTAGGAAAGATTCAGAAGAGCAATCTAGTTTTAAGTGAATAGTGTATCATTAAAAATTTAAACCAAAGTTTTTTGTTCTTATTTTTTGTCCTTGTATTGTTAGGGGAAATGACGAAACCCTATGATCACTGAGGAGTTAGCAGTTCATTGCCGTGTTAGCACAAAACTGTTTAGCCTCTCCCAGCTTCTTCTTGTGGAATTCTTGCTTTACTCTGGGCAGTGGGTTCCCTTGGTATCATAATGATGTGTCCATCCAATTCCATAACTTCCCAATCCCATTTCTAATGCTCAGTCCCATTCATGTGTAAACCTCAGTCACAAAAACAAAATGTCATTGTCGGAAGCTTCAAAGTACTCTCCTCTCCCCACCCAATCATCCCAGCACAAACCAGTCCAGTGGGGGTAGGGATGCGAGAGGACCACATGAGGTTTAGAAGATGGAAGGAAAGTCAGGATCTCTTGACTTGACTCCTCTAGATGGAGGGGAGGGAATGAGTGCTATCACCAAGGTTGCTGCTGCCTCTACAATTCCAAAAGAATCTTCTTGCCCCTGTGGCTGCCTATTTGTTGATATTTGGGGTCACATGTCCTGACACTCCCTTGACATGGGATTTCTGGCTCAGCTTCTTCTCCCTCTCAGCACAGGCTGCCCCTCTACCCAAATGATTCCCTTGGATGTGGTACTGGCAAGATGGCTCCAACCCAGCTGCTTTGTCTGTTTCACTTAAAGGAAATTCAATCCTTGCGGTGCAAATGGCACAAATACAGTCTGGAGCCTAATTAAGAGTGAATTAGAGCATTTTGTAGGAGACAAGGGGAATGACAGAAAACAATCTATCATTCACTCAAAAGGAATGCACCATTCCTGAAACCATTGCAGGAATGCAGAGGATAGAGAAAGCTCCTAATCCATCTCCTAATTCCAAATATTATTGCAATGACTTGTACACAGATAGAAAACACATTAGAAGCTTTAACTGAAAAGAACAGATACTATGTTTGTTTTTAGTCAATAGGTAGAGAAGGATTCTATTTAAGGCACACCCCTCCCATTTCCCACTTAAGGTGGAGATTGATACCTCCTCAGCTCCTCTCCAGTGCTCTGAAACTTTCCCTGATATGGCTCAGTCCAGATATAATGCTCCTAAGGAAATATCTTTGTCACTGAAAATAACCCGTTTCGATGTCTTCTTCCTGAGGTTTGATCCAAACATCCTTGTGTACTCACACTCAGTAGACATAATTGGTCAGCTCCATCTTCCCAGCTCCCATGCTTTCTGTACCCCTTGGAGAATCAAGAGACAACTCTGGGACTCAATCAACAGACTATTTTTTTTTTTACTTTAAATTATGAAGCCAGGCTCAGTGGCTCAGCCTATAATCCCGCACCTTTGGGAGGTTGAGGTAAGTGGATTGCCTGAGCCCGTGGGTTCGAGACCTGCCTGGGCAGCGAGACCTCATCTCTACAATAAATCAAAAAATCAGCTGGGCGTGGTAGCGCATGCCTGTAATTCCGGCTACTTGGAAGGCTGAGGTGGAAGGATCGCTGGAGCCTAGCAGGCCGAGGCTGCAGTGGCCGGGAGCAGCCACTGCACTCCAGTCTGGGCGACAGAGTGAGACTCCAATTCAAAAAAAAATTATGAAACTTTCCAAACATCAACAAAAGTAGAGAAAATAGCACAATAAACTGGTATATACCTACCATCCAACTCAACAGTTATCAACTCATTCTTATTTCATCTATGTCCCTGCTACTCCCTTTCAATAACTCTTTTTGTTGTTTTAGATATAACTGCAGGCTGGGTGTGGTGGCTCAGCCTGTAATTCCGGCACTTTGGGAACCCGGGAGTTTAAAACCAGCCTGGGCAACTTGGTGAAACTTCGTCTCTACAATAAATAACAAAAACTAGCCAGGTGTGGTGGCGTGTGTCTGTAGTTCCAGCTACTTGGAAGACTGAGGAAGGATCGCTGGAGCCCAGCAGGTTGAGGCTGCGGTGGTTGTGAGCATGCCACTGCACTCCAGCCTGGGCGACAAGAGTGAGACTCCAACTCAAAAAAATAAATAAATAAATATAACTGCAATACCATCAACACACCTAAAAAATTAATAGCAATTTCTTTTTGAGTGTGAGCAACTTCTTAATTATCAAATATCCACCACATATTCAAATTTCTCCAATTGTCTCATAAGTCAGGATCCTAACAAGATCTATATGTTGTATTTGAAACAGTACTTGTATGAATCAGAGTACATTATGTTATGCTGCAGTAGCAGTCAACTCTAAAATCAGAGTGGCCAGATTTATTTCCTGCTCATGTGAATTTCCATTGTGAGTCAGCTCTTGTATCCTCTTCATGCCTGGCCACAGGCTAAAGAAACAGTCACTGTTTGGGATATGCCTACTTCCTGGCAGATGGAAGCGAGGCATGGTTGAAACACACGATAACTTTTAAAACTTCTGCTCGGAAGTAGCAACCATCACATCTGCTTACACTTCACTGGTCAAAGTGAATCACGTGGTCAAAGCTGATGTCAGTGGAGAGAAGGGAAGTACAATGCTCCCACTAGAGAGGGCAGATATTATTGGGAATAACACAACCAATCACACTTTTTAAGTTATAGGTTCCCTTCCTCATGTGTTTTTTAAAAAAATTATTAGAGCCGGGCTTGGTGGCTCAGCCTGTAATCCTGCGCCTTTGGTAGGCTGAGGTGAGTGGATTGCCTGAGCCCGCGGGTTCGAGACCCGCCTGGGCAGCGAGAACTCATCTCTACAATAAATCAAAAAAATCAGCCGGGCGTGGTAGCACATGCCTGTAATTCCGGCTACTGGGAAGGCTGAGGCGGAAGGATCGCCGGAGCCCAGCAGGTGGTAGCGCATGCCTGTAATTCCAGCTACTCGGAAGGCTGAGGCGGAAGGGTCTCCGGAGCCCAGCAGGTCGAGGTTGCGGTGGCCAGGAGCGGCCACTGCACTCCAGTCTGGGTGACAGAGTGAGACTCCAACTCAAAAAATAAAAATAAATAAATAATAAATAAATAAAATAAAAAAGGGAGAGACAATCTTTAAGGAAAAATACTAACTCATCATTTACTAGGCCTAGAAGGAATAATACATATTTCAAAAAATATGTAAGAAACTCTTTCAATGGCCAGTAGTAGTGACTTCATATATAAGGAAACAGAAAATACATATATAAAATATTTACTCTTGGTGATATAAAACATAAGATATTACCAGTCATTGATCATTATTAAGTTTTTCAGACTGAATATTACCCACTTGTCTCTGACTTGCAGAGGAGGAGACTACAGAAGGGCACTTTTTTTTTTTGAGTTGGGATCTCATTCTGTCACCCGGGCTGGAGTGCAGTGGCACGCTCACGGCCACCGCAGCCTCGACCTGCTGGGCTCAGGTGATCCTTCTGCCTCAGTCTTCCAAGTAGCTGGAACTATAGGTGCGCACTACAACACCTGGCTAATTTTTTATTTATTGTAGAGATGTGGTCTTGCCAAGTTGCCCGGGCTGGTCTGAAACCTGCAGGCTCAGGTAATCTACTCACCTCGGCCTCCCAAAGTGCTGGGATTATAGGGTGAGCCATCAAGCCTGGCTGGCACTTCTTTCTGTTGCACAAATGTTTATGCTTGTGTTAACAAAGGACAAAGAATCCCTTTCTAATTTTTTTCCCTTAGAGAACCAGTACTTCAACTTGAAGTATTGACTAAAGTAATTCCAGTAGTTAAGACATCAGTTAAAGAAGTTAAATATTTATATCTGCTTCTTTCCCATCACCTCCATCGCTTTTCTTTGGGTTGCACCCATTAGAACTTTAGTATTTGTCTGTTGCTCACATAATTTCTTCTCTTCTACCCAATTATTTTATGTCTGCACTCTTTGGACAAACCCAACAAATCAGTCTAGCCAGGCTGCAGGGTAAGGACTTCCTAGAAAAATTCCATTGGCTTAATGACTTCCCCTGTTCATAGTTATATTTAATTCCTGTTGAGCTAATGGTACCAGGGGACTGATGTCTGCATCCTGTAGCAAATATTCCCATCATTTCTTCCTCTCCACTTAAAAACATTTTTTACTCCTTAACTAAAGAGTCCTAGAGTTCTTTGTGTATTATATGTGCTGTTTTATGGATTTTATCCATGTCCCAGATTTTGTTTAAAGTGAGTATTAATCTTGCCTGTAATATAAACCAAACATCTGCAATTTTCTATATGTTATAATACCATCAAGGGAGGAAGGAATGTAAGAGAAGAAAAGGGAAAAGTCTTAAAAAGTGAATGTTAGGGTAAGACAAAGAAACCTAGACTTAGACCAACTGTCTGAAAAGTTAAAGTAATTGTTCTCCTTGAATTACATCGCCATTCCAGTCACGGTCATTGCTGCTAACCACCCAAGTAGTATACAAAATGCTGTCAACCTGTTCTTGTTCATTTTTCGCATCCAGGCTTAATTAGTGTTCAGACAGGAACTTGACACCTACTTGACACACTTCATATGTGTTAGTAAAACAATTCTCCCCAACTTCTCCCTTTGCTGATATAAAGTATCCACTATAACTTTTTCAAAACAAAGTCAAGAGCTACCCCATTTCCATTATGGAAAGCAGGGCTTTTGCGCACTGTTTTATGGCCTCATTTGGATTGTAGTGGACAAGTAGGGTGGGATAAATCCAAATAAACTGGCTCTGAAATTCCCATGGTTGTGTGGATTTATTTGGCCCTTTGATGTCTTTTTTGCTTCTCTGTTGGAATGTTTCAAATATGCACTTAAGTCACCCATAGAAAAGGCTGCTAATGTAAATGGACGTGTGTTTAGAATGGGTTGTCATCTTAACCTTCCTAGAGAGTCAAAAACCATAAAAACACAAAGGGTCAATTGGAATTACCTCTTCTGTTTCTTCTTTTAAATATGAGAGGTTGCAGAGTTCAGACTCTCCTTTCCTTCGCTTTGCTTTATTTATTCAGGTGATTTAAATTTTGGCTAACAAGGAGTTGACCCTCAACTTTAGGACATTCCTCTTGAAATTAAGTTTTGACTTCCATTTCTAACTGATTATTGTAAGAGTACTATTTGTCTTTGACACGCCATCTTCATAGTGATTTCCATGTTTTAAAAAAAATCTATAGGAACAGAAGTTTGTAATCAGAAGTACTTGAAATATTGTAAATGCTGTTTTCAAGTTTAAAATTTTTTAACAAAAAAACTTTATCATAAAAATACAAAAGAAAAAGGAAAGATTGAGAAGCAAAGGAAAAAATCATCAATAATTTATAACTCACACACAAATACTGCTAAAATAGACCTAATCAGAGGTAAGATGGGGTGTTGACCTATCCAAGCACATCCAGGTTGGTATGTTGAAGGCAGTCCAATGGTACTGTAAAGTTTACAGACTGTCTTTTACGTGGAACATTATATCACAGTATTTTTATTTACAGTCTTCATAAAAGACAGAATTATATTCCTTCAGGTTTATCATTTTTTTTAGAATGTACTTAGAGAAATCAAAATCTAGTTATATTACGTTAACATCTTACCATTAGCTATGTAGCAGAAATAAGTCACATTGTAGAAACTATCTTAAAAGCTTAAAGGATCATCCTTTCCTTGCTAAAAATTACATCTCTTGTAGAAGCAGGTCAATGGTATGCAGCCATGCTCTGTTTGAGACATCTAGATAGAATCAGTTCCTCTGGAGTGCTTGAGTGCATACTTCACTTCAAAATGTGAATACCTGTTAGAATTATTATATAATATATATATATATAAAATTCTCTAAATGAACTTCTAAAATTACAAACACTCTTTAGGGATTAAAGGTAAAAAGTATAGAATAGTGAAGAGAGTCCTTTAAAGCAATCAGGTATCATCCTGGGTAATAGGAGACATTCTGAAGTGATCACTTGAGGGTTTCTGAGGAACAGAAAGAGTATAGTGCTATCTCAGTTTTACAGTCTGCCTCACTCTGCATTCCTAGTGTCTTCTTGTCCACAAGCTCACTGTAGTCATTTTTGTTTCACTGTAGTGATCAATTTTAAATCCTTGGGTACGTTAGTGCAGTTGGTTACCTCGCTGTACTAATGAGGTCAAGGAAAGATGACCTCATTGGTGGTCACACTTGGGCTTTGTGGAGAGAAGTATTTCTGACAATAAACTCTTTCCTCCTCTCTCTGTCTTCCTATTTCCTCCACCCCCTAAGAGTGTCAGGAGGCCAGGGGAACATGAAAAAAGCATAGGTTTTGGAAACAGATAAAAATGAAATCAGGTCGGGTTAGGTGGCTCAGCCTGTAACCCAGCACTTTGGGAGGCAGAGGTGAGAGGACTGCCTGAGCCTGCGGGTTTGAGACCAGCCCAGGCTACTTGGTGAGACCTGTCTCTACAATAAATCAAAAATGAGCTGGGCGTGGTAGCACGCACCTGTAGTTCCGGCTACATGGAAGACTGAGGCGGAAAGATCACCGGAACTCAGCAGGTTGACACTGGGGTGGCTGTGAGTGTGCCACGAGTGCCTATTATTTACCAACTGTGTGTCATGTCACTTAGGTTATCCAATTCTAACATATTTTCATAGTGTTTAACTCCTATTTTCAGATGAAAAATCTGAGGCTTAAGCAGGTTAAGTAATTTGTCCAAGGGTCTCTTTTATTTATTTATTTTGAGTTGAAGTCTCACTCTATTGCCCAGGCTGGAGTGCAGTGGCACACTCACGGCCACCCCAGCGTCGACCTGCTGGGCTCCCATGATTCTTTCACCTCAGCCTTCCATGTAGCCAGAACCAGAGGCCACTGAGCCTGGCCAACTACACATACTGAAGTTGCCAGAGCAAGACCCTTTTTTCTTTTTGACATGGTTCGAGATGATGGCTGCTCTTTCAGCTGGAGTTCCATGGCTATAATGAGGAGTGTGTCCCTGCTGACCCACAAAGAACAAGTGAAATAAGCAAGTAACAAATTTGTTATTTTCTGCCATTTAGAGTTTGGTGGTAGTGTCCTTGTGCATAATCCAACCTGTCCTGTTGCTTTCCTCCACTTGGACAACCAATTGTAAAAACTGAGTTGAGGCCAGGCTCAGTGATTCAGCCTGTAATCCCAGCACTATGGTAGGCCGAGGCAAGTGGATTGCCTGAGCCCGTGGGCAACTTGGTGAGACCTCATCTCTACAATAAATAGAAAATTAGCCGGGCGTGGTACAATGTGCCTGTAATTCCTGCTACTGGAAGGCTGAGGCGGAAGGATCGCGGGAACCTAGCAGGTCGAGGCTGCAGTGGCTGTGAGCGTGCCACTGCACTCCAGCCTGGGTGACGGAGCAAGAATCCAACTCAAAACAGCAACAACAAAAATACGGAGTAGAAAATTATTTAATTAGTGATTCGAGGAGACCTCTGATAGATTCTCTGATCTTACCCTGGTCATATGCTGAAGTCACATGTCCACATTGAAGTTGGAAATAGCTTTTCTGGTGCTGGGGATGAATCCATGCTTAAAGTAGAGTAGCTTCGGGAAGCAGACATGTGAGAGCAAGCTTTTTTTTGAGTCTGGGTTTCACTCAATCACCCAGGCTGGAGTCAAGTGGCACAATCATGGCTCACTGCAGCCTTGATCTCCTGGGTTCAGGTGATCCTTCTGTCTCATTCTCCCAAGTAGCTGAGACTACAGGTGCGTACTACCACACCTGACTACTTTTTTTTAATTTGGAGTCTCACTCTGTTGACCAGGCTGGAGTGCAGTGGCACGCTGGTGCCCACCACAGCCTCAACCTGCTGGGCTCAGGTGATCGTTCCTTCCGCTTCAGGCTTCCAAGTAGCTGGAACTACAGGCACGTACTACCACGTTGGCTAATATTTTTATTTATTGTAGAGACAAGGTCTTGCCAAGTTGCCTAGGCTGGTCTCGTACTCCTGGTCTCAGGCAATCCTCTCGCCTCAGCCTTCCAAAGTTCTGGGATTACAGGCTTGAGCCACCATGCCTGGCCTGACTGATTTTTTGATTTTTTGAAGAGATGAGATCTCGCTATTTTGCCTAGTCTGGTCCTGAACTCCTAGGCTCAAGCAATCTTTTCGTGTTGTCCTCCCAAAGTGCAGGGATTGCAGGTGTGAGCTGCTGTGCCCACCTGAGGGCAAGCTCTTTATGGTGGCATAAACTAACCACAGGGAAAATCTTGAGGAATCTTGTAGGGTATTTATGTATTTCAGATTTATGTATTCTTCGCACTCCCACCCCTAGTCTTCCTTAGAAAGCATTAATATTCCTGAATATCAAAGAAACGAATCCATCATATTCATAAGTAAAAATAAGTAAAGCATTTCTTAGAAATGAACATTTTTTTCCCAAGAAAAATTTAATTTTGGGAAAAAATACACATTAAGTTAAAATATTTAAAAGTTATATTTCACTCTCCATACATTTATAAGATTTATCAATAGAATTATCTCTTCCAGATGCAGTGGCTGACATCTATAATCCCAGCACTTTGCATGGCCAAGGTAGGAAGATCACTTGAAGCCTGGAACTTGAGACTAGTCTGGACAACATGGTGAAACCCTGTCTCTACAAAAATAAAATAATTAACTCCATGTAGTGGCACACATCTTTAGTCCTAGCAATTTGGAAGACTGAGGTGGGAGGATCACTTGAGGCCAGGAGTTCGAGGATACAGTGAGCTATGATTGTGCCACTGCACTCCAGCCTAGAGACAGAGCAAGACCTTGACCCTAAAAAAATAAAAAATAAAATTACCTCTTTAGAGGACTAGTTGAATGTAACCTAACAGCAATAAAACACTACACTAGGATGTCAAATTCTGTTGCAACACTATTACTATCATGACTCAATAATAAGAATGTTTACTAGCTCTAGTTGATAATTGATAATTTTATGCAATATTTACCATAGCTAACTTCCAGGACAATAATTGTGAATCTCTCTTAGTGCTCAGTGCAATAGCTGGATTATAATCATGATACCTGATACATGATAGAAAAATAAAAGGTAGCCTTTATTAGGCCAGGCACAGTGGCTTAGGCCTGTAATCCCAGTTTTTGGGAGGCTAAGGCGGGAGAATTGCATGAGCCCAGGAGTTTCAGACCAGTCTGGGCAACATAATGAGAACTTATCTCTAAAAAAAAAAAAAATAGCCGGGTTTGGTGGCATGCTCCTGTAATACCAGCTACTCTAGAGGCTGAAATGAAAGGATTGCCTGAGCCCAGGAGGTTAAGGCTGCAGCGAGCCATGAATGTGCCTCTGTACTCCCCAGCTAGGGTGACAAAGTGTGACCCTGACTCAAAAAATAAAACAAAAACCAAAATTTACCTTTATTAAATATTTATTATTGGCAGGCAGTACGCTGAGTGCTTAGGTCAGGACTGCAATTCAGCTACATGTAACAGAAACCCAATCCCAGTGACTTAGCCAAATGGAGTTCATTTTTTTCATTTAACAAGGAGTCTAGAGATAGGTAGTTAGTACTGGCACAGCTGCTTGAGAAAGTCCTCAGGGACCTAGGTTCCTCCTACCTTCCTGCTCTACCATCCTTAGCCTGTAGCTTTTGTCCTGTTAGTTACAAGATGGCAGCTTTCTTCCAGGTATCCCCATTCCAGACAGAAGGAAAAAGGAAGGGCAAAGAGCAAAATACACATGCCAGCTGGGTCTGTTCCTTTTTCATTAGAATCTGCCACTCTGCTGGATACCTCTCCTTGTAGAATCATATGATCATCATAGCTGTAAGGGAGTCTGTGGGTGGGAGTATTTTAACTGGGCACATAGCCACCCCAAACCAAATAGAAGGGCAGATTGAATCTTGAGTAGAAAACTGTGAATATCCTTGATTGAGCCTTAAGCGTATTATCTCAGATCTTTGCAATAAAATATGAAGTATTTGCTATTATTTCCTGTTTTTTTCCCCATCTTATACATTATGAAACTGAAACACAGAAGGCTTAAATAAATTAGCTAAGGTCACACAGAAGATAGGTGCAAAACTGGAATTTGAAGCTAGGCACCCTTTGAAAGAGTATTCTCAAGTAATTACAAAAGGCAAAAATGGAAAGTCGGTCAAGTTTAGTGATTAGTTCTGGGCACAGCCAAGGCCTCTTAGGCAATCTGCCAGCAGGTTGCTGTGGGAGGCAGTTATGATGTCATACCTTCCCTGCTGTAACCACACACTCTCAGACTCTAGATAGTCCTAAGGCAGCTGTGACAAGCATCTGTATTAGCTTGCTAGTGAGGCAGAGTTCATGAGTCCAAAAATCTTGGCCCATCAGTGGCTCTGGGCAGCCACATGGGTTGCAGGAGAGAGGCGAGTTAAAGGTGTGGCCTTTCCACTCTCTGGACTTGGGTGTGTGTTTCAGGGACCATAGAAGACGCAAGTCCAGGCTGAGCTTGGTGGCTCAGTCTGTAATCCCAGCACTTTGTGAGGAAGAGGTGAGTGGATTGCCTGAGCCCACAGGTTCGGGACCAACCTGGGAAACTTGGCAAGACCTTATAATAAATAAAAAATTAGTCAGGCGTGGTAGTCTGCGCCTATAGTTCTGGCTACTTGGAAGGCCGAGGCAGAAGGCTTGCTGGAGCCCAGCAGGTTGGTGCTGGGATGGCCATGAGTGTGCCACTGCCGGAGACTCCAACTCAAAAAAAAAAAAAAAAAAAAAAGACACAAGCTTAAGGAAAAAACAAAATAATTCTGAAGCAATAAATATTTGTAAAATTTTAAATAGTCATTAAAATGTCTGGTGGTAGGGGTGTTGTACTCACCATGTTATCTTTACTCATTGTTTTAGTTAACTTTAACAGTTCCTGGCCTGTAGTAAAATAGCAAAAAGAAGAAAGGCTCGGCTCAGGGCAGGCGAGCAGAGGCACTGGGAGCCAGCCAGTGTTCTCAGGTTGTAAAATAAAATCTCTAGACCCATCGGACACTGGCCTCTGGCCATGACAGTGATTAATGCCAGAATTGTAAAAAGAGCTGTGGTGGGAACAGTTGGGCAGGTTGTACCGTGTGTGTGTGTGTGTGTGTGTGTGTGTGTGTGTGTGTGTCTATGAGCTGGTTTTTTCCTTAAAGCAGCTTAATATGAAACAAATAATTTTCAGTTGTTTTGGAATCAAAAAGTAAAACTAAAGACTCATTTGCTTTTCTCTTTTAATTAAGAACTTAAGCAACTTTATGGAAGAAAAGAAGCCTGAGTAACATAAGTTCCAAACCAGTTGCATCACTCCAAGTCTACTCTGATCTTGGTTAATATACTTTAGTACATTTTTACACAGACGTGACTTGTGTAGTAGACATACAATTATACTTTTTTCACTTAACATTATTTCATATGAACATTTTAATACTTATTTGAAACATGTTTTTTGGATTTTCTTCCTAAACTCTGGAGTATTCTGTTACATTGATCAACTACGGTTTGCTTAATTATCCCCTTATTGTTGGGCATATGGGCTGTTTTCATAGTTTTGCTGTTATAAATGATGCTATTTCCAACATTTTGGCACAAATTCTTTCTCAGGATTATGTTCCCCAAAGTGGCATTATTTAGTCAATGTGTACATAGAGTTACTTATCTTTAACTGTGCTCTGACTTAATGTATCACCAGCAATGTAGAAACATACCTGCTTTTCCACATTGCTGAATGTGTGTGCTGTTTACCTGTTGTCTCTGAGCTTCACACCAACCCCTCTCTACTCTGCTTTATAATGCTGGGGCTAGAAAACAAAAACTATATTTCTCAGGCTCATTTCTAGCTGACTTCTTGTTGAGCTCCATCAAAAGAAGGTGCCAGAAGAAAATGAGAAAGTGGAAGGAGGGGAGAAGCCATAGTTTTCTTCCTTCATGCTTCTGGCAGACTCTGTAGAAGTGACTTCATTTCTGGATGCCCTCTCCCTGATGTTCCCAGAATCCTATTTGCACTCCCAGTGACACAGAAGTACAATCTTGTGCTATTGAAGTGCCGTCTCCTCCTTTTTGTTCCGCCAGCTGCTTCCTGTCTTTCTATCCTTATTAATCCCAGGGCTACCTACCTTTCCCTTTCTGACTGTTCAGTTCTCTTAATAATATAGTTTCCTGTTTTAAATGCCTTCTCTTTGAAATACCTAGCTTGGTTTCTAGTTTACTAACTACATCCTGATTTATAAGCTAGGTCTTACAATTCTAAGATATATTTTATGGGGTTAATGTGAATATGATGGTACTGGAAAGTTTTATTTTGCATTTTAAAAAATTGCTAGTGGACGTGGGTTTTTTAAAAAAACTGTGGGTTGGGCTCGGTGGCTCAGCCTGTAATCCCAGCACTTTGGGAGGCCGAGGTGAGAGGATTGCCTGAGCCCGCGGGTTCAAGACCCACCCGGGCAACTTGGCGAGACCTCATCTCTACGATAAATCAAAAATTAACTGAGTGTGGTAGCACGCGCCTGTAGTTCCAGCTACTTGGAAGGCTGAGGTGGAAGGATCGCAGGAGCCTAGCAGGTCAAGGCTGCGGTGGCCATGAGCATGCCACTGCCCTCCAACCTGGGTGACAGAGTGAGACTCCAACTCAAAAAAAAAAAAAAATTATCCAGGCATGGTGGCGCACGTCTGTAGTTCCAGCTACTTGGTAGGCTGAAGCAGAAGAATTGCCTGAACCTAGCAGGTCGAGGTTGCGGTGACTGTGGGTGTGCCAGTGCACTCCAGCCTGGGTGACGGGGAGACTCTGATTCAAAAAATAATAATAATAATTGGGTTTCATCTGAGCAGATCTAGTAGGCTAAAGAAGTAATTTTTTTTAAAAAATTGGGTTTCAGATGCTTTATTCCTTGTATCTATCTCTTATTAAGTAATTGTTCCAATCTTTTTAGGTGATATTTATTACAAGATGTTTTCGTTCTGGTCTTTTTTTTGCTTCATTTTGCTGATGGCTCTAATACAATTATAATTAGGCCTCTGTGTCATTTATGTTCAAAGAAAAAAAACCCTATTAGCTTCTTTTTTTTTTTCTTTAGCGTGAAAGTAGGATTTATTGAGAGGACAGAGAAGCTCCCGCAATGGGAGGGGACCTGAAGGGGTTGCCCCCCTATTAGCTTCTTATTGGGCCAAGATTCTCCCAATTAATTTCTCTTTGCCTGTCTGTTTTTTCCTCCCAATCCTTCATTTTCAATTTTCAATTCACCTATTATCCTGTTTTCTTCCCTTTCTTCTTGTTTTGTCATGAGTCCCAACATTTTTTAAAATTTTGGTAAACAGCTCCCCCAACTCGTTTTTTTACACTTCCAAAGAGCACCTAGATTATTTTTCTCCATATAGTTCATAATTTGAAGAATTTTTGTCTGTAACTTATATTTGTCAGTTGTGGTGGATATTTGTTGGTTTGCTTCTACCTAATCGGATATCCATTTGGGAACTTAACCTTTTACTGGTGTAGCCCACATACTTCAAGGCAAACTAACCACCTCCTCCCCCAATGACAGGAAATAGGCCCTCATTAACAGGCCAGTCAGCATGTTCCCTCTTCCCGCAACCCTACTGTCATTGGTTTAGAAGTGGACATTGGATCTCAGATGGTCCAATCAAGGTTAGAATGCTGGGATGGAATGTGTTCTCTCATACCAGATGTAAACAAGGAAGTACATAGCTTACTTGCAGTCGCCAACCGTATATTACATTAATAAGGAAAATCAATGTTATGATGGTGAAACTAATATACCTGAGCAGAGGATGGAAAGAAAACGAATCCTTTTCTGTCGCCCAGACTGGAGTGCAGTGGGCACTCCTCGACCTGCTGGGCTCCGGCGATCCTTCCGCCTCAGCCTTCCAAGTAGCCAGAACTACAGGTGCGCGCTACCACGCCTGGCTAATTTTTGATTCATTGTAGAGATGAGGTCTCGCTAAGTTGCCCAGGCGGGTCTTGAACCCATGGGCTCAGGCAATCCACTCACCTCAGCCTCCCGAGGTGCAGGATTACAGGCTGAGCCACCGAGCCCTGCTAGAAAACGAATCCTTGATGTCCTTGTTGAGTTGCTGAATTACCCAAATTTTGAAGCTTTCTCTACCTGTGGTCTTGTCACTTAAGTGAGCCAATAACACTCTGTTACTGGTTAAGCCCATCTGAGCTGAATTTTCTCTGATTGTACCCTTAACTGGCATATCAAGCCATACTGAATTGTTCTTATTAACATATGTAAATTTGAACATTTAATAAATAATTGTATAGCCTAGCATGGTGGCTTCACCTGTAATCCCAGCACTTTGGGAGACCAAGGAAGAAAGATGTGTTGAGGCCAGGAGTTTGAGACTAGCCTGGGCAACATAGCAAGACACTGTCTCTGTAAAAAATGTAAAAATTGTCTGGAAGTGGTGGTGGGCACCTGTAGTCCTAGCTACTTGAGAGGCTGCTATGGGGGAATTGCTTGAGCTGAGGAGTTCAAGGTTATTATCACTCCTCTGTGGTCTAACTTGGGTGACAGGGTGAGATATATCTCTCAAAAAAAGTAAAAAATAAAATATTAATAATTGTAATACTTGTTATCATTTATCTACTCTGTGCCATCATATCGCAAAGTGCTTAAAATTATTGTCATTAAAAGTATGTCAAGCTGGGCTCGGTGGCTCAGCCTGTAATCCTGCGCCTTTGGGAGGCTGAGGTGAGTGAATTGCCTGAGCCCGCGGGTTCAAGACCTGCCTAGGCAGCGAGACCTCATCTCTACAATAAATCAAAAAATCAGCTGGGCGTGGTAGCGCATGCCTGTAATTCCGGCTACTTGGAAGGCTGACGCGGAAGGATCGCCGGAGCCCAGCAGGTCGAGGCTGCGGTGGCTGGGAGTGGCCACTGCACTCCAGTCTGGGTGACAGAGTGAAACTCCAACTCAAAAAAAAAAAAAAAAGTATGTCAGTCACTGAGGGAGGGAGAAGGGCACAGAAGGACACACAGAAGCAGCACATCACAACAACAACTTTACATTTAATAATAGGCGCTCTTGCCTGGGCTCGGTGGCTCAGCCTGTAATTCCAGCACTTTAGGAGGCTGAGGCGAGTGGATTGTCTGAGCACAGGTTCAAGACCAGGCCAGGCAACGTGGCGAGACCGTGTCTATACAATAAAATAAAATAAAATAAATAGCCAGGTCTGGTAGTGCGCGTTGTAGTTCTGGTTATTTGGAAGGCTGAGGTGGAAGGATCACTGAGCCCAGCAGGTTGGCGCTGGGGTGGCCGTGAGTGTACCATTGCACTCCAGCCTAGATGAAGGAGTGAGACTCTAACTCTAAACAAACAAACAAACAAACAAACAAACAACTCTCATTCTTACAATGTCCTTTAGCTACTTCACTGCAGGGAACGTCTTTGGGAGAAAGAAAGGTCCTTCATACATAGCCTCCTACCTCCCACTGTCCTGCAGTTCCCTCTTACCATCTCTCCTCAGAAGCAAACACAAATTCCCCTCCTTGTCACTCAGAGCACTTGGCCCTTCTCTCTGATGTTTGGCCACTTGTCTCATACTCAGGACTACACAGTCTCACCTTTTAACCCAATAAATGTTTTCCCAGTAAAGATGGCTACTTTCCAGAGGTAAGAAGTCTGGTGACAACTGTTAACATAACTCTTTCACCTTGGGTTGCAAAGGGGTTAAATCACTTTGCTAAGGGCTCATAGCTAGGACATGGAAAACTGGGCTGCGACAGGGACAACTGGGCTGTGAATGCAAGTCCGTCTGTCTCTAAAGCACAGGCTTTTAAAAATTATACCATGGCAACTCTCAACAAGAACATTAAAGGATGCTGTGTGACTTCTGAGTCTAGGCTAGAAAAGGCCACATGGCTTTTGCTGTGGCTTTTGGGAATGTACTCTGGGAGCCTTCAGCTGGCATGTGAGAAGTTTGGCTATGCTGAGATTGCCATGTGGAAAAACCACAGGGAGACAGAGAGATAGAGATGCCCAAAGAGCACCACCCCCCACACCAGCTCCCAGCTCTTTAAATCTTTCTAGTCCAGCGAGATCCCATCCCAGCTACATTCTGACTGCAACTTCATGAGGTCCCCTGAGAGAGAACTGCCTAGCTTCCTTCCTTCCTTCCTTCCTTCCTTCCTTCCTTTCTTCCTCTTTCTCTTCCTTTCTCTCTCTCTATCTTCCTCTCTCTCTTTTTGACACAGTCTTGCTCTCTGTCAGGAAGTATTGCGGTGGCCCATCATAGTAACTTTGAACTCCTGGGTTCAAGTGAACCTCCTGCCTCAGCCTTCCAAGTAGCTAATTTACCACAGGTATGCACCACCACATTCAGTTGCTTAAAAACAAGATGTTTTTGTACAGATAGAGATCTTGCTATGTTGCCCAGACTGGTCTTGAACGCCTGGTCTCAAGTGATTCTTCGTCCTCCATCTCCCAAAGTGCTGGGATTTACAGGTGTGAGCCACCAACCCCAGTCTGTTACCCTTTTATGGCCATGCCTCCCTTTCTCCCCCATACACAGTCCCTGACTCCTGGCAAACACTAATCTGTCTTCACTTTCTATAATTTTATCATTTCAAGAAGGCTATTTCTGTGGATCCCATAGTATATAACCTTTTGGAATTGGCTTTTCATTCAGCAGAGTTCTCTGGTGACTCATACAAGTTGTGTACATCAGTAGCTCATTTCTTTGATTCTTCTGAGTCGAGGTTTCATTTTGTCATCCATGTTGGAGTGCAGTGGCACGATCATGGCTCATTGCAGCCTTGACCTCCTGGGCCCTGGGCTCCCTTATCCTTCTGCCTCAGACTCCTGAGTAGCTGAAACTATAGGCATGCACCACCACACCTGGCTAATTATTTTGTTTTTATGTAGAGACTAGGTCCCCAAAGTGCTGGGATTACAGACATGAGCCACCATGTTTTGCCAACTCATTCCTTTTTACTGCTGAGTAGTATTCCACGGTATGGATGTATGACAGTTTGTTTGAGCATTCATGTGTTGAAGAAGATCTGGATTGTTTCAGGTGTTTAGCTATTATGAACAAAACTGCCATAAACATTTTATATAGAGGTTTTTTATGTGAACACGTATCTTTATTTCTCTAGGATAATGCCCAGGAGTGCAAGTACTGGGTCATGTGGTAGTTTCATGCTTAGTATTCAGTTTTTTTAAAAAAAAAGAAACTCCCAAACTATTTTCCAGAGAGGCTGTATCATTTTATATTCCCACCAGCAACATACATGTGATCTCATTTCTCTGCATGACACCTGATTTTGAATAAGTTAAATATAGTTTTCCAGGCAAATATTAAATCTTTTTTTCTCCGATTGTAGGAACTAATTCTTTGTCCAACAAGATTTAGGCCTCTAACATTTTGGTTGACTCCTAGGGGTAGAATGGGGACATGGTGAATTAGAAAAAAAGATGAATGGATTTGTTCTGAGGCCAGAAAGAGAGAAAGAGAGAGAAAGAAAGACGAAGAGTCTAAGAGGACACCATCTAATTTTAACCCCCATGACTGCTGTCTTATTTTGGGTTCCTGACATCTTGTTTTAACCTGTTTCTTTTGTAATTGTATCAGTAATCTCTTTCCCTTCAGGTGGTCTTTTCAGAAGCACTGAAACCTTGAAGGGTGAGAGGCAATAGATTAGCTGTGAAAGCAAAAGGAGGTTTAAGAAGAGCTTTGAAATCACTGAAAGGTAACAGGGCTTTGGCTACAGCTCACTAAGTAGTCAAATCAATCTTTACTAAGTAGCTGGTTTTTAGAGCAAATGCTCTAGGTAACAGGTGACTTTTCTAATGAAGCCTGGTAGTTTAATTTCTCCTGATAATTACATAGTGCCCTATTTTCTCTTAGGCAGACATGACTCCTGCTAAAGCCATTGAAACATTTAGACATCACACACACAAGAAAGATACAGAGGAGAAAAAGATTATATTTAAAGAGTTTCTGCCCCAAATCTAAAATGTTCAGTTCTTTTTTTAAAATTTCAACATCAACTCTCTAATATAGAACTTTAATAGACTTAGATGACCAGAGCTTCTAATTACTGTATTAAAATTCCAAGACTCGTTTAAAAAATAGTTTTCTAAAATGTATGAATCCTGCATTATGCACCTTTTGGTTTGGAAGTTACTGCTGTCTATTCTACATGACCCTTTAATGGACAAACCTCTCCAATTTTATCAACTTAACTATCATCATCATTAATAATATCATTACACCTCATCCATTTCTGGATTAGTTTGTCTGATTATCAAGGGGGAAACAACAAACTGCCTTTTAAACAAACTAAAGCTTCTATTTTGGATACATTCTCCATATTTATGTCCCCCCCAACCTCCTAACTCTTACCCTCCTTAAAACCAAAACTTTTGTTAGGTGCTATTCTCTGATCTACATTTCTTCAAAGCAGTTTTGATTAGTGCTTGGTGTTACAAAAATATTGTAGGGGTTCAAGTTCATAATCTCTCTAATGTTTATCAGTGTTATTTCACAGACTTAACAAGATTGTCACTAATTAATAATACAAATAAGATTGCAGAGGCACTTGCAGAGAATCTCAACAAGAATTTTTTTTTTTTGAGTTGGAGTCTCATTCTGGTCACTCAGGCTGGAGTGCAGTGGCATGCTCACGTCCACCGCAGCCTTGACCTGTTGGGTTTAGGTGATCCTTCTGTCTCAGGCTTCCAAGTAACTGGAACTGCAGACACATGCCACCACAAATGACTAGTTTTTTTTGTGATTTATTGTAGAGACGAGGTCTCACCAAATTGCCCAGACTGATCTTGAAACCCCGGGTTCAGGCAATCCTTTCGTCTCAGCCTCCCAAAGTGCTGGGATTACAGGCTGAGCCACCTCGTCTGGCTGCAAGAATGTTTTTATTTCTTGAGTTGGCGTCTCACTCTGTCACCCAAGCTGGAGTGTAGTGGCATGCTCACGGCCACCACAGCTTTGACCTGCTGGGCTCAGGCAATGCTTCCACCTTAGCCTTCCAAGTAGCCAGAACTACAGGTGCGCGCTACCACACCCAGCTACTTTTTTGATTTATTGTAGAGACAAGGTCTCACCATATTGCCCAAACTGGTCTCGAACCCATGAGCTCAGGCAATCCTCTCACCTCGGCCTCCCAAAGTGCTGGGATTATAGGCTTGAGCCATCGCACCCAGCCTACCGCAAGAAAAATTTTAAAGGAAATCATTCCTGTACAATAATATAGTCGATAATTAAGAATTGCCTAGCCGGGCTCGGTGGCTCAGCCTGTAATCCCGTGCCTTTGGGAGGCTGAGGTGAGTGGATTGCCTGAGCCCGCGGGTTCGAGACCCGCCTGGGCAGCGAGACCTCATCTCTACAATAAATCAAAAAACCAGCCGGGCGTGGTAGCGCACGCCTGTAATTCCAGCTATTTGGAAGACTGAGGCGGAAGCATCGCCGGAGCCCAGCAGGTTGAGGCTGCGGTGGCCGGAAGCGGCCACTGCACTCCAGTCTGGGCGACAGAGTGAGACTCCAACTCAAAAAAAAAAAAAAAAAAAAAAAAAATTGCCATATCTTGATTTTCATAGAGTGAGGTATACCAGTATTTTATATACACTATAATTTTTCCTCTTTATCACTAACACAGGAGAAAAATACATTTCTGTAAGTGACTCTTGACTGCTACAGAACTGCCAATTTACCCCCAAACGAGTCACTGAGAGCTTAATTGGAGTTATTATTTACTACTAAATCATCTTTAAGTCACTCTCCCTTAAGAGTACAAATGTAAGCTTTCTGGATTGCTCTGATCAAACCTTGAGGTTGTTATTTAAAACAAAGCGATGCAGGTAACAGGGAGGGAAAAATAATTTACTGTCTATTAGATTAAAGTAGAACATTTTCTAACTTATTATATTTTTCACCTTTTTTCATTTCATCTTCCCAACAAACCTGTCAGGCTGGGATTCTATAACATCCTCCTTATTTCATAAATTAGTATCCTGAGGCTCAAAACAACCAAATGAATTACCATTCATCACAAACAGTAAGTACCAAAGTCAGAACTGGCATCTAGATATTATGACTTCATTTCCAGTGCCTTTTCTTGTTCAGCTTGCTGAAAGGAGGGAAGGTGGAGAATATTAAAATGTATCTGTTACACTCAAAGTTAACATATTTCTTTTATTTATTTATTTGAAATTTTTTAAATTATAAGGATGTGGGTACAATTCAGGGTTAGTATACAAACGTTGATTATGCAGATACCCTTGTTGATGAGATATACCCCTCCCTCCCCTAGCAGTTTCCCTTAACTGCCAATCCCATGCCCCCTGCCCTGACAATTTCCCACTACTGCCAATCCCTTTCTTATAGTATTATAATTGTTCAAGGTCTGCTTACGAGTGAGAACATATGGTACTCTGTTCTTGGTTTCTGTGACAGATCACTGAGTATGATCGATTCTAAATCCATCCAAGTTGCTGTGAAGTCCATATGTTTGTCCTTCTTTATGGCTGCATAATATTCCATTGTGTTTATGTACCACATTTTAAAAATCCAGTCTAGCTTTGATGGGCAACGTGGTTGGTTCCCACATATTTCTTTTAAAACTATCTTAACCAAGCCGGGCATGGTGACTCAAGCCTGTAATCCCAGCACTTTGGGAGGCTGAGGTGAGGGAATTGCCTGAGCCCATGTGTTCGAGAACAGCCCGGACAACTTGGTGAGACCTCATCTCTACAATAAATCAAAATATTAGCCAGGCGAGGTAGCACGCACCTGTAGTTCTGGCTACTTGGCAGGCTTAGGCGGAAGGATTGCCTGAGCCCAGCAGGTCAATGCTGGGGTGACCATGAGTGTGCTACTGCGCTCCAGCCTGGCCAATGGAGTGAGGCTCCAATTCAAAAAACAACAAAAAAACTATCTTAACCAGACACAACGACATTTCTTAGAAAGATTATTACCTGATTGCATTACCTTACTCTTCCTGAACGAGGGAATTTTCTGTTTCCCCCTATAGGATATATCACCAGCAGATGATTGGACTAAATTTATATTTAAAATTTAGTCAGATGGTATGCCATCTTAAGCCAGATTCTCCCAGGACTCTTGTTATTCCCATATTCTTACAAGGAAATGTGAGCCTCTGAATCTATCCCCCTGCTTCTTCTCTCAGTGGATTCCTTATCAGTTTAAATAATTCACTGCCTAGCTCATATCAGATGAGTTTTTGTATAATATTGCAGGCCATGTGCTAGACCTTGGAGGGGTTTATATGTCCCATGACTCCTTTAATTTAACTGCCTGGCTAACTGTGCACAGCTATGGCTTTCCATATCTCTGGATGAATGTCTGCCATTAGCCCACTTCTGACCATGGTATTGGTATCTGTGAGTGACCACAGATCGTTTCACATGCAGGACTGTGTAGGGGAATGTAATTTCACTGCTTTTCCCAACTGATTTCTAACTACACCCAATTTATTTTATTATTCCCCTTGTCTTTAAACATTATTTTCTTCCCCAAAATGTTAAAAGGAGGAGGAAAAGTGAATGAACCAAAGGAGAATGAAGTCTGTGAAAATTAAAAGGCGCCTTAGAGAAGAAGAAAAGTGTGGGTGTGTTTAATTATTTTGAGTCTGGATTTCCTTAAATTTTGCCCCAAAAATTGCCTTAAAATTTTTTTTAGTCCTATCTCAGTTTTTGTATGTAATTAACTACTCTGTTTTAAACATTTCACTTCTCACTATGTATTCTATACTACACACACCATAATAAACACTGGCTCTGATCCTAACTTAGACTTGATTTAAAATAGAAGTACTTATGAATCCAAGCATACTAACACTCACAAGACACATTCATTTCTCACGCCTTCCTCAATCTATTGCCCTGGGCAGCAAATTGTATGGTAAAATAACCAGTTTATTATTTGCTGTTTTCTTTCACTCTGTTGAGAAAAGCTACATTGCTGGCAAAGTGACAGAAAATTTAAAAATGGAAACAGTATACTGTATGTATGTTTAGGGAATGTGCGCAGCATGTAATATTCATGTGATTTATATTCCTCCCCCCCCTTTTTCCCCAGCTGCTATCAACAGAATGTAATGAATGAGCTTTCTAAACTAGATGGGATGAGCAGAGATAGCCCCAGAAAAGCAGGAGGTGATTCTTGTTCTCCCCAGTCCTTAAAAATACAATCACCTAACAACGAACTAAAAACACTTTTTCTTAAGCAATAAGAAAATAATAAAGAACCTCTACAATTTATTTTTTCAAACTGTGTTTAGCTAATACTTCACATATTAACATGCTTAGAAAATGTTCATTTTTTTCTCACAAAAGTGATCTCAATGGAAGTCCCTTTTCTCCCCTTCACTCAATTTTTTAAATTTTTTAAATTTATTTTTATATCAATATTTTTTATTATGATATTGTGGGGTACGGTTAAGGGTTAGGTATACAAATACGTTTCGTTCAGGCACCCTGTTAATAAGAGGTGTTTCCCCTCATTAATTTTTTTAACTGTGTTTTTGACCTTGTCTTTTCTAAAATGTACCATTGTCATCCACAGCTTAAGACAGCTGCTTTGATGTTCTTAGTACAACATACAGTATGTAATGTTAGCTGTTTAAAGTTGGAGATCAGATGGTGCATAATAACATATGTAGTTTGGATTATATAAACACTACAGGAAGAAGGGGAGACAGGACCCTTCTGTGTGCAAATCGCTAGCTGTACGCCTGTTTAGAATGTTAAACACTCCTAACTAGGCAGTGATGAAGTTACTTCTTTAGTGACTGTGACTTCTGAAACTATAAAGAAAAAACTTTTTCAACTAAAAATAATTTAAAGATGATGCCAGTAATTAACATAGTTACTTTATGTGATTTTTCTACTTGCTACTTAGGGAGATTTGAAGGTGGGGTGGGAAATAAATTTCACTGCCTTTAAAGCCCAATTTAACTAAGTAATTTCACAAATATATATATGGTTGAGAAGAGCCAAAGACAGAAGAATGTGATAGAAATGATAAATTTCATCTATTATACATTTCATCCATTATAAAAAAAGTTTGGAGGAGGAAACTGTACCAGTCTATTTCCTTAGTTCTGTTTCTCTTATGTCCTAATATTTCAGATTAGTTAGATACCATGGAGTTTTTGTTTTTGTTTGTGTCATTCTTTTATCATTAGGGTTGCTGTCTTTTTTATCCGTTGTTGAAAAATTGGTAACTTTTTTTTTTTTTAGTTGTAGTCACACTCCGTCGCCCAGGCTGGAGTGTAGTGGCATACTCGCGGCCACCCCTGCCTCTACCTGCTGGGCTCCGGCAATCCTTCTGCCTCAACCTTCCAAGTAGCTGGAACCACAGGTACACGCTACCACGCCTGGCTAACTTTTTGATCTATTGAAGAGACGAGGTCTCACCATGTTGCCTAGGCTGGTCTTGAACCCGTGGACTCAGGCAATCCTCTGGCCTTGGCCTCCCAAAGTGCTGGGATTACAGGCTTGAGCCACCGTGTCCGGTCAATATTGGTAACTTTTACACATTTAATTTCAAGACAAGATAGTTCAATAAAAGAAAAATTAGTTAAATAAAACATTACCATATTTTTCAGCAATAAGACATTTCAGAGCAGAGAAAGTCAATAGCTTTTCTGCTTACTATGTTTGTATTTTATTTTAAATATTTATATCCTGCCTTGTATCAGGAATACTTCAAGGTCGCTGATATGTTTACTGCTCAAATATCAACATAGTAATAATCAAGTCTTTGAAACTACCGGTGAAAAATTCAGCACATTTCAGTCATTTTTAATTTATGAAGAGAGATTGTGTGACATTTTGCTGCCTATCCGTTCTCATAAGAACTTTAAATATGGACTCCCCTCCTGCTGGTATCATTATATTGGGAAGCCCTGCGTGAAGCTTAAGTTTTTATGGGGAAACTAGTTTAAAACACAGTTGTCTTTAAAGGCTGGTTTGCCACAGCAAGGTTAGGGGCTGCCAATAAATCCATTTATAGCAACTTCTGTGTTTTCTGCTCCAGACACACCAATGGGTTGACCCGTGCACAATTCCTGCTGGCCACACAAGACAGAGGCAGTTCTAGCTGATTCTTCCATAACCAACCCTCGACTATGGGGCTTAGGGTATGAAGTGGGCTGAGCCCCCTATACCGATGTGGCCGCCTGGGATTCGGGGGAGGATCTGGAGAACCCAGGACTCTCATATCCCTAGGCCCTATCCTGCCTTTTGCTCTGCTGGAGAATAACAAAACATTTTGGGAACTCGGGAATTTAATTTACTGCCACCAAGCGACATAATAATAGCATCTTTGTGTGTTCCTCCCCATCCCTCCCTCCTCCCGCCGCCAGAAGCACGACGCCGGCCCTTGGTGCAGCCGGGAGCGGTCGCGGAGGCTACTGACCCGGGACCCCGAGGACGCCCGAGCGGTAACCGGTTCTTGAACGTCCCTAATTCACTTTCGGGAAAGAAAAAGACTCAACCAGCGAGGTGCCTTCTTACATCTTCCATCTCTCCTACTATTCTGGCCCCAGAAAGTGAGTGCGTTTGTGTGTGTGTAGTTAAGTGAGCCAGAGAAAATCCAAGAAAGCCACACAAGCCACCCTAAAGCATCCACGGAAACTCCAGCTCGGTTAATTGCTCCCATATGTCCTTCCTCGGCTGTTTTAAAAAAGCAGTGAGGAGGGAAGGCTGGGTCACTTTATTGATTTTAAAGAGCCTGGAAAAAGGACTATCACCCACTTCACTCTGGGTCCAGGCGCAACCCCGGGGGATCAGCCCCCTCGACGGAAGCTGGGGTGCCCCCCCACAGCGGCAGCCCAGGCCCTGGGAGGAGGGACGGGGAGGCCTGGGCCCGCGACCCGCGGAAAGTTCGCGCGCCCGCCTCGGCGGGTCCCTGAGGCCGCCGCAGCCCGGGGCGGGGAGGAGCGCGGGAGGCGCGGCCGGGGCGGGCGCGCGAGAGGAAGGTGGCTTCGGGAACACGCGCAAGGGCGGGGATTCGCGCTGCCAATGAGGCCCGGTGTGGGCCGAGCGGGGCGGGGGGACGGGCCGGAGCGCAGCCTTCGCTGTGGCAGCTGCGGGAGCGGCGGCCGCCTCGGGAGCCGGAGGAAAGGCAGCCAGGAGAGGAGAGCCGGCCGCGCCCCGAGGCCCGGCCCTGGGGGTGGGGAAGCGCACCCGGGAGCTGGAAACTTTCCCGGCAGGTAACTCTCGCCGCTGGGGCGCCGCTGCGGGCCTCCGGGCGCCCCGGGCAGGGCCAGCTGCAGAGGTGCGGAGAGGAGGAGAGGGTCCTGGGGAGGAGGAGAGGGTGATGGGGAGAGGGGAAAGGCGTGTGGGAAAGTTTCTGGTGCGCCCCCCCTTCCGCCGGGCACACCCGGGAGCTTTCCGGGGATACGTACGGACATGTTGGGCGCCCCGGGCCTTGGTCTCGGCGGCTCGGGGGAGTCCGCCACCTTCCCTCCGCGCAGGAGCCAGCTGGCCTCGGGGTCGAGGGAACAGAGGACACTGGGGTTGCGTTCGAGTTTCGGGACCACCCCCGCCCGGCGTGCCTGCTCGCCCCCTTTCCCGCCTCCTCTGTAACCCTCGCGCTTGGCAAGGGCCTGGGCTGCGCCTGGTACCTGGGGCGGGGGAGGCGGGGGAGAGGCGCGCCTGGCACAGCGGGGTCCAGAGCGTCCCCGGAGTTTCGTGGTGCGCGGGTCGTGAAGTTGCCGAGCGAACTTAAGTTGGGGGGAATCGTATTACCCCAGTGGGCTGAAAGTCTATTGCTTCGTTTCCCAGAACGCTGCGATTAGCCTATCCCCACTCTTGTTTTATGGGGGTTGGGGGTTAGGATTACACATCTCGGCGGTGGGGGGGGGAGCCGAGAAAACGAGAATTGTGTCAAGATTGTGAGCCCCCTTGGATGCAGAGTGGTCACTTTTGTGGGTCTATATCGGGGCGCACATTCTTCCTGGAGGACTTCAGGGTGCGCCGCGCTGCTGGTGTGAGGGGCTCCCAGCTTTGGCGCGGCGGCTTTCCGGAACGCCTGGCTGGGAAGGAAGCCCTAGGCATTGTGTGGCGTGTTTGCAGACAGAAAGGTCTCTGGACCGGCGTTCTCAAAACTTACTTGACTTATTGTGTAAGGCCCCCGGGAGGAAATGCGGCGGTGGCCAGGTAGCAGAAATACGGCGCCGGGGCCAAGGAAGGGAGGACGCCAGGCTGGGCGAGTCTTCTCCCAACCCCCTCGGCCCACTCTGGGCAGTCCCACATTCCCATGCCTCAAGTGATAGACCGTTCTCAGTAGCGTTGTTCCCTGCTGGAGTCAACTCGGGTTGGTGAGGAGGGCACCTTCGTCTTGAACTTGACCCCAGGAGCGGCGCCGGGCCGGGCAGGTTACAAGGTAAAGGGAAGCTGGAAGTGGAGTGGACCTCAAACTCTGGCGCGGAAGGGAAGTTCCTGTTTCAGAACCTTTGAGGGAAAGGCTCAGGACTGCTGAGATCTCCAGCTAGGGGAAAGCTCGCCGTACCAGACTGCAGAAGTTCGTATGTGTTTGGAGGGGGTGGGGTGGGAGAGGAAAGGAGAAACCTGGTTAGTTGGCACTGAAAGTAGGTGTTTCTCTAGTGGAAATGAAGGAAGCCTGCATCTCTGCTTTTTCCAGATCTTCTACTCTTTTCCTTCCTGGGTCATCTTCATTCCTGCCAGGCTGGCACTCTTGGGACACGGGAGGGAAAGGAGAAGAAAGCGGTTGTGAAGCTTCTCTGGCCAGCCCAGAGGTATTTCAGATCTGCTACTAGGAAGATTCCTGGATTCCAACAGCTGCTTCTTGATTGCTGGGAATGAAAGAATTTATGAGCGGCTGAGAGGTGTTCATTATAGTAGCATTCTGAATGTTTTACTCATCTTAGCTACTTAAAGACCTCACAAGGGACCTTCCCTAGAGTATGCTAGTTTCTGCGTTCGTATCAGCCAGAATGCTTGGTGGGTGTCAGTCAAAAAGCATCATAAATATATCCTGGCGGTTGTAAAATGAAAAGTGTATGGGAGTAAAGGAAATTTGGTATCTGATATCCTTCAGGACTTCCTCCTAGGGTTGTTCTTGCTACCAGCCAAGTGAACTTAGTCCAGGCTTCCGGACTGTTGTGATTTGACAATAAGGGATGGGAAATAGTGTCATCAATTTTGTGAAGGCAGGAAAGTCCAGAAATAAGTTTAAGGTCACTTTTCATGACCCTGTCTCACAGTTGTGGTGCCACAAACTTAACTTTTTGGCACCAAGTGTTTTGGTTCCAAGTTTTGCTGGAACTTGGAAGCAATGGTTTTTCTGCTTTCTTGGTTTACCACCAGAATGAACAAATTATCATAAATTATGTCCATCGTGGAATGAAAACATAACTGATTCATAGTCAGCCTTTTTCTGCTTCCCATAACAGCCTGTAGAGAAAAGAACATTTTGTCTCTCTAACCACACACAATTTATTTGGTGCCATAGTAGGTTTTTGATACTGGGTAATTGAGGGCACAATTTTAGAGACAATGGCGTTGTCTTGATTAAATTGTCCATCCTTAGGCAACATTCTCTTGTGAGTTGCTGATTATTTCTTTATCTCCTTGGGAACATTAAATCCAGTATCCCTGGGCTAGTAGAGCCATAATCCATATTATACTGACTTCTGCCAGGATAGCTGGAGGTTAACTTTATGTCTGTGTTTCCATTAGACAGTTCTTCCTTTCTTTTTTTTTTGGAGTGGGTATCTCACTCTGTTGCCCAGGCTGGGGTCCAGTGGCACACTCATGGCCACTGCAGCCTCGACATGCTGGACTCTGGCAATCCTTCCACCTCAGCCTTCCAAGTAGCTGGAACTACAGGTGTGTGCTACCACACCCGGCTTATTTTTCGATTTATTGTAGAGACGAGGTCTCACCAAGTTGCCCAGGCTTGTCTTGGACCCCTGGGCTCAGGCAGTCCTCTCGCCTTGGCCTCTCAAAGTGCTGGGATTACAGGCTTGAGCCACCGCACCATTAGACATTCTAACCCAGTTGTTGGGTTGAGAGTCACAGAGATAAAGAAATGGCTTTATTTTTATCTTTTTTTTTTTTTTTAGTTGGAATCTCACTCTTGTCACCCAGGCTGGAGTGCAGTGGCACGCTCATGGTCACTGCAGCCTCAACCTGCTGGGCTTAGGTGATCCTTTTGCCTTAACCTTCCAAGTAGCTGGAACATTTTTATCTTTCTGAAGGAATAATTTACAGAAGCATAATAAAGCAGAGTGCATACGTATTTTGGGGGGAGAGGGAAGGATTTGTTTTAGTCTCTAGAATGACTTTGTTTGGACCATCTTTTAAATGCATATTTCAGTAGTGGAAAAACTAGGACCTCTCTCTTCTCCCCACTTTCCTCAGTTTACAAAAGTTTGCTGTGTGGGACTCTTCAACCTTTCTGGGCTTTGGTTTTCTCACCTTTATCATCCCTAAAATGGGATTACCTTGCAGCCCTAAAGTTTTGTGATTCTCTAAGAGTTTAAGAAATGTAGGAATTCTGGAGCCAGTGCTGTAATATTGGAACAGTGCTTTAGGAATTATAAAAGGCTTTACTTGCATATTTTTTCCCTGATCCTTCAGTTGAGTAAATCGAGGCCTGGGAAGTTAGATGAGTTAGACCAGTATCATCTATAAATAATTGGCTCAAACCTGACAAACAGACTAATGTTAATATGTGGTCGTTTCTCACAGTATTTTATTTATGGGTTATTTTGATTTTAGAACCCCAGGGCTAACATCTATGCTTTGATGTCAGGGATTAAAAGCAGTTTGCTAATAATGGTAATAAAACTTTCTCCCTAAGAGAGTTTTAGGAAGTCACATACCTCAAACTAATCATTTGTTTATTTTCAACTTTTTTCTCATTAAGTAGGCTTCAGGGTCTAATGTGAGTTATAGTCCGGACTAGTAACCAGGACAGTATTCTTAAGAAAATCACTTTTTAAATCTGTATGTCTTTTTAAAAATAAGAAATGGACATGTAATTTGCCTTTGATCTTGGTCTCTCCCAGCCTTATTACAAAGCCTGGATGAAGAGCCCTTTTTTTGGTATCATCATTCTTGGGCTCTTTCTACTGATGACTGGATAAGTCTGATTTCACTGCACTTTCCATGCTGAATAAATCCTTCCCTTATGCAGTTGGTCTAATGGTAAAAGAAGTAGTAGGTTGCAGATGACCCATTTTCACTGTCTCTAAATTTTTGCACTGTGTCCTGCTTGCCTAGTTAGGAGCACTCAGTGCAGCTTGACACTCATTGGAAGTGGGTATGGATTTTCTTTCATAGGTTTTTTTTTCTTTTTTTTTTTTTGAATTGGAGTCTCACCCTGTCACCCAGACTGGAGTTCTGTGGCCGCTCCCGGCCACCACAGCCTCGACCTGCTGGGCTCCAGCGATCCTTCTGCCTCAGCCTTCCAAGTAGCTGGAACTACAGGCTTGTGCTACCACACCCGGCTGATTTTTTTATTTATTGTAGAGATGAGGTCTCGCCAAGTTGCCCAGCGGGTCTCGAACCCGTGGGCTCAGGCAATCCACTCACTTCAGCCTCCCAAAAGCGCGGGATTACAGGCTGAGCCACCGAGCCCGGCTTTTCATAGGTTTTTTTTTTTTTTTTTTTTTGAGTTGGAGTCTCACTCGGTCACCCAGACTGGAGTGCAGTGGCTGCTCCCGGCCACCGCAGCCTCGCCTGCTGGGCTCCGGAGATCCTTCCGCCTCAGCCTTCCGAGTAGCTGGAATTACAGGCATGTGCTACCACGCCCGGCTGATTTTTTGGATTTATTGTAGAGATGAGGTCTCGCTGCCCAGGCGGGTCTCGAACCCACGGGCTCAGGCAATCCACTCACCTCAGCCTCCCAAAGGCGCAGGATTACAGGCTGAGCCACTGAGCCCGGCTTTTCATAGGTTTTTATTCTTACTTTTTTTTGAGTTGAGTTCTCTGTCACCCAGGCTGTAGTATGGTGGTATGATCATGGCTCATTGCAGCTTTGACCTCCTGGCTCAGGCGATCCTCAGCCTCCTGAGTAGCTGGGACTACAGGCATGCCAATACACCTGGCTAATTTTTGGACTGGGTCTTCCTATATTACCCAGGGTGGGTATCAGGCTCCTGGGCTGGCACGATCCTCCCACCTCGGCCTACTCAAGTACTAGGATTACAGGTGTGAGCCACTGTGCCAGGCCTTTCTTTAACAGGTTCTAAAATGAAATTATGTGCTAAGCCTTAGGCTCCTTTATGTCTGAGCAGCTTGTCCATCTTCAGCTTTTTAAACTTATTCTCAGAGGAATGTCTTTTCAAAATATTAAGCAATGGGGTAAATATCTAAAAGAGGGTATATCAATCAATACCCATTGATTGATGGAAGAAGCTATGGTAGGTCTGAAATTGCTCCCATTTCCATGGGTGAGAGAAGAGAGCATTATGAAGCAGTATTTGCTAATGAAGTGGGAGACTTTGTTATCAGTGTGCCACAAGGGGATAAGGGCAGCAGAGCAGAAAAATGCCTGTTGGTTTTTATTATGAGGAGCATAGATTTTTAACAATAGAGGAGGACATTTGATGAAGAAGGCCTTCAGGAAACATCTTGTGGAGAGTGAAAGGCATTCTTCTCGTTTGGTTTGACCTTGTTGCTGGTAGAGGTTACCCTTCTAGAGAAGGTGTTGTTTTTAGGGAGTCCTGCAGGTGTGTGTGATCAAGGACTAAATTCCAGAAGGAAGAGTCCCATAGGTAGGTACATCAAGGATAAAAGTGTTGCTGAGAGATGATATAGTCCTTGGATTTTAGCACACATTTTGCCACTAATAAATTCCATGAGGGAATTTATTCATCAGAATCTTCCATCCGTAGGTGCAGATAGATGTGAACCCAATATGTTCAGTCCGTGTAGCCTAGAGCCACAGTGATTCAGCTCTTTCCCTGCCCCACCCAAGCGCACCTAGGGTTACACACCTAGAGTGAACAGTGGGAGGTGGAGGGTGGGAAAGTCTCTCGGAAACACTTAGCTATGATCTTTTCATGCATATTTATTCATGCAAAAATAGGATCCTATATTACACGCACTTTTGAAAAACCATGAAAAAGATCATACATATGAAGCTGCTGGTAGCTCTAAAACCTCACACCAAGAAACAGCCTTTTTGATCTTAGTTCCAATTTGGGAAAACCCTGGAGAGAACATGAATTGGGCCTGATGCCAGCCAAAGGGAGAGTTAAGGTCAAACCCATAAAATGGGACTTGGGGAGACAAAGTATCCCACAAAGAAGGGAATTATTGTTAATGGGAGACGGGGGAAGCTGGGAAAATGGCAAGAGCTAGTCAATGAAGAATATATTTCCAAAAGTGGTGTTGCTGGTCATATCGACATATCAGAATGCCAAAGGATGTGAACATTTGTAATGTTATTGTGATGTGCACCCCTGTAGTTTTGAGAGTAGTGGACTTGTCCATACTCTGTGGGGCTCTGAATTGCTTCATACACAGGCACTTGCGTAAGGGCATATTGAATTACTGCTAAAAACTTAGGAGTTGGTCATTATTCCCATGTAACCCATTATACCCCCCTCTCCCTGCCATGTTTTGTTCTAAATTACTTGGGATTAGTAACATCAATTATTAATATTTATTGAGTGCTTGCTGACTCTGAGCTAGATGTTTGAACTTTAAAAACCTGTGGAAATGAAACAGTATGTTTTTTTTTTTCTTAAAACATCATGCCCTACATGCATAGAATGCTGTGGCAGGGACAGTTGCCCATACAACAGCATTCTGGGCTCTGGTTCCTTTTGCTTCTTGTGGCTTAAACAACAACTTTTTCTTTGCTTGGGATTCAGAAATTGGGGCGGGGCTTAGCTGGATGGTTCTTCTCCCTGTGCCTAGACTCACTCCTGCCCTTGTGGCTACTTGATTCATTGGGGCCATTGCTGCAATAATTTACAACACTACAGTCATTGTTCAGTATCTTCAGGGAATTGGTTTCTAGATCCCCATGGATAACAAAATCCTTGGATACTCAAGTTCCTTATATAAAATGGTGTAGTATTTGCATATAACCTATGTACATCATCCTGTATACTTTAAATTATTTCTAGATTACTCATAATGGCTAATACAATGTAAATGCTATATAAACATAAATAGTTGTTATACCATGTTTTTGAAAATTTGTATTTTTTATTTTTGTGTTGTTGTTTTTATTTTTTTAAAGTTTTCAAATACTTTTGAACTGTGGTTGGTTGGATCTGTGGCTGAGGTTTGAGGTATGGAGGGCTGACTATACTTACTACTAAAACTCTGCTTTTGATTAGTTTTCCATTGGCCATATCTCCCACCCCAGGGAGTGACTTTTGATTAAGTCATGCAAATTTTAGTAATACTATACCTTTTACAAGTGACTGATTAATGAATAAGTATGTGACACCCGTTGGGTCTGCCATACTTGAAACATAAGGTTGTCAGCACAAGAGAACGAGTAGCACAAAGATTGAAGGTGTCTAAGATCACAGTGACTTTTTTTTAGCTCTTGAATCAACCATAGAACTACTGTGACTCAGAACTTCTGTGACAAAGAAACCATTTTCATTATTGTTTAAGACCAAGGATCCCCAAAGTGGAGTGTGCTCTATCATCTAGTATGGGAGGGAAGAAAATATTAGATGGTAGAAAAAATTAAGCTTTTCTAATATTTAATGTGAATTGACACTGGTTGGTATATCTGAAAGTCTCCTGTCAGCTTGGGTTGTATGAAGTTGCCTAGGGAAGAATGGGCATTTTACAACCCAGTGAAATTGACAGAGGAATTCTCATTCTTATTCTTGCCTTTGGTGAACTCTATTCATTTAAATGAATTTATGGATTATATTACCTAGTTTTAACTAAACTGACACCCATAAAATGGGTTTACAAAGAAAGTGTAGGTAATGATAATGATCTATGTATACAGGAAGAAGAACATTTTCTTGCGAGGTTAAAAAATGACTTTTAAATCAGATTTGACAAGAAATTGGCACAAAAATTGTGTATGGATTTATATTATTGATAAATAAAACAACTTAAAATACTGTTCGACTCTCATCCTTTAAAAACATTTTTCTTAAAGGTGAGAAAGTAATCAGCCAGGCGTGGTAGCGTACGCCTGTAATTCTGGTTACTTGGAAGGCTGAGGCGGAAGGATCGCCAGAGCCCAGCAGGTCGAGGCTGCAGTGACCGGGAGCGGCCTCTGCACTCCAGTCCGGGTGACAGAGTGAGACTCCAACTAAAAAAATAAAAAATAAAAAATAAAAAAATAAAGGTGAGAAAGTAGAATTTATTGAGAAGACAGAAAAGCTCCCACTGCAGGAGGAGACCCGAAAAGGTTGCCCTAAAAAACATTTTTAATGTTTTATAATGTGCATAACACATTAGCATATATAGTACATATGTAATTTATAGCTAATGTCTTAATTACACATAAATTACATACAATTTTATAACATGTTGGGAGGTACATGTTTAATTTTTTTACTGATGGAGCTGTATATGATCAAAAAAGCTTTGAGACCACGATTTAAGTCATTTGCAGTGAGGCATTTTTTGTTACTTGCAGCTGAAAGCCCCATAGCTGATGCAAACACAGATAAGAGCCTGGCTGTACACATTTTATTTTTAGCTAGTAAGATTCTCTATGATCTGGTCCCTAACTTTCCAGCTCCAGCTGTCCTCTCCTGTCTCTGCTAATACCACTGAACTCTTATCTATCTCTGACTGTCACATACTTTGTTTCGATTTTGCCTTTAGTAAGGCCTTTCTCCTCTTCCTACCATCTTCACTACTGACATTTTCATTGTCCTTCAAGGCCTAGCTCAGATAAATATTGCTATCTCATGAACACTTTTCTGATTTTCTCCCCCCTTCTGCTGATTTCGTGGTTCTTTCCTTTTAATTCCCCTAGCACATTGTGCATTCACTTCAATGTTTTTCTCTTTTTGCCTTTTATTATTAAGTTTTTCACCTGTTTGCTTTGTATATGGGTTGTAGGCTTCACGATGGTAGGGTTTCTGTCTTTCCTTCATCATTAAAAAAAATACTACTTGTTTCCCCTTTTTGGGGAGCCCTCTGGCAACTTAGGAAGGCAGGGAGTTCCATGTACAGGAGAGAAAACTGAGGGAGCTCACGTGGCTAAGAAAGGCGAACCCAGGATTCAAACCTGGGTCATTTTTATTCCCAAGCTGTTTTGTGTGCTCTCACACCTGTTATTTATATGTCCTTTCACATGAGAACACTGCCATGGGTGAAAACGGGAAGCTTCATAGGATGATGATGCAAAAACATGACTGGACAACCTAGACAGGTACAGTGAATTCAAAGGAGAATCGTCCCTCCTTGTGGAGTTAACAGGAAAGGCCTGGTAGATGAGATGTATAAGAGTTTGAATGCCTGTGGCTGTCTGTAAATACCACAAAGTAAAATCATGGGAGATACTCACCATCATTGGAGATATTCCCCATCACAGGGTCTGTTGTGAGCATCCCCCCGCTGGGAGACGGGAGGCTCTACTGGAACTAAATAGTTACCTATGCTTTCAAGTTAAGATGTATGGTATCTTGATGGAAGACAGACATCTCAGGGTTTTGAGGGAAAAATGACGGATGTATATGAAAGTGTTTTAAACATTGTAAGTTGACTCCTAGAGGCAAGGGAACATTTAATTTGTTTATTTTCTTGAAGCAGTAACTTCTAGATCAAATTTCTGTTAGCTATCTTTATTTTCTTTTAAGTACATTTCCAAAGAGTTTTTAAGTGTTGAGGCTCTTAAATGGAGTAAGAGCCACTGTTTCTCAAATGAACTACAGATAGTAGTAGAAAGCTTGCTAGAAAAATTTCAACCATGGAATAACTAGAATTTTTGATTTAAGGTCTCTTTTGGTGTTAGTCAGTTTTTCAATGGACCCTGTTTATAAGAATACAACCGGAAACCCAAGTATCAACTAGAACACTTTTTTTTTTTTAAGTTGGAGTCTCACTCTGTTGCCCAGGCTGGAGTGCAACAGTATGCTCACAGCCACCCCAGTGTCAACCTACTGGGCTCCAGTGATCCTTCCGCCTCAGCCTTCCAAGTAGCCGGAACTACAGGCATGTGCTACCACGCCCGGCTAATTTTTTGATTTATTATAGAGCCGAGATCTCATCAAGTTTCCCAGACTGGTCCCAAACCTGCGGGCTCAGGGCAGTCTACTCGCCTTGGCCTCCCAAAGTGCAGGAATTACAGGCTAAGCCACCGATCCCGGCCTTTTCAGTTTTTTTGAAAGTTGGGAAAGCAAGATTTATTGAGAGGACAGAAAAACTCCCACAGTGGGAAGGGACCTGAGAAGGTTGCCCAACTAGAAGACTTTTAAAGAGTTTTGATTTCAGGTTTTTTTTTTTTCTTGTTACTGTAAATTGAGTAATTTATGTACTTTTTTTTTTTTTTTTTTTTTTGAGTTGGAGTCTCACTCTGCCACCAGGCTGGAGTGCAGTGGCATACTCACAACCACTGCAGCCTCGACCTGCTGGATTCAGGCGATCCCTCTGCCTCAGCCTTCCAAGTAGCTGGAACTGCAGGCATGTGCCATGACACCCGGCTATACTTATTTATTCTTAAGTTCAGTAGCTTAGGTGGGTACAAATAGTTCTTGGTCTGGGCTTTAAGTGTACCCTCCCTCCCACTTGTGTACATTGTACCTGGTAGATGATTTTTTCGTCTCCACTCCTCACTTCTCCCAGTCTCCAGTGTCCATTATACCATTCTCTATGTCTTTGCAGATCTTTAGTTTAGCTCTCATTTATAAGTGAGAACATGCAGTGTTGGTTTTCATTGCTGAGTTTACTTAGGCTAGTGTTCTCCGGTTCCCAACTAGTTGCTGCAAAGGACGTTATTTATTTCTTTTCTTTTTCTTTTTTTTTTTTTTTGAGTTAGAGTGTCATTCTGTTGCTTAGGCTGGAGTGCAGTGGCATGATCATGGCTACCACAGCCTCAACTTGCTGGGCTCAGGTGATCCTCCTACCTCACTCTCCAGAGTAGCTGGGGCTACAGGTGTGTGCCACCACTCCTGGCTAATTTTTTTATCTTTTGTAGAAATGAGGTCTTGCTATGTTGCCCAGGCTGATCTCAAACTTCTGTGCTCATATGATCCTCTTGCCTTTGGCCTCCCAAAGTGCTGGGATTACAGGTGTGAGCCACCACACCTGACCTGTTGAGCATTTTTTCTACTTGCTTGTTGGCTATTTGTATATCTTCTTTTGAGAGATGTCTGTTTATGTCGTTTACATGCTTTTTTTTTTTTGAGTTGGAGTCTCACTCTGTCACCCAGGCTGGAGTGCAGTGGCATGCCTTTCGGCTACCACAGCCTTAACCTGCTGGGCTCTGGTGATCCTTCCACCTCAGCCTTCCAAGAAGCTAGAACTACAGGCTTGTGCTACCATGCCCAGCTAAGTTTTTGATTTATTGTAGAGACGAGGTCTCACCAAGTTGCCCAGGCTGGTCTTGAACCTGTGGGCTCAGGCAATCCACTCACCTTGGCCTCCCAAAATGCTGGGATTACAGGCTGAGCCACCAGCCCGTTTGCCTACATTTTAATGAGGGTATTTTATTTTTTTTTGAGTTTGAGTCTCACTCTTGTTGCCCAGGCTGGAGTCCAGTCACATGCTCATGCCACCGCAGCCTCGACCTGCTAGGCTTAGGCAGTCCTTCTGCCTTAGCCTTCTACCAAATTTCCCAGGCTGATCTTGAACCTCCGGGCTCAGGCAGTCCTCTCACCTTGGCCTCCCAAAATGCTGGGCTTACAGGCTGAGCCATCGCACCTGACCTGCTTTTTTCTTACTGTAAATCCAGTAATTTATTTTGATGACTCTTTGGAAAAGGTTGGGGAAACCTTTGAAATATTTCAAAGTAGTTTTAAAAGTGAATCGTAGGTGTAGTTTGACAATTTGGAGGAATAAATTTGAAATTTGTTTTGTTGTAGATTTCCAGGGAAACATATTTAAATAAATAAAATTTAACTCCACTTGAAGGAAAATTTGGAGTGGAATTTCATATTATAGAAGAAGGTGACTTATAAGTTAAAATGTTAACTTAAAGAGCAAAGATAGTTATAGATGCAAAAAACATTGAAACAATGAATAGCTTCTAAATTACAAATAGATGCAGTTATGAAATTCTTATTCAGGGTTGTGCATGTAACTTAAGAGAGCCATGCTTTTTGTAAGATCAATTTAGGTAAGGCAAGAATTCCCAAAGTGGATTCCATGGAAACTGAGTCTCAGGAAATTAACAGATGTTATGCAGGAAAAAGAGTTCTGTGGTTAAATAAGTGAGAAAGGGCAGGTGCGACTCATGCCTATAATCCCGGCACTTTGGGAGGCTGAGTTGGGTGGATAGCTTGAGCCCAGGCATTCAAGACCATAGGCTAGGTAATAACTAGGCTACATAGTAAGAACTTGTGTCTACAAAAAACTTTAAAAATTAGTCAAGCATGGTGGTGTGTGCCTATAGTCCCAGTTACTTGAGAGGCTGAGGCAGAAGGATCACCTGAGCCCAGGAGGTCAAGGCTGCGGTGAGCTTCGAGTATTCCACTGCACACCAGCCTGGGCAGAACAGCGAGATCCTGACTCAAAAAAAAAAAAAAAAAAAAAAAGACAATCTGAGTTAACTAAAGTAAACCAGGTATTATTTTTTTCTAACCATAGGACTTTTGAGCACCCTTAGATCTAATGTTCATTATGAATATAATCGAAGGGAAATGGAGAATGGATTCAGTATTCTCCAAATTTATTGACCTGTAGCCCTTTTTTTTTTGCAGAGCATCTTTTGGCCACAGAACAATGTTTGTGGGGTAGTTTAATTTGCTGAAATACTTTAATGCAACTTGCAGGCATCATGTAATTTTGCTTGATAAACTTTACTATACATTTCTAACTAAGGACTTGAAAAAACCATCACCTCGTTATCACTTTTAATAAAATTATAATTTTTTAATATTATCTGATTGTCCCCTAAATAGCATTTGTCATCATCTTTGTTTTTTGGAATGAAGATTCAGTCAAGGTTCACATATTGCACTGTGGTCTGTTGTCTTTTGTCCCATTAGTCTTTTGATTTTTTTATTTTTATTTTTTTATTTTTGTTTTTTGAATTGGAGTCAATTCGTTGCCCAGGCTGGAGTGCAGTGGCACACTCACGGCCACCCCAGCATCAACCTGCTGGGCTCCAGCAATACTTTTACCTCAGCCTTCCAAGTAGCCAGAACTACAGGTGCGTGCTACCACATCTGGCTAATTTTTTTTTTTTTTTGAGTTGGAGTCTCACTCTGTCACCCAGACTGGAGTGCAGTGGCCCCTCCCAGCCACTGAAGCCTAGACCTGTTGGGCTCCGGCAATCCTTCTGCTTTAGCCTTCCAAGTAGCTGGAATTACAGGCATGCACTACCACGCCTGGCTAATTTTTGATTTATTGTAGAGATAAGGTCTCGCCAAGTTGCCTGGGCTGGTCTCAAACCCATGGGCTCAGGCAGTCCTCTCACTTTGGGCCCCCAAAGTGCTGGGATTAGAGGCGTGAGCCACCATGCCCAGCCCCATTAGTCTTTTTAAATGTAGAAAAAAATAATTCTTAACTACCTCCCCTGCTCCCCTTTTAGAAGAGAACCTGTAGGATGTCCCATATTGTGAATTTGTTTCCTGTGGTTTTGTTTACCTTGTTCCTTTGTCTCCTGTATTTCCTGTAAACTTGGAGGTTAGGTCTAAAGTCATGGTTAGATTCAGGTTGAATAATTTTTATATTGTTGACTATGTTCCCCCCCCATGATTTGAGAACAGGCATTTAAGTTTAGCAGTTAATAAGGAGCACCTTTTAAAAATACATAAACAAATAAAGAAGTCATGGCTTAGAGTTTAGAAATGAGTTTATGACCGGGCTTATGACTCAAGTCTGTAATCCCAGTACTTTGGGAGGCCAAGGCGAGAGGATTTTCTGAGCCTGTGGGTTCGAGACCCAGCCGGGCAACTGGCGAGATCTCGTCTCTACAATAAATCAAAAATTAGCTGGGCGTGGTAGCACGCACCTGTAGTTCTGGCTACTTGGAAGGCTGAGGCGGAAGGATCACAGGTGCCCAGCAGGTCGAGGCTGCGATGGCCAGGAGTGTGCACTGCTTTCCAGCCTGGGTGACAGAGTGAGACTCCAACTCAAAAAAAAAAAAAGAAATGAGTTTATTAGTATGTAAAGAGGATGTAATTTGAATTTATTCCAGTTATGTTTGGAAAAATATTCTGAATAGTTGGCCTGGTTAAAGGATGTATATTTTGAGTATATCTTAAGACTGTAAACTATGTGTCTCTTGGGTAAAGTGGTTTGGGTGTTAAACATATTTGGTGGTTGAATTTTATTTAATGTAACAGGGTATCTGAGTTGTAATGGTAAAATACTATTCCATAAAGAGTTATTTTTAAGCACATTAATTTAGGAATGTGCATTATTTCTATCTCCACTGGATAAATTTTTAACATAATATTTTTCTGATAACTGCTTATGCTAAATAAAGTACAGCCATAAATTTAAGGACATCCTCAGGGTGATAATTTTATATGTACCTTGTCTTGCAAACTCAGACATGTAAATAAAAATTCCTATTATAGCTGACTTTGCTAACTTAATTTTCTATTTAAGTTTTTTCCCTTGATGTCCTTCCAAGTGCTTGTTGTATGTCTGGGAAAAGTTAAAGGAATTTTGTGAATCTTAATGAAGAATAGCTTAGTATATATAAAGTAGCTTTGCATGATGAATGGTAGCTGTCACAAGCAGTTCCTAGCACATTCTTATATTTAATCCCTTAACCAGCAGGGACACTGTTTTATACATTATAGTTTGCCTGTTGCAAATAATAAGGTACCTTGGACAAGGTAGGTACTTTGTAACTATAGTAGTCCATTAAAAATATACATATACATTCCTTTTTTTCTCCTACCTTTTAAAAATATAAATTTACAAGATATGGTTAAAAAGCATGATCTTAAGATGAACCTTAGTTTTATGTGTGGCTCTGGCAATTTTCTTGACCTGTTTCTATGTCTGTAAAATGGGGATAGTAATTCCTGTTTCATAGTGTTCATGCCAAGACTAAAGGTGAGACCCTATATAAAAGGCTTAGCACTGTGCTTGGATCATAGCTGCCAAAAGCAGATCATCTTCTACATCTCTGCTTGTCATATACATTTTAAAAACATTATGTATGTATGTATGTGTTTATGTTGGAGTCTCACTCTGTCACCCAGGCTGGAGTGCAGTGGCATGATCATGGCTACCACAGCCGTGGCCTACTGGGCTCAGACAATCTTTTTGTCTCAATCTTCCAAGTAGCTGAAACCACAGACACGTGCCACCACGCCCAGCTAATTTTTTCCTTGATTTATTGTAGAAACAAGGTCTTGCTAAGTTGCCCAGGCTGTTCTTGAACCTCTGGCACAGGCAGTCCTCTCACCTCTGCCTCCCAAAGTAGTGGGGTGACAGGTGTGAGCCACTACGACATCTGGTCCAATTTTTTAAATTTGAGATTCAAAGGATACATGTGCAGGTTTGTTACATGGGTATATGAAGACTGACAATTAAGTTCACGAACCTGTCACCCTGCACTTACGTTGGCAGCACTATACAGACAACTCAGTAAGGGCTTCATAACCTTGGTATGTCAGTGTCTCACAGCTCTGTTTGTGTCGATGTGTGGCGGTGTCTTGCTGAGTGGTGTTAATTATTATTGTTGCATGTTTCTGTGTGCTGTCGTGAAAATGTTGGAGCTTGAATTAGAGCAGCAAACATTAAATTTCTTGGCAAGAGTGAAAGTGAAATCAGGGAACTGTTAGTCCAAATTTATGGGGATAATGCCATGAAGAAAATGGCAATGTACAAATGGATTAAACATTTTTCCAAGGGGATAGAAAGTGTCACTGGTGAGAGGTCAGGACAACCAGTAACAAGCAGAACTGATGAAAACATTGCAAAAATTCATTGAATTGTGCATCAAAATCGCCAGCTGACTGTGAGAAGCATAGCAGATCAAATGAACATGCATAGAGAAACAGGAAAATCTTAACTGAAAATCTTGGCATAAAAAAGGTGTGTACAAAAATGTTCCCAAAGGAGCTCTTGCATCATAACAATGCACCAGCTCACATAGCACTGTCTGTGAGGGAGTTTTTAGCCACTAAGCAAATAACTGTATTGGGGACACCCTTCCTACTCACCTGATCTGGCCCCTAATAACTTTTTTCTTTACCTGAAGATAAAGGAAGTAATTGAAAGGAAGACATTTGGATGACATTCAGAACATCAAGGATAATACAACAACAACTCTGATGGCCATTCCAGAAAAATAGTTCTAGAATTGCTTTGATGGGTGGACTAGGTGCTGGTGTCAGTGCATAGCTTCCCAAGGGGAGTATTTTGAAGGTGACCATGGTGATATTCAGCAGGGAGGTATATAGCACTTTTTCTAGAATGATTTCGCGAACCGAATTGTCAGACCACATACTGAATTGTCAGACCACATTCCGTAACGTGATAGTAATGTTTGGGCTTCTGGTGAGCCTGTCATCCAAGTGATGACCATGATATCCAGTGGGTGAGTTTTCAAACCTTACTCTCCTCTCTCTCCTGCCTTGAGGGATCCCCATATCTGCTGTTCCCATCCTTATGCCTATTTGTACTCAGTGTTTAGTTCCTACTTTTATCATATTTTAAACTCAGCTTTCTGGATCAGTTGTTAAATAGGCTTTTATTTGCTTCAAATGTTTTTAAAATTATAAATTTTAATGTATTGGCCATAGAAGTACAGATAAGATCTTGATTTCAAGATAGCGTGTGGATAGTTGGTTGCTTACATTAAAACAGACGCATATATGAAATTTTTGTAATAACAGGTGGGAAAATTTTAGATGATTTATAGAGGAGAAGAATGGGGGGAAGGGTATTTTATTATTGGCACAAGGATGTTACTAACAATGGTCTGGCTTTTATGAAAATCGATATTTTAAAAATGTATTTATCAAGACTGTGAGAACATAAGAAGCTCCTTAGACTTCGGTAGTGTTTTGTTTGAATGTGCTTTAGAACTTTGGCCGGGCTCAGTGGCTCAAGCCTGTAAACCTAGCACTTTGGGAGGCTGAGACAAGACGATTGTCTGAGCTCAGGGGTTCGAGACCAGCCTGGACAACTTGGTGAGACCTTGTCTCTACAATAAATCAAAAAGTAAGCTGGGCGTGGTAGTGTGCGCCTGTAGTTCCAGCTGAGCCAGAAGAATCACCTGAGCCCAGCAGGTCAAGGCTGCAGTGGCCGTGAGCAGCCTGCCACTGCACTCCAGCCTGGGCAAGAGAATGAGACTCCGCTAGAAAAGAAAAGAACTTTATTTAGGTAAGTCATATGTGCATGTTTTTTTATGAAATAAATAACAATTGGCAACCAAGAGAGCAGACTTCCCTAGAGAGGAGGGTGGTTGGTGCTTCCCTAAAGAGCCTCAGATCCTTACAAAGGAAGAAGGGGCATTCTCTTTATTTGCTTTGTGCCTATCCAAGATGCATATGAAGGTGGAGTTAACATATCCTAAGTTTTGAGCAGGAGAAGTCAAAGAACAGTTTGGAGACTGCTTAGCCATTTTTTGGGCCTTGCATTCTTGGTATTTATGGGAAACCAAGTGTCCCCTTTGTCATCAATTGTCTCTGAGTCTTGAGACATTTGCCTTTGAATCTGGCTTGTACTAGAAAAGGTCTCAGCAGGATGAGGGCTCACACGCTCCTTGCCCAGGTAATGCCTGTTCTCTGAGCATGAAGTTGATTCCCCAAGGACATTCAAGTCCAACTACACTTGAGCTTTTTACACTTTCTTTTTTTTTTTTGAGTTGGAGTCTCACTCTGTCGCCCAGACTGGAGTGCAGTGGCCGCTTCCGGCCACCGCAGCCTCGACCTGCTGGGCTCTGGCGATCCTTCCGCCTCAGCCTTCCAAGTAGCTGGAATTACAGGCACGCGCTACCATGCCACTAATTTTTTGTTTATTGTAGAGATGAGGTCTCGCTGCCCAGGCGGGTCTCGAACCCGCGGGCTCAGGCAATCCACTCACCTCAGCCTCCCAAAGGCGCGGGATTACAGGCTGAGCCACCGAGCCCGGCTCTTTTTTTTTTTTTTAAGTTGGAATCTCATTCTGTTGCCCAGGCTGGAGTGCAGTGGCATGCTCATGGCCACCGCAGCCTTGACCTGCTGGGCTCAGGCGATCCTTCTGCCTCAGCTTTCCAAGTAGCTGAAACTACAGGTGCACGCTACCATGCCCGGCTAGTTTTTTGATTTATTGTAGAGATGAGGTCTTACTAAATTGCTGAGTCTCGAACCCGTGGATTCAGGCAATCCTCTCAACTCAGCCTTCCAAAGGGCTGAGATTATAGATGTGAGCCACAGCGCCCAGCCTGGTTTTTTTTTTTTAAATTTTTTTATTGGTAGATAAATGACCAGTAAATAACAGTTTTGTTTATCTTTTTTTTTTTTTAATGAAATGTTTTGTCCAACTCTACCTATCAAAAATCAAGCCAGTGAGCCCAGGAGTTCAAGACCACCCTGGGCAATAAATACAGTGCGACCTCGTCTCTATTAAAAATAAAAAAATAAAAATTTTAAAAAGTCAAGCCAGGAGGATTCAAAGAGTGTCAGTTCCCTTTTCCTATCTGTAAAAAGAGATGCTCTTTCTAGAGGGATAATGATTGCGTTCTAAGCTGGTGGGATTCATTAAGAGATTTTTACCTTCACGGGCTTTTTTGCTTCCTTCATTAAAAGGACTCTTAGCTGGCCCAACAAATATAATTTCCCTATAAGTTTTTAAAGGCTAAAAGTTGCCATGAAGGTGTTAACTGTTTGACAGATTAGAAACTATTTTCATTTGTGAAAGGGCGGTGGAGGTCTTATATTAATTTTTCCAAGAAACATTTTTTTGAGGGCTGTCATCCTGCTCTTCAGAGTTTGAGGCCAGGCCTTATGTCTCAGTCTGAGGACACAAGTGTACACAGAGTACTGATGGAAGGTGTTAGGGAGACACGTGTGAGCAGGAGAGTGGAGGAGGAGGAGAAGGGGGAGAGGGAGGAGGATGAGTTGGCCACTAGGGAAGGCTTTAGGGAGAAGGAGGAGGAGTGAAAGATGATGCGTAGGACTTTGCCAGGTGGGAAAGAGGGTGGGGGGTTTTCTAGATAAAGGGAGCACAATGAGCAGAGGGCTGGGAGGCATGAAAATACGAGTCGTGTTTGGGGTGTTGTTACTAGAACAGACGGTGCTTGGCATTTGGGTGCAGTGGCAGGGAGGAGAGAGCCAGATTGCAAAGGCCTCGCATGGCAGATGAAGAAGCGTGGACTTGATCCTGTAAGCAAGTGATAGCTGTCAAAGGTTTTTCAGCAGGGAGATGATGTAATCAGATCTGTGTGTCAGAGAAAAGCTTTGGCAGCGGTGGCGTGGAGCAGAGACTGGCATGGGGACAGATGGGCGGCAGAGCTCTCTGTTAGGAGGCTTTTGAAGTAGGTCAGGTGAGAGATGATGTTGGAGGCCCATGTTCATGGGAGGAAGAGAACTGATGCCAGCTGAGTATCTTTTAGTGTGCACTGAAGGTGTGTTCCCTCATGTAATCTTCACAAGAACACTTTACATAGGGTGCTGCTGTCACCCTCCTTTTGCAGAGAAGGAAGCAGGCTCAAAGTAACCTGGCAAAGCCAGGATTTGAACTCAGGTTTACTGTCCTGAGCCACCATAGTTTTTAGAACAGGGTGTCAGAAAGCAACATTTCAACAGATGAGGTTTTAAGGATTTAGTTGTTTTTCATAGGGGTTCATGAACTGGGCATCAGCCAGGCTACAGAAGAGACAGGCGTTCCACAGGGCATGGCAGAACAGTGGGTTTTGTAAGGCAGCTTGAGTAGAAGCAAGGAGACAAAAGGGGCACAAGTTGGATTGGTTGACCTCAGTTACTTCCGGTTACTTCCTTGTGTGAGCAAAGCAGAGGGGATTTCCCTATTGAGCTGGCTCAGGTTGGCTGGGCCCATTTTGATTGGTTACCGTGAATCTCATGTTCTTCTGGCCTGTTTGGGGATTTGGCTATCATCTCTTTCTCTGTTGCTCAGGATGTCAGATCTTATAAGTATTAGTTTAGGTTTTGGTTTGGTGGTAGGTTGGTCTTTTGGGGCCTAGTGCGGGAGCTCAGGGGCCTTCTGTAGATTTTATTTAACGAGAGAGAACATGAAGAAAGGGTGTGCTTGAGAGATTATTTTTGCAGTAAAATGGGTCTCAGAGTTTGAGACTATTTCCTCCAGAATAGAAAAGGAAAACTTGGAGGCTCACTAAAAATAGTTTCAAAGTGGAGCAGTGAGATTTGGACAATGACTGATACTAGTACCTGAGTACTCTTTCAGGAGGGGAAGGGTAGGTCTGGGCCCACCTGGGATACCCAGTTGGAAGTGTGCAGTAGGTGGGTGGAAACTTAGCCTTCCTGTAGAAACTCCTTTAAGCTACACCTCTGTGTAGGCTTGGACTTGGAACTTGTCTAGGAGGGCATGGGCATCATCTGGGGCTCTTCTTATTTTGAGTCGGCGTCTCACTCTGTTGCTCAGGCTGGAGTACAGTGGCATGATTATAGCTCACCACACCCTCAACCTCCTGGGCTCAGGTGATCCTTCCACCTCATCCTCCTGAATAACTAGGACATGCCACTACACCCAGATAATTCTTAAAAAAATTTTATAGAGGTGAAGTCTCACTAACTTGCGTAGGCTACTCTTGAACTCCTTAGCTCAAGAAATCCTCCCACCTCAGCCTCCCAAAGTGCTGGGATTATGGGCATGAGCTACCATGCCTGGCCTGGGACACTTAGTCAGTATACACTTTTCCAGGCCTGGCCCCTAGAAGGTGCTTCTGTAGGTCTGGAGTGGAGTTTGGGCATCTGCATTAGTATCAAGCTCTCCTGAATTGAGAGAGGCAGGTTCTCCTTTTTTTTTCTTTCTTTCTTTCTTAGAGACAGGGTCTCTGTTGCCCAGGCTTTAGTGTAGTGGTGCAATCATAGCTCACTGCAGCTTGACTTCTTGGGCTCAAGTGATTATCCAGCCTCAGCCTCTGAGTAGCTGGGCCTCCAGGCATGAGCCATCACATGTGACTTATTTTTTAACTTTTTTGTAGAGATGAGGTTTCACTATGTTACCCAGGCTGGTTTTGAACTCCTGGCCTCGAGCAGTCCTCCCACATTGGCCTCCCAAAGTGCTGAGATTACAAGTGTGAGCCATCACTCCGAGCCAGTTCTCCCTTCTGATGTTTGGCTCTCTAAATGGCCTAGGCTGTCTTGTAATTTCACTTCCTTCAGGGAACTTTTGATAGCTCCTCAAACAATAGAATGTTGCTCTCTGGTAAAAAACAATACTTAGGAAAATTGCTTGGATTTAGGAACTTGTGTACATTTGTATATAATTCTGCCAAGGATGCTTTTTAGTTTTTCTTGGATTAACACTCAAAAGTAACAAAGTCCTCAAAATTGGGTTTGTTTTTGCCTTTTAAGTGGCCCTTTGGCAAGAGATATATATATTTTTTCTTTGAAAACAAGGGTTTTTAACTGGGTGTGGTAGTGCTTGTCTATAGTTCTGGCTACTTGGAAGGCTGAGGTAGAAGGAACCGGAGTCCAGCAGGTTGATGCTGGGGTGGCTGTGAGCGTGCCACTACACTTCAGCCACTGCATTCCAGCCGGGGTGACAGAGTGAGACTCCAACTCAACAAAAGCCAAAAAACCAAGAGTTTATTAGCGAGAAGAAAAAAGGAAGATTAGAGAAAGAAAAACTGCCTCCTTTTAAAAAATATAAGTGGGGTTGTATGTTGCCCAGGCTGGACTTGAACTCCAAGGCTTGATCAGTCCTCCTACCTCAGCCTTCCAAAGTGTTGGGATTACAGGCATGAGCCACCATGCAGTTTAGCGAGAGATTTCTAGTGAGATTAGATTCAGAGTATTTTTCTCACTTATTAAAAAGAGGCTGGAGAAGGGAACCTGGGATGTGGAGAATGAGAAATAATATCCTGGGGGTTTGCCTAGGAATGGCTTAGGTTGTCACTGATTAAAAAGTTACTAAAAGCTGGGCTCGGTGGCTCAGCCTGTAATCCCGCGCCTTGGGAGGCTGAGGTGAGTGGATTGCCTGAGCCCGTGGGTTCGAGACCCGCCTGGGCAGCGAGACCTCATCTCTACAATAAATCAAAAAATCAGCCGGGCGTGGTAGTGCATGCCTGTAATTCCAGGTACTCGGAAGGCTGAGGCGGAAGGATCGCCAGAGCCCAGCAGGTCGAGGCTGTGGTGGCCGGGAGCGGCCACTGCACTCCAGTCTGGGCGACAGAGTGAGACTCCAACTCAAAAAAAAAAAAAAAAAGTTACTAAAAAGTACTCAATTCTGAAATCTGGATTTTAAACAAGATCAGTGCTTTATTAACCATTTGCTTATAATTAATCCTGACCAGCCTAGGTCCCCCTCCCTCTCTGTCGTGTGCGCGTGCACGTCTGTGTGTGTGCATCCGTGCACTAGGTTAAGGTCCCAAACTCAGTCTCTTTAGTCCCAGTGTGACCCTGGGCAGGTTAACACAGCCTCCCTGAACTATTTTCTGTGAATTTGTAATGTGAGTACTTTAGAAGGTTGTTTTGGGAATTGAGTGGCATAAATTCAAAACACCTGGATCTGAACCAGTGACACTTTTTTGTTGTTGTTAGAGTCTCACTCCGTCGCCCAGGCTGGAGTGCAGTGGCATGCTCATGGTCATCCCAGTGTCGATCCTCTGGGCTCAGGTGATCCTTCTGCCTCACCCTTCCAAGTAGCTGGAAGTACAGATGCACGCTACCACATCCGGCTAATTTTTGATTTTTCATAGAGATGAGGTATCACCAAGTTGCCTGGGCTGGTCTTGAACCCGCAGTCTCAGGCAATTCACTCACCTGGGCCTTCCAAAGTGCTAGGATTACAGGCCGAGCCACCAAGTCCAGCTGATGCTTTTTTTTTTTAAGTTGGGATTGCACTCTGTCATCCAGGCTGCAGAGCAGTTGAACGATCATGGCTCACCACAGCCTCTACCTCCTGGGCTCAAGGTGATCCTTCTCTCTCAGGCTCCCAAGTAGTTGGGACTACAAGCGTGTACCACCATGCCTTGCTAATTTTTTTTGCTTTTTGTAGAGACGAGGACTTGCTATGTTAGCTAGGTTGCTTTTGAACTCCAAAATTTGAGCAGGCCTCCTGCCTCAGCCTCCCCAAGGTGCTGGGATTATAGGCGTGAGCCACCGCATCTGACATAGGAACCCTCTCTTATTCCTGGGAGGGAGAGTGAGACCTGAGCACCTGCCTCATTGGACACATTTAAAGTGCCGACTTATTCTGCTAGGAAGTGTATTCAGGTCTGACTGTGCATTGCTTTGTATCACCTGCCTTATTTTCCTTTTCTTCCATAGTTGGGAGGCATTCTTGTGTGACTGAGGCTGACGGTAGTCAGGAAAGGGTTTTTTTTTTTTTTTTTTTCAGTCTGTGTCTTTTTTGTGTCTGGTTACCCTTGGGATAATTTTGCCTCTTTGTCTCTCCTTGTGAGCAAGATTTGTGTTCATTAACTGCTTGCTGCTGATCAGTTCATTTTTCTGGTGCGTGTGAGGGAGGAGTACCTTCTTCTTCTCCCTTCCTCCACACCTTTGCTAAATGCCCTCACTATTTCCTATCTCAGTGACTGCCCCAAAGTCTGCTTACTCACTGGTTGGTTAGTTCAGTCATTCAACAGGCGCCCATTGAGCCCTTACTCTGTACCAGGCTCTTTTTTTTTTTTTTTTTGGAGTTGAAATCTCACTCTGTTGTCCAGACTGGAGTGCAGTGGCATGCTCCCGGCCACCGCAGCAGCCTCGACCTGCTGGGCTCCGGCGATCCTTCTGTTCAACCTTCCAAGTAGCTGGAACTACAGGTGTGCGTTACCATGCCCGGCTAATTTTTGATATATTGTAGAGATGAGGTCTCTCCAAATTGCCCAGGCGGGTCTTGAGCCCACAGGCTCAGGCAATCCACTCACCTTGGCCTCCCAAAGTATGGAATTACAGGCTGAGCCACCAAGCCCAGCTTTGTCCCAGGCTCTTACATGGTCTGATTCAGTTCTCTTGAAGGCCTCAAATGGTAGCAGGCTTCTTACTATCTACTCTATATGTATTTTGCAACTGAAGTTCCATATCTCCCCACCTCAAGGTCTCATAGCAGCCAAATGGGATTCCTGTATCTCCTGCAGTGCTGTCCTTCTCTCCCACGCCTTGCCCATTTCCACTGCCAGTTTTTCAATGGGTGTTTCCTGGGGTGATTCTGTCTGTTGTGAATTGGTCAACTTGTAAGTCCTGGCCCAAAGGTCAGTTTCAGTGAGTGGCATGGGGACTGCAGATGCTGCAGGTTGGAGGGTGGGGAGTGAAATGTGGAACTGACAGTGTTAGGCCAGGCACAGTGGCCCACACCTATAATTCCAGCACTTTGGGAGGCTGAGGCAGGAGGATTGCTTGAGCCCAGGAGTTCAGGAGCAGCCTAGGCAACATAGCAAGATGTCATCTCTACCTGCCCCCCCACCCCCCAAAAAATTAGCTGGGCGAGTTGGAGTGCATCTATAGTCCCAGCTACTCAGGAGCTAAGGCAGAAGGATTATCTGAACCCAGGCAGTTGAGGTTGCGATGAGCTGTGATTGTACCACTGCACTCCAGCCTAGGCAACAGAGTGAGACCCTGACTCAAAACAAACAAAAATAAAACCCAAACTGACAGTGTTTACAGGGAGAGCAAACTGGTGGGATAATGCAGGACTGTTGGCAGTTGCTGAGACTGCTGTGCTCTTCATTTTGAATGGCTTCTGGAAGACTCAGCCTGGGGATACTAAATGCAGATTTGCAGGTGCTGTTGGTCAAATTTGCTTTTAATATTCTTTTTCTGACATTTTAGTCCTACATTCTAGATTGCTTTTGATGAATTTCTGGGGGGACTACAATGCTCTTGGATTGTCCATAATTATGAAGATGTTGAGTCCTTCAGGATTGCATATTTGACCTCCTCACTTAACTTTCAGCATTAAAATGTCATGGGAGTAGCAGCATGGAAAAAGATCAGCAATTCTGGAGTAAAGTAGACTTGGTTTCAAATTTCAGCTCTCTGTTAATGTCCTTGGATAAGTTCCTTAATTTCAGGGCATCAGTTTTTTCATCTGTGAAATGGGGATCATTGTGCTTGGCGAGAAATGATGTTTCAGTGGTACATTTAGAGTAGGTCTTGGCACATAATAGGCGTTTGGAAGTTCCCTTCTTATTTGATTCAACGGGTATTGTACCAAACTCTAGGCAGTCCCTAAAATGACTAAGATGTGGTTTCTACCCTGAAGGAACTGAAAATCTAGTGGGCAAGACTGGCACAGGCAAATTTGTCCTTAGGGGGCTAAGTGCCAAGACCCAGGCTGAGGCTGGAGCAGAGCAAGGGAGCATTTCCTCTGCCTTGAGTGTTGCGAGATCCTTTCCTTCCTGGAGGACGTCGTGCCTAAAACCTCTCTTGAAGGATTGAGTAAGAATTGACCCAAGCAAGCGAGGTGGGATGGGCTGTAGCCAAAACAACAGCATGAACAATAGCTGTATTATTCAGGAGAACTATAGACTCAGTCTGGGTTTGGTTGGATAGAATGGAGTGTGAGGCAGGAAGTCCTGGGAAGTGACCCCAGAGAGCCTGGTGAGTATGAAGTTACTGGTGGGACTGTGTGTCCTGCTGAAGAGCTTAGACTTCATTGTGTAGGTCATGGGGAATCCCCAAGAGATTTCAGGTAGGGAAGGGACATTGTCAGCTTTGCACTTCAGCATGGCTGTTGGATGTGGGAATGGACATGAATTTAGGAAGACTAGAATGGAAGGCCAGGAAGCAAGACTATTTTATGGTTGAAATGATAACTTGAACTTGGACAGTAATTGGAAGGATGGAGAGGAATATCAAAGGCAAAATCTGTAGCAATTGATTGATAAATTATGGAGGGGGAGGGAGAAGGAAGAGTCTAGGGTACTGTTTCAGATTTTAGCCTGAATAATTGTGAAGGGTGCTGCCAGATGTAGAGGGAAGAAATACAAGAACAGAATTAGCCTCTTCCACCCCAGGAAGATGAGTGTTTTAGGGCATGTGACATTGAGGTGTTTGTGGGTTTCTAGATAGTAGGGGCAGGGGTAGTTGGATGTTGTCTATAGGCTGACAAACTTCAATGGAAAATATTCAGGGCTACAGACCAAAGGTAGTTTAGGGATTAAAATACACTGTTATTGATGAAATGTTAATTTCTATGGTCATGCACAGTGGCTCATGTCTGTAAACCCAGCACTTTGGGAGGCGGAGGTGAGAGGATTGCCTGAGCCCGTAGGTTCGAGACCAGCCTGGGCAACATGGCAAGACCTCGTCTCTACAATAAATAAAAAAATTAGCCGAGTATATAGCATGTGCCTGTAGTTCCAGCTACTTGGAAGGCTGAGGCAGAAGGATCACTTGGGCTCAGTAGGTCAAGGCTGCAGTGGCCATGATTGTGCCTCTGCATTCCAGCCTGGATGGCAGAGTGAGACTCTGAGTCAAAACAAACAAACAAACAAAAAAAAAACACAGTAGTACTTACATGTACATTTCCTATTAAAATACAGAAGGTGCAGAATTTTTTTTTTTTTTTTTTGAGTTGGAGTCTCACTGTCGCCCAGACTGGAGTGCAGTGGCCGCTCCCGGCCACCGCAGCCTCGACCTGCTGGGCTCCGGCGATCCTTCCGCCTCAGCCTTCCAAGTATCCGGAATTACAGGCATGCGCTACCACGCCCGGCTGATTTTTTTTTTTTTTTTTTTGATTTATTTTAGAGATGAGGTCTCACTGCCCAGGCGGGTCTCGAACCCGCGGGCTCAGGCAATCCACTTACCTCAGCCTCCCAAAGGCACGGGATTACAGGCTGAGCCACCGAGCCTGGCTGCTTTTTTTTTTTTGAGTTGGAGTCTCACTCTGTCGCCCAGACTGGAGTGCAGTGATATGCTCCCAGCCACCGCAGCATCGACCTACTGGGCTCCGGCGATCCTTCTGCCTCAGCCTTCCAAGTAGCTGGAACTACAGGTGCACGCTACCATGCCTGGCTAATTTTTTGATTTATTGTAGAGATGAGGTCTCGCTTGCCCAGGCGGGTCTCGAACTCGCAGGCTCAGGCAATCCACTCACCTCAGCCTCCCAAAGCCTAGGATTAAAGCCTAAGCCACTGAGCCCAGCTAGTGTAGAATTTTCTAGAAAAGAAAATCAAAACATAAGGACAACTAATATGTAAGTAGTGTTTGATAACATTGTCATACATTTTTACAGCACAGTCTGGTTAAGTAAATCTTGCTGCATCCTACAATAGAGTGATGTGCAAATGTTAAAAGAGTGAGGTAGGTTTATGTGTGCTCTTAAGGAAAACTTTCCAAGAATATTATTATTTTTTGAGCCAGGGTCACTCTGTTGCACAGGCTGGAGGAGTACAGTGGCACGATCATGGCTCCCCATAGCCTTGACCTCCTAGGCTCAGGCAATCCTTCTGAGTCTTCCAAGTAGCTAGGACTATCGGCATGCGCCACCATGCCTGGCTAATTTTTTATTTTTTGTAGAAATGATGTCTTGCTGTGTTGCCTAGACTGGCCTCGATTTCCTGGGCTTAAGTGATCCTCTTATTTCATCCTCCCAAAGTGCTGGAATTACAGGTGTGAGCCACCATGCCCGGCTTCCAAGAATATTAAGTGAAAAAGATAATATATGTAGAGTATCTTTAGAGATATATATAAGAAACTGCTAATGATAATTGCTTTTGGGAGGTACATGGCATCTGGGATAGAAGAAAATCTTGCTTTTTATTGCAAACCCTTTTGTTTGGCCATTTTTTTTCATATTCATTTTTTTTTTTAAAGAAAATACTGTAAAGAAATGACTAACACAGTACATTATCAGGGGAGCTGGAAACCAAGTGGCACAATATAAAAATAACCTGTGCCGCTACAGTGTGATGGTATTACGCATAATGCTAGATTATTTGTTGCTCTTACAATACCCATTCATGGAGGCTTGCAAAGTTTTCCACCTTTCACATACATTATTTCAGTCATAATTAATCACTCCTCCATCTGTGCTCTCATAGCAATTAGAATATTTTAAGGATTATAAATGTTAAATGATGTTCTGTAAAGTTTGGGAAACAGTAATATGTGTTTCGGTGAAGCGACCGTGGTTTTATTCCCTTCCTTCCCTTCTATCCTTTGCATATGCCTTACAAATATATAGCTATAACTAAAGTATCCATATACTTACAGGTTTTCTGTTTAGTAGGAGTTCATGTGTTTTTTCCCCAGGTGTTGTGTGGTTGTCCTCCTCAGCTTTCTAAATAGCTGCAGTTTTGTGGAACACTATGATTGCGTCACTGTGTTTCATGAACACCTTTGCGCGTGCGCTCTTCTTCTTGGCTGTGTTTGTCTACTGCTTGGTGTGCCTCTCTTCCTGGACTTGTGGGACTGGGATGGCCTCTTTGTCATTGGAATCAGGGTACAGAGGAAAGGCTCACCAAGTATTTTTTTTTTTTTGAGTTGAAGTCTCACCCCATCACGTAGGCTGGAGGGCCAAGGCACACTCATGGCCATCCCAGCGTCGACCTGCTGGGCTCCGCTGATCCTTCCGCTTCAGCCTCACAGGCTGAGCCACTGAGCCCAGGCTACAGAAAGTTTTTTTAAAGAAAAAAAAAAGGCCGGGCTCGGTGGCTCAGCCTGTAATCCTAGCACTTTGGGAGGCCCAGGTGCTTGGATTGCCTGAGCCAGTGGGTTCGAGACCAGCCTGGGCAACTTGGCGAGACCTCGTCTCTACAATAAATAAATAAAAATTACCCGGGCACCATAGTGTGCGCCTGTAGTTCCGGCTACTTGGAAGGCTGAGGCGGAAGGATTGCTGGAGCCCTACAGTTTGAAGCTGACGTGGCTATGAATGTGCCACTGCACTCCAGCTTGGGTATGGAGTGAGACTCTGAGTCAAAAAAAAAGCAAAAAACTTTTTGTAGAGGTGGGTTCTCACTATGATGCCCAGGCTGATCTCGGATTCCTGGCTTCAAGCGGTGTTTTTGCCTTGCCCTCCAAAACTCTGGAATTACAGGCATGAGCCACTGTGCCCAGCCTCAGCAAGTATTTCTAACAGAATAGAAAAGAATAGATGTACTTTCTGGGCGTTACAACAGCATTTTAAGATAGAAATGGTAGATATTATGGGCAGTTTTCAGACAGGGAAAGGAGTCAGGGTAAAAGGGTAAATGGTTCCCAAAGTCACACAGCAGCTACCTGGAAGTAGCTGAACTCAAACTTGAATTCAGTTCTCTTTTATAAACCCAGTTGACCAATCTTTCCACTGTTTTTGAAATCAGCATTTTCAGTAGGTTGCTGGGGCACACGTTCTGTTTAAGTGAGTAAAATAGGATTTGCACTCTTTAAAGAAATTTAAGAGATGTGGCTTGTGCTGTGGAGATGATTAACTGGGTCCAAATCCCAGCAGCATTTTTGACAAGTTGTGAGACCATGGGCAAGTAACTTAACATCTCTGGGCTTTAGTTTCTCCTTAGTAACACAGGCCTAATGTATTGTGTGTGTGTGTATATATATAGGCTCCTATCTCTAAGGCCTAATTTTGTGTGTGTGTGTGTGTGTGTGTGTGTGTGTGTGTGTGTGTGTGTGTGTAGGCTCCTATCTCTCCTTAGTAACACAGGCCTTGTGTGTGTGTGTGTGTGTGTGTGTGTGTGTGTGTGTGTGTGTGTGTGTGTGTATGGGCTCCTATCTCTAAGTTAGTTTGCAAGATAATTCACATATGAATTATCTTGCAAAATAACTTCTATTTGAAGGAAATAAAAGGCCAGATTTCTTTTTTTTTTAAAACCAGCAATACTAATGGTATATTTAAGCATGTTTAGAGTTTGTTGAAACATATGACTCATCACTGCAAGTGGAAAGATGACAGACTTGGAGTGAACAGAACTGAGTGTGAATTTAAATTTTTCCATTTTCAAACTGAATGGCCATTTATGGGGCTAATCCTGGCCTTGCTTGTTGTGAGGATTAAAGGAGATAATGAGTGTAAGACACCCTAGCCTTGTCTAGTTAAGAGTTTAGTAGGGTGTGGTAGCGCACGCCTGTAGTTCCGGCTACTTGGAAGGCTGAAGCGGGAGGATCGCCAGAGCCCAGCAGGTCGAGGCTGCGGTGGCCGAGCATGTGCCACTGCACTCCAGCCTGGGCAACAGAGTGAGAATCCAACTAAAAAAAAAAAAAAAAAGAGTTTAGTAAATATTAGCTCTCCCCCAGCTCTTACTGGGAGATAAGGATTCCCTGGGTGTCTTGCCACCGCGTCTGTGTAAGGTTGTCCTGTAGCTCTCTCTATTTACACGTGTGTGATCTGGTCCTGGAGGTCACTGACTAGCAGCACAGTGTTGCTTATTGAAAATGGCTACATGCTGAGAATTGTTCATTATTACCATGGAACTTTTCAGTGTGATGGATGGCTACCATGTGTTTGTGTTGTTCTCTGTTAAAAAGTGCTTTTTGTAGGGGTGAAGTGTGAATTCCATTGTAAAAACTGCTGATCTTTGAAAACCCAGAGCTAGTTCCAGTTATCAGCCACTTGAGTGTTATCTGGTGCTAGAGGCTACCCAGATCCCTTTAGGAAATCCTCCCCCTCCCCACAGCACAGTGCTGAAGGGTGGAACACTTGGAAACTTCAAACTAAGGCTGTTGTTGCTTAAGATCTTCCTTGGGTTTTTATGGAATGGGAATGAGAAACCTTCCAGGCTGAGGCAGGCGGTCATCGAATATCTGTCTCCATTCATTTTGCCTCCCCTCCTCCTCCCTACCCCCATTCATCTCTTTCTTGTCCTTTGATCTCTACATTTCTCAGGACACATCCCCAGACAGCTACCCTTGTACTTCTATCTGTATTAAATGCATCAGCACTGACACTCACTTCCCTGGCCCTTTAGATGCTCATCTCCATTACAGCCGACCTGAGGGCATCCAGCAGCCAGCCTTCTGTTCTTTCTCTGATCTGTGCATCTCCTGCCTGGCTCATCGATTGCCACCCTGCTCCCTTCGCAGCAACTGATTTTGCTTCTTTTTTTTTTGTTTTGTGGTGGAATCTCACTCCGTTGCCCAGGCTAGAGTGCAGTGGCTTGCTCACGGCCACCCCATCATGGACCTGCTGGGCTCCAGCGATCCTTCTGTCTCAGCCTTCCAAGTAGCCAGAACTATAGGCGCGCACTACCACACCCGGCTAATTTTTGATTTATTGTAGAGACAGTCTTGCCAAGTTGCCTGAGTTGGTCTTGAATCTGTGGGCTCAGGCAATCCACTCGTCTGGGCCTCCCAAAGTGCTGGGATTACACGCTGAGCCACCAAGCCCGGCTGTGATTCTGTTTCTTTGTTGGGTCCAATATTCTCTGCCTTGAGAGAATCCTCTGTAAGCTTTCCCACACAGCAATCTTCTCTCCTTTAATTTTAATTCAAAAGAAACTTAAAAATAACTTGGTATATGTCCTCCTTCAGTGATTTTCTTTTTACAGACATATGTTTAGTAATATGTCATACTTTTCATTATATAACTTGAAATTTTTGTACACACATGGTGTATATTATCTCATAATATGTGTTCTTTATAAATAATTTCTAATAATCGCATGTTATTCATTTTCTAGCCTATAGGTATAATTTTTCAGCTATTTACTTATTACTGAATTTTAAATAACGCTGCAATGAACATTATCCTTCTAGTTTGTTGAATGGCTTCCAGCAATTAAACTGTGTTAAATTAACTGAATATAGTAGTTTCTTTGAATAAATTTGTGGAAAATGTTCACTGTATTCGTATCTGAGGTCTAAAACTGAGCTAGGTGTTGTGGGGTATACTCAGATGTATTATAGTACTGAGGATAAAACAATCTGCATATCAGTAGGAAGTAGTGTCCGCTATTTAGGTAAATATACTTTATTTATTTAGATAAAACAGGCACTAAACATCTTTAGTGTATTTAAATTTAAAAAAAAAAAAATCAGGACTGGGTGTGGTGGCTCATGCCTGTAATCCCAGCATTTTGGGAGGCTGAGGTGAGAGGCTTGCCTGAGCCCGTGGGTTCGAGACCAGCCTGGGCAACTTGGCGAGACATCATCTCTATAATAAATCAGAAAATTAGCCAGGTGTGGTGGCGTGTGCAACTACTTGGAAGACTGAGGTGGAAGGATTGTCTGAGCCTAACAGGTTGAGGCTGCAGTGGCTGGGAGTGTGCCACTGCCCTCTAGCCTGGGCGACAGAGTGAGACTCCAACTCAAAAATAAAAATCAGTAGTTATTTGTGTCTCTGTGTGTGTGTGGAGTGGGGGTGGGGTGAGGTGGGGGGAATGGTGTTAAGATGCAGACTGTGAGCTGGGTGTGGTGGCTCATGCCTGTAATCCCAGCACTTTGGGAGGCAGAAGTGAGAGGATTGCCTGAGCCCAAGGGTTCAAGACCAGCCAGGGCAACTTGGTGAGACCTCATCTCTACAGTAAATTAAAAAAAGATCAGCTGGGCATGGTGGCGCGTGCCTGTAGTTCCAGCTACTTGAAAGACTGAGGCAGAGTGCCTGAGCCCAGCAGGCGGAGGCTGCAGTGGAGTACAGTGGCTGTGATTGTGCCACTGCATTCCAGCCTGGGCGACAGTGTGAGACTCCAACTCAAAAAAAAAGATGCAGACTGTGCATCTTATACCTGCCTGCATTACAGTTGTATGATATGGCCACTGAAGAGAAGAGGGACAAAAAGACATGGACCCAGGTAACTTTGGAAAATGATTTTTTTTTTGAGTCGGGGTCTCACTCTGTTGCCTGGAGTGTAGTAGCACGATCATGACAATCATGGCTCATGACAGCCTCTATTTCCTAGGTTTAGGCAATCCTTCCGCCTCAGCATCCCTAGTAGCTAATTTTTTGATTTTTTTTTTTGTAGAGATGAGGTTTCTTTGTGTTATCCAGGCGGATTGAAAATGATGTTTGACAATAAACTTTAAGTCTAAAGACAAAAGGAACTGTACATAAATGCTGGACTCTAGTTGGTAAAGTTTCTTGTGGAGCACAGGTTGACAATTCTGATACTTCTTTACATGTGTACAGGGGTAAACAAATAATGAAGGAATGGTGGCTGACAAGAGCCAGGTTTCCCACAGTTGGGAAGGTGGGGCGAAGGTACATAATGGGAAAGGCTAGAATGAACCATGTGGTACTGTATTAGAGTCAGAGATGTCAGTGTGATATCATTGTGAACCTAGGTTTAACTTAATAGAGATACAGAAATAAATATCAGTAAGTGTGTGTTCATGGGTTAAGACACACACATGTATTTGCTGGATCTGTTCATGGAGAGGGCTTGGAAACAATGACACCCAGTAACAGAAGCTCACCTGTATCTTGGCTTCTAAACACTATTCTCCAGTCACAGTAACTAGGATTCTTTAAATAAATAAATGGATAATTATAGGTTTGGAGCATTTTACATTGTCAGAAAATAAGGAAGTACTCATAATATGAAGGATGTTGGTTGACTGGGCATGGTGGTTCACACCTGTAATTCCAGTGCTTTAGGAGACGGAGGGGAGGTTCACTTGAGGTCAGGAGTTTGAGACCAGCCTGGGCAACATACCAAGACCCCATCTCTATAAAATTAAAAAAAATTGGCTGGGTGTGGTAGTGCATGTCTGTAGTCCCAGCTACTTGCGAGGAGGGACAATTGACTGAGCCCGAGTTCGGGACTGCAGTGAGCTATGATCATGCCATGGCACTCTAGCCTGAGCGACAGAGTGAGACCCTGACTCAAAATAAAACAAAACCCCTAAAGGTTGTGAGCATGTCAAAAAAGACAGGAGCCAACCCCAAAGAGCTCCTAATAGCCAAAATGGGAATAATTTGAGCAAAAAAATAAACAATGTGATACTGCATTATAATCCAAAGCATAAAAATAAATAATACCTGTACACAACTTCCTACTGGGAGAAGATACATCTTCCTTATAGAAGACTGTCAAATAATTGATGCAGATACTGCCTCTTTCAGAAGCAAGGGCTTACTCCCCCTCTCTCTTGAGTGTAGACTGAATTTAGAGACTTACTTCTAGGGCATAGATTTTGGAAAGGGGGAAGAAAAGTAAATTTACAGTACAGAAGCCAAACAGATACTACCTTGACCAAGTAATCAAAGTTCACATGACCAGCGGTAAATCATGTTGATAGCATGTCCTGTTAGTATGATGCAGTGAGGGGGTGCTTCACCTCAGTGGTCTTTCCTTCTAAAACCCATAACCCCAATCCAACCATGAGCAAAGCGTCAGACCAATTCCAGTTGAGGGATACTCGACAAAATACAAGACCAGTACTACTCAAGACTGTCAGGGTCATGAAAGACAAGAAAAGACAGAAACTGTAACTGACCAGAGGAGAACAAGGAGATACAACGGGTAATTATGATGTAGGAGCCTGGATTTGTACCCTGAAACAGAAAAGGGACATTATTAGTAGAGAAACTGATGAAGCCACGTGAAGTCTGAAGTTTAGATTAATTTTTTAAAAAGGCACTGAAAACGTTTGCCTGCCTCCAATATTTTATGTAAACATTAAAACATGAAAAAAAAATGGAAAGAATTGCACAGTGAATACCTACATACCCCCTACCTGGAGTCTACAATTAAGACTGTGTGGTTATGCTTTATTACATACCTACCCATCAATCCCTATTATTTTAAAACGTATTTCAAAGTAAGTTGCAAATATCAGTACATGCACCCCCCAAAAAAACCTGTTTAAAATGTAATGTCTACATCCTGCACTTGTGATGCATATTGCGTTGATACTGTGTCTGTGGTTGTGCCTCGTGGAACTTAGAGGAGGCTGGAAAGTCGCAAAGGATGTAGGTGATGTAGGCTGTTTCAGGGTGAACACAGATGTGTGTGATGTTTGATTGACATGGGTTTATACTCGTCGGCACTGGGATGTTGTGGGGTCTGTGAGCGTCCAGAAAATGAAAGCTGTTTTCCTGGGCAGCTTTAAGGATGGCTGGCGAGTCTACTCTGGGACAGCACTGAACTACTGAAGTTGTTATGTGGAGTGCCCCAGCATTTATTTGGGGAGGGAGGGCCTGAGGCTGACCTCACTGTGCCATTCCCCCCTCCCATCTGACCCCCTGGGAAAATAAATAGAGCAGGAAGAGAGAGGCTTTAGTTCTGGAAGAGGGTAGAAACACCGATCAGCTCATCAATCAGGAGAGTGTGCAATTATGCAGAAAGGACAGAAATCACTCCCTGAAGGCCATAGACTTGGGGATTTGCCCAGAAGAAGACCTTACAGCTGCTAACAGTAGCCCCATTCAGTTAGGGTGCATAATGATTTTAAAGCTAATCAGGAACCAAAGCCTGAGGCTGGGGACAAACACAGATATCTTGTTGACAGAGCAAACATCTAGATTTTGTCAGATAGGAAGTTGCTGAGGAAGGTCAGAGTGATGTAATGGTGTGCGCTAAGCTTTCATCCTTAAACAGATGGGCCCCCGAGGTACCATCTGCAGCTCCCTGGGGCCCTTCAAAATCACTTCCTATAAATTAAATTGTCCTAAGTTGGTATTGAGAAATTAGTGTGGTAGCCATACCAGAAGTGAAACTAGACAAAGGGAGGAAATTTCCATGGACATTTCCTTTTCCTCCCCTGCTTTATAAATAGACTTGAGATTTATTATTTTGGTCAATTTTCTTGTTTGGCACATGACATAGCCATCCAGAGTAAACTCCCCTTTCTCTTCTTCAGCTCTACAACTGCATTTATCCCTACCTAAGTCAGTGTCAGCTGGATATTTTTAATAAACTGTCTTGCTATTTTGGGTTTTCTGTTTTTGTTGAGGAGGAAGTAGTGGTTTCGTTTGTTTGTTTTTCTTTCATCAAAGGGGTATTTGTTCTGGAAAGGCAAGGGGAGGGGATGTTTCTCAGTCTAAATCGGAGGAAGAAAATGTACGGATGGCATCATATGTAAGTGGCTGACGATGAATCTTAATTGGGGATGTTTTTAATAAAACATTTCAGAACAGAAAGCAGCATCCTCTGTACTCATTCTTTTATTGATGCAGCAGTTATTGAGGATTTGCAGTGGATGAGGTAATCTCTGCTCTTCAGGGAGACACAACCAGAGAAAAGAGCAAAGTGAGGTTTATGTAGGTGCCAGTGGAGTGTTAGAGAAGCTTGGCGGAGAGGTGGAGGGGCTTCTTGGAGGAGATGATTCTAGAGCTGCATCTCAAGGGAGTAGCCAAGTGAGGTGGCGATTGGACAGGGGGAATACCCCAGCCGAGGCATGAAAGGTAAAGGGTATGTTGGGCTAAGTGTAGATGGAACGTGGGGTGTAGCAGGGAGCGTTAAGAGAGGCAGAGGGGAAGGTTGGTTTAGAACAGGAGTGAAGAGGAAGTCAGGGGAGGCGCTTGTGGCTAAGTGGGCAGGTGAGTAACAAGAGGTTGGTCTGTTTGTTAGCACATCAAGTTTGCTGGCTTTGGTTTTCTGAGTAAAGTGGGAGAAAGGGGTATTTGCTAGGACAGGGTTGAGGAGAATGAGAAAAGTTTGAGACAGTGGTTGTGGCCAGTGGCAGGGGGTTTGTTTAGGATACGAAGGACCTCTCTGGGTTAGAATTCAAGTGCGGTAGCATCTCTCTGTGTGGTGGTGCACCTTCTCTCTGGCCTTTGGGCCTGGAGTGTAGGTGAGGACAAGCTGAGAGTGGTGATATTAGTTCCCGTGGCCAAAGAAGAGGGTTGCAGAGAATCAAGGGTGCTGGCATAGGGGTAAGCTGGATGATCTGTGGCCGGGCCCATGCTGTGAGGGAATGAAGAAGGGGACGCACTCCAGGGACATCAAAGAGCAAGGACCTCGGGAGAGATGGGGTGTTTGTGGTCATTGAGCAAGAGCACTGAAATATTGCTTCTGACTATGAGGTGTGACCCTGGGAACGGCTGACTTGAGTTAAGAGCCAAGGGTCAGAGCTCCATGCACTAATAAATCAGCGTGTCTGCCATCACTTACCCTAGGAGGGGCTCTGGTCTATGTGCTTTGAACTGTTCATTCAGTACAGCTCCACACATAGGTGCTATTATTATCCCTATTTATAGGTGAAGCAACCGAGGCCCAGAAAGGTAAGTTAATTCCTTAGAGTCATGCAGTTAATGAATGGTAGAATTGAGATTCTAATCCAGGTTGTCTTCTCTGCTCTTGTTACTTTAGGAGCTAACTTTTGGGCAAGAATCTCTCTCAAGAGAAAGGAAGGAAGAGAAAATTGTGAACTAAGCCGCCTCCCTGCCTTTCCTGGTGAATGAGAAGCTACCCCCAATAGGTAGGTGACAGCTGAGAGTTGAAGTAGAAGGTGGCATGACTGTGAGTAGTGTCACAAAAGGGTATGAATTTTATATGAGGTTGGAAGAGAAATGGGGAGCCACATGGGAACCAGCGCTCCCAGGTGGTAGAGGTCCTGTCAAAAGCAGAGACGGAGGAGTTCATGTTTCATGGGTACAGAGTTTCAGGTAGGGAAGATGAAAATGTTCTGCAGATGGATGGTGCTAATGGTGGCAGAATGTAAGTGTGCTCAGTGCCACGGAACTGTATACTTAAAAATGGTTACATCGTCTATTTTTACCATAATAAAAAAATAAAAAGATGGTGGAAGGAGGGAATGATAATCACTACCATTTGTGAAATCTCTTCCTGGGACAAAATGGGCACTTACTAAATATTTGAATGTATGCCGGGGATTTTGCTAAGTGCTTTACGTGTGTTTTTATTTAATCCTCACTTTCATAGATGAGGTAAGCTCTGCTGTACAGATGAGGAATCTCAGGTTTAAAGAGATTAGGCAACTTGCCCAAGGTCATGCATCCAAAAGTGGTGTAGGCTGGGTGCAACCAGATCCTTTACTCCAAAGCCTTTGCCTGTAACCCTTAGGGAATTGAATAGTGGAAAGAAGATTCCAGAGACTGTGGGGGAGGAGGTTGTTAATAGAGGAAGGTCCTGGGATGGGGAAATGCCGGGCAATGAGAGGAAGGTAGGGAGTAGGGGTGCAGCAGGGCCACAGGAATGAGAAGTGGGATGGAAGAGACTCTCCCTCCAGTGTCCAAACTGGGCATGCACTGTGATGGAACTGGCAGAAAGTCTTGGTCACTCTGATGTGGCCTCAGGGGGCCTAGAGGTTATGTAGAAGCCCAAGGGCCCAGCATAGGGGTGCCTATGAGGTCTACTACTGTCCTGTCGGCAGAAATTCCTCCCAGATTGGAACCTGTGGTGGTGGGGGGAGGGCTGGCTGTGTGGACAGTGTGGAGATGGACTCAGTCAATGCTCCCTTTCTCACCTTTCTCCTGAACTCCCTTTCTCCCTGCTGACCTGCCTGAAGGGACCCAGTCTGTCCTCTGGATGTGAATTCAGCAACCTGGTACTGAATTGAGGTGCTGGGATACAGGGAGGAGGGGTCAGTGAGGAGGACTGCTTTAATGCTGACAAAGCAAATCCCAAGGGTGAAGTTAAATCATGACTGACTACCTGGCTTTGTAGCTGATTGGCACTCTGCAAACACTTTGCCACAGATTGTCATTCTTTAGCTGGAGAGTATGCAATACATCTATAAGGAAATAGATTTTACCTGCTCCTCACGAAGATTTTGAGGTTGTAACCTAAATCTCTTAAGGTATGTCCTGTCTTAGGTGTTGGCCAGTGGCATTTGCCATCCCCCTGGCCTGTGTCAGATATTAGGGTTTAGCGAGGTATCTGTGAACCATTTATAAGGGAAATGCTCTCTTGAAAGTTCCTGTTATCATTTTACTTCACGTGTTTACTTTGGATTCAGCAGGATTATTTTTTTCTCCTGCTGGTGGTTTTAAATTCTGTGCTAACAGGCAGACTGCCTGAGCAGTGCTTTCTGTGTAATAGTGGTGACTATGGAGATCATGATCTGTGGTTATATAATACCTTTGAATAAAGAAAAAGATGTTGTATGGCAGGTCCTGTAAGGGCAGTCTGGAAGCAGCATCATCAGGGATTTGGTTGCACTGCAGTTGAATATTGCAGCTGTCAGATGTGCACAGTGCATCAGGCGTAACCTGCAGGTGTAAATAGCCCTTCATCAGCATCACTGAAAAGTGGTGGGCGGAACCAGAGCACTGTGGGATGCTATCCATCAAAAGTCTTTTGCAGAGTCTTGTTCCTGACTGTGATAGGTTTTACCCTCAGTAGCTGACTGGATCTAGGGCTTTACACAATTCATTTCAAGGAAAGGTAGCGGGTGGATGTGCTCCCTGATGCCAAATTTTAATTGATTATTTAACTGTCATGCTTCTGCCCTTTTTCACCAGCTAGGAAACAGTTGGGGATTAAGTGGAATTCACCCTAAAGTGAAAGTGGGTCTAAGGTAATGATAATGAAAGTAGCCTTTTGTTTTAGGAAATAATGATGGCTAACATAATGACTGGTTACCTTCGGTGCCTTCTTGGAATTACCTAATTGACTGCTTGAGAACAGGATTTTCTTTTATTCACTGCTGTATCCCTCAGTCAAGAACTGTGCCTGGCATGTAGTAGGTGCTCTAATAAATGAGCTTAAAGTGGGTGAGGATTTTAAAGCACAGAGAGGTTAATTGCCTGCCCAGGACCACCCAATTAATAACTGGATTCCTTGACAATTGATAAAGTGAGGAAGTGGAAGTCACAGAGAATAAGGGTTTGCTGTCAGAACTTCCTAACTGAAAATAGTATTGACCATGGTTTTAGGGGAGGCTTGAGATTTACAAAAGTAAAAATTCTCTATCTATTAATAAATAATAATTTTTAGAATTTGTCTTATTAAAATAAATATAATTTTATAATTATGTTAGGAGGCTTAAATGAGAAAGAATTTAGAACAGTATCTGTATATTGTAAGTGCTTTATGTGTTTGAAAATTTGCTCTGAATGTCACTTATTTCTTAAAAGATGTTTGATTGCTTACTTGGTTTTAACTTTTAAGTAAAGATGAATTTTTTAAGCAATTGAGGTGTTTTTGAGAGTAAACCTGAATAAGAAAATATAATTCAAGATGTAATAGGAAAGCCAAAAGTGAAGTCTGATTTTCAGTAATAAGAATGTTATATTATTGGCTACACATGGTGGCACTCCTGAAATCCTAGTGCTTTGGAAGTTGAGGCAGCAGAATTACTTGAGGCCAGGAGTTCAAGACTAGCCTGAGCAACATACGAGACTCCATCTCCATAAAAAAACAATTAGCTGAGTGTGGTGGTGTGCACCTGAAATTCCAGCTACTGAGGCTGAGGCAGGAGGATCATTTGAGCCCAGGAGTTTGAGGCTGATGTGAGCTAGGATCTCACTACTACACTCCAGCCTGGGCCACAGAGCTACACCTTGTCTCTACAGAAAGAGAAAGAGGCCAGGTACAGCTCACACCTGTAATACCAGCACTTTAGGAGGCTGAGGCAGGTGGATTGCTTGAGCCCAGGAGTTCAAGACCAGCCTGGACAACATAGTGAAACCTCATCTCTATAAAAAAAATTATCTGGGAGGCCGAGGTGAGAGGAGTATCTGAACCCAGGGGTTCGAGACCAGCCTGGGCAACTTGGTGAGATCTTGTCTCTGCAATATATAAAAAATGAACCTGGTGTGGTAGCAGGTGCCTATAGTTTTAGCTTCTTGGAAGGCTGAGGTGGAAGGAACACCTGAGCCCAGCGGGTTGACACTGGGGTGGCCATGATTGTGCCACTGCATTCCAGCCTGGGCCAGAGTAAGACTCTGATTAAAAAAAAAAAAAAAAAATTAGCTGGGCATGGTGGTGTGCACCTGTAGTTCTAGCTACTCAGGATGCTGAGGTGGAAGGATCACCTGAGCTCAAGGCTGCTGTGAGCTATGATCATGCCACTGTATGCCAGCCTGAATGACAGAGGGATTCCTTGACTCAAAAAAAAAAATAGTTACCATCCCAACATTACATTTAATACAAAATATTTTACTAGCCAAACAACAAGAATACAGTATTGTGGTAGGAATTGTCCATAGAAGACAAAGAAAAATGTATTAAGAGAAAATGTTATTGTGTAGTCCAGCAGTCTTTAAACATTTTTGACATCGGAGTCCTGTCAGTAAAATACTTTTTGCTCATACACGCAACATTTGTAAATTTACAATCACACACTTGTTTGCTAGGAAACTATTTGCATTATAAAATACCCAAAAATAGAAATAAAAGAATGAGACAAGTGAACGTGATTAGAAGTTTCAGTATTTTCTTTCTATACCCCCAAAGATCACCTTGAGCCCTCTTCTGAGACATCTGGTTTAGAAAGATAGAGTAATCTAGAAGAGGAAGCACATAGCAACTTTTGAAGGAGGGTTTGCTGTGTTTTTGGAGTGGCATGTGGAAGAGAAATCGACAGAGAGGTGAACTATCAGGCAGATTGAGTGTAGGATGTTTGGGGAGTAAACCAGAAAGCCATCCCTGGCCATCTGTCTAAAAATGTTGTGAAGTATCACAAATCAAACTCCTAAGGATTAAAGTGTCCCTGTTAGAATTGTCAGATCACGTCCTCATAACTGATAATGCTGGGCACTCTAGAATAGAGAACAAAAATATAGTTCATATACAAGGTATAATATTGCTTTTAAATTTGAAAGATATTTCAACTACAGTCACACACCATACAACAAACAACATTTTGGTCAGCAATGGACCACATGTATGATGGTGGTCCCATAAGATTATCATGGACCTATACGGGTGTGCCTTTTAAAAAAAAAAATCTTTTATACTGTATTTGATGTTTAAGTGCATGACTGTATTCCTGAGTGGAATGTTAAGGAAGTCAAGTTAACTAGGAAGGGAAGTGAAAAAGTAGATATCAGGTGAAGTCACTGGACTTGACCTTGGCAGGAGGTATGGGTGGATAGAGGCACAGTGAGGAGGCAACTCTGCTCGAGGGCCCCCAAGGGAGACCAGGGTGGAAGCTGACCGAAAACTCTAGAAGGGCAGGTGCAGAGCCTAAAGTGGGGGACTTACACTTGTTATTGTGGAATATTTGTTGCAAAGTTAATCTTAAGTTTCACCACAACTAAGACTTGCATTTTCCAAGATTGTGAAATCCTTTTCCTGCTTCTGTATTTAAAATATCACTGATGAGAGATTATCAAGTTAAACTGAATCAAGTGAATAATTTGTCCCTGTGGGTCAAATTTAACACTTTTTAGTGGTTTTCAGGAAATTTTTATTTCAAGAGAAAGTGGCTTGTTCTGTTACTAGAATTTTGACCCATACTATGGTCAAGTTCTGCAGAATCTGTTGTGAAGTATGCAGGCATTACCTTTAACTGCTTCCAATACAGTTTGGTGGTTCAGGTTATTACTTGCAAATTGATGAGTCCTATTTAAGCTACAAAATCAAGTATCACAGCTGTGCTCTGGAGAGGGAAATATGGGTTTTTGTTATAACCTATCAAAACATTTATTTTTCATTAATAACCAGTTAGTTATTTAGAAATTGTTGGGGACCATTCTGCCCAAACTTTGCTACCTGTTTTGCAGTGTGTAGTTCAGTCTGGCTCTACCGTTTTCTCTTAGTCATGGGCTTCAGCGCAGTATAACATTCAGCCTCTTCTTGGTTTCCATAATGCTTGGTTTAACCATAATGATCTTAGCTTCTGTTTCATGTCGCCTCTTGGTGTGTATACCCAAAACATCAAGTCCTGTTGGAATACATGTAAAGTAAAATGCAGGACCATGAGAGGAGTTAGTCGGGATATGTCCCAGACTCATATTTGGCTGAATTTTTGTGGCATGACTGATTTGGAAATAATGTTTTCAGTTCTTTTTTTCTGCACATATCATTCCCTGTTAAATAATGTGATGCTTTGACTTTTGGTTTTAGTACAGATAATCAGGAGCAGATTCTTTAATTGAATATGCCCAAGAATAAAATTGTTGTTCAATTGATCCATTAAACTATTCTTCGCCCATCTAGGGAAGTCCTATAGTATGGAGGTCTCCAATTGCCAGATCATAGACCAGTACCAGTCTATAGCCTATGAGAAACTGGGCCACACAGCAGGAGCGAAGTGGCAGACAAGTGAATAAATGAAGCTTCATCTGTATTTACAGCTACTTTCTCATGCTCACATTACTGAGTGAGCTCTGCCTTCTATCAGATCAGCTGTGGCATTAGATTCTCATAGTAGCGCAAACCCTATTGTGAATTGCACTTGTGCTCCTTATGAGAATATAATGCCTGATGATCCGAGGTGGAGGTGAGGCGATGATGCGAGTGCTGGGAGCAGCTGTAAATACAGATTAAAACTAGCAGTGAGGTTTGACTGCACAGAGATCATAATAAACCGATTGCTGTTTCATCAAAACCCTATCAGTGAGTGGCAAGTGAGTTGATGTACTTAATTCAGTTGTGCAGGTGCATCTGGTGGCAGGCTTTAAGTCAGAATCTGACACTTATTTTAGTCTGTGCATGGCCTGCTCATTACTTTATTTACCATCTCTGTCTGTGCTTCTTTTTTTTTAAATGATGAGTTGTATAATTATTTCATTATATATTACAATGTGATGATAATGGAAATAAAATGCACAATGAATGTTATATGCTTGAATTATCCAGAAACCATACCTACCCGCTTCCCCCATCACCTCCCCCAAGTCCGTGGAAAAACTGTCTTCTCCAAAACTGGTTCCTGATACCAAAAAGGTGGGGGACCACTGCTATAGTAGGACTTCAAAGCAGAATTCATCAGCCTTGCAACATCAGTAACCACCTCAGAATCGTAATGAATATGAATTGATTCGGGATGATGGTTGGGGTAAGCTGATTATCCATAGTTTTCTGTTGATTTGGGGGACTAGTTTAACTACTGAAATAAGTTGGCAATTTCAGACAGATTTAGAATTCAAATTATTGTTTCTTAAAGAACTAAAAGCAGTCTAGAGAAATAAATGATAGATTGCCCAAAGCTTCATTTTCATTTGAGACTGTTTAAAACCGTATACTTACAGTCATTATGGAAAACAGTATGAAGGTTCCTCAAAAGTCTAAAAATAAAAAACTATCATATGATCTAACAATCTCACTGGTGTGTATATAGCCAAAAGAAATGAAATCAGTATCTTGAAGTAAATAGAAATAGGGTGACCATAGTTAACAATAGTTTACTGTATATTTTCAGATAGCTAGAGAGAGGATTTTGAATGTCCCAACACAAAGACATGATAAATGTGTGAGGTGATGGATATGTTAATTAACCTGATTTAATCATTGTACATTGTATACATGTATGGAAATATCCCACTGTAAAGTCAGTGGGATAAAAAAGTCAGCAATAATTAAACAAACGATGTACTTAGCATCAAAAGGAAGGTAGAATTTGACAGCATTTAAACAGTGATGGCATTTTATGGATTACTAGAATATTTTTGCAGAAGCATTCCACAACAAGTAAGAAAAGATCCTCTTCAGAAAATATTAAAGAACCAGAGAAAACATATATGGACTGTTGGTGGGTACCTTGTATTCCCTCAGGAACTTCCTTGAAAGATGAGCTATGTAGGGAGTTAATTAATCTTTGGCAATATTCAACACTGAACTTTTTAAAAATCATAGTTACAGTATCGCCGGGCTCGGTGGCTCAGCCTGTAATCCCAGCACTTTGGGAGGCCGAGGTGAGTAGATTGCCTGAGCCCACGGGTTCGAGACCCGCCTGGGCAACTTGGCGAGACCTCATCTCTACAATAAGTCAAAAATTAACCGGGTGTGGTAGCGCGTGCCTGTTGTTCCAGCTACTTGGAAGGCTGAGGCGGAAGGATCGCTGGAGCCCAGCAGGTCGAGGCTGCGGTGGCCGGGAGCAGCCACTGCACTCCAGTCTGGGTGACAGAGTAAGACTCCAATTCAAAAAAAAAAAAAAAAAAAGTTACAGTATCATTCAGTGGTAAGTATTCTTATTTTTTTTATTTTTTATTTTTTTGAGTTGGAGTCTCACTCTGTCGCCCAGACTAGAGTGCAGTCCTTCTGCCTCAGCCTTCCAAGTAGCTGGAACAACAGGCACGTGCTATCACACCCGGCTAATTTTTGATTTATTGTAGAGATGAGGTCTCACCAAGTTGCCCAGGCGGGTCTCGAACCTGCAGGCTCAGGCAATCCACTCACCTCGGCCTCCCAAAGTGCTGGGATTACAGGCTGAGCCACCGAGCCCAGCCAGTATTCTTATTTTTAATTTCATGTAAAAAAGACTTAGTCACTTTCATAACTAATTAGTTGATATGTTTGTGGCTTAGATGGGAGGAATTTGAGAAAACTACGATAGTGGGTAAATACTTAGGAGTGACAGGAATAGAATTAGAAACTGATAAAATAAGAATTTGGGGTTGCTAGGAATCCTTGAGAAAAGTGGCCTCACTAAGAATGAATCAGGGAAAAGTTATGCCGATTCCAGAAACATTATTCATTAGGAGAATGTGTGCATGTCCTTCTCACTCTCTGAAGGGGAGGTTGTGGATGGTCCGGTGAAGGGCCTGGCCATGGCTGGCATCTCTGCACACCCTGGGAGTCCTCCTCCCCATTGTTTGTACAGTAAAGGAAGATTTAATACTGACACGTGGCTCCGGTTTACAGATTCTAATCTGCCAAATCCTATTTCAGGCTTGTGGAAGGAGACTACATTCAGATCTGTGTGCTTGTAGAAATGAATGAAGAGCGTCTAGAAATTTTCCCTGAATGACCTTAGGCAGATCATTTGTTCACACTGGATCTCAATTTTCTCATCAAACAATGAAAGAAAGGTTTATTGTCATAATCTCCTGAAGTCCCTTCTGGCTCTGAATTTTATGTGTCCATTTTAATAGATGAGGATGGGAGGGCACATTATTTAATACTGCTTTTTATGTACGTTCCAGGGTCTTGGTGTACAGTAGTTGCCTTCATCCTTCATTATTTCATTCACTCTATAAATCACACCCATGAGGTAGGGATATCACTATTTCCATGTTATAGATGAGGGTGAGTAGCTACCACTAAGTGGCTGAGCTGAAATAAATTGAGAAATGGTCATATTGATAGTAACAGTGGGTCCTAGTAAATTTTGAATGAAATGAAAAAGTCAGTGTTTTGGGTATTAGAACTGTTCTGTTTTCTCTATTTCTTCCTATTTTCTCACAGATTACTTAGAAGTAAAAAATTTTTTAAAGCTAGCAAGATCTCAAATTCTACCCCTCCTTTGGTATAGTGCCTTATACCTGTAATCTCAGACCTTTGGGAGGTCAAGGTGGGAAGATTTCTTGAGCCCGGGAGTTCAAGATCAGCTTGGGCAACATAGCAAGACCTCACTTCTATTAAAAAAAAAAAAAAAAGGCCAGGTGTGGTGTCTCAAGCCTATCATCCCAGCACTTTGGGAGACTGAAGTGAGAGGACTGCCTGAGCCCATGGGTTCAAGACCAACTTGGGCAACTTGGCGAGACCTCATCTCTACAATAAATAAAAAAATTAGCCAGGTGTGATAGTGCGCACCTGTAGTTCCCGCTACTTGGAAAGCTGAGGTAGAAGAATCACCTAAGCCCAGCAGGTCGATGCTGGGGTGGCTGTGAGCATGCCACTGCACTCCAGCCTGGGCGATGGAGTGAGACTCCACCTCAAAACAAAAAACAAGAAAAATTCTACCTCTCAAAGAGGAAACACTCAGGTTTGGATTCTTGTGATTTGCAGGGGTTGGGAGGAATAGATGATATCTCAGTTTTTTCTGAGTTCTGAACCAATTCTGAGAGACAAGGAGAAAGAAGACATATAGAGTTTAAAACTGTGCCTTTTTTTTTCTGATAGAAATAATATTGGAGACTGTAACTTAGGTGTCTTTAAAAAATGATTTTTATATGCTCCAACAGTGGACTTCCTACTCCTGAATTCCACAATAGACAGCCTTGCCTACCTGCTCATTGGCAGTGCTGGGCCATCAAGCTTCCCATGTAGGGCCAGAAGTCTTACTAGACTTGAATGAGTGCTTCCAGAGAGTAGCTTGCCAGCCAAGAAGAAGGAGAGAAGGGCTGGGATGCATTCCTACTTCCTGTTCCTAAAGCTTATGGATTAGGGAAGTCACTAGGACTTCTAGGAAGGGGTGAATGAGGGGCCAGGAGAGAGGTCCACATAGTAAGCTAGAAGGTTGTTCTCCACAAAAGGAAACAGGAACCAGGCAGACCCCACCCCATCTCCAGCCCCTAATCATACATATGCTTGTTTCCAAAGCCAACATCATTCTGATAAATTGTTCTCTTCTACTTGAGATACCAGCTTTTGTAAAAGTGAAATTGAATTAAAAACAGGCAAAAAACAAAAAGAAGCCCCAACCTTATTGTTGCCGAGGTCGGAACTGCGGTTGGTTCTATTTTAGTAGAAGTCAAAGTAAAATATTCTGGCATGTATTATTTACTCAGTAGTGTTCTAAGAAAGTCACTTTATGTGACTGCCGATAGCAATGTCTTTCAGAACCTGAATTCAGACACTTGCCTTTGGAACCTTAAAATACCTTGGTGCTTGTACGTTTTCTGGGAGATGGTGAATGTATAGATGACTTCATGTAAACAGAAACTGCCCCTTCCTTTCCATTGTGGCTGTTGAAGTCTCTACCATGCAAGAGACCCCATTTTAAAGGTGTGTTTTCTCGCGCACAATATTTCTTCCTAATAGGAGTGGAGGATACTTAGACTGAAAATTTTTGTGGGCAACTGGCTTGTCAATTTCTGAAGTAACATTTTTATTCAACAACAAGTAAAACAAATTTGCCCAACTAAATTATTCATAGGAATTACAAAACTTGTCACTTAAAGTGGATGTTGGGATATTCAGGTCATTTAGGAGGCTGTGGTTAAAAATAAAATGACCTAAATATATAGCTCTACTTTTTTTTTTAAGGGAACTTTTAAGCTTTTAATTTTTGTTTGACATTGGTCCTGATTCTCTTTCTATGGGGAATGTAGATAGCTACTCTTTCAGTGTTCCAAATAAAGTCAAATTATTCTCTTCTTGTCGATCATTTTGCACAGTGCATATGTAGCTCTATTTTTTAGCCAGGTTATTTAAATTCTGTACTCTTTCTGATACATGAGAAGACTATGTGAGTGACAGAGTAACTGGAGAAGGTCATTAACAAATGACTCTCTTCCAAGAAAAATAGAAGACAATTCATTAATTGTTCTGGTCATTCCTTTTATACTTTTAAGCAAGGAACATTTGAAATATGAACTTGTCCCAATCTGCTTTTGGACAATAACTGGAGCATAAAATGTTGAAAATCAATTATGTATTTAGGGAGAATGAAACAGGCTGACATATTGAAGGCATATTGTATTATGTTTGGTGGACTAACCAGGGCAGTTACGTCATATTCCTGCAGTAAAATTGTATCTCAAGAGGATGAAACATAGAGTATAACACATCCTGATGTACCCAAACTTCACAAAACATGAGAGTAGTTATAATAGACTTGCCATCTGTCCTGGGAAAAAGTCCTATCTTGAAAATTGGCTATGGTTTTTTTGGTTGTTGTTGACTAATAAGCATAGAGTGTGATATTCTTGTTTTATACATACTTGTCCTTGATTTACAGCAGTGTGGTAATTTTGCAACACATCATCATGTTCCCCATGCCTGTGAGGTGCTAAGATCTTTACAGGAGGGAGAGAGGTTAGATTTCTCCAGTAACCTCACTGTACCTGACACAGTGCTGGGCATATGTATAACTGTTAGTAGATTGCAGAAGATTCGCCTGAGTGTTATCTTATGTCTTCTTGATAGGAGAGGCATCTGAAGACTGGCTTTTGTTGTCTGAGGTCATGCAGTTGGGAACCAGCTGTAATAGTTTGCTAGGGCGGCTATAACAGAGTACCACAAACTGGGTGGCTTTAACAGCAAATGTATTATCTCAGAGTTATGGTGGCTAGAAGTCCCAGATTAAGCTGTTGGCAGAGGTGGTTCCTTCCTAGGTCCTGTGAGGAGTCTGTTCCAGACTTTCTCCTTGACTTGTAGGAGACCCTCTTCTTTCTCCCTGTTTTTTCACATCTTCTCTCTATGCCTGTCTGTGTCCAGATTTTTCCTATTTATAAAGATACCAGTTGCACTGGATTAGGGCCCATCCCAGTGATCCTGTTTTAGCTTGATTACCTCTACATAAAGATCCTAACTCTCTAAATAAGGTCACATTCTGAGGTAATGGGTGTTAAGACTTCAACATGAATTTGGGGGGCATATGTCAACTCATCACAGCAGAGATCTGGGGTCACAGTCTCTTTTTGTCTCCTAATTCAATAACAACTTTTTTCCTGTTTGATAAATACTTATTTTTTGGTTTATATGCAGCTTGGATAGGGAAGGTAACATTTTTAATTCAAAGAAATACCCACTCCACTTCATATAGTTTCCCTCCATGCTAGTTTACAGATTGAAGCCATTTCTCAGATGGCAACAGTTATGCTTGAGGCTGTTTTGCAGTGAATTTTAAAAACATTTCTCTCTTCCCGGTTTGATCCCAGGGGTATAAAAGTAATTGTTATTTGATGTACACAGTGATTTTAAAGAGGTATAAACTGTGCACTTTGCCTATGATCCTTTCCCTTCCAGTCTTTTTGGAACATTTTTTTTGTGTTCTAGCAGGGGAAAATGATCAGTGTTTGAGGATTTATTTTACGGGACACACAGTCACCTGGGGAGCTGGTATCTTAACTCAGGCAGCCATGAAATCAAGCTGCCAGGTAGGTCTCCCACCTCAAGTTTGGATTGGCACACAGGGTGTAACATTTAGAAGACAAAAGATACTATATCCTATCACTTTGAATTTTCAGTAGTAGTTAAAGGAACCTTTTTTGCCAAACAACATTTTTACCAAAAAGGCATCGGTTTTACTTAAGAAATACCCAAGTGCAGTGAGGTTTCTCCTTAGAGCTAAGTGCATCCTGTCTGACTAAAGATGATAAACTTCATAAGGGATGGCCCTGTAAATGTTAGGAAATAGATATTTACAGTGGTTCTGAGTTAGAAGACTTGAAGACAGACTGGATATACCTGTTCTGTGTATGTCTCAGGTTAATTGCGGTTTTCAAAGCAATTTTACATTTGCATGTATTTTATGGGGTTTTTTTTTTTTGGTTTTTTTTGAGTTGGAGTCTCTCTCACTCTGTCACTCAGACTGGAGTGCAGTGGCCGCTCCTGGCCACTGCAGCCTCGACCTGCTGGGCTCCGACAATCCTTCCGCCTCAGCCTTCCAAGTAGCTGGAACTACAGGTGCACACTACCACGCCTGGCTAATTTTTGATTTATTATAGAGATGAGGTCTTGCCAAGTTGCCCAGGCGGGTCTCGAACCCTCGAGCTCAGGCAACTCACTCACCTCGGCCTCCCAAAGCGCGGGATTACAGGCTGAACCACCAAGCCCGGCCTATTTAATGTACTTTTTAAAGGAAAGATAGATGCCTTAGAAAGTAGCAACGTGTAAAAATGTAAAAAATAAGACCCTGATTGGAGCATTCTCCTATGTGTGTTGATTTACAGCCTGGTGGGGACTCCCTGAGTGTTCATGTGCATTTTGAATACTGTTATAGCACAGGTGTGGATCAAAACCTCTTGTCCATGTGACACAGCCTCCCGCAATTCAAAGGCCGCCAGTTACATAGTGCTTGGCAGGAAACCTCCCATTTGGAATATTTGTTGAGAGAAAAAAGAGAATAAGGAGTCTGTGTGGAGCATTTTATAATGAAGGAAGAGCAGCTCAACTGCTGCAGACACATATTAAGTCTATCCCACCAGCCTCATACTGTATTTGCTAGAGATACAGTCCCGCAAGACCTCCAGATGGAAAAAAAAAGAAAGAAAGCCCACCTGCTGTTGTGCCTCACAGCTGTTAAAATAGTTAATACTGCTCTTCCTGAACTGTCATGGGATGTGCAGTATGTGACTTTTGAGAACACGAAATTTTAGTACATTTGGGGTCCTTGGAATCATTAACAACTTAATTCTAGCAGATAGCAGCAGGCCAAATATGTAGGCTACAGTAATTCTTTTTCTGAAAAAATTGTAGTAAAATATATGTAACTTAAAATTTATATTTTAATTCTTAAGTGTGCAGTTCAGTGGCATTAAGTACATTCACATTATTGTGTAATCATCACCATCATCCATCTCCAGAGGTTTTTCACCCAAGGAGAAATTCTGTATCCATTAAACAATAACTTCATTCCCTCTTCCTCCAGCCCCTCTGACCTTTCCTCTGCTTTCTGTCTCTATGGATGTGTCTATTCTGGGTATCTCATACAGTGGTTATATGTTTGTTCCTTTGTGTCCTGGTGGCTCTAGTAATTCTTTAGTTGTATTTGTACAGCTGTCATCATATGCCATTTTCTTTTTGATTAGAAAATAATTTGGTAGATAACTTTAGAATATGAATGCTCTAGGACAGAAATTCAAAACTCTGATGCCTTCAGGGGCCCACCCAAAGGTAGTAACAGTTAATATTTATAGAGCAGTTACTGTATCAGGCACGGCTCTAAGTACTTTGCAGGTACTAACACCTTCACACTCACTCTGGCCCTGTGAGGTAGATACTATTAATAGAACCCCAGTTTTGCTGATGAGAAACTGAGGCCCTGAGAGATGAGTTACTTGCAGATAATGACATGGCTAGTATGTGGCAGAGCGGGGATTCCAGCCCTGCAGTCTCTGCTCCAGAGCCCAGCTCCCACGAGCTCCCTGGTTATACACAGGTGCTGTGGCTCGGGCCAAGGGATAAGCCCAGCCAGCCGGGAGGCGACTGATGGTGAATGGCAGCAGATCCTCAGCCCTAGGACTGGGGTTCATTAAGGGAGTGTGGGAGTAGATTCTGCTCAGGTTGCTGCTGAGTGGGAATGCAGGCGTGTTATTGCCGGCACTTCCAAGTTTTCAAGAAAAGCTAGAAGTCCTTATTTATGTGTAACCTCCTGATTTCTAAGTATTGGCAACAGAATTCAATTAAAATCAGAAACCAAGCATGTGGGCCAGGCAGACTACCTGTGGCTTACCAGTTTCAGACCCTTGCTCTAGAAGTCTCAGGACAATCTTTTTCTTATCTAGCCCCTCAGCAGTTGGTATCCCTGGGACACTCATCACTTGCTGTTGTTTGGACCCAGAGGCTGGGCTTTAGTGATCTTGGCTTTCCCAGCTGCAACTTTCATATAGCAATTTTCAGTGAATGTGTGCTGAGCAAATGAGTCTTTAAAGCACTCATGATTTCTTCCCAAGTGCTGCCAAGAGTTCACTGAAAGTCTAATTTAAAACAAAACAAAGCCAGTCAATTTTGAGAGGCTCATCTCTTTTCATGCAGAGCGTCATAATTTATTATTTCATTTTGGGCTCCTTTGAATTACAGTGCTGACTAAAACAGGACTTTCAAGTGTTTTTTTTCTTTTTTTGCTTTAGAAAAAGTCTCACCAAAGATATTTAAATATATGCTATGTATACAAACCCAAACCTCCTTATTTTAATAATAGCCTCCAGCATTTATGACATGCTTACTGCATCCTAGCTACTGTGTTAAGGGTTTTACATGTCATATTATAATGTGGAGTCAATCGGTGAAGAATTTGTAGGCCAGGTGTGGTGATTCATGTCTGTAATCCCAGCACTTTGGGAGGTGGAGGCAAGAGAATCGCCTGAGCCCAGGGGTTTGAGACCAGCCTGGGCAACTTGGCAAGACATTGTCTCTACGATAAATCAAAATAATTAGCTGGACGTGATGGTGTGCCTCTGTGGTTCCAGCTACTTGGAAGGCTGAGGTGGAAGGATTGCTTAAGTCCATACGAAGCCGCTCAGGACCAAGGAATTTATGAGAGTAGTCCAAGGTCATACATCTATTATATGGTAGAGTCAGAACCCTTTGGACCTATACGACTGTTGAGTGGTATAGACCGCCTTCCTGTTGTGTGGTGTGGTAAGTCTCTCCTTTTTTTCTTTGGCCTCGGTTCCAGGAGTCTTTTTTTTTTTTAGATACCATAGTACTTCTACTTTTATCTTTCTATCATCTATGGAAAGACAGACTTTGTTCAGGTATAATAATAATGTGTTGACATTCACATAAAGCTTCTGAGCTACCAGTCATTACCAGGGTGCTTGAAATGGTTCGCTAGTACAAGTGTGGATTTGGAGAATCTTTCTTTCTTTGTTTCTTTTTTTTTTTTTTTTTTGAGTTGGAGTCTCACTCTGTTGCCTAGGCTGGAGTGCAGTGGCACACTCATGGCCGCCCCAGCATTGACCTGCTGGGCTCCAGCGATCCTTCCGCCTCAGCCTTCCAAGTAGCTGGAACTATAGGCACACACTACCACGCCCGGCTAATTTTTGATTTATTGTAGAGACAAGGTCTCGCCAAGTTGCCTGAGCTGGTCTCCATCCTGTGGGCTCAGGCAGTCCACTTGCCTTGGCCTCTCAAAGTGCTGGGATTACAGGCTGAGCTGAGCCACTGAGCCTGGCTGGGTTTGGAGAATCTTTGTGCCTTTGTGAGTCTTCTGGAGTGTAGAATTACCTGTGGCTAAGAAAAGAGACCCAAGTCCTTACCTCGTTAGTTCAGGACCCTAAGCCAAGAGATCTCTTCATTGTACAGATGATACTGCAAATGAGAATTGTAAGGAGAATTTTAAACTTGAAACAGGCAATGCACATATGAATGATATAGTACTCTTCACATTTGTCTCATACTCGACTTTTGGCCTATACTTTGGTAGGGAGGTTTCAGTGGTTTTCAAATCTGTTTCTAGTGGGCAGGATGGGGTTTGCACCCTTCTCTCATTCAAATAAAAATCATTTAGTCTTTTCTTTTTAAAAGTTATTTTCCTGATGACAGAAGTAACCTATGCATCTGGTAGAAATTTTTAAAAATAGAAAAGCAGACCAGGCTTGGTGGCTCAGCCTGTAATCCCAGCACTTTGGGATACCGAAGTGAATGGAATGCCTGAGCCTGCAGGTTCAGGACCAGCCCAGACAAGTTGTCGAGAACTCATCTGTACAATAAAATAAAAAATAGCTGGGTGTGGTAGCATGTGCCTGTAGTTCTGGCTACTTGGAAGGCTGAGGGAGAAGGATTGCCTGAGCCCAGCTGTTCAAGGCTGCAATGGCCATGAGCGTGCTACTCTACTCCAGCCTGGGCGACGGAGTGAGACTCCAACGAAAAAAAAAAAAGAAGAAAGAAAAGCAACCGAACATGATGTTGTGTCCTAACTACTCAGGAGGCTAAGGTGGGAGGATTGCTCCTCCAAATGCTTCCAGCTCCAGCCTCTACCCATTAACCCAGTTCCAAAGTCACTTCCACATTATCAGGTATCTGTTAAAGCAGTGACGCCATTCTTGGTACCAGTTTTCTGTCTTAATCAGTGTTCTATTGTTATAACTGAATGCCATAGATCGAGTCATTTGTAAAGAAGAGAAATTTATTTCCTACAGTTCTGGAGGCTGGGAAGTTCACGAGCATGGTGCTGGCATCTGCTTGGCTTCTAGAGGGCCTTCTTGGAGCTTCTTAACATGGTGGAAGGTACCACATGGTGAGAGGGCAAGCGAGTACATGTCATCTCAGGTCTCTCTTCCTTGTTGTTTTTTTTTTTTTTTAAATTGGAGTCTCACTCTTGTTGCCCAGGCTGGAGTGCAGTGGTATGCTTACGGCCACTGCAGCCATGACCTGCTGGGCTTAGGTGATCCTTCCTCCTTAGCCTTCCACGTAGCTGGAACTATCGGTACACACCACCACACCCGGCTAGTTTTTGTGCTTTTGTGTGTGTGTGTGTGGAGTTGAGGTCTCACCAAGTTGCCCAGGCTGGTCTCGAACCCCTGGGCTCAGGCAATCCTCTTGCCTCGGCCTCCCAAAGTGCTAGGATTAAAGGCTGAGCCACCGCACCCAGCCTCTTCCTCATCTTATAAAGCCACCAGTCCTCTCAAGGGGGGCCCATCCTGATGACTTTAACTAATCTTAATTACACCCAAAGGCCCTAGCTTTTCATAAAACATATGAATTTGAGGATTAAGTTTCTGGCACATGAAGTTTGGGGGACACATTCAAACACATATGCTAATCTCTATTGTTTATTCTTCTCTTGCACGTAAACAGTATGAAGCAGAAGTGACGTGTGCTTTGAACCAATGTAATTTTGAATTCCTGAACTTTTTCATATTGTTTCCTTATATTTAAAAAATTTGTTAGCCAGGCATGGTGGCTCCCGCCTATAATCCCATCACTTTTGGAGGCTGAGGTGAGAGGATTGCCTGAGCTCGTGAGTTTGAGACCGACCTGGGCAACATGGTGAGACCTCATCTTTACAAAAATTAAAAAAAATTAGCTGGGCATGGTGGTGCATGCTTGTAATTCCAGCTACTTGGAAGGCTGAGGCAGAAGGATCGCCTGAGCCCAGTAGGTCGACACTGTGGTGACCGTGAGCATGTCACTGCACTCCAGTCTGGGCAACAGAGTGTGACTCTGACCCCCCCAAAAAAATTGTTGTTAAAAAACAAAACACAACATGTGAGATGTATGCTCTTAACACATTTTTAAGTGTATAGTATTGTTATTATAAGCACAGTGTTGTACAGATCTGTATAACTTTTTCATCCTCTGTGATTGAAACTTTATACCTGTTGAACAACTCCCATCCCCCGCCCACCAAACTCTGGAAGCTACCATTCTACTTTACTTCTGGGTTTGACTACTTTATGTACCTCATAAGAGTAGGATGATGCAGTTTTTGTCTTTGTGTGACTGGTTTATTTCTCTTGCATAAAATTTTCAAGTTTCATCCATGATGTGGCATATATCAAATTTTTCTTCCTTTTATATGGCTGAATAATATTCCCCTATATATGTATATCACATCTTGTTCATCCATTCACCTATCAATGAATATTTCGATTGCTTCCACATTTTGGTTATTATGAATAATGCTGCAGTGAACATTGGAGTAGAAATATCTCTTGGGGATCCTGACTTCAGGTATTTTAGGTAAATACCCAAAAATGGGATTGCTAGATCTTATGCCTCATTTTTAAAGGTCTGTAATATGGAACTTGTGCATCGATTTGTGTAATGCATGACAGAGTGGGTCCTTTCCTGTCTAGCATCATTGGACAGCCTCTCATGAGACCAGGTGTCCACATAGTTTGTGGATATTCACTGTACTTCTTCATAGGTACTTAGTATTTTCTGCTTTACTAGTGCTTTATTATTGATTATGTCTTCAACAACTTTGATAATTATTTTGGAGAGAATTCAACGTTTCCTCTCCACAAAAACCTTTTATTCACTGGTCACTCACAGCAGCTGTGTCATTGAGGAAGTGTTGACACTGCTTTTTGTTTTTAAGCGACTGTGTATATTCCTTCCCAGGAGTGAAAAAATTGCAAGGTTGGAATTTTCTATATTGTTAACAAGATCAAAAAACAATGATATAAAGCCAAGAGGGAAAAGTCTTTCTACAGAATAGTGGTAGAAAGCCAAAAGTGCAAGAATTTTGTAGAAAATAATAGGTATGGCAAAAATGGTCTTTGACCAGAAAGTGTAGGTTGCCATTTTTCAAGTGTGGTTGTGAAGTGTAAGACAGTTTAACTAGCTAGAGTTTTTAATGTTGTCTGATTTTTTAAAAAGGTATTGATAAAAATGCACTTATACATGTGGCTTTGTTAATAGGGTTTTGGAAGGTGACTTGATTTCCTAGGATAGAATTTATTTCGTATTTGTGACTTCAGTAACTATAGGTGTTCTCTTTGAAGTGGTTGATAAGACGCTGTCTCTAATTCTCCTCCACCCAGGGAAGACATAGTTGCAGCCATTTCTCTGATTTTCCTCAGTTTTAATCTTAGACTAGTAAGGGAGGTTCAGTGACTTCGGCATACCCAAAGCCAACATGGGAGTTTGAATTCGCCAGGAAAAGAGATATCCTATTTTCTCTTGTTTTATTTTGGACAGTTTTTGATAGGTAAGATCCAGATCTTGTGACTTAATTGTAGACCCTCAAGCTTACAGAGGACCCTCAGCTTTCTGTGATCATCGTTTTCTAGTGAAGCCTGGGCCTGGAACTCTCTGCTCTGGCAGGGATGGGAGCAGCAAATCCAGCTTCGGCAGCTGCAAGGAAGTTCATGTATTAAGAAGAGAGGTCGAGCTGGGCTCAGTGGCTCAGACTGTAATCCTGCGCCTTTGGGAGGCTGAGGTGAGTGGATTGCCTGAGCCCATGGATTCGAGACCCGCCTGGGCAGCGAGACCTCAACTCTACAATAAATCAAAAAATCAGCCAGTCGTGGTAGGGCATGCCTGTAATTCCGGCTACTTGGAAGGCTGAAGCGGAAGGATCGCTGGAGCCCAGCAGTCGAGGCTGCGGTGGCCGGGAGCGGCCACTGCACTCCAGTCTGGGCGACGAGTGAGACTCCAACTCAAAAAACAAACAAACAAGAAGAGAGGTTGGCCAGGCTCGGTGGCTCAACCTGTAATCTCAGCACTTTGGAAGGCTGAGATGACTGAATTGCCTGAGCCCATGGGTTCGAGATCCACCGGGCCAACTTGGCGAGACCTCGTCTCTACAATAAATAAAAAAAATTAGCCTGGTGTGCCTGTAATTTCAGCTACTTGGAAGGCTGAGGTGGAAGGATCGCTGGAGGCCAGCAAGTCGAGGCTGTGGTGACCAGGAGCATGTCACTGTATTCCAGTCTGGGTGACAGAATGAAAAAAGAAGAGAGGTCAAGGGTCTTAAGGGCTAGTGTCTTGGTAGGTGGTGGTCTAGGGTGGCCTGGGGTCTCCAAGTAGCCTGACACAGGTACCCAGGTTCCCTGACCTGCTCTGGCCATCTGGATTCAGAGTGACCTCCAGTTCCCTGGAAGATTACCAAGAGCAAGGCAGCATCTCTGTCCCTGAGGAATTACCAGCAGGCGATCCAGAGAGGGCTCCTTATCAGAACTGAGCTAGAGGGTGGGTTAGGCCTGTGGAATGCAGGAGAAAGAAGCCAAGTTATTAGATACAAGGTCAGGGCCAGTTAAGCAGCAAGAGCAGCTTGGCCACAACTGTTTAAATCTCTGTCTTAGAAATTCCTGCTGGGTTGAACCAACAAGGGGAGTGTGGGGGCGAGCATTAAGAGACTTCAGCTGTGGGGAGGGAAGGGCTGTGGACACTGAAAACAACAGGGCAGACCTGGAAGTCCTGTCAGCGTAGACCTAAGTAGAGAGATTGTCAGCCTCCTGGAGATCAGTTTAGTCTGCTTGTAACTGAATGGATCTTAGAGTGTAAGGGACATATATAGTAATGAGCTTGAAACAAAACTGAGAATTACTTATGTGAATCTGGAAGTAGATGGAGTTTTAAATTCAGCTTAGACAAAAATATTCTTCAATTTTTCCTGAGTGTATATATTAATATAACCGTCTATTACAGAACTACCAGTTAAATTCCTGAAAATATTCTCTTTACCAAACCTGAAGCAAATCAATGCTTTTGAATGCTATTATTTATCAAGAAATAAATATGAAGTCACCCAGAAATCAGTTCTGTGTAGATGAACTGCGTAGGTGGTTAAAGGTATTGAGATTAGGTTGCTTTAGCTCAAGGGAAAACCCTAACTTTTGTGGTTCAGATAGGCATGTACAACAGTGCAGATCCTTGGCTCTGTATCCCGTACAGATTTGATTCCAAAGTAAACTGAAGCTTGCCTCATTGATCATAGAATCCTAACCTTTTTTTTTTTTTTGGTTGGGGTCTCATTCTGTCACCCAGGCTGGAGTGCAGTGGCATGATCATGGCTCACCACTGCCTCTACCACCTGGGCTCAGGTGATCCTTCTGCCTCAGCCTCCTGAGTAGCTGGGACTATAGGCATATGTCACCAGACCCAGCTAATTAAAAAAAAAAATTTTTTTTGTAGCGACAAGGTCTTACTGTGTTGCCTGGACTGGTCTTGAACTCCTGGGCTTAAGCAATCCTTCCTCCTTAGCTCCCCAAAGTGCTAATTAAAAAAAAAAATTTTTTTTGGTAGCGACAAGGTCTTACTGTGTTGCCTGGACTGGTCTTGAACTCCTGGGCTTAAGCAATCCTTCCTCCTTAGCTCCCCAAAGTGCTGGGAATAGGCATGAGCGGTGCCTGACCTAAATCCTAACATTTAAACCAATTTTATTAACTTTAAGAAAACTAGAAACTCAATACCTTTAGAGACTATTGAAATGCTTAGGCTTAAAACACAGGCATTTAAATGCCTCCTTCTCTAAGGTCACGTGGCCCTTGGGCATCTGAACAGATTGAACTGGCAAAGATTCAGAGGCTTCAGCAAGTGCTCTAGGAGTTTGGTACAAAGGTGTAGTCCCTCTGCTCAAAGAAGTTTGTAATCTGGGAAGGAGCTTTACCTAAGAAAAGGTAGATAAGAAGTGATGAATGTGGGAGTAGCCAGACAGAAGAGTCCATGTCAGAATAACAGCCCTGGGGGTTGTGCACTGCCTCTGTGTTTGGTGGTGTTGGAGACCACATGAAGATAGCACTCTCCATTTGGATACAATGCCCATTCTTGTTTTTGAGAACATTTGGGTCTTAGGGACTGAGGTTAGCCATTTGGATGTGAGACTAACTGAAAGCAAAATAACCTTTTCTTGAAGCCCAGGGTTATCTTTCAGAGCCACGAATTGTGCTGTTTTGAATTGCTTTGTTTTGGTGTCCTTGGGTGCTCTTGGGGATTGAAAGGCTATTTAAACGATGACAGCCTGTAATCTACTGTTTTGGATTTTACAGATTCTCTCCTCCCAGTCATAACTTCTCAGGGCTGTCATTGTGCCTTGATCTAACAGTGGCCCTCCACCCTCTTAATTTACAGTGGCTTGGGAAACCACATATTCCCTCTTGTTAGAATTGAATCTAAAATGAGTAAAATAGTTGTAAGAGAAGGTGTAGGTGGGGGTTGGGAGGAGGTTGGAAGTTCTCATCTGAATTGTGCATGAACTTTGCCGCAGATTTTGGCAGCTTGGAAGACTTATTTGCATCTTGGTTCCTAGCTGTTTCCTGGATAAGTTGAGCTTGTGGCTATGACTTCTATCTTTGATTGGCCTTTGCCTTTTCCCCTCCCACTCTTTTCTGAATCAATTTTGTTATGGAAAAGAAAGAGAAGGAGAATGGAAGAAAATCCAGGGCTGAGGCCAGGGCTTATCCTGTTGGTCAGCCACTGTTCTTGCAACCTAAGATATATTGAGCCTGGCTGGGCGTGGTGGCTCAGCCTGTAAGCACTCTGGGAGGCCAAGGTGAGAGGATTGCCTGAGCCCAGGGGTTCGAGACCAGCCTGGGCAACTTGGTGAGACCTTGTCTCTACAGTAAATCACAAAAACTAGCCAGTCCTGATGGCGTGCATCTGTAGTTCCAGCTACTTGGAAGGCTGAGGTGGAAAGATCACCTGAACCCAGCAGGTCGAGGCTGCAGTGACCGTGAGCGTGCTGCTGCACTCCAGCCTGGGTGACAAGAGTGAGACTCCAACTTAACAATAACAAAAAAAGATATACTGAGCCTGGTGGAAGATTCAGTAGAATATCATGAACTCTGTCATCAAGAAGCTTAGCCAGTACTTGGAAGAGATAGCAAACGTGAAACTTAATTGAAAGTACCTATAGTAGTAGCTTTGCATCGGGGTGAGTTCAGGGAAGAGTGATTTGAGTCAGGAACTTGGAGCTGGGAAGGTGAGATCCAAGTGAGATTTGAGGAAGCAACTATGCAATATACACTGGACGAACTTGATCAGGAGACAGGGCAAGTTTGTGAATCCCCAGTTAGAAAATGGGAGGTTAGGGAGAGATTTAGCAGCACATCGAAGAACCCATTTCAGAGGAGGAATTGCTGAGGCTTGTGACTAGTTCATAGACTATTATGTTGTGTGGTTGATTAAAATGCAGTCTGTTGTGCTCCAGGTATGATTGCCGTAGTCTGGAGTGGTGCCCAGGAATGGTCCAGGTTACTCTGGTATAGACGGGACACACTTTGGGAAATGTAGGGAAAGGATGAGTAAGGCAAAGATGATTAATTCCCCATGAGAGACAGAAATTGGGAAGGAGGCATCCAAACCAAACAGCCTGACATTTGTTAGTCTATTACAAGAGGACAGGTAGTGAACAGGTACCCTAAGAATTAAGGAACATGGGAGTGAGGACAGAATCAGCAACTCAGCTAGAACTGGTGTTTCCATAGCCCTCACCCTTCATCCAGGTACCTGGATTGTTTCTTTCTTTCTTTTTTTTTTTTGAGTTGGAGTCTCACTCTGTCGCCCAGACTGGAGTGCAGTGGCTGCTCCTGGCCACCACAGCCTCACCTGCTGGGCTCCGGCGATCCTTCCGCCTCAGCCTTCCGAGTAGCCGAAATTACTTATCCAGTCACAGTCACATCTGAAAACATCATGAAATCAAGGTTGGGTTCAACCTGTGTGTGTACTAGCTGGGTGTATACCAAGGAAAGCTCTGTTCTTCAGGTACTGTAACTACCAAGTAGTTATCCGACAAGTGTATATTTTGAGAGACTTGGTGAACAAGAAAATACAGGTTCTCAGTAAAAAACAAAAAAGCGACCTTGTTAGTACTCTTATTAGACAACAGGAGAAATCATAGTCAGTAGTAAGTAACCTTGTTAGTACTCTTATTAGACAACAGGAGAAATCATAAGTAGTTTGGTAGATTCCTCACATCTGATAAACCATAATTTCATACTCATTTCTCACATAGTTAACACTTCACAGAGAAGTGTTCTTTACAGATAAACTTTGAATTGCTATCTCTCGCCCTTGCCTCCAGCCAGACTTGATGGCAGGACTTAGAGTGACCTAGCCTGTCCTCCTGCCTTCTCCCTTGGGTCACACCTTGCTCCCATCTCAGTGGTAATCACCTACAAGTTGTTATTCACTTCTACTTCTTCCAGCTCTCTTCCCTAATCCATTTGTTCTCCCCCTCTCCTCTTTTTTTGAGACAAAAATATTTCCCACTCCATCCCCCAATAGGACAAAAAAAACACCCTGGGGATTGGTCAGACTCAATCCTGGCTACAGATTAGAGTCAGCTGATCAGGTTGAAAAAGTACCAGTGTTTGGTTCCCATCTCCAGAGATCATGTTAATTTTTCAGGACCTCAAAATTTTTAAAGCTCCCCAGGAGATTCCAGTGGGCCCTTGGGATCGAAAACCACCTGAGGGTAATTGATGGGTATAACAGTACTAGCCGGATACCTGTCTCACAGAAGTGGACTGGAAGATGAAATGGAAATAGCTATTTTTAAATAATGCTATTTGCCACTCAAGCCCCCAATGTGGGACAGGCCCCCATAAAGTCCTCTTCCTCCCTGTCCTCTGTTGTATAAGCCTGCTTCCTATTAAGCAGCAGCATTCAAAATGAAACAAAATAAGAGTTGTATTTGTTTTAGGATTTCTGTGGTGTTGTCTTCGGCTCTGTGGCAGTTGAATGTGACTTGACCCTCCTCATGAACTCATCCAGCACAGCATGTTGTGCCTCAGTGGTCTTCATTGCATTGTTTGGCCTCTCTGGGCCTCACATTATACTCAAGACAGTATTCAAAGCTGCAGAACCCTATATAGCTGGAGGATTTAAACTATCTCATGGAATTGATGGTGACACGCTTCGGTCCTTGAACACGTACAGTAGACTTTGTTTTGTGGTCTGAGGAGGCCCAACGCCAGCCTTTTAGGATACTTGAGAGAAAAAAATTTTTTTCTATGTATGAATACTTCTCTTGGATAAACAACTTTGATGTCTCTCTCTTCTTCCTTGAAAGAAAGTGATGAACAGGACTGTAAACTCTAATAATTTTCTTTAAAAAGCATTTTAAGTTTTTTTTTTTTTTTTTTTTTTTAAGGAGGCAATAGGAAATTAGATCTGAAAATAAAAAGCTAATGATGGGCAGTTGAAGTCCTCATTTAGACTTTTGAAGTTCTTATTTAAACTTCTGTGTATTAGGTTCCATAGAAATTCCTACAATAAATGTATTTTGTCATCTTTTACATTTTGCATGAGAATATTTTGTGGTTTGATCCTTGTTTTTTCAAAATTTATGTGGGCCCAAATGTTGGATTGTACATTGAAAAAGGGCTGTGAATGGAAGAATGCCAGAACAGGTTATTAAAAGTTCATGGGGTTTTTTTTCTAATTTAAAATTGATTCTGAAGGACAAAAAAGAAAAAGAAAAAAGAAAACTCACAAGGCATAGTTTCTCTTTAGAGTCTGGTAGGCGACCTCACTGTAGTTATGAGTAACTTCTCAAACACCAGAGTTCCTTTGGTCTCACTGGTCTCCCTTTTTCCTTTCTGTAATTACTGAATAAGGTCCATGTAAGACCAAATACAGAATCTAAACTCTGTGATCTCATCACCAAAAACACAGGCTGGAGGGACAGTTCTCCTTCTCTCAGGAAGCCGCCTCCCCTTGGGCTCTCCCTAACTCTGTAATTTATGGTGGTGCTCCCTTTGTAGTCTGAAACTCAAAAAGGATTTTATTTTCCCCTTCCCTTACAGAAGTAGTGTTACAAATGGATTGCTCTAGGTGAGGAAGAGGATAGAGAAAAGGTGTGTGTGTGTATGTTACCTGTTACAGATTTAATTTTAAGGGTGCACACCCATCCCTGGGTCCTCTGGACCGAGGATCTGCCCGACAACTGGCATGTTGTGGGCTGTGTTGGGTGTTCTTTTATACTTGTCTGTCAGTTGTGGTTAGGACACATGAGAAGCCTGACTTTTTTGCTGAGGTGTGCTTTAGGAAAGGAGGCTTGTCTGAAGGACTTGCAGCAGCTGGGAGATGGGCTCCTTTCCTGGCTGCCATGGCCCTCTGTAGAGAGGCAGGTGATTCCTTTTATCAGTGTGTACTGGGAGGACACCTCAGGTATGCAAGCTGCTGTTCACCAGGTGGTGCTGTCCTTCAGTGAATGCTTAGATAATGATGCCAGAGAGGTCTGCAACCCAGTGCAGGAAAAGCCTGGGCGCTCAGAAGCCCGAGCAGCATTTGCAGGTTGGCTCTGAGGCTTTTTGGGGGAAAGCATTTGACACGGGGGTGGCCACCTGGTCCATGTGGGGTTCTCTCCCACACTCTGCCCAAATGAGGCCTCAGATGTCCGTGGGGGTGGGGGGTGAACCTTTCCTGAACCTGTATCAGTGCCTGCTTTCCCTCCAAAGAAAATCTCTTGTGCTCTGTTCTCATCTTTGAAGTCCTTGTGGCTAAAGGGGACGTGTCTTCTAGAGCTCCTCATTAAGAAGACTTAAAGGGGAGAAAAGGCCTCCACCCCTCCTCTGCATGCACAAACCTATTAGCACCCCGATGCCCTGCCAAGGTGGTTTTGTTGGCCCAAACGTGACTGTACACGATTCCATCCTTCTTTTTGGCAACGAAGCCTGACAGGAATGACTTGGGCAAGAGCCTGGCTGGTGGTGTGTTTGAGCATGGACAGCACCCTTGAAAAAGAATGTTTTCCAGGACAGGTGTAGCAGTAAAAAGAACATTTCCCAGGGAAATAGGCTCTGAGTCATGGGAAGCTGCTTGTTGGAATCCTTCAATCAACAAGCACGTGTGGAGCATGTGCCTCTACTTGTGATGAGATCAGGCGGTGGGGTGGCAGGCGACACTGGGAAGACTAAGCCCTGGGGAAATAGTGGGAGGGGCGGTCAGGTAGAAAGAAGCCACTGCTGAAACACAGGCACCAACCAGGTGTTTTGAGTGCAGAGGAAGGACTGTGAGATTCTCTGGGGGTGGGGCGGGCATACAGGGGATATTTGAGCTATGCTTGGAGGATGACTAATTTCCAGAGTGAGAGAGGGGTGTCTCAGGATGAGGGAAGAGGGAGCGCAAAGGTGTGCAGTTGGGCCATGTGTTCTGGAATGGTAAGTTGGGTAGAAACCTGAGATTCCTGAGGGGAAGAGGCAGGAAATGTGGGTAAGGAGGTGCTCAAGAGGGACTTCAGTACCCTGGGGACTTGAGAGAGGCTCCTGGGTCACTGTCTGCAACCTTTAAAACATTTCCTAGCCGGGCTGGGTGGCTCAGCCTGTAATCCCGCGCCTTTGGGAGGCTGAGGTGAGTGGAATGCCTGAGCCCGTGAGTTCGAGACCCGCCTGGGCAGGCGAGACCTCATCTCTACAATAAATAAAAAAATCAGCCAGGCATGGTAGCACGCGTCTGTAATTCCAGCTACTTGGAAGGCTGAGGTGGAAGGATCGCTGGAGCCCAGCAGGTTGAGGCTGCGGTGGCCAGGAGTCTGGGCGACAGAGTGAGACTCCAACTCAAAAAACAAAACAAAACAAAACATTTCCTTGTGGACTGGGCTGTAAGCGGGTGTTAGCCTCAGGTCAAGAGAAAACCTGAGTAGTGACAGTAAACTGCACACTTCTAGTACATTATTCCAGGTGGGCTTTCAGTAAATGTCCTGCCTCAGCTCTGACAGGGGTGATCTGAGGAAGGAATGAGTTCCCTTGGTTTTCCTCACCCATCAGTCACCCTGCTGTTCCCAGGCTTAAGAGTACGTACTGCTGATGTCTTTTTCTTCTCTGTTACTGCTGCTTTGGGATTTTCAGGGAGGTCAGAACTGGTTTATAAACTCTATGCTTCTTGTTTCATAGGACGAGAGTGCTGACAGGCTTCCTTTTTTCTAGTTCTCTTGCCAGCTTTCTGTGGTTGACTGGTCGTGAAGAGCTTTCTGGGCACCCCCGAGTGAGTGAGACAGCCACACTCTGTTCAAGCAAGTGGAGCCTAGGGTGAGGAGAGGTGAGTGAGACTAGGGAGACGTGCTAATTACAGAGTCCGTACTCTGACCAAGTGTTCTGAATTACGTTTTCTGAAAATTTTGAGGGCTTTGAAGGTAAATCAGATTTTTATTCAAAGAAACTTAAGAACTGTTTTTTAAGCAATCAATGTATTACTGTGTTAAAGCCCTTATTAATAATGTGGAGGCTACAGTACTTCTCTCAAGGCTTTTCTAGTTTTATTGACTTGTGTCCATTTCAGAGTTTTTTGGTCATTTTGTAGTGTCTGGCGTGGTACTTTTGCAGTGAAAACATTGAATATATGTTGACTGAATATCTTGGTTTATAGTTTTGCACCTCTAGAAGTGGAACTGAGAGAAATTTTGCAGACTTTAATAAAGTCAGACTGGCTATCTAGTCTGTGTCATTTTCGTTCTCCTCTTTTATTTATTCCGTGGAAAATTTTGTAAAGTTTAGTTATAAGCCTCCTCTTAGCTCCCGGGAGACAGACAAATAAGGGAACACTTACTGCTGGCCTTAGCTCAGATGCTCTTCATAGATTGGCTTTTTGGGGTCATGGCTCCCCCAAAAGATGACTTAGGTTATGTCTACTGCCTGTTCTACAGACTGCCTTGTTAACTTGTTCTGAATGATGTTGTCTTCTCCCCCAAGTTTCAAGGAGGATTTTCTAGTTGTGTGGCTTTAAGAACTGTGGTATCCTTGTGCTACAGTGCTGTGTGTCAGTTGTGAAACACAAATACCTATTTCAAGAGGGTTGGTGAGGCTGGAGGTTCCTAATGGGGAAGGTCTTTGTTCTAGTCATCTTTTTTATTTGATTTCCTGTCTCCAGTGTGTATCACATAGTTGGACTCAAATAGTCCCTTCTTTAAGAAGGAAGAAAATTGTCTGAGGACAGCATCTTGAGCCCATTCTTAAGTGAGCACAAAGCTTGGAGGACTGTGGCTATTTATGCCCAGCTGCCCACTGTTGAGGCGGTGAGCAGGAATCTCCAAGACATCTAGGATGGAATGGTTGATGGGGACACCTGAAGACTCTGACCTGGATGTCTTTTCTGTGGTGTTGGAAATTCTTCTCCATAGGGGTTAGGGGTCAAGGTTAAAGTTGCTTTCAAATCTCTGAGTTCTTAAAACGTCTACATGATGTGCCTGTGTACTCTGCCATCTGTTTAGTGTGACGTGCCAGCAGGATTTCATTATCTGTACTTACCCCTCCTGCTGCACCCTGCTATCCATGAGGAATGGGGTGGCCACATGGCTCCCCAAAACTTTGGGGGATCCTGCCAAAAGGCAGAGCTTCTCAACAGCAGGAGCATGGCAGCAGAGGGCATATCAGAAATCTGGTGAATCCTTAAAATTAGGGTACTGGGACTTCCCACGTGTGCTGAACTAGAATTTGGGAATGGGGGAGTCCCTGCCTGCTGTATATATGTTTTGTTTTTTAAAAAAAAACTCCACAAGAGGCGATGGTGTATATTACTAATTAAGACTGATAACCACATATGATAAAAAGTTTAGAGGATACATAAAGTTAGTGACCAGAAGATCTGAAGAAATCCTTGCTTAGATTCAATGTTATGTACAAAGAGTAAGTAATATTTTTAGAATTCTCAGACATTCAAATCTTTTGCTATGGATACATTCTAGTTATTAATATTTGAGATATTTAACTTTTTGAAAAAGTATTTGTATGTGGAGTAAACTTAAAAACAAGAACTCTTTCTTAGCCCTAGCAGATGTTTGGGGAAATTTTTTGAACTCCACTGACTAGTTTAACCAGTTTATATTGCCAAGCCAAACATTCCCTTGTTGTGCCATAATTTGTATTGTAGAACCATTTTATAACTTTTACTTAAAATTGCATGGGATGACATTTACTATGATTGTAACCATACAAAGAACAAGAAAAATGACACTGAAGAGCAATTTACTAAATCCAGCAAGAGTTTAGGCTTATTGAGGAATCCAGGTGGAAATGGAAGTAAATGGAATTTTACAAGATATTTGCATATCAAAACCAAGTCTTTCTTTCTTGTGGTAACACATTTCTTAAAATAACATCGAAATAGCAATTTAAGTGCACTGCCCTTAGAGATTTATTGGAAAGGAAATTTATTTAGCAAGTTAGGCATCTCCTCCTTCCAGTTTTCATATGGCAGAGAATTAGCTAATTTTTCTCCTTCCCTGGGATCCATTTTAGAAGTAGATGGGCACTTAGTAGCAATGATCATGTTAAATGGTCTTGTGGCTTTTAACTGTGTCTCTCTTTTGCGAATTCCTTTTCTATGAAAGAAAACCTTAATGACCCATTGCTATTTGAGATTTTATTAATTTGGTGGGTTTGATGGAGAAATAGTGAGTTTTGGCTTTGAAGTTAAGGAATGTTATAGTTTTTGAGGGACCTTACAGATGGCTTATCCCATTGCCTCAACTCAACAGAAACTGCTGTTGCTGAGGTCACAAATGGCCTCTGATCATTGAGCCCTGTGGTCACTTTTTAGTCCTGGACATGACTTCTGTAGCACTTGATACAACTGGCTGGTCTTCATTGTGCAGAGCTCTCTCCTCTGGGTTCCTTTGCATCATTCTGGACTGTTTTGGTTTTCTTTCCTTCTAGGTCCTACTCTGTCTACCCTTAAATGTGCACGTTCACTGGGCTTCATCCTTGGTGGTTTTCGTTTAGTCTGCTCAGCCTTTTTGGGGGGTACCTCAGTATTTCCTGTGGCTTCAGCCACCCACACTTTAATAGACCCCTCCCAAGTCTCTCTCTGAGTTCATCCTCCTCTCAAACAATCTTTTGGACATTTCTACTTGGGTGACTCATAGGTACTTTCAACTCAGGATATCCAAACTGAACTCATTTCCCTCCTAATTATCACCTGCTTCCTGCGCTTCACTCCAAACCCCTCACCCCATCTTCTGTCTGCTTTTCCCAGTATGGTCATTGGCACTACTTTCTACTCTGTCACTCAAGACAGAAATGTGTGACTCATTCTTTGTGCCTCCCTCAGTTAGCTCCATATTTTACTTGGTGGTCAGGTTTATCATTTTAATATCCTAAATAAAGAAGAAAGAAGCAAACTTAAAAGTCATTTTGCTAGCATGTAATTGCTATGGGCATTAAAACTTATAGTTGGGCCTCTCTAAGCAGGTGTAATAATATGGGATAATTATGACCATTTATATAATATATATTTCATACAAGCATTGTCCTGAGTACTTGTTCTATTTTATTTCAATTTTTTTTTAAAATTTCTAATTTTCACAGCTATTCTGTGGGTTTAGAGGCTTAAGTCCAGGCCCAGGGTCATAGAGTAAGTAAAGCGCAGTGTAGTTTGGGCTTAAACCCATGGGTTGGACTGTGTGACTGCAAAGCCTTTGCCTATGCCATCATGCCATTTTGTCTTGCTTTGTTTTCATAATGCCACAGCACTGTTGTAGATTTCTGGCAAGTAGATTGACTTTTGAGGGCAGTAACTGGTCTTATTCATATTTGTATCTGTCAACATGTATTTGTATATTTTTTCTTACATATAGTCAGTAGTAAAGACATGACTTTTTAATTTTTTTTAATTTGTCATGACTTTTAAAAAGAGATAGGATGTCTGTTGGTTGTTTAGGCTGGAGTGCAGTAGTATAATGATAGCTAATTGCATCCTCAAACTCCTGGGCTCAAGTGATCCTCCCACTTCAGCTTCTCAAGTAGCTGGGACTACAGGCATGCACCACCATTCCTAGCTAATTAAAAAAAACTTTTTTGAGCCGGGCTCGGTGGCTCAGCCTGTAATCCCGTGCCTTTGGGAGGCTGAGGTGAGTGGATTGCCTGAGCCCGCGGGTTCGAGACCCGCCTGGGCAGCAAGACCTCATCTCTACAATAAATCAAAAAATCAGCCGGACGTGGTAGCGCATGCCTGTAATTCCAGCTACTTGGAAGGCTGAGGTGGAAGGATCGCCGGAGCCCAGCAGGTCGAGGCTGCAGTGGCCGGGAGCGGCCACTGCACTCCAGTCTGGACAACAGAGTGAGACTTCAACTCATAAAAAAACCCAAAAAACAAAAAACAAAAAAAAAAAACTTTTTTTTTGTTTTTTTTTTTGGTAGAAATGAGATCTTGTTATGTTGTCCAGGCTGGTCTTGAACTCCTGGCTTCCCAAAGTTCTGGGATTATAGGTGTGAGCCACTACCCTGAGCCAAAATGACTCTTGATGGTCTGTGTCATCCATAGCTTCATCTAGGTACTTGGCTTCATCTAGTCCTGGCTCTTCCATGAGCTTTATACTAGCTGAGTGACCTGAGACAAGGACAGTGGGATTGTGCTGCTTGCCCTCACAGGGTTTTTATGAGAATCAAATGGATTTCCATAAAGGAAAGTGATTTAAATTCAGGGACATTTTCGAGAAGTCCTATTTAGTTGTGGGAATTGATAATTGGTTGCTCACATGAGCCCTCTTTTCTTTGTTTATATAAATGAGTGTGAAAATATAAATTCTGAGTTTCTGATGTTCATGCTGATCAGATCATTCACGCACAGACAGGAAAGGTAAGAGCATACCTCATCAGTAAATATAGTACACATAGAACTAATTTTCATTAGTTCTTAGCAAAACTGTTTGAAAACACATAAGGCTATATGATCTACAAAAACCTGATAGAACCTACTGAGATATAGGCAAGTGATTGGAGTAGAGTCTGCTGAAGTTTTCTTTATTCTGTTAAATTGATATAGGGAACGTGGATATGGGCATGTTTTGTGCTGTACCAAAATGAACCCTACGTTGTGCCTCTGGTGGTTCTACATTTTGTTTCTTCACAGATCTCACCTTTTGCACTCTTCTGAGAGGAAAATATTCCTTTATTTTTTTCTTCATATTTCCTTCTTTTTCATCATATTTTGATACAAAGTTTGTCTAAGGAGATATACATATATTATCCTTTTGATTAATATATAAACCCAATTTGTCATTGTGCAATTGTTTAACTTTGTAAGTCTCAGTTTCATACGAAATTGCCCTGTACATTTGGGACAGTGCTGTGTATTTTGTTCAGTTGTCTTGACTGAACCTTATAGAGAGAATGTTCCTGATGCACAGTAGGTCCTTGGTGGGTAGTAGCCATTATTGTTATCAGAAGCCTGAATGTTCCACTTTTTTTCTGGAGACAGGGTCTCATTCTGCCACCCAGGCTGGAGTGCAGTGGCACAATCATGGCTCATTGCAGCTTCAACCTGCCAGGACTATATGTGCGCGCCAGCATGCCTGGCTAATTTTTGTATTTTTTGTAGTGATAAGGTCTCACTTTGTGCTGGGCTGGTCTTGAACTTCTGGGCTCAAGCGATACTCCCACCTTGGCCTTCCAAAGGACTGGGATTATAGGCCTTGAATATTCAGCTTTAGGAATGCTTACACTGGTTTATGATGAAAAGATTCAGGCAGAATTTACATAAATGACATGGAATGGAGGGAGGGAGGAGAGTCTAGAGCAGTGGTTCCTGGGAGTGTGAGCCCTGAGGAACTGTGGCATCATCTGCTGGGAGCTTTACCCCAGACCTAAAGAATCAAACTCTGGGTTGGACATGGTAGCTCATGCCTGTAATCCCAGCACTTTGGAAGGCTGAGACCAGCCTGGGCAACTTGGCAAGACCTTGTCTTTACCCCCGCCCCCCCAAAAAATTGGCCAGACGTGGTAGTGCATGCCTGTAGTCCCAGCTACTTGGGAGGCTGCCTGAGCCTGGGAGTTTGAGGTTGTAGTGAGCCATGATCTTGCCACCGCACTCTAGCCTGGGTGACAGTGAGACCCCCTACTCAAAAAAAAAACAAAACCAAAAAACAAAAAACAATCAAACCTGGGGCTCTGCAGCCCGCTTTTATTATTTATTTATTTGTTTTTGAGTCAGAGTCTCACTTCATCGCCCGGGCTGGAACACAGTGGCATGCTCATGGCCACCGCAGTCCTGACTTGCTGGGCTCAGACAATTCTCCCTCCTCAGGCTTTCAAGTAGCTGGAACTACAGGCATGCACTACCACACCCAGCTTATTTTTTTATTTATTGTGAAGATGAGAGGTCACACCAAGTTGCCCAGGCTGGTCTCAAACCCTTGAGCTCAGGCAGTCCTCTCGCCTCGGCCTCCCGATGTGCTGGGATTACAGGTTTGAGCCATAGCACCCAGCCTGCAGCTTGCTTTTTTTTTTTTTTGAGTTGGAGTCTCACTCTGTTGCCCAGACTGGAGTGCAGCCTCGACCTGCTGGGCTCCGGCGATCCTTCAGCCTCAGCCTTCCAAGTAGCTGGAACTACAGGCGTGCACTACCACGCCTGGCTAATTTTTGATTTATTGTAGAGATGAGGTCTCGCCAAGTTGGCCAGGCGGGTCTTGAACCTGCAGGCTCAGGCGATCCACTCACCTTAGCCTCCCAAAGGTGTGGGATTACAGGCTGAGCCACCGAGCCCGGCTGCAGCTTGCTTTTAAACAAGCCCTCTAGTTGACTCTGATGCAGTTAACTGACCTGACCTAGAGAAGTCAGCCTGGAGTCTTTTGGAGTATTACAGTAGGGGGATGGTAAGGCCATTCTCAGAGTGGTGGGAGTGAGTGGAGAGGAGCTGGAACTGGTGAGACATGGTCATGGCATTGGCTGTTTACCAGACAAGGAAAGTAGGCCATGAGGAAGGAGAGGCTTTGAGTTGGTGAACTAAAAGGGGTGGGGCTTATCAGCAGGAACCTGGAATCCAGGCTGGTAAGTGGATTCTGGAAGTGGAAGAGAGGAAGATGAGTTTACTTTTGGACGAGTTGAGTTTATATGGCCAGGGTTGATGTCAGCAAGTTGGAAATAAAGTACTATAACTGTGACATAGGTGAAAAATGAGAAACAGATTTGTGAGTCATCTGCATGGAGGTAGCAGTTGAAGTAGGTATTCTGATTAATTTTTCCATGAAAATCAGGCAGATAAAAGAGAGCCAAGGATAGACTGGTGTAGGATTGGATTTTATGGCATCCAGTTTCTCTTTCAGAAGGATATGTGAAATGATTAGGAATACATGGTGATATCATTTGAAATAAAACCAGGTTATCAGAAGAGCATTACAGTTTAGCTATAGTTCTATCTGTAGGCCTTATGCTGTGTAATAGAGACTAGGTCTTATATGTCATTTTTTCTTGAGGTCCAAGGCTTAGGTTGCCAAGGCAAGACTTTATTTAGTACATGTCTTTCCTCAAAAGGAGGAAGGGGAGTGAGGTGTTAAGAGCTTTAAGGTGTGACCTGGAACAGGCTGCTGAGATTCTCTGTGTCTCAATTTTCTTATCTGTTGAAAGAGGATGATTACAGTTCCTAACTGCTTGTTGTGAGAACTAAGCAGGAGGATGTCTATGAAATAAGTATCTCTACCTTTGCCATTGCCTTTGTGGTCATTTGTTGGATTTGTGGAGTAAAGATCTTCTATTTGTAACAGATTTGTAGTATTGATAAAGAGATAATTATAAGTCATAAGTCAGTTGGAGATGAATGTGGTTTTATGGTATTCAGTGAACTATCAGTACATTGAAATATGGGGTTCACTGGATTTGTGAGAAGGCAGAATAAAGTAGTTGACTTGGGAAGTTTTACTGCATAAAAATGAGAATCAGATTTTTTTTTTTGAGTTGGAGTCTCACTCTGTCGCCCAGGCTGGAGTGCAGTGGCATGCTCATGGCCACTCTAGCATCGACCTGCTGGGCCCCAGCAATCCTTCCGCCTTAGCCTTCCAAGTAGCCGGAACTACAGGCTCGCGCTACCATGCCTGGCTAATTTTTTTGATTATTGGAGAGATGAGGTCTCGCCAAGTTGCCCGGGCTGGTCTCAAACCTGGGCTCAGGCAGTCCACTCGCCTCCCAAAGTGCTGGAATTACAGGTTGAGCCACCGAGCCCGGTCAGATATTTTTAAAGTATTTTATATACAGCTTTGTTGCAGACTCACATATTTTCCTGCACCAGTAAGATGTTTTTGCTGAGACCATGAAAACTTGGTCCGTCTGTTCAACATCTCCCTTAGATACATAGAGCAATTTCATATTCACTGTCTCTAATTCAAAGTCATTCAAGAAACATGTGTCCTATTTTCCACTGGGTTCTAATTAGGCTGGTTTTCCTCAACACCGGGCATTTGGACCACACACTTACATCTAGGAAATAACTTTGTAACTGTGCTATGTGTACAAGAGTATGGAAACTTTAGCTTCTGAAACTGTCCCCACTCCCTTCCAAAAAAAGTGAGCTATGTGTGTATGTGTATGTGTGATTTCCATGCTGCCTCACAATACCGATTTTTGTTCCTTAGGTCTGAGATATGTTTTATATTGTCTGTGTTAAGAGAAGTGGTGACAGAGAAGTGGTGACAGAATCGGCGATCAAAGCTTTCACTGTAGAGTAACCAAGAGCTTTAATTGAACCTTTCACTGGGTTTTAGAGGGAAAAAAATCTGATGTTCAAACATGGTGTGTGACATAACTTCAAGCTTGAACTTCCTAGGTTTGATTAAAGTTTTATGAACTCCTACAAATAACATCTGTCATCTCCACACATAGGAAATACTCTGTCATTCAAAATTTAGCTGAAGTGTGTTTTTGTTATTGGGTTGGGTTTGAATGCCCCGTTTGGTTTGGACCAACCATCCCAGTTCTTCCAGAACTGTATGAGGCTTGCTTCTTTCTGCGAGGTTGGCTGCTGCCACAGCTGAAATACTGAGCCAGACTTCGGTTATTTTATTAGTCTAGAAGAAGTATTGTGCTCCTGCAGCTGTTGTTGTAGTTCCTAACCATGAAAACAAAAACCATCTCGGTTACCCAGGATCCATGAGAAACTGGCAGTGGCTCAACGTTAGTCCGTGTATTTTGGACTCAGAATTATATTTATCTTCCTATGGCATCCCCAATTAGGGGCATGCAGCTGGGGAATGGCCTGACTGTATGAGGCAGTGGGGGAAGGGAAGGCTAAGCTTTGATACCATACTTACCAGGAAACCTGATCCAGTTGACTGAAAGGCTGCAGTTGCCAGACCATAAATACTGAAAAAAGAGTGAGGAGAGCCCCAAGAAAATGATAAAACCAACAGTGTGTACAAAACACACTTGTTCCAAATACGAAACCTGGCATTTTGTTTTTGTACATTGTCTCACACAGTAAATTTCTGGGAGTGTTTCCTCCAGACCAGTAACCAGACCAGGCCTGGTTATTGTAGACGAGTTAGTAATTTAGTAGTGAAGGACTTTCTTGGTAGGTAGAACATTTATAGACTACTCTGAAAACGAATCATGGGACTTGACATTTAATTGCCAGCAGAGGTGCATATGTGGAATAACTGATCAGCCGTGCTATTGTGTGCCCGTCAGTTAGTTACTGTATAACTTTTTGAATTGCTTGGATTGTGCAGCAGGAAGGCCCTCATCCAGAGCGAGCCCCTCAACCTTGGACTTCTCATTCTCCAGAATTAGGAGCCAAGTGAACCTCCGTTGTTTATAAATTTTCAAACCTGCAGCACGAACTGGACTAAGAGGGAGAGTAGGCCATGGGCAGGGGAGTCTTGAACTGTGCTGGATAAAGGAAGATTTGTTACTTTAATTTTCAGTAACCTTTAGCCAAAATGTAGCCTTTGCTTCAATCATGAAAGTGGGCAACAAACCATGTAAGATCAAAAGCACCTGGGACTTTGTCACAGAGAAATGGCTGATTTTTGTATCCCATTATGGAGATAGTTTAAAATACATTTACACCCATCATTATAACTGCAATAGTTATAAGATCTGCTGTGTCTTATTTATGCATGAAGAAGCAGACATTATTAGGTCTGCTTTTTAAACATTTTGATATGTGTTTCAAGATAATTTTCTTTGTAACCTGTTTTCTACTTAAAAGTCATTCAGAAACATTTTGATTAGAGGGTACAGATTGCTGGAAGTTCATGGCACTCTTGTGTTTTTCTCATCTTGCTTTGAGACCAGATTTGTTAACATTAAACCTGGATTTGCTATTTATTTTTAAGTCTTAACATATTTGACTTTTGTTTTCTAGCATGACATGTATTTGACTTTTATCATCTGGAGCTCTGGTATTTCCCTTTCAGGGGCTGTTGGAAATAATTTAAAAATTAAGCCTTCAAGTCCAACAGCGCTTAAAGAAGAAGAAAGAAATGTAGCCATTGTTTATGCCCGTGTGTCCTTTATCACAGCCTCCTATGTGACTGCTTGCTGCAACCAAATGGTGATGGCCAAAAATGGTTTCCCTTACAAATTTCAGATGAGAGCACGGTGCTGCCCATGCTGATGTTATTGCTTTAGCTGTGGGAAGCAGTGATGCCGTGTGGCTTGGATGAATTTGATTCAGCTCTCCACTGCACTGTCACTGCAGGCATACTGTAGTTTAATTTAGAACTTGATATCCAAGGTTACAACCTTACTAAGTTTGTTAGACTGTGTAAAACTGCCCAGAGAAAGAAATTGAGGGCATCAGGCCATTCCTTGCTGCATCTCATCACCTTTAAACAAGGTTTTTACAGTTTACTCCTAAGAAATGGGGGGAATTCTCTGACTTCCTCTTGAATAACTTAGTTCCTGACTTCTGGTAAGTGTCAGGAATAGGAGCCACATGGCCCGTGTGACAGAGGTCTGTGTCCCAAATAATCTTCCCCATTGGCATTCTGGCCCACCTTCTGGTGTTGTCCCCCTGCGTGCTGATGACCAAGAGCTTGCTCGTTTTAGCATGTGTGCTGCTGCCTGGTGCCTCCAGGTCACATGTGGACAACACTGTAGTGTTGAAGTAACTGATTAGTTGGATGCCTAGCAGAACTGAAGGGACTGGACCATAGATGTCTCTCATTAGAGGCAGTCTCTTTCTTCAGGAGAGATAAACAGCATGGGATGCTGCTCTGGGGGTTCAGGCGTGTGTGTGTTTGTATGTGTCTCCAAAGATGATTTCCCTCTCATTGGACAGTTTTGCCTTTGAATTCCTCATCATGCTTCTGGGGGCTAGTGTTGCTCATTTTTATCCACAAGAGGAGCCCCAGTAGAGAGACTGAATGAACAGGCTCGGGAGCCAGACGGCCTGAATAACAGCACCAAGCTGTGGGCAAGTTCCTAGCTTGTCTGTGCCTCTGTAGAATGGGTGTTAATAGTACCTTCCTCAGAGGATGGTTGTGAGTATTAAATGACTACATATGCTAAGTGCTTGGAGAAGGGCCTGGCATATGGTTAGTGGTAAATAAGTGTTGCTGGCTGCACAGTAGAATCACCTGGGGGAGTTAAAAAAAAAAAAACCTTCATGAATTAGGGCCTGGGGAGGTTGTAACCCTGTTCAGGAAGTCATTGCATGTCACTAATAGAAGTGGAGGACGGATTTTGATGTCTTATATTCCAGGGCATTAAGTGAAGGATCCATTTGTCAGCTACATAAGCAAAAGATCTTTCTGTGATGAATAACCACCTTTCATGAGGCATCTTTGAAGTTGTCTGACCCTTCACTTTGAGGCCAGATGCATTGCAATGTAAAAAAATTAATTTCTTTAGATTTATAATACCAGACTTCTTTCAGCCGGCATTGGTTGATTGAGTGCCTTTTAACACTTTTTGAAAAATATCTTCAAGGTCTCTTCTCCTTTTATAATAAAAGCTTATCGCTCATACTATCGTCTCATCTCAGTGGTTCTTTTTTTTAATCTGTGGTGATGGTTTATCATCTACTGTGACTACAGCAGTCTTAGGAACAAGAAAGTTTTCTCCTTACAATTATGGTGCCTACAGGTGGAAGAAACTGGAAGTTATCCAGTCCAACAGGAGAGGGAGCAGTATTCCTTTTAGAGAAGTCTGTGAAGGACAAAATAATTTGTGCAAAATCTCTGTACACATAATGCCTCCGACCTTTGTTCCACATCAAGAAGGTGGTTGGTGTAAGTTGGGGATCATAGCTGCATTGTGTGATACAAATGGAAAATGTGAAGGAGCAAGGAAAAGAGAAGAAAATGTAATTCTCAGTGTAGTTGTTATGGTACTGGCTGCCTCGAGGATTAGGACTTGGGTCTCCATTTGCTGTAAACCCTACATTAAAAAGCATCCAGTGACCTTAGCCGTGGTCTTCACAGAGTTGTGTGAGAGGATAACATTCAAAAACTGATGCTTCATGTTCAAACCCCAGGAGTATCTCCAGGAGCTGTTGGCCTCATGGCCCCGGACCCAGAATTGCTGATGGCGTTCCCTCAACTTTCTCGGCTGGGTTCATAGCTACTACACTTTCACCTTTTCTTTGAGGCTTGTGTGTATGCTCTCCTGGTCACCTCCCTGTCCCCGCTTCCAAGTTCACTGAGAACTTTGGAGGCAGCTACTCAGCACCTGAGCTTTCAAGTGAGACCTGGGTTCAAGTCCTGACTCTACCTTTACTAATCTTGTAGGCTTTATCATTGTCTGGAAATGTTCCACATCCAACATTTAAAAATTCATTTAAAAGAACCAGACTCTTTTCAACTTCTTCATTTATTCCGGCTGTGTTTGTCCTCTGATCTCTTTGGGACTCCATGTCTCTTTTCTCTAGCTATTCTGCTTCTCAGGGCTTCACTCTTCCTGTGCAGCCTTGATTCTACAGCATGCCACTCTGAGAACTCCTGTATGAGCACCTGTGATCTCTGCGTTGTTGATCAGTCCTCTCATCCTCTGGATGGTTCTTTCTTGGAACTGAGCATCAGAGGAAGAAATTGGAGTTTCATCATCGGGTGTCATAGCTTGGTGTGCAACCTGGTTTGGGCCATCACAGCTGTTCAGCTGTCCTTTGGATTCCATCCTTGCCGTTGTTCCTTTTACAGAACTTATCTGAACCTTCACTGCACCTCTCTCACCTTGTTTTTACTTTATAGAGAAAGTGGAGGTATGTACTTTGTTAGCATCTGCCCATGTTTGTCAATATTGTTGTTTTCCTGCTATATCATGTTAATGCTTGCCTTTGTGTCTCTTATTGCTTGGCACTGAGTAGGTACTTAGGGATATGTGTAGAATGAAAACACTGCAATTGCTAACCCAGTACAACCCTATTTCTGCCATTTCCTGACACAGGAGAGCCAGAGCAAGTTGCTCATTGCTCAAGGCCTTGCATTTTAAAGAAGGATATTACATTAACTTAAATTTATTAAAGAGTGACAGTCTGTTTTGAGGTACGGTTGTCTTTGAGAGTATGGATTAATTGAAATTATATCCCTCTACAACCATCCATTGGCGTTGTAACAAGGAATCACTTTGTGGGGTAGGAGGCAAGGCAGGGTCTGACCACCCGGAGACTCACAGCCTAGTGGAGGAAGCATGTATAAAAGCAGTTAGAAGTCAGTTAAGAAGGCGTCTGGGAGGAAGAGATGCTGGGTGGGTTTTGGAGTGGGCTTGTGAAATTCCTTTGCTTTCTCTAATAGATCTAAATGTGTAATTCTTGAGCAGGGTTGGTAGTGACAATATTGCAGTTAATTTGTCTTCTAGTTAGGAGTGTTTTACTGCTAGAGTAGGGAGGTGGGACTTGGCAGGGGATGCACACAGGTGAGAGGGATTGAAGACAGCCTGCAGATGAGCAGGGGCTCTCTCTAACAGTGGAGCGCCCTTGCACAGTAGCCATTGACCTGGGAGACATAATGATTTTTTGCTGGGAATCCTTCCCTATCTGAGCCCTTCTGGTTTGAGGGAGTATGTATTGATTTCAGGTTGTGGCTTTTCTGTCATTGCACTAACCCCCTCTGTGTGCATATTTGAAATATCAAAATAAAGCCTTCTCATAGCCGATGCTTCAGAAGGCTGGTCTCAAAACAGATCTTGCTATGTAATTGTGCAGTTCTTCGTGTACAGACCTGATAATTTTGACCATAAACTTGGGAATTAGTACTTGGTACTAGCAGAATTCTTAAATTATCTGTCCAAACCCTTTATTGGGAGAGAATTGCCATTGATTTTGATTTTCCTTCTGTAATGACCCTGCCACTCATTTACTTAAAGGCATTTATTTAATGTTTGTATATAAGGTACATTGCTAGGTGCCATGGGGAATTTGCAGAGTTCAACATTTTTCACCGTAATTTTTATCTATAATGATAAATCAGAACAAAGTGGGATGTAGAATTAGAGAAAAGATACCCTTTGACCACAATGGCCTGGGAAGGCTTTGTGGAAGATATAGTTTTAAAAGTTGGACTGAACAAATCCCTTCCCAGGTATGCAAAAAGAAGGAAGTAAGTAGCATATTCCTGTTTTCCTCCTAAAGTGAAATTTTCTTTCTGCCATGCAGTTAGCAAAGCAAGAACTTCTTTAAGCAAACTTGTGTATAGCAATTTTCTACTCACTTGAAATAGGAGAGTCAGATTTTTGTTTTGTTTTTAGAAACTTCCTGAAAAACGTGTAAAAATATTATTATTACGGAATATTTTTTTAAAGTTAAAGGTGATTTCATCATAATAGGGAGTTTCCACTTAATTTTGTGCATTAGAACTTAAGCATTAGAGTTCAAACTTCATGCCCAGAACTCTCTTATAAATTCACATTACATGTGGCTGTAAATTTACTGTTTTTAAATAACTCATACTTAAGTTTGAAGTCTTTTAACCTAAGGACAATCCTAACAATAAAAGAGAAACAGTAGAATTAGAGGTCCAATCTGTAGAGTGAGTTTAAATAAAGAAGAGTAAATGGTTGAGTCTATGTATCTTTTTTTGAGTTGGAGTCTCACTCTGTCGCCCAGACTGGAGTGCAGTGGCCGCTTCCGGCCACTGCAGCCTCGACCTGCTGGGCTCCGGCGATCCTTCCGCCTCAGCCTTCCAAGTAGCTGGAACTACAGGCGCGCTCTACCACGCCCGGCTAATTTTTTGATTTGTTGTAGAGATGAGGTCTCGTCAAATTGCCCAGGCGGGTCTCGAACCTGCGGGCTCAGGCAATCCATTCACCTCGGCCTCCCAAAGTGCTGGGATTACAGGCTGAACCACCAAGCCCGACTGAGTCTATGTATCTTAGAGAATAAATTGTGGCTTAATGATGCCATATTTTCCTGCTATGCAAATTAGGCAAAACCAAAGACCGATTCTTATCATAATTTTCTTCTGGTTGTTTTGAACAACAACCTCATCTCCCACCACCCTTTTCTGGATGAAGCATCTGAATCCTGGGGAAGTTCTTTTACTTGTTCACGTTGTCTAGGTCTTGATTCCTGGACTTTCTCTACTATGGGGGGAAAGATGCGGGAGAGATCCTGGAATGTCAAAAATTCATCAAGGGTTGGTTTTTCCCAGCCTTCTGGAATCACCTAAAGAATGACAAAGCAGACGGGCTCGGTGGCTCAGCCTATAATCCCACGCCTTGGGAGGCTGAGGTGAGTGGATTGCCTGAGCCTGCGGGTTCGAGACCCGCCTGGGCAACTTGGTGAGACCTCATCTCTACAATAAATCAAAAATTAGCTGGGCATGGTAGCGCGCGCCTGTAGTTCCAGCTACTTGGAAGGCTGAGGCAGAAGGATCACCAGAGCCCAGCAGGTCAAGGCTGCAGTGGCCGGGAGCGGCCACTGCACTCCAGTCTGGGCGACAGAGTGAGACTCCAACTCAGAAAAAAAAAATGACAAAGCGTCGTTCTAGATTTCAGGAAACTTCTGTATGCAGGATTTTCCATGAATTTCCAGCCAGCAACCAATGAATGCTCCTCTAGCAGACCATTTTTTTTTCCTTTTGTGGCCTCTTTTCGATTTTGTTTTCTCTTACTTTATTCTACATTATTTGTCTTGTAGGCTGCTTCAGACTCCCTGCTACCACCACCCATTTCCTGCTTTTGAGAACTACTGTATGTTGCTAATACAAAGAACAGTTGTAAACATGTCATACAGGAGACATGACTATTAGTTACATGAGTCAAACTAATTGGATTAAAAAAACTTTTTAAGCTTCTAACCTTGAAGATGTTTTTGATGTCCCCCTTTTTTTGAAGTAAAAATCTTTCTTCAAAGACTAAAAATCTTAACTGTGTGCACCTTAGTTTTCAGTGTTTCACTTGTAAAAATATTGCTACTGTGGCTTTATTATTTTGACAAAAGAATGGCATTTTCAGAGAGAGTTTGATTTTGGAATCAAATGATGGTTTGGGAGAAGCTCCTTCAATTGGAGCATGCACAGAGTATATGAGTTTAGGTATTTGGAATAACTAGTTTTGAGATTTTAAGATTAATTCAGGTGTGCATATGACGAGTTTTTTTTTTTTTTTGAATCAGAGTCTCACTCTGTCGCCCAGGCTGGAGTCCAGTGGCATGCTCATGGCCGCTGCAGCCTCGACCTGCTGGGTTCAGGTGATCTTCCGCCTCAATTTCCAAGTATCTGGAACTACAGACACACGCCACCACGCCTGGCTAGTTTTTGAGATATATTGTAGAGACAAGGTCTCACCAAGTTGCCCAGGCTGGTCCTGAACCCCTGGGCTCAGGCAGTCCTCTCGCCTTGACCTCCCAAAGTGCTAGAATTACAGGCTGAGCCACTGTGCCTGGCCTGAAGAGATATTATTAAATGCAGCATTTTCCTTCCTAATATCTCATTGCCTGATGTCACATGGATGTAACTGAGTTTTTTTGCATTCCATGTGAATGAGAATATATAGGAATGTTCTTTGTCATTTATAAGCTGCTATAAATGTTGGTTAATTGCTGGATTTGGAGGATATCGCTCATCTGTGTTCATTGCAGCCTGGTTAAATCTGTCAACAAATATTGAGAACAGAGTGGGTGCAAAGCCTGTGTTCCGGCTTCTGTTTGTATCTGTTAAAGAATAAACATAGCCGGGCTTGGTGGCTCAGCCTGTAATCCCGCGCCTTTGGGAGGCTGAGGTGAGTGGATTGCCTGAGCCCGCGGGTTCGAGACCCGCCTGGGCAGGTGAGACCTCATCTCTACAATAAATCAAAAAATTAGCCGGGCGTGGTAGCGCGTGCCTGTAATTCTGGCTACTCGGAAAGCTGAGGAGGAAGGATCGCCGGAGCCCAGCAGGTCGAGGCTGCGGTGGCCGGGAGCGGTCACTGCACTCCAGTCTGGGCGACAGAGTGAGACTCCAACTCAAAAAAAAAAAAAAAAGAATAAACATAGTCCCTGCCCTCAGCTCCCAGATTTTACTTGAAATTGTGTAAATAGGCAGTATGGCACTCCAGAAGAAGAACATTTTAATGCAGTGGTCTTCTATGATCTCAGACAAGGTGGTCATGGTTGCGATATTACCATTGTGATTGCAAGCAGAAATATAATCTCCTCGTTGTTCTAGTTAGGGTGCTTTTTGGTATATTTTATATGCCAGTGTAGCACACTGTGCAAAATCCTAACACATTGTGTGGAGAGGTTGTGCCTGTCCCTAGAGACTTGATATGCTACAAGAGAAATACCAGAAGTAGAGGTAAGCTTTTGATAGTTTAACTTTTGGAATTTTTTAAAGGAAGAATCTGTGGCATTTGGGAAACTTAGATGTTGACTGATAGTAGAAAATAAGGAAATTTGAGTGACTTCAGGTCATTGACCTTCTGAGGGTATTATTACATATTCACCTTTTTTTTCTTTTAAATGAACATTATAGAAAATTTTCTTCTGTTTGTTAATTTCAGTTGTAGTAACATAGAGGCTAGTCTTTCCTCTTGTTGGGGCTCAGAAAACAAGACTCCAAAACATGGCACCTTGGCATTTGAGAAAACTGCATAAGTAGGAAGGTCTTTCTGACTTCCTTCTGCACTTCTTCCCCTAAAGCATGGTCATAATGGAATTCTCTGACCTATCTTACCTGTAAGTAGTTTATAAGACCCTCATTCCAGAGGTATCCTGCCCTGTACCCAGAGGCCAGGAAAAATCTGAAAAAGCAGGCCTTGCTAAGTTCCCCCTGCCCTGTTTATTACCATTAGAGCGCACCTCTTTTTTGTCCAGTCATACTTCTATGCAACTGTCCATTCTTCACTAACATAAGCATAGAAATACAGTTTTCCTGGATATTCAGGTCTTCATTTCTAAAGGCTCTTGTGCCATGTAACATTTTAGTTCAATTGGTTATGATTTTTCTGTTAATCTGTCTTTTTGTTATAGGGATTTCAACCATGAATTTTGCCATGGGTAAGGAAAATATACTACTTTTTCTCCCCTATTTGCTTTTTCTCAAAAGTATGTAGTTTAAAAGAAATGACTGCTGACATTCTCTACTTTTTCCAAAACTTATTTTATTTATTTATTTAGAGACAAGGTCTTACTCTGTTGCCCAGCCAAGAATGCAGTGGCATGATCATAACCTTGAACTCTAGTCTCAGGCGATCCTCCTACCTCAGCCTCTCGAGGATCTAGGACTATGGGTGGGTGCCACCATGCCTGGCTAGGTTTTTAAATTTTCTGTAGAGATGAGGACTCACTATGTTGCCTAGGCTGGTCTTGAACTCCAGGCCTCAAGTGATCCTCCCATCTCAACCTCCTGAGTTGTTGGGATTGCAGATGTGAGCCACCACCCATGGCCAATTTACTCTTACTTGAATCCAACCATATATTTGTTCAACTTGCTGTCTTAGAGGCTAGGGTTTTATGGGGCAGAACTTGAGGGATTCTGTTTTGTCGGTATTTGAGTGTATATATACCTGTGCCCTTGATTATGTAATAATGTTTAAAGTTTAAAAAGGGCCCTATTTCTTATATTTCATCCTATAATGCTTGTCCATAAGTATTGTCTCACCACGTGTATGGTTCTCTAGTGACAACTTGATAGCATCTGGCAGTTTTCTTTTCAGTGTGTTGGGCTTTTCATTTAATCAGTTGTGTCTGAATGACTGTGTCTGGAAGGCTGGTTTACATCATTTTTATTTGGTTCACGTCCATGACAAGTCAGTGTTCACTCTTTTAGGGGAAAGATGACAGTAGTTGAAGTTGCTTCAGGAAGGGAAGTGTAATGCTGCAGCAGAGGAGAGCCTGCCAGCTGCCCACACAGGGGTGCCTCCCGCTGCCACTTTCATTGAGGCTTTTACCACTGTCTTCCTTCTCATCCTCAAATTGAGGTCAGAAGCTCAATATTCTCCATGTCTTAAATGAGTGGGACTTAACAAAGTGACTCCTTTTAACAGAGCTAGTGAGAGCTTTTGTTTAAAGTTGAAGCAACGGTTTATTAATTTACTCCCAGAATCCTGTCAACAAGCCAGACAGTTGTGTTAACTGGACTAGCACACTCTCCCCACTGTTGGCAGGCTAAGAAAGGAGCCAGATCATGAGGTGCTTCCTGGTGAGAACAGAATCGGAACAAGGGAAAGTTGTTGTATCATGTCAATGTGTAATAGCACCTGACTCTAATAGCATGATGCTTCCATTTCCAGAATTGGACATGGGGTATGTATTTATAAGAACACAGACAATGTCAGATGTGCCACATTATCTTCTCTGGAATATACTGCCAGTGTTGGTCACTCCAGTCTTTTACTATAGCTGCAATTTCTGACCATCCCCCTTTGGATGGACACAATCTTTAGGTCTACTGATGAATGTTAAGTTCCAGTTGGGGGTTTGGGGATGATTGGGACTTTCAGGTGACTCTGCATAGCTCCAGTCTGATCTATGATAATTTCAGAATTTAACTTACTGGGAAGTCTTATTTTTTTTTTCCTTTCCAGTATGTGTGTGGGGGAGGGGCATAGTTCCTTATTTTTGCACTCAGGTATCATCTTCAGGTCATAGCCTGAATAGCTTTTAGAAAATAAAATTTAAGCTCTTTCCCCTGAGTTGCTATTTATGGAGGAAGACAGGAACTAGAAGAAAAAATTACAGCAGATATTTGATAGTCTCTTTCACTTAAGACCACTGATGTGGAAGATGTAACTATCCTGAAAACAGCTGAGCTCCCCAAAATAGCCAAACAAGGTGTCTGGGATAAGATGGCAAAGTCAGTGTCACCTAGTCCTTGCTCTGTGGAATGTGTGTTGTGAGTGGCATGGTAGATCTGTTGCAAATTGGTGATGACCTGAGTGATTAGTCAGGGGAAATTTCATGGACATGGTGGGGCCTGAACCGGTGAGGTCAGTAATCCAGGTAAATACACGACTGTGGAAGAGTTCACCAAGGCTTGTGCAGGAGACTTTGGACATGCTTTGTTGGAATGGCTCTGTCAATGTTTTTCTTTTTATTTTTAAAGTATCTAGTCTTTGCGGGACTACATACACCAAAGGTTGGTTGATTCATTTGAAGAAGAAAATGTCTGTGTTTACCAGCATCTATTTATTTATTATTTAATTTTGCCTACCACTTTTTAGACTACAACATTTTGCATTGTTTCTTTTAAGTATGACTGTTAGGAGACATTTGTGGTTCCATAGTTTCCCTCGTGGAAATTATGGCCCTTTTCCAGATTTAGTGTTTTTCTTTTAGGTGAAACCTAATTCTTTGAGTTCATTCAAGTAGCATTAACCCACCACCCCAAAGGCTCTAAGCCATGTCCCTTTAGTATGTAACGGCTTATTTGTAAGATGATTAAACTCTAACTGCCTAAGATATATCTTCAGATTTATCTCTCAGATTTGTTTGTTGTGACCCAAAACTTTCATTGATGTGAGAGGAGAGGCCAGTCTGGTGGAGTAGGGGAAGGTGGTCCTGTCAGGAGTCTGCAGATTTGGATTCTGGCCCTGCTGTTAATTAGCTGCGTGACCCCTGGACAAGACAGCCTCCCTGTGTCTCTTGTTTCTTCATCAGTAAAACAGAGGACTTGGAAAAACAAATACAGGCCTGGACCAAATGATAAGAAAGGTCACCCTGCCTGCTTATGTTGTGTGATTCTGCGAGTGGCAGCGTGGTGAGGGCTCCTTACCCTTTTCAGTGGGCCCCACTGAACACAACCTCTGTTTACTCTGAGGATTGAGAGGTGGTATGGGGTGTTACACTGAGGCCATTTGAAGCATTCAAGCCAACTAGGCAGATCTGGGAGCCCTCCTACACAGGAGTTTCTCCTTCTTGTCCCCCTTCTCTGCCCCTCCCTCTGTCCCTTCTCGATCCTCCTCCTTCCTCCTCCCCTTTATTCCTTTCTCCCTTCTCCCTTATCTGTTCAGCAGTGACCTGCTTGACTTCTGCATTTCTCTCTTAGTGCGTTAGCAAAGATATTACAGGTAACAACCCAGTAAGATTTGTTACTTTTGGGGTTGTCCAGCCACCTCATCCGAGTTGGGGTGGAAGGGAGAGAGCTAAAGGAGGCTAGCTTCATGATGAAATAATAACAGTCCTTTTGTCTATCTCTTGCTATAGAGATGGTTTCGTGTTTCATCTTAGGCCTGGTCCATTGTGGTGTTTTTACAAGCTCAGTATAACCCTGCTTAAAAATACAGCTCATTATTTAAAGGATTTGGCCATAATGCCACAGGCCTATTCTGCTTACCTGCCCCAAAGTCATAACTATATATAGTAAAAACCCACTGTAGTGTGTACTGTTTAATCTGGTTCCCTGATCAGGGTTAAAATGTATTCCCACTGTATTTATTTTGCAAATGCTTATAAGGTATGTTTCACTTCATAACCTTCCAAAATATTTTCCTTGTGGTTATATAATTAGCAACACCTGTAAAACAATTGTCTTTAACCATATAGCTTCTTCATAACCATTATCTTTTTGATTCTGTGTTTTAGTGCTTTCTTCTTTTGATGAACTGGGATTGAAAGACTATTTCTGTGCCAAATATCTACAGTACAGTACCCAGGTTGAACTTCATAACCTTAATTAGATATGGAATGCTGAGAATGCACTATTGTGTGTTTTTTTAACTTTTATCACAAGACAGTGAACTTCTGATCACTTCATTAAAAGTTATAGAACATTCCTTGTCTTTAACACTTAGTTTCCCACCATAGTTTATTCATAGACAAAGTAAAATTCAAGTTACCTTTATATTATCTTAAGTGATCTGTTTGTTTGAACACATTGCCTCTTGTGTTAATATGCAAGTTATAGTCCAGCTTGGAACCTTTAATTCCTCCTCTCTCCCCTCCTTTTCTCTTCAGAAACAAAAGAGTGTTGACAATGCTAAAGGCTGTGTTGAAGAAGAGCCGAGAGGGAGGAAAGGGAACCAAGAAGGAAGCAGGTATGTGTGCAAGGATGAGTTGACCATGCATGGGCACTGAGCAGCAAGCTCCTCCTCACTCCAAGCTGGGGGGTGGGGGGTTAGGGGTGTGTTCACTGCTCTTGGAATGGGTCAGAGAAGGCGACTTGGGTTAGAACAAAGAGCATACAGGAGGATATGAGAAACGAAATCTATTTCTGAACTTTCTTATGAGAAGTGACTCTGGGAATTGAGTTTGGGTTATCGGCCAAATCCTTTCCAAGCAGACTTTTCAAGGTTTATAATTTTAACAAGTCATTCTGGTCTGCAGGGAGTCAAAATGAAAGATATTGAGGGAGGGCAGATGTGTTCAGGAATTTGGTTTCTAGAAAGCCCTTTCCTTTTTCCCACATGTAATTACATTTTATACATTCGACCAACTGCTGACTGACTGGTCCTCATCTTTTGGAGTATCAAATTTTACTCCTAACAGGTGTAGCTCCACTTAATGCTAGGCTGCTAGTTTTCACTATGATGAGAGCTACTCAGTTTGGCTTGGATTTTATTCTTGTTTGTAGAGTTCTAGTGCATATGGTCATTCGGAATCGAATAGCATTAACATTCCATGTGATAACCTCCTCTAAGTTTATTTTGGTGAACACTCAGTGTTCACCCATTTTCTGTTGCTACAAGAACTGCATATTGTCCTCCTGTGTTGCACAATGAAAATGTTATGAATTGACTTCTCTGAAATGTTGTATTTTACTCTGTAAACTCATGTTAATCCAGTCTTGTTGGAGAATGACTAGTTTTCTGAGTTATTATAGCAAATAATATTTCAGTTTTAATTTTTACTTAAAAAATGCTTACTACGGAACTATCACGAAATTATGGTTAACTCTATTTCAAAAGATATTTTATGTCTTGTGATAATATTGTTAATATATGTTGTTTAAGTCCTTATATAAGAGAATAAGTGGATTTCTAAACTTTCTTGTCATACAGAGCCTAGACAAAATTTCTATTTATTACTAAATATTTCTTTTTTTTATTTTTATTTTTATTTTTTATTTTTTTTTGAGTTGGAGTCTCACTCTGTCGCCCAGACTGGAGTGCAGTGCCCGCTCCTGGCCACCGCAGCCTCGACCTACTGGGTTCCAGCTATCCTTCCGCCTCAGCCTTCCAAGTAGCTGGAACTACAGGCGTGCGCTACCACGCCCAGCTAATTTTTGATTTATTGTAGAGATGAGGTCTTGCCAAGTTGCCCAGATGGGTCTCAAACCCACGGGCTCAGGCAATCCACTCACCTCATCCTCCTAAGGCGCGGGATTACAGGCTGAGCCACCGAGCCCGGCTTATTATTAAATATTTCTTAAAACAAATCTTTAAAACGGCAAACTCACCTTAAAAGTAGAGCCTTTATTGTAAGGTTGCTGTTAATACTTCTCATCAATGACTGGACAAGCAGACATAAAGAAAAGAAGAAAATTTTATTTTATTTTATTTTATTTTATTTGGAGTCTCACTCTGTCACCCAGGCTGGAGGGCAGTGGCACGCTCCCGGCCACCACAACCTCGACCCACTGGGCTCTGGCGATCCTTACGCCTCAACCTTACAACTAGCTGGAATTGCAGGTGCGCACTACCATGCCCAGCTAATTTTTTGATTTATTGTAGAGACGAGAGCTCACCACGTTGCCCAGGCCGGTCTCGAACCCACGGGCTCAGGCAGTCCACTCACCTCAGTCTCCCAAAGCGTGGAATTACAGGCTGAGCCACCGAGCCCGGCTGTAATTTTTGATTTATTGTAGAGATGAGGTCTCGCCAAGTTGCCCGGGTGGGTCTCGAACCTCCGGGCTCAAGCAATTCTCTCGTCTCGGCCTCCCAAAGTACTGCGATTACAGGCTGAGCCCCCTGAGCCTGGCCTGAAAACAGTTTTTAATGATGTAAAACAGGAGACCATAGTTAGCTCTTAACCAACCCCACCAGCTTTGAGTAATTAATTAAAATTGTTACTATGGAGAAATTTCAGTTCACATAATTTCTATCCAGTGGGACATTTACCCTCTGCTGGGTCAAGGCCAAAATGTCTTTCTCATTAGTTTTCTGAAAGCTGTTTAAAAAACAACAACAGTAAAACCAAAACCTTTTTTCAGTTTTGGCTCATTTGACACCAATCCTAGGAACTTTGTTACTTGCTTCTTTAGAAACCTCTGTAATTTCCAGTATACAGTTAGATCCTAACTTCTCTGTTGAGCTAGATCTGTGAGCCAGTGGGTTATTTTCCTCAGGACCAGGATCCCCATGCCAAAACTCCCTATCAGTAACATAATTTTTCAAAACAGACCTTTGACCAGTGCCAGACTTATGTGAAATAATATATTAATGATATTCAGCACCTATGCCTTTCAGACAGACCAGACAGGAGCATAGTTTGTGTTTGAAACTTTTCCAGTTTCAGAGCATGTGATTTTGGCTTTATTTCTCCCTTTTGCCTTTAAAAGCAACTACTGCTTTTTCTGAATCATTTTTTCATAATAATTCACACACTATGGCTTTTTCACTAATACAAACCAACTTGAAAGAGCAATGGGAACATTTCTCATAAAACATCTGTATGGTATGTGTCTTTTTGCTCTTAACTAGAACCTGGTTGTATCAGGTTAGGAACAAAGCAGATGGAATTTTAAATCCTGATGAAGTTATGTCACAAGATGATGGGGGAAAATACCTGGAATTTGACCACTCATGTTGAGTCTGTGCCAGCTCTTATTTATATAAGTAAATCATAGCTAAGTTTCTCTATAAATTAAAGCTGGCTAATCTACTGAGAATGCTCTGAAACGGGTAATAATATCTCCTGCAATATGGAAAAATTTTGCTGTACTGTTTCCAATTAAAACCAATCCTTGTTACAAAGACAAAAGAAAATTCATTTTTATGTACTTGAACTCACAGTCATAAAAATTTAGGGAATATTTATGTCTACAAAATTGAATTTAGCTTTTCTTATCCTTTGTAGATTGTTTTTGCAGACAATCTTTTACTACACTTTTCTGTTTAAGCTATTTTGAGAGTTTAGAAACTATAATCACTGAGATAAACTTGGTGTTCTTCAATAGAAGCCAGATATTTTTCAGAAGTATTGAAAAGTTAGTTATTCACTCAGTTATCTCTTCCCTACAAGAATATGTCATATGTATCTATTTTAAACTATATATAACATTTTAGCAGGTAACAAATTCAAGTTATATGTATATAAGGATATTGAAATATATACAGTGATATTTGAACTACTAAAAACCATTGAGTGAACTCTAAAAATAATTAGCAAAATGTTTTTTTTTTTTTCATAATTATGCTTTTTTTTAACCTAGGAAATGCTTATAGCTGGGCAAAAAAGTGTTTTCTGGAAGCTATAGAGGCACACTGGAGAATGCAATTTTAAAAACTTTAGTGTGTTTTTTCAGAAGGCATATTCACCTTGTTCCTGCTGTTCCATCAGTGCCAATGAGCACTAATATATTTCTCTTTTGACCTTGAGTTAGGCTTAAGGGAGCAAAAAAATCAATATTCCATAATGAGGGGAGGGCCAGATGAGGGCATCTGTTTTTTTCTTTTTCTGCTTTGTGTTAGGACCTTGATCTAAAACAAGCAAGTGAGTTGCGATGTTTATTTTGAAGCTCTCCAGAGAGGCCTAACAACCTTTAACCACATGTTTCTTTATTCAAAGTGACCTTTACTCTTAGAAAACGTTCATGTTACTATTATTAAACTGTTACTCAGTTTAAAAATTAAATAATTAGTAGCTTTTTAAGAGTGAGAGTATTCTGATGTCAAATCTGGGCCTAAAAGAGTTTAGAGTGGCTAAAAGGGCCACTGTAGAAAGTTAATCTTTTTTGTACATCTACATTGTTTAGAAAATGAATAAGAAAAAAAAGTCCTATTTTACAGTAGTGACAAAAACTTTATCAACCTAAGAAGAAATGTGCAAACCTTAAATTGAAGAAAATGATAAAACTTTACCAAAGAACTTCAAGGAAGACCAGAAAAATGGGAGAGAAATACCATTTTCCTGAATAGGTTGATTCATTATTATTATTTTGTTCGAAGTCCCACCCTGTCATCCAGGCTGGAGTGCAGTTGCACAATCACAGCTACCGCAGCCTCCACCTTCCGGGCTCAGGCAGTCTTTCCACTTCAGCATTCCAAGTAGCTGGAACTACAGGTGAGCCACCACACCTGGCTAATTTCTTTTTTTATTCATTGTAGAGACAAGGTCTTGCCAAGTTGCCCAGGCTGGTCCTTAACTCCTGGGCCCAGGCAGTCCTCTCACCTCTGTTTCCCAAAGTGCTGGGATTACAGGTGTGAGCTACCACACTCAGCCTGATTCATGTTTTTAAACTGACTAGCTTTTCCATAATTATCTGTACATCTCATTTAACCCCTAATGAAATCCTCAGACTTTTTTAGAGACCTTATTCTTATGAGCTGTTTTAGGTTCACAGCAAAATTGAGTGAAAGGTACAGACGTTTGCCCCCACACATTCGTAGCCTCACCTATGATCAATATTCCCTACTGGAGGGGTGCATCTGGTACAATCAGTGAAACTATGTGGACATCATGAACCTACATCGTTATCACCCAGAGGCTATAATTTACATTAGGGTTCATGCTTGGTGGTGTACATTCTATGGGTTTGAACAAAAGTATGATGACATGTGCCCACTATTATAGTATCATACAGAGTAGTTACACTGACCTGAAAAATCTTGTCATTAAAAAAAATGCTACATAAAATTGATTATAAAATTCATCTGGAAGAGAAAATGCTTAAGGAAAGTGAAGGAAAATTTGAGAATATAGGGCAGGCACGTGGAAATGGCTGAGCCTGGTTCACGTGCCTGGGTTCTACCTGCCCAAGAGCTGGAAGAGTATGTTTGGACTTCTTAGCTTCTCTAGGGCAAGATGGACCTTACCTCTTACCAGCTTGTGCATTGGGGAGGATTCTTCCCCTTCAAAAACTGAGAAAGCACAGATATCCAATTACAGGTCATTGTAATCGCTACTACTTCCACATAGTGAGCAAATGGCTCAGCTAGTATTTTTTTTTCTACTGGTCTTCAAGAAATGAAACAATTTTACCAACATCTGTGGTGTAATTAAAGCTCACACTTGGTAGTGTTTTTTTGCTTTTTTTTTAAGCCCTGGAGATTTTGACCTCATTCTGAAATCATTAGATGGGCAAGAACTCTTGCTTTCTTGGAAAGGGCTGGTCCTTGTTCCTCTTTCTGTTCCTTCTCTTGCCTTCTACCAGTCTTTAATCCATAACGTTTTACCCCCTCTAATTCTCCTGATTGTTCAGCACTGGTAGGAAATAGGTCCAAGTTGAGACAAAACAGCAAAGTTCAATGAATTCTGTGAATTGTGATACTGTCTCAATTAAAAATAGACTGATTAGCCGAGGCGAGAGGATTGCCTGAGCTCAGGGGTTCAAGACCAGCCTGGGCAACTTGGTGAGACCTTGTCTCTACAATAAATAAAAAAATTAGCCAGGAGTGGTAGCATGTGTCTGTAGTTCCAGCTACTTGGAAGGCTGAGGTGGGTTGGGGTGGGGGGGAATCACCTGAGTCCAGCAGGTCAAGGCAGCTGTGGCCATGAGCGTGTCACTGCACTCCAGCCTGGGCAACAAAGTGAGATTCTAACTAAAAAAAAAAAAAAAAAAAGAGCCGGGCTCGGTGGCTCAACCTGTAATCCCGCGCCTTTGGGAGGCTGAGGTGAGTGGATTGCCTGAGCCCACGGGTTCGAGACCCACCTGGGCAGGCGAGACCTCATCTCTACAATAAATCAAAAAATTAGCCAGGCGTGGTAGTGCGCTCCTGTAGTTCCAGCTACATGGAAGGCTGAGGCGGAAGGATCGCCAGAGCCCAGCAGGTCGAGGCTGCGGTGGCCGGGAGCAGCCAGTGCACTCCAGTCTGGGTGACAGAGTGAGACTCCCACTCAAAAAAAAAAAAGACTGATTAAGGAACAGTTCCTGAATGTGCCAAAATAATAACTGTTTATTGGTCTTTTCCTTTCAGTTTAATTGTTTGTGTTCTTTTTTTTCAGCAGGGGGCTTTAGTTTGAACCAACTTATTTAAAAAAACATTCGACCTTTACCTTTCTCTCATTAAAATCCAGGTGGTTGGCTAAATACACTTGTAATGATGTCAGTTAAGACATTGGATAGTCTCTAAGCCCGTGTGTGTTATAAGTTAGTCTGTTAGCTTCGCATCTAATTCTCTGAATTTGAAGTAAAAGGAAGCTGTTTGCCTCTAAAGTTTAAAAGCCATTGATGTGATTGTTAAACTTGGTATTTTAAGCCATTCCAGGCTACAGTCTGGCTTTCAGTGGTACCTTCTAAAAATGCCTCAATACAAACGATGCTTTGTTTTATCCAGAAAATATGAAGCTGCTTTTGATTATTCTGTGCTGCCATTGCCCATTTTCTGTGGTTGTGGACTGTTATTTAGGAATTTAGTGCAGTGACTGTCTTGCTGAGCTATGGATATTCGGTTTCTTCTTGTTAACAAACCCCAAAAATGTTTTCTAAGCAACAAAACAAGCAGAAATAATTCACTTTAAAGGTATCACACTCTGCTTTACCAGGGCATTTACACGAATTCTGCAGAATATTAGGACATGATTTAAACATGGAATGGTACTAGGCTTGTTTTTAATAGGAGTAGGAATGCTTGTTGTTTCCTCTGGTTTGATCGCTTCCTTCATTAGTTTTTCTCTTTGTTGTCCCTCATACATGTTACAAAGTCAAGAAAAAGCACATACTTTGGAATTACAGGACACAGATTCAAACCTCAGATTGATCACCTCCCATTTAACTTGAATTTGGACAGATTTTCTTAATCTTTCTGAACCACCTTATAGAAATCTTGTCAGGGTTAAAGGAATCCTTCTGCAGAAGTGTTTCAGCTTAACATTTGGCATCTGCTAGATAGCTGTCCAGTACATCTTTTGTTTCTTGAGAAAACTGCATGGTACCTTAAAAGAGCAAACATAACTCCCTTAAAATTCCTGTCCCCCACCCCAACACACACAGCGCCCCTGGGTGGTGACTCTTACCTGTAATGCCAACACTTTGGGAGACCGAGGTAGGAGGAATGCTTGAGCCCAGGAGTTTGAGACCATTCTGGGCAGCATAGCGTCTCTACCCCCAAAAAAAAAAAAATTATCCAGGTATGGTGTGGCATGCCTGTGGTCCCAGCTACTCGGGAGGCTGAGGTGGAAGGATTGCCTGACCAAGAAGTTAAGGCTGTGGTGAGCCGTGATTGTGCCATTGCACTCCAGCCTCAGTGAGTGAGACCCCGACTCAAAAAAGAAAATAACAAACAAAAATCTTGTTCCTTCCCTATTGTAGAGAAGGCAGGACAGACCTCAGGCAAAGAGTGATGTTCTAGAAGCTTCTTTCTATGATTACTATTCCCAAATACTCTGACATCTGCTTTGGATACTAAAGGCTTTTCTCCCATCTTTATCCTTTCCTCCATAACAAAACTGGGGAAGCTCTGAGTCATTTGTCTGCTGTTTGGTGGTTTATACTTTGAAAATAATTTATTTTGCCTTTTAGCCTCTATTAAGTACTTGCATTTTATGTTTTTTCTTTGCAAAGTTAAATTGGAAGGCTTTTCTTTTTGCTAAAGGAATTTTGGGAGTTGGCAAGCAGTTTGAGAATAGATTTCTAAATCCAGTTTATAGAATTTCATCTCAACACATCCTTTCTGTGTGAAGGTCTTTCTATATGGGAGGCCCTTGTCCTCTATCCTTTTTGTAGCTTTCCCATATGTTTTAGGGAAATATAAAGGATGAAAGAGTTAGGAGGAAGGAACAAACACTGGGCATTTATCATGTATTAGACACACATAACAGACCAAACTGGTTTCGTGCTGAACTGACGGTTTCCTGTAGGGACATGCTTGGAGAAAACATGCTGGACTCAGAGGAAGGGGAAATCATTCATTGCGGATCTTTCTCTTTTTATGGCCTATATGACCTCCAGCGAGACACATCCTATCTGAATCATCATAAAGATGTGGCAGAACTCTAAACCAATTCTCCTCCTCCTTCTTCTTCTTCTTTTTTTTTTTTTTTTGAGTCAGGATCATACTTTGTCGCCCAGGCTAGAGTGTGGTGGCATGATCACGGTTCACAGCAGCTTCGACCTCCTCGGCTCAGGAGGTCCTCCCTCCTCAGCCTCCCAAGTAGCTGGACTGCAGGCATGCACTACTGCACCCAGCTGATTTTTTTGTGGAGATGAGGTCTTGCTATGCTATCTAGGGTATCTTGAACTCCTGGGCTCAAGCAGTCCTCCCACCTCAGCCTCTCAAAGTGTTGGGATTACAGGTGTGAGCCACTGTGCCTTGCCAACAATACTTCTTAACTTGTATGTATATGTAAATGCATAAGTGTGATAAGAAGTTTAAATAGTAATAGGGAAATTAACAATTCAGAGTCCATTTTAAAATTATCAAATCTAATTTTTATTTCACAAATAATTTTTAAATTAAAGCTACTTCTCTAAAAGTCTTATTTTGTGCAGACTTTGTTTTCAAAACGTTTTGTCTATATGTAACTTAATTCCCATAGAAAAATTCCTTATTTGAATTTCCATTTGATTTATTTGAACTTCCTAGAAAGGGGAATTCTAAGGTTTTATTTCTATTCTACAGGAATGCAAAAAACTTGATTTCATATAATCTGCTGGCATATATAGTTCCTGAAGGGGGAGATAGACTACCAAAGATTTTGAAGTAGATGGACTTTTATTTTGTGGAGGTCATGATCTAAACTAATTTTTCTTATAAGGATATAGGACTTTGACCATGCAGTTGTCCTGTGATTGATGAGGATGGTCAGCAGGGGTAACCAGTTGGGTAGTCCTAGCCCTGGTGTAGAGCAACAAGTTGAGAAACGCTTATTCACATCTAAAATCATGGAGTTTTAAAGTAGGATCTTTGTTTCTTCTCTCTCATCCACACCCTTCCCTCCTTTTTTAATGGGTATTTATAACATATAAGCCATTAAAATGCCAATGTAGACCTTGAGTTCTTTTCCTATGTGCTCGTGACCACAGTGCTTTCTTGGGGGTAAAGATAAAACAAGGACCTGAGCAGCTGGTTTTAATTCTTCATTCTCTTGAGGTATGTTTATATCAGAGAGCTGCCCATTTTTAAGGGAGTTTGAGAGCATCAAACTGCTAGATTTTGTACATGATGGCATTCCTCGTGTCCTTGGACTGTCCCAGGGTACAGAGAGCTCAGGAATGATGATGTCTCTGATGAAAGACATGCACGTAGGTGGCTGTAATGATTTGAGATCTTGTCTGGAGATTTTTAGCTCATGTAACTGAACTAGCTGATCACAGAGGCCAAGAGCCTGGATGCAAACTCCAGGTTAAGGATGGAAGAGAACCACCTACAGCTGCTGTGTTCAGGATGATGGTGCTTTTATTTCACTTTCCCCAAAATGGGTAATTTGTATGTTAATACATTGTTTCCTTGTGAAGGCTTGTCCCCTTCCCCAAGCACATTTTCTAGATAACTTTAGTTATCTAGACAACTTCTTTCCAAGTACCAGAAGTTAAAAATATTTTGATTTTTGATAGAACATTTTCTTGTTGTCTTAGTCTGCTTAGGCTGCCATAAGAAAATACCATTGGTGGGTGGTTTAAACAATAGAAACTTATTTCTCACAGTGCTGGAGACTGAGAGCTGAAGATGAGGGTACTGTTCTGGTGAGGGCCCTTGTTCTGGCTTGTAGATGATAGCCAGATCTGTCTTCTCACATGGTAGAGAGGCAGCAAGCATTCTGGTATCTCTCTTTTTTTTTTCTGAGTTGGAGTCTCACTCTGTCGCCCAGACTGGAGTGCAGTGGCCGCTCCCGGCCACCGCAGCCTCGACCTGCTGGGCTCCGGCAATCCTTCCGCCTCAGCCTTCCAAGTAGCCGGAATTACAGGTGCGCGCTACCACGCCCGGCTAATTTTTTGATTTTATTGTAGAGATGAGGTCTCGCCTGCCCAGGCGGGTCTCCAACCCGCAGGCTCAGGCAGTCCACTCACCTCAGCCTCCCAAAAGCGCAGAATTACAGGCTGAGCCACCGAGCCGTCTTGGTATCTCTTCTTAAAGTACTAATCCCCTCATGAGGACTCCACCCTCATCTAGCCTAGTTATCTAATCTGACCGCATCTAACCTAATTATCTCCCAAAGGCCCCATCTCCAAATGTTGAAGATTAGGGCTTCAACATATGGGGGGGGGCATAATTTATCCTTGCACTTTGATGTTCTGATTATAAATATAATAACCTATTTCATTGATTATGAAACATACCAAGGAAGAAAAAACTGCTGTCAATTAAACTACTATAATACTTTATCACTTGGAATGTTTATTGTACTTAAGATTTCCTTTAAAATTATTCTAGAGATGTAAAAATGAGGATAAATACCAGTTTTTGAGTCAATCCCTAATGTGTATATATTGGTAGAAAATTTGGAAAATACTGGTAAGAATAAAGGAAAAAAACCAAGATATTCTGTCTTTTTTTTTTGCTTTATACTTTTAAAATATGTTATCAGTCTGTGAGAAAGACCTCATTTTATTGTTCCAATATACTATTATTTGGGCCCATTTTGTTTCCATATTTTTCTCATTCATTAAGAAACCCTCCAGAAAAGACGAACGACATACTGAATTGCTGATTATGTTAGTAGAATGTGTTTAGAAGCATGCATTAATACTGAAAGGAAATTCACTTTATACAACTAGTTTCAGCAACGTGTTGTATCAGTTCTAAGCTCTTAGTGGTTCTCACCAAATTGTTTCTAGAAATGTTGTATTTGTTGCCACCCACTTAGGCAGTATGTGAGTGAGTTGCTTGCATGATTTTAGTATTAGGTATGTTATAGATTTTAGTAATCTTTGCCACTTTTAGGGGTTAAAACTCATATTTTATTGTTCTAATTAGCATTTAATTAGCATTGGTAGTCCTCCTAAGTATTTAATACTCATTTATATTTCATTTTCAGTGATTGTCTTTTTCACACCTTTTTATGTGTTTTCCTGTTGGGGATGTAAGAGACTTGCTAGTTTGATTCTTACTTTGTACTAGTGTGACTGTTGGTATGTAGTAGTGGGGTTCTGTTGGTAAAAATGTCTTTCTGCCTTGTTAAAGTTTCATGTTTGTGCTGAGACTAGAGACCTACTAGTCTGATTGGCTTATATTCAAGGATTGGCTTATATTCAAGAATTCGTAAAGAAACCAAAATAAAAGCATAAAAGCAGCTAAAAGTGAGTCATCAGGTTGTCCACAGTACTTGATAACATTCTGCCTCTGTGCACAGCCAAAAAAGTTAAGTGCCTTCTCCTACACAGATGTACTGGAAGCCTGGCTCTTGGTGGGTTCTTAATAACAGGTAGGACTAGTTTCAGCAATATCTTCTTCATACATTTTTATATTCGTAAGTATAAACTTTTATCTAATATTCTTGGATTATTATGTGTAGAGATTTTTTTAAAAACTAAAATAAAGTAATGAAATTTCAAAGTTTTAGATCGAGAAGGATCTTAGAAATTGAGTTCAATTTCTTGTTTTTAGAGGACTATTTGGGAAAGGAGGCATTGAGCAACTGCTCAGAGTCATATAGCTAACTAAAGCAAATGTGGGATCAAAGTATAATTTTTGACTACAAATTAGTTGTTTCTGATATGTCTCTGGCTGGCTACCTTTATTTTTATCTCTTGCCCTGAGATAAAAGGAAAACACATTTTTATGTTTTATCTCTGTCCCTGAGATAGAAGATAGTAGGTTTCCTTTATATTTATAATTTCTCTTTTCAGGGATTTTTTTTGTTTTTTTATTTACTTTTTGAGGCAGGGTCTCACTCTGTCACAGACTGGAGTGTAGTGGTGTGATCCTGGCTCACCTCTGCCTCGACTTCCTGGACTCAAGTGATCCTTCTATCTCATCCTCCAGAGTAGCCGGGACTACTGGAGTGTGCCACCACTCCCAGCTAATTTTTGTAGTGTGTGTGTGTGTGTGTGTGTGTGTGTGTGTGTGTGTGTGTGTGTGTGTGTGTAGATGAGGTTTTGCTGTGTTGTCCAGCCTGATCTCAAATCTGGGCTCTAGCAGTTCTCCCACCTTGGCCTCCCAAAGTGCTAGGATTATAGGCGTGAGCCACTGAGCCCAGCTAGTGATGTTTATTTTGATTTCTTTTCTTCTTTAGAGTTTTTCTTTTTCCTAGAGAGATTATTTCTGAGATTCTTACATGGTCTTAATTTAGACTGAGAGTCAGTGAGTAATATTTATTTATTTTTCTATATCTTAAAGCCAAGTTTTTCTTGGTACCCTTGAGACTGCTCTGATTCCATCCTATTCTGAATCCATTGTTTTTGTAAAGTCATTCAAACTTCATAAATGTAACAGTTAAATAAAAACAAAAGCTATATGATGGTATTAAGGAAAAAGCAAAGAACAGATACTATTCCTATTTCTTCTCTGCTTCCCTTTTTAGTCCCTAAAGACAATTAATATTAGGTTTCTTATAATGATCTTTCTAGATATTTTCTGTGCATATATGTGCATGTGTACACATCTATACATACATAGATCCCGGAGAAACCCTACATAGAATTTACAGTACATTTTATTTTGTAAATTACTACATTGATGAATTTTTAGAGATTTTTTTCATGTCAGCACATACCAATATATAAAGCTTCTAAAAAGTTACTCCATATTACATTGGATGAATATACTATAATGTATTTCTAGTCCCCTATTGATGGACACTTAGGTTGTATCTTTTTTGTTGTTAGTACAAATCAGTTTTAAGATGAATCTCCTTGTACATAACTACCTGTGCTTTCACAAGAATTGTTGTAAGAAAAATTGTTGGGTAACAAGTTTGTTTATTTATAATTTTTTCCAGATTTTGTCAAGTTGACCTTTGAAAAGGTGGTGTTAAATTTACAATTCCATCAATATATTACAATACTCGTTTATTCAAATCCTTACTAACATAGGTTATAATCAAACTATTTCATTTTTGCCAGTATGATAGGCAAAAATTGTATCTCATTGTTTTATTTATGCAGTTCCTGGGAATGAATTTAAGCATTTAAAAAATGTTAATTGGCTATTTGAAGCCTTACTTCTTGGGTTTGTATCCTGACTCCATAGCTTACCAGCTGTGTGGACTTGGGCAACTTACGTTACCTTTCTGTGCCCTATGATTCACTTAGGATTAAATAAATTAATATTTATAAAAAAGAAATAAAGGCTGGGCTCCGTGGCTCAGCCTGTAATCTCAGCACTTTGGGAGGCCAAGATGAGTGGATTGCCTGAGCCCACAGGTTCGAGACCTGCCTGGGCAACTTGGCGAGACCTCATCTCTACAATAAATAAAAAAATTAGCCAGATGTGTTAGAGCATGCCTGTAGTTCCGGCTACTTGGAAGGCTGAGGCGGAAGGATCACTGGAGCCCAGCAGGTCGAGGCTGCGGTGGCTGGGAGCGTGCCACTGCACTCCAGTCTGGGTGACAGAGTGAGACTCCAACTCAAAAAAAAAAAAAGGAAATAAAATGTTTACAAAGGGTTTAAGCCCATGCTTGGCATATAGTATATGTTACATAAATATTTATCAAAAATAAAAATTTAAATTTCTTACCCTGTCCTGCCTATTCATTTATCTGTTTTTCTGTTGGGTTCAGTAGCTGTTTTAATATTTAGTAAGTGGGTAACCATTGATAGCATACTAGCTAAAGTTCTAAGCAAGGCAAACATGTTTCTTGTTTAATTTTGAATTATAAAGCTTAAAAAGATTAATCTAAGTCATCCTTCATTTTTGATAGGATTAAGTGAAAGATGTTGTATCAGTTCTCTAAGTTCAGTGTTGAACAACTGAGAGGTTTACAAATCATTTTTTTCAAGGAGGTCAACGCTCTTTATTTCCCTGCTTTGTGTATGAGTTTTGATTCTACTAATCTGATTAAACCTCTTAAAGCTATGTCCCTAGCTCCAAGATTCTGAAGATTAGAGATTCTGGAGAATTTTTTTCTGCCTCTATCCATTACATTGTTACCATGGTTATTGGACTCCTCAAACAGTACCTCAAATCCCTTCTTATTTGTGAAAGCCGACTTCTTATTCATCTTGAAGCTTCAAAAAACTTAAGAGTCCCAGTTTGAACATACCTACAAGTTCTTCTTGAACAAGTTTGTTTCTTTTTTTCTGAACCTATAAAATGAAGGCAGTAATCTCTCTGTGTATCATATAGTAATGTTGAAGGTCTTTTTTTTTCAACTTTAGGTATGATGATAATGTGGACTATGTGGGGATTTTTTTTTTTAAAACACATGGTGTCCTTGGTTTTGAAAAATGCCCACTAAGCAAGGAAAAATACATAAATATTTAAATTTATATCAGGAGTTTTTGATACTCAGATGTTGTGGGATAGGAATGAGATCGCTCTTTCATATGCAAGATATTAGAAACTGGGAAGTGAACTGCAGTTCACCAGGAGGTAAATCATCTGGAGAGAATATGGCAGTACTTATGAAAAGTTTTGTTTTGTTTTTAAAAAGAGATGAGGTCTTGCTATATTGTGCAGCCTGGTCTCAAACTCCTGAACTCAAAGATCCTCCTACCCCAGCCTCCCTCGTAGCTAATGTTACAGGTACCCACCAAGCTTGACTGAAAAGTTGTTTTAATTGATCATTTACTGTATATTAGTGTGCTAAAAGCTTATAAACAGTTATCTCACGTAGTCAATAGCTTATTAGTGAAGGTTAAAGAATTAAGTTTAGACAATGTAAATTACTAAGCATTAGAGCCAGGATTTGAACCTACTTTGTCTTCAAAGCCTGTCCTCTGGGCAGTATAGCAACCAGGCTACTTGGGTTCACCTTGTTTCCATTTTGCTTGAAATAAAGATATATAAGCCGGGCTCGGTGGCTCAGCCTATAATCCTGCGCCTTTGGGAGGTTTAGGTGAGTAGATTGCCTGAGCCCGCGGGTTCGAGACCCGCCTGGGCAGCGAGACCTCGTCTCTATAATAAATCAAAAAATCAGCCGGGCATGGTAGCACATGCCTGTAATTCTGGCTACTTGGAAGGCTGAGGCGGAAGGATCGCCGGAGCCCAGCAGTTTGAGGCTGCGGTGGCCGGGAGCAGCCACTGCACTCCAGTCTGGGCGACAGAGTGAGACTCCAACTCAAAAAAAAAAATAAAATAAAAAAGAAATAAAGATATATAAACAGATGAGTGAAAGGAGTCCATTACAAAAATAACAAAGGGAAAAGGATAATAACAATATCTACTTCCTCTCTGTTGTAAAGATTGAGTTACAGTACTTAGAACAGTGCTGAACTGTAGTAAGCAGTTTATAAATGTTTGCTCTTATTATAACTTGCAGTAGTTTCTGTACCGTTCTGGCTTGCTTTTCTTCCTCTTTATACTCTCCTTTAGACTTTAGTACATGGTGGCATCTTAGATGTGTTATTTTCCTTAGCTCACTTGTTTGTGTGGCAGACACGACCCTCGCTGTTCCATCTGGTACAGATGGAAGAAAAAGCCGTGGTAATAGGCATGTCCTTAGTGGAGTGCTATAGGGACAGTTGCTGTGAACAGCCTGGGAGGGTATGCATTTGCAGGAGAGCAGGGCTGTAAGGCCCAAATGCAAGGATCTGAATCCAGGAGCTTCTATGGCTGCAAAGATGTGTGTGTATTCAAAGGTGTTGTACACATGTGATTCAGTGTTCACCTTGGTTTTATAAGAATGATCTTTAGTGTAATTGTGTAGTGCAGTGATTCCTAATCCTGACTGGTTCACCTAGGCACTTGTGACTCAAGATCCCACAGGACCTACTGAATCCCTCATTGGTGGTGCCCAAGCATCTATTTTTTAAAAATGATGTTTGAATAATCCGCTGTCTTTGGGAGCTGCTGGTATGCTGTTTGTTTCTGTGTGTCTGTAGGACCAGCCCCTACCAGCCATGCAGATGTACATATATGTGAATTTAAACATTCTTAGGATAAAGAGATTCCTCGTTATCTAGTAAATCCTGTTTTTGGCAGTCCTATAAAGATAAACTTGAAATACAGATATACACAGGCAGATGAGTGAAAGGATTCAATTACAGAAATAACAAAGGCATAGGATTTGATCAAAGTAATTTGTCAGTGTATTTTATGTGGTTCTTATGTTTATGCTGATTCCTTGTCAACATTTGCTTATTCTCACACTGATTCTTACAAGTTAGATACGCAAAAAATAATAGCTGTTGGATAGAATTTTGATGTTTAATTTACATGCTGATTTATAGAACTTGTTAGAGGACTCTTTTCCCAGAATGATACTCAAAGAATGAATGAAGTGAGTAACTCGCATTCCATTTTATGTTTGAAAATTCTTGATTAGAATGGAATGTTAATATGGTTAGCTGTAGTGAGACAATATTGACATTGTTGCTAAGATATTTTGCCAGACATGTCATTGAGGCTGCTGTTTTGAAAACTGAACAATGATTTTTTTTTTTGGTGATGGTGAAGAAGGATATAGCAAAATAAAATATATAAGATACATACAAATAAGATACAGAAAATGCAAAGTCATCTCATTATCTCCTTCACTCTCAACTCCCTAATAGAGTCCTGAAAAGGACCTTGATAAATATTCACATAAACACAGTTGATTTAGTCTGCTTCTTTCTAGAATGTGAATTGAGTTGGTTGTGTTTTTGAACATGGTTTTGTGGGGAAGAAATTTTAAATGCTGCCTAGAAACTTTGAGGCCTTCTCCCCCCCCCAATGTTTTTAGATTCCATTTTCCTTGTAAGGAATTGAAATAAGATGAACCCTGGCAACTCCCTTTCATTCTCTGCCTTTTTCTTGTAATGAGGCCTGTTGGCAGACAGCTTTGCTGATGGGACTGCCAGAGTTTAGATTTGAGTAGTTAGTGAGGGGGTGGTGTACTGGTTATGGTATTGTTCTAAAAGTCTTTTTTCCCTCCATTTATTTTTCCACCCCCATAATGTCAGCATGTCCAATATGACAGAATGTTCCTGATGAATATCACTCAGAGAAGCATGACTTGCAAAATTATCTGTGGATAAGTCAGAAATTCTTAAGCGCCAAGCAGTGTTCCATGCTCAGTATGCACTTTGGTTGGTTGGGGACTCTACTATTTGGAATGACAGTCCACTGTGATACTGTGATGATGAGTTCTGACTCTGGAGTCAGACTGCCTGGGTTCAGGTATGGATCTGCCACTAACAGGCTGAGGGATCCTAGGCAGCTTGCTTAGCTCCCCTCCAAGCCATAGTGTTCTCATCTGTAACAAGGGGGGTGATGACAGCATCTACTTCAAATGGAATAAGATTAGTAAATAAGTTAATGTATTGCCATGATTTGGCTATGGTTTGTTTGTCCCCACCAAAACCTCATGATTGGCTTGGTGCTGTTCTGTCATAGTGATTGAGTTCTCTTGAGAATGAGTAGTAAAATCAGGACACGCCTTAGTGTTCCCTCTTTTTGCATGTGTCCACTTCCTTTTTGACCTTCTCTGCCCTGTTGTGACCCAGCATGAAAGCCCTCACCAGAGGCCAGGTCCATGCCCTTGAACATCTCAGCCCACAGAACCATGAATGAAACGAACCTCTTTTCTTTATAAATTGGCCCCTCTCAGGTATTTTTTTATAGCAACACAAAACAGACTGATACATGTACATAAAGTGTCTCGCACAAAAGAAGGGCTTAGTAACAGCTAGCTGAATCATCATCATCAGACCAGATATGCATGCAGTGAACATATATATGTAGGTAAAACAATTCAGTATCAATCCTGATGTGTTACTCAGATATTTAATGTGTTGTTCAAATTAAACTAAACATCAGAATTATGTTCAAAAGCGATTATTTTTTGTGCATCTGACTGGCAGTAATCATGGGGCTCGGCAAGTAATTGAGATGGAGAATAGCGTTGAGATTATCTAGCATTGAGAAAATTGTGATCCCCGGGGCTGCCTCATGCACAGTTCCAGGGGCACCGTTGACATAGATGTGATGTATGCTGCATGGTGGTCCTCCTGTTGTCATTTCTTATCTCACCCTCAAAAAGTTCTGAGAAAAAAGTGGAGTTCTTTATTATTGTAAATGAAGAGGGCGTATTTGGATTGCTTTTGAGAAAGGTTAATGTTAAGGAAAGCAAGTTAGAGGGTGAAGGCAGGGAGGTCAGAGTGTTGACAGCTGGGGCAGTGAGGTTCCTTTTAGGTGCTTTGACGTACACAGGGTAAGGCACTGGATCTGGGATCATGCATTGGCTATAGGCAAGTCAGTCCAGAACTTGATGATGAGAACAATCTGACATCAGTGAGACCTGGATATGGGCAGTTGGAGCCAGATGGACAAGGGCAAGTCTATGCCAGCTATATTGAGAAAAAACAGCAGACATACTCAAGGTGTCTGGATAAAGGAAAAGTGAGCCTCCTCCTTCCTGAACCTCAGGAACTTGATGGTGTCCAGTGTGATGGCTTGCTGGGGAACCTCTAGAAGTAAAAGGAGGTGGATACAAATTTAAGTTTTAAATGTGTACTGGAAAATACAATGTATTTTATCTTATGCTATATTCTCGCTATGTCAAAGTGAAAATGTAAAAGGGGAAAAAAACATCCATACTTCCATCCCCCTTAAAAATAACCACCATCAACATTTTATTGATCTTCCTTCTAGCTTTTGGGTTATACTTGTCATAAAGCATTTAAAAGATTGTATATACTAGTTTAATGTTTGTCTCAGATGTTTTTTAAAATGTTGATCATATGGTAAACTCTGATTTTTTTTCTTTTTTGTAATTTCAGTTCCTTGGCAATGAAAACTGTTATTGTGGTGTTCTATGCTCCTCTACTTATTTAAAGGGGTGGATGGGGGTGAAGAGAGCTTTTCCAGCTCAGTGTCCTAATCATGTAAAAAAATGTGAGCTATTGTTAGCAAGTTCTGGCATGGCAGCACCAGTTATTGTTTTAAGGGACACCAGATAAGGTAAGAGATTCTGTGTGCACTAAGGGGTGAAAGATGTGGTTCTAAAAACATATTTCCTGAATAAGAAAGAAGGAGAAGAGGGCTGGTTGAGAGAAGTTGTTGAAAGGTCAGGATTGTGTTATAGAGTTTATGGCATTAAAAAAAAAAACCTATAATGTCCCCACTGTTGAGTAGTTAATTTTGATTCCTTCAAGTACCTTTTTTTTCCTCAGAAGAGTAAATGGGCTGTCCATTTTCTGAGACTTTGAGTATCTGAGAATTTTTTTTGGCTATTATTATGCATAATAGAAAACTTGGTATAGTTTTAGAAGATTTGGTCATGCCTTTTCCTCCTCCAAGTTTTGTAGATGTTGCTTTTTCGACTTCTGGCTTTTGGTGTTGGAGGGAAGAAGGATTTTAGGCAGAATTGTTTTCCTCAGAAAAAGTACATTTGAAGTTCCAACCTTTGATACCTGTGAGTGTGACCCTATTTGGAAATAGGGTATTTGTGAATGTAATTAAGTTTAGATGAAGTTACCCCGGATTATGGTGGCTTCTAATCTAGTATGACTAGTTGTCCTTAAGAGAGACAGAAACACAGAGGGAGAATTCCATGTAATGACATAGACAAAAATTTGAGTGGTGAATCTATATGCCAAGGAATGCCAAGGATTGCTGGCAACACCAGAAATGGAGAGAAAAGCATGAAATAGAGATCATGGCTTGTCTGCTACTTTGCTTTTGGACTTACATCTTCCAGAAATGTGAGGAAATAGACTCCCTAGTCTGTGGTACTTTGCTACAGCAGCTCTAGGAAACAAGAAGTCTGAGTGCATTGGGATTCTGGTGACTTTCAAAGTCCCTGTGGTTTTGTTTTCTAGTAATAAGCATTTTTTTATACTTACCTGGATGTCTCTGATATTTTTTCATATGTTTTTTTTTTTCTTTTTTTTTTGAGTTGGAGTCTCACTCCGTCGCCCAGACTGGAGTGCAGTGGCCGCTCCCGGCCACCTCAGCCTCGACCTACTGGGCTCCAGTGATCCTTCTGCCTCAGCCTTCCGAGTAGCCGGAATTACAGGCATGCGCTACCACGCCCGGCTGATTTTTGATTTATTTTAGAGATGAGGTCTCGCCAAGTTGCCCAGGCGGGTCTCGAACCCGCAGGCTCAGGCATTCCACTCACCTCAGCCTCCCAAGGCGCGGGATTACAGGCTGAGCCACCGAGCCCGGCTCATATGCTTTTAAAAAACAATTACTTTATCTCTGCTTATTTCTTCTCAGAAGCACCATTTATTTTCCATATCTATACTCTTTTCTCATATTATTAAAATTTTTGCCCCTTTGCCTCTGCATACAGGGGAAACCTTCCTAAGCTGATTCTCTTTATCATTGACTAGATTTTCTGTGGTGTTCATTCTACTTTACTGCTGCCTGAAATGTGGATCATAATTTTGTTACTGCTTTTTAAATTTTCGTTGCTTATCTTCAATATAGTATGAAGTATAGTATGAAGCATAGATATATTGTATAGTATATCTTCGTCTGTAGTGTAGATTAGGTAATCAGAAATTGTATGACGGGTATGGAGGCCATGCCCTTCTATATTCGGTTGAGGGTGTCAAGCAGTTGACTGAATTTTGTTCTTTCTTTTCTAGTCTTTTTTTTCACTAATAAGCTTTGCTTTCCCAGTCCTCCTTTATTGATTATTTTTGGTGGTGTTTGGGGGACGCTTATCATCAAAAGAGAAAAGATGTAATCAGTGTTTTACTTATCTGGATCTGCTGGTTCCCACTGGTAGGTGTGGAGTGGAGATACAGAGGCAGACTTCAGGTTAAGGGATTCAACGTCTTTTCCCTGCATGGTAGGCTAGGCTCTGATGTTTTACAGACTGGAGGGTGACTAGACCACCAATTGTTTATTGCAACAACAAAGGATGCTCCTTTGTCCTCTTTAAAATTACTGGAAATTCATTTCTGGCAGTCCCTTTCATTTGCTATAGTTTTTGCACTTGTGGGTATTTGTCTTTTGCTTTGTAGTTACAGATATTATACTATGGTGCTGGGAGAGGCTTTGCCAGGACTGCTAGCCAGATGCAGTTTTAAACAGAAACAGAAATTTATGTTTTTATTGCCTGCACCCTACCTCTACCTCACCCTCCTCCTTGACTGGCTATTTCCTTCTTCCCTTTACTTCTCAGGTCTTTGGTTCTGTCCTGCCTCATCTCTTTCCCTTTTATTTGTTTTCTTCTCTGTTCCCCAATTTCACTCTCCCCCTCCCCTTCTGTCTTTCTTCTTCTCTATCCAGCAGACTTAAAGTTTCCCTGGGGCTTTGAATTTTCCATGTCATTGTGTGAGCTTGCATCTGCAAGTGCCCCCGTACTCTGCAGAGATGACCAGGACCTGGGAGGGAGATCAGAGTAAAGAGTTAAAGTAAGAAGAAATGCAGGCCTATACAGAGTCCATGGATGACAGGAGCGTGGTGGGCTCAGCGCTGTCTGTATCCAACCTCTGACCTTCCGAGCAGGGCACTGGCACTCTTCTTCCTCTCATGTCCTGTGTCCACTGCAGTCACCTGCAAATGAGCTTGCCTCTGAGCAGTGAGCACCACACGTGTCACTATGAGCACATACTTTGTGGAATAGAACTTCATTTCATCCACGTGCTAATTAGGCCACAGCTGGTGGCCCATTTAGCTTAAAGATCTTCAAATTTGCAGGGGCTCAATGTATATTCCCAGGGAATATAAATTTAAATATTCGCAGGAAACCAGTGTACATAGAAAAAATGTAAACTATCTAAAAATGTGTATCTCACAGTCATGCTTCCAATTGGCCCGTTTCCATTTCCAGAGGCAGCCACTCTTACTGGTTCCATTTGTTTCCTTCTAGAGACCCTCCACACATGTCCAAATGTGTATGTTCACACATGTATGTATGTAGACACACACTCATGAAATGCGCATTTTGAATAGTGAACACTTAATTGCCTGAATTATACAGTATTCCTGAGGGTTCTTTCCTTTTCTTCTCCCCAACCTCTTTGTCTTGCCCTAGGAACACAAGCATTCCAAATCTTTTTGACCATCTCCTTAACTCTGTGGTTCTCAATCCTGGCAGCACATTAGAATCACTTGGTGAGCTTTAAGTAGCATCTCCTGAACAATGCCCTTAACCAGTTAAAACAGCCTTCCTGAGCAGTGCTGGGCGGGGGTGGTCCCTCTTTGTGGAGGTTGGTGGGAATTGTTGCTGCAGTCAAATGTAATGGCGATGACCCAGCAGAGACATGGAACCTGAGCTGTGGTGGGTTCCAAGGGACCCAGGACCTGGGCAGCAAGTTTGTGCTGCCAGGAAATGTAGGATAATGAATTTCATGCAGATTTCAGATGAGCCGTGCCTAGTTGCTTTCCCCCAGCTGGCCCGCTACCTCGCTCTTCATCAGGGCCATGCAGAGTGACCAGACCCAGTGTACCCCTGCCACAGATGCCACTGGCCCAAATGCTGCAGGAGTTAATGAACGAACAGTACCAAGTGAAAGGAGAAGGAACTATTTAGGGTATTTGATAACTAAGTATCTATTTTGGATCCACTTTGCTTGTATGGTGACAGCATAAGGTGTGACTGAGAGAAAATTAATGATCACTGGGCCCGGGCACCTCCCAAATGGAGGGTTCCAGGAGTGCTGTGGAGCTAATTACCTAGCCAGCACGAAGAGGGAAAATAGATGAGGGAACGGGTTTCTTTTCACAGTGGCCCAGTGCTGTGTGTAGATCTACATATACTATTTTTGGTTTTCCCTGTTAAGTATACAAAATGACATAATGTTGAAAGCATATCTCACTGGCCTTCTCAAAGGGGAACAGTATTGAAATACCGACTGCCTGGGTTCAAAGTCAGCTCTGGTGTTTGCTGGTTTCCTCTGGCAAGGTACTTGACTCTTCTTGTGCCTCAATTTCCTCATCTGAGAAAGAGGCTAATAAACACCTACTTCATGGGAATGGTTGTGAAGATTAAATGACATAATTTATAAAGCACCTAAAACCCTGTCCTGGCACCCAGTGCATCTAAAGAGGTGTATGTACCTCTCTGGGGCTTGGGAATGGGAGTTTTTCTGAGGTCGTACAATTTTAAAGCACAGAAACTCTTACATGCTGACATGTCTTAAGGGAAAAACTTAGACAATTAGAGAGGAAATGCCAGTCTGTTTACTCATCTGTTTCAGGGTAAAGTACATTTGTACATTTGGTTCTATAGCCGCCAAGTATTAAGAACAAGACTGTGAGGACAGTATTTACTGATCTCTATTTAGAATCTACTTGGTGGGTTTTTGAAGACAAAAGGATAAGCTTGTCCTGTTGGCTAGGTTTTTTCTGTACTCTGGTGGTTAGCTTCTTTCTTGCCTCTTAGTGGTATTGTTTGAGAATTAGTCATGATTGTGTGAATGAGGCTTTTGAAAATTGTTTTCATGGATGCATTTATCTTAGCTTCCTTTTTGAAAATGCTCTGCCTGGATACTAGGAGATCCTATAAGACATAAAACAGTTTAAAGTGCTTTTAGTTGCAGAGAGTCTTCTGAAGGTTCCAAAATGATACTGGATCTTGTGAAGGAAAATATTTTCCAATTTTCTGTGAATATACATTTCTCTTTGTGTGTATGTATATATAAAAAGTTAGGTGGTTATAAAATCTTAGGTTGGAAAATATGTTTAAGAAACATTAATGCACACTTTAAGGCGGGGACTGCACAAAAGATGCCCTAACACATTTAATGCCCTAGTTAAATGTATTGCACAAGTCCCATTTTCTGGAGCTGGATAAACAGAACATCTTTCTCTTTCTATTCTAAGCTTTCACTCCCCCCCCCCAGCCACTTCAATGGCACAATAAGTGGAAATCTTATTTCCTGCCCCTGCAGACCTATTTACCTGAATGTCGAAGCTCACCCTTGCCTTTCTCAGGTCTACCCTTCCTGAAATATGCTTTTCCTTTCATCTCCCTGCCTCCTTTGCCCTGGTTTTTTAAAGCCTCCTCTAATCCTGCACTCCATGTACTTTAATCTGTGATGTTGGACATTACCATTCTGCGTAGCTGCCTTTAAGCATTCATCTCCCAGATTCACATTTTCTTCCATTATGAACTGAAATCCCTTTTCACAGTCTGCAACAGTGAAAAAAATTTTAAAATAAAGAACGATTACCAAAAGCCATTTCTGACCATTTAAAATGCCTATTGGATGGTTTTATCCCCTTTGATAATTCCATTATCTTTGCAAACTATGATTTTGACTTATACTTCTTGTATGTGTGTGTATTTTTATTATAAACAGAGAGCACCTTATAAATGTCCACATGTCCTCTTGCCCTTTCTGGTCTTTTATTTTTAGACTTAAGAGAATTGGTGATTTTAAAATAATAAAAGGGGTACGTGTGTGTGTACTAATGACAGAGACTGTAGGTAACCTGCAAAGCCCGAAATACTTAATTTCAGGCCCTTTGTGGCAGAAGTCACTTTATATATTTAGCTCATTTAAAACATGTCCATTTTGGGGATTTCCATTTGTTTTTCAAAGCAAAGTTCTCAAACGTGTACAGTAATTATGTTAGAGCTGGAACTGACTAGTTGGGGAAGGTTCTAGCTGTGGCCCCTGCTGCACCGGCTGGGCCTCAGCCTTCTGTCTGAGATGGTGTGGTGGGACTAGACGCTCTGAGATGGAGAGCATGTTGGGGTAGGTGTACCCGTCTGTGGTGTGCAAATGTCCATGGCAAACACCTGCCAGTGAAGCAGGAGGAGGCCTGGTAAATCACTGGCCATGGATAACATGTTTTTCATACCCTGGAGAGGATGTATTGTCCCACCCAGCCCTGGGCATTTCTGCTGCAGCAACAGGAAGGATGATTGAATTGTGTTTCCCATCACTCAACTGAGGTGGGGAATAAAATAGGTCACAGTTAAAAGAAAACAACATCTATTCAGGGCTGAAAGAAATGTGCCAGCCGTGCTGGTTGTTGCAGTGAAATGTCTTTAATTCCTCTTAAACATCTTTTAAGCATCTGCTGAGGAATGTTAAATTAACCGGAGAATTTCTGGTGTCGTGTTGTCCCGAGCGAATATTGTACTGTTCATGTGGATGCCCCTAAGAGGTTTTCTCTTTCTGCCTCTGGCGTCATGGTGGTGCTGTCTGTACTATCTGTCTGTCTTTGACCTTAACCCCCTTGCCCTCATATAGTTAGAGCGCCTAGCTCCAGAGTGCTATCTCCGGCTTCTGAGCTGTAAGATTACCCCACTTTGTGCCTCCTGTTCATATATAAAGCTTCTCTCCTCATGTTGTGCTTTTCTAATAAAAGGAAGCTGAAAGTTATAGATCTTTAGTTGCCCCTGAAAAACCAACCAAACAGAACAGTATGTTTGGGGCGGATGTTATAGGGAGATGGCAAAGTAAACTTGAAATGGAAGCCCCCTCCCTTAAACCCCATCTCTTAAGTCCCATTTTATTGTGGCCTTCGTAAAATCAAAATGCTGGAGCCCAGCTACTCCAGAAGCAGAATGTTCTCATGGCCACAGCATGCTTTGAAAACCCATCCCCACCAGACTTACAGTTAATGAAAATATTTGCTTTGCTTGATATAAACAAAGGTTATGTGCAGAATTCATAATTAGGAAACTCTTAATCCTCTTTTACCCTTCAGTCCCTAATTTCTCTTGTATCATGTTGGACAGTTCTAAGTAGTTAAGAAAATAAACCATTCATCAGTATTGAATTTTTAAAAATTTCTAGTGTCATTTATTTCTGGTAATATGTATTTCTCTCTTCCTTTGTCTCCCATCCAAATTAAGGGACTTGAAATCTGGGTTTTTAATTTTGCTTATGTCAGTAGTAATACTCATATGTGAGTTGGGAGACAGTGCCTTTCATCAGGCCATGCCACAGTCAATGGACAACCCAGGTCTGTGATTTAGGCTATGTAAGAACAGCCACAGGCAATGTAGCTCTCTTTAAACCACATGGAAAACCAGTGTCACCTCTTCAAGGTACTTATATATCTTATGTGTGTAACCCCCTCAGGCTGTGGGCTATGACCTCAGTGCTTTCCAAGCTCTTTTCTGTCTCCCAGTGTTTCTTAGGTAAACATCCATGATGCCATTCCTGTAGGCATAGCACTTGCTTGCATTCTTCACATGGGTGTTAGGTGGTAGTGCGGACTGGTCATGAGAACAGGGTATTGGACTAGAGAAAATAACTGTCTCTCAGTTTTCACAAGTTCATCAGGACAGAGGGCATTCAGCCTCCATGCAAGTGGTATTATGGTGCAACCCCAGCTCTGCCTTAGGGTCTGTGTCCTTGCCAGGCAGTGGAGGGGGAGGCAACCTCAAGCATTGGCTAAAGGCCTCAAAAGGTGGTTTCTGAAAGATTCCAAGGTCATCCACAGTGGTATAAGACTGGCTCTTCTGGCCCTGGGGATTGGTGACAGTGGTGTCTTCCAGTGTTGACTAGGGAAACAGGTTTGGCAAGGACTGTAAAAGATGCAGAGTTCGGGCAAGGACATTAGGGAGGAAAGGGCCTCTAACTCTGCCTACTATCTTCCCTTGGGGATAGAACTTTGTCTTGAGCATTTGCATAAATGCGCTTGCTTTCGTATTTCCAGTGAGGATTTTCTAATAATTCTAGTTTTTTTCTTCAAATGCCAGTCATTTGGGCTGGTTGGTGATAAATCTTTAGTGTCCCAAGTTTATTAAAACCCTTTCCTGCATAGCTGGCCTAGGTGAGACCAAAATTATCTTTCTTTCTTTGCCGACATTCCCATGGTGGGGCTTTTCTGTTTGCAACTTTTCTGGTTTTGAGTGCCTTTGAAAGTAAGACCATGGGCCTGTGTCCCTAGTCTGTGGAGGGCATCATTCTACTTCCCCATAACTCCTAACATGAAAAACAGGCACAGTGATGCGATGTGGAACTTGACATGGTTTGGGTCACATCCCTTTTGAACCTTGTACACAAAGATCTACAGCACTTGAGTTCCTACTTGATTAGACAACTTTCATTTTTTCTAATCTAGTCCTTGATTTTTTGGAGTCAGGAAGGCTTGGTGAGGACAAGTACGATAACTTTTGTCAGAGAGATTGATGTGCTTATGGAAAACTTTATATATCTTTCCATTTCTGCTGTCTATAAGACTTGAAGATGCTTTATAATCAATAGGTAATGAGGCCATTGCCTTACTAGACTCTGATGTGGCCATGTGCTCTTTGAGCTATGGCCGTCACCATGTTTCCTAACTTTGGCCCTCTCACCTCCCTTGTGGAGGTGAATCCCACCCCCCCAATCTATTTTCTAAGTAAACTGTATTTTTCAATCTAAAAAACAAAAATCAATAGGTCATGATGCACCTTCTTTCCTTGTACATCCTCAGTGCCTTCTTAGTACATACTTTGGGGGGTGTGGGCAAAGGTGATTAGCGGGGAGGAGCAATAGGAGGAAAGTGTATTATCTGAATACTTGAGGACTGGCTGTGTTTTTTTGGTTTTGGTTTTTGGAGAGACCTCTCCCAGCCAAGATATTCTCTTTCTTGTATAGTTTCTGTACTATAATTGCATCCTCTATATTTTTCACCGACCCTGGAATGCCTAATTATTTCATAACAGAAAAGCTTTTTGGTCCCCAAGTTCACTTAGGGGTTGAATACCAGGGGAAACCTGACTAATAATCAAGGCAAGGTTCCAGTCCTGTGACTGGTTTGGGGCTGGTTGAGTCTTAGGAGGGTGGCCCTGTCTTATGGGGAGTGTGTAATAGATTGGGTGAGAGAACAGAGGGATGGTGCTGGGAGGATGTGGAAGTAGGCTGGACCCTCCCTTAGACTTATTGGAGAGAAGCAGGGTAGGCCAGGGAGTTCTGGAAGGGTTAGCATCTGGAGCAGTTTACTGATACCCACGTAAAGCAAGTAAACCCCCTTCCTTACTTTAGCTGAAACCAAGGCTTCCTGTGGATCGTTTATACTTGACCTTGATCTAATCTCAATCAGTGACTTTCTGGACCCTTGGTTAGGAATTAAACCAGACCAGTCAGGGTAGTGCAGAAAGGAATATGGGGCAGAGTTCATTGGTGCTTGAGTGGTAAAACTTGAATTTTCCCTCACAGGATAGAATGTTTTCAGATTGATGTGGGGCAGTGGGAGAGTTTTAAAATATTCAACACACATCTGGTATATAGTTCTTAGGAATCAAATTCACACCAATTTGTAATGGATGGTCTAACCTAAAGTATTCTCTCTCCACTCCAGGAGGTGACTTTGGCCCGGATACTTCTCCAGTCCTGCCCCCTGGCCATGGTGGTGACTCTCCTATGAGCAATCTTCCTGTAGCAGAGGACACCTATAGGGTGAGCTTGGCCAAAGGTGTCTCCATGTCTCTGCCTTCATCACCTTTGCTCCCTCGACAGTCTCACTTGATGCAGTCAAGATCAAACAAAAAATCCCCAGGTAAACAGGCAGCAAAACAGTATTCAAACAAGTTGTCTTGGCTATATAAGTGATATATGTATTGAAATTAGGTAAAACTAGTGCACCTAAGAAATCTTCCGGGAGAATGTTTTTTCTTTGTTGAAGTATCTTCTGGAAGAAGGAAATCTTTCTTATTTCTTTAGGAAAAAAGTATGGTTTTAATAGACTCATCCTGTTTGGATTGCTCAGGCTAGACTTTTACAAAGATTCAAGATCTTGTTGTCAGTACTAATGTTAACTATCAATTTTATTGTTTTCTTGCTGATAAATTAAGGAGCATTAAGCAGTCAGGCGGCACATGACAACATCTCTTTTGGTCGATGACAAACTGCGTATATGATGGTGGTCCCCTAAAATTAGAATATTGTATATTTGCTGTTCTTTTTTTTTGAGTTGGAGTCTTACTCTGTTGCCCAGGCTGAAGTACAGTAGCATACTCACAGCCACCCCAGTGTCGACCTGCTGGGCTCCAGCAATCCTTCCGCCTTAGCTGTCCAAGTAGCTGGAACTATAGGAACGCACTACCACGCCCGGCTAATTTTTTTTATTTTATTGTAGAGACGAGGTCTCGCCGAGTTGCCCAGGCTGGTCTCGAACCCACGGCTCAGGCAATCCACTTGCCTCGGCCTCCCAAAGTGCTGGGATTACAGGCTGAGCCACCAAGCCCGGCCTGTACTTTTTTGTGTTTAGATAATTCTGGATACACAAACACTTACCATTGAGTTACAGTTGTGTGCATTACTTAGTATAATAACATGCTGTACAGGTTTGTAGCCTAGGAGCAACAGACTGTATATCCTGTAGTCTAGGTATATAGCAGGCTGTATCACCTAGGCTTGTATAAGCACACTCTATGATGTACACAAATGATGAAATCACCTATGACACACATCTCCATAATATATTCCCATGGTTAAGCAATGCATGACTGTGGTCTAGACGTATACTTGGTGTGTTTAAAGGTTATGGATTTAGACAAGTGTCATCTGACAGCAGTCTATTTATTACTATCAAGTATTATATACTGGCATATTTTGCTTGATTCCATCCTCCAGCATTTGAAGAGGTATAATATTTAATTGCGAGTACTCAGACTTTAAAGGCAAATGGGCAGGGTCTTTGGATTTACTCAGATACAGTATTTTGACTTTCTTCATTATTATAAACTTTTTACATATAACGTTACACAGAAAACTAAATACTACTTAACTTTGAGAGGTTCTGATTCATATGTAAGGAAAGCCTTTCCAAAATGATGATACCTGGAATCATAAAAGTCCTTGGATATTCTTTTAGGCTTGCTGAGTATGTGTTTACAAAAGGCAGGATGATTTGGGGCCCAACTGGTCATATGCTAGTGCAAGGATTATTCTCAATTACATGTAGACATATTCAGAATTCATTTAAAATGTGCCTGGGGTTGTGAAATTGATATGCACTTTTGTGAGTTCCTAAATATTTGTCTTACTTGAGATGACATATATGTTATTTCCAAATCATTTAGTGGATATATGAGATATATATAGGGGTAAAATTAAGAGGGCAAACCTTAAGGTTGTGAATGTTAGAATTGGTGGGTATCCAAAATCTTTTATTGTTCTAGAATTTTCTTATTTTGAACAGCATTGTTTACAATTCAGTCATTAGCTGGAACTTGGGAACCTTTTTGGTATGAAGTGATTTCCTGTGCCAAGGAATTTGACCTGTTTATCAGTATTTGGGGAAATTCCTGGAATGTCCTTCCTTCCCTCTTTGCCCTCCCCACTGCTATATCTCTTTGTCAGATTTCTTCTCTTCCTTCATAGTTCCCACACTGCCTCTGTTGGTGGATTACCCTGAGTAGAATTATTCTTTTGGAAAATTATGCACAGCATTTTACTTTTTCTATATTATCAGTTATGTCATTTGTCCTTTTCCCCTGAATTAATGTGTATATTGAAAAATGCTTTACTTGGCTACACTTTAGTCAGGCTCCTGAGCCTTCTCCTAAGTCTATCTGTGTACTTTCTTGTACAATCCAGTTTTAGCGAAGAAACTCGCTAAGTCAGTTGAGCAAGAATCACCCATCCTCCAATCTGAATGGATGCCTCATCCTCCACCATCCCCCAGGTAATGTCTGATTACCCTGGCCTATCTTCAGCAAGAATCCCCCTTACCCCTGAGGTTTCCTCTTAGTAGTTTGCATTCGCTGACTCCCACCCTGATCGCTGGCTATAAATTCCCACTTGCCTATGCTGTATTCGGAGTTAAACCCAATGCCCCTCCCCCGCTGCAAGATCCCATTGTAATGATCCCTACACCTATTGAGATAGTCCTGAATAAAGTCTTCCTTGCCATGCTTTTCAAAAAGTATCATTGCATAGTTTTTTTTCCCTTTTCTTTAACAATATATGCTTCCTGTCTGATGCTTGAGGATAAGCAAGAATCTTATATACCTCATCTATTTAAAAAGATAATAGAGCTCATTCTAAACTTATCTGTATCCTTAAGGGCCCTCAGTCAGAGGTGTTGCCAAGTACAGAGATTTGACCTTTTAGACAATTTTCCTTCCTGTAGTGTGTGCTACTGCAAATGAATTGGTGTTGCTTGGGCCTTAGGACTGGGGAATACCTGAGAGACTCCAGGGAAGACAGCATTTCAGATATGATTTTACTGACAACAAATTCAATGTTTGAATTTGTTGGGACTTTAAGTAGTATTGAGTGGCATAGAAAGCTAGGGAAGTGTGACTACCCAGAAGGGTTTCATGGAGGCTATAGACATGGGGGCAGAGAAATTCCTGACAAGGCCTTGTCACCTTATGGACCAAATTATACATCTTTTTTTTTTTTTAAAGAAATCTTGAAGGTTTTCTTCAGAGGACTGAAATTTATTTCTGCTCAGTTCTTTGCAAGGACTTATGAATAGAAGGGAGTTAGTAGTTCTGCAGCATTCAACCTTTTAATGGATTGGAGAACCATATTCTCTGTATTAGATGTTGTTGGTCCAAATGGTAATTAAATAAACCAAGCAGATACATCTCTAGTAGAGCAGCACAGCAAATTAGTGTCTCACAGTAGTAATTTGGTTTCATTATCTTGGTAATTTTAATTCGAAAAGCAAAGCTAAGGGCAGAGATGCTGCTTAAAAATGGCAGTGACTCGATATATCAAATGATAAACCATATTTTTTTCCACAGTGTCTAGCACACACAGATTTCTGCTTAAACCATATGGTTGGGAAAGTGTCTGGAGCCCTGATGTTCTACCTGCCTGTTTGGGGAAAAAAAAGACGACATATGCTTGTGGACTTGCACTGGATTTAAAAATACTCATCTATTTAAAAAGCTAGCATGGCCAGGCTTGGTGGCTCAGCCTGTAATCCCGCTCTTTGGGAGGCTGAGGTGAGTGGATTGCCTGAACCCGCAGGTTCGAGACCCGCCTGGGCAACTTGGCGAGACCTCATCCCCACAATAAATCAAAAAAATTAGCTGGGCGTGGTGGCGCGCACCTGTAGTGCCAGCTACTTGGAAGGCCAAGGTGGAAAGATTTCCGGAGCCGAGCAGGTCGAGGCTACAGTGGCCGGGAGCAGCCACTGCACTCCAGTCTGGGTGACAGAGTGAGACTCCAACTCAAAAAAAAAAAAAAAAAAAGCTAACATGGTTGCTGCTCATGATAGAGTAAATACAGCGTCTGCAGCAACCAGAGGTGTGGAGCCACTCCCCTCTACCCTTGCACCCCTGCACCCCAGTGGGCCCTGTTCCAGGTCTTGTCATCATCTAGACCCTGCTCTGAAATTACCTTGATGACTTTTGTTCTGATTTGTAAGATTAGATCCTTTCTCTTGCTCTTGTTTAAGAATGTGCTTTTTTAAAAAAAACAAAAAACACGCCAAACCTGTTTTACTTGTTTGTTTAGAAACTCTTCACTAGCTGATGCTAATCAAGAAAACTGTCAGGGACTGGAACTATGATTCTATTAAGAGTCAAATACTATAAACCCCTGTAATAACACTCTGATAACACAACTTGTATTAACAAAAATTTATATGTTAATGCAATTGGTGATTACTTCCTGTATCTTGGAAACTGTGGGCCAGAAATATATTCATTAACCTTGCAGTAATGTGACCCTGCATTTCACATGCTTGAGTTTCTTTTATTCTGCTTATATTGAGAGAGATTTTTATTTAATCCTGTGCTACTTTCCTCCATTTATTTATATTTTTCCCACTGCTAGTTGGAAGATTGTTTTCTGAGTATTGTTTCAAAATTTTTTGGTTTTTTTTCCAAGTGGAAAGCGCATTTTCTGGTAATGAAAACAAGGAGTAGCATCCATTAAAGAAGTTCTGGGGAGGCTATAAGTCTGTTTGGATTAAAAATTTATCAATATTTATAATGTATACTTTTGTTTTCCAGAGAAGAGAAAAGCCCATTTCCTGTGGTTTATTAGTAATATCATTAGGTGCTTTATACAGTATTTGCATGTCTTTTGCCAGATTACTTTGGGGTTGTTCTCAATCAAAAGGTCATGCCTAGCCGGGCTCGGTGGCTCAGCCTGTAATCCCGCGCCTTTGGGAGGCCAAGGTGAGTGGATTGCCTGAGTCCGCGGGTTCGAGACCCACCTGGGCAACTTGGCAAGACCTCATCTCTACAATAAATCAAAAATTAGCTGGGCGTGGTAGCATACGCCTGTAGTTCTAGCTACTTGGAAGGCTGAAGCGGAAGGATCGCAGGAGCCCAGCAGGTCGAGTATGCGGTGGCCAGGAGTGGCCACTGCACTCCATCCAGTCTGGGCGACAGAGTGAGACTCCAGCTCAAAAAAAAAAAAAAAAAAAAGATCATGCTCGAGTGAGAAACCAGCCTTTGAAATACTATGATGGAATTGTGACAGGTGGGCGATATACTCCTTATGTGGGGTTGCTGAAGAGTGCTGGTCACTTCTGCTTCTGCCAGTCCCACTTGCACTTGTGTCTCGCAGTTGGCATTGCTGATGCAGCAGTTTTGAAAACCCCTCTGGCTCTGTGTCTTTAAGAGAAAAACCTCAGAACTGACAGGCTGTGAAGTGGAAGTCATACAGTCTCTTTGATTCTTGGACCATGAATTAATGTCTGCCAAGGCGCTCCCTTCCCCAACCCGCAAGAGGGATTCTCCTAGAAAATTTGGAAATCGCTGCTGGGCTGAATGGCTCACATCTATTATCTAGCCCTTTGGAAAGCTGAAGCAGGGGGATCACTTGAGGCTAGGAGTTTGAGACCAACCTGGACAACATAGCGATGCCTTTCTTCTGTGAAAAAAAATTTAAAAATTACCCCTATGTAGTGGCTAGCACCTGTAGTCCCAGCTGCTCGGGATGCTAAGGTGGAAGGATCATTGCCCAAGCCTAGGAGGTTGAGGCTGTGGTGAGCCATGATTGTGCCACTGCACTCCAGCTGGGTGATGAAATGAGACTCTGACTGAAAAAAATAATAATAATTTTTTTTTTAAAAAGCTCAACATTGAGAACTTTTGTCAACATTTTGATGTTTTTTTCCTAGTCTTTTAAAAATCGACTCTATCTAAACCTAAAGCCACATTATGTAACCCTTTTGTATTCTGCCTTTTTTCACATAATAGATATCATGAACAGTTTCTAGTTTGTTTGAAGAACTTGGTACTTATTGTCCATTGTTTTGGTATTCAGTAATTGATTTTTAAACTAGTTTTTAATTGTTGGGTATTCACATTATTTTTTATTTAAAAAAATTATAGCATGAGCCATGATGTTTTGTTTTGCTATTCCTAATGTGTATTATTTATTTACTTATTTATTTTTTGAGTTTGAGTTGAAGTCTCACTCTGTCATCCAGGCTGGAGTGCAGTGGCACACTCACAGCCACCCCAGCATTGACCTACTGAGCTCCGGTGATCCTTCTGCCTCAGCCTTCCAAGTAACCAGAACTACAGGCGAGTGCTACCACGCCAGGCTAATTTTTTATTTATTGTAGAGTCAAGGTCTCACCAAGTTGCCCAGTCTGATCTTGAACCCATGGGCTCAGGCATTCCATTCACCTCGCCTCCCAAAGTGCTGGGATTACAGGCTGAGTACCGAGCTCTGCCTATTTTTTATTTTTAATTGCAGTGAAATACATATAAAATGTATCATCTTAAATTTTCAAGTGTGCAATTATTGTGCAGTTCATCTTCAGAATTCTTGATAGGAATATTTTTGTCCAGTAATTTTTATACACATCTCTGCTGTCTCCTGTGGGGTGGCAGGTTCCCAGCAGTGAAATTATTGAACTAAATGGCCTGCATTTATAAAGAATCTTGATACATATTACCCAGTTGTTTTCCAGAAAGGCTGTATTGATTTCACATTCCCTCCAGCATCCTTTGAGCAGCTTCTTTTTGAAGTTAACATCTTCTGGGAACATACTAGATGGATGATGCTTTTGTCAGGCCTCACTGTGGACTACTGAGAATTTTTAAGAGTCTGAGAAAAGTCATTCTGTAAATGCCTTCTTTTGAACTTCCCTTCTGTCTGCACTTCTCAGACAATTTCCTTTTTTTTCTTTCCACGATATTATGTCAGGGGAAATATCACAGCTGAGTCAGATCAAGTTCATGGTCAGATAAACACTGGCTGGTTTCCAGTTTTAGCTGCATGGTAGGATCTTAGAGATCATGGCGAATCTAAGGCATGTTAAGAGTTGGAAAGGCCTCCAGAGCATGTCCTGACCTGGCCTTTTGCAGATGTGGAAGCAAAGACCTCTTGGTTATTAGGGAACTCACCCCAAATTCATGCAAGTTGTTTGTAGAGCTTGATCTTCAACTGTCCCCAGCATGTTCTACTCCAGTCTGTGTTGTTGTCCTGCCTGTATGTTGTTGACACGTGAGCTGTAAATGACAGGAGTTTGTGTTCTGTTTTCATGACTGGGGAAGGCTATAGGCTTCAAGTTGTGCACACATGCATCCATGAGGCTGCTTCTTGGGGGAGTGAAGAATAACACAGGAAATGCACCATCCCACCTCTCCTTTTTGAGCCAGCTGGTTCCAGTCCTTGTTTTCACTTCTGAGTGGTTAGGACCAAGTCGAGCATCTAACCTTCAGCAAGGACAGTTCTTCCTGCTGGGATGAATAGAACATTCTTTGTTTCCTTTCCTGTTATATGATAGCCTCCTCCAAGAAGTAGTCAGTTCTGCCTTTGCCTTACTGTGGTGCCCAGCTGTGAATGTGACACATACGTTTTCTGTTGTTCTGCTTAAAATGTGTTCACACATAGAACCACAAATGTTTGCATTTGCCCTACTTTGAATCTAGGGACCTTTGAGTTCATTTATTCCCCCTGCCAATGGGTCCTGGTTCACTTGTATACGATTTGTCTATACCCTGGAATCACTCCAGAGCTTATTTATTTATTTTTTTTAAGAGACAGGGTCTCACTCACTCTATTGCCCAGGCTGATGGCTCACCGCGGCCTCAACCTTCTGGGCTCAAGTAATCCTCCCACCTATCCTCCCAAGTGGTTGAGACTACAGGCACATACCACTATGCCCGGTTAATTTTTATTTTTAGTAGACGTGAGTTCTCGCTATGTTACCTAGGCTGTTCTTGAACTCCCGGGCTCAAGTGATCCTCCCACCTTGGCCTCCCAAAGTGCTGAGATTGCAGGCATGAGCCACCACACTCAGCCCATCTCAGGGACTTTAAAGAGTACAGATACCTGGGTCTTACCTTCAGAGATTCTAACTTAATGCATATGACCTGGTCATTGAGATTTTTTTAAAGGCCTCCCAGGTGACTCTTGAGAACCACTGATACAGAACATGTAATCAATCATTCCATATAATTCCTTTTCAGTGAAGGTAAGTATATATTTACTTTTATTTTCTAATTTTATAAATATTTGAGGGGGAAAAATACATTATAAAATAATGATTCAATAAATCTTGGTTCCCTCTATACCCCCTCAAAGACAGCTACTTTTGATGGTCTTTTCTGCTTTGTTTGTATAGTACATAAACAGCAATAATGCATTTGTTCATTTCTCCTTGCATTGGACAGGTAAGAGGTTCCCAGTTTTCTACTAAAGAAGCATGAAAGAGCATTCTTGGATATTAACTTTTAAGCACATCTCTGGTATTTTCATCAGATAGATAGACTATAAAAGGTGGGATTACTGGGTCAGTATTTAACATTGAGGATGAATGATTATATATTGGTCATTTGTAACTTTTTTCTTTTGGGAATTTTTGGTGATAATTGTCTTTTATTCTCCTCATACAATATGTGTTACCACAGCTTTATTGTTTGTTTTAAGACCATCAGTCATGTATGTTATCAAAAACTTACTGGTTCATCATTTTTCATTTAATTAGGTTATAGTATTTTATGATTCACAGAAGTTTTTCATTTATTCAAGGCAAATTTATATGTTTTTCCATTGTGATTTATCTCATTGCATTTTTTAAAAGCAGCTTTATTGAGATATAATTTACATACCATATAATTCACTCATTTAAAGTTTATAGTTCAAAAAAATTTTTAAAGCATTTCCACATGATTGTGCAACCATTGCCACAGTTTTAATTTTTTTTTTTTTTTTTTTAATGAGACAGGGTCTCACTATGTTGCCGAGTCTGGTCTTGAACTCCTGGGCTCAAGTGATCTTCCTGCCTTGACTTCTTGAGTAGCTGGGATTACAAGCATGAGCCACCATGGACCTGACTTAGTTTTAGAACATTTTTACTTCCCCTTTAAAAAAAGCAAAAACCTTGTTCCCATTAGTTCCATGTTCCTCCCTCCCCTTATTCTTCACTCTGTACTTCCTGGCCTCAAGCAACCACTAGTCTATGTTCCATCTGTGGATTTGCCTATTCTGGGCATTCTGTAAAAATAGAGTCATATATGGTTTTTTGTGACTGGCTTCTTCTATGGAACATAATGTTTTCTAGGTTCATTCATGTTGTGGCATGTTTCAGTATTTTATTCTGTTTTAGTATCAAATGATTTATTGTATGTATATACCACATTTTGTTTATCCATTCTCCCATTGATGGACATTTGGTTGTTTACACTGTTGGCTATTTGTTATAAATAATGCTGCTACGAACATTTGTGTGTGCATTTTTATATGGACATCTGTTTTCATTTTTGGGGGGTGTATATCTAGTAGTGAAATTGCTGAATCATTTGGTAGCTCTGTGTTTAACCTTTTAAGGTACTGCATAAATATTTAAGTGATTGTACTATTTTATATTACTGCAGCTAAGTATGTACTATTTCACATCACTGCAGCTGAGTATGAGGTTTCCAGTTTCTCCATATTCTTGCCAACACTGTTGTTGTCTGTCTTTTTTATTATAACTAACACTTGTGAACTGGTATCTTATTGTGGTTTTATTAAATTTTAAGCATTCTTTTTAGATTCTGGAAATGAATTCCCTGTTAGATAGATATATGATTTGTAAATATTTTTTTTCATTCTGAGGATTGTTTTTGCCACTTTCTTAGTTTTTCCCATTAGATCCAGGGATAGACTGGAATCACTTTCTTGACTGTGATTGTACACAAACATTTTAAATTTGTATATAGTCCAATTTATTTATATTTATTAGTCTCTGTTTTTTTGATGTTGTGTCGAAGTAACCATCGCTTAATTCAGGGTCACAAAGACACATACATTCATATTTTCTCCTAAAAGTTTTATAGTTTTGACTCTCGTATGTAGGTCCATGATGATTCTGAGTTAATTTTTTGTGTATGATGTGAGGTAGGGACCAACTTCATTTTTTTCGCGTGGATACAGTTGTCCCAGCACTATTTATTGAAAAGACTGTTCTTTTCCGTTAAGTGGTCTATTTTATTTTTATTTTTTGTAGAGACAAGGTTTTGCATATTGTCCAGGCTGGTCTCAAACTCTTGGCCTCAAGCAATTCTTCTGCCTCAATCTCCCAAAGTGTTGAGATTATGGACGTGTCATGAGCCACCACACCGGCCTGAATGGTCTTCTATTTACCAGATCATTGTTGTGCCCTAAACCACCCCTACTGTTAAACTTTCCTCTTTGCTCATTCTCTCCCTGTACCTGATCAGGACTTTCTCCTTCAGAGTTGACCTTGGGTGTGTTTTGCATCTCTTGCTTCATCTGGCCTTCCTTTATGTCTCTCCTTTTCCCTAGGTGAGAAGTAACTCTTTTTGCTCCAAACACCTGTAGCACTGCGTGTCCTCTTCCCTCTGCCTTGACATTTTATTGCACTCCTCTGCCATGACATTCTTTCTACAACCTTTTTAAGGACTGGAACCTTGGTTTTGTTTGAGTCATGTCTGTTTCCCCTCGGGAGCTGTGAAAACAGGATTCAGTCATTTCTTCAGGATCCAGTCACTTCCTTTATCCTGGTAATGGGGCATAGGTATGTAACCATTGAAACCAATGGGATTTTTATATTCCACATTCATCAGTACCGTGTGATCGGTTGAAAATACAAATGCTTGTGTAAGCAATTTAAATGTAACAGCACCTTACATTCATAAAACTAGGCACATGCTTTTCCCATGTGTAGAGAGAAGTAATGCTTTAAGGTCCAGCCTTCCTCTTAGGGCATTGGTGTTATCAGGCAGTGAGCAAAGGGACATGTTTTTTTGTTTTTTGTTTTCTGTTTTAAGAAAGCAGGATTTATTGAGAGGACAGAAAAACTCCCACAGTGGGAGGGGACCCGAGAGGGGTGCCTGGGATGTGTGTTTTAAACTGTGTTTGCCCCCAACCTCTCATTCTTGCTTTCCTGTGCTCCTGAGTCTCTCCCATTTTCTTAAGTATTTGACATTTTTTGCTGCCTGTTTCCCACCGCCTGCAGCTGATGATGACTGGAGATTTTATCCAGTCACACTTTATAGCAGTGTCAGCTGCACCCTGCGGTGGTGTCAGATGGCGGCTGGAACAAACCCAGTGCCATACTCAGAAATGAATGTTTTCACCTCAAAGAAAATAGATGGGAGCAAGGGCCGTGGCGGTCTCTTTTTGATTGTTTCTGGTTTACAGAGAAACACAGAAGCCCACGGAGGGAATCATCTCTGTATCTGACATTAATGAACATTAGTGTAAAGTAGAAATAAACAAGAAGGAGAAACTGATATTCCCGTGTGAATCCTCAGATTATTTGTGGAAGTCCTGTGTGCGTGTGCATCTGTGTCTGTTGGCAGGGATGACTGGCTGCGTCTGGTCAGAGGGGCAAGGGTGTCCAAAGGCTGGAGTTGGAAAACCAAGACCAACACAGCATGGTGACTTCTTGAAGAGAGAGACCTGTGAGAACTAGAGTGCCTTACAAATGGAAAACTGGTGCCTTCAGGAAACTCTTTGTTATTACGGCCTGGAGCACTGCAACCAGTAAGCCTTGCCTGGGGTAGGACTTATCTAGAGGAACCCCATCTCTATACAGGGGCTTTGAGAAGTGTTTAGGAAACAGTTTTCCAAGGAGATATGCTTTTCTTGTCACTTCCACCACCAACAAAGCCCTCTTTATGGTCACAGATCCTGAGTACAACTAATAAACTCACCTGGAGAGCTTAGGAGAATCAATTCTCCATTCTAAGTTAGGAGCCTGTGAGATTTAGCTGAGATGTGAAAGGTCTTGATAGATTCAGGCTAGCTCTGTCTGCCCAGTCTTGGGCAGGTGGGAGCTGGATTCATTTCCCAGCTTGGTGTAAGGTTTATGGGGGTCATCTCCATCAGGAATGTGGGGTAGTAATAAAGGTGCTTCTTACAGGATGTTATGAACTGCATGTTTGTGTCCCCTCAAAATTCATGTGTTGAAACCCTAACCCCTCATTAGGATGATATGAGGAGATGGGACCTTTGGGAAATGATTAGGTTTAGATGAGATCATGTGGGTAGAGTAGGATTAGTGTCCTTAAAAGAGACATAAACTAGAGTTCACTGTTTAGTAGCCATGTGAGGATATAGTAGTCCTTCCTTATCCACTGTTTCAGTTACCTGCAGTCAATTGAGGTTCAAGAATATTACATAGAAAATTCCAGTTAGCCAGGCACAGTAGTGCACGCCTGTGGTTCCAACTACTTGGAGGGCTGAGGCAGAAGGATCTCCTGAGCCCTGCAGGTTGATGCTGTGAGCGTGCCAATGTATTCTAGCCTGGACGATAGAATGAGACTCTGACTCAAAAAAAAAAGGAAAAGAAAAGAAAAAAGAAAAGAAAACTCCAGAAAAAAATAATTACTGAGTTTTAAGTTGTATGCCATTCTGAGTAGCGTGCTGCAATCTAGCTCTGTCCCACCTGTGTGTGAGTCTTCCCTTTGTCCAGCATATGCATGCTGTAGACACTGTACCCATTTGTCAGTCACTTAGGAGCCCTTTCTGTTATCAGATCAACTGCTGAGTCTCTCAGTGAGTGTGTTCCAGTCACCCTTATTTACTTCACAGTGGTCCCACAGTGCAAGGGTAGTGTTGCTGACAATTTGGACATACCCAAGAGAAGCTGTAAAGTGCTTCCTTTAAGCAGAAAGGTAAAAGTTCTCAACTTCATAAAGAAAAAACATCATATGCTGAGGTTGCTGATTCTTGAGAACAAATCTTGTATCCGGGAAATTGTGAAGAAAGAAAAATTCATTCTAGTTTTGCTATCTCACCTCAAACTGCAGAAGTTACAGCCACAGTGCATAAGTGCTTAGTTATGATGGAAAAGACATTATGTTTGTGGTATTTGTGGGATTTTATTTGTTCTTGAAGACAAGAACAGAAAATGTATATCAGTTGATGGCATTGTGTCACACCAGAAAGCATGGAGCCTAGCTAGAGACTTCAGCAATAGAGGCCTCTGAAATGAGTGACAGCAAGCCATTCACTGCAAGTGAGGGATGTATGTGTAGGAAAAACATAGTGTGTCTATAGAGTTCAGTACTGTCCTTGGTTTCAGGCCTCCCCTGGGAGTCTTGGCACATATCCTCTGTGGATAAGGAGGTACTGCTGTACAATAAGAAGGCACTGTCACCAGACCCTGGATCTGCTGGCACCTTGATCTTGGACTTCCCAGCCTGTAAACTGAGATATAAATTGTTGTTTAAACCACCCAGTCTTTTATTTATGTATTTATTTTTTGAATCAGGATCTTTAAAAAAATATATTTTATTTTAAAGATGTGGAGTATAATTCAGGATTAGATATACAAGTGGACTTTGTACAGGTAAAGTTTGGGCCTCCCTTTGGTCCCCACTTTGCCTGGTTTGAGATCAGGTACCCTGAATGATGTTGTGTCTCCCTCCTCCCCCAACACCCTGACAGTATCCATCTTCTGCCAATCCCTTTCTTATAGTATTATGGTAAATGTTCAGGGTCCACTTATGAGTGAGAACATAGTACTCTGTTCTTTGTTTCTGTGATAGATCATTGAGTATTATAGACTCTAAATCCATCAAGTTGTTGAGTCAGGATCTTATTCTGCTGCCCAGGCTGGAGTGTGATGGCATGATCATGATGGTCACAGCTCACGGCAGACTCGACCCTCTTGGGCTCAGGGTATCCTTCCACCTTCTTGAGTAGCTGGGACTACAGGCATGTGCCACCACACCTGGCTCCTTTTTTTTTTTTCGGTAGAGACAAGGTTTCGCTGTGCTGCCCAGACTGGTCTCAAACTCCTGTGCTCAGGCATTCCACCTGTCTCAGCCTCCCAAAGTTCTGGGATTACAGGTGTGAGTCACCAGTGGCCATGAGTGGATTCCTATGATGTCAGTCCCCTTCATTTTTTTTTTTTTTGGTCTCACTCTGTCACCCAAGTTAGAGTGTAGTAGTGCCATCATAGCTCACTGCAACCTTGAACTCCAGGCTCAGATGATCCACCACATCTGGCTAATTTTTTTTTAAAAATAGAGACAACATCTTGTTATGTTGTCCAAGCTGGTCTCAAACTCTTGGCTTCAAGCAAGTCTCCCACCTTGGCTTTCCAGAGTGCTGGAATTATAGGCGTGAACCATTATACCCAGCCATTTCCTCCATTCTTTATCCTCAGCCAGATCCCTCCTGTGGGATTCCACCATCAGATCCGTGTTTTCTGTCAAGCATGTGTCATCTTGCTATGCAGCACTGTCCTCCTGCGAGGCTTTGTTTCTTGTGGATAGGATGTGAAAGTGGTGAATGAAATGGGTTCCCATTCCAGCTCTGCTGGAATTATTCCTCTTCTCTTGGTGTGAATGTGGTTTGTGTGAAGCGATGAAAATGTTATGTATATAAAATCACCAAGCTGGTTGTAGTGACTCATGCCTGTAATCCCAGCACTTTGGGAAGTGGAGGCGAGAGGATTGCCTGAGCCCAGGAGTTTGAGACCAGCCTGGGCAACTTGACTGTTTTGGCTCTACAATAAATAAAAAAAATTAGCCAGGTATGGTGTCACACACCTATAGTTCCAGCTACTTGGAAGGCTGAGGCAGAAGGATCACCTGAGCCCAGCAGGTTAAGGCTGTGGTAGCTGTGAGTGTGTCACTGCACTCCATCCTGGGTGACAGAGTAGGACTACATCTCAAAAAAAAAAAAAAAAAAAATCACTGACTCTTAGACTCTTTAGAACTGGTGATGGGAACAAAAATATCTAAGGAAGTAATGACTCTGAGCAGAAAAGAGAAACATAGGTAAAGCAAAAAGGTAGTAAGATGCCTGGTGGTACCCTCCCTGAGTAATGTGTGCAGCTGCCTTGTGCTCTATATGGAAATAAGAGCTTGTGATTCATGGAGCTGATGGGAGAGTCAGTGCTCCAATGTGGTCTAGGTTTGCTCTCCAAGCAATGAGAATGTAACTCCATTGGAAGTTGAGTAGACAGTTGCGTACTGTTGGAAGCTGTGCAAGAGAGCAGAGCCGTGGTTGCTCCTTATGCAGGTTGGATAAAGTCAGCACTTAGGCAGAGGCCCTTGAATATCCCTTAAATTGCTTAAATGCCATTCGCAGACATTCTGTCTCTCAATGGCACAGCCATTGTTCTTCTGCCATTGAAACAGATTGTCACTTGTTTGGATGAGCACCGGATGAAGAAGAGAGCTTGTACTCAGGACTACACTGTGCCAGAAACATGTGCCTTGTACAGAATCCCATGTGATGTGGAGTCCAAGAGGCTGAGACAACAGAGGAGGCGATGCCACAGTTGGCCGGGACTCCTCCTCCTCGTGTAGGACACGTAGTGGAATGCGAGCGAGGTCACTGTGTCCCAGTTACAACTCCACGGTAATGCCAGAGGTGGTGTGCTCTGAGAAGGCCGAGGGTGGTATGGAGGCTGTTGTCTTAGGCTGTCTCCTGTTTGATGTTTCACAAGGACTCTGGATATAACACTCGGACACTGAAGGTAATCACAAGAAAGTAGATGCCAGTTGTATACGTCATAGCATCTAGTATTAATATTTGATAGGAAAATTAGAGGTCTTGAAGTGAAGGCACACACTAGACTCTCCCGGTGTATCAGTCGGAAAATGATTGTGGACTCTGAGCTCTTTAGTGGAAATTCAACAGGGATTTCTTTTACAAAATAATTTGCAACATTTTTTCAGTTATACAGTTTCTATTGGAGCAGCAGTGGGTATGCGCTAAGATTTGAATGAGTGTATATGCACTCATATTTATACATTAAAATTTTAATAAAGGCATGCAAAATATTCTCAGTGAGTGATTTTTTTAAAAGAGGTTATAAGATTTAAGCAGATCTTGTCTATATTAAGCAAACTTGAACTTCTGTCTCCTTTTCCTTTTCTTTCACTTCCTCATAAATATAAACATTTTCCCCAGGCTATGTTGTGTCATGGGAAGGGCAGATGCGAGTTCAATCCCGAGTCCCTGTTCTTGGTAACTCTGTTTTCTTGGAAGATTACTAGACTTATGTCTCTAATCGTTGGTTTCCTTATCTGGAAATGAGGTTTCTATATCTACATTGCCCACCATATAGATCTTTGAGAGGATTAGAGGGAAGGTTTGTAGAGTGCCGGAGAATTGCAGCTGCCGTTGCCACGTTATAACAAACCGGTCCTGACTTCTGAGATCAGGTAGATTGCCTTTTCTGCCCTTCGTCATCCTGTCTCCTATGCTTCCTCTTTGCAGAACAGAGAAGACATTACTGCTTTATTGCAGGGACCTTAAAAATAGAATTGTTGCTGGGTGCAGGGCTGTGTATATGTAGTCCCAGCTACTTAGGAGGCTAGAGCAGGAGATGGCTTGAAGCCAGCCTGGGCAACATAGCAAGACCTTGTCTGTAAAAAGAAAAAAATTTTTTAAAAAAATCTAATTGCTACTATTTTGGACTTGGATTAGTAAGTGATGAATGAAACCATTCAAACCAATGGGATTTGGGTTCATAAATTCTGGGTGTGGCATTGCGGATGAGCTGACTCATCTACAGCTTCTGCGGGAAGGGTCTTCCCAGAGACTTACAGGATTTCATTTCCTGTCATGTGTGTTGCTCCCAGCCAAATACCTTATGTTTGTTTACTGTTAGTCCTATACTAGCTTTTATTGAAAGAGCTAGAGATAACCCGTGAGAACACAGGAACCAAGTTTTAGAGGAGTGTGAGAAGCAGTTTACAAGAAAACAAGCAAAGATGCTGAGGAGTGAAGGTGGGAAAACTGCCCAGCATCCAAGTGCTGCCCTGAGTAAGGGGTGGGGGTGGGGACCTGGCCTGGCTGTGAAGGGTGTTGCAGCGTGTCCTCCTGCAGGGTTCTGAGAAGAGATGGTACCAACAGGCCAGGCTAAAGATTGCCTATTAAACAGTTTCTGAGGATGTAACATTTACTTAGTTTTAGGTTGTACTGTACACGTTATTCTTCCTATAGTTAGTGATATTTTTGTGAGCAGTTGAGGGGTAACAGCTTCTTTGTAGGTGGGGGAAAGACTCTCACATGCAGTCTGAAATCTTAACTTATTGACACTTTGGCCAGTAGATTTCTGTGTGATACACAGAAAGGAAAAAAATAAAGACCTGTTTACTATGTTCTCTCTGAAATGAGAAAGAAACTTGTATTGTTTAAGAGGATCCCATTTTTATTTGCATTTTGTCACCTTTTCATTATTTTTGTGGTTTGCTTTCCCTGTTTTTTCCCTTTCAAACTGGAAATTCTTAGTGTGTGTGCCCTTGGGCCTTTAAAAGTAAAGTTCTTTTTATGCTGAGGTCCTCTCCAGAGCTCCTTCTCCTCCCAGTTCTCCTGTACTTGCTGGCGGCTAAGTTGGTGACAGGCTGTTCCGGGATCCCTTTCCTCATAAGAGGACACTGTGTAGGTGGATGTGACGACTTTTGGTAGTGATCTTTATTTTTCCGAATGGCCTCAGAGGCACTCTGAGCAATTAAATCTTTCTTTCACTCAGTGATTTCATGTGGTTCCATAAACATTTGCTTTATACTGGTTTTTTGAGCACCAGCCGTGTGTTGGGTTCTTGGCTACAGATGCGATGGCTGTAGAGGTAAATAAATACTTGAACCTGAGCTTTGGGGACCTCCCTGTTTAGTGAGAGATGACAGCAGCTGAGATACTCAGGTATCTGCGACACAGTTCAACTTGATGGAGAAGAGCGAGACTTGTTTCAGGTTCCTTGTATGCTTGTGCATGTGATGTTGAGGGCATACTTAAAGAATGAGTTAGGAGTCGCATGGCCAATAGGAGCTTCCAGGGGTCAGGCTGGGTAGGAAGGCTGCCATACAGGGAGAGGACAAACCCATACAAAATCCAGAGAGTGTGAGGAACTGTGAGTTAGTACGCCCAGTGGCTGGAGCTGACAAGGCATGGTGGGGTAAGGTAGCATTCAAGATGAGGACGGGAGTACAGTTGGAACCAGGAAGGGATTTATTCTTTTGGCAGTGATGTCCTTTGACTGCTTAAAGCAGAAGGATGAAAGAAATAGATTTGGGTCTCAGGACGGCAGCTATTTCATATGGGCCATCTTGGAGTTGAGGAGGTTGGATGGCACTCTTGGAGGGATTCCAGTGAAGCAGAGTGGCTTAAATCTCTGCAGAGGTGGAAGTGCATGGCGTGAGGTGGGGACTGATTTGAAAAAGCTTTAGGAAAAAGAATCTTTAGGTTGTGGTGACCTGTTAGTGCAGGAGAATTAGAAAAGGAAATGAAGTGTAGAATGGCCCGGGGCAAGGGCTTCCTAGCTCTTTTTATGTTATAGCACATGTAGGAAATATTTGTACCAACTGGGATAAATAAACCGTCCACTGGGCGCCAACTTAGACTCTGTCCAACAGTCCAGAGAGCCGAGGGGATCCAGATCTTGGCATACTCTTAACTCATTCTTTGCACACCACTTGGGAAGCTTGTTGACCTCCGGCTTGCTTTTCTAGATGAATTTAGATTTAAAAAATTTTGTTGTACCTTGTGGCTTTACATTTTTTCCCATTAGACTTCTAGATTTTTCCCTGATTGTTGTGGTATTTCTAAAGTGAACATTGCTCTTGTGTTTTTGGTAGGGAGTCTAAGGCTCTGAAAGGCAGAATATCAGCCCCGCTTGGTCCTGGCATTCCAAACAATGCTGTTTCAGGTCCTACCTCAGGCCCAGGTGCTGGTGTAATTAACCAACCACAGTGGGGGAGCAGTTGGACTTGGCATGTCTTGAACTTTGGATGCTCTGTGTAACCTTGTTTGTCAAGAGCAACAAGGAGTTGGAGGTGCAGAGCCTGAACTCAGATTGCTCAAGGGAGAGGAAAGGATTTCTGAGGCAGAAGTTCTGAAGGCCAAGTGTGATAAGGAAGGGAAAATGTCTGTTGCTTTTGGAAACACGGGAATTCTTTTTCTGTCAATGACCAGAGAAGAAATATTTTCGGCATTGAGGGCCATACGGTACATGGCGACTTTGTGGTTCTGCCATTGTAGCACAAAGCAGCCGTGTATAATACAGAAATGAATAGGCAAGGCTGTGTTCCAGCAGCACTTGGTTTATAGAAACACTCTAGTCCGATTTGACCCCTGGGCCGTAATTTGCCAGTGTGACTTTTGCCCCAAAGGAAAGGAAAGGAGGAGTGGAAACTTAACATTTATTATGAACTTACCAAGTGCTAGACACCTTATAAACATTTTTAACCCCACTTACAGTTGATGGAGACCCTCAAGAGTTTACATGACTTTCCCGAAGATTAGACAGCTAATTGGTAACTGGCGGGGATTTGTACTTCAATCTGATTCTGAAGCCTGGGTCATTTGCACTTTACTTTGTTGCCATCCAGAACTGTGGTCTTAGATCACATCACTCCTAAAAGGTACAGATGGCCCAGAAGCCATCCAACCGCCTTCCCACTGTTGTCCTTCACATGACCTTCCGTGAAGCAGAGTTTTTCTGCTTTATACTCCTGATGAGTGTCAAAGGCTGTCAGGAACACAACCCAAATACTTAAGCATGGAAGGTAAAGGGATTCTCCTGTTCGTGAAGGTACCTTTTGAACCTTTTTGAACCTTTGATGAACTTTTATTTTTTAATTTTTATTATCATTATTTTTTGAGGCATAGTCTCACTCTGTTGCCCAGGCTGGAATGCAGTGGCAGGCTCATGGCCACCGCAGCCTCAATCTGCTGGGCTCAGGTAATCCTTCCATCTCAGTCTTCCAAGTAGCTAGAACTACAGGTGTACGCCACCACGCTTGGCTAATTTTTTTACTTATTGTAGAGACAAGGTCTCGCCAATTTGCCCAGGCTGGTCTTGAACCCCTGGGCCCAGGCAATCCTTTTGCCTCCACCTCCCAAAGTGCTAGGATTACAGGTACAAGCTACTACTCCCTAGTCTGAACTTTTATTTTTAATGAACTTTAGTTTCAGAGTAGTTTTATAAAGAAGTTAAAAACAGTGGTTGAGTTCTAATATACCTCATATTTAATTTCCCCTGTGCTAGCATGCAACATTAATATGATACACTTGTCATAATTCACCAGTATTAATACCTAGTAAAGTCTATACTTTATTCACTTTTTAAAAAAAGTTTATACCCAACGTTCTTTTTCTCTTCCAGGATCCAATTCCATGCAGGATATACTGTATTACATTTACTTGTTATGTCTCCTTAGAGTCTGCTTTGCTGTGACAGTTGCTCAGACTCCTTATTTTGATGACCTTGACAGTTTTGAAGTTACTGGTCTGGTATTTTGTAGGCTGCCTCTTTATCGGAATTTGTCTGGTTTTTTTTAATTTTTAATTTTTTATTAGATTGTAGTTATGGGGCTTTGGGGCAGAAACTACAGAGGTGAAGTGCCTTCTCATCACTTTGTATAGACGGTGTACAGTAGCTGCATGACTTACGAGTGTTTGCATTCACCTGGATCACCTGGCAAAGGTAGCAATTGCCAGATTTCTCTGTGGTAAAGATATTCTTTTTCCTTTCCTTCCCCTTCCATGTATGAAAAAATATGTATATATACACACACACACGCATCCATGTGTGCTGTACATGGAATGTACGGTGTCTTCTGGAAGGAAGTAAGTCCTGGTACACAGCCCACCACAAGGGGTGTGGAGTTGTACTCTACCTTCTTGAGAGGGGGGAGGATCTGTAGAAATTGTTAGGCATTTTTCTGCACAGGAGATTGTCCCTTCTTTCCCATTTGCTTACGTCAGTATGGAGTCAAGGGTGGATGAACTTGTTTGCACTTTAATGTAAGTCAGGGGTACTCAGGCCTTTCTGCCGCACTTTGTTACTTTGCTGGAAGTGAACAGAGGTCAGTCTTTGTAGATGCTGAGTGTGTCAGAATCTGTCCTGAAATGGGGGCAGGGAGTTGCTGCCTCACTGGTTTAATTCCTCAGTATAGACTGTGTGTTACCGGAAACCTTAAAGAAAAAGCATTTCTGGCATGCTCCTCGTGGTGGCATCTCCTCGCAGTGCTCCTCTAGCTGAGCTGTGAATCTGGATTTTTGTCTGAAATTAGCATTGAAGCAGCGCCACCTTGTGGTTAATGCTACACAAGCAGTGTATTCTAGGAATAATTTCTTCCGAGTTTTGTGACTCTTATCTGACTTACATGCTGTTCTAGTAGTTAAAGTACTTTAAAAAGAAAAGAATATTTTAAGCCTTTAAAGAAAAGAGAGGCTACCTTCTGACTTTGGCTTTATACATGACCAAGTCAATGCAAAAAGTAAACACTTTAATACATCTCTATAGCTATTTCTTTTGGCATGTTAACTATTTATTGTCTACAGGTAAACCTTTTTGTTCCCGCTGATTATTCAGAATTGTTTAATAGCTGAGTTCTAGGAGTTGAACTCAGATTGGAACCTTATAGGCAAATGGAGGAGTTGTCTCATTCTTTTTTGCCCCCAGATATTTTCAGAGTTTTTGCACTCATGCTCCAGAGGTTTAAGCCTAGGTGGGAAGTAGCCAGGGATTCCACTAAAGCCCACCGTGATATAGGAGAATGAAGGGCAGGTTGGGATTAACAACTGTCTTCATCCTGGAATGTTGACATTCATTGGAGGCTTTTTCAGAACCAGTAGGGGTGAGGGAATCTGGCAAGATGATTTAATTTTTTATTATTTAAAAAATTTTTTATTTTAAAGATGTGGGGTACAATTCAGGGTTAGGTATACAAATGTTCATTATGCAGGTGCCCTTGTTGATGAGGTGTGCCCTCCTCTCCCCTTGCAGTTTCCCACTACTACCAATCCCGCCCCTGCCCTCCCCTGGCAGTTTCCCACTACTGCCAATCCTTGTCTTAGAATTGTATTAGGATAGTTGTTCAAGGTTCGCTTATGAGTGAGAACATGTGATACTAGGCTCTCTGTTTCTGGGATAACTCACTCAGTATCATAGCCTCTAAGTCCATCTAAGCTACTGCGAAGTTCATATGGCTGCGTAATATTCCATCGTGTATATGTACCACATTTTTTATACAGTCCTCTTTCGATGGGCCAGTATGGTTGGTTCCCAGTTATCTTTTTCGTAGAGTGATTTGAGTTCCTCCAGGTATATTCCCAGCAGGGGGATTGTGGGGTCATATGGGAGGTCGATTTTTAGATCTTTCAGGAATCACCACACTGTTTTCCACAGAGGCTGGACTAGTTTGCACTCCCATCAACAGTGCAGAAGTGTTCCTTTTTCACCGAATCCTCTCCAGCATCTGTTTTTTTTGAGTTATTGATGATGGCTATCGGCAGGATGATTTAATATGGCCTTGTGGTTGACGTGGCTGTTAGCAGATGTTAAACCGGAGATCAGTTACAATTGACTAAAAAAATAAAGAAGCAGGCATTCTTTTTGTTGGGGTAAGTCATTGTATATTTATGAATTCTCATTGCTGATCTTGTTCATCAGCTGTTTTACATCGAGGTAAGGTATAATTGTAGTTGCTTTAACTGGTAATAACAATTCTGCCAGAACTTGAACTTAGTGTATTTAATGTGGAAAACCTTCCTTCTGTTATGTCTAGAACACTGATAGAAAGTCAGACACAGCAGCTGAGAGGTCACGATGGCCTGGGTCACTGCAGGAGGTGTGTGGTGGGGGGAGGTATGTGGTGGGTGGCAGAAGGTATGTGGTGGGGGGAGGTAAGCTGTGGCCCCAACTCCTCATCTGGCTCCTCTCAGTGATGTCACGGGTTACCTATGGCATCTGTGAGTGCAGTTTGTCCTTTTCAAACTCTCGGGAGATAATGGCTAAGCCCTAAAATATCATTTTGCTGCTGCGCTTGATGTTTGCAAGAGGTATTTCAGATAACGGAAAGTACGTGCTTGCAAGTGTGAGCTCATCACCAACGAGGTCAGAAAAGGACGGTGCCTCAAGCTCCCAAGCCCAACTTTCACTGTGCCCTTGCTTTCAGTCTCAGGTGAACTTTGTTGTGGGACTCTCTGGGACTGTCAGAGGCCACTTGCGTGTGGCATGATACACCAGCCCTCTGACCATATACGACAAGATTATGGAGTTGCTTCTGACATCAGAGATAGCATCTCTGCACAGACACCAGAGACACACAGGAGTGAGTTCCCTGGGAGATGCCGACAGGTACACTGGTGATTTGTGCAGTGGGGGCAGAAGGACTGTGGGAGCACATAAAAGGTTCTAGAATTCAGCTGAGGAACCAGAAATGCATGATGGTTAGCCTTGCCAGCTGGATAGGAGCTGTGGGATAGGCAGTAGACAGTGGTGGACTTGTAGTTGAGGGAATTTTTACTTACTTTTTACTTGAGAGAATCTGAGGCTCTTTCCATTGAACATTTTGAAAGGGAGAAATTGGTTTTATGCAGTGGAGAGTCTGTTTTAAGATAAGCCTTTTGGTATTTGAAAGCAGCATTTTGTGCACAGATGATAATATGAGCTTCAAATTACTGTTCAATGTATCATAGCTAAAATTTTAAAACATGACTTTCTACAAGTCTTTAAAATCAATGTACAGATATTGTTTTTATAAATAAATTTAAAATTATGTTTAAAATGAATTTCCCCTAAAGCTAAAAATTACATAGTTCAAGTTGGAATCACAAGGTCAGTCAGTCAGGTACTCCAATATGCCACATCTTTTTTAAAAAAGTTGCCACATCTTTTAAAAGAACTTAAAATATGTTCTCTATTTGTGCCAGTGCTGGCAGCCTTATTAAATGTAACACGATTGTGTCAGTACTTTCTTTGGATTTGACTTATTTCAACACTTACTTAAATTCTAAGACTTGCTGAGGTTGCAGGACAACCGATAAGGTAGATCATCTTGGTACTAATTAGGATTAAGTTGGGCTTTAAGTGAAAAATAGTCAAATATACAGTAGCTTAAACAAGAATAAAGTGTAGTGCTCACCACTCCTTTTCAACATAGTACTGGAAGCCCTAGCAAGGTCAATCAGGCAAGAGAAAGAAAGAAAAGGCATTCACATTGGCAAAGAGGAAGTCAGACTACTTCAGTTTACTGATGACATGATTGTCGACCTAGAACACCCCTCCAGGAGACTCCTAGACTTGATAAACGACTCTAGTAAAGTTTCAGGATCCGAAATCAATGTACAAAAACAGTATTTCTATACACTGATAATGCTCGAGCCAAGAACCAAATCAAAAACTCATTCCCATTTACAATAGCACACATAGACATACACACAAAACAGACCTGGAAATACACTTCACCAAGGAGGTGAAAGAACTCTACAGGGAGAACTACAAAAATTCAAGAAAGAAATTGCAAATGAATAGAAGAACATCCTGTACTCATGGAATGGAAGAATCGATATTGTTATAATGACCATACTGCCCAAAGAAATCTAAAGATTTAGCACAATCCCGATCAAAATACAAACATCATTTTTCACAGAAATAGAAAAACAATTCTAAGGTTTATACGGAACCAAAAAAGAATTCAAATGGCCAAAGCTCTCCTAAGTAAAAAGAACAGATGTGGAGGCATCACATTGCCTCACTTCAAATTATGCTATAAGGCCATAGTAGCTAAAACCACATGGTGCTAATACAAGAATAGAAGGGTGGATTGATGGAACAGAATAGAGAACTGAGAAATAAAGCCGCATGCCTACAACTAGCTGATCTTTGGCAAAGCTGACAAAAGTAAACAATGGGAAAAGGACACCCTATTCAGTAAACGGTGCGGGAAAATTAGCTAGCCATATGTAGAACAATAAAACTTACTTACCATATACTCTGTCACTTACCATATACAAAAATAACTCAAAGATTTAAATGTAAAACCTGAAACTATAAAAACCCTGGAAGAAAACCTAGGAAACACTCTTCTGGACATTGGCCTAGGCAAAGAATTTATGGCAAAGACCCCAAAAGCAAATGCAACAAAAACAAAAATAGACAAATGAGAATTAAACTAAAAGGCTTCTGCACAGCAAAAGATATAATCAACAGTGGACAGAAAACCTACAGAATAGGAGAAAATATTTACAAATTATGTCTCAGAGGACTAATACCCAGAATCTGCAAGAAACTCAAACAACTCAACATGAAGAAAGCAAACGACTCCACAAAAAGTTGGTAAAGAGGCCTGGCTCGGTGGCTCAGCCTGTAATCCCGCGCCTTGGGAGGCTGAGGTGACTAGATTGCCTGAGCCTGCTGGTTCGAGACCCACCTGGGCAACTTGGCAAGACCTCATCTCCACAATAAATCAAAAAAATTAGCCAGGCGTGGTAGCGCGCACCTGTAGTTCCAGCTACTTGGAGGGCTGAGGTGGAAGGATTGCCGGAGCCTAGCAGGTTGAGGCTGTGGTGGCCGGGAGCGGCCACTGCACTCCAGTCTGTGCAACAGAGTGAGACTCCAACTCAAAAAAAAAAAAAACAAATAACGTGGGCAAAGGGCATAAGAAGGCGCTTCTCAAAAGAAGACACACAAGCAGCTGACAAATGTGAAAAAATGTTCAACATCACTAATCATCAGAGAAATGCAAATTAAAACCACAATGAGATATTATCTTATACCAGCCAGAATGACTATATTTAAAGAGTCAAAGAACAAAAGATGGTGGTCTTTGTGGTTGTTGAGAAAAGGGAATGCTCACATACTGTTGGTGTTAACTCTTTCGACCTTTATGGAAAACAGTATGGTGATTTCTCAAAGAACTAAAAGTAGAATTACCATTTGATCCATCCATCTCACTACTAAGTATCTACCTAAAGGAAAATAAATTATCATTTTAAAAAGATACATGTACTTGTATCTTCATTGCAGCACTATTCACTATAGCAGAATCATGGAACCAACCTAAGTGCCCATTAACAACTGATTGGATAAATAAAATGTGGTATATATACACCATGGAATACTATGCACCCATAAAAAAGACTGAAACCATGTCCTGGTTTCATGGATGGAGCTGGAGCACATCATCCTAAGTGAACTAATTCAGAGCAGAATGCCAAACACCACATGTTCTCACTTGTAATGGGAGCTAAGTGACTACAGAGATGGAATTAATAGACGCCGGGGACACTGAAAGAAGGGAAGCAGAAAGAGGAGAGCTAGGGCACAGAAACTACCTGTCAGATACGATGTTCACTATCTGAGAAATGGACAACCTGAAGCCCAACCCCCACCAGTATGCAGTATGTCCATGTAACAAATACACACTTGTGTCCACTGAATCCAAAAATTAAAAACGAATATTGTTCTCTCTTAGTAGCAGTCCAGAGTTAGTAGTCTTGGTGACTTTAAGTTGTCATTGGAGATCCAGGTTCCTGGCGTGGTGCTCATTCATCAGTATTTGCTTCCTGAGAATGCTGTAACAAATTTGGTGATTTAAAACAACAGGAATTTTTCTTTGTTGAACAGATGAAAAAAATAAATAACAACAACAACAAAAACCCCAGAAATTTGTTCTCTTACAGTATGGAGATATTTATTCTTCTCTACAGAAGTTGCAAATCAAGATTATCATCAGGGTCACTCGCTCTGGAGGTTCTGGGGAGAATTCTTTCCTGGTCTCTTCTAGCATCTGGTAGCCCCATAGTCTGATCTCCCTCAGGAATCCTTCTGTGATGCCATTTTGGGGCCACCTGGGGAATCAAGGTAATCCCCTCTTCTCAGGATCCTTCACTTAGTCACATCTGCATAGACCATTTTTCCAAATCAAGTAGCAAATGTTATAGGTTCCAGGAAGCAGGCCGTGGACATATCCTTGGGAACCCTTATCAGTTTCCCACAGTCTCCTGACACAAGGTCACCTCATGATCTAATAACATGTTTGCTGGAGTTCCAGCTGGCATGGCCACATTTTCTGCCAGATGGAGGAAAGAGGAGAGCAAAATGGGATCTCTTCTAGTTGGATCAGCTTCTTTAAATCATCTTCCTGGAAACCCCACCCAGCACTGGTCACCTCTCATTGGCTGCATGTACCCAACTGCCAAGGAGGCTGGGAAATGCAGTCTTTTATGCATTTAATTGCACTGATGTATAATTTCCAAAAAGTATAATTCATGAATTAGTGAGGGAACCCAAAAGATATTAATGGTTTAACTGAGAACTTGCATTGTAGAGACTGCCTGAGAAAATTCACTCGCATTGCTGTGAGCAGGAATCATTTTGCACTACTGAGTTTTCTGCAATGTATAGAGTTCTGAGATGGCCAATAAAAAGTCAATTAGCCGGACTCGGTGGCTCAGTCTGTAATCCCACGCCTTGGGAGGCTGAGGTGAGTGGATTGCCTGAGCCCGCGGGTTCGAGACCCGCCTGGGCAGCGAGACCTCATCTCTACAATAAATCAAAAAATCAGCCAGGCGTGGTAGCGCATGCCTGTAATTCCGGCTACTTGGAAGGCTGAGGCGGAAGGATTGCCGGAGCCCAGCAGGTCGAGGCTGCGGTGGCCGGGAGCGGCCACTGCACTCCAGTCTGGGCGACGGAGTGAGACTCCAACTCACACACACACACAAAAAAGTCATCTCAAGTGTACACACCTATAGAGAGATAATCCTGGGGTGTTCCATAAACTATACTTGACTCTACTGGAGGGACACCCGTTGTCTTTTCCCAAGTATTGGGCACTTTTAAAAATAGTGAAAATGAGGGCTTTCTTACCAAGGTGGAAGGAAAGGATAGATGCTGGACTGGCCTTGAGCTATCTCTGCCTCTCCGTGGGTCATAGATATTTGCCAGGACTTGAGACTTGGGGTCTTTCTATTTTAAGAATTTGTAAATGTTGCTAGGTGCGGTGACTCATGCCTATAATCCTAACCCTTTGGGATGCGAGGTGAAAGGATTGCTTGAGCCCAACAGTTTGAGACAAGACAAGGCAACATAGCAAGACCTAGTCTTTATTAAAAAAAAAAATTTTTAAAGTATCTGGGCCTGGTGGCGCACGCCTGTAGTCCCAGCTACTTAGGAGGCTGAGGCTGGAGGATTGCCTGAGCCCAGGAGGTTGAGGTTGTGGTGAGCTGTGATTGTGCCACTGCTTTCCAGCCTGAATGACAGAGTGAGAACCGACTCAAAAAAATACATATGTTTTAATGTGTTTTTAAATTAATATAGCACAGAATGAGTGTTTTTTGGTCATGATATAGATACATGAACTTTGACAAATGCAGAGTTGTATAACTGCCACCACAGTCAAAATACAGAGCAGTTTTTTAAACCCTCAAATATTCCCTCAACTGCTTCTTTCTAGTCAGCACCTAACCCCTGGCAATCCTTGATCTGTTCTCCAAACCTGTAGTTCTGGCTTTTCAGAATGTCATGTATAGATTTATAAAAATCTTTTGAATCCAGCTTCTTTCACTTGGCTCTAGAGATTCATCCATGTTGTAGTGGGTTTCAGTACTTTTTACTGATAATCCATTGCATGGACATACAAGGCACAGTTTATTCCTTCTCCAGTTAAAGGATATTTGGGTAGTTTTCAGTTTTTGGTGACTGTAAATAAAGTTATTGTAAATGTGTATCCACAGGTTTTGGTATAAGCATACGTTTTCATTTTTCCTGGTTCACTACCGAGGAGTGGAATTGCTAGGGTCATATAGTGTGTTTAACTTTATATGAAAATGCCATCTGTTTTCCAAAGTGGTTGTACCATGTTGCATTTCTGCCAGCAACAGGGATGTTTCGGTTGCTTTGCATCTTCACCAGCCGTTTTATTATGTTTTGCTCTTAAATTGTAGTCATTCTAAAAGGTGTACAGTGAGAGCTCACAGTCCAAGTTGGGCCTGTCAGTGGTCTCAGTGCAACCAGTCAGTTTGTAGCTACTATCCACGGCTAATCTTTTGAACTAATCTGATTAAACTCATAAATCCTATCCAGAGCAATAATGCTTACAGATATTTATCTGTAGAAACTCTTGGATTCTGCACCTCTCATGTCCTTTCTTGCCCTTCATCTTGGTACCCTGATTTGGCACCCGAGCACAAGTAGAGGATTAGCTTGGTGTGGATGTGACTGGATGAATATTTGTGCAAGTAGGTATGAGGATGGGGCCAAAGGAGGTTTCAGGCATTTCCTTCGGATGGCATTTTCTCTGTGATGTAGTGCGTGAGGGTTCCTATATAGGGTGAGGGGTAGACGTGACGCGTGTGCATCAGCAGTTTGTTCCAGGAGGTTTAGGTAGTCTTGACCCAGCCAATGTGGAGAATGGAGAGAGCGAGCAGATGAGACACTGGATTGCTCTGCGCTACCTCTGCTGGATGTCTGGAGAGGGGCTGAGGAGTGTCTGTCAACAGGTGAAACCTTTACGTTGACTGCGATCCATACTTCTCTCTCACTCCCCTTCTCTTGTTTGCTTCCATATCTCCTGCCCTGACAGAAAGAGTGGAGATTTGAACATTCCCGAATTCCATAGTAGCCACTGTACTGAATGAATATTTGAGAAAATATTCCCAAATCAGAAAGTTTCTCAAAGCAAGGTCCTCCTAGGCTTTAAAAAAAAGTTTCTTAGAAGTTACTAGTTTATAGCAAATAAGTATAATTTATTTTTAAAAATCAACCTTTTCTTATTTTAAGTAAATATTTGTGCCCCGACTAAGTACATAGCACTGAACTAAGTGCTCAAAGGCACCTAAAAAAAGATTCTTCTGCAAGCTGCTTTTGTTCTGTTTGGGAATAGAATGAGTAAGACACCTGTCTTCTACCTCCGTTCAGCCCTTTTTTTTCTTTAAAAAAGATTAAAAAAAAATTTTAAAGACATGGGTTACAATTCAGGGATAGGTATACAAATGTTCATTATGCATGTACCCTTGTTGATTAGGTGTGCCCCCCCTCCCCAGCAGATTCCCATTACTGCCAATCTTTTTCTTATAGTATTACGATAATTGTTCAAGGTCCGCTTATAAGTGAGAACATATGGTACTCGTTCTTTGTTTCTGTGATAGGTCACTCAGTATTCTATTCTAAGTCCATCCAGATTGCTGTGAAGTTTATAATTTTGTCCTTCTTTACGGCTGCATAATATTCCATTGTGTATATGTACCACTTTTTTTTATCCAGTCCTCTTTCAATGGGCAGCATGATTGGTTCCATGTTTTTGCTATTATGAACAGTGCTGCAGTAAACATGCGTGTGCAGGTGTCTTTTTCATGGAGTGATCTGAGTTCCTCTGGGTATATTCCCAGTAGGGGAATTGCAGGGTCATATGGAAGGTTGATTTTTAGATCTTTTAGGAATCGCCAAACTGTTTTCCACAGAGATTGTATTAGTTACATTCCCACCAGTAGTGTAAAGTTTTCCCTTTTCACCAAATCCTCTCCAGCATCTGTTGTTTTTTAAGTTATTGATGATGGTCATCCTGACTGGAGTTAGGTGATATCTCAGTGTGGTTTTAATTTGCATCTCTTTGATGACTAGTGAGGCTGAGCAGTTTTTCATGTATCTGTTAGCTGCTTATATGTCTCCTTTTGAGAACTGTCTATTCATAGCTTTTGCCCTAATGGGGGTTGTTTGATTTTTTTCTTTTCAGCACGTTTCAGTTCCTTGCAGATCCTAGATGTTAGGTGGTTTGTCAGACAGACAGTTGGCAAATATTTTTTCCCAGTCTGTGGACTGTCTCCCTGCTTTCTTGATGGTTTCTTTGGCTTTGCAGAAGCTTGTCAGTTTAATGAGGTCCAACTTGTCTGTCTTATCTCTTATGGCATAGACACTTGTTTTGATCAGGGATTGGTTGCCAGTTCCAATTTTCATAAGGGTGTCTCCTGCATTTTCTAATGTTCTTATAGTTTGAAGTTTTATGTTTAGGTCTTTGATCCATTTAGAATTGATTTTTGTGTATGGTGATAGGTAGGAGTCTTGTTTTAATCTTCTGCATGTGGTCAGCCAGTTTTCCCAGCACCCTTCACTGAATAGGTTCTCCTCTCCCCAGTGGTTGGTGGTGGAGGCTTTGTTGAAGATGAGTTGGTTGAGAAGTTGAGGTTTTGCTTCTGGAATCTCTGTCCTGTTCCATTGGTCTATGTGCTTGTTCTTGTACCAGTACCAGGCTGTTTTGATTATTGTAGGTTTATAATAAAGTTTAAAGTCTGGGAGTGTGATACTTCCCACTTTGTTTTTTTGCTGAGGATTGTTTTGGTGATTTGTGGTCCATTTATATTTCCATATGAATTACTGTGGTGTTGTTTCCAGGTCTGAGAAGAATGCTGCTGGTAATTGAATGAGTGTTGCATTAAATCTGTAGATTGCCTTGGGTAGTTGCTGTCTCTACCTCTCTACTGCTGCTGTTCTTCCCAAACCACAGAACATTGTGCTATGTCTTGTCTTCGTACTTGATTTTAAGCTTCCTCAGATTGTGGGCAAGGTCTTGTATAGCTACTTCAGACAGGCTAAACCAGTGGTTTTCAAATTCGTGGAGGCGTCACAATCACTTCCTGGCTGAGTGCAGTGGTACATGCCTATAATCCCACACTTCGGGAGACTGAGGTGAGAGGCTTGCCTGAGCCCAAGGATTCAAGACCAGCCTGGGCAAAATGGTGAGACCTCATCCCTACAATGAATCAAAAAAATTAGCTCCGTGGTGGCATGGGTCTGTAGTCCCAGCTACTTGGAAGGCTAAGGCAGAAGGATCACCTGAGCCCAGCAGGTCGAGGCTGTGGTGGCTGTGAGTAGCCTGTCACTGTATTCCAGCCTGGGCAACAGAGTAAGACTTCAACTAAAAAAATAAATAAATAAAAAAGAATCGCTTCCTGGTTGGGGATAGGACTGAGAATTTGGGAATTTGCATCAAGTTCTATCAAGTTCCCAGTGATGCTATTGGGCTGGTCTAGGGACCACATTTTGGGCATGGCTGGTCTGAACCTACAGGGAAAGAAGATTCTTGAGGATCCTGCATTCCTCTTTTTAGAGTCAGTTACTTTATGCAGTGTAGGGCTCATTTCCTCCTTGTGTGAGTAACAGAAGAGCCCCTCCCCTTAAGGGCTGCTTCCCTAGTGTCTTAAACTCTGAAATTACCATTCCAGGAAGGACTTAGATCTTTCTTCCAGGGACATCTTAAGATCATGGTTCGTGGTTGTTCAATTATTAATAATTGTTTGATTAAGGATTTTCTTTTGAGTTTGGGGTCTTACTCTCTTGCCCAGGCTAGAGTGCAGTGACGCGATCATAGCTCACCATAGCCTTGACCTCATGGGTCTCAGAGTAGCTGGGACTGCAGGCATCTGCCACTATGCTCAGCTAATGTTTTTTGTAGAGACAAGGTCTCATTGTCTGTTGCCCAGACTGGTCTCAAACTCCTGGGCTCAAGAAGTCCTCCTGCCTCGACTTCCCAAGGTGCTGGGATTACAGGCATGAGCCACTGCACCCAGCCTGCTTAAGGATTCTTAAATACCTTATGAAAGCTAGTTTTAGTTATTGAATTCATTATAATTACTACCAAAAGTTAGAGGAGGCAATGACTGGAGATTTCCTCCTATAAACTACTGGGCGTGAATGAAAACAACTCTCAGGCAGAGTTCTGCCCACACACAGACTTTACTAGTAGGGTGCCACAATGTGGCCATAAGATCTGCTTTATATGCCTAGTGAGGTTTCTGCTCTGTCCTTTTTAGGGGTCTGTGCTCTGACAGCACCTTGCATTCTGTGTTTACCTGTAACACTCAGACAGTATTTCATAGACAACTTATTAGTGTTCTGCGTATTGCTGCCTAAGAATTTACTCCAAATGTACCATCTTAGAATAAATTTATTACCTCACAGCTCTGTAGGGCAGAACTAGGTGCTGTGTGGCACAGCTGATTCTTTGCTCTAAGTTTCAATAGTCTGAAATCAAGATGGTGGCAGGGCTGCCTTCCTGTAAGGCTCATTCAAGTGGGCAGAATTAAGTTCTGTGCAGCTGTAGGATTGAGATCCCCATTTCTTTACTGACTCTTCACTGAAGATCCTTCTCAGTTTCCAGAGACTGCATTCCTTTGTTTGTGGCCTCCTTCCTTCATCTTCAAAGCCAGCAAGGTGTTGAGTCCAAGAGGTTTGAATCCTTCTCACACTTGAATTTCTAAACAACTCTTCTGCTGTATCTCTCCTATACCTTACTTCTGCTTTTAAGGATTCATGTGATAAAATTGGGGCTGCTTGAATTATCCAGGATAATCTCCTTGTTTTAAGGCCAGCTAATTCCATCTGCCGAGTCCCTTCACAGCAGTACCTAGATTATGTTTGCCTCAATAACGAGGGGATGGGAATCTTAGAGTCTTGTCTTTAGAATTCTGCCTGCCAAGGGAGAATTCAGGTTTTATCCTGCCATTTTGCAGCTAGGGCCTAACAATTTAATGAATCAGCAGCTAGACCTAAGGCCATTTGCTCATCTAGCACCAGTCTTTGTTTAGAGCCATATGTGTATGAGGGCCTGCTAGATTTTTATACCTGGGTCATACAAAAGCCGGAGTGCCTCAACATTTCTAGTCAGTCCCCCTACCTCAAATATCATGAATTCCACCACTGAAAATGCTTCCAACAGCCATGATACTAATTAACAAAGTCAGTAATTTAACCAATGTGAAAGCCCATTTCTGACCTAAGAATACCAATTAACACAGCCCTGCTGTTGGCTGGTGATAAGGATAACTTGCTGACTGACTTGCAGTGGCATCTCTTGAGTGTGGCCTTTTGATTAAAAGCTTGTTAACTACTCCTGGAGTCTGTATTCCAGATTAAGACAACTAATTGCCTTTAGGTGGTAGATTAAAGCCACCGGACATACATTTACCTCACACTACTTATGTTGAAGTGTTTTGAAATAAAGTTCAAATGGTATACTCTTAGCTGCGAGTGTCTTCGCAAGAGCTTGGTCATATGTGTGGCTTCTCACCCCTGTGCCTGACATACCGTGGATGTGCCACAGATACTTGCTGAATAAATAAAGTGAATCAATGTATTTCCATGTTTTAATATGTAATAATTTAGGTAAAGTATAGGAACAGCACGACAGATCGAATTGCATTAGAAGAAAGTAGAACTGTTACTCAGGTTATCTTATTGTACTAGGAGCTTATTGTACTCATAGTGCTATAAACATGCAGACTATAAACTGAGACTCAAAAGTCTTTGTCAACATTTATTTTAATGCTGCCTTATCGAGAGGAGCATGGCTACATTTTGATATACTGTTTTCCTACGAGATTGAAGCACCTTAATGGCAGTGAATGTTTCCATCCTCACAGTGCCTTATGCATTGCATGAATGAAGGCTGTCCACACTTTCCTTGTAGACTCTTAAAAGTAAGATCTTTGAAATAGGTGAAAAGCTTATTAAGGGAGGTGTCAAGTAACTTTTTTGTTTCATTCACCATTAGCAAGTGACCCATTTTTTCCTCCTCTCACCTTCTATTTTTTTCTCCCAGAATTGCAATCTGAATTTCCTTAGATCTCACCTGTCTTTGGATACGGATGAGGTCACAGTAGTAGTAACTCAAATTGCACTGACTTACTGCCCTCCACTCTTTCCACAAGGCCCCAGGCCTTTGCAGAAATGTTTCTGGAAGTTTTTGGAAATGTCCAGAGCATATGTCTCCTGGGGTAACTGGTGCACTTCTCCCATCTGGTGCTTTACCCTACATTGGTGCCCCCATACCCCAGGCATTATAGAAGGAGCCTAGTGCTGCTTTTGTCCTTCCCTGGAGAAGAAAGCCATTTCCAGCAGCATTTTAGGTTTTTATTTACACCCTCCCTCCCCTGCCTCTCATAGGAGAAATAGTGAATGCCATGCTATTCTTGAAATTGCCCTCCTGTTTGACCAAGATGTTTTGACTGGGTCAATTCATTGTCTGGCTCCTCCTTCCCTCAGAGTAAAACCTCCCAAGAGGCTCCACCTCTTACAGTTGGTGTGTGGGCAGTGCCTCCAGCCCCTCAGCCCCACCTCAACTCTAGTGGGGATAAAACCACAGGGAGCTTGGCCCAGGTCTGTCACAAGAGACTCCCTTTATGCTTGGTTAGGCCAAGACTTCGCCATTTTTCAGTCTCAAATTACATGACTCCTCATTCTCCTCCTCAGGCATTCTTTTGAGGGGTACAAGAGGAAGAGGGGTATGACTTTAGACGCTCTGTCTGGACATCTTGCTCTTTAAAAATCCCAAACTGTGATCTGATAGTTTACCATTTGGAATTGACTAATTAATGATATTTGCTCTAGTGATTAAAGGCCCCCACCACCACCCTCCTCCCTGCCCCTGCCAAAAATTCCTCCTTACTTGTCTTTATTTTTCTCATCTTGTTGTGAACATTGCCCAGTGTGAAGTGAAAACCTAGGCCAGATAAAATTGACAGAAACCTTTACTGTGAAATTTCAAGATGCTAAAAAATTTGTAAAATGATTGATAACACAAAGTGTCACTTTCGTAGTCTCCAGATGTCATGAAAAATGTAAGATCTACTTTAAATGCAATAAGTAGCCTCAGGTGTTCTGTGTCCCAAATATTGTGCACATATATATAAAATTATATATAATATATTAAAAGTTATTTTTAACTGAAACACTCGAAAATGAAAAGTAACCCCTGCCCTTCTCTCTTTCAGTGCCTGGAGATAAAGCCCAGTTTGGTTTATTTCCACCATCCTTTTTAAAAAAAATATTCCTTATATGGTAGTTTCTAAGCAGCAAAATAGTCAGCTGTGTGATTAAAATGTCAAAAAGAGTAGGAAAACTGGCCGCTGGGAAAGTATATTTGGAGATTTATGTAAAGGCAGAATCCTGAATGGGGAGATTGCTGTGCCTTGGAGGCTGTAGAATGGAGTGATTAAGGGAAGATTCTGGCTGCTTCCTTCACACTGACAGGAGACCCTTCTACACAATCAAAGAAGCTGGCAGGTGCTGTTCTTTTACAAGCTACACACTTGGTACCTGCGAGTTTATGGCTGTTTTATCTCTTTAGGGCACTTGTTTTGTTTTAAACTTTGAGTCCTGTATGACTTTGAGAACTCCCTTCCCCTGTTATCACCTGGTGGTGAAGGAGGGACAGTGGCTTGGCCAAATTGGAATGAGGAAAGGGATCTTGAGTTCTGAAGTGGGTTTCCTTTATGACCGAGGACAATCGCTGTGTATCTTAACTCTTGTAAACTGGACACGTTGGTGCTATACCCACAGCCACTGGGCCTTACTTGGACCTGAGGGAGGGGGGGTTTGTAGAGGTCTTCCCTAGACACCCCACCCATGCTATCAAAAGTGTGGTTGGTGGTCTCAGCTCACACCTGAAACATCAGAATCTCCATTCGAGTAGGACCCCCAGGGGAGCCAGTGCTCATTACAGCAGGGAGAGCAGCTGGGAGCTGTGTCCAGGAAATATGTCAGCTTCTAGATGATCTTGTCATGCTTTTAGGAGCCTCTTGCCTTAAAACATAGCTAGTATCTGGAATACCATGCTTTCTGATAAATTATTTTGTAGTATTGCATTCTGGTTCATTTGAGGGGCATTTGCCATATAAAGTTTGGTTTACGTAAAGGGGGAAATTACTTTTAAAGTAGCTTATGTGTGAATATTTTGTTTTAAATAAGAAAAGCTGTGTGTAGAAAGGTGCTGGGCAGTGGTTTTACCTGAGTCGGAGGTTTGGGGAGCTGGGTTTTTCAGTTTGGATTTCTGTTGACAAGACAAGGAGTGTGGCTGCTTCATTTGGAGGAGTTTTTCATAGGAATGGCACGGATGTTAGTGTCAGTGTGGTTTGATAGGTGGTCATTTGAGTGTGAGAATGCTGCTTGGGTGATGGCAGTGGCTCCTGACCAGTGTGGTCTCCAGCTGTCTTAATTCTGCAGCCACAGCCTGCTTGGCTGGCCATGCCATGGGCTTCGAAGCCCGTGTCACAGAATGTGGTAGGGGCAGTATTGCTTTTCTTTGTGGAGGGGGTTCCCCCTTGTTTTCTCTGATTCCTCGAATTTCCTGTGTTAATCTGTTTCAGTCGCTATCTTTCAAGGCAGGGTCTTAACATGACTGTCTAGGGACCCTTGGCGCTTCATTGTGTAGAAGTAGAGGTGCTCAGAAGCTGACTGAAAGGGGTGAAGGCAGGCTGTGCTGCAGCGTAATCAGGCAGGGATCCCCTGTTTCTTTGGGAGTTCCCCAACTATGGAACTATGGTTATTTATAGGTCTTTTTTCTTGATGAGTTTCCCCACAAAGGAATCCTCCAGTGTCCTCCAGCCTCCCTGTATACAAGCTTGGCTCTCAGTCCTCATAGCTGAATCTGGGGGATGCCTCTAGGGCACATCAGTCTCCATGAAGAATTTTTCATAATTCTGGCTTTTTTGCTTTTAAATTTAGCACTTGAAAGTTTTTTAAAAAACAAACAGAAAAAAGCACCCATGAGTTTAGCTTATGGATCTTCATGGTCTTGGAATTCAGCCTTTTCAGGGAATAAACTCAAGCCTCCAGGATGAGGGTGGGAATCCTCTAGGAATAAGAAGAAATTGGTGGGGTGGGGTGGGGGGGTTGGTGTAGGCTCTTACTCTTCCTTAAGTAGGCCTTCAACTAGCCATGCTGTGCTGGGTCTCACGTGTGCCCCTGCCTTCAAAGGGGCCTGCTTTCCCTATGGCCCTGGCCTGGGCTGAGCCCTCATCACATCCACCCCAGGACTAACCTTTTCTGCTCTGCTCAAGCCACTGCTCTTGGACAATCTGTTTTCCACTTTCGGAAGCTTGGTTTCTTGCCCGCGGCTGTCTCCTTTCCCATCAGTCCCTCTTGAATCCTTTTACTGCAACTTTAATGGTGTTTTGAGAGAGAGCAGAGGCAAATGAGTATCATCTGCTTTGTGTGATTCAAAGTATGCACAATTTCTCTAATGAGTGATTGAGGGGGAAGGAATAAAACCTCTGTGGCTATAAATTTATCTTGTTTTACAGCAATTGAGGTTCTGCTCTTTGTGAAACACAGTTTAAATAAAAGGATCATGTTGGAGAGCAGTTGTTTATGCTCACTTCATAATATTTCAACTCCTAGTAAAAGTTGGGGGGGGTCAGAGACAAGTAGGATTTGCTGCCTCTGAAACCAAGGTCCATGGATGACTGACTGGTAGAAGATCTCAGTGCCCTGGCTTTTTCTAAAATTGCATGCTTAGTCCAGGTTTCATAGTTAATTTTAAGTGCCAAGTGGTGATTCAGTAATGGTCTTCAAAATTACATAGACCGAGGTTTGAATTATTTCTTGCTTTGCCATATGTGGGCCATGAGCAAATTGTTTAACTTATTTGAACCTCAGTTTTCCATCTTGCTTTTCTCCCAAAGTTATTAGGAATGAATGAATTAAAGCATGGAAATGCTTAGCCTTGTGCAACTGAATACATTTTTTAAAAATGGGGACAGGGGACCTCCTGGACTCAAGCTCCTGAGTAACCAGGACTACAAATGTGTGCCACCATGCCTGGCTAATTTTTGTCCTTTTGTCTTTGTGTGTGTGTGTGTGTGTGTGTGTGTGTGTGTGTATGTGTGTGTGTGTGTGTGTGTGTGTGTGTGTAGACAAGTTTTCACTATGTTACCTAGGCTGGTCTTGAATCTGGGCTCTAGCAATTCTCCTGCCTCGGCCGCCCAAAGTGCTGGGATTATAGGCATGAGCCACTATGCCCGGCCAGGTGTTTTACCTACTTTGGCATATCCTGAGTCTCCCTTTGTATCTGTTGTTAGAGTGATTTACTGTGTCTAGGAACCAGATTGGGCTGGTCTCTGCTCTTGGGGATTTTCCCCTAGTAGCAGGAGGCTCACTCGCCCATCTTTTAGCTCTGGGACACACTAAGGCCTAAACTAGGGAAAGATGAGGATGGGACATGGTATTTGAACCTGGGTCTGCCTGACTCATGAGTCTCTTCTCTTAACATCCTGACTCCTTGGTGTTGAGTACTTCTAGTAGTTATGAGTTACCTCTGAATAGAACAGTTATAGATAGTTGAATAGGCAGGCACTGATGCTTTCTGAGGGCTCTGGGTGACATTGGGTTCCAGGGTCCAATCATCCATAATTGTACATTCATCTGAAATAGCCCACATTTTAAGAAAGTAGTTACTCTTAGAGAATATTTTTGAAAGACTTTATTGGTAGGTAAATTGGAGCCTGGAAATAGATTATTATTTTTTTTTTTTGAGTTGGAGTCTCACTTTGTCACCTAGACTGCAGTGTAGTGGCATGCTCACAGCCACGCCACTCACGACCTGATGGGCTCAAGCGATCCTTCTGCCTCAGCCTTCCAAGTAGCCAGAACTACATGCTAATTTTTTGATTTATTGTAGAGATGAGGTCTTACCAAATTGCCCAGGCTGGTATCAAATCCGTGGGTTTAGGCAATCCAAAGTGCTGGGATCACAGGTTTGAGAAAATAGATCTCTTTGTTTTTGTTTTTTGAGTTGGAATCTTACTCTGTCACCCAGACTGGAGTGCAGTGGCCGTTCCCGGCCACCGCAGTCTCAACTTGCTGGGCTCCGGCGATCCTTCTGCCTCAGCCTTCCAAGTAGCTGGAACTACGGGTGCGCGCTACCACGCCCGGCTAGTTTTTTTTTTAATTTATTGTAGAGATGAGGTCTCACCAAGTTGCCCAGAGGTCTCGAACCCGTGGGCTCAGGCAGTCCACTCACCTCAGCCTCCCAAAGTGCTGGGATTACAGGCTGAGCCACTGAGCCCGGCTTGAAAATAGATCTCTCTAGAGTTGCTGTTACTGTGCCCTGAAGAGTTAAGTTGAGCTGTGGCTGTGGCTACTGGTTGGGCAGCTGCAGATGATCAAACAAGAATCAAGACCTTGACCTCCCCTAAGTCCTAAAGGAAGAGAGTGGATGGAGGAAAAGATGCCCATGGTCTGTTTTTCCTTAGGGAGTAGATGGGGAACCAAAAGTGTAGGCTCTTGCATGTATCCTGATTCCATTTCTGTCTGTCCTGTTCAGGTCCTTCTTTCTAGTTTCTGTCTCTTTCACAGCAAATATTTTAAACTGCTCCCCCCCCTGTCTTTTTCCCCTATGTTTATTTACATGTGGATATATGTTGTTGTTGTTGTTGTTGTTGTTTTGAAAGTGGGATTTATTGAGAGGACAGAAAAGCTCCCTGAGCAGGAGGGAACCTGAGGGGTTGCCCTGTATGTTTTAGATAAACTCTGAATACTGTTATATAGCCTACATCCCCTATTTAGATTTTAGATATATTTTCTCCTCCCCCATCACCATTTTCTTTTAACCTTTTAAAAAATTCCCTGACAGGGTTAAATAAATTATGAAGACAGCCATGCGATTAAATACTATGTTAGTCATTTTAAAACACATGGTTTCTAAAGTTTGAAATAACGTCCTTATTTGTGAAGAACTATATGCTTCTTTGATACATCTAAGATGCTGTGAGTCCATTATAACTGGCTAGGAATTGGATTATTTTTATAGTAGTGTAGATGCTTTTGTAGTAAGCCTTTAGATGGCAGCATCTGTCGCTGTATACCACCTTTGGAACAGAATTTCTCAGATGTGTAAGATGTTTGAGACAGAAGGATGCTCTACTTGTATCACCCTTTCATTGTGTGATGACAGAGCTGGATCCCCAGGACAGCCAGGGCTGTGGCTCAGGACTGAACAGAGGGAAGGGTTGTAGACTCCTTCACCCTTCTCTTACTGATAGAAAGTGTTGTGGCCTTGTTAAAAGGCATTTTAAGTATAAGCAACCAAGGAAAACAAGAGTCAAGTGGGTGATTTGGGGCCAAAAATATAATGTGTTTGAAAGGAGCAGACAGAATAGATGTCTTTTTTTTAAACTGCTTTATTTAGATATAATTCACATCCATACAGTTTATCCACTTAAAGCATACATTAGAGTGGTTTTTGCTATATTCACACAGTTGTACAACCATCACTACAGCCTAATTTTAGAACAGTTTATCACTTTATCCACTTAAAGCATACATTAGAGTGGTTTTTGCTATATTCACACAGTTGTACAACCATCACTACAGCCTAATTTTAGAACAGTTTATCACCCCAAAAAGAAGTCCTTTGTCCCTTAGCCATTACCCCACAAACATACATAGCCCTCAGCTCCTGGCAGCCATTCATACTTCCTGAAAATTTTGCCAATTCTGGACATTACATATAATTGGAATCATATGGTATGTCATCTTTTGTGACTGACTTCTTTCACTTAGCATGTTTTCAGGTTTAATTCATGGTCTAACATGAGTCAGAGCGTCCTTCTTTTTTATTGCCCTGCAGTATTCCATTGTATGGACATACCACATTTGTGGTCATCAATTGATGAATCTTTAGCTGTTACAAATGATGCTACTGTGGACATTTGTGTACAAAGTTTTTGTGTGAACATAAATCCATATAGGAGTGGAATTGCTGGGCCATATGGTAACTCTATTTGTCCTTTTGAGCAACTGCCAGATTGTTTTTCAAAGCAACTGCACCGTTGTCCATCCCTGCAGCCATGTGTGAGGTTCCATCCAGTCTTACTAAGAATTCCAGATTTTCTGATGATAAATTGGGATTGCCGGGGGAGGGGGAGGTGGGAGATAAGACTCCATCTCTCTCGTGTTTCTGAATCACACGCCGAGCTGTCTGCTGTGCCCTTTTGAAGTCAGCTATGTCAGCTGCCAGGAAAGCAGTCATCTTCTGTGCCCCGCACAGTTACCGTGCGTCACCAGCCAGATAAGATGCCTGCGTCCTGGGGCTGCTCAGAGTGTGTCGGTGTTATAGGCTGGCTGTTTGTAATCCTCGCCTCCTGACTTTGGAGATCAAGCAACCAAATTGTCTTTGTCCTAGTTAGAGGAAAATTATATTTTAAAAAAATCTTTGCCACAAGCTGCCCAGGTTTGAACATGTCAAAATCTCCTACTTGACATGCAACGAAGACCGCTGTAGAGACTTCACTGCAAAAGAGCAGCTTTTGTTTTTGTAAGAGTTTACATTCTCAAATCTGAGCTTACCCTTTTCTTCTTTGGCAGCCTAGATTGGACATTCCCGTGTCTGCACTGAAATGACTCTGTGTGTTCGTGTGTGTGTTCGAGGGAGGGGAAGGGACTGGTTCGTCCTTTTGGCATATTTGGGTCCTGTTAAGGACACACACTGTACATTCCGAAGCTTTGTTCGCATCTGGAAAAAATTAGCCACACTCAGATCTTTCCCACTGCAGGTCCCGTCAGGAAGCCCAAGTATGTGGAAAGCCCCAGAGTGCCTGGAGATGCAGTTATAATGCCGTTCAGAGAAGTGTCCAAGCCGACAGAGCCCAGTGAGAATGGTAAGAATATGTTTCCAGTGAATTCCTCTCTCCTCCCCCCACCAAAATATTTTATTATAATTTCTGAATGAAACTTGAGTGCCCCTTGCAGTAATACTTTGCTGAACTGAAATGTATTTGGAAGGCTTTTTTCCCCTTTGGGCAGTTCTAGGGATCTGTTTAACTAATGTAAATTCTTGTAATTATATGCACAGGGTAGGAATACTTGAATGGGTGCCTATTCACTCTTTAAAGATTGAGTCTTATTTCCTCTGCGTTTTGACCTGCAGGGTCTTAGGGGATGTGAAAAGTCAACCAGTAGACTGCTTTCAAGATCTTGTTTTGTTTTTAATACTTTACTGCTTTAGGATATTCAACAATAGGCTTTGGCTGAAAAGCTGAAGCTTTAACTGAACAAAGCTTGTATAGCTAGCCTTCTTAAAAGCATTTGGTGATTTTTGAAAGCTTCTTATTTATTTGTTTGTTTAATTAATTTTTGGATGTCCAAAGTTTTTCTTTAGGGGATGTTGAAGTAGGGAGAAAAAAAAATCTAAATTGATTGAAACGTTTTCATAAAGACATTTTATATGTATATATATTTTCTATCTGGTTATATATGTACAAAACATTACACATTTGTAGCATTTAGTAGATGTACTAATCTTTATTTTTTGAAATCAGTTCAAGAATTTACCTGTTTGTTCCTTTCTGGGGAGTCCTCAGCTCACATCTCTATGGCCTTTTATTTGGATGTTGTAACTTGCATCCTATTTTCCTGCAGAAACGTGGGATTAGGAAACCTGTCTATATAAAGAAGCTTACTTTATTCTCAGTATGGACACAAGTTTATGTAACAATGCTGAAAAGAGAACTTAGAAAAGAATACATCTATATTTCTACTTTGGTATACCTGGCACTCTCTCTGCCTAATTGTGGGTGATGGGGGTTGGGTGATACAGTATCCCCTTTACATTCTAATCACCATATGTGCATTTTGTGTTTCTGATGATGTATGACAGGGGTGGATAATAAGTAGGACAGGAGAAGAAAGTGGAGTGGAGGTGAAAATCCAGCTAAAAATGAACTGAGAGGATTGGCAGAAGCTAAAAATTGAAGAGAAGGGGAGTTTGGGATAGGTGAAGGAGATGGGACCAGGCTCCAGGCACTCTGGGCAGGTAAGAAGTGCTACTGCAGGCATCCTGTCATGAGAAAACTCACCCTTTTCCTTTCTGTTCAGGCGCCCACTTGTGTGGATTAGGGAAGAGGCTCGCCCTGGGGATTTGTTCTGAATAGGATCTTGGCACTGGGTGTGTGCATCGTGGAGGCAGAGAATCCACAGTGGTGTCTGGTCAGAGCAGCCATCAGCTGGAATATGAGGCCTCTCTTGGTTGTGAATTGACATGTGCAGGCGATTTGCTCTGTTGTTTTTCTTCTGTGTGTTAAAGGAGAAGAAAAATCCTATTTTTCTGTAGTGAATATGTTATCAGATTTCCTGGTCTGTCTGCCCATCTCAGATTAAGCTTGCCATCCCTGACCCTCATCCCCACCTGCTCAAAATCTTTTAGTCCAGGTCAGTTATGCCGCTGGCATTTTGGCTGGTCTAGACTCCATTATGTAACCTCTTCTTCCCTGGCTGGGAGTATTACTGAGGTTCTGTGTAGGGTTTAGGGACTCCTCTTGGTGTGGGAGTAGGAAAAAAGTTTAGGATTTTTATTGGGCAGAGAAAGGTGGTTATAAACAGTTCCCATTGTTAGCTTTTCTCACCTTGCCTAAGGCAGAATTCACCACCTTTCTTGGTTAAAGGAAGTGTTCTTATGCTTGGCTGTGGGCCAAGCTAAATTTAAGTGCAGCCATTAATACTGCTGGAGTGGCCTGAAGTTTGCATGTGTGCTCACTCCCGAGAAATGAGCTCTCTGATTTGGCATCCTCAGTCTCCATGGTGACCAAAATTATGACTTCCGTGAGCTGCAAGTACAGGACCAGAGGTTTCTATTTCACCTAAAATTAAGAAACAGGGTATGTTTTCACTTTTTTAGGTGTCTGGAAGGGGTCGTAGTTCGTGTTTGTGGGTGCATGGTCATGCGTGAAGACAGCCATGATGTTGAGGGAAGCTCCAGTGTAGTTATCTTTCTCTTGGTCAACGAAGAGGTGGTTGCCTAACGAAGTTGAACTTGACAACTAGTGAAAGTTGATGTATTTTGTAATCCCCATGGGACCTTTTACATTTCAATGAGTTTAATGAAGTCTGCCACACTAAAGTATAAATTTTATGTCCAGATCATTGAACCTAAAGGAGAGGGTAGAGCTTAATTAAAGCAAACTGAGTTTGAATATTAACCCAGGCATGTACAAATGCATGATGGGCAAACGCTTGTTTCTAGGGTTTCATATCAGCATTATCACTTATATTTTACTTTAAACTTCGGGCTTCTACTCTGCATATTTCTTTTGAGTATTCTTATTTACATTTCTAAGACATTTTTCTGGGTGTTGTCAATAATAGCATGTCAATATTCACCAGACTAACAGACTCTGCTGAAAACAGCTCCTTGTGAAATGCTTTTGAAATTTCACAGACTCATGAAATATCAAGTTTTTCCTAAATGTTTGAAATACGCTTTCCAGACTATGCTGCCTCACGTTTACTTTGGTGGTCTGTTAGTTCTTGATTCTTAGCTCTCTGTTTGAAATTTAAATCAAAGTAAAACAAAACCAAAGAGTATTTTGAGTTTTTAATTAATTTATAATCAATACAATTGTATTTATGTGTAACTGGCATATTTTAGTTATCTGGAGGTAGATTTGACGATTTTTATTTTTAAAAGGAAAGAACCTGTTTGTTTAAATTTGCATTCACCTGGAAACATTTTTAGGAAAAGATATTTCTATCTTCAGTATTTTTGAAACACAGCATTTTCTACTGTGGCTAAAAATGACTTAATTAAGTCCTTAAACAAAATACAAACCCCTTTTTACTGTCAAATGGTCCTAATAAGCTGTGTGTTATATAGAGTAGGTTCTTCATAAATAAGCTTCCTGTTGCTAAACCAACTTATGGTTTAGGGGGAAAATGTCATTTACCCATAGAATAATATCTCTGCCTTAAGGGGGAAAAAAACTCCAGATAAATTAGAGCGAATTATTAAATTAAAGGATTCACAGCTTTATTTCTTTGAGTTAGGGAACATCATAATCCATTTAGGTTTGCTTTGATATATCATTAACTACTTGAGCAAGATTTGGGGAGGGGTGAGAAAGTTTTTAGTTTCATGAGTCATTGCTCAGTGAAGATCAATCTCAAAATATGATGAAACTTTTTTTCTGGCAATCTGGGTTGCAAATAAAGCTAACATATATGAAACCAGAATAATTAAATGTGAAACTATCTCACTGAGAGGAGAAGGTCTTTTAGATATATGTTTAAGTAACTATTTTATACCTTATGCATTTGATTATTACTTCAGACATTCAAACCGATGTAGTGGATTAAAGAGATATAAAGAATAATGACATTTGTCTACCCACTATCTAGTTTAAGAAATAAGACATAACTTTGCATTTCCCCAAATCATATTTCTTTTTTTTCCCCAAGAGATAACCTCGATCCTGCATTATCTTTAATTTTCAGCTTCTTAGAATGATGCCACACCATTTAACCAGTGGTTGAATGAGATTTTGTTAGATGGAAATGCAGAAGAGGGGGCCTGCCTTGTATGTGTGCATAGAAGAGAGCCTTTTAGAGGTAGGGTATCCATTCATTCTGCTCGTCCTTGAATAAATATCAGTCAAACTTCTATGCTGTGAAAAGCATGCTATTTGAGATGGATTATCAAGCATAGGTCCTTTCTTCATGGACCTTTAGAGTCTGGCAGGGAATTAAAGAGCTGTATGCAGAGTGACTGTAATACAAGGGAAGAGGTAATATTTCCTAATCCAAACTGTGTGATGAATCAAGAGTTCAGCAAATGGAGATTCTGAGCATGGAAAGACTTAATTGGAGCTATGTCTTAAGATTAACCTAGTGTCTTAGTCAGTTTGGGCTGCTATAACAAACATATCATAAACTGGGTGGGTTTTAAACATCCATTTCTTTACAGTTTTGGAAATCCATTTCTTACAGTTCTGGAAGGTGGGAAGTCCAAGATCAAGGCATGTGCAGATTTGTGTCTGATGAGAACCTACATCCTGGTTCATAGGCAGCTGTTTTTTTGCTGTAACCTCATGACCTAATCACCTTCCAAAGGCCTCACCATTGGGAGGGGATAAGGTTTCAACATGAGAAATTGATGAGAGTGGGGTGGAGTACACAGCCATTCAGACCATAGCACCTGGCAACCGAGTAGGATAGAGTGGGGGCAGTAAAGTGACTAAGATCAAGGAGAATGATTAGAAAATGATTTTAGTAGTTAAGTGAGAAAACAAAGTCTCAAATTAGATCAGGGTCAGGAAAGAAGAGATGATGAATGGTAAGATTATTGAGGAATTGCAAGAACCTGGGAGCCATACGAGTAGTGACAAAGACACAACAACGTTAAGTCTTTGAGACTATATATACAAGGGGAGGACCCCCCAAAAAACTGGGTTTTATTTATTAAAAAGTTGTGTAATTATTTTTACATGTTTAAACTTCAGTCTCCTTCAAAGTAATCTCTGTTTGATGCAATACACCTATTGAGATGCTTTTTCCACTGTTCAAAATAGTTTTTGAACTTGTCAATTTGGATGTCTTTTAGTGCTTCTGCCATTTTTTGTTTCATCTCTTCCATATTGACAAAATGTTTCCCTTTGAGGACTTGTTTTAATGTGGGGAAACAACAACAAAAAAAGTCGTTTGGAGTGAGATCAGGTTAATAGGGAGGGTGAGGCATGGAGGTCATGCTGTTTTGGGTCAAAAACTGTTGAATACTCAGTGCACTGTGGGCTGGTGCACTTGTAAATCATCCATTGTGAAATGGGCAAATGCTTTGAAAGAATCTCCAGAAAAGTCACTGAAGCCAAATGCAGCCTCTCACAATAGAACTAGCTGGTACACTGATGGTGATGGGTTCCTAGAACACTTACCTAGTGAGAGGCACCCTTCAAAAAAATAATTCCAGTTTTTTAGGGGTCCCCCCCTTGTGTTTATATATGTTTTATTTTTTAAATTAAATTTTGCTTCTTTATTTCAGTAGGTTTAGAGGCACAAATAGTTTTTGGTTACATGGTTGCATGGTATAGTGGCCAAGAAGTCTGGGCTTTAAGTGTAACCACCACTCCCACCTGTACACATTGTACCTGATAGAGATTACAAGAGAAGACACTGGAGAATAGGGGAACTGTCAGTTTTTGTTTGAGTTCAGTTAAAACTATGTTGACTTTGAAGTGCTGGTGGAACATCTAGGTAAAGTGTCCCACCGCCTGCTGGAAAATCAAACTGGGTCTGAAAACCAAAATGCAGGATGTAAACTGGGAAACCATTTGCTTGAAGATAATTCTGTGAGACTAGGCGAATTAGACTAGGAAAAAAGGTCATTGAGAAAAGAGGACCGAGACACTCTGGTGTTTCAGTTATGAGCTTTGAATAAGGCAGAAGAAGGCCCAGAAGAGAGGTAGAAAAAGAACCTCAAGATCACAGTATCCTGGGAACCATGGATTTTCCTTCTATGTGTCTCTTATGACAACTGCCACTTGTTCCTTGCAGGAAAGAGTGTTTGTAAGGTCACAGATGTACAGGAAAAGCTAAGGAGGAGATGTACTATTTCCTAAAAGAAAGGAAAAAGAAAAATTAATGTGCTCACAGGGCTGTTACAGGAGAGTTGTAAAGGTGATTGAGTTGAAGTCATAAGTGTGTGACAAGGAAATGGAATTGATGAAACAGGCCCCTCTTTTATTCCCATAAAGTTGAGCAGATAAGGGATCAACTTTGAGAGATCAGTTTTTAGGGTGAGAGGCATTTGTGACTGTGGTTTTTATTTATTTATTTTTAAGTAAAGGGACAATTGAACCCAATTGTGGACTTAGTACAGATGGTCTCAGAGTGTAGGCTGTGGATGTGTAGGTGTCTCCAGGACTACCTTAGGGGCTTGTGGGGTCAATACTCATTTATAATAATACTAACAAGTTATTTTTATTTCCTTTGTGTTGACATTTGCACTGATGGTGTAATAGCTATTGTCAGTAAAACTTCTGATAACCTTAGTGTATATCCAGGCAGTAACACTGACTACACTAACAGTCATGCTATTCTTCACTGCCACATGCTTGCATAAAAAATAATACTTCACTGAAGAATGTCCTTGACGAAGCACTAAGAATAATGTTATTAAATCTTGACCCTTGAGTACCCATCTTATTAGTATTCTGTGTGATGAAGTGGGAAGCCTGCACAAAACACTTCTGCATGCTCTCTATGAAGTATGATGGTTATCTTAAGGCAAAGCACTTATAAGATCGTTTGAATTGCAAGCTGAACTAGCCACTTTTAAGATGGAACATCACTTTTATTTGAAAGAATGACTGCCAAACCATGGTTATTCTGAATTGAGTATTTGGCACACATTTTTTCAAAAAGGAATTAAATTAGCCTGTCACTTCAATTAACCCCCCCCAATCAAAAAACCCTGACAGGATTAGTTGCCAGTAATAAAGACCTTTCAAATGAAAATTTGATATTTTTGTGAAATACGTATCTGTCACATTGAGCTTGATAACTTCCCAAGACTTCAGTTGAAATCTGTGGTAATTTGTTATTGTGCAATAAAATGTGTCAACATTTGCAAGATCTGAAAAACCAATATTTTCCAAGTGATTCAATGTATAATGTTCTGAAAGCTTGCATGTGTAAAATACCCATTGAAAGTGTAAGACTATGGGATCAATTTTTGGCAACAGTACAAAAATTTCATCGATACGAATTTAGGAGTCAACAACATTGGAGCTTATCTTTAAGAAATTGTTATTTGTCAAGTTTTGGCTAGGTATCAAATAGGAGACTAGAAACAGATTATTGACAAAAACAGAGCAGCTTCATGAATAGATGCTCCTTTTAAATACCGTTTTTGGACACCTAGGGAGGAGGGAATGGTGATGGCTGAGAAGAATCAGCCAGGAAAGAAACAAGAAAATGCTTGTATATAGAAGTCAAGGAAGGCAAGAGGTTGATCAAGAAGAGCTCATGGATAGACAGAGGTAAGGGAAGGGGATTGACATCAAACCAAGGGCCTGTCTCGTTTAACTGACTTGATTTATAAGTACTAGCCTGGAAACTTGGTACAAAGTCAGTTCAATGTCACATAGCTAGTGAATTGTCACATGTTGTCATGAGTGCTTGCTAAAGTCTAAGGAGGATGAGAGTGGAGAAGAGGCTCCTCTTTATGAAATGATTCTTGGTAATGTCCAGGGACCTCCCTGGTTCTATTAGAGTTGGACTTTAGGAAGAGGGAGTTGAATAGAAAATGAAAGCAGTAAGTATAGGCCAAGTAGGACAGTTTAATAATCAGAAAAGGTCAGGAATTTGTTGTCTTGGAATAGTACATTCGGAAAAGACTATTTGAGGCAGAAGAATTATAAACAGAAAGCTATATTTTTAGGTGAGATAAATATAAGTATGTTTGAAAATAGATATGAACTTGTGAAACCAGAAAATGAAATAGCGAAGAAGTGTGGGTTCTTGGTGTTAAAGCTTGTAGCTTTATAGCATCTTGTGGTGTATCAGGTGTTTCTCACACATTGGTTTAGAGCCTTACAATCTGTAGGAAGTGGGTACGACTGCTTTACTCATGAGGAGAATGTGGTTCAGAGAGCTTCACTACCATGGGGGTCCATACTAGGGATAGCACAGAGAACATCCTGTGTTTCCAGGCAGTAGCGGAGGCTGAGAAGGTAATTGCAAGTGCACCACAGAGAGTCCATCGGGGTGTGAATGACTGAATAGAAGCAGACAGGAAGGAATTCAAGAGCTTTCCTTTCCTTTTCTCCATGTGGCTAAATTTGCAGTATGGTACGATATTAGGGGTTCCATGAACATGTTATTGGGAGGAATATCACTTGCCATTTGCCTAATGAATTCCCAGGGAGTATGAGGCCAACTTCAAATATAACTATGATAAAGTCATTGAATATTCAAATCTGCGAAATAGTAAAGTATTGTTGAGAAATTAGGTCTTTTTTCTAGCCTTTATCTCACTGGTATTGGGTAAGGTATACACATTACTGATAAGTGATTTATTATTACCTACATGAAAGAGAATAGACTTTCTATTTAGAGGGGCCTGCTAGTTTTTGATTTGGAGGTCAATTTGAGGTAATAAGTAGCTGAAAGAAAATCATCTGGCTGTTCGATTTCAATATTTGGTACGATTATGGAAACAAGTGCATTTCCATTTCATAGTATCAGTATGAGTTCCTGAGCAACTCATCTCTCTCAAAATGGTGCAGCGATGCTTTACCCAGGGGTCTTTCTGCCGGAATAAGAAGTTCAGTGAGAGAAGGCTCCGTGCATTAGGGAAGGAAAGATCCAGACAGCTTGATGTGGATTAACGAATTCAGATGGAAGTGGGGGACCTTTTATGGGGTAGGTCACTTGGATGACATTTTGGAAGAGAAAATAATATGAAAAGACAGTTGGGAAGCTTGTGGGAGAACTAAAATTGCAGTTGCTTAATGAATGTAAAAGTGGAATAAAGAACGTCTGTCTGTATATCGCGAGCCTGGGTAGGGGCTTAGAACTTTGGTAGCAGGAAGATCTAGGTTAAAAAGTAAAGAGAATAGTAATCAAAGAGTTGGTTGTCTCCCTTCAGCTCAGTCATTAAACCTAAAATTGCTCCCCAACTTTTCTGAAGGGAGAAGGTTTGGATTTTTTTTTTTAAATGAAAACCTGGAGAAACTTGTAGTATCTGTCTTCAGACACATCCTGGAGATGGTAGTGACCCTGCTGCAAATGTTGTCGGTCCTCTGCTGTCTGTGGAACCTATACAGGATTGGGGTCTTCAGGCAAGCCCCAAGCGAACTGTAGGCGGTGGCCTTGTTTGTTCTCAGAGTAAATTTTGTGCAGCCAACCTTGTGTGGCTACTGCTCTCTACCTCTTCTGCAGCAGCTGCCAACTGGGAGTCGTTTCTGGCTCCTTCCCCAGAGTATTTCAGGTTGAACCAGAAGCTAGACATTCTGGAGCATAATCACAATTGGGTAGCAGTATGGAGATTGTTTCGAAAGGAAAGGGGGGTGTGGAGTAGAGAAACTGCTGAGATCTGCCCCCTCACCCACTTCTTTCCCATTCCATCTGCATCCTGTTGCCTCCCTCCAGCCCAGCTGCCACCTGAGATAAAGTAGCTGCCCTGCCTGAGCCTTGGGGTAAGGGACGTGGGAGAGGGTGGAGGGAGGGCAAGGCCAGTCCTCTTCTGAGTGGCTCAGCTCTTGGGTGTGCCTGGGTTGTGCTGATTTGGGTTGGTTTCCACCTTCCTTTCCCAAATGCTCATCTGCGTTGAGAATTAACATGTGATTTGAGGTGGGAAAGGACCTTTTGCAGAGCAACTTAGGTGTGTGGTCAGCTTACCCTGGTGTGGCTCCCCCCAACCCTTGTGTTGGCTTGGGGCCACTGCCCCTTCACGTTAGGAGTTTAATGATCAGAAACATCAGGGCTCTTTTCACCCAGAGCAGTCATGTCTTGGTTACCTTACTTACTCCTGCAGTTTTCCAAAGCAGCTAAAAAACATCCAAACTGGCAAACTGTCTTCCCACCCCAAACATTGGGAGCTTTTGAGAGCAAGCAAAGGGTGTGGTGCTTTTCCTTTCTTGAAGATACTGCCAGCCTAGTTTCCTTTCTAGCTGCCATCCTGGGCTCATGACTTAGCAAAACTGGTATGTGAGTAAGGGCAATACAGATGATCTTCTTGAAAGTTTTGCTTATTTTGATTTTTGTGATTCTTTACAAAGGCAAAGTTAGCACTGATTTGTTGGTGATATTGTAGCTCAAATGTAACATCACTATGTTGTTTCCTCATGTTATTTTTCTAAGACCCTTACCTGTTACCTGCAGATTTCCACACCTAAGCAAAATAGGTTCAAGTATGTATGACTCTAGGTATCTAGACAAGAAAGAGCAAAAACCTTGAGTGACTATAAATTGCACATTTAAATCTTTGTTATTTGTTACTGGGTTGCATATTGTTGAACTCCAACTTCTGTAATCTGTTTGCTTTGTACATTTTCATTCTCTGATGGGTGCTAATTTAAAAATGTGAGAGAAGTATTAGAATGATGTGGACATTTTTTTTTTTTTTGAGTTGAAGTCTCACTCTGTCGCCTAGACTGGAGTGCAGTGGCCACTCCCGGCCACCGCAGCCTCAACCTGCTGGGCTCCGGCGATCCTTCCGCCTCAGCCATCTAAGTAGCTGGAATTACAGGCGCGTGCTACCACGCCCAGCTAATTTTTTTATTTTATTATAGAGATGAGGTCTCTCCTGCCCAGGCAGGTCTCGAACCCGCGGGCTCAGGCAATCCACTCACCTCAGCCTCCCAAAGCCGCGGGATTACAGACTGAGCCACCGAGCCCAGCTGATGTGGACATTTTATTTGTCAACCATAATTAAGTGCCCTTAGGCTTTGGAGTATAAGATTAACCCTAGCTCAGCATTTAATTCACATCCAACCATAACATTCATTTAAATGCAAAAAGCCAGAAGACCAACCTCAGGGAGAACCTGAAAAAGGCCAGGTTCTTCCAGCAGTGCTGTGGAACATTCTGAGAACACAGCCTGATTTGTCTACAGCTCTGCATGGACACGGTGTGTTACTGGGTCCTGTCTCTCGGGACATGTTTCACTGGGATTCTCCATGATTGACCCTTGAGTTGAAATCTTGGTGTTGACTTTCACTGTTGTGGGATATTCACAAGGTTGCCACCGAGTCGTCAAGCCCCTGGCTTTTTCAAGGAGAGCTTGGATTTCAGTTTTACCCCAACATCTAAATAGCCTGGATCTCTACCAGCATGCCCCAGTTTTACTTTATGCCAGCCTCCTGTGGGCATTGGCCACACTGTGCTCTTTAAGGGTAAGAGGAAGGTAGGCCTTTTCTTACCCTAGTGGATGTCTAAGTACCCGTTTTTTTCACATGACATGAAAATAGGAATTGCTGTCAGACAACAACACTGGGCTCTTCTGACTCACCCTTTGCACTTGGAGTTTCTCTTTTACTGTTGTCTTAACCTGTCACAGCCCCTTAATTAGAATGTATTGCTTGAGGACAGGCAGCATTGTCAAACTTTGTGCATTTTTATAAAAATATACAAAAGGACCAGACAAGCAGCTGTAGTGCGAACTCATCCAGATGCGAAACTGAAATTCCCCAGAGGGGCATCTTCATTGTTTTCTTTCTTTGTTCCAGAAGCAAAGGCCGATAATGAACCGAGCTGTTCACCGGCAGCTCAAGAACTGTTGACAAGGCTGGGATTTTTGCTGGGAGAAGGGATCCCAAGTGCCACACATATAACCATTGAAGACAAAAATGAAACCATGGTAATGCCCGAGGAAGACACAGCATTTCATACCTGCTCAGAGGATGAATGAAGCAATAACCATCTCTCCCCCTCTCCCCTACCTCCCCTTGAGTGGGGAAGTCTTTGTTTGGTCAAATGTGTTTGGGGCTGTTGTGTATTGAAATTTATTTCCATAGTTTGGTTCTGGCTTTTTGCAGTGGGGGAGTGGAAACTTAAGAAAATGTCCACCTGCAGAATGGTGGCTAAATGAATTCAAGGGGCTAAAAGAATTTCTTCGTAATGGTACTAGTACTTTTATCTTTATAGCACCATTCTTCTCGTCTAGCTGCTTCGGTATGTGCTTTCCTGTGCTTTTTTAGCTGTTGAGATTTTGGAAGGTCAGAAGGGTGAGGAAGAGATTTATAGGCTATGAGGCAGAGACAAAATAAGATGAGATCAAATGGTTCATCTACCAGGAGAGCACTTTCCTCTCCAAGGGAGCAGCTGCATGCTCCCTGCCATTTCCCAGATGTGATGTGTGCATTTGAATAGCAATATGGGGCTGGAGCTTCTGCCCCTGGAGAGGGTCTACTCTGGGAGGGAGGATGTCGTGCATTGATTGAGATGGCTATGGTCACCAGTCTCCTTCCTCTGCTTGCAGAGGCCATAAATCTTCAGGAATTGAATCAGGTTGCAGTGCTCGTGAAACATTGCAAAAACAGAGTTCCCAGGTTTTCCGTACAGAGGTCAAATAATCCATTTGTCTTTGCGGACTTTAAATGAAAGGAAGTCTGCCTGTTTGCCGTTTCTGTTTTACAAATGTGCATTCTTACTAAATTATTGCTGAGACTGACCTTTTAATAAGAAGGAGAATCGCAAAGGAGGGGAACAGAACAAAGATGTTTCTTTTTCAAAATTTGGAAGAATATATATATATATATCCATATATCTCTACACATATACCCCCCTAGATTTTAAAAAACTCTCCCATTTCCCTGTTTTTTGTTTTATTGTTTTAGCGTCAAAAACAAAAGCATGTGTCGAAGCATCCTGTGTCAGCCGTGCTAACTCCTCCTTCCGTTCGTCTTGCAGTGCACAGCTCTGAGCCAAGGCATCAGTCCTTGCTCCACACTAACAAGCAGCACCGCATCTCCTAGCACCGATAGCCCCTGCTCAACCTTGAATAGCTGTGTCAGCAAGACGGCAGCCAACAAAAGTCCCTGTGAGACCATTAGCAGCCCTAGTTCCACCCTGGAAAGCAAGGACAGTGGAATTATAGGTAAGAAGCACACTGCTCGGTAATGTAATGGCTCGATGCACGTCAACCAGAGCATTCACCAGGCACTTCCTAAGAGGGTTTTAGCATGGTCTGTGAAGGTCAGTCTACCAGGGCCTGCCCTGTTCTCTGCGGATGGCGCTGGCTCCATGTGTAGCTAAGAGAATGAAGCATTGACTTTTACATTCCTTGATGTTTACTGCGTAAGACTCGACTCATTTGGTTATAAAGAAAAATTTTCTTTTTTCCAGATCAGATCTAACCTGTGAAGGTGCAAAAATTTTTCTTCTTCTCCATTAAGTTCTATTTTCTGGGCATCAGGTCCCACTAGGGCACATAGCAGGGCAGTGAAATCCCCTGCATATTAATGTCTTCCCAGCTAATCTCAAGATCATTTCTATCCCTGATGACAGTTCAGAAGTATATTCTCTAGAGTTTCTTGTAATGGAATCTGACCACTGTTTTGAGGCCAGAATTATCTGAGGATGCCCTCCCTTCTGCTCCTCCCCACAAACACAAAATAAGTATAGTTGTTCTGAACTGAGGGTCAGGAGACACAGGTTCTAGTCCTGACGGTTAGATCAATTTGCTAGATAACTTGAGCAACATTTAATTGATTTTTTTTTTGCACACTTCTTTCTTTCTTTAGAAAATTAAGGATTTTAATTAATTCAGCAGTTTCCAGTTCCAGATGTGTATTAGAATCATCCAGGGAATTTAAGAGTTCTTATTTGTACATGCCGTCCCAGACAGACTGCACTTACGTTTCTGCAGTTAGGCTCAGGTGTCTGTGTGACTCAGGTCCCCAGCTTGGTGCCTTTCAGATAACAGACAGGTGGGACCTCTGGAGGGGATTGTTCAGGCCTTCCTCTGCTCCAATATTATATTGCAGTTTCACAGTGGAGCTTTTCTGAACAACTCACCTCCTTCCCTTTTGCTAAGCTGTACATGCGTCTTTGAGGGTTATTTTATACTTTATTATGGACTGGTCACCACTTCCACATTCGTATGTAATCAAATGGAATGAATGACATCTGAGCCTTATTTACCTGCAATTTCTTTCAAGTGTAATTTGAAAAACCTTTGCAGGTTCATCCAGTTTGGAGATTGCCCCAAAAGGTCTGTGCAATTCCTGGGACTGGGCTGTGGGCTCTCTGGTATAGACCTAACCATAGCTTTTTGACTTCTTGCTTCAATATTTAATTGGATCAGAATCTTTATTGGATTTTTTAAAAAAATGTTGCTTTAATTGTTTTATTGAGATAAAATTTACATACCATAGTATTCCCTATTTACATACCATAGTATTCACCTATTTTATACCTAGTTTAAGCTTTTAATGAATTTTAGTATATTTCAAAGTTATGCAGCTATCTCCACAATTTGCTATTAAAACGTTTCCATCCCCCAGGAAAGAAACCCTGTGCCTGTTAGAAGTCACTCTCTGTTCCCCACCCCCAAGCTCCTCAGCCCTAGCCAACTAGCAATCTACTGTCTGTCTCTATGGGTTCATTTATTCTGGACATTTCATATGGATGGTGGACTGAATTTTGTGTAGCAAATTTAAATTCTTTTCACTCAACTTGAGGGCCTTCCAGTGAGCTTATTCTGCTAATTTCCAGTTCTCGTCTTACCCTTTTCCCCCAGCTGCTATTTAGTCTAGTTCAGCTAATTTTTCCCAACATTACTTCTGTGCTTATTCCCTGTCTTTTCTGAGCTACCCACCATTGATAGATCTTTAGTATTAATTGTGAGGTAGCAAGATGCCTTTCTTCACAGCATTCTGCTGAGAATTTATCTTCCTTCAAAGATGTAACCAGTGCTACATTTTTTTGACAGGCATTTTTTTTTTTATTATTGTATGTTCTGGTTATTGGCATTACATGCCTCTGTTTATGACCAAATCAAGTTTTTTGTTTTGACACTTAAAATGTTTCAATAAGAGCACTGCCCTTCTTTCCCTCTCTCTCTCCCTCCCTCCCTACCCCTCACCCCTATCCCTCATTGAGATGTAGTGCTGCAATTTTAAAAGTATTCTAAGCAGAGGAAAAGAAAAGGTGATCGTTTGGTTTTTTGTATTGTCAGTGAAAGAGTGAGCTGCAGAAAGTTCTCAAACTTGATTTAATATAGCCCCACCCAATCCCAGACTGATTAGTCTCTCTCATATGCTCCCTATAGTGCCTCAATATTTCCTATCAGTGTTTTTATTCTTGTTTTATTATTTAACTTTTCTTCATATGGTTGGAGTCTCATTCCAACTATCTCTTGGTTTCCAAGGTTGGTGTTGGGAATGAGAAATTAAGGAAAGAGTTGTTGCTACTATCAAGTTGCATTGAAGGAGGGAGCGTTTGGGTAGTTTCAGAGTAACTATGCAGGCTTCCTGTTCCCATCAAGGCAGAGCTTAAAACACAGACATTAAACGGTCTGACAAAGCCAGACCGTCTAATATCTGTGTTTTAAGCTCTGCCTTGATGGCAGAATAGTACCTTTCATGACACTGAGGCCGCCCTTCGTTCCTGGACTCAAGCCAGTAGGTTCCCTTAACATAGCCGAACATGAAAAGTGGCGACAGTTGAGATGGAAGTGGGAGGAATTAGGCAGTGGCTGGTAAGTCCTGCTTAAACCAGAAGACCCCAGATCTGGAGGTCATGCTTTCCACTGCGTTAGCTGTTCTCCTGCGGGGTGCAAGGATTTTAGGGGGGTAAGAGGGAAGCACTGTGCTGGTGACAACAGTCCTCTCTGTTCTCTCTCCTTCCATGACCTGCAGAATTAGAATCTGTTGCCAAGGGACACATGGAGGTGTGGTAGGGAGGAGAAGGAAAAAAAGCAAGAATTTCCTCTCCAGGTAGACTGTAGCCACAGGTCTTTGAAGAGGCAAGAGTGCTGGGGCCAGAGAGGGGGAGAGCTTCCTCCTAAGTCAATACAGGGTGTACAGGTTCTGTTGCCTCTCAACAGAGCAGGTATCTATGACTCAGTTGTGGTTCTGTGAGTGCTGGAGTGCTGGTATGGGGGTGTGCCTTCTTTCCATCTGAAGAACATGCCTGTTTTTATAAGGTGTAGCCTGGGAATGGCAGCTTTTGGGCATCATAAATGTTTCACAGAGTAAAAGTATTCAAGCACAGCACGATCTCACTAGGCAGATGAAGGTGCGATACCTTGGCTTCCTGCTTCGGAAGACCTGGCAGTGGCTATAAAACAGGCTGGTGAGGATCCATGTTTCCAACTACATGGGGCCTGGAGAAGGGAGGAGGAGGCTTTCCATTTTAAGTAGTTTAACGTTTCTCAAGCAACAGAGCTGGAGTTGGAATGGCAAAGACTTTAGGGGTGTGCTGGTGCGGAGTGCACCCAATTGCCGTGACCTTACGGACATTGTACAGCAGTGGGCTTAAACCAGGGTTCTGTGTACAGTATTAGCACCGTTTATTAGGGTGTTTAGGGGAAATCAAACAGTGCTAACGTATCCTTTATAATTCCTGGGTCTCCCTTTGCAATTTAAGCTGATTTCCATCATGCTGATTATAGTTCATCTAAATATTTTTGCCTGGTAGATACAGAGAGGAGAAGCTTGGGTTCCCACATGCCTGGGCAGCCCTTTCAGGGCTGCCAAGGATGCCCTACCTGTGTTCTGTTTCTACTGCTCAGGAGGAGGAAGAGCAGGCTAGTGACCTTTAGAAGAATGTATTGGGCCCCTTCCGGTCTTTCTCTGTGGAGGTCAGGGCTTAGTAGACCCCTCCCCACCCCCTCTCCCCATTTCAACTGTATTTTGTTATCCAGAGGGGAGCCCCACTCTATCCTATTTCAGGAGGTCCATGTTCTTCTGACATAAATGTCTTTAGAAGTATAATAATTCTGCCATATAGAAATACTGTCTAAGCTGGATGGGATTAACTGAATTCCCTATTAATATCCTTTTTATTTTTTAAGTGAAGTGTCATATTCTTTATGTATTAAAAAAATCATTGGTATTACCTAGAAGTTAGTGTCTGGTTTTCAAATTTGCAATGTGAAAATTTTCTAAATGTGAAACCCTGCTATACGCAATCACCATAAAGTAACTTTCAGTTGCTTTGAAAAGAAAAACTCTGTAAAGAAGTATGCTTTTAAAGGTGTTTCTGCCATGTCTGAGAAAACATTTTTTCTTGGTAACACTCCTTTGAACATAACTTGCTTCCAGCTCTTACAAATGGAAATTGTAAGCTGTAGTAATCCCAACTTAAAAATATATATATAAAGTGTATGTATTCATTGGAATGTGCGAAAACCAATATGATTTTCAAAAACATCGCTGAAAATAGTGGGTTTTAAAGTGCTTTTTGAGTTAATGTATACTTTAATTTTTGTTTATATCCATATTGTAGTGAATATTTTAATTGTGTATGTTTATTTTGGGAAAATAGGCTATTTCTCCATTTAGGATGAAAGAGAATAGAGATTGGATGAGGAGAAACAAACAAAACCCAGCTTTCTTGTTAATATATATATATATATTTAAATCCTATCTATTAATGATAGATATGCTGAGGAGAAGAATTTATAGGTAGCAATTAGAAAAATTCTGGCTGAGAGAGGGGCCCTTAAGTTAGCCTTTCTTTCCATTGTGTTTTTCTATCTGTTTTGACTTGTTGAGATCGATAATCTCCAAAGCCTTTTTGTAGTGTCCTGCATCTGCCTTCTTTTGAGAAGTGGTGTCAATGAAGGAAAGAGGACTTCTACATGTTTCCTACACGGAGCAGGTGTGTCGTCCACCTACCCAGCTCCCAACGCCTGAGCTGGCAGCCATGAGCCACCACATTCCAGCAGACTAGGTGGCTTTCAGGACGATTAAGTGCTCAGAATTCCAGCCCTTCCTGCCTCCATTCCCTTCACTTTCTTTGTGCGTGCATCTGTTGTCCTCTTGTTCTTTTTGAAGCGGGGAGGCAGGTATGCATTTAGACAGGGAAATGCCCTCTCAGAAACATTTCTCCTGTAAAAGTGGCTTGCAGCAAAATACTAGACACTTGGTTAGTATTCTGCTGATGCTTGCTAGAATTTGATAATATTTGTTTTTCTGCCCACTTGCTTAGGACGTTTTTTAAAAAATGATCAGGAACTGACTTTTATCTTCCCTTGACTCTTTCCTGCCTCCTGCTAGGTTTGTAAAATGAAAGTGGTTCCAGAGGTAGCTTTAGACCTTTTATTTCTGGGACTTTGTGTCCCAAGGGAGATGATCAGATGCAGAGGCACACAAAGATGAATTAATTGTGCTTTATTTTCATTTTTGACTTACTGTAAATCCTGCCCTTTTGATTTTATGCTAATGCTGAGTTGTTGCCACCTGTATTGCCCTGCTTGCTACTAAATTGAAATGCTTTGAAATTGATTTGGTAATAACTATTTAGAGTGTTTCAAATCTGGGTTAATACGCATTTTGCTACATTGCCTGCAATTTAAAAAATCATCCTTAATTATAGAAGCCTTTTTTATCTCTTGGGTGAAGAGGAAAATTTTTCTTTACATATATAATTTGGTAATATACTTAATGTGAGAAAGAAATCCTTGGCGATGCTTTGAGTCAGCAAAGTGCCTGCTGTACTTTTATTCAGATCGCGGTTGGATTCTTCAGGCTGTTCTGTTGGTGTAACAAGCATATATGGGCACCTGCTGTCTACCAGGAGCAAACTTATTCAGTACTGGGGAAATAAAGATAAAGCATGGTATCTGTTGTCAAAACTTGTTCTACTGTGGGACTGCAGAATGGTCTCCTGTCCTGTGGAGGGTCTGAGCAAGTTGCCCATTGCTGAGAAGAATTTACAACATAGCAGTGATTGACACCTCTGATAGAAGATGCATGCTGTGGGCGCATGATAATTCCCAAAGTCTTGAACTCTGTGGAGTCATTGGACTGTGTCAGAAGCTCCAGTATCAATGCCTTCAGTGCACAGGTTAGGTGATCTAAACCCTGTTCAGCATGCTTTTGCTGGAAGCTTCGTGTTGTTTAGGTCCTCAAGCTTGTCACTGGAGACCATTATCTGCTATATCAGACTGAGTTGGGCAGTGTGGTTGAGTGAGGCAGGTCCTGTCCTCCCCTTCCCAATGCCACCCTGCCCCTAGCTATTCCTTTAGATGTTTCTGCAATCAGAGCCTGATTAATGTGACTAGGAACGCGTGGCTCAGGTCCCCGGCCTTGCTGCATGTCATAGCAGAGCACACCTTGCGCAACGCGGGTGAGCCGGGAGCTGGAGATTTGGTACAGAGATCTGGCTGTCACAATACGGCACACAGGCTCCCAGAGCACAAGGCCAGAAGGGAAGCAGGGCCCTTTGGCGCATTAGAGGAGGCTGGCGGGAAGGGCCAAGCTGTCTTCCTGGGGCAGCTGTAGAAGGAGAAGTCAGAAACCCCCTAGAGCCGGAGGGGGTTTCACCTGGACTGTCCCATTCTGCATTCCAGGTAAGGTGACTTGAGTGCCATCACTGGACGACTCCTCTTCTTCTTGGGCAGAGGGAGGTTAAGAGCTGTGGCTGCAGGTGAGCCAAGGACTCTGCTCTCTGTGTGGTTTGTTAGTTTGCAGGTGGGGCGGGCCCGGGTGGGGGCAGAAGCGCAGTGTGGCATTTCTGGCCAGAAAGGTTGAAGGTAAGTTCATTTCATCTGTGCTGACTTTCCCTGTGTCACCCAGGGAAATCCAGAATATCGGGAGTGAGGTGTGAATGCACAGGAGAGGAGCACATCCTGCCCACCAAGAAGACTAGAGAATTCCTTGTGTTGGTCCCTTGACTTGTCTCTCTGATCCACCCCCCACACCTTTCCCTCCCTTCCCCCTCACCACCAGATCTCAGAGTTCTTTGGCTGCAGTGAAACTTAACTTTCTAAAGGTATTCGTCACAGGAGGCAGTCTATACAGTGGTTGGGTTTTCCTTTTTTATTCTCTTCCCTTCTACTTTTAAAGCAGTCATTATGTTTCTTTCTTGTTTGATCTTTAATTCATTGGCCCAGCGTTTTAAGTTCTTCCTGTCAACCATTAAACTGAACATAGAGGTTAAAAAATGTTTGTGTTTTGAAGTGCTACTTTATTTCTCTTCAGTTGTATGTGGAGGAAAACCTTCTCGAGTATTCATGATATATGAGGCACTTTACATATGCCCTTGTATCTGATTTTCTCCACAACCCAGGGAAGGACAAATGGTTGTCTTTAAAGACCCTTTGTTTTGAAAATGGGGGATACAAGACAGTCTATGGAGTATTTGATGAAAACTTCAATTTCTGATTTTTTTTATCCTTTCAAAACTTGTGTTTTTGTGTTCTATACTATAATAGAGTTTTTTATGTACATCATTGAGAAATGTGTGTGTTTGAGTTACATGCCCCAAGTTTTCTATGCATGGTGCGGCATGATCAGAAAGTGTAGAACACCATTCTGGAATAGGCAGGACTTGAGGTGTTCTGGGGCTTTCCTGTCAATAGGCTGTTGAAGATTCAGTGAGTTGAAATAGGAGAGTTGAGTTACGAACAGAGCCTAGCACATAGTAAGTGTTGTTATAATATTCATCTAAGCCACTGTTGTTATTTCTTGAAGATCTGATACTCCTTCCCAGTGAATGCTCTTTTTCAATGAAGGCATCAGTTGAGGAAAGGAAATAAGATCAAGAGGAAAGATACAGTCAGGAGACAGGTTCATAAGATTTTATTTGTTTTTCTTATAAGTGGGCAGAAAGTTTTACTCTTTAATAAAGTTTCCTAATAGCCAGTGAAAAGAGGGAAACATAGTCAAAAGAATGTTTGCAGAGAGAAAAATGGATGCATTCCTGATACTGAGTCTGGAGAGACATATGCCCTTGTGGGTCCTCAAAAGGAGAGAAGCCAAGTTTACACCCAAGCCCCTTGCACTTTTCACCTCTTGTCTTCTCCATAGCACAGAGATAGTTTTGCTCTTTGTGGCACACGTTTGAAATCATGGATCCTTAGTTCCTGAACAATTCTGGGCTACTGCTGTCATCAGTTTGTCTTTCTTCTTGATGTTCTTTTAAGCCTATAACTTGATTTGGATCTCATCAAACTACTTACAGGACCCTTGATTTACACTGATTTTGTTTTTCTTTTTCTGATTCTATTTTAAGTGTACGTTCAGCATAGAAAAAACCTTTCGAAGATGAAGAGGGGGTGAAAAAAAGTTGGGAAGGAGAAGAAAGAATACCATTTTATTTCAGAACCTTACATAGCAAAACATTTGATGCCTTTGAGTGGGGGACTTTTTAACAAGGCAGACTTCATGTACGCCAAACTCTTTTTTAGCTACAGATACTTAAAAGAATTCCTTTTACATGGAGCACTGTGCAAGCAATGGGTGTTTTAAAAATACACTGTTTGTATAGTCAGAAGAATTGGTATTAGATATACCACTAACCCCGTGTGTCTGTGTATGTGTGAATGTGAGTGAGAGAGATCAGTTTCTCTGGAGTCTTTCATATCTAACAAGTAGGATTGATGGTTCTCAGCCTGTCTACCTCCACTTATGGGTTGTGGTAACCAGGTGTGTGCCCTTTGTATTAAGAAAGTGCTTTGGAAGTTTTCTCGCCCTGTGTGCTAGAACAGAGGAAGACAAGACACCAGAGAGTCAGAAGTAATGCAGGTAAATCAATGAGCAGTACCAAACCTAATGTAATACTAAATTGTGAGGCACAGCCTAACCTCACCACTTGATAAAACTTAAGACCCGCCAAGTCATGTTTCAGAACTCTCTGTGTTGGAATGGGGACTGACACCCAGCCTGGGCAATGATGGCAAGCTTTAGTTGACAAAAGCTACTATCTATACTAACTGAAAGAATAAAGTGTTCAAATTTTTTAGTTGTCAGGGAACTTGAAAGATTATTCAATCCAGAAAATGTCAAATAGCACTTATTTTTTAAAAATAAAAAAAAAAAGCCATCACAGTTAAGATGTTGTCCTGGTTGTGTGTGTGTGTGTGTGTGTATGTGTGTGTGTGTGTGTGTGCACAAGCATTCTTGAGTGTAGCTGGATTAACCTAATTAGGAGTTTGAATTTCTGTTAGCCTGGCATGAAGATAGATATTTTTGAGTAGCTTGTCGTTTCTTGGAAGAAGTAACTTTCTCTTCTTAGAGACCGTGGAGCTGCCCTATTTGGTGTGGTTCTTGGGTTGTGCAAGGAAACTGGACTTGTTGGGCCTTGGTTTGCCCCTCTAGATGCGCTTCAGGGCTTAGGCATAGCTGAACCATGATTAGAGGGTCTGGGCTTCAAGCTGTGCAGGCTAGCTCTGATATTCAATCCCAGGGAGGAGTGTTCATGGAGTGAGACATCTTTAGAGCAGGCCCATAGCTGCAGACTTTCTCACTTCCCTGCCTCTCACAGCCCCGGGAGTGTGGACGGTGGAATGCCTCTCACATGAACTCTGTCGAGGCAACAGGAAAACTGCATCTTCTTCATCACTGAAGTCTCCTACTTATAAACATTGACCTTGTAAAACTTCCCTTTTGAAATGGCTACCCCATCTGGGACTTCTCTTCCCACCTACTGTTCCTGCAGCTGGGACTTTCCTCTCCCACCCATGTTCCTTCCTCTTCCTGCCAGGACCTGAATGTTTCTACCCGTCATATCCTGGGCACAGTATAGGGCACTTGCCCTGCAATGAGGATGATACCTGCAGCCTGTCCTGCCATCTAGAAGCTCTGGCCAGGCCTTCCCTGCTCTCCTCAGCAGTTCCTGGGGCCCCAAGGTCCTGCTTTCAGTGCTAATACTTGTAACAGGAGGTGGGGTAGTCCAATTCCGTGTTCCCATTGCTTGAGGTCCCGATTAGGACTCAGATCATTGGGGGTTCTTCGCACTTAGGGAGAGCAAGTGGCTTTTGCCTTAGGGAGAGCACTTTCTGGCTAATTTTTTGACTTATAAATATGTGTTCCCAAATAAAGCAGCCATAATAATGAAACCAAACAAACCACCCCCAGTATAGAGCTCTTCCTCTCACTTAGATGCTGGGGTCTTCTGGGAAGCTAACTTACTAACAACATACCTGAGAAAAGCATTTGCAGGACTTACACATGAAGGTTTGTAGCACAGTCTGTGTTACAGGACTGCCTGCAGCTTTATACTTTTAACATACTAGCCAGGTTACTATTAATAAGCAATAAAGTTACCAATAAATTAGAGCATTTCCATAGAGTATTAGCACAGTCCCTAGCATATAGAAATCTTCAATAAATGTTAGCTGCCACTTTTACCACCAACCACCATCTGCACTTTAAGATGGAAAGAGTCATACTTGCTATGCCTAGGCTCATATAAAAGGTCCACTTAAAAATACAGTGAAGGCTGTGATTGATTCCAAAGAGGCAGAGGTATGGTTTAATACTGTTGATAGAACACTTGGAAGTGCTGGGCACCCAAAATTGTGACAGAGCCCATCCCAAATCAGGTCCCAAACTGATAAAAGTTAGGTTAAGTGTGGTGTCTCTGACCACAAGTAGAAGTTTGTTCATCTGCTCATTCATCAATAAGCAAACATTTATTGAGCACTCCTGTGCTGTACAAAAAAGGAAAATATATTCTAAGAAAGCGTCAACGTGTAGGTGGGATTTTTAAATAGGGAGGTGACCAGAGGGTGATATGTCCAGGCTCCTGCAGCAAAAGGAGCAAAAACAACCTTAGAATTTGTGACAGGATGTCCTGCGGTTACAGCAAGGAAATTGTTTTGTCTTTACTTCTAAACTTTAAAGAGCATTGTAAAAATAAACAAAACCAAGCCCCTACAAGCCCTTTGATACTAAATAACTGACTCTGCTTGAACTAATTCACTAGTCTTCTTATAAAGTATATACCCTCATGGTGTGTGGATAAAGCAGTTTAGTCCGGGCAGCTGGGTTCTGAATATTCTTTGGCCCTGGCGCACACCCATTTAATAGGCTTGCAGTTAAGGGCCTGGGTGACTGGGGTCCAAACAGGGAACAGAGGGATCAGCGGACATGGCCCCGTGCTCAAGGACAAACCTGGCGGTAGGTCAACAGTGGGGCAGTGTGAGGGGCCCTAGTGCCCTGTGGTTGCAAGGGGATTGCTTACAGCTCAGGGCTCAGCATCTTTAAACTAAAAGTGGCTTTTTGCAGAAGTGATGTAGGGTATGAGTGTTTCTTCTCCCTCTTTGATCATATTTATCCTGTTCTTTTGCCAAGATATTTACAAAAGGCTTTTTTATACCTTTTTTTCCCCCTTGTGCTGGCTTTCTTTCTTACAGGTTAAATTTTAATTCTGCGTTCTTAGCATACCTTCCCATGCTGGTACTTTCCCTTTGCTGGCTGCATGAAGGTTTTCTCTTCCAAGCTGCTAAAGGAATAAGTCAAGTCAGCCTTTCTGGATCATCTTGCACAGATGTTATAAACTTTAATTCTGAGGATCAAATTCTCTGCTTGACTTTATAATTGTGTTTTTGTTTCAAAAGACTTTCTCCTGCGTCTTTTCTGCATTAGCTATTGTGTTGCTCTTCCCTGCTCTCCCCCTCCCAACTAATGTTAATTTAGAAAGTATATATAAAGGTTCAAAGGAATTTAATGAGATATGAATTTTTTATGGGTAATCCATCTTTGTTAAAAAGAGAAGATATTTCCAAGTTTTACATAGATTTACTTCTAACTCTCAGATATTTTATAGACAGCTTTTCATTATCTTCCTATAAGAGTTTTTTCTCCCCTTCTCTGTAGAGTGATTTAGAAGTTTATTTTCCCTGATAAGCAACATTCTTCTAATTTACCAAAATACATTGTATAAAACATACTTTGATAAAGATCTGTGTGGACTGGAAAACTTTCCTTTGATCCTGGGGAGGGCAGTGTGTGTGTTTTAACTCTCAACAGCCCCAGCTATGCCTGGCCTCCTTCAAAGTATCTTGGTCTCTCATTTCAGCCACAATTACAAGTTCATCCGAAAATGATGACCGGAGTGGCTCCAGTTTGGAATGGAATAAAGACGGAAGCCTAAGGTTAGGGGTTCAGAAGGGAGTGCTTCATGATCGCAGGGCAGACAACTGCTCCCCAGTGGCAGAAGAGACCACTGGGTCAGCGGAGACTGTGCTGCCCAAAGCGGAATCCTCAGCTGGAGATGGTCCGGTCCCTTATTCTCAGGGCTCCAGCTCGCTAATAATGCCACGGCCCAACTCAGTTGCAGGTAAGGCCATGCCCCTCCCTGGAAGTTTTGTCTTATGGAGACCGAGGTGCCCTGTGTTCACCATCTGCACATGGGAATCTAATCCAGACATAAGCCAGCTTTGTGAAGTTGGGTCAGACACTTAACTTTTCTAGGCCTCAGTTTATGATAAGGCTGTACTTAATGGTCTTTAGGGGATCCTTCTGTTCTGAAATTCTTTAAATCTGTGATTTGGACTGTGTGGCTCTTTGTGTGTAAGGAAAGAAAGTATAAAAACTGTCCCCTAAGTTTTTGTTATTTTAAGCCTGAGTAAACTCATTTTTGTTCCATTTTTGTGGACAGGAATTGTTTTTAAGAATGAATTTGTTTGAGTCAGCTCAAAGAATTTCTAATCCAACTTACAAACATATTTTTGTAACTGAGTCCCATCATATAGAAAACAGGTCAAATTTTTGTATAATTCAGTTGTAATGGCACTCACAGCTTAAAACATAAGCGTCCTAATTAAGAGGTCTCAATCAAGAAAATGAAAATAGTCGAGACAGACACACCATAGGAAGACACAGCTACTGGAACTAAAAGGGCAGAGAGCACAAATGTGGGGAATTGGTGACAGTTGGACAGGTCAGTAGGTGGGTGTCAAGGAGAGTGAGCACTGGCAGGTGAAGGAAGGGTGACCCTCTGTGTCCATGGGTACCGCATCCATGGATTCATCCAACGGAGGACCAAAAATACTCGAGAAGAAAAAAATAAGAAATAGCAATACAACAACAACAAAAAATACAAAACAACTATTTATATAACATTTATGCTGTATTAGGTATTATAAGTAAGCTAGAGATGATTTACGGTATATGAGACATGAGTGTAGGTTACACATAAATATGATGCCATTTTATATAAGGGACTTGAGCATCTGTGGATTTTGGTATCCTTGGGGAAGGAGGTCCAAGAATTAATCCCCAGTGGATACCGAGAGACTGCTATAGTCTGGGATGGGTGCATCTGAGCTGTGGTGCCTTTTTTGGTCTTGAGTTTCCAAACTCTATGCTCTTGGCTGAATTCAGAAGAACTTGCTATGGTCGTCTTTTGTAGCACTTAAAATTTCTCTTCTGCTAACGTGTAGACCCAGATTCTCTTTCCTACTTCAGAGGATTTTTCAGTGATTTATACTACACTTTCAGGATGTGGTGGGTCACTCTGGTTGTTGTTGGGTGTTTTTTACAATGGACTCTGAGCAGTTGATAAATAAATGGCCCTAATGGAAAAGTTCTGAGGCATAACTCTAATTCACTTTCAAAGGAAGTGAAATGGCCTTGTTCCAGAAGAGGGATTTGGCGTGTCTGCCAGAGAGCAGTCCTGGAGTACATTATGTGAGGTGACTGATGGTTCTTCTACAAGCCTTCCTGTCCTCCCACCACTGTCCCACCACCTTTAGCATAATGTGTGGCACCCGAAGCATTTGAGACCACGTTCATGTAGTTATGATGAATGGGTCACTGGTATTATCCCAGAATAGCTTTATTGACTTTAACAAAATATCAAACTTAAGTTCAATTTAATCAAGATATTTTAAAATTAGGAAACATTACTACATTCATTTTAACAGTGTTAAAAGCATCCCATTTGGGGTTAGGTTTTCTGCTTGATGTTCTTTTATGTGGTCTCCTGCCACGTGAAGTGACAGTGGGTGTGAGCTTAGTTTTTCCAGGAGACTGCCATGATTATAGAGCAGAGCTTTCTGATTTCTGCTGTGCTTGTTCATTAGTGTCTACGTATGCCCTTGAGCTAGACCTCCTGTGGAATGGGAAGGGTTTACCTCTGTATTTGAGCAGAGTCTACCTGGCCTAATGGGCTTGCTCATTTCTTCTATGCTGCATATTTTAAAAACTAGATGCATATTTGAAAAGGAAATAGGCAAATGCCTTACCTCATGGTATCTGTTAACATGCTAGGCGTCTGGTAGATTCTTCATTGCCCACCCTCCTGCCCCTAAAGCTGGACCTCAGTTGAGATGGAATGTCAAGACTTTTCAAGTGCCAGAAAAGGGTGAGATTCAGGTTGTATAGATTATAGGTAGCAGTGTTTAGTGATTAGAAGGCAGCAGCTACAAATAGGATGGCAGGCAATGTTAGAAGAAACACACAATGTTAGAAGGATTGGCGGGACAATACACTGAAATCTCTTAGCAATATTTGCATGTTAAGATCTATGTAAACACACGTCACTGGTAGGAAAGGTACATAGAGAGTGAGCATTGGCAAGTGAAGGAAGGGTGACACCAGGCCTCTATTCACAGTTACTTCATGGTACTGGCCCCTGGAGACACAGAACTAGCTCCTAGAGTTGCCACCTTTCTTGTCACTGAGTCTGCTATGAAGAACTGTAGTTGTCTGTTAACTGTGTAGTACAGTGACTAGGTGGTGGTGTTGTTGTTTTGGTCAATGATTGGTTATGTTTCAAGGTTATTTCACTGCACAGAGATTTTCTTTGTCAAGGTATTTGTTGGAGTGGGATTGGTTTGAAAAGCCATATATCGCATCAAAATGTGTGACATGGACACTTTTTCCTTTATTAAAAAATACTTCAAGCCCCTTTTTTCCCATTTGAAATACTTTGTGAGTGGATTACAGAACACTGTATTTAATTTTCCAGGAAACCAGCGAGTACAATTACCATCCAGTGTCTTGAAACTCTAACTGGTAATTGCCCTGGACTTATTGGCATTTACCTTTCATAGGTTAGTCCACAACTTTAGCAGATGTTCCTCTTTGTTCAGCTTAGACGGCTCCCTCTGCCCCCACCACCACCCTTAAAAACTCTTTTCTTCCCATCTTGATACGTGCTTCTTGCCCCAGATGTTAGACACGTGTGTGTGTGTGTGTGTGTGTGTGTGTGTGTGTGTGTGTGTGTGTGTGTGAGAGAGAGAGAGAGAGAGAGAGAGAGAGGCATATAATTAATTTAATTGTAGAGATGTTAGCAGTAGGTTTACTGTAGCATGAAATTATTACTTTATTTTTTTTTCAATTTAATCAAGATATTTTAAAATTAGGAAACATTACTACATTCATTTTAACAGTGTTAAAAGCATTTAGGTTTGAAAGTGTTTATGGTTCAGTGCTGAACATGAGTCTGACTCTTGCACAGGTAATGTCTGAGAACCTACTATAGGCATGTCTGAGAAGGCAGAATGGCCCAGGTCTCTGGCTAGGAGGGTGGGGAACACTTGGGCACATGGCTAAGCCACTGAAGTGTCCCTTCTCCTACTCGCTGGTATCTTTATCAGTGGCTTCGAAAATGCCTTAGGAAGCAGAGCCAGCTGCCATCTGGTAGCTTGTGGCTCTGCTGTAACATCCATCTCAGTTTAATCTTGTTTGAAATCGAGAATCAGCCGAGAGTCATGGGATTGCTGAGGCTGCTCTGTTGCATACTCCGGAGCTAAAGCTCTGGTGACTGGAATCTGAAAACAGAGGCATTTGAAATCTTACTATCTTTCCTGCATCTGTATCACACTAGGACGTTTTTGCAAACCTTTATTTGGAATGTCTTTATGGTCACTTTTTTTTTTTTTAAGTTGGAGTCTCATCTGTAGCCCAGGCTGGAGTGCAGTGGCACGATCATGACCACTGTAGCCCCAACCTTCTGGGCTCAGATGATCCTTCCACCTCAGCCTTCCAAGTGGCTGGGACTATAGACATGCACCACCACACCCAGCTAATTTTTTATTTGTTGTAGAGGTGAGGTCTCACCATATTACCTAGGCTGGGCTTGAACTTCTGGGGTCAGGCGATTCTCTCATCTTGGCCTTCCAAAGTGCTGGGATTATTACAGGCATGAGCCACTGCTCCTGGCCTGTGGTCACAGATTTTTAATCTTTTCAGTTGTCACAAAGTTACAAACTGCATGTTATGTTCTAAGGGGATCGGAGGAAAAGGGAGATACCTTTCTGAGGCTCTAAGTGTCTTTGTATTTTCTAGGGTTGAAACAGCATGTCAGACATCCATGATGTTCCGGTGCTAAAATGAGTTATTGGTTATGGCTATGGCTGCATGCCCCTCCTGCCTGGGCCACGGCAGGTGCATTTGCCATGAGGCATTCAAGAAGAGGGGTCCCACAGAAATATATTCCAAGCTTTGTTACTGCAGGCTGCTTAAGAGGATGGGAGCCTGGGGTTGGGAGAAGACGGGAACATTCCTGTCAGCCGTCCAGGAAGTTGCACACACCCTGGTTACGAAGGTCCTGGAGAGAAGCCAGAGGCTGCCATTGGATTACCATATATTAGGTCCATTTGGAAATTCTGTATAAGGAATTAGCTGAATCTTTCTAATGGGAAAGATTTGCATGTTGTTCAAAGCATATAAACAGGCTGTGGATGTACAACAAAAGCTTACAGAATTATAGGCGTATGCTTTCACGAAGTCAAGGTTTCAAATATTTCTCCACTGGCTGGAAATATGAGGAGGCAGGACACATATTGGATTGCCCTTTGGAGGATGCAGCAAGAGGGAGTATGCCATCACAGAACCAGGCCCGGAGCCACCCAGGTGCTTGTTGAATGATAGAATGAGAGGAGGTGATACCGGTAGTGAGGAAAAGAAGGACTGAAACCTTAGGAGGGAAAATAGGAAGGACACAGGTAGGACAGATGGTGCTGGTTGGCTACTGGATGCTAGGTTAGAGCCTATGGAGTCGCCAGAGGGTTTTTCAGGAGACAGATGGCCCAACTTGACTTCTGTACCCTGCAGCTTGGTCCCAATAAGGATGTCACCAGTCCTGAGAAGCCTTCGCCCTTGCAGTGTGACTCCCTCTAACCTCTTCATTTGCCCTACTATCAGATGTATATTTTATCATCCTGGAAGATAATCGTATGTCTAAGACAGCAGTTCTTCATGTTGGGCCACTTAACTCATAGACCAAGTTAGGTTACTTTTATTTAGATTTTTCTCATTGTGACTTAGGATGTATATATTTTTTTAATTTAAAGCAAAAATATGTCCTGTATATTTGCTTCTAAGATTTTCTGAGAATTAGCTAAATTATTTTGCAGTAGTTATTTTTATAATAAGCTACCTTGTTTGTATGTTTGAATAGGTCCTTGGTGCTTTTTAATGGGTACCTGTATGCTTGAATCTTACTGGTTTGGGCAGAGGTAAACATGATTATTTTTAGAGTTTAAAAAATATGTATATGCACCTATAAGATATAATGTATAACATTTATATACATAAATCTACATACATATTTGAAGTTTAGGAATATGTTTATACTACTATGGCTAAAAGCTGACTTTTAGTGTTCTGGATGCAGTGGAATTATGCATGCAGAATCTGCTCATTTAATTAACAAGGTTGGAATTTTAAACAGCAGAAAGCTCCCCACAGCTTCAGAGAAGATTTCTAGTACCATGCCACATGCTTGTAGTAAGTACTGAAGCTTTACTGTGTGGTAAAGTCTGTCTCTTTCCAGGAATAATGGAGAATTCTAGCAACCATACTAACATAACTTTGCTTTAAGAATAAGGAGCACTTGGCTTTACCACTTCAGTTAGCAGTGTTGCTTGAAAAACGAGCTGGGGCAAACAATATCAAAATTACCTTTAAGTGAATTTGTTGAAAGCCTGAACTGAATTGCTTTAGTAATTTATCCCTTGTAGTAGGCCAGGTGTGGCATTAAAGTGTGAAGAGACTAAACCTCAGTTTATTATTACAGCGACAAGCTCAACCAAATTGGAAGATTTGAGTTACTTAGATGGGCAGAGAAATGCTCCTCTACGGACATCGATTAGATTGCCATGGCACAATACAGCTGGAGGTAGGACACAGGAAGTTAAAGGTATTTATCCTTGCATCTGCTGTGATTGTGGATATGAGGCGTTTGTTCACTAAACTTTGAAAGGCTGTGATAACCAGCATGTAAAAACAGCCAACTGTTTTTAAGACATGATGATAAGTGTGGGTATGTGCTAAACATGTATCTGTAAGGTGTGCTAGGAGGCCATCCTTAATAGTTTTGGGCTTCTTCCTAAAAACATGTGACTAACTTGCTTCCGGAGTTGAAAAATAATTCTGCAGGAGATTTTTGTGAAGGGGGAGTCATTTAACAATGACTAGGTTTTTTTGTTACTAACAAAGAATCTGCTTTATTTCAATTCCTTGACTGTATTGGCCATATCTGACATAAACACAGTTGTGTGCACAGAAGTCTCTCCATGAGGCAAAGCATCATCACATCTGGATGAGCACTCTGCCCCCGTCTCTATTGAAAACCTTGTTTCCATTTTATTTGTACGTAGGGAAGAAACATGTCTTAAATACAGTTTCAGATAAACCAGTGAGATACGATTTAACCTCTTGCATTGCTCTATCCTCTGCATGTCTGCCTTGAATCATGAGAATAACTCAGAGGCGTGACAGGACTAGAAGGTCATTTTAATAGGACACTTTGTAGGACCAACAGGGTATGATGAATGAGATAATACAGAAGTATTGGCAGAACCAGACTAGAAATTCTTGCAGATCTCTAGTGAGGTAAAACTAAAGGTTGTACTCAGTGTAAAAAACAGGCCATGACATATTGAGCTTCTGAATTTATAAAATTCTGATTTTCTTCTAAAATAATGGTCTTTTTTTTTCTTAAAGCACGATTTGCTCCCTACAAGCCACAAGACATTTTGTTGAAACCCCTGTTGTTTGAAGTACCGAGCATAACAACAGACTCTGTGTTTGTGGGAAGAGATTGGCTCTTTCACCAGGTAGAAGAAAGCTTGCGGAATATAGAACTGGCAGAAAATAGAGGTGCGGTGATCATCGGCAATGTGGGGTTTGGGAAGACGGCAATCATTTCCAAGTTGGTGGCGCTGAGTTGCCATGGAAGCCGCATGAGGCAAATTGCTTCCAACAGCCCTGGTTCATCACCTAAAAGTATGTATGTGTTTAATTACATGTCTAGTTTATTGTAGTAACATAAGATAGATGGAGGAAATTGCTACTTGGATAGATATAAATTACGGATTTTCCTCCAGTTCCAGCTGTATATCAAGGTTGCAATCATATGTGAAGTGAAGTATTTGGATACTTCTCTCTGTCATTGTGTGTATTTAGCTGTCAGCTGGGGTGAGGCTAGCAGTCCCTGATGTCCCCCTGAGCTATAACATAACTCTCCTCCTTTATGTAGGCAGAGACAAGGCATGAGGCCTGACTGAGTGCCCTGGCGAATTTTTGGTCCTAAAACTGGGGTTGGGGTCCTGGCAGAACAAACCAGATGTAGTCTAATGTAGACAGCTTTCTTTTGTACTCTGTCACAGATTTGTCTTATGTATTGGATTTACGAAAACTATAAAGACTGGGTCAAACACGGGGTAGAGTAGCCAAATACTTGAATATTCACTGCTTATTTCATATGCAATAAACCCATCAGAAAGGGAGTGTCTCTAAATACAGTGAGCAAGAATAGTGAGAGGTTTTTTTTTTTTTTATCCAAATAATTTAATAAAGGAAACTGGAACCAGTGGCTCTCCAGGGAGAAGAACTGGTGGGTGGGAGACACGTGCTCTCATTTGGACCTTTGAATCTTGACTCATTACCTACTCTCTTGGGCTAATCAAGAAATATATTCAACATCCCACCCTACTCCTGTGCTGATGTAAATAATGAAATGTGTCTTTTCTCTGCAGCCTCAGACCCTACCCAGGATCTTCCTTTCACTCCATTGCTTTCACCGAGCTCTTCTGTAAGTGTTCCCAGTGTGGCCAAAGTGCCTCCTGGTCCTGGGTCTGGCACTCCTGAAAACCAGAGACCAAGAGAGGATGCAGTGAAATACCTTGCATCTAAGGTAATCTGCCCTTGTTTTATGGGAGCCTTCCCAATTGATTTGCTAGTTTGGTTTCTGAGAGGTGAATTGAAAAAATAATCTTAAAATGGAGACAACTGCTTAATGCTAAAGTATAGCTTTTGATAAAATTGTGATGAAATGCTTCAGATAAAAATGCATATGAAAGTAAATGTCTATCTTAAGACACTGACTGTGGTCTTTGATCCACCTTAAACAATGGACTGAAAGAATCCCTCAAAACAGTAGAAGACAGCAGGAGCGCTCATCACAAATCCATCCTCATGAGCACGTGCTCTCCTTGGCATGATTTGGGAGCTTTTCACTTGACCCAGGCCTCTTCCTTGTACTCTGTTGTCCTGGGGCCTCTGGTTCCCTTGACTTTCTGTCCGAGGTTTCTTTTGAAGTTGTGAAAGAGACTTGACTGATTTTCCTCCCTAAATTCATGGTCTCTGAGTTCCTTCTGAAGTTTTCCTTCTGTTCAGCACCTATCACTTGCTCACCAGCCAGCATCCTGCATTAAAGAAGCTACATTTTTTGCCCTGGTAAGCTGCTTGGAACTCCCTGGGCAGCAGAGGTGTGAGTTGATAGAGCTGGAGAATCACTAGAGATGGGCAGTACAGGGGTACCTTGTGAGGAGGCCCTGGGTTGGGGGGGAGGATGCTTGGTCCAGGAGCTGAAATGAATCTCGCTCTGCCTAGTATCCCTGCACCCTCTTCTTCTTCCTCTCAGATTTCAACCGCCTTTGGCATGGGCAGCCCTGTGCCCTGAGTGCTGGTTTAGAGCAGTCCTCTGGTCATGAACGGGTTGATCTGAGATGAGGGGTAGTGTACAGACTTCAAAACCATCCCTGCTTATGGCGATTTTTCAAACCCTTGGGACTGTGACCCACAATAAGGAGTACATCTTTTATACTACAGCTCCAATACTCAAGGACATACATAATCACACGTGTAATGGAAGCAAAAGCATTATAAAACCATGCTTATTCTTGTGTCCTGTAATGTGCTCTGATAGTTTATATTTAAAACAAAACTGTGGCTTCAAATTGGTTTCATGAAACCAAACTGTTGAGTTGCCGAACTACTTTTCTCAAATGCTGGGTAAGACTGTGGTCGTGGATGCCTCTAGGTGGTTTGCAAGAGCTCCCAGGATCCTCGCGTGTGTCCCGTTAATTTATCTCCAGATAAGAGGTGAGGAGCAGTCAGCTTTCCTCTGAATGTTGATGATCAATTTAATCTAAACCATAAGTCTCATGGTGGTTCCAGGCTGGCCTGAGATAAGCTGCAGTACACCTACTCTTGCCACTTGCTTTTTCTACAGACCTGAGATCTAACTCCACCTTGACTTATCCAGACACAGGCATTTAACCTGTGTCTGGTGCCCTCAGTGATGAGCCACAGCTCATGGTTCTTTGCCCTACTTCCTTCAGGGGCTTACAGAGCACAGTGGGATGGCAGTGACTCAGATGCCTCTGAGAAACATTCAGCACCTCACACAAGCGTGTGTTGTCCTTTTCTGCCTTTCTTACCTTGTGCTTACATGCCTCCTTTCATCCTCACTTGGAAAATATTGGATTCTTCTTTTGTCTTCGATATGCCTCCCATTCCTGAGTCCTGCGTCTGGCCCTTTGTTGGGTCCCCCTCACAAATGACTTGCTGCCACCACAGATCCCTTGTGAGAGAGACCACTCCTTACCCTCTCAGCACTTGGGCAGCTCCCTCTGGCCTCCTGCTGGTCTTTTCCCACAATAGGCAGAAATTTGGTAAATCCGAATTGACATTTTTCAAACAGTGTCCCTGGACGAAGTGTGGGTGTATGGAGAGCTTGAACCCTCCTGCCTGGGGGGAGGAACAGCTGTAACTCTGCACCTTGTGTATTATAGCTACCAACTTTATCATTTGCCTTTTGGGTCAGCAGAAGGGTTTCCAAAGGAGGTGCTGCTGCTCTTGAGAACAGAAATGTAGTGAAGATAGCACCTTTCGATATCAAGAACATGGGGATAGCTTGGAATTGCTTTAAGCCAGGGTAGGCTTTAAGTTTTATAAATGGCTTTTATTAATTTATATTCGGTACAGAGTAACTTGCGCTGGCTGATTTTTGTGTTAATCAAGATGGATTTGTGGATGGAATTAAAGGTCTGCAAACCACACAAATGAAAGAAGGAATAAATGGATCAATTAGGCTGACTAATGACTCAGTCTTGGGAAATGGAAACAATGTATCTTGTATCTCTGCAAATGGGCAGAGTTGTGTTCCTGTTTAAGATTGCTGAAGGAGCTGCGTGAAGAGGGTGAGATGATGCTGACAGCTCTGCTTCTCTGCAGGTGGTGGCCTACCACTACTGCCAGGCGGATAACACGTACACGTGCCTCGTGCCTGAGTTCGTGCACAGCATCGCAGCTTTGCTCTGCCGGTCCCATCAGCTGGCCGCCTACAGAGACCTTCTCATAAAGGAGCCCCAGCTCCAGAGCATGCTGAGCCTTAGATCCTGTGTGCAGGACCCAGTGGCAGCTTTCAAGAGGGGTGTGCTGGAGCCACTCACAAGCCTGAGAAACGGTACCTCGGAGCTGCCCCTGCAGCCCCCCCCCATAGAGTGGTACAGGGTACCCAGGTGGTCCTCAGAAGGAGGGTGCTCAGCTCAACCCTGGGGGCAGGAGTGAGGTGGGGAAGGAAGAGAATGTGGAATGTGGAAATATCAGTACCCGTCTGGTCCCCTTCATCGGAACCAGTTCCCTGAGGTCCCTTCTGCCATACACACACACACACACACACACACACACACACACCCCTGAGGTCCCTTCTGCCACACACACACACACACACACACACACACACACACACACACACACACCCGTCGTTTTAAGTGAAATGTCCTACCTAATAGGAATGAAATCTACAATTGAACAGTCCCAAGGGAGCCAGCATGTACCTGCAGGCTATTTAGATGACTTGCATTCTAGAAGATGGTTGCCTATGACTGTTGCATTCCCAAGTATTGAGAGAACAAGAGGATTATTTAGGGAAATTTCCCAACGTTTTTTTTTAGGACCTCTGCTCAGTTGAGTTGAAAGCTAAAGTCATTTCTAGAGGTTTCCATTTTATTTTATTTTTTGCCCCTAAGTATTCTACAAAATAGGGGACATCGATGACATTTTAGGCTCTTTGGTTTTGCATCTTTTTTTCCCTTTGCTCTGTACCTTTTGAGCTATTTTACCTCCCTATATAGCACTTTTGCCAGAGGGTGCTAGAAGCAGGTATGTTGCCCTTTCTCCTCGTTCCCTGGGCAGAAAGTAGGTACTAATAAATGGAAAACTAGATTTAGACTTGTGGGAGAGAGTCCTGTTGTGGAAGTCTATAAAGCAGAGCTCGCAGCTTGGGCCAGATATTTAGTTTTTGGGGCCGGGGTCAATTTTCCTTACCTGGATCCCACTGAGGTACTCTAATGGGGGACCTAGTGACTTTTCCAGAATTGAGTTCTGTATGTGTTTATGTCTTAACTGTGGGTCACCCCAGTGACAGTGGTTTACAAAGAACTAGCTATATCATATACACAACTGAGATTCTGCTAATGTGTAAAATGCATATGTTTCTGTTTTGTGAAAATTGGTTTTCTTTTGAGCCTGTGACCTGCTTTTCATTATAAATTTAATAGAAAATATGCTTCTATGAAAAAAACTATTTCTTATGCCATATGTAAACCTTTAAAATTTCTCCAAACACTTTAAAACTGTGCATTAAAATACACTGGGTGGTGCCATCTTCCAGAAATGTATAATTTCTTAATTTGAAAAAATTATTTTATCCTTTAGAGCAGAAAATTCCTGAAGAAGAATACATTATTTTGATAGATGGCTTAAATGAAGCTGAGTTTCATAAACCTGATTATGGAGATACGCTTTCTTCATTTATTACCAAAATTATTTCTAAATTTCCTGCCTGGTTGAAGTTGATTGTGACTGTAAGAGCAAATTTTCAGGTAACAAAAGAATTCTCAAATCTCTTTCCAAGTCCCCATATTCCAGTTTCACAGTGATAAATAGAAATAACTTAAACTGTTGTGAGCCATTTAGCTGCTGAGCTGAAAACTATGTTAGGAATTTGAAAAATTAGTCCGCCGAGCCACAAATGGGTGAAACTGACCATTTTAGCCCCAGCCATATTTATCAAGATGTCGGGTAAGTTTCCTATTAGTGTTGAACTGTGCCTTCACATCTCGGGTGGGGATGTCTAGCCTGATACACCATCATTCAGTGTGTGGAGTTCTCTGAGGCATCTGGCCAACAGGTCTGCTACAGTTTAAAGTCATTCCTGTAGTAGTAATTTGCATGGGTTTGCAGTGGGATTTTGTGTTTTTTAAGAGGGAAAGTGAGGGATGAAATACTTTAAGACCTGTTCTGAGAGATCTATTTTTTCATAAGCTTAAACGTGACGTAACATACATAGCGAAGGGAGGAGTCATTTTTTTCCTTCATCTTCCCTCACATCTGAATCCTTAACCATTGATTCCCTCTACATCTATCTTTTTTTTTTTTTTTGAGTTGGAGTCTCACTCTTTCACCCAGACTGGAGTGCAGTGGCTGCTCCCGGCCACCGCAGCCTCGACCTGCTGGTCTCCGGCGATCCTTCCACCTCAGTCTTCCAAGTAGCTGAAATTACAGGCATGCGCTACCATCTATCCTTTTTTAGTGAAGACATTTAGACATTAGATTTTTATTTTTTCCCTTTTGTGATGATACTTATTGAAAAACAACATTTGGAGTTTTGTTCCTCATTAAAACTGGAAGGGGACTTTGGTTGAGTTTGATGTTTTTTTTTTAGACATTTTATGCATATGCTTTGTAGTCATTTTTGACACAGTAGTTATGATTTGGCAGTCAGCAGGGCACAGGACCCAGAAGTCTTTTATTTTACTTCCTAGCTATGTAAGCGTTCAGAGGTTCAGTTAGCATCCATGTAAAATGGGAATAATTGTATTGTTTTCTTTTTAAAATTGTTACATAAAATGAGGACATGTACTTAAATGCTTCAAAAATGATAGTGGGAAGTTAAAAAAAAAACAGCTTTTTGTCTGGTGTCAGGTGTCAGTTGTGCTTATCTGTGGAATGGTGGAGAGATGGGAAGGGCACGTGGGGGGAGTCAGTGATGTTCTGTTTCTGGGTGCTGGTTACACAGGTATGTTTGACTTTGTGAAAACCAGTGGCACTGTGCAATTATGATTTTTGCACCTCTGTATGTATATTATACTTCAGTTTAAAAGTTTACCTTTAAAAAGCCCAGCAATTTAAAAAATGATAATGTGCTATATACCAAAGCAGGCAACTTTGTTATAGCAGTCTGTCATAGGAACACAGCTTGAGGACAGTCTCAGGTTTCCTGGTTGGGTTCCACAGCCCCAGTATTTGATGCACAAGGAAGGATACCTCTTATCTTAGCATCTGGTCGTTTTCTTAGATGTGTAGTGTTGGTTTGTGTTTGGTCCTGCTATATAACCAGTTGCACAGTGTAAGGATTATGGGTCATAGGTCAGCTGTGGGGTCTCACTGACTCTCCTGGCACTGGCCTCATTGCCACTATGTGCTCAGGGAACTTAGTCTGCTCGCTTGGCTCCGAGTCCTCCGATGAGGGCCTCGGGGGAGCCTTTACTGATTCCATCAGGATTTCTTCCACATAAGCTTTTTATCTTCACCTTATCCTATTACACGTTTTAATACAAAACAATGAGACCCTGTAATCCACGAAAATCCTCCTTGAAAGAAAAGTAGTGAATCTGGTTTGAAATGCTGCTAAAATAAAAAAGGCATCTCTGTGGAGTGATACTGTGGGTTTTTGTTTTGTCCCCAGGAAATCGTAAGTGCATTGCCGTTTGTCAAGCTTTCTTTAGATGACTTTCCGGACAACAAAGACATTCACGATGACCTGCACGCCTACGTCCAGCACAGAGTCCACAGCAGCCAGGACATCCTCAGCAACATCTCCCTGAACGGCAAGGCCGACGCTGCTCTCATCGGAAAAGTGAGCAGCCACCTGGTGCTGCGGAGCCTTGGCTCCTACCTGTACCTCAAGCTCACCTTAGACCTCTTCCAGAGGGGCCACTTGGTCATAAAGAGCGCCAGCTACAAGGTGGTGCCCGTGTCTCTGTCTGAGCTCTATCTGCTGCAGTGCAACATGAAATTCATGACCCAGTCCGCCTTTGACAGGGCACTTCCAATTCTCAACGTGGCCCTCGCGTCTCTCCACCCCATGACAGATGAGCAGATCTTTCAGGCTATTAATGCCGGCCATATCCAGGGGGAACAGGGATGGGAAGACTTTCAGCAGAGGATGGATGCCCTCTCCTGCTTCCTCATTAAAAGGCGAGACAAAACCCGCATGTTCTGCCACCCGTCCTTCAGGGAGTGGCTTGTGTGGAGAGCAGACGGGGAAAACACAGCCTTCCTGTGTGAACCCAGGTACGGCAGGTGCTGTCTGACAGCTCTTTGCAGGGAATCTTGTGTACGGTTGGAGAAAGGATTTCAAACATGCTTCACATGTTTTAATGGAAAGGTAACCCTGGATGAGTAATTCGGTTGTACTGCTTTGTTTATTTTTTCCTGTTTTTGGCAGAAGTAGGGATAATGGGAGATTCTCTGCTTCTGTGCAGAAGCCTCCTTCCTTTAGCTGGAGTTTTAGGACTCCCTTATGTGTGGATGGTATATGTGAATGGTGGAAGCTAGGCAGTACCTGGGTGGCATTTCATTGCTGTCCGTTTTCTCATAGAGCCCTGTCTCCTTTCCACCCAACTTCTGCAGGGACACCCACGGGAAAGTGTGAGATCAGCAACAGGGAACAGCAGGTTCCTCTAGAGGGTATTCCCTGTGGGTCTGAAGGGTCATCTTGGGTCCCCAGCATTGCCCCTCCCTGCCACCTGTTGAGCACAGAGTGACCTTGTCCCAGGTTCCAACATACCTGTGGACCCAAAGGAAGCCCCATGATCATCCAGTCTGGCAGTTCAGCTCGGTGCAACTGACTAGGCCAGGCCAGGGTGTGGTTCTTGCTGTCTGGTCTGCTTGTGTCACAGGAGGGTGGGGGGTAAACCCACCTGCCATGTGGCCTGGTGAGAGGTCAGGGAGTTTGAGGGTGCAGATCCTTTCACACAAGAGCATACTTAAGCCCTCTGCTTCTACCTGGCCTGTACCTTCGCTGTCTTGAACAACTTCTGCTCTCCATGAGTCAGAATTGCCCCCTACACTAGTGACAGAGTTGGCAAGCTGTTCTCCTGTCCCCTTAGGAGTATCATGGGCATGACCAGATGCTGAGGTCCAGAAATGAAGAAGTGAACAAGCACTTGTAAGCCTTGCAGCCACCTTCCTCCCCAGGAACATGTTGTGGCTGTTGTTTTCTTAAGTGATGCTGGGCTGAAGGTTTGTTGTTAGCTTTGAGCCTGGTTTGGGGTAATAAACTCTAACATCTAGGTTATTTGGGCAGACCATAAAATAGCTAGGTGAAAGATGCATTGTATGTCTAGCCAAGTCAGATGATTTTCTAGGAAGATAGGCTGTAGTTGAGCATGTAGACCCATTACGAGGCTTCAGGGGTGTAGGTTTGTTGCTGGATTTGAGGGTGAAGAGTTGTGCTGTAGTCGTTAAGCTTCACTTCATTTAGGGTAATAGGAGGCATTGAGGTTCCACAGCCTAGGGCAGAGCCGAGAGTGGGCAACTGATGGGTGTGTACCAACCAGCAACTGCAGTCCTGAGTGCTGCTGTGTTCTCATAAGCAGGCCTGGGGATATCACCTGGGCCAGGGCCTGGACTAGGCAAGTAGGGGTTAGAGAAGCGCTGAGGGTACAAAATGTAAGAAGCCACTCACTCTTGGGGTGGTACAGGGAAGCATTTTCCCAAGACCCCTGTAAGTACTCAAGCTTTGTTTAGCAGACAGAGTATATAGGACAAGCTTGGAATGAAGCGATGGGATTCAGTTCCACATATTTGAGACCCTACCATGTGCAGAGTGCCGTGACAAATACAGAACTTCCTGAGACAAGGTCCCTGCTCTTGAGGCTTTCCACACACAGTGGATGAGGCAGGAAAGCTGGTTGAGGGAGGGAGGCACATTGCATATGGGACCTCAGGAAAAGGGGAGAAGATTCCAGTGGGGAAGGGGATTTCTGGAAAATGTTTCACATGCATGGTAACATTTGGATTGGGTCTTGAAAGATGGTAGCAATTCTTCCCCCACCCCAAATAGTTGTATTTTTGCTCCAGTTATAGAGGGGGAAACAGAAAAGTCTAACAATCAAAGACAGTTTATGGGCCGGGCTCGGTGGCTCAGCCTGTAATCCCAGCACTTTGGGAGTGGATTGCCTGAGTCCGCGGGCAACTTGTTCGAGACCCGCCTGGGCAACTTGACGAGACCTCATCTCTACAATAAATCAAAAATTAGCTGGGTGTGGTTGTGCGCGCCTGTAGTTCCAGCTACTTGGAAGGCTGAGGTGGAAGGATCGCTGGAGCCCAGCAGGTTGAGGCTGCGGTGGCCAGGAGCGGCCAATGCACTCCAGTCTGGGTGACAGAGTGAGACTCCAACTCAAAAAAAAAAGACAGTTTATTTTTTATTTATGCCTCTTTCCATGGCATTTCAAACGTCATACATATCACCATCTTCCCCCTTAGAATTCTTGTCCTAGTTTTTGCTTAACACATCACAGGCACCCTAGCAAGCTGTTAGAAATCTTCAAAAAGTGTCATTTTCATTTTTCATGGCTGCACAGACCTCCAAGGAAGTAAATTATAATGTACTTCAAAATACCCCATTGTTGGACCTTTAAGTTGCTTCTAGGCTACTTACAAACATAAAAATCTATAGTGCGTGTTTTGGTGCCTTACAGATCTAGATTCAAATCCTGACTCTGTTGGTTCCTGTGTATTTTCTATACATAAAATCAATTTTCATTCTCCACATCTCACTTCCTTATCTATAAAAAGTTTGAGTATCTTCTCACTGAGTGATGGTAACTATTAAGTAAGTTCTTAAGAGAATCTTGACTCTATGGGTGGGCTCAGGCAGTCTTCTCACCTCCGCCTCCCAAAGTGCTGGGATTATAAACTGGGCATGGTGACTCACGCCTGTAATTCCAGCACTTTGGGAGGCGAAGGCAAGAAGACTGCCTGAGCCCAGGGTTTTCAGACCGGCCTGGGTAACATGGTGAGACCTTGTCTCTACAATAAATAAAAAAAATTAGCCAGGCGTGGTGGCACGCGCATGTGGTTCCAGCTACTTGGAAGGCTGAAGTGGAAGGATCACTTAAACTCAGCGAGTTGAAGCTGTGGTGGCCATGAGCATGCCTCTGTCCTCCAGTCTGAGCAACAGAGTGAGACTCTGACTCAAGAAAAAAAAAAAAAATCTGTTACCTCCCACCCTTCCTTCTTTTCTATTTTTTAAATAATTCATTAGGTTAGAATTCTGAGTAGAATTATAAAGTTAAAGGATAGTTTTTCTGAGTCTTCATTTATATTTACATTTTATAATATTTACTAGGTATGTTTTTTTCCTGAAATGTTGTTATAAATATTCTTTTTTTTTTAAAGAAAGGGTGTCTCACTCTGCCATTCTGACTGGAGTGCAGTGGTACAATCATAGCCCAAGCAATCCTCCCACTTCCCACGTAACTGGGACTATAGGCTGGCACCACCATGCTTGGCTAATTTAAAGCAAAACAAAAACTTTTTGTAGAGATGTGGTCTTGCTATGTTGCCCAGGCTAGTCTCAAATTCCTGGCCTCTCAGGCTGTCCTCCCACCTCAGCCTCCCAAAGCACTAAGATTACAGGTGTGAGCCACCATACCTGGCCTAAACGTGACCTTTTACTTTAAATAATTGATTATACATCTCACAAAAGGGATATTTTCTTAACCACAATACCATTATCACACCTAGAATATTAATAGAAAGACTTCACTATCCTGAAATATTTAGCCATGCTCAAATTTTTTAAGTTCTATTTTTTAAATATGTTCAGACTAGGATCCAAAAAGGCCATAATATGCGTTTAGCTGTTTCTTTTTTTTTTTTTTTTTTTTTTTTGAGTTGGAGTCTCACTCTGTCGCCCAGACTGGAGTGCAGTGGCCGCTCCTGGCCACCACAGCCTCGACCTGCTGGGCTCCGGCGATCCTTCCGCCTCAGCCTTCCAAGTAGCCGGAATTACAGGCATGCGCTACCACGCCTGGCTGATTTTTTGATTTATTGTAGAGATGAGGTCTTGCTGCCCAGGTGGGTCTCGAACCCGCGGGCTCAGGCAATCCGCTCACCTCAGCCTCCCAAAGGTGCAGGATTACAGGCTGAGCCACCAAGCCCGGCTAGTTGTTTCTTTTAATTTATAACTTCTCTCCTACTTCTTCCCCAATCCCCACAATTTATTTGTTTTAAAAAAAAACAACTGAGTAGTTTATCCTGTATAGCTTTCCATAGTCTGAATTTTGTGTACTCCTTGTGTATTTGTGTGTGTGTGTATGAATTTCTTTCAATCCTGTTTCCTATATGCTAGTGGCTAAACCTAGAGGATTGATTAGAGCTGTTTTGGTTTTTTTTGAGTTAGAGTCTCACTCTGTTGCCCAGACTGGAGTGCAGTGGCACGCTCCCAGCCACTGCAGCTTCGACCTGCTGGGCTCCTGGCGATCCTTCCGCCTCAGCCTTCCAAGTAGCTGGAACTACAGGCGCGCGCTACCACGCCTGGCTAATTTTTGATTTATTGTAGAGATGAGGTCTCACCAAGTTGCCCAGGTGGGTCTCGAACCCGCGGGCTCAGTCAATCCACTCACGTCAGCCTCCCAAAGGCGCGGGATTACAGGCTGAGCCACCAAGCCTGGCTTGATTTGAGTTTTTATTTGTATTTTTTTGCAGGGATACTTAGTAGTGATGGTGAGCACTTCTCTCAAGAGGCACACACATCTTAATGCCTCTGGTACTAGGAGCCACTGGTGACTGTTTCCTGGATCCTTTGGTTCTTTAGGGCAGCACAAGGACTCTCAAAATCTAGAACAATCCTGTTTGCTCTTTTCCCCATGCCGTTAACTTGAAGAATGAACGAGTAGGGTATCAGTAGGTGAAATAAGGCTACTGCAGACAGGAGGTGCTGTCAGAGGCATCACATCAGGGCTAGCAAATCTAGTCCTGACTGGAGCTGTTGTCATGGAACAGAAGAGTGAAAAGAGCTGGCAGAAGGATGTGTTCCGGAGTGCAGCCCTTTTTTGGGGAGCCAGGGTCTCATTCTGTCACCCAGGCTGGAGTGCAGTGGCATGATCATGTCTCACCACAACCTCCTCCAACTCCTGGGCTCAGGTGATCCTTCCACGCAACCTCCCGAGTAGCTGGGACTGCAGGCATGCACCACCACATCTGGCTAATTTTTCGATTCTTTGTAAAGACGAGATCTTGCTGTGTTGCCCAGGCTGGTCTCGAACTCCTGTGCTGAAGCAGTCCTCCCACTTCGGCCTCCCAGAGTGCTGGGATTACAAGGCATCGCCCTAATTTGATACCTCTGACAGCACCTCCTGTCTGCAGTAGCCTTATTTCACCTACCGATACCCTATTCATTCATTCCTCAAGTTAACGGCATGGGGAAAAGAGCAAACAGGATTGTTCTAGATTTTGAGAGTCCTTGTGCCACCCTAAAGAACCAAAGGATCCAGGAAACAGTCACCTTGTTATCTTTGATCCGTCATCTCTGGAGAATGCATGAAGGTTCCAGAGCATGGACCATCTGTATGAACAGGGGTGTAGAGGGTACAGAGCATAATGGGTATGGAGTGTTGGAGCCACTGTACCAGTCAGGAGTGGCGAGCTGGTGGACTGGGGACTTGGTAGACCAGGGTTAGAGACGCCATGGGTTGGAGACAGGCCTTGCTGACAGGAGACAGCAGCATGGTTTGGCCTTGTGGGCTGAGTCAAGGAAGAGCCTTCAGTGACTTCAAGGTGTCAAGCCTCAGAAACTAGGAGTGGCATTGCTCTTGGGAAGGGTTAGAAAGGCAGGTAGGTGGTAGGGCAGGTTTTGCAGGGACAGAGCTGGCTTCAGTCTTCAGCAGTTGAGCTTGCAGTGTAGTTTTTTCTCCCAGCAGGCAGCTTTCAGCGCAGGGCAGGTCTAAAGGTTGGAGGAGAAGTTGGTGGTTGAAGATTCAGCATCATTGACAGAGAAGTGGTTGGTGTAGCTTGGTGAAGAAGCTGGTGTCATTAGAGGAATGAGAGTGTGGGGCTTTCCGGGGTATAGAAGAGGATTTCAGGGAGGGAGGACAGGGATATGAGTGATGCCAAAAGGTGAAGGAGCATTAAGAGGAAGTCACTGGATTCTCAGTGAGGGAAAAAAGTCCTGAATCCTTAGGAGACTCTGTCTGTTGGGTTGTGAGATGGGAAAGAGGAAAGAACTGGTGTACTGGATGGGAGAGGGAGGGACTGAGAGGTTTGGTGTTGAGAGTGGGAAAGGTTTGTTGTTTGTAATAACACAGGAGATTGGGACATTGTTGAAAACAACCTTGAGACTGTGCAGGAAAACGCACAATCCATTAAAAATGGGAGACATTGGAAATGTATGGAGCTAAGTGGCAGGCCAGCTTGCCTCCTCCCTTTTCCCATGGGATTTGTTCACAGCACTGATGTCACTGAATTCCATCTTATCTTTTTTGCTTGTGTCTCCTTCCGTCCAAGCACTCTTCAAGGGAGACACCTTGCATTGTCCCCTGTGAAATCTCCCATGTCAAGCATGGTGTTAGTTATAAGGTGTAGATGGGAATGAATGTGGGGGGAGTTTATACTTTCTTCCACAACCACCTGCTTTTCCCCAACAAAACCGGAGCTTAAAGTTGTTAAGTTCATAGAAATGAAATAATTCACAATGCAGAGAAATCACTGCTCTTGGAATAAGCAACTCTGTGTGTCTTCTCCCAGCAAATTGGCTCAAAAACATGGAGTCCACAAGGAGACAGAATGAGTCCTGTAGAGTCAGAGGGGAAAATGGGTAGGGCGGGGCCTTCATGAAACAGTTAGTGGGGGTAAATGGGTGGTGTCAGTGGAATGTCCATCACATGCCCTGCCACAGCAAGCCCACTCATACATCTTAGCTGTCTTCCCCCCACGAGAACCAAGGCATCCAAGCCTGGAATTCTGTGTGTCTCTGATCATGAGCTGTCGTTACACATGGCCTGGTTTTTCTTTCCTTCCCACTGTGAGGCCATGTCCTGGCCCAGGTCTACCCTCAGTGGCAGTTGTCCTGAAGGAAGCCTGATGTCCAGGCTTGGGAACAGTTCTGCATCATCTGTCTATTTGTCCGTCCATCTGAGAATCATGTTTGAGTGCTTACTGAGTGTTGGGTTTCTTGGTAGGCATTGTGACTATTGACTCAAGCAAGACCCTTAGTCTTATGGGGTTTACGTCTTGTGCCAGGTGTACATCAATAGTTAAGGTGATGCGAGACGGATAGGTAATAAACTGAAAGTGGGTGGTTCCAAAGATAAAGACCCGTCCCAACCTCCAGTTTCATTTTTGGTTATACCACAAAGGTAGAGCAATCCAGAAAAAGCCTTAAGAGGACTCAAAGAATGAGCAGCACCTGCCATCTTTTGTAAGGAGGTAGCTGTGTACACATTCTCAGGAGAAGGGTTCAGGACTGGTGTGGCACACAGTGTGCATCCTGAGGGCCTGCAGCGCGGTGGAAGGGGCTCTTTGTAATGAGCTGTTGTGTTCCTTCTAGGAATGGGCATGCGCTCCTGGCGTTCATGTTCTCGCGGCAGGAGGGTAAGCTGAACCGCCAGCAGACCATGGAGCTTGGCCACCACATCCTGAAGGCACACATTTTCAAGGTGAGACGCACACCAGCGTGGGGAAGTTTCTTTGTTGTTGTCACTTTGAGGTTTGGGTCTTGGAGATTTTAGGCAGCGCTGTCAGCTGTTCCCGAAGCCTTGCGCACAGCCTGCCCGAACACCACCCCCTTCTCTCTCTGCAGCAGTCAGCTCTGTTCTCACTTGGCCTGAGCCTTTCCTCGTGTTTCTTCACAGTGAACCACTCAAGTGTGTATCTCAGTGATGTGGTTGAGTTTGACTTTTCCCCATCTAAATCTCGTTTGGGTTTCTTTTCATCTAAAGGTTCCACTTCATTCATTACTGTCTTCATCTGTTTTGCGTTGCTATAAAGGAATCCCTGAGGCTGGGTAATTTATAAAGCAAGGAGGCTTATTTGGCTCACAGTTCTACAGGCTGTACCAGAAGCATGGTGTCAGCATCTGTTTCTGGTGAGGGCCTCAGGGAGCTTCCACTCATGGCAGAAGGTGAAGGCGAAGAAGCCTTGCATGGGGAGAAGGAAGAAGCAGGGGGAGGGGCTGGGAGGGAGGTGCCAGGATCTTTTTAACAACCCGCTTTCATGGGAACTAATGAAGGGAACTCATGCATTACCTCAAGGACAGCAGCAAGCCACCCCCATGACACAAACACCTCCTACCAGATCCCAGCATTGGGGATCAAATTTCAACATGAGATTTGGAGGGGACAGATACCCAAACTATAGCAAATACCTTTTGTTTTCTTGTTATTTATTTGTCTGGGAACCTGAGTTCCTTGAGCTGTATAATTTCACACCACCTGGATTTTTCTGATTGTGTTTCTGTGGTGTAGTTTAACATTTTTCTCTTTTCCCTAGGTTTTCTATCATTTAGTAGTTATATATGGAGGCTTGAGCAACTTGATTTTTTTTTTTCTTCCTCCCTTGTAGAGTATCAAGATTAATTTACAGTGGTGGAGTTTCTTATGTCAGGAGGCACTGCATTTGTGCTTGTTTCTCATTTTGTGATGCCATCAGTCATTACCAGTCACTACCTGGATTCATTCATTCATTAGGGGTTACAGATGGTGATATTCTTCTCTTTTATTTTTTTTGAGATGGGGTATTTCTCTGTTGCCCAGGCTTGTCTCAGACTCCTGGCCTCAAGCAATCCTCCCGCCTCAACCTCCTGAATAACTGGAACTACAGGCACTCGCTTGGCACCACACTGGGCTCAGGTGGTGATATTCTAATTTTATTGTTTATTCTTCCTCTACTCTACTTCCATAAAGAGAAACTCTCTCCTCTGCCATCTCTCCCCAGGCACACAGTTCACATAGAAAAGGCAGGCTGATTCTTCGAACCTTGGTTTCAGGTGGTGAGCACTCAAGTCCAGGCGTTCTTTGTACAATTTGCTGTGTGTTCAGCACATTTCCTCTGGGCAGACCCGCTTTCCTTTTTTTTTCTTTTGAGTTGGAGTCTCATTCTGTCACCCAGACTGGAGTGCAGTGGCACGCTCCCAGCCACCACAGCCTCGACCTGCTAGGCTCCGGCGATCCTTTTGCCTCAGCCTTCCAAGTAGATGGAACTACAGGCGTGCGCTACCATGCCCAGATAATTTTTTGATTTATTGTAGAAATGAGGTCTCACCAAGTTGCCCAGGCAGGTCTCCAACCCGTGGGCTCAGGACTCACCTCAGCCTCCCAAAGCGTGGGATTACAGGCTGAGCCACCCACCCCGGCTCAGACCTGCTTTCAAAGTGACACTGCAGGAGATTCTCAGGCAGATATGTCTCTGTTTCCAGGGCCTCAGTAAGAAGACGGGAATCTCGTCAAGCCATCTCCAAGCCCTGTGGATCGGTTACAGCACCGAGGGGCTGTCTGCCGCCCTTGCCTCTCTCAGGAATCTTTATACCCCCAACGTGAAGGTGAGCACCCATCCGCACAGAGCCAGAGCTCCAGCCCTGGCCAGCCACTGGCTGTTCCTCCAACAGTCCTGCCTGGGTGGTGGCAAGAGAAGGTAGAGGAGCTTCTAATGATGCACTTCCCTGATGTATATCATGTAGAATTGGATGCTGTATTATACATTCTCTTCAAGTGTAGCTTTTCTCCATCCAGTAGGAAGATGTGGGTGGCCTGGGCTGTTCAGTGAGCATGTGGTGATTGTTTCAGAGTGGACGGGATAAGGTAACAATTGACAAAGGGAACCAAAGGTCAGGAGAGATTTCCAGGAATGATGGATTTTTAAAGTGTCTTGGGTTACTAATCTGGACTACCTCTTTAGAGTTCATAGGAAATTAAGCATTGATGAGTGATGCAGAGATGGGTACACAGAAAAACTGTGACTTAAGATTTCATGTATACATAAGTTTCTGGCTACAGAAAGGGCATCAACTTGGCCCACTATGCAGTTAAGAGCTTCTTCACTCCTCCATCAGTGACTGTCAGGTCACGATTCTCTGCTCAGCTTTTTAAGGTGGATTTTTCTTCCTTGTGTAATGCACTCTTAGAATATAAAGCACACAGAGGTCCGGTATCTGGCTCAGGCCACAGAGAAGGTTAGTACCCAGGCCTTTCAGCCCCAAACACTGATATACCCAGCTGCCCACAAAAGTTCTGGGGCAGTTTCCCATGAGCCAGGTCTTCCCCTAAGTCGCTTCTCTGAAATGATTGTATCTATTCCTTGTCAGTATCAGGAAGGAGGCCCAACGTGGTATCCAGTGAAGGAGGGGGCCAAGTCCTGACTCGGGGTTTCCAGGCTCTGTCTCCCACTTCTCCTCACTTGTACTCATCAAACCCCTCTGGGAAGGGGACCATATACAGTGCCATGGAGGATGCTGTGGGGGCATCTTTGTGCTTCTCCTCTCCTCCTGTCCACACACTTCCCCCTGGGCAACTGCACTGGGACATGTGTCTGGGGTCTGGGTCATGCAGAGCGCTTCCCCATGTCTGGGCAGATGTGTGCTGTGTCCCCTTCCCTGCCTTCCTGGTGTGTGTAGAAGGGTGGTCATGAAGCCACCTGAGTCATGAAGCCACCTGAGCCTCCTGGGAGTCGAGGAGGACCTAGCAGTACTCTGAGTCTGGGGTCACCTGGAACCCTGCTGCTCAGTGCAGGGCCTTGGAATAGAGTAGAGGCACTGGTAGACACAGATAGTATCTTTGCAGAGGTAAGAGTGCTGCCTTGTCCAGGTGGACTTGGCCCCCATTGGGATTGGAGGCTGATGGGCAGAGGGCACGTTGGATTCGGCCTCAGCTGGTCCTCTTGGCTGGCGCCTATGGCAGAGCAGAGCTGTAGAACTGCTCATGGGGAGCCTCTGCCCTACTCTGTACCTGCTCCTTTGCGTATTTTCCCTCACATTCCAGACTTGCAGAGTTGAGTGCCCATGTCACAACTGAGCCCTACATGCAAGTTTTGCAGGGTGTGTGGACAGGATGCTTTTTTTTTTAATAGTTAAAGAGAATTGACTTCAAGCTGCCGCTCCTGGTCAAAGGGAGCTCTTTCTAGATGGAGTCACATAAAGCAAATGGTTAAGTTTAGGTTTCACATAATGAAGAAATTGCATTAGGAATTTTTTTCACTTATATTGTGTAACAATTAGAGTTGAGGTTACTATTATAACATCATTTCATCTTTCATCTCAGCCAACAGTGTATCTTTTGGGTTTTCCATAACTAATAAAATCTTATAATCGTGACAAGAACAAAAGAAATAAGAATTAAAATGGCAATGTCTGTTTCCACTTCTTTAATGAATTTATGGGCACAGAAGTTATTCTTTTAATGTGGTGTGAAGTAAATGGGAAACAAATGGTTGAATAGGAGTTTTTAAAACAGTAAATTAAGAGAGCATAATAATGGAATGGATTTGACCCTCCTGGGGTTATAAATTTTCCTCTTTAACCCACCTGCAGTTTTAATAGTTAATCATTTTTACTTTGTTTTGTAAGACTCCAGTGTCACCTACATCTACCCCACCCCCCGAATTATAAATGTGGTTCTAGAATTTTAAGGTCTTCCATTATTCTTCTGTTTCTTTTATCTTTCAAGGGGGGGAAAGTTTTTCACAGAATCTTGAACAAATTACAGTAATTTAAAATTATGCATGCAATTAAGGAACTTTTTTTAGAGAATATTAAATGTTGTCATACAGGAATGAATGTCATTTTGAGCAATAATTGCAGTTTGCCACTTTGGTAAATTAAAGTGACTTGCTCTGGGATGACTATTCGGTAGATGGATTTTAATTTCATTGGCATACCAGCGATGTCTGACAATGTCGTCTCCCGTGGTCAGGCCAGGGTGGTGCCATCCCGGGCCCCGCTGGCCCACTGGGGTTCCTGCCACCAGCACCCCCAGGCTTCAGTCCAGCTGGTGGTTTTGTTCGCTCCATCTCCTAGGATCGGCTGCCAGTCGTGGACTGTGGACTCTGGAGAATTCCGATTGTGATTCTTTTCCCAGCTGGAGAGCAATGAGGGAGAACAGGGGCTAGGCGTGGACTTGGGCCTGCCTCGCTTGGCTAGGGGATCTAGTCACATTCTGTGTCAGTCAGGCAACATACATTTTAAAACGCTTGTGCCTGTATGAGCTTCCACTATATTTAGTGAGAAAACTTTGACTTCACCTCATGACCGCCCAGGTTAGTGCTTTTCTGTTCCTCATGATCTTACTGCTTTGCCTAGGCACATCCCCCTTTTGTGTTTTCTTTCATTGGATCCAGACATCTTTAGATAATACTGCTACATCCGAGTGTTGTCCAAGGAGGGCTTCTGTGATGATGGCCAAAAAATGTTCATGTGGTTGGGGGAAAATCTGTGGGAAGACTCGTTTCAATACCTCCTCTTAACGCAGTGCCGTCTTCGCTGGGACTGCTGCCTCTGCCGCTGGCCTGCGATGTGACATTCGTCAGCTTTGTGTTCACTGCCCATCTTTGCCTAACTCCCTCTGAGTCTTGGCTTTCTCACCTACAAACAACAAAAGAGCCTGTCTCTAGAGTGATTAGAAACCTCGCTGAGGTATTAAAGCTGCTGGGGAAATACTTGGCATGTATACATGTCCACATGAGTTCTTATTAGTGGTTTGCCTCATCTCTGGAAACTGTGATTCTTCTTCTGGATGTGCCAGTTGGTGCTTGTGAGCAGGAGCCGTCTATCTTGAGGGTTTGATGGTTCCGGGTGACTCACCTCTCCCCTCACTCTGCATAAAGTCTCCTTGCTGCTGTGTGCTGGTGGATGGTCCACAGGGACCCAGGAAGGGCACAGGGGGATGTAGACAGGTGGGAGAGCTTCCTCCTCCTGTGCTTTCTGGCACTTGGGGCCTGGGATCTTGTCCCTTCTGAAGATTCCATGAAAGCATGATTATAACAATAGCAGTTAACATTGATTTAGCATTTACAGGAGGCTAAGTGCTGTGGTAAATGCTGTATGCATGTGTGTGCATAGATACATAGACACACACTTTTTCACACATTCATTTTCATTTTTACTCTGTACAGCCACCCAGTGAAGTGAAATGTGTTTACCCCCATTTATCAGATGAGAAAACTGAGATTGAGAGTAGTTAGTAGCTTACCCCAAATCACGGTATACCTGGCTCTCAGCAAGCCCATGCTGTGTAGGTTTATTTGTCACCTGATTGTTTACAGCGCTGGCTGCCAACTAGAATCATTTGGGAGCTCTGAGTGTCAGAGCACCAGCCCCAGTTAAGTCAGAATCTCCAAGGGTTAGGCCCAGGCATTGGAAACTTGCAAACTCCCAGGTGGTTTCAGTGTGCAGCATGGTTAAGAACCAGAGATTAGGGGAAGACCTACAAGCTGATGAGGGGTTGATTGGTAAAAATAACCGCATTATACCAGCAAAGGAAATATTTCCCAGAATCTGATGGTATGTGAGTTGAAGGCAAACATCTTTAGGAAAGCTTTGCCATGAGCACATGCCTTCCAGGTAAACTCTTGTAAGGTACTCATCATGGTACTGCAGGCACACCTTCCAACATTATAAGCCAAGGGTACCTATTAGGTAGAATGGAGTTAGATACTGCTGATTTCTTAGGAGCCACTTGAAGCACAGAAAGGAAGATTAATTTTCTGAAAATCACACAGCAAGTTAGTTAAGCAACTGATTGAAAACTTAGACTACTGAATCCATCTTTTTCTTTTAGGCTCATGGATCTCCAGAGGGTATGGGTTTGATGGGGGAGGGAGAGGGTAACTAGCTGGTGAAGTCATCCAGGGAATTTATAAGCAATTCCTGCCTGTCCTGTGGTTAGCAGAGCCTGATGTGCCCCTCAAGAGTGTTACATGTATTTCTAGACATGTGTATTGTCTCTATTCCTCTTATGGGAACTGGATTCCTAGCTCTTGATAAAATCCCCAAGTATTTCTACAGTGTAATCCTATTTTTTCCATACCAGTCATAGTTATTCAAAGGGAAATCTTTTTTTTTTTTTTAAGAAAGCCTTGCTTTTCATTTAACACTTGTAGTCTTCAGATGCTTTTGAATTATGTTTGAGTCTGGTGGTATTCTGCCTTTACCTCCAGTGCAGGTTGACAGTGGGAGGCTGGGTTCATGCTCAGCTGGGTCAGGTAGATGATGGTCCCTCTGATGGGGTAAACAGCAGGGCAGCGGTCAGGCAGTCAGCTGGCTCGTCAGGACTGCCTTGACCCGGCTGCCTCGTCCCTCATGCATGGCCTGTCCTTCCTTAAGTGTCAGTGACGGTCCCAATGGTGTGTAAGACCTGACAGGTAGGCCGTCCCTGCCTGTGGAGGGACTTTCTTTGCCCCTTTCTTCTCTGTGAACTTCAGTATCTGAGAACCAGCACCTGGTGTGGTGGACTAAGCTAGGAAACAGAGAGTGAGGGATGGAGAGGGCCTGGGTACATGCGTGGGTATATGGGTATATGTCCGTGGCAGCGGGGACAGGGCACTTCTCGCCAGTGTCCTGGTGTTGTAGCAGAGACCTTTAGGAAGCAATCCTTTGCGTCTGCACGTCTAGAATGAGTGTTCTAGTCAAAGGGAACTGTGAGCTAGTGGCCATTACATCAGGGCTGCTTGATGTTGCCACAGGACAAACGTCCCATCCAGGGTAGCTGCAGTGAGAGAGAAGCAAGAGGAATGGTCCTGGAAAGAAGGAAAGAGAGGAGCCCTGGGTCCCATGGGGTTCAAGCTTTAGCAGCAGCCAAGACATCTTCAGGTTTTATACTTTGGTTTCTAACCTGCCACTCTGCTGTTGTGAGTTCTGGTTTTACCACCTGGGAGTATGAATTTCCCAATTCCATCTACTTGTAAATATGCTGTCCACAGTTTTTGTAGACACATGTCACTGAAATACCCTGAATTTTATGTGCCTCGTCATCTCTTTGTATCTTTTAATGATCCCGGTGTCTCCAGTCAATAGATGACACCGTCTCTGTGGTTTTCACTTTTAGGGGGCAGGCCGAGGACCTGCCAGAGCTGTGACAGGGGCCGTGATGGATGCAGGTCAGGACCATTGGCATGAACCATTTAAATAAACACTCTGGAAATCTTAATACCTGTTCAAGAAGCATCATTTCTTCCTAATTACCTGGAGATTTGAAGAGGATATTAATATAGTAAAAATTTGTATATGTTTAGTAATTTTATTTAAAAATTTGTAGGTAAACAACTTTCCCAGATATCTGGATCCAAGGAAGTTAGTGGGTGGAGGATGTAGTAATTAGTGGAAGAAGCAGATTCTTTTCTTTCCTCCCTATTTATTTATTTTTATTTGAAAGATGTGGGGTACCGTTCAGGATTAGATATACAAGTAGTCATTATACAGGTAAAGTTTGGGCAAGCAGATTCTTTTCTTTTCTTTTCTTTTTTTTTTTTTGAGTTGGAGTCTCACTCTGTCGCCCAGACTGGAGTGCAGTGGCATGCTCCCGGCCACCGCAACCTCTACCTGCTGGGCTCCGGCGATCCTTCCGCCTCAGCCTTCCAAGTAGCTGGAACCAAAGGCGCATGCTACATTTTGAGTTATTGTAGAGATGCCCGGCTCATTTTGAGTTATTGTAGAGATGAGGTCTCACCAAGTTGCCTGGGCAGGTCTCGAACCCGCAGGCTCAGGCAATCCACTCACCTCAGCCTCCCAAAGGTGCGGGATTACAGGCTGAGCCACCGAGCCCGGCAGATTATTTTCTAGTTGTGTTATGCTGCTCATGGTCTGGGGCATATAGACGTTTCCATATATTCTGCTTTTCCTTTTAGGAAACAAACAAACAAGTTTCTCAGGGCAAGATCAGCTGGGTAGGGAGGGTGAGACATGGGGGTCATGCTATTTTTGATCAAAGACTGCTGAACACTCAGTATAGTGTGGGCAGGTGTGCTAGTAAATCACCCATCATTAAATGGGCAAATGCCCATGGGAAAGAAAGGAGTGTTTGTATTTACTTCTGGCGTTGTTATCTCACTGTTAATTATTTAATCCTGTTATTATTACTTCATTGCCAGAAAAAGTGACTTCTCTGTTTTTATTTAGGTTAAATAGTGATTTTTTTCAATGTGTGGTCCTCCAACCCACAGCGTCAGTATTACCTGGGAAATGTACCACCCAGATTCTGAGTCAGAAACCAGGGGGTGGAACCTGATAATGGGCAGTTTTTTTCATCTTTATTTTTAATTGTGATTTAAAAAAACACCTACCAGAAAACATACTGTCTTAACTTTTTCCGCCTACAGTTGAGCAGTGTTAAGCATATTCATTGTTATGCAGTGAATCTCTTGAGCTTTTCATATTGTAAAACTAAAACTCTGTATACTAAGCAACAGTTTCAATTTTTTCCTTGAGCAGACCCAGGCCCCTCCATTCTACTTTCCATCTCTGAATTTGACTACTCTGTATACCTCATGAGTGGTATTACCTGGTCTCTTCCTTTTGTGTCTGACTTATTTCACTTAGCATGATGTCCTCCAGATTCATCCATACTGTCACATGTGGCAAGATTCCTTCTTTGAGGCCAAACAATATTCCTTTGTATGGGGGGGGACCCAAAAAATGTATTTAAAAGAAATTGTGTATTTATTCTTACATGTTTAAACTTCAGTCACCTTCAAAGCAGTCTCTGTTGGATGCAATACACCTATCAAGATGCTTTTTTCACTGCTCAAAACAGTTTTTGAACTTGTCAGTTTTGATGCCTTTTAGTGCTTCTGCTGTTGTTTGTTTCACCTCTTCCACATCAGCAAACAACTATTCATCTGGAGAAACAAACAAACAAACAAACAAGCAGAAATTGCTCAGGGCAAGATCAGGTGAATAGGGAGGGTGGAGCATGGGGGTCATGCTGGTTTTTTGGTCAAAAACTGCTGAACACAGGCAGGTGTGCTAGTAAATCACTTATCATGAATTGGGTAAATGTGTTGAAAGATTCTCCAAAAAAAATTCAACAGCACTAGCTGGTACACTGATGCCCATGGGTTCCCACAACACTTACCTTACCTAGCAGGAGGAAGACTGTACTATAAGGGACCCACTCTCCAAAATATAATTCCAATTTTTTCAGAAGTGAGATTACCAGTAGTTCTGTTTTATTTTAGAGACAGGGCCTCACTATGTTGCACAGGCTGGAGTGCAGTGACTATTTATAAGAATAATGATGTATCTCACTATAGTCTCAACTCCTGGCCTCAAGTAGTCCTCCCACCTCAACCTCCCAAGTAGCTGGAATTGCAGGCAGTAGTTCTATTTTTGATTTTTTGAGGAGCCATCATCCTGCTTCTCATTACAGCTGTACCGTTTTATATCCCCACTGATGAGGGTGTGCCTTATTACTGTATCCCCAGATGATACTGGTTACCCACTCAAGTTTGAGAAGCACTGGATTAAAATGATACCAGAAATTGAGGATACTGCCCTTTTCCACAAATGTTTTGAGATGACATTTTTTGTGAAAAATTAATCTTGTTGGGGGTCATTGTCCAACAGGTGAGCCGGCTCCTGATTTTGGGAGGGGCCAACGTGAACTACAGGACAGAAGTGTTAAATAATGCCCCGATCCTGTGTGTCCAGTCTCACCTCGGCCACGAAGAGGTTGTCACTCTGCTCCTGGAATTTGGTGCCTGCCTGGACGGAATGTCAGAAAACGGCATGACTGCCCTCTGTTACGCGGCAGCTGCCGGCCACATGAAGCTGGTGTGTCTGCTGACCAGGAAGGGAGCCAGGGTAAGCCTGGTTTATGCAGGGTTGGCCACGGTGTGGGGATGGGACGGAAAGCAGCTCAGTTTATTGCTGGAATTGTCATCAGCCAGGCCAGACTCCTTTGTTTCTACCCTGTCAAAATGTCATGAGTGAGAAACCATAGCATACACAGAAAGGCAGAGCTGCGGGAGTCGGTCATGTGTTTTGCTCATGGGCTATTCCCTGCCTAATGTTGCCCAGGGTAAGCAGAATACCAGGGAGGCCCGTGGCTGCTAGTCATCTGAGTGAGGCCATCCCTCCAGAAGTCTGCAAGCATCGACCTAGAATTTAATACTTCATCACAACTGGTTGAAAATATTGTAAATGTTTGCTTTTTTCCCTCTCTCCTCATTTTATTCCACTTCATGTCCTTTTTAAGACAGCAAAATTAGTACCATGGATCTTTGAAGCCATGTGCTTGAACTGCTGGAACTAGACCGCCAGAATCATCATCTCTCCACTTGCCAGCTAGGGCACAGTGCAAATTATTGAGCCTGTATGCCTCAGGCTTCTCGTCTGTAAAATGGGCATAACAGTCCCTACCATGGGGCTACTGTGGGAGTGTTAAATCATATGTTAAATTTAATATAAAATAACTGTGTATTTGTAAACAGGTTACTGTAGAACTGTCAGTGTTAATAGATTAAATGAGAATGATGCCTAGCTCACAGTAAACTCTGTTTAGGTGTACTGGAAGCATTTAATGGGAAATGTGCTTTTTAACAACAGAGATAAACTGTTGATAATTTTCTTTCATTTTTTAATTTAATTAGGATATTTTAAGTTCAACAACCACAAATACATTAGGCTTATAGCAGCAGCTGTGGGAGCCTTTTTGTTTTTTTCTCTTAAAAATCCACCATTTGGGGTGTATGAACTTCAGCTCATGAAGAAGAGAAGCGTGTGGCTGAGCCTTTGCAGTTGCATTACTGCTACATGTCACTATGCCTCTGTTTTAGGATCCCAGCTGTCCCTTAGCTTTATTCTGAGGCCAGCAGGCCCCTGCCTGTTGTAGCTGAAAGTTCTGTAGGAGGAAGTTGAGTGTCATGTTGGTGGCTCGTGCAGTGCCTCTGTGTGAGGGTGCAGAGCATCCCTAGAATTGGCAAATATGGCCAAGCTGGTCCTGGACTGCTCCCAGCCCCAGTGCTCCCTGGGTTTAGACAGTACTTAGGAGAGCTGCCTGCTGCCTTGGAGCCCTAAGAAAGTGTGTGGCAGGCACACAGACACTGTCCGTTACTGGCTAGCTGGCATCTCCTGACTTTGTGCCCCACCCCTTACTCCCTAGCATGTCCCAGGCCACCTGTCTACACATGACCTCCTTTCCTAGTCAGATACCACTTGGACTCTCTGCCCGTCTTCGTTCAGAGAGTTCCCTATATTCCTGATCCCTTCCTTTTTCTGGCTCTGTGACCAGAGAACTGCTCTACTTCCTCAAATCACAGCTCATCACAGCAGACCTAGAATGCCCCACCCAGGCAACCAAAGTTAGGAAGCATGGGGCTTTGACCAAGCCTTTGGTCTGTGTTTTCATACATGCTCTCAAGAGAACCTGGAGCTCTGTGTAATTTGCTGCCAAAACATGGGGGTGAGAAGAGCGATTTGTGACCTGTAGTCCTGCAAAGGAAACTCGAGGCCTGGAATGGTACATTCATTACCATGAACTAGTCCAGATGAAGGTCCAGTGCCCTTCAGAGGGATGAGCCGGAGCATGACCCCATGTCTATTTGCAGGAAAGTGGGGTTTGCACAATGTTAGTGGTATATTCACATTCTCAGAAAGAACAATGCTCAGTTGTGCCCTTTCCTTGCTTCTGCCCCCCAGGTGGACCACTTGGATAAGAAGGGCCAGTGCGCACTTGTCCACAGTGCCCTACGGGGCCATGGGGACATTCTCCAGTACCTGCTGACCTGTGAGTGGTCAGCGGGCCCTCCCCAGCCTGGTGCACCGAGGAAGAGTCATGCCCTGCAGCAGGCACTGACAGCGGCCGCCAGCATGGGCCACAGCTCGGTGAGTGGACCAGGGCTTCCTTCCGGGAAGCTAGAAGCCCTGGGAGTCCATTGCTTTTTTGCCAATCTCCACCTTCTGAGTTAAGAACCTATGACACGCTGAAGGAATGAAATAAGATGAGGATTTCGAGAACTGGCAGCTGGCTTTGATCACTTGCAGTAGAAGGTCTTCTGTTGGCATCGCAGCCTTCCCGTGGGTGAAAACCCAAAGGACAGCTCATGGTCCTGAGCATATGTGATGGGAACAGGAAGGTTTGTCCTTCCACGAGAGACCTGGGGCTCCCGCAGTGGAGCCTTTTGATGACATCCGCCCTCTTCCCTTCCTTGATTGTCTCTTCCTTCCCTGCCCACTCTACCTTCTAGCCCTGCGGCTTTACCTTTTTTCCCTTTTGAGTCATTCTTCTGTTCTTGTGATCTTTTAAGAAAATTGTCACATAGGATCCTGGTTCTAAAATTGTGCTTGAATATTTTAGGATTTTGTAGAGTAGAGCCCTAATGCTTTGGTATCATGTAGAATGCTCGTCATTTGCAGCTCCTGCACTAAAGGAAAATTCCATGCAATAGGTAAATAGAGCATTTATTTCTGGCAGGTGTTGATATTCCTCAGTTTGAATATTTGTTATCTCCTGACCTGTGTGGCTTATCTGTGAATTCAGTAACATTTTCACTTGCTCTTTTCTGTGTATTTCTCACTCTGAATTATCTTCAGGCAATTAGAGGTGCCAGTGTTTGATAAGATTCTTTCCCTAAAATGACTTAAAGTAAATTTAAGTGCAGAGCTGCCTGGCTGACTTCTGGCATCTAAGACACGAGGGCAGATACACAAGCATGGAATGTGCTGACTGGCTAATTTTTGGCATTTAACACATCAGAAACACACATATATACACAGAGAGAGTGCTAAATACACAGGTCTGAAAGTGTAAATGTTTTCCCCTTTTCAACTTTTCCCTAAATCTCAGTGGGTCCAGAATGTGAAAAGTCATCATTGGGAGGACCGTGAGTGCTACGTGTATACATGACCTTCATTGCAATTCACGTTCACCCCTGTTTTAAAGCTGACTGGGAGGAATGCAGAAACAACTTCAACATCCATCAGAAAAAAACAGGATTCATTCACCAAAAGATTTAAGAGTTTATTAGTTTCCTAATGCTGTTGTAACAAATGGCCACAAACACATACACACGTAAAGCAACACACACTTACTCTTACAGTTCTGGAGGTTGAAAGTCTAAAATTAAGGTATCAAAAGACCAGTGTTCCTTCTGAAGGCTCTAGGAGAGAACATGTTTCCTTGCTGTTTCTAGCTTGAGACCACCTGCATTCGTTAACTTGTGGTCTCTTCCACCATCTTCAGTGTGCATGACTTTAACCTTAGCTTCTGACATCCCATCTCCTCCTTCCTCCTACCCAGATTCCCCCTGTCCCTTTTATAAGGACAGTTGTGATTGGATCAGCTGTCTATCAGATATAGACCTTGATAATTTGGGGTAATCACCCCATCACAGGTTCTGAGGAATGAGATGTGGATATCTTTAGGGGTCATTATTCAGCCCACCACAAAGCCTATGGTTTGGGAGACTGGAAGACTGCTCTGTCTTGTTCTCCTGTCCCTCACTGTGGTTGCTGGGGTGAATGCTGGCTAAGGTCTAGGACATAGATGCTTCCGTCTCTCTGAGAGTCAATATTCCTGCCTCCACACCTGTGACCTGACCTACTCTTTGACAGGAAGAGTCAGGGAATAGAATAACGCTGCCGGTAGAAGAACTATTTGGACAATACTTTGTTAAAAAAAAAACTTATTGAAAAAGGTATATATTGCCTTGTTTTTGTTCTTTGTGAAAAATGGATTCACCATCTTCTGGTGATTTATGCAGAAACTGCACTTTGTGTGATCTGCCATGTCCTTTGTTGATTAGGCTGGCATATTTGGGTTATGTTGGAATTCATTAGAATTCTGAGTACCTAGTAATCCTGAACAATGTTGCTGAAATTCACTGAGATTCTTTTTTAAAATTCTTCTCCAAGTGAAAATGTGAATAGCATGTGAATTATGCTTGAAACGGTTTTCATTATATTTTCTCTCCTTGTGCAGCATGAGATAATAATGGTTAAAAAACAACACACTGTCTTCTTTGATACATGGGCTATCATAAGCGACTCTTCCTATGAGAACTCATTAAATCACCTTGCCACTTCTGACAGGTGGTCCAGTGCTTGCTGGGGATGGAGAAGGAACATGAAATAGAAGTCAATGGCACCGACACATTGTGGGGAGAAACAGGTAATTATAATGCCACTGCTTGTAGTCCGGGGCAGCTCACTTGATGTTTTAGCCCTGTTTTGGCCTAATTGTCTTAGGAATGACTTGTGATGCATGTAGTCCTCTTTTTATCACAAGGCATTTGAAATTTAGAGCTGCTTAAACTTTCCAAATGAGTAGTAAAACTTTGCTAGAGGCATAAAGTTGAAGTTATTTTGAATTAGGCTAGCAGTTGCTATCCATCTGAGGAATGGTAGATAGAAATACCTAAATAAGGTGCTATCTCTGGTTTTCTGAGTCTTCACACATCCTAACCAATCTGATCTTTCTATGACTCATGTCAGGTATACAAGGCAGGAATCACAGGTGGCTCAGCATGGAAGGCAGTGGTTTGCCTTGCCCTGTAGAATGAGGGCAGAACCCAGACTTTGTGGCCCCTACTTAAGGAAGTACTAAATGCAGGCTCTAAAGTCATTTCCATTGGTCTTGATAGTGAGAAGGAAGCCTGAGACAAGCACAGTGAAGATTTGAGTTGGTTATTTGTGCGACTAATATGCTGCTTTGAAATTTTCCATTTGACTGGATTTAGTATTAGAAATCTAAGGTAAAGAGGTGAAGGAATGGGGCAAGGTTTGAAAAACCACCTATTGGATACATGTTCACTATTTGCATGACAGGTTCATTAGAAGCCCAAACCTCACCGTGGCACAAAATAGCCATGTAACAAATCTGCACATGAACCACTGAATCTAAAATAAAAGACAAATGGAGGATTTCGCTTTGCATTGTTGGTTTAGTTCATCAAGGACTTGGAAACATACTCGTTCATATCCTCAGTCAAATGGAGGCTGTGACTTGTCACTTTCATGTTTCTGAATCTGTGGAGTCTGTCCAGAAGAAACTAGAAGTTCTTAGACTCTTTTCCTTAAACTTCTAGCAAACAACAAATGAATGGTGATATCTTCATTTATAGCAGTTTTGGCTAACCAGTTAGGGTTAACCAGATACAGATTAAAAAACTACAGACAAGGCATTACTTATTTGGGTTTGGTGGTTGGGGGGTCTTTTCCCTAATAAAAAGTAGTTTTTTATGTTTAAAAAAAAAAAAAGCTAGGCGCAGTGACTCACTACACTTATAATCCCAGCACTTTGAGAGGCCGAGGTGAGAGGATTGCACTCACTAAGAGTGTCTACTGTGCACTTCCATGTTGTGTTCTAGGTGTGTATATGTGTTCTGGGTATATATGATTTCCATTTCTCACAGGCAGATTTGTTTCCAGATTTGCTTCTAAATTATCTTGTAACAGGCCAAATGGTAGTGTGGAGAGGTTATTAGCTAGCTCATGCTTAGGAAAGGCCTTAGAGATGCTTCTGGAAGAGGGAGTGCAGGCCTGCCCTTCAAAGCCTCAGCCTCCCGCCCCACAACTGTTTGCCCATCCTCACTGGGTGGCTAGGGGAGGAACTGGACCTGGCTACTGTTGCAGAGAAAGCACAGGACTCCAGCAGGGTTGGATTATGCTATAGTTAAAGTGTGTGTATTAAAGTATCGCCATTAATTTGATATAGAGTCCTTCCCTCACCCTTTTAAATGGTGCATGGTAGCCTCTATAGTTGGGTAAAAGAAAAATTTTCATCAAATTCTATATTGTGTGCTGCAGCAGTGTAGTTGAGTAGATCAGGGCATGACTTTCTTGATAGCCAGAAACCAAATCCCTGTCCTTTCATTGCCTACTTCAGCAACTTTGGACAAGTTACCTTTGCTTCCTTGTCCAGTGAGGTCAGTAGTACCCACCTTCCAGGATTCTGAGGAAGACTAATTGAGATAAAGCAATGTTGCCCAAGTATATTTGAAAAGAATCTCTGTGGCACTTGTGCCTAGATATCCTGATTCGCTAGGTCTAGGGAGAGTCCAGGACTCTGTTTTTTAGCAAGCATCCCAGGTCATTTCAGGACACTCAGCACTCTGTTACAGAGCAGTCTAGAATGGCTGACATATCAGAACACACAGTGCAGGGTACTCATGACAACGACGAAAGTCAGGGCTAGTAGTAGTAACGCCACACACTTACTTAGCTCAAATGAGAATTTCTAACCTTTATTAGTCAAGAAGAATTTTTTTCTGGAAAAAAGTCCAGAGAAGGGCTGACTTTTGAAGGCTCTGTGTGAGCTTCTTTTTCCTTTTGATGACGGATCCTGTATTTCAGTATCCTCCCCCTTAGAGAATCTGCCAGTCAATTGATGGCTAAAGAGGCACATGGGAAACTACAGACTTCCCTCGGTCTTTTTTTTTTTCTTTCTTTCTTTTTTAAACAAAGCCCATTTGTTATCTCATAGTTTCTGTTGGTCAGAAGTCTGGGCACAGTTTGGCTGGGTTCTCTGCTGCAGGATCTTACCAGGCAACAATCTAGGTATTGGCCAAGGCTGTGTTCTAATCAGATCCACTGGGGAAAGATTCACTTCCAAGCTCTCTCAGGTAGTTGGCAGAATTTATCTCCTTATGATTATCCCATGAGTCTTAATGAGAAGGTAAATGAGTTCAGCCCCTCCTTTCCAGAACCTCATGCACAGTCTTCAGGCCACTTTGAAACCTTCCTCACCAGGCATTCAAGTGAATTTCATCAACCAAGAGTTTTCTTGAGACTTGCTAAAAAATTTAGACCAAGAAAAGGCAAGCTAAACACTACTTTTCAGGCTTACAGAGTCACGGTGACTCTCTGTGACTGTCAGTAAAACCAATCTCGCCTTCTCTGTGTGTCTGCACTAAACAGCACCACTCTCAAGGACATCAAGGCCCTTGACTCTGTGACATTCAGACTCAGTCAGTGTTGCTTCCATAGTTTCTGAGCAACCTGAAACATGGTGAGGACCTACAAGATGCGTGTGTCATCCCTGTTTCAGGCATTTCACAGCCATGACAAGTCCATGCTGTCTCCCATGATGTCCTGGCTATACTGAGTTACTCTTTTCATGTCAGTGTATGATGTGAATTGGCCCAAACTGAAAAGACCAGAGATACTTAACTAGTGACCGCAAGCTGCTGCAGGTTGCCAGAGGGACTGTGTTTCCAAACTCCAGGCCAGTTTCTATCATGTGAGCCTGCTCTCTGGACTTCTAGTTAGAACTCCCCTCTGAATAGACAGGAATAGAGGCCCTTCTCTTCCAGCGTTTGCCATTGCAAGGCCTTCCCCACCTCCACTCTCTTGGTTCACATTGGTTCCAGTGCCCTTTCTAGGACTTACCGTTGATAATTCTGTTGATGCTGCTCTTTGATAAAAGGCTGTTTTTCCCAAACTGTGGACTTTATGAGGGCATGTCTCTTGTGCTCACCTGTATGTACAATGACTGTCCAGTCCAGTGCTAGCCAATAAAACTTTCTGTAATGATGGAAATGTTCTCTGCTGTCCAGAATGGTAGTCACTAGCCACATGTGGCTACTGAGTACTTGAAATGGGACTTGTGTAACTAAGGAACTACATTTGAAGCTCTTATTTTATCTGAACTTACTTAACTTCATGTGATTAATGGCCATGGAGGACCATGCAGGACCATGTAGGTGTAGTCCAGAGCTTGTCACAAAGGTGTCGACCAAGTGGATTTAAAACAAAGCCATGTAATTTTTAGGACAAGTTTGACCTAACACAAGTGATGTTCACTTTGCAGAATAATTTGGGATAAATACTTGTAGTTGGAAGTAGAGGAATAAGGAGCCTGTTGACTCATGAGGACCCAGTGTCCTGATTTCTTTGTGTCCTCCTGGACTCCAGGGTAGCTCAAATCCTCTTGTCCAAGACATCGGTGCAGCCCCTGTGCTGAGGGCACAGTCGGCTACTGGGTTGTATCTTTGGGAATACAGCTGTTAGCCACCAAACATGGTGTGGGCATGGCTGATAGGACAGAGTGGCCCTAGCCAGCCTCATCTTCGTGTCCATAACATCTCCCTGTCTGTAGCCTGGTTGTGCCATGCCCTCATGCTGGTCTCTGGCAGCAGTCTCACCCTGACTTAGCTGCCCCTCAGAAGTCCTCCTGACTGGTTGATGTCGGGTCTGTCAGCATGCTGGGAGCACACCGATGGCTCCCTAGGGCTGTCCTTCCCCAATTCCTGAAAGGGAATGCCCCATCAGAGTTAGTTGAAAGTCCGACTGAGATGCTTCATGTAAAGTGTTCTTTTATGTCAATTCAGTGCTATTTTAATTGGTAAATATTTTCCAAAGGAGTTTAGTCAGGTAAATAATTGTTTTTTATTGCTGAAGCTGTTAAAAACATTTTATTTGCCTCTGTTTCCGAGAAGGGTTGAATTTTTTCCACTAAATTGAGTAGGTTATTCAGCTGCATAGCATGCCTGCTTTTTTGTGGCACATTGAAGCAGAGCAGCATAGCATGTGTGTAATCGTAACTCACTGTTTACCAATTCTGGACAGGAATTTTGGATAGAACCTGGCTCCTTCTGGAACTTGAGTCCCAGGCATTGCCCCATAACTGGGGTGGATGTTTCCAGGCTGGTCTTGGGCAAGGGTCTTCATGCTGTGTCCAGATTGGGCTATGAAGCCGGGTAACAAGTTGTGTTTCGTACAGTTTCTACAGTATTCAGTACAGTCACATGCTGTACAGATTTGTAGCCTAGGAGCAATAGGCTAGACCATAGCCCAGGAAGGAGTAGGCTGTTCTGTCTGGGTTTGTATAAGTCACTCTTTGGTGTTTGTACAATGACTGTTAGGTCACACTCCCAGTGGGGCCTCCAGAATATTAGGTCAGACCTACTGGGGATGTGGGTGTCTGGTGTGCAATCCAGTGCCACGAGAAAGATGCAAAGAATTGCACAGAAGTAAAATTAGAAAGTTTAGTTAATTAAGAAAGTAAGTTAGAAAGAAAGAAGAGATTTGCCTCCCAAGGTAGGGGAGGGGGCCAAAGCCAGAAAACATGATGGCGGCCATAGCTTTAAGAGCACATGACCACACCAGCGTCTAGTAAGGCAATGGTCGCTGGCCCTCATGGTTGAGTTCTTTTAATCCTTCCCTTTGATGAGGGAAGGTCATGACATGGTGGTCTGCTCCGTGTCATCACGAAGGGGCAGGTAAATGCAGGTACTGACATCAGGTGATGGACAGCAGGCAGATGGGTGGGTTAGTCAGTCACATAATTGCTGCCCCTGCTGGTGGGGTCTGTCTGTGTCATGAAGGTCATGAAGGACTGATTAGGTTAACTTGGGTCTTATGGGTGAAGGCAAATACTTGGAATAGAAAAGCTAACTAGTAATAAGCAGGGGAGGGGGTTACAAAGCAACTACCAATAGTTAACATTGAAAAACTGATTCTGTCTGGCTAGTGATTTAAGGGTAAAGTTAAGTGAGCTGCTAGAAAAACATGTGATTTAGGCAATGTTACAATGGCTGCTCATTGGGTATATTAGATCCATGTTATGTCCTTTCGATGATGAAATTGCTTAATGACGCATTTCAGGACGTATCCCCATTCTATCTCTGTTGTTAAGTGACACATGTACATCTCAGTGCAGAATTTCAGGCAAGAGACTAGAAGGAAAGGAATGGCTTGCTGGGGCCCGTGGAACATGTATTAGATTGAATACACCTGGACTTTTCCAAATGTGTCCTGTAGAGAGAAGCTGAGTGACTTTTCTCGGTACAGTAAAGATATTAGATTTTTTTTTTGGAGGTCCTGAGCATCTCACCAGTACTGGTTTTGGAAAATCCTTATTAAGGCATTCCTTTCTCTGCCATTGTTTGAAATGATATTTGGACTTTTTGTGGTTTTGAGACCAGATGTGAAATTGTGTAAATTGGTTTTGTGGAAATGCTCCCTTTCTATGCTGAGACCTCGTGTGGTGTCCTGCACGTAATCAAATTCTTCTCTGAAAGGAAAGAGAACCTTATGCCTGCTTTAAATCATTCTGTGTGAAACCCAGCCTACTAAATGTGGAAATTCCCAACACACTTTAGAAGGGACAGCTGTCCAAAGCGGTGATTGTCTCACGAATTTTTAGAAGACCAAAGTCTGTATGAAATATGATTTATACTATCCATGTTTTTAAGAAATTATTTTTAAGTTGAAGTTATTTATAGCACACATTATTCCTCAAAGGTTTTGAAGAGGCTCATTTAAATAATTCAGATAAGAATTTTTAAAAATTAAGTCAGGACTAAGAGGAACCCCACAGATATTCATGCCATATGTCCTGTGTGTTCCCTGAGTCGAGCTGCTACTCTCCTTAGGATGCCATATGACCAGAATGAGACAGGATCACAATTATTGTAGACTATTCTTGTTGTCTATGGGAGAAATCATGACCATTCCTCAGGAAAAGATAGGTGTTTTCTGGTACTTTTGTGCTAAGCAACATTCATAGAAGGCTCTTTGATGACTCGGGTATTTTTTTTTTTTTGAGTTGGAATCTCACTGTGTCGCCCAGACTAGAGTGCAGTGGCCGCTCCTGGCCACCGCAGCCTCGACCTGCTGGGCTCCGGCGATCCTTCCGCCTCAGCCTTCCAAGTAACTGGAACTATAGGCGCATGCTACCACACCCAGCTAATTTTTTGATTTATTGTAGAGATGAGGTCTCACCAAGTTGCCCAGGCGGGTCTCGAACCCGCGGGCTCAGGCAATCCACTCATCTAAGTTTGGTTTCTGACCTGTTTTAACCTCTCATAGATAGCTTGGTGGAAATGGGGTGATGTCTGGGAGGCAATGGCGGGGGAGGCAGTGTTTTTAAATGATGCTTGGTTGCTGCCTCATAGCACAGAATCCCTGCACTTGGCCTCAGCCAGGCCTGCCCTTGCAGGCCCTTGGGAGATCCTGGGAGTTTTGCCAAATAGCGAATAAGGAAGAAATGGCAAACAACAACAACTTGTTAAATTCAGGACTGGGCGTGGTGGCTCATACTTGCACTCCTAGCACTTCAGGAAGTCAAGATGGGAGAATTGCTAGAGTCTGGGAGTTTGAGACCAGCCCAGTAAGACTTTGTATCTACCAAAAAAAAAAAAAAATTAGAATATTAGCTGTGCCTGGTGGTGCATGCCTATAGTCAGGAGGCTGAAGGTACTCAGGAGGCTGAAGTAGAAGGAGCACCTAAGCCCAGGAGGTTGAGGCTACAGTGAGCTGTGATGGGGCCCTGCACTCCAGGCTGGGCAACAGTGAGATTCCGACGCAAAAATAAAAAATAAAAAATCAGAAAGTACAGTCATACATGGGATACATTTTGAGAAATGTGTCTTTCGGTGATTTCATCATTGTGTGAACATCCTAGAGTGTACTTTCACAAACCCTAAATGGTCTAGCCATTTGGTATAGCTTGTTGCTCCTAGGCCACAAACCTGTATAGCATGTTTCTAGTGAATACTGTAGGCAATTGCAACACAATGGTAAGGGTTTGCATTTCTGAACGTTTTAGAAAAGGTAGAGTAAAAATACGATATTATAGTTTTATGGGACCACCATTATATATGTGGGCTGTCATTGACCAAAGTGTCATTATGCAGTGCGTAACTGTATTTGGGCAGTGCTGGCTTCCCCGTCAGGAGGCTTCCATGGAGGCTGGGAGTGTTGGAAGCTTGCTCCGGACCCCAGAGCCTGGGGATTTGTCTCCCAATGCAAGTACCGTTTTCAGTAAGAGCAATCTTCATGACATTTCATTTTATCCTTTAAATTGGTGAGGCTTAGGTTAAATGACTGCCCCGCCTTTGTAGAACTGAAGAATGTATAGCTCTTATAAAGTATGTCCTTCTATCTAATGGAAACCCTCCCCTACCTCAAAGAGGGAAGAAATGTCCAACAAAGCAAGACTGTGAGATTTGGCTTCTATAACTCTTAGCCCTATTTCTAGAAGGGGCACGGAGGGGGAGGGGCAGCTACTTTGTCAGACGACATGGGTGGCAGCTTCTCAGAGGCCCTCAGTGTGACAGCCCAGCTCCAAATGGCAACAGAGCGAAACAGCCATGGCCAACCTCCGTGTATAACAACTTAGGATCGACAGGTTGTTACAAAGTGGGTGGGTGGGGGGTGGGGGGCAAGCATTCCAAGAGTTAAAAAAATCACAAAAATCCCTTATTACATTTTACCTTTTACATAAAATAGCTGAGAAATCGCTGTTTTCAGATTAACTCATCCTTTTGTTCTTTTTCTTTACTATTGAGTGGGTTGTGTCCACCTAACCTCCAGCTGAGGGTCTGACATCATCACCCTTGTCACATCCCATGGTCTTCACCTTGGCCATAATTAGATGACATTTATGAGAACCCTGCTCTTACTATTAATAGATGCAACTTTTTTTTCCATTTTCTACTCATTTTTTAAAAAGATGGAAGAGACCAATATAACAGGAAATAAGTTGTGCAAATGAACACTAGTCTTAAAGCCAGCAGGAGGTGTGATCTTTAGGGGCAAACTACATAGCTAATATGCTCAGTTCAGCTTGGGGGATGGTTCAGGTCACAGGTGTGTAATATATGAAAAGTTCATTATCTGCAAGGGGGATCTATCTGCCTCTGTATACATAACTTGCCGCCCTTCTCTCCAAATTGGGTCCAGAAGCCAGTGAAGGTGGGCGTAACCATTCAGTGTTATCACCTGTAAGCCATCCTGAGCCTGGATAGCATGCCCCCATGAATTTGAGTGACAGATGTGCTATAAAATTTTATGTACAGCCCTATTTGTGAATATGACTGTGTTCCCAGCAAGTTGACAGTTGAGTTTTTGTAAATCAAATCTTTGCCCAGAGAACTTTTATATGTAACAGAATCCTGAAGCCGGGCTCGGTAGCTCAGCCTGTAATCCCGTGCCTTTGGGAGGCTGAGGTGAGTGGATTGCCTGAGCCCGCGGGTTCGAGACCCGCCTGGGCAACTTGGCGAGACCTCATCTCTACAATAAATCGGAAATTAGCCGGGCGTGGTAGTGCACACCTGTAGTTCCAGCTACTTGGAAGGCTGAGGCAGAAGGATTGCCGGAACACAGCAGGTCGAGGCTGTGGTAGCCGGGAGCGGCCACTGCACTCCAGTCTGGGTGACAGAGTGAGACTCCAACTCAAAAAAACCCCACGAAAACAACAACAACAAAAAGAATCCTGCAAATGATCCATTTTATGGTACAAAGAACTCTGTCTCACTGATGTTTCCAATAAGTTCAGATTGCTGAGTGTCAGTCAGGTTGTTCTTAAAATGAACATCTGCCTTTACAGTCCACTCATGCTCTGAAGACAGAGGACAGTATTGCTGAGATAAAATTATTCAGAGCGCCAGAAAATATGTGCTTTCTCGGGAATTTAATTCACAAATGCCATCTTGTTAAGGATTTTGCAAGTAAAAGAAATCGTGTCCAATTTTAAAAAGTGCCATCTGTTCATGTTGATTTTAGAGCTTCCATTTCCTACCAAGTCTTTTTTTTTTTCCCTCCTCCATCTTTGTATTTCTTTGGCCAGAGACAAGGCATTGCCCTGTGGCAAGGCAAGCTCTTCTCCTGCCCGTGCTCCTCCTCTTCCTTCCCCTCTTTTTGTCTGGTCTAGGCGGGGTATTAACCGTCACTAGAGTCTGGTGGTCAGCACGGGGTCAGCCTTTGCAGAATAGTTGGAATTCCTGAGCAGAGTTTTGCCAGTGGTTTTGTTTGCTTAAGCATGTAGTTGACTATTCTTGTTTCCGTATATGGTATCTGCAAGTCCCTGTGGCTGCTGAAACTTGAGTTACTCCTTAGCCGCCGGAGTTTGCAATGATGGGCCCAGAAATATTACATCTGATGAGAAAAAGGAAAACATGGGTCTTGTCCGCATCACTTGTCAGTGAGACCCTCGTCAGGAATTTGTGTGTAGGTCCAGATCTGTTTTAAGCCCAAGCAATGTCTGCCTGTGCTTACAGGTTCTTAATCACCTCAATCACCAAATACATAGCAAGTCCTGCGTGAAGGAAAGGGAGGAGGCTGGGGTCCAACCCAGTCTTCAGGCCCAGGGTGGCGCTCTCACCCCTTGTCAGCTGCCCAACTTGTGGCTTCTCTGATACCTCCATAAAACAGAGTCCTAGCCAGACTCGGTGGCTCAGCCTGTAATCCCAGCACTTTGGGATGCTGAGGCGAGTAGTTTGCCTGAGCCTGTGGGTTCAAGACCAGTCCAGGCGACTTGGCCAAACCTCATCTCTACAATAAGTAAAAAAAAAAAAATTAGCCGGGTGTAGTAGTGCGTGCCTGTAGTTCTAGCTACTTGGAAGGCTGAAGTGGACGAATCAGCAGAGCCCAGCAGGTCGCACAAGGGGGCCGTGAGTATGCCACTGTACTCCAGCCTGGGCCACAGAGTGAGATTTCAACTCAAAAAAAAAACCAAAACACACACACACAAAAAAAAACCAGTCCCTATTTTTAGTGCTAGGCTGTCATTTCTGATATCCTGCTGTTGCAAAAATTCAGTAGCAGCTGCAACAGAAATCCTGATTTAAAGGCCCCATTTATAGTGTGGATGACATTTGTTTACCAAATAAAAGAACGAAATGCTTGTGGCCTATGGGCTGCCTCAGATCTCCTCAGATGGAAGAGTCCTGTGTCTGTGCCTCTCCTGGAGTCCTGCAAATACTATGCTGGCCCTGCCTCTGCCTGCGGCCATGTGTGTCTTTGTTTTGATTCATTCCTTCTCTAGTCAGTTACAAGCTGAGGAAAAGGAAGAAAAGACATTCCCTACTTCCCTACCCGGAGGAATGTCTCAGAAGGAGCAGCAGGTCTTGGTAGTGGCTCAACGCCCATATCTTTCAGCTCACAAAGCACTCACAGGGTCGGTTTAGATCAGTACAGATAATGTATAGTGTAGGGAGGGGAAAAAATCATTTTCTCCGTACTCTTCATGGGTCTTCATTGGAACAGACCACGTGACAAAAGATTAAGAAGAGGAAAACAAGCAAGTTTAATAAAATGTACACCTTGTGTTGTATCTGTGAAAGATGCCCAGAGAAATGAGTCAGTGCTTTTGGAGATTAGACTTTAGGCTTAAATATCATCATTCCCTGAAATAGAGATGAAGGATGCGAGGAAGGCCAGTTATGGGGAAATATCCAGGAAAAGTGCCGTTGACAAGGGTCAGGTTTGTGAGGCACTTTCTCCACTGATAGGAGTCCCTAGTGATTTAGTCATCCTTCTCTTCCGGGTACAGAAGGGAAGACACCCTTCTTAATGGAGATTTCCCTTATAGATGTAAATTTCTCTTACCAAAGGGTAACTATTTCTCTGTTTTTGGAGCTTGTCCTGTGTCTGCAGTTTCTCAAAATAATCAGCTCAAAATAATCCTTATGCCAAAGAGGCATATTTTGGGGTGGCATATTCTGGTGTCCTACAGTCATATTTTGGGGTGGCTTATTCTGGTCTCTACAGTCATATTTTGGGGTGGCATATTCTTGTCTCTTATGATATGGAAGGCCTCAGAGCCTTCTGTAAATAGGAAGCATTAACATCATCATCATGGCAGGAACAGACTATAATGGGGGTTCCCAGGATGCCAGGGACCAGGATCTGGTTGTGTAGACTTTCATAGAACAGACAGGATCACCTTGGCCATGGTTTTCAACATGTGGGGTATAGGAACCCCCACCTCAGTGCATCAGGATATAAAAGTGGTATAAATGCTGTTCTGTTCATGCAGATGTTTAATTTTAAATGTCTGCTCAATAAGAACCGCGAGCCTGTTTACATGACACAAGTATGAATTGCACCTGCAGTCCAGATCAGCTTGTAGCATCCACTTTTCTTACTTTGTTCTGATTGCACTTTCTTGAGAATATCTACATTTATCTACATCAGTAATGCAGATGGCGACTGCTGTTAAAATGGCTCCTCTTATGGTTTTAAGAAGTTCTTTGACTAGGAAGATGGCAAGAAAGGTATTATGAAGACTGTTCAGTAACAAGTCACTCTTGGCACCCATGCTAATGCTCTGGGCCTCAGGGTATTAGACTTCAGTGACAGCGTGTGGTGGGAGGTACTGTGTTGGTTATAAATTTTTAAATGGTAGCCAGGTTCAGTGGCTCAGCCTGTAATCCCAGTGCTTTGGGAGGCTGAGGTGAGTGGATTGCCTGGGCCCGTGGGTTCGAGACCCACCTGGGCAACTTGGTGAGACCTCATCTCTACAATAAATCAAAAAATTAACCGGGTGTGGTAGCGCGGCCTGTAGTTCCAGCTACTTGGAAGGCTGAGGCGGAAGGATCGCCGGGAGCAGCCACTGCACTCCAGTCTGGGTGACAGAGTGAGACTCCAACTCAAAAAAAAAAAATTTTTTTAATGGCTAAGGTGCGTTTAAATAATGAAAATAGAATTAAATATTTGCTGAACCTTTAGACCCTTCGTAAATCTGATCCATCTCAACTCCTTAGCTTTACAAATGAGGAAACTGAAGGCCAGAGACCATGTGGATATGCCAAGGTGTGTGCCAAGGTCACACACAGTGACTGGGTCTGAACCATGTTTTTAGGTCTTTTGTCTTGTGTTATGTACTTGACCCTGGATTCTGGAACTGAGGACTCACTTATGTTCTGAGAGCCATGTGCTTAGGCCCTCTGTGCTCTCTGCCAGGATGACCCACTGAACACACACCTTGGTGCCAGCTCTGACTTCTCATGAGGACCGTGGCTGGGTTTAACAGTTATCTCCTTGGAGAGCTGCAAAGGACCTTGTCAACCAATAGAACAAGTACTGTTCTGTCCCAGGGAACTGAGCAGAACCTGCCATGAGAATTTGCTGTGCCTCATGGAAAAGTAGTGTCACTTTGGAGCATCTTGACAGCTGGCAAATGCCTGCTCTCTCTGGTACCCACATTAAGACCCGGGAAGCTGGGAGTCAGTTGCTGGTCTGTGACCTCTTCTGGTCACCCTGCCCTTTTAGTGCTGTCTGCTGGGAAACTTAGATCAAGAGTCTTGAATTCATCAGGACAGATCCAGATCCCTTTAAATGTATTTTTCTGGAGAAACGTGGTAACCTTCTTCCTGAAAAGAAAGAGGCCATGATCCAGGTCATGAGTGATAGAGAGTGGGACATCAGAATCGGCCAGGCCAACAGACACTCCTGTTCTCCCTGAGTTACCATGTAAACCCTTTTAGGGGTCATTCTGTGATGAGGTTATTGAAGAAGGGAGAGTCCCCCCACAGCTGAGGTCCATACTGACTGAGGAACAGAAGTGAAGTGAGAGCTGACTTACTCTTCTAGAAGGATGGAGGGGGAGTGCTTTCTGTACCATCGTCCTGGGCCTGACCTTGACTTTCTTGGGTTCCCCAAGAACAGCACAGTCTGTCACACTCCCTCCTCTGAGCCCTGCCGCCACCTCGTCACCTTCTGGTGGAGAAGGCCCCCTGAAAGGTTGGTAGTGGAGCTCAGATGACCCATCGGGCAAATGTGGACACCTCCCGGTGACACACGAAGAGATGAAGTCGCTGACCACACTGCACTGTGACCCTGAGGACAGTCCATAGAGACGTTGTGCCTTGGGAGAACTGTTTGTTCAGCTGCTGTTCAGGCCCAGGTATCAAATTTGACTCCTTTTGGTTGTGTGGCTCCTGGGGGTTAAACTATGGCCATCCTGACTGGAGTAGTGCTGCCAGAGAAGGTCACAGCTCAAGAATGGACCCCCAGCTTCCCAGGTTTTATTGTGGGTTCCAGAGGAGCAGGCATCTGCCACCTGTCCAAAAGGTAGGGGTCAAAGAGGACAGACAGACCTCGATGTGCATGTGGAAGCCAGCATTCCTGAGCCTGTGGCTCCATGGCCTTAGCCATCAGGCCATGGGCTGTGCTGAGGAGCACAGAGTCTGAGCTGGATCTCACCTTTCTAAGGAGGTCCACAGGTGACCCTCTCCTGCTATTACAGGACTCTGGTTTTGAACTATGTATGACCAGTCACCTTGCACATATTCTTCTGTGTTTTGTATCTTTGAGTCGATGATAAGTTTGTGAGACTAACCCAGTCTGTTGCATTTAGCTGCATGATGTTCATTTTCATTACCATGTAGCATTCCATCGTTTGACCATACCTCAGTTTCTCCGTGTGTCTACCACTGGTGACCATCTGAGCTGCCTGCTGCCTGAGGCTGCTGGGACCAGCGCCGCTGTGAGCACTGTCACCTGCATTTCTGGTGCACCCTGAGAGTGCTGGCAGGGTGTGTCTGCAGGTGGAGTTGCCTGATAGAGGGACACACGTGTTAGCCTATTTGCCAGTGTGGCCGCTGTCTTCACCCCCATGGCAGGTGTGAGTGCTGCCATTGTTCTGCATCTATTTCCCACTCATCTGGATCTCTGGTGGCTGGGTGCATTTTGTAAATTCACTGGCATTCGGCCTTCACCTTTGGAAGGGCCTAGTTCTGTACCCCCCATTTTCATTGAGGGGTCTCCTGCCTGTCTAACAGACTTGTGAGAACACTTCTGTCTTCTGGAAGCTGGGAAGCTGTAGGTTCAAGGCTGTGCTTAAAAACAAAGTTGCCCTAGGCAGGCACCAGGAATCAAGCCATGACATGGCATGTGACCATCTCCTTCCTTCTCCTCAGTGTCATACATACTCCCTCCCAAGGAGCATCCACCCCCTTCCTGTCCTCTTGTCCCACTGAGCAGCTTGTCATGCTGGCCAGAAATCGTCCCTGCCACTTACTACTGTCCTTCCCTGTAGACAGTGATTCACGTGACATGGCAGCACCTCTTCTACCCCTGCTTTTGACTGTTACCCTCCCCCGGGGATGGCGGGGAGGCCCAGTCACTGAGGTGAGGGTATTGGGAGACCCTGACTGGTTGATTTTTCCCTTCCTGCCATTTTTGTCTCAACCTTAGCTGACCTGTTTGTGGCACCGCCATGACAGGGGCAGGTCACTGCTTCCCAGGTCGCGTTGACTTGTGTGCCCAGGCACTCAGGCCCTCTGCAACTAGATCTTCTCTTTTTCTTTCTTGATTTTTTTCACCCTAAATCTTATTTAAAAGATTCTTGGCTGGGTGTGGTGGCTCACACCTATAATCCTAGCACTTTGAGAGGCTGAGGCGGGAGGATTGCTTGAGCCCAGGAGTTTGAGACCAGCCTGGGCAATGTAACAAGACCTCATCTCTATTCAGGGGGAAAAAAAATTCTCAGCTCCATAAAGGCGGGAGTGATGTGATACACCCTTGACTCTCAGTAACTATTCTCCTTGAGTGAAATGTGATGACTCAAGGATAAGAGGCCAGACTGTACGATGATACTAATCCGTCTTTGCATTGCACTATATTCTGGTTATCTCTTGCTGTGAAAAACAAAACCAAAACTGACATCTGAGTCTCGTCTGGGCTGGGCATGGTAGGACAGCTGGCCTCTGCCTCTCAGACTGTAGCTGGGGTTGCTGACTCTGGCTGGGGACCCCGTTTCCAGGATGGCCCAAGCCTATGGTGGGCTGGCTAGCTGCAGGAACTCGTCTGGGACTGCCAGCCACACCCAGGCCTCCCTCCTGTGGGTCTTGCCACAAGGCTACGTGGGCTTTCTCACCCCATGGCTTCGGGGTGCAAGGAGGAGTGTTCCAAGGAAGCGCAAGTGGACCGCCCTCAGGACCTGGGCCCAGACCGTGGCGCATAATTGTTCCTGCTGTGTTCTGTTGGTCAGAGCGGTCACAGAGCCCACCCAGATTCAGGGGGGAGGGTGCATAGACCCCTACTTTCCAGTGGAAGGGAGGACTGTCCAAGAACCATGACCTCCTATCATCCTTCACATGCTAACAGCCTCCCCTCCCCTGACTGTCCTCTAGCCCTGACCGCTGCTGCCGGAAGAGGGAAACTGGAGGTCTGTGAACTGCTGCTGGGGCGAGGTGCTACCGTGTCGCGGACGAACAGGAGAGGAGTCCTGCCGTTGTTCTGTGCGGCACGCCAGGGGCACTGGCAGGTACCTGGTGGGCCCCAAATTCTTCAGAAGCAGCAGATTGGGATGGAGTTCACTGTTGTCAGGGCCATTAAAAAGAATTTTCTAGACCAAAGTTTGACTCATGGAATCACATCTCTGCTGAGTCCCACTAGTTCGTTGGTGGGAGTGCGAAGACTTTCCACGAGGACTTCGGCTTTGCTCCTTTCCGTTTTTTGTTTTGTATTTTTTTGAGTTAGAGTCTCACTCTGTCACCCAAGCTGCTGGAGTGCAGCAGTGTGATCACAGCTCACCACAGCCTCGACCACCTGGGCTCAGGTGATCCTTCCACCTCAGCCTCTCGAGTAGCTGGGGCTATACAAGTATGTGCCACCACACCTGGTTAATTTTTTGATTTTTTTCTTGGAGACGAGATTGCCTTATGTTGTCTAGGCTGGTCTCAAACTCCTGGGCTCAAGTAATCCTCCTGCCTCGGCCTCCCAAAATGCTGGGATTGCAGGCATGAGGCACTGTGCCCAGTCTCTCCTTTTCATTTCTGAGAACTTGGTTTCTACCAAATGTTCCCTTTCACCCTTGCCACTTCGACCTGATGCCCTGGCTAATCCTATCTCCTGGTCTCAGTGTTTCCTAGGTCATGGCAAGTTTGGAAAGCATTTGGTAGTATAGAAAGAGCAAGAAGGCCATGGAAATGCCACCTTCTTTTGTGGCAACATAATAGATACTGTGCCAGGGAGAGACTCAACTTATCCGTGGATGAAGCAGTTCCATGGGGGTGATGGTCATAGGTGACCCCTTTCTGGTTTTCTGGTTTTTTCCTCCCTATCTTACTACCATACACAGTTCCTGAGGCTGAGAATCTCCTTCCAAAAGCTCTGCTAAAAACTGCCCTCTTTGAAGGGCAAGCCATTCACCGGCCCTGTGTATTAGGCAAGCATGTGGCTTGGGGCGTGATGAGTGAGCTGCTTTCTGCGCCCCTGCCTGCCCTGGGCTGACTGCAGGTGCTTTGTGAGCCTCAGCACACACTACCCCTTGTTTGCCTCCTGAGTTTTGCTTCAATATTCCACCTCCCTGTGTGGCTGTCTTATTCCTACTCAGCTGTGATTGGCATCCCTCCTTGCCCAGAGTACTGTTGCTGTCTGGTGTGTGTATGTTTTGTTGATAGTCACAAATTGGGCATGGTAAAAATGAGTATGTGTTTGGAAAAAGATCCTGTTCAAAGGCTTCATGGTTCCCACAGCTTAGAGGGACTCTCACAAGAAGAGCATCATCTGAATATGTGTGAAGGTAGAGAACCCTGTCCGGGCATAGAGAATGTGGTTGAAAATGCAACAGGGGCCAGGGTCGGTAGCTCAGCCTGTAATCCCAGTACCTTAGGAGGCTGAGGTGAGTGGATTGCCTGAGCCTGCAGGTCGAGACCAGCCCGGGCAACTTGGCGAGACTTCTTCTCTACAATAAATCAAAAATTAACTGGGCGTGGTAGCATGCGCCTGTAGTTCCGGCTACTTGGAAGGCTGAGGCAGGAGGATCGCCCGAGCCCAGTGGGTCAACGCTGAGGTGGCTGTGAGTGTGCAGCCTGGGTGATGGAGTGAGACTCCAATTTAAAAAAAAAAGAGAGAGAGAAGAAAAAATGCAGCAGAAGACTAATCTGAGAGTCTCTTTCAGATTGTTCGACTGCTGTTGGATCGCGGCTGTGACGTGAACCTAAGTGACAAGCAGGGTCGGACGCCCCTCATGGTGGCTGCTTGTGAAGGCCACCTGAGCACCGTGGAATTCCTCCTTTCACAAGGTAGCGGCTTGTCACCCACCTGCATCGGCTTCTTTGGATGGACTGACAGCTTAGGCAGACCCACGAAGTCCTTTCTGATTCAGAGTTTAAGTCTTTGGTTATGGAAATTCTCTAATGTAGTGCAGCCCACAGGCCCAGCAGTCACCTTCAGCAATGAAAGCCATTCTGTCTGGGTCTTCAACTCTATAGGGTTTGGCTGATAGCGGTTCAGGCCAGGTGTGTTCACAGTTGGGAAACGGCTTGCTTCCAGGCTTGGTGGTCTTATGAGGTTCATGTTCTGTAAATGGGCTTTTCTTTCAGGTGCTGCACTTTCTGCTCTGGACAAAGAGGGCCTGTCAGCATTAAGCTGGGCTTGTCTGAAAGGCCACAGGGCAGTGGTCCAGTACCTGGTTGAAGAAGGAGCCGAGATAGACCAGATGGACAAGAACGGCCGTACTCCCTTGGACCTGGCCGCCTTCTACGGCGATGCTGAGACTGTAAGTGCCCATAGGTGTCTCTTCCCTTTGCCTCCATCAGCAAGAAACCCCAGAAACTGGACAACTCCAGAGTCTTCTTGAGAAGACTTCTTTCTTCTAACTGCATGTGGTCAGTGTGTGTATGTAGTGGGGGAGCTTTCATTTTCTTCTAATTCTGTGATACATGTCTATTCCGGGACTATAGTAAAGATTTTAGTTGACTCTTAAAAGCTTAAAAACACCTGCTTACAAACAGCATATACAGCAGACATATATGTGAATATGTGTACACATAGGCATAAATGGTTTTCTCCTAGTAATCCATTTAAATAAAATTCTTGCATAGATAATTAGAAACCACTTTTATGAGAAATAAACAAATGATTAGCTGGTTGGTTTTTCTTTCTCTGCATTTTATTCTTAATTGGCAAATAATTATATATATTTATGGGGCACAATGTGATGTTTCAAGACATGTATACATTGTGGAAATGATCAAATCAGTCTAATTAATAACACCATCACTCACATATTTATTTATGGTGAGAACATTTAAGATACTCCTTTAGCTATTTTGAAGTACAAATACATTGTTATGAACTGGAGTCACGATGCTGTGCCAGGACGTATTCCTCTTGTCTGACTGAAACTTTGAACCTTTTGACCAACTTCTCCTCTTTCTCCATGTCCCCCATCTCCTGCCTCTGGTAACCACCATTCTACTCTCTGCTTCTATGAATTCAACTTCTTTAGAGTCCACGTATGAGTGAGATCAGTATTTGTGTCTCTGTGCCTGGCTTATTTCATTTAGTGTAATGTCCCCAGGTTAACCCATGTTGCTGCACATGATAGGGTTTCCCTCTTCTATAAGACTGCATAGCAGTCCATTGTGCATACTTTGTTTTTTAAAGCGATGTGGCATTGCCTAAAATTAATATAAAAAGCTTTGGGCACTGTCTTTATCCCTTTACCAAATGTCTAAGTTCAATCAGTGTGTGAGAGGATAAAACCTAGGAACATAGGTATATAGACCTCTCTTCAAGACCCTGTTTTTACTTCTTTGGGGTATAAACCCAGAGTTAGAATTTCTATATCCTATGGATGATTGTTTTTAATTTCTTGAGGAACTGCCATACTCTTTTCCACAGCTGCTGTTCCATTTTACCTTCCCACCAGCACTGCACAGGGATTCCAATTTGTCCACACCTTCACCAACACGGATTTTACTTTTTTTTTTTTTAATAGTAGCCATCCTAATGGGTATGAGATATTCATTGTAGTGTTGATTAGCATTTCCCTAAAGCTTAGTGACATTAAATATCTTTCGTATGCTTGTTAGCCACTTGTGTTTCATTTTTGTAGAAATAGCTATCCAAGTCCTTTGCCCATTTTTTTAAGCTGGGTTATTTGACTTTTTGTTGTTGAGTTGTAGGAGTTCTCTGTTTAGTCTAGATGTTAACCCCTCTAGTGTGATTTTGAGTAGCTGGTGGATGATAGGAAACATGTCATATCAGATCCACATGAAAGTCTAAAATGGCTTCAGGCTTCTTTTCCAGTCAACAGAGAACTCTGAGTAGCCAAAGTGATTTTTTTCTTCTTCTTGTTTTCTGTTTAGTTCAAATGACAGCTGTTTTATCACATCAGATTGGTCTTTGTACCATGGCATCAAACCTGCCATCTTTACCTTCCCAGTGTCTTTCACGTCTCTTTCCCAAGCCTTAACTTGAATTATCTTCAGGTCTGCTGGGTCCCAAGCTGCCCATCTTGCCTGCTTACGATACCCAGGCTGTGGGTCTGAGTATCTCCACAGTACCCACTGCAGTAGCCTGCCCGCACGTTGGCGCTCACTGCCCAAGTCTACCTCCTATTCAGCTGGAAATGAAAAGGCAATTGTGTCCCAACTCTGTGGCCGGAAAGCGGGCTGAGACAGAGACAGAATGCATACATGTGCACACCCATCTGTGACTGGAGAGGGGCGAGTGGCAGCGCCCCTGCCCCAGCTGCTCCTCAGGCCTCTCTGCTCTGCTGCAGGTGCTGTATCTGGTAGAGAAGGGAGCCGTGATTGAGCATGTGGACCACAGTGGAATGCGTCCCTTGGACAGAGCCATCGGCTGTCGAAACACATCGGTAGTAGTCACGCTACTCAGAAAAGGAGCCAAGTTAGGTCAGTGAACTCCACCTTCGTTCAGCAGTGGGGAGGGAAAAGGCAGCTTCAGACTGTGAAGTTGCCCCAGGGAGCATACAGACTTACCTGCTCCCGGGCCAGGAAATCGGCTGTCAGGTGTTTGGAGATATATCTATCTGTGTGTCTCAGTCTTCCGAGCAGAGGCCGGTGATGGACAGTCTAGAATTATGCCGGGGCGGGGGTTGACTGCACTCTAATTGTGGGTATGGGCTGGACAGCTCACCAGGTAACTCGAATGAGCAGCCAGGGCTGAAAAGCCCTGTTCTGGAGCAGTCGTGGCCAGCTGGAAGGGAAATGGCCACCCCAGCACAGTTCCTGTGAAGTCTGATTTCATGGAGGCAAGATGAGGGGTTACTTGAGGGGGGGGGGTCTGAGTAGGGCGAGCCCCTCCTGTCTGACTGGTTGCGACATGACACACCAATGTGTGGGGGAAGAGACCTAGGATGTGGCTGTTCTGGTTTGATGTGTAGTTCCTTGGCCAAGAGCAGTTCTGGACAGGGGACTAGGATGAAAATCATGAGCTGAGAGGACTGAGCAGTGACAGTATCCTGAGCAGGTTCACATTTTGATTCAATCCTCCCCACAGCCCCATTAGTGGGTAGCGATAACGCCACCATTTGCAGATGAGAAAAGGCACAGAGCGGCTGAGTAGCTCCCTCAGAGTTGTAGTGTCGGTGCCTTGGGAACCCTGCAGTTTGACTCCTGGGCCCGTGCTCTTCAGGGCTCCTGCCGTGCTCAGAAGGTGGTGGGAGGGAAGGCTGTGGCTGTGCTGTAGGCCAGGACGGAGAAGCAAGTGTGGCATGAGCATAGGGCCTGAACTGAACTGTCCCAGAGTACCTCGTGATGGCACCTGCACAGGGGCCAGGGTACTGAGAACACGCCGTCAGGTGGGTGCTGCTGGGAATGAAGGGAATTATGCTGAGGCCTGGTTTAATTGATTCTCCCCCAGATCCCACTCAGAAGGGAGGGATGGGTCATGGCTGCTCTGATGCCTTAGTTCAATAAAATAACAAGGACAGACCTGTGCTGGGCGCTACTCCCCTCCTGAGTGCCCAGTTCAGGGGGAGAGGTAAGAAGCTGAACCGGCTGGCCAGCGCCCTGGTCCCCTCCCTCATCACATTGTCTGGAGGCCTGAGACTCCCAGAAGCAGTGGCTCCAGCAGCTGGGCTCCTGCAGTGGTGGCATCCAGCTGCAGAGGCACCACAGAACTAAACACCTCTCCTCCCAGACCTCTGCGGTGCCTCTGAATGCATGTTTATTTTGCAGGAAATGCTGCTTGGGCGATGGCCACTTCCAAGCCTGATATCTTGATTATACTTTTACAGAAATTAATGGAGGAAGGAAATGTGATGTACAAAGTAAGTGGTACCGCCCTCTTCTGTGCTGTTCTGACTCCCAGCAACCTCTCGGTTTGGTATATAATGGCCACAGCTGTGCCTCTGCACAGAATATGTGTGATTTATTTGTAATAGGAGAGCCGAGAGATGCTGACCTGGCCCCATGCCCAGGGTCTGTTTAATATCCGCACAGTGGAATCTTAAAGGTGGGAAGTGCTTCTCTTTGTGTCTGAGATCCATTATTTCTGAACTGATCGTTGAGGCTGAAGCTGTGACTTGCCACTGGATGCCTTGGCGTGAAGGAGAGTCACCAGTAGGTCAATTGACAGGTCATGCAGGAGATTTCTGAGCCTTTCATGGTCTTTGAGTTCAGAGCACCACACTATGACAGTCACGGGGCATGTGGAGAAGGGACACCCTGGAGACATTTCCAGAAGAAAGGAATCATTCAGTATCCCAAGCCTTTACTGTCTAATTTTTAATATCTCTAAACTTCTAGAATTTGAAACTATTTTGAGAGATATTTTTACTTAATACAGTCAAGTAATATACTTAGTTATTCAGGAGACTGAATGTTTTCCCATTTTCCCTAGGAAATGGAAATATGATTTAGAGATTAATAAACTTGATTTTAAATTTTTCAAAATAAGACATCAGTTTAGATCAGAGCTCAGAAAACTGTTGCTTAAAAGGGCCATGAAGTAAATACTTGAGGCTTTGCAGAGTGTGTGGCCACTGTCCCAACTCTCCAGCTCTGCTGTGTGGTACAAAAGCCACTGGCCAGGTGCGGTGACTCAAGCCTGTAATCCCAGCACTTTGGGAGACCGAGGTGAGGAGATTGCCTGAGTCCACAGGTTTAAGACCAGCATGGGCAACTTGGTGAGACCTCATCTCTACAGTAAATTGGAAAATTAGCTGGGCATGGTAGCACATGTCTGTAGTTCCGGCTACTTGGAAGGCTGAGGTGGAAGCATCGCGGAGCCCAGCGGGTCAATGCTGGGGTGATCATGAGCATGCCACGACACTCCAGCCTGGGCAATGGAGTGAGACTCCAACTCAAAAAAAAAAAAACAAAAACAAAAAAAGCAGCTGCAGATGACACACAGCAACTGAGCAGTAGTGTCCCAATAAAACTTTATTTGTAAACACAGATGACTGGCCAGATTTTGCCTGCAAGCTGTAGTTCACCAACCCTTGATTTAGATAGATGTGTCGGCCATATATGCAGGTCATTATTCTTTCCAGATCTGTGATTAGACAGAATTAAAAGATTATGAGGAAAAAAAGCTAGACTGTGACCATTTTAATCCTTTGTACTATTAGGCAGCTATACTTGCTATGTTGTTGGTTTTTTCCCTTTTATTTTTAAAATAGTAACAAATAAATAGGCAATATAGTATGGCCCAGCAGGGTTCCCAGATTGGATCAGTTTGAGACTGAGTTGAGAGTGTGTACTGTTGTGGCTTTGAAGTGCTTTTAATATAGATTTTGGTGGGCAATTATGTCAGAAATATGAAGCCATTTTCAACAGGCTTCATACCTGCTGTGCAACAGGACTGACTGAGCAAATGGATTTCTTTAGCCTTGAAAATGATGTGTGGTGCTGTTCTGATTTTTTAAAGCCCATGCTATAGTTCCTCTTCAAAGAAAGATGATTATTCTGCAGCAAGCACTAGGTTTACCCACAAGACTCTACTTGTCCTCAGATCGACAACATTTTTTCATCCGATTTCTACTATACTGGCATTAAAACATCTTTAGATAACAGGTCATTCTTGAAATAATTTTCAAAAATACAAAGGAGAGATGATAATCTGATGCACTGATTGATAGTTATCACTTTGGCAGTCGACAAGCACTTTATTGTAGAAGCATCATCTTTTCTGCCATGTGTAACCACATGGTGCAGATGCCTGTAGGACAGGGAAACCAGAGTGTGTTCGACTGGTCCATGTATGAGCTCCATCACATGTACTCATTGGATACTTTCAATATGCTGTCATGGTTTTGCATGGGGGAAATAAACCCCCCAGAGTCTTCAGGGGGTGGGAGGTCATTCATCTTAGAGCCTGTGAAAAGGGACAATCTTTGTTTATTCTGAACCCTAGAAAGGGAAGATGAAAGAGGCAGCCCAGAGGTACCAGTACGCCTTAAGGAAGTTTCCTCGAGAAGGACTCGGAGAGGACATGAGACCGTTCAATGAATTAAGAGTTTCCCTCTATCTGAATTTGTCTCGATGCCGAAGAAAAACAAACGTAAGCCACACCCCCTTTGCTGCAGTCCAGTCCTTCAGCAGTAGAGCTTCCTACAGTGTGAAGGCTAGCCCCTCCACAGACCACATCCTGGGACCTCCCAGCTGACCTGTGTGCACACATATATGAACCTGACATATGGGAAGCTGCTCCTCTGGGGTGACCATTTGATGCTGTCCCTGCACACCTCTCACAGTGTCGCAGGACCGCCCTTGGGTTTAGTTTCCCTTGCCTCCGGGATGAGAAGCAAACACAAACTGCTCCTTATGCCTTCCCAACAGCAATGCTGCCAACACTGTCATGAGCTGCCCATCCCCAGATCAGAAGGAAGATCTAACACAAATGTCTGTCATAGTCTGCCTGCCTAGCTGTGTTAGGTGTGTTCAGGTCTGCCAGGAACTAATTTGTAAAGAGCAGTGGGCAACTCACGGTTAATTTGTAACTAATAGATTTGTTTCCATAGTACTTTCAACTTTTTTTTTTTTTTACTTCCTCCTCCTGCCCCCAATCTTTGGATCTACCTGCTCTGTGCCACATGCCTTTCCTTCTCTTCCTGGAGTGGACGCAGTGTCTGCAGTCCTCTCTCAGGCTGAGACCTCTGCTGGTGGGCGAGGTCCCACCCCCTCTCTCGCCTTGTGGGGCACTGTTGCCACCACTGCTCTCTCTACTGGATTCTTCTCAAGAATATTAGCAAACTGAAATTATCTCCTTGCTTTAAAATAAAATAAACAGGAAACCCTATTTGCCCTTCATCCGTCTCTAGTAATGTTTCGATGCATTGCTACCCTTTAGAGCAAAACAAGAAAAAGTTGCCTGTGATCATGTGTCAGAGCCACTTTTGACGCATGTATTTACATGTTGACACCAGGACTTTGGCATGGCAGAAGAATTTGCTTCCAAGGCTCTCGAATTGAAGCCCAAGTCCTACGAAGCCTTTTATGCCAGGGCAAGAGCGAAGAGAAACAGCAGGTACTGTCTGGGGTTATCTTTGGGACTGGAGAAGCCTTTTTCCCCCTGTGGGATCAAACCTACCAGTTGAATTTGGGAAGGTTTTGCTTCACATGTGTTGCCCAGACGCCTCTCATCCTTTTACTACTAGATGAGTCGCTTCCAAGGTCATAGATATTATTAGCATTGGGTAAACTTTTCTTCTGACATCTCAACAACTATCCCTCCTTATTCTTACCCCTAAGTTGAGACTTTCTGCCATATGAAGTTCCTAGCTTAGTTCGTTTCAGTGAAACTCCCCTCTAGGGGTATTAAGAGGAATGGAGGGGCAGGGGGAGAGTTATATAAGACTTTGGAGGCTGGGTGCGGTAGCTCAAGCCTGTAATCCCAGCACTTTGGGAGGCCGAGGTGAGAGGATTGCCTGAACCCACAGATTGGAGAAGAGCCTGGGTAACTTGGTGAGACCTCACCTCTACAATATATCAAAAAAAAATTAGCCAGGTGTGGTAGCATGCGCCTGTAGATCCGGCTACTTGGAAGGCTGAGGCAGAAGGATCGCCAGAGCCCAGCAGGTCGACGCTGGGGTGGTCGTGAGCATGCCACTGTGCTCCAGCCTGAGCAACAGAGTCAGATTCCAACTCAAAAAAAAAAAAGACTTTGGAGTTCAAGGTGAGCATGCTGAGGAGATGGTGACAGCAACATTAGAAGGATTCTAGCACCCACCGATTTATGCCTACCCTGATTCCCAGTCTGGTGGTCTTTATGGAGAGCCGGGCCATGGAGTCACTCCCATCTGGGCTAGAATTCAGCACTGCTACTTAACTGAGTGGCTGGGTTAGTTGAATGAGTCCTGGCCACCATCTTAAGTTTCAAAACTCACTCAGCTACATTTGCTTTCCTCTGACCACAGCTGTTTTGTGAAGAGTTGCATTCGGCGCATGTTCCCCCATGGTGTGTAATTATAACTTATGTTTTCCTACAAAGGCAATTCGTGGCAGCTCTGGCCGACTTGCAGGAGGCTGTGAAGCTCTGTCCCACCAATCAGGAAATCAAGAGACTTCTTGCCCGTGTGGAAGAGGAATGCAAGCAACTCCAGAGAAGTCAGCAGCAAAAACAGCAGTGTCCGCCACCAGCTCCACCCAACGACTCAGACAACGAAGAGGATGCCCCAACCCCAGGATTAAATGACCACTTTCATCTTGAGGAGGCTGAAGAGGAAGAAACTTCTCCACAGGAAGAATCTATTTCCCCGACTCCCAGGCCCCCACCAACCTCATCTGTCCCTTCCCCCTATATCCGAAACCTTCAGGAAGGATTGCAGTCCAAAGGAAGGCCGGTGTCACCACAGAGCAGGGCAGGAATCAACAAGGCCCTGAGGGAGCCTGTAGCCCAGCCTGGGCTGCTCGTGCAGCCTACCAGGCAGGCACAGATAGTGAAAACCAACCAGCATCTGGGCTCTGGACAGTCTGGCATGAGAAACAGTGGCACAAAAATTCCGATCTCGTCTCAGAATCCTCCCCCAAGTCCCATGCCAGGCAGAATCTCTGCAGCTCCTGCTGGGAGCAGAAACCAGCATTTGGAAGGAGCAGGTACTTTCACAATAGGAGCTGGTTGTGGACACCTTGGAGATCGACTGGGCCCCAGCCAGAATGTCCACCTGCAGTGTGGCGAGAGTGGCGCTGTGTACCCCTTACCAAGCAAGATAAAAACTGCGGAGAGGCTCCTGTCACACACGTCTGTGGCTGTGGATGTAGCCCCTCCAAGCCAAGGCGGGCCGGTGAGCTGCAGCGACGTGCGACACCCAGCTTCCCTCGCCAGCTCGGGCTCTTCCGGTTCCCCATCCAGCAGCATAAAGATGTCAAGTTCCACCAGTAGTTTGACTTCAAGCAGCAGTTTTTCAGATGGCTTCAAGATCCCAGGGCCAGAGGCTCGGATTAAAGACAAGATTGGAAGCCAGGTTCAGAGCGGTACAACCGAGCACAGACCACGTAACACTCCGTTCATGGGCATCATGGACAAGACTGCGAGGTTCCAACAGCAGAGCAACCCTCCAGGCCGCACCTGGCACTGCCCGGCCGCCGAGGGACTGCTGACAAACACCTCTCCTGCAGCTGGCCTGCAGTCCTCAAACTCTGAGAAGCCCTCTCTCAAACAAGCAGGAGGATATAATAACCAAGCCAAACCCTGTTCTGTGTCTACTCTAAGTGGAAGTGTCCACAATGGGGCTCAGGTGAAGGAGCTAGAAGAAAGCAAGTGCCAAATGCCGGTCCACTGTCAAGAGAGCCGGGTGACTAAGACTGTTTCTCATCTGTATCACGAAAGTATCTCCAAACAGCAGCCTCATATCGGTAGTGAAGCCCACCGGAGCCACCTCACTGCAGCAAAACCAAAGCGATCGTTCATAGAGTCCAACGTGTGAAGCCCCATCTGTAGAATTTGGAACAGTGTGTTGGCTCCTGGTGGTAAACAGTTATATGGTTTTTCATCAGAAAAATTACTTTTTAGCCATATATTTTTTTCTTTTTTTTCCTCTGGGGCGGATCAATGATGCCATTGATACATTTTAAATGTGGGCTAAAACTTCTTTAATAGCTAGAAGTCACCATAAGTAAGAATGCTAAACCAGAATTGAAAACTATAATTAGCTATACCTATCAAGTTAAAAATTTAAGACAGTCAAGAAATTTAACTCATGCTTGTCACTTACGAAGTTATTTTGGCTTTTATCACTTTTCTCCTAGCCTGTGCTATATGGTAAAATCACAGTATTTACTTAGAGAATAAAGCTGTCTATTGTTAAAGAGTGATAGGACTATTAACTAATGACTTAATATTCTAATGATATATTCTGGAAAAGATGGAATTTCCCAGTTGCAGTTCCATTGAGTCAAATCCTAATTATTATATATATAAAAAGTTAAGATCTGAGTGATTTCTAGCTGGATATAAGTGTGACTGTAAATATAATGTAGCTGATTTTTTTAAGCAAAATATGAGAAGACCCAAGTATTATTCCCTTCACAGCATTTCCTATGAGGGGATTAAACAATTATTTTGCGTTATGGTTCTTATTCAAAATATTTTTATAGCACCTTTTTTGGAACTCTATTCATGCTTGAAGGTGTTTTTGCTATTTGGAAACAGTAAAAGCCTTTTGGAATCATGATTGGTGGTCAAATGAACTGAGCTAAATACCAAGATCAGTATCCTTAGTGGCACTTACAAATTAGCTCTCAGCTGGTTCCCAAACTGCTTTTAACAATGATAACGCTCCTGGAACAATCCTTTCAAAGTCCTATAAGGGCAATATTTAATTTGGATACTTGAGGTATGGTTGGTTGTTGCTTTTATTTTGTTGTACACACAGTACTCCATAGTCACTTGTTGCATATATTAAATAGCCCAGTTTTATCCAGACTTGTAAATATAACTATTTCAAAGTAGTTAATCTAAAAAGAAAGAAGAAAGCCCGTCATATATTTGCATGTTTTTTGTAAGCTTCATCCATGTTGCTTATTGCACTGAATGATATATTATTATGGCATGTTAACAGTATACCAGTAATGGCACTTTATCTCATTTATATGAACACCTTTGAGGTGCTACTTAAGTCCAAACTGATGTATTATTCATTCGTAAAGTTAAGGTACAGGAATGAACCTTGGTTTAAAGGTATTTTTATATGAAAACAGTGTGTTATTGGAGGATGTTAAAATGCTTATTTGAGAGCGGTGGGAGTGTATTTGTTTTATATGTTGGGATGTGAAATTTATTTTCTAGAATTGGGAAGAAGGAAGTTCTATATTTGCAGAATGTTTTAAAAATGAGTAGCTGTCATAAAGCTTCTGTGAACATCATTTGTATGAATAGGAACCCCTGGTGTCATTCTCCAGCATTTGTTCCTGAGTGTGTATAGAGTACTTTGTACAAACAGCTTTATCTTATTTCTAGGCTTTCCATGAGTTCTGCTATAACTACTATGGCTTATTTATTGTTTTCTTTAATATTTGTGAAAGTCTTACTCTTTTGTTATGTAGTTTTGTTTCTGCACAACTACTGTACTTTTCCATATGGAATAAAGATTATTAATAGAATTTGTTATGCATGAAATGAGTCAGTGGGTAAGTAGAGACTGTCTGATGACAACTATTTTTGCCTTGTTTTAATCCTTGTTACCCTAAAGAAAATAGTGAAAAGCATTTTATGTTAACACTACCAAATGCATATTTAATTTCATTGTATAATAATTTCAGAATAAGGGTGACAGCTTATAGAAATTCTCTAATATTCAAGGGCCAAATTAGTCTTTTTGCCTGTAGTAGGAAGAAAGCATGAAGAAAAGCAATATATACTTTAATTTCTCACCTGCTTCAGGAAATCTTGGTGTCTCTGTTTACTGGAAAGAGGATATCTTTAATATTGCAATTCTCAAACGTTTTGGCAATACACCAAACACTGTTATGACAGTTTGTTCTTTAACACACTTGTATTATTTTCAGTTAAAAGTGTGTTTATCTTTATGGACACATATCTGTTTCAAAGTAATATGAATGAGAGTGAACATTCTGTGTTGTGATAAAATTCTTATTGGAATCTTTTTTTCAGATTTTCTGATCATTGCTATTGCTAGCAAGGCAAAATAAAGTATTTTCAGTCTTCCTTTAAAACTATTTCATGAAAGGTTAAAAACCAAAATAAAAGAGGGTGGATAGGAGAGTCTTATTGGCTAATATGTCATTCCTGTCATTGGGTGACTTTCTCTGTAAAGCAGCAGCCAGTGAGAGTATTCACATATTTTAATATACACTAAATTATGATTTTGACATATTCTTAGTAAAGGTACCTGGTCCAGTTGCCCCAGGAAGAGGTTAAGTATCCTTGGGAAACCACTGGTCGGTTCCGATAGGACTGGGAGGGCAGGTGTCACTGCTTCCATATGGTCCTGAACTAATATCGGGCTGGGAGAACCCAGCAGAGAGGCTGGGTCTCTTCCTATTAACGGTTTGCTTGTGTGAAAGAGGTAGTTGTTTGGCTTTGGTTTGGTATTTTTGTTTTATACAAAACCAGGAGTGCCTCAGTTTGTCAAATTATTGGCATCTTTGTTTTCAGTAATTTTGTTTTTGCAAAACCATCCTGGGGAAACAGAAAAGCAAAACACCTTTAACACACCTAAAAATAACCACTTTTTAATTGTTTTCTAGCAATGACTTTCGATGATTTTTAGTAGTTTTTATTTAAAAGCCAGCCAATCTCCTTTGGTAAATAAGTCTATTATTACTTTATTCAAAACAGACAGTCCAATGGTGGGCTCTTTTATATTAAAAAAAGTCTTCTGTTAGAATTGCTAGCATACTTTCTTTATAGACTACAACAGAATTTTCATTGTTTTTGTCCTCAGTAGTGATAAGAATGTGAGAATCATATGAAAAAAAATAACTCTTCTAGAATCAGTATGAATCCTAGCTGACATAATGTATTATTGAACCTTATTTAAGTTATTTACAAAGCAACAGTTATAAAGAAAAGATATTTGGAGATTTCTGTGGTAACTAGGCTTGCCACTTATCTGTGAGTTTATAAAAACACAGGAAAAGACTAATATATGTGCATTGCTTTTCCTCTGTTATTTCCAAGTTTTAAAATTTTTGAGCGATTCTACAGCGAGAGTTTTGGGGGTAACAGTGCATAGGTGGTGAAGGCACAGTCTTGGTCCCTATCTGTCCTTGCAGTTTAGTTCTAATGAGCTGCCCACTGATGGCTTCCATTCTGGTAACAACTTGTGACAGGCAAGTAAGAAGTCAGCACAAGCCGGGCTTGGTGGCTCAGCCTGTAATCCCGCGCCTTTGGGAGGCTGAGGTGAGTGGATTGCCTGAGCCCGCGGGTTCGAGACCCGCCTGGGCAGCGAGACCTCATCTCTACAGTAAATCAAAAAATCAGCCGGGTGTCGTAGCGCATGCCTGTAATTCCAGCTACTCGGAAGGCTGAGGTTGAAGGATCGCCAGAGCCCAGCAGGTCGAGGCTGCGGTGGCCGGGAGCAGCCACTGCACTCCAGTCTGGGTGACAGAGTGAGACTCTAACTCAAAAAAAAAAAGAAGTCAGCACAACCTTAAAATTCCTGGACTTTTAAGGTTTTTTTTCCTGAGTGAATACTTGTCAGGGTGCTGTATTAAATATCAGACTATTGTGTAAAAATGTCTTTGTGTAGTCATCCTAGCTTAGAATAAAATGTGAGAACTTTAAGAATTCTAAATTCTGAAAAGAGGCAACTTGACTTATTTATGATAACCTAATTCATCTAACTTGTACACCTACATTTGGATAATGGGAGAAACAATCATTACCATCCTGCAAATTTAGAATCCACTTATTTAAAATGTCTAAAGTGTTTTTTCTCAGTCATAAACAATCTAAAACCATTTCGCTACATATTTTCTTAAAAGGGACTTCAAAGAGTTACCAAATGAATGGCTAATTAAGTTGGATTTAAACATCTGTTATTCTGGAGTATTCTGATCTTTAGTTATAATGAGATACTACCTATAGCTAACAATAAATTTGGGCACTGCAATTTAAAGTCATGGTAAGATTTTATTTCTGTACAGCTTCAGGTTTTTTTCACTAGTACAAAAAGGCTTTTTTAGTAAAAATAAAAATGAGGTTAGAGGTTTAATTTAGTCCCTATGTTTTAAAGAATGAAAGCTGACAGTTTTTATATAGAACTAGATTTAAGGAGTTTTACCTTTCTCCTGTTTTGCTTTTAATAATGTCTGATTATATTTTTCAGTGATCTCATTTGAATGATTTAAAGGTAAGAACTAAACAATAAAATACAAACAGTTTTAGTTTTGATGTGTCTCAAGCCATCGATCGATGGCCATTTTCAGAGTCCTGTTTGGTGTAAGTATCACTGAAGGAAGAATAAGATTTGTCATGGGACTTGTACGCCTATTCTTGCTGATCCAGTTTTCCATCGCTTCCTTTTCATATGAATAGCCATCTAAAAAAAAACAAAAACAAATTCTTTGATGTAGGAGAGGGAAATTAGGGTCACAGTACTAAATGAATTGAGTATAAAAACTCCATTGCCAAGGCCTTTATTGTGATGGAAGTGGTTTTCTTGTCTTGCTTGTTCCACCACCTCCAAAGTATTCCTGCCACAACACCTGAAATCCTACCACTTGAAATGCATTAGGAATGGGATAGTGCTGCATAAAGCATAAAGTATCTAGAATAGTAATATTGTAAGCTCTTTTTGAACACTATAACTGAGACCAGGCCCCTGTCAAAAAATCAGACATGGTGGAAGAGAAGAAACAATTGAGTGAAGATAACAATGGGTAGTGAAGATAAACTGCCCATCGTATCTGTTAGCTATGTGTGTATATTAATGTGGCTAAGGATGAGGAAGTTATTCTAACTCTGCAAAACTTGCCACCACCTTGAAAAGTCAGGAAACAGATACCCGGAAATGACAGAATATGTTCCACTAAAGATTTATGGTCTATCATTATTTTTTTTTTTTTTTTTTGAGACAGGGTCTCTTTCACCCAAGCTGGAGTGCAGTGGCGCAATTATAACTCACATAGCCTCAATCTCCTGTAGCTAGGACAACAGGCTCACGCCACCACACTCAAATAAGAGACTTGTGATTTTTTTAAAAATCCACTGGATAAGGTTGGTTGGTCTGTTGGTTTTATTGATTGACTGACTGACTAAGTCGGAGTCTCACTCTTTTACCCAGGCTAGTGTAGTGGCATGTTCATGGCCACCGCAGCCTTGACCTGATGGGCTCAGGCGATCCTTCTGCCTCAGCCTTCCAAGTAGTTGGAACCACAGGCATGTGCCACCATGTCCGGCTAATTTTTTTTTTAATTTATTGTAGAGATGAGGTCTCACCAAATTGCCCACACTGGTCTCAAACCCCTGGACTCAGGCATTCCTCTTGCCTCGGCCTCCCAAAATGCTAGGATTATAGGCTTGAGCCACTGTGCCCGGCCTATTTTTTTTCTTATTAGACACAGCCAAATCTAACCCTAATTGATATAGTTACTGAATTCCTTCACTGAACCAATTAAAAGCCAGGTTCCAAGGCTGGCACTAAAGAAATAAGATACATGAGGTGTGGTGTGGTGGCTCATGCCTCTAATCCCAGCATTTTGTGAGGCCAAGGCAGGAGGATCACTTGAGGCCAAGAGTTTGAGGCCAAGAGTTTGAGACCAGCCTGGGCAACATAGTGAGACTCTTTCTCTACAAAAAAAAAAAATAGAAAAAAAAAACTTAGTTAGGCGTTGTATACCTGTAGTCCTAGGTACTTGGGTAGGAAGATCGTTTGAGCTCAGAAGTTTGAGGTTACAGCATGACCGGCAAGGCTTTTTTAAACAACATTTTCTTGCAGAATTCCTTGACTTTACACGTGTAAAAACTGGAGATTTGCTTTACTGCTTTTGTTTTTATACTTGGTTCCTAATTTTATTTACACAGTAGTCTATTTGCTTTACAATATATAAAATTATTTCAAAATAATGCCAATGTATTTAACACAGACTGAAAGGAAATCTAAGATTTGTCATCAAGATAAATTCACTAGGGTGGTCTACTGGAAATACTGTGTTTGAAAATCACATTTATATGGTTTCAAAGTAAAAACTATAAAGGTATATTCAGAGGAGTCTAGTCTAACCCTGCCAACCCTTGTTCCCTTCCTTCCCCTCTAAGTAACCATGTATTTTCATTTTTATCTTTTTCTTTTTGAAAACATAAGGAAATGTCTGTGTGTATACAGTATATACACATTCTATACGAAAGCTAACACTATACACATACTAGCACCTGGGTGTGTTTTCTTTCTCTTTCCATAGTACTCCGTGGATGCATTGGTGGACATCTGGGGGGGTTTCCAATTTTTGACTTTTACACATAATGCTGCAATGAACAGTTTTATGCATGTGTCACTTGTACTTTGGGGAGACTTCACAAGCAGGATTGCTAAATCAGAATAAATGTACGAATCACGACAGTGCCAACTCCTTCCACAGGAATCCTACCACTTTTCCTTCCTACTACCAATGTTTATGAGAATGCCTTTATTCCCCTACAGCCTCACCAACAAAATGTTGTGAAACTCTTGGCTTTTTCCAGTCTCTAGGTAAGCAATGGGATGGTATATCAGAGAACCTTTCACATGTTTGAGCCATTTGTTGTTCTTTTTCCTGTGAAGTATGCATATTTTTTGCCCATTTTTCCATTAGGTTGTCCTTAATTTAGGAGGGTTTAACTCACATATATGGACATATATCCAGTTTTCTCTTGAGTCCTAGTTAGGAAAGTTTCTCCCACTCTATCAAGGAATTCACCACATTTTCTTTGGGGACTTACGAAAAAAAATTTCCCTTAAACTCCTGGGCTCAAGATAGGCTCAAGATAGGCTCCTCCCATCTCAGCCTCCCAAGTAGCTGGGACTATGGGCACTAAGCCTGGCATGGGTTTCTTTTTTTAGGTTTAGACTTCGACTCCATTTGGAATTAAGATGTACAGTATGAGGGATGGATCCAATTTTAGCCTTTTCCACATGGTTGCTTAGTTGTTAGAATAGCACTTATTTAAAATTATTTTTACCATTGGCTTAAAATGCCATCTTTATCATTCGCTAAATATCCAAGTATAGTTGGATCAATTTCTGGACTTTTGAAAACTCTTTTCCGTTCTATTCATGTGCTGGTACTACACTTTCATTTACGAGGGCTTTCTTTATAATGTTCTAACATCTAGTAGGGCTAGCAACCTTCTTCATTCTTTTCTAGGTTATTTTTGCTATTCTCGTTTACTAGGTCCCATTTGAATGAGTCACCTTTTGTATCTCTAGGAAAAAATAGTGTTATCAGGATTGTGTTGAGTGTAACAACTGGAGAAACCAATATCTTGGTGACACTGAGAGCATGCTGTGCTTTACATTCTTCAATAGGGATGTTTTAGTTTTCATGTAGGCTTGGAAGATTTACATAAGTTTAGGGTTTTATTCTAGTTTTTGTAAATTGTCTTTATATTTTTTAAGTGCTTTTGTTTACACACAAAGACTACTGATTCCTCTCTGCTTTAACTTAACTACTTTACTAAATATTATTTGTAGTTTTTTTATTCTTTGGACTTTCCAGATACATATTACATATTATATTATAAAAGGATTTTTCCCTTTAAAAAAGTGCTTCTGTGCGTTCCCTGGCTTTTGGGCCAAAGTGTGTGTGTGTGTGTGTGTGTGTGTGTGTGTGTGTTTAATCATATAAAAGTATCCATCAGTTTCTATTTAGGTTTTCTTTTTTGTCAAACATGCCTGTGAAACTCTTGTCTCAGCTGTAACACCACACACAATGCTGGGGCCAAAATACGAACTGTCCTGCAAACCACACGTGCTTTGCCAGCTGCCACCTCATTAGATTCACAGCAGGATCTCTCCAGAGGGAGAGCCCTGGCTGTGGCTTTTCATTTTCCAGGAGTAGCTGGTTACAGTCTCCAGACTGTCTGGGTTGCTCCACTGTAATACTCAAATCTGTTTCATTCTGTCTCCTTACAGAAACCAGAGCCTTCTTACAGGCCTTGATTTCTGGCTCTGAGACCATCTGAGGTTCTGACTTCAACTTTTTTTCCCCATCAGTTCTTTCTGTAGACGTTAACCTGTGACTGCCTTTTGCTTTTTTTTTTAAAGAGATATGCTTCAAATACCCAAAAATTCACCATTTTGAGTGTAAGATTCAGTGGTTCTTGGTGTTTCATAGTTGTGCATCATTTCACAAAGAAACCCTGTGTCCGTTAGCAGACACTTCCCCCTCAGCAACCTTGAATCTACTTTGTCTCTGAATTTTCCTGTTTGGGATGTTTCATGTAAATGAAATCCTATAACATGTAGCCTTTGGTGTGTGGTTTCTTTTGCTTTGCATGTTTTCAGGGTTCATCCATGTTTTAGTATGTATACGTATTTGTTCCTTTTTATGGCCTAATGACATTCTATTGTATGGCTATACCATGTTTTACCCATTCATCCATTGGTGGACATTTGGGTGGTTTCCACTTTTTGGCTATCAATAATGGGGCTGTACTTGTACAACTTTTTGTATTTTCCTTTTGGGTGTATACTTAGGAGTAGAATTTCTGGGTCACATGGTAACTGTTCACCAGCAGCCACACCAGCAACAAATGAAGGTTCCAATTTTTGCACATCATTGCCAACACTAATTTTCCACCTTTTTGGTTCTAGCCATCTTAGCAGGTGTGACGTGGTTTTGATTTGCATTTCCCTAACAGCTAATGGCGAGCATCTTTTCAAGTGCTTATTACCCAGTAAGAGTATAGCATTAGACTGTGCCAGGACACTGTTTCCTATTATAACTCATTTAACCTGCATAACAACCTTTTGATGTAGGTACTACTATTATCCTTATTTTATAGACGGGGGAACTAAGGCATGGCCTGAATAACTTTCCAAGGTCACACAGGTAGGGAGTGCCAAAGTTGCTAAGATTTAAACCCAAGTAGTCAGGCTCCAGAGTCAGTGCTCTTAATCTACATGCTAAGTGGAGCATCCAGAAAGGACAAGTAAAGTAACTGAAATTTTGAAAGCAGTCTTAATAGACAGGTAAAATAGCATCTGGTCAATTGGTAGGTAGGTCTGAAAAAATTATCTAGAAGGGCTTAAGGTATAGAGGATCAGAATGGCTCAATTGATGAAAGGTATGAATTCTATTCAAGCAGCACAGTGTGCCTTGAACAAGAGAAATAAAAATAAATCCATACCAAAGACAAATCCTCTGAAACAAAAAATAGGAATTAAACTGCCAGTATACTTCAACTGCTTCAACAGAAGTCAGAGAGGATGTTCCCCATACATGATCAAGATAAGACACTACAAATGCCTTAGAGAAAAAGCAAAGTGGTCAGATAGGGTTGAGTAGGTTCTTATGGTTCACATAACATGAATTACAAATGTAAACATTGATTTTTCTAGGCTTTGTAAATTAATTAACATTTAAATTTTCAGAGTAGACCTAATAAACCTAAAAGGAATTTTTTTTTTTTTTTTTTTTAGTTGGAGTCTCACTCGGTCACCCAGACTGGAGTGCAGTGGCTGCTCCCGGCCACCGCAGTCTGGACCTGCTGGGCTCCGGCGATCCTTCTGCCTCAGCCTTCCGAGTAGCTGGAATTACAGGCATGCACTACCACACCTGGCTGATTTTTTGATTTATTGTAGAGATGAGGTCTTGCTGCCCAGGTGGGTCTCGAACCTGCGGGCTCAGGCAATCCACTCACCTCAGCCTCCCAAAGGCGTGGGATTACAGGCTGAGCCACCAAGCCCGGCTCTAAAAGGAATTTTTTAAAAAATAGATGTAATGCTGGACTAGCACAAATTGTCATTTCTACTGCTCAGCATACCCTCAATTAACATTTAGTGTTTAGGTTTTCTGTAATCCTAACAAAAATAGCAAAAAGATTTTCTTTTGTAGCATAATATGATTCTAAAATTTATATGGAGGGTTAAGAGGGTTAAGTGGGCAAAAATGATCAAGCCACGTTTTATGATCAAGCCAAGTTTTTAAAACATTGAGAGGTGAACGTAATTTATATTTAAATAAGCAAACTAAAAATTTATAACAGGCCTGCCAGTATTGAGTTTACTCAATGGTAATATTTCTGCAAGTGCACCTGTATTTTACTATGTGACAGTGGATCTTTTCTGTAGAATCATTTGGAGAAAGATGTCTATCAAAAGTAATTTAGGAAATACCAATACATACCACGAACTACTATCCTGCAGTGGAGAATGAAGTACATAGTTCAGAATGTACTGACAAGGAGTGTCCTCTGATATACTGTCGAGCAAATAAAAGCAATTTTCTAAAAGTGTGTACCACATCCTCTGTGTAAGAATGTATAGACAAATATCTGGAAAACACCTATGAGTACAAAAGAGCCCCTTTTTAAAAAGGTTTCTCTATTGCTTGACTGTTTTTAACCAAGCACATGCTTCTTTTATAATTTAAAAGAATGAGTAAGAATACATTATAAGAATGCTGAAATACAAACAGGTCTATTAGTTCAATAGATACATGGTATAAGCCTTCCAAAACACCATGGGGCGGGGGAGGCAGCCAGAAAGGACAATCAATTAGAAGAACAAAGGACAGTTAGAAAGAAGAATAAGTTAGAATCATATTGTGGCAGGAATTAACCTAGAATATATAATAAACTATGAGGATAGAGTTGTTTTTAAAAATTCAACTGTGTGTTTCCCACAAGAACACATACAAAACAATACGGGAAGGTTAAAAATAAATGAACGTGAATATCCAGGGATTATGCTAAGGGAGAAAATTGCCAATACCTAAAGGTTATTTACTGCATGATTCCATTCATTGAACGTTTCCGAAATGGAGGACAAATTAGTGGTTTCTGGCGACTGGGGTGGGAAAAGAGTAGGCAGCTGACAGATATAGTTATTAAAAGGCAATAGGAGAGTCCCTGTAGTTTTGGAACTGCTCTGCCTCTTGACTGGAGTGGGGGAATACATGAACCTCCAGAAGGGGTAAAACTGCATCATTTATACACACAAACGAGTACAAGTAAAACTGGAGAAATCTACGTAAGATCTATAGATTGTTGCGATGTCAATATCCTGGTTGTGATATAATAGTAGAAAAACTGGGCAAAGCATACAAGGTATGTTTCTCTATTCTATTGTTTACTATAATTGCATGTTAAGTCGGCAATTGCTGTCAATAGTATTTTAAAATAAATGAGTAGAACCAGAAAGGTTAAGATGAGAGACAGACAATACTAAATAGTAAGGCTACGGAGCAATTAGAATTCTCTTACACTTCTGGTAGAAGTACAACACGATTACATCACTCTGGTAAACTGTTTATGTATGCCTGCTCATAGGAATACGCCCAACAATGCATACCGCTCACCAAAATAGAAACGTTCATGGCAGGACTGTTTATAACAGCCAACACAACAATGCCCATCAACAGAATGAATAAATTATGGTATAGTCACACAATGGGCTTCTATACAGAAATAAGAAAGTACTGCTTTGTACAACTGGACAAATCCCACAGACATGATGTTTAATGAATGAAGCCAAACCTAAAAAAGACATTTCATGACTCAACAGAAAAGTAATACAGCAATCTAGCCTATTACAGGCTAAAGAAGAAAAACACATGTCATTAGATAAGCACTTAAAAATTTATCAAACCAGCCGTGCTCGGTGGCTCAGCCTGTAATCCTGTGCCTTTGGGAGGCTGAGGCGAGTGGACTGCCTGAGCCCGTGGGTTCGAGACCCACCTGGGCAGCGAGACCTCATCTCTACAATAAATCAAAAAACCAGCCGGGCGTGGTAGCACATGCCTGTAATTCCGGCTACTCGGAAGGCTGAGGCGGAAGGATCGCCGGAGCCCAGCAGGTCGAGGCTGCGGTGGCCGGGAGCGGCCACTGCCCTTCAGTCTGGGCGACTGAGTGAGACTCCAACTCAAAAAAAAAAAAAAAAAAATTTTATCAAACCAGAGATAGAAAGGAACTTTTTAACTGGATAAAGGCAGCTAACATCATACTTAATTCTGAAAGGCTGAGTGCTTTCCCTCTAAGTGCTAGTAAAGGAAAGAATGCCTACTCTCACTGCTACTTTTTAACATGTAAGGAAATTCTAGCCAGTGTGACAAATAACAAAAAAAAGGAAAAAGAGTAAGAAAGAAATGCAACTACCTGCAGATACCACAATGAAGTATCAAGTATGAAGAAACTGTGGTAAGGACCTATTAAAAAGCTGGTTGCACATGGTGGCTCACACCTGTAATCCCAGCACTTTGGGAGGCCAAAGCAGGAGAACTGCTTGAGCTCAAGAGTTCAAGACAGTCTAGGCAACATAGCAGGACCTCTTCCCTACAAAATACAAAAATTAACCAGATGTGCTGGTGTGGGTCTGTAATCCGAGCTGTTAAGAAGGCTGAGGCAGAAGGACTTCCTGAACCCAAGAGGTAGAGGATGTGGTCAGCTGTCTATGCCACTGCACTCCAAGCCTGTGAGACAGTAAGACCCCAACTCCAAAAAAAAAAAAAAAAAAGCTACTATATAATAAGCCTCTATCTGTGGGCTCTGCATCCACTTAAACACTGATCAAAAATACTCAAAACAACCAAAATACAACAATAAAAAATACAAAACCAATACAGTATAACTATTTACATGACATTTACATTGTATTAGGTATTATAAGTAATGTAGAGATAACGAAGTACAGAACAGGATGTAGATAGTTTATATGCAAATACTATGCTATTTTATACATGGGAATTCAGCATCAACAATACTAAATAGTAAGATTTTGGTATGGGGAGTTGGTTACTGAAGTATGACTACTAATAAATAGATGTAGCAAGTCACCAGACACAAAGTCAATATACAAAATCAACTATTTCTTCATGTGAGCAAACTGGATTTTTAAAAACCGTTTAATGTTGTAAAAGTATGAGCTACCTAAGGACAATTTTGACAAAATATGTGCAAAACCTGTACACTAAAATACAAGCACAGCCAAGAAAAGGAAACACCTAAATGAATGGAGAGAGAGATCATGTTCATGCACTGAAGCTGTCAACTCTAAACTGATCTGTAAGTCAGACCTAGTGGCTCACGCCTGCAATCCCAGTACTTTGGGAAACAGAGACCAAAGGACTGCCTGAGGCCAGCGGTTCAAGACCAGCCTGGACAACTTAATGAGACCTCATCTCCACAATAAGTCAAAAAATTTGTCAGGCATGCTGGTGCGTACCAGTAAGTTCCAGCTACTTGGAAGGCTGTGGTAGAAGGATCACCAGAGCCCAGCAGTTTGAGGCTGTGGTAGCCATGATCATACCACTGCACTCCAGCCTGGGTGACAGAGTGAGACTGACTCAAAAAGACAAAATAAGTTCATCTGTAGATTAAACACCATTCCAATGAAAATCCTGGCACGCTTTTTCTGTACAAAATGAGAAGGTGATTCTAAAATCCACATGCAAATGAAAATGCAAAAGAATCAAATATCGTCAAAACAGTTTTAGGAAAAAAAAAAAGCTAAGTTGATTTATACTACCTGACTTCAAGATTTACTTACTATAAAGCTACAATAAGCTGGGAGCGGTGGCTCAAATCTGTAATCCCAGCCCTTTGGGAGGCCGAGGCAAGACAAATGCCTGAGCTCAGGGGTTTGAGACCAGCCTGGACAACTTGGTGAGACCTCATTTCTACAATGAATAAAAAAAAATTAGCCGGGCATGATGGCACATGCCTGGGGTTCCAGCTACTTGGAAGGCTAAGGAGAAAGGATTGCCTGAGCCCAGTAGGTCAAGGTTAGAGTTGCCACTGCACTCCAGCCTGGGTGACAGGGTGAGACTCTGACTCCAAAAACAAAAAAAGCCACAATACTCATAGCACTATGATAACTGATGCAAGAATAGACATAGAAACCAATCAAAGAAAGCCTAGAAATAGACCTGTGATTGAAAGTCAGTTGATTTCAACAAATGTGCCAAAGTAATTCACTAGGAAAAGGATTTCTCAATAAATAAAACAACTGGATATACATTTAGGAAAAAAATAAATGGATATACATTTAGGGAAAAAATAAAATAAATGCTCTCACACCCTGTACAAAAATTAATTTGAACTAAATCCTAAACAAAATTTTAAGCCTTAAAAATATCCTTGGGTACCTGCATAATCAATGTTTGTATACCTAACCCTGAATTGTACCCCACATCTTTATAATTAAGAAAAAAAAGAAAACAATCCTTGAAAGAAACAGGATAAAAATCTTTGAAACCTTGAGATAGACAGATTTCTTAAGACTCAAAAAGCATGAATCAAAATGAAAACTAAATTGGACTTCATCAAAATTAAAAAGTTTTGCTCTTTTTAAGACACTTATGAAAATGATAAGGCAAGCTACAGACCAGGAGAAAATATATGCAATACATTATCTTACAAAAGACTTGTATCTAGAATTTATGAAGAATATTCACCACACAATATGACAACCCAATACAAAATGAGGCAAAGATTTGAAGGTGTACATTACAAAAAACATATATGAATGGATAATAAGCACGTGAAAAGATGCTTAGCATCATTAGTCATGAGAGAGGTATAAATTAAAAGCACTGTTAGATAACACTTCAAACCCACTAAAATTTAGGCAAAAATTTTAAAAACTATCAATACCAAGTGTTGATGAAGATGTGGAGAAACTGGAATTCTCAGAATCTTCAAAGGGTACCACTGTTTTGAGAAACATTTTGGCAGTCTCTTTAAAGTTAAACATTCACTTATCATACAACCCAGTAATTCTACTCCTAAATATTTAACCAGGAAGAATAAGAAATGTCTACCAAAGATCTACATGAATGTTATAGTGGCTTCAGTCAATAGCCACAAAGTGGAAAAGACCTGAAAGTTCATTAACAGGTTAATGGATAAACATATTACAGCATATCTATGCAATGTAACACTACTCAGCAATAACAAAGAATGAATTACTGATATAAACAATAGGGTAAGAAAATCTGAAAAACCCTACTGAACAAAAGCAGCCAGACACAAAAGAGTTCATACCGCTTGATTCCATTCATACCAAATTCTAGAAACACGAATATTTAGTGCAAAAAAGCAAATCAGTGATTATTCCAGCCAGGGGACAGAGTGAAACCCCAACTCCAAAAAATGGGGTAAATTAAAGAATGAGTAAATATTGAATAAGCTAATATTAAAAAATGTATAGGAAAGTTGTAGGCCAAAATTTAAAAACATAAAGTGTATTTACTGATAACAACTATGTAAAGTATGTGTATCTGTGTTGACTGACAATGATTAGAAATTAATGAGGAATGATACAACTCTAAATTCTTATTTCTGAAAGGTTGTTTAAATTCATAATAGACAAAATAAACATAAGCGCTCTCAACAGTCTATCTTAAAAACTAGCATTCTGTCTTCAATGTTGGTAACTAAATATACATTTCACAAGTTTAAGTCAAACTTAATCCTTTTGTATTGTGACTCCACACCTACTCTGTCCAATTTTATGATGAAATATACAATATCTGACCATTAACCTGATGTGAAGCAAAAAAAAAATTTTTTTTTAATAAACATACACTGTCCAATTGTTCTCCTCAGGTCTAATGAGTCTTAAAATAAAATGACTTATGAGAAACAGGAATTCTGAAAATTCTCCACATTCAACCAAACTTCTGTGAGCACTTTGTATTCATTAACACATAACAGGCCCTGCAACTTAGTATAACATCAGCATACCTGATGCGATGACTGGCTCTTTCATGAGTTCTCTAGTTATTGGACATACAAATTCATCAGGAATTCCAGAAGAAAGGGACTTAACCTTGGTCCTGAGCTCTTCAATTTTCCTCAGCAATTTACTGCGCAGCCCTAGAGATTCTGAAAAGAAATTATCATTAGGGCTGGAGAATCTACTGGTAATCCTTAAGCAAGTCTTTCACAAATAGTTTACTACAACCAAAAATCTTCTGACATACTGTTTTACCACATGAAACTGTTTTCTTTATAAATTCCTTAATAATCTTTGAAGTACAGAATACTGTGTGGTTAAAATATATCAGCAACCAATAGGGAGCTTATTTTAAACAAACTTAGATTCTGAAAGTTTAAGAATTTCAAGTTGCCAGATACTATTATACACTCCACAAAATCAGAAAAGGTTCATTATTATTGGTGAATTTATTTATACAACTAAATTCATTTTTAAAGATGTTTAACAATGTAGAAATGCCATGTTATAACATTTTAAAACTTAATGAAGTTGGATATATTTGCTGAATCATACACAAAACACAATTTTTTTATCCAAAGTTGTTTGTCCAAAACAGTATGTACAAGTTTCATAAATTCTTATTCTCAACTTTTAAAAATGTCTTTTTAATTTTAGGAGGTCTAGTATAATTAATTCTAGGAAGTTTAGTGTACCAGCTGTTCACATTTTTAGAACTCTGTGATAGTTCTACTTTAGGTTGGGGTGGTTGGGGTTGGTAGAAGCAAAGAATTAAATTTCAGAGAGCCTCATAGTTTCCAGAAAAAGTCAAACCACCTTTCTTTTGGTAATTCTCCATGATGTTTATACATGTTTTAGGATACCCTCTGTCTCAGTCTTTTCAAGGATGTCTGCAAGTGTCCCTGGGAGCTAAAGGCAGTATCTCCCTCCCAGTCAGAGGGCATATTTGTTTCCTGACCAGTATGTCTTCCTATTGTGTTATTTGCGAGCAACCCTCCTATAAGACTGGGAGTGTCATAAGCTCAGGGCTCCTTAGCTGTGACACAAACATAAATGGCCCCCATGAGTTTGGGGGGGGAAGAGGACTCAATTAGAACATGAAGCTCATGCTGCCTGCTGTGCCATGAGTAATAAACAGTCTAAATCTGTCTGGGCTCAATGCCTGTATTTAAGTACATGGCAAGCAAACCTAGCAGCTACCTGTTGCTGAGGGGCTGCTAGTCTATGACTTCTTTCTTACGTAGTTCTCTTTAAAACAATTTTTAAAGTGCCACAACATAAACCAAAGATTTCTTTACATGTTGAATCATTTTGCAAAAATATTTATGACTCAAAGAGAATACCTCAGATTCTTTATGAGATCACTATCCAGATTCAAGAGAAGGCTAATTCAACACAAAGTACCTAGTTAGTGAAAGTCCCTCTAAAATCCAGCACATTATCTGATCGCCACAGATAGCCTTAATGGTTCCATTCACAATGCTACATTTTCCGAGGATTAGCTAAGCTGTGTATTTTCATTTTGCCAGGAAAATACAATGGAGGTTTAAGAGGAGTTAAAATGATAGACCATTAAGGAGAAACACGAAAGTGGAGACAGATAATTTAACAAGTTGACAAGGCCAACAGATTTAAGGTTCAGATAAGATCAAGATGTACTGAGGTGGAGGTATTAGAGAATTTATTGTGACTGGGGTATAAATCTCAACATGGATATCCTATTTCCTGGGTTTTCTGGTTAACTAAGATTTTACTACAGCAAATTGGTGGTAGTAGTATCTGGCTACTATGTTTATTAGAGCATGACATCAAAATTCAAAACATGTTTTTTTTTTTGAGTTGGAGTCTCACTCGGTCGCTCAGACTGGAGTGCAGTGGCCGCTTCTGGCCACCGCAGCCTCGACCTGCTGGGCTCCGGCGATCCTTCCGCCTCAGCCTTCTGAGTAGCCGGAATTACAGGCGCGCGCTACCATGCCCGGCTGATTTTTTGATTTACTGTAGAGACGAGGTCTCGCTGCCCAGGCAGGTCTCGAACCCGCGGGCTCAGGCAATCCCCTCACCCCAGCCTCCCAAAGGCGCGGGATTACAGGCTGAGCCACCGAGCCCGGCTAGAGGAAAGTATTAATGCAACTACCCCAGAGTAAATTATTAAGTCGTTTTTAAGATAATCCGTTTTTCACTAATCTTACCAATTTTCAAATCATCAGCCAAACTTTCTTTTGTAAGATTCAACAGTTCTTTTCCATCAATGTTATTCCTCTTGAAAATATCAACGAGGTCTTTTAAGCCTTGTGCGCAAAGCCACATTGAGATATCCTCCTCTGACCAATCTTCAGTAAATCGCTTTAGCAGATCTTCTGTGCTCCTTGCTTAAAATAAATAAATAAAAAGATAAGTGAAATAACAACAAACAAAAAAGCATGTCCTATAAACTTTCTCAATTTGAATTAAAAGTAAATGAAAATTCCTGATTCTGTTTTACTACGTTAACTTCCTTTTGAAAATCTCAAAAAATTCAAAATCACTATGTCTAATTAAAAATTATTTATTATTCATTTACCAGTACATTAAATACTACACTTTGGGATCTTTTTCACTCCAGAAAAATAATTGTTATCATATAAAATTCATACCAGCAAACGTATTCTACTTGCTCCATCACCTGCATTTTAGTACCATATTTGGCTAATTCTGACAGTGATAAAAATAAAATTCCTAAATTATGTGACGGTGTTGCTTGATGAGGCCAAAAATAAAGCCAACAAAATACAACTATAATTTCTATTTGGTCCTCAGGCTGTATTTATCTTAAAAATTCATATGGAGTAGAAATAAACAGCTTACAAAACCATGGAAGATGTGTGACATACATGAATTTGCACCCCAAAGCATTTACCAACAGCTCTAATGTAGATCAGCTACTTTAACACGGGCTTCTGTATAATTATTTTTAAATTATATTAAATTTGATGTATACTTCATATTGAGAAAAGCAATGTGAATAACCTGTCAAAAGATTTACCAAATTTCTGATTTTAATGGTGAGTTGGGTTGAGCTGGGTTAAAGATGTCCTCACTAACCTTGGCAAAGTGTTTTCATGTCAAATTGCCAGATGTTCACTGTTTTGTCCATTGAACCAGTAGCAAGTAAAAGTGTATTAGGTGCAAAGGCACAAGTTGTGACATACCTAGTTAATAAAAACAATTATCATGTATCATTTGACTAATTTTTAAATTATATTAATACAAAATGAGGCTAAGTTCAGACCTGGTGTGCTGAGTCAACGTGTGAAGTATATTCTCAGTATTCTGAAAAACAACAGAAATGGCTTTAAGAGGCAAGAGTAAAGTTACTGATAAACGCTCACTTGACAAAACTAGGTTATACGCTGTATGTATTATAATATTTATTATGAGTAAGTAATGTAAGTTCAAACTTTGCTCAATGAATAACAGAAAATGGTATCCATACTTAACAGTATTATCGGTACTTACTTCACGCCTTTTCAGTTATCAGTATTAGTGTCTACTGACGATCTTCCCAGAAAGTTTTAGTACAACAGACCCTTGGCATTTGCTTATTTGTTTGAGCTTACTAATAGTAACCTACGCATCTATTACATGAAATAATTTGTATTTTTGCTAATGCACTTTACTTGTACACACTGCAGAACCAGTGAGTAGAAATTAGTCCCTTTGATTTTAAGTATACTAGGTGGCCGTTGGACATTTAGGTATACTTAAAGTGGGACTCATATAAATATTTTACAAAGAAAATTTAATGTTATAATTATGTTTGTGAATGTAAAATCTCATGAAAAGTTCATGAGAAGTATTAAGGATCTACTTCAATGACCTTGAGTATTCTTTCCCATTTCCTGTCAGCACTCCTGTGACTTGAACTTCTGTGAGGAGAACTACTTTAGATTATTTGCTTGGCCCACTGCTACTAATGATTTATATCTCCATTTTTTTTTGCTAGTATAGATACAGCCTGAACTCGACCATTAGAAGGCTCCACTCTACAGTGATTTCTTCTGGAGAGTACTTTCACCAACTACATTTTTGTTATATGCAAAGCATTCATTTTTCTTCACGCTCATACAACTTGGTCTTTACCCATGGATCAGCAAAAAAACTTCCATTTTACCAAGTCCATGATGAACTACTCTTTTTCAGGCTACTCTCTAAATCTAGCCAGGACTTGAGGAATGGTAGATCACTTTCAACTATACTCACCAAAAACCCCTGGGTAAATATTCATTCTTTGTTGTTATGGAAGCCTAGTGTAAAAGTTTAATTTGATTGAAAGTGATTTTTTAATACTGCTGCTTTTTAAATCTGTAATTTTTTTATGATCAGATTTAAAATTTGTCCACCTTAAAATCTTTATTGAAATATTTAAGGATTTGTCCCAGACCAATACCTTACCTACAGAACTATTTTAACATTTGTGAATGTGTATGTGTTATAATTGTAGTCATAAACAGAATAAATACCTTTTCTTTTATGCCTAACTAAACTTGAAGTTCAATAGTCTAATAAAATATCTTACATAGATCACACAAAAGATTTTAAAATACTTACGGTATCATATACTATGACAGACTTATCCACTGAGCTTTAAAAGAAAAAGGAAATTATGACTGAAAAGTTCCACAAAAACAAAGTACAGCATTTATGTAATTAGTATTTTCAAAACATTTTAGTAACTTTTTAAGAAAAGACTGAGATATTGACATACAAATATTTAGAATGCAGTCTCTTTTTGTTCATATGTATGAAAACTTCTATTTAAAAGTGCCATATGTAAAATTTATTTTAAAATTTTAAACTTTATTAAAACAACGGCATATGTTATACTACATAGCCATAAATAGAATAAGCATCTGTGATACATAAATAAGACACAATTTCATGTCAAGTAAAAGCGAAAATCATTACAAGGAAAAACTATTATTGCTACTGGGTTTTGTTTCATATAGCATTGTTCTTTACCATTGATATAGCTGTGTCTTAATTGCTAATCAGTGTACAGATGTTTTGATTATGACCCATTTTTGAAAATGATAATTCTAAGCTTGATGTTAACTACATGGTTTCTTTTAATGGTATAAAAATTAAAAGTAACCACTTGAGGTTATTCTAGCAGGGAAAAAGATCATCAGACAAAGAAAAATATAATATTATAACAAAGTATGTAATTAAAAACAGATAAACATGCTTCTAGCTGGTATTTTCCCCTCCTTGGAAGTAGTCTATATGCCACCATGACATATACTGCGAGGTGAGAAAAACATATCAGCAATACAAGTGGTACTACTCTTTATAGAATATTAATATTTGTACTCATTATGATTAAAAGGTAGCTGATTATAGTCTGACCACAGGATTCACACCTATTGAAAAGCTTAAAATTCCTTGTTCAGTAGGCCATCCAGTGTTCATGATGGATACTGACTACAGAATCTTTGTTATTTAGTTAAAAATAGAAATTATACTTTAAAAACTCAATTTTTTTTTTTTGAGTTGGAGTCTCACTCTGTCGCCCAGACTGGAGTGCAGTGGCACACTCCTGGCCACCACAGCCTCAACCTTCTGGGCTCCGGCGATCCTTCCGCCTCAGCCTTCCAAGTAGCCGGGACTACAGGTGTGCGCTACCACACCTGGCTAGTTTTTGATTTATTGTACAGATGAGGTCTCACCAAGTTGCCCGGGTGGGTCTTGAACACGTGGGCTCAGGCAATCCACTCACCTCGGCCTCCCAAAGTGCTGGGATTACAGGCTGAGCCACCAAGCCCAGCCTAAAAGCTCTATGATTAAATAAAAGACAAGAACAAGGGAAGCATACACAGTTCCTCCATGTCCACAGGCTCCCCATCACTATTCAAGCAATGCAGACTGATATATTCAGGGGAAAAAAACCCATACAACAATATAAAAAATAATACAAATAAAAAACACTACAGTACAACTATTAACATAGCATTTACACTGTATTAGGTATTGTAAGTAACCTAGAGATTATTTAAATATATGCCAGGATGTGCATAGGCTATATGCAAATACTACCATTTTATATAAGCATGGGTTTTGGTATCCCAGAGGGGTACTGAACTCAATCCCCTGCAGATACTGAGGGTCAAATGTAATCCATTCTGGATATCAAGAAGATTATAGCTTTAAATGTTGAATTGCATCCAAAACACAGTGAGTAATAATATTGGCAGCTAACATTACTTGCGTGTATGTGCTACACATAATTTATACACACTCTTATTTAGTCCCAAACTCCTCAAAGTACAAGGTATTACTCACAGGATATCTAAAATTCTTGGGTCCAATCCCACTACTTTTGAACATCCTTAAATAAAAAATCTAAGGAGTGACATCAGCAAGATGACAGAGTAAAGAACCCAGTGCTTGTCCCCTCACAGACACACTGATTTGAACAAGTATCCACCCACAACAATACTTCCATAAGAGCTAAGAAACCAGGTCTCCACCTATGGCAATGTGGCTGGAGTCAGGAGCACATTAAACATCATTTTATGAAGACAAAAGGAAAACTGGTCAACTGAGACTAACATACATTTCTTACATAAGTGAGCTGGTCATTGGGTGAATTGGCTTCCGATTAGTTGACCTTGAGTCCAGTTCTGCTTAAGCCTGGCTCTTCAATAGAGAGGACAGCCAAAACTTCATTTTGAGCTGGCCAAAGCCCAGCCATGCTAAGTTTGCATAGAAAGTGGTCCTTTCTGTCAGGCTCAGTGGCTCATGTCTGCAATCCCAGTGCTTTGGGAAGCTGAGGCAAGAGGGCCACTACAGGCCAGGAAGTGAAGATCAGTCTGCTCAACATAGCAAGATCATGTCTCTATAAAAAATAAAAATAAATTAACTAGGCATGGTGTCACAAGTCTCTAGTCCTGCCAGAGGACTGCTTGAGCCCAAAAGTCCCAGGCTTCAGTGAACTATGATCATGACACCGTACTCCAGCCTAGGCAACAGAATCGGACCCTATCTCTAAAAATAGAGGAGGAGGAGGAAGAGGAGGAGAATGGTCCTCTCATCTGGTCCCCATTACACTGTGTCTCAAAAATAATCCTCATTGGTATAAATTTTTAAAAAACTAAAAGGAAATTCTGAGACAACCACCAGATATTAAAACTAATTCATTACTTGATAAGCATGATCATCATTAGTGATCTTTATGAGCATTGTATTGAGAAGACAGAAATTAGGGTAAAAAACAAGAGTAGACATATGAGAATAACAGAATACCAAGCAGTAAGGTTGAAAATGTAGATGAGAACAAAAATACAAAGCACTCTGAATGCCTGCCTGAGGAATTCAGATGATTTCACAGGCAACAGATAGCTAGCCAAGAGGACAATGGAATAGGTTCACTTGCTGATGAGGAATAGGAATGAATTTGAGGATCAAAAGGCCAAACATGAAGGAAATGTTAGGAGTCCACTAAATCTAAGCAAGAAGAATGGAAATTATGAATAAACCTGCAAACTTCTAGAGACAGAAAGAATTATAAACTTCCTATCGCCTCTAATTTGACTAATGTTGATTCAAAGGAAGATGCAATAGGATTCGCTAACTAATTAGATTTTGAGGGAAGGAAAATAGGGTTAGGGAAAAAATAATAGTTTTCAATATTTTGAGATTTGAGTTTGAAAGACCAGGGAAATAATAGCCCACTGTACACAAAACAAAATACCTTGAAACTACTGAAATAGTATAAAACCTCAAAAAATTCCCTTAGTTGAAGCTGAACCAACACCAAACAAAAATTTCAATTGTTCAGTGCCCTTGGTTTTACATTTTCTACCTGCTATAGCTCTTCCCTCAACACAGTACACACATTCCACTACACACATTCCACTACACACATTCCACTACACACATTCCACTACACACATTCAGTACACACATTCCACTACAATTAGCCCTGTCATCTTTACAAACTTTCTTATGAAGCAAGTACTAGTATTCAAGCCTTTTGATACTCCATTCCTACAGTTTTGTAGTACTCTAAAACCTCAACTTTGCTCACTCAAGAATACAAGAGAAACACGTCACTTATATCTAGACAGCTACTGGACAAGATCAATAATACATATAGCCAAGTGCCTACTATGGAAGAGGATATAATCATAGACTCCTGACACTACAGAGAAGTTGTAGAGTCATACATGTCAGAAGCACTCAAATCTTTAAACTCTAAACTGACTTCGCACAGTGGCAAATAAAATAAAATAAAATTACCAATCAATAATTATTTCTTTTTTTTGGGAGTCGGAGTCTCACTCTGTAGCCCAGGCTAGAGTGCAGTGGCATGTTCATGACCACTGCGGCCTCGACCTCCTGAGCTCAGGTGATCCTTCTGCCTCAGTCTTCCAAGTAGCTAGAACTACAAGTGTGCACTACTATGCTCGGCTTTTCTTTTTTTAATTGCAGAGACGAGGTCTCATCAGGTTGCCCAGGCTGGTCTTGAACCCCTGGGCTCAGGCAATCCTCTTGCCTCGGTCTCCCAAAGTACTGGGATTACAGGCTGAGCCACCACGCCTGATCCACAATTATTTTTTAAGGTCAAGTATGTTCTTAAGGTTTAAAGATTTACATTTTAGCATTTTTATTTTAAAGATTTACATTTTAGCATTTTTATATTAAGTGTATTTGTGTTTCTTCTCATTTATGAATGATCTGCAGTGTCTTAAGAAGATGTAGCAAAAAACAAGACAGAAGTTACATGAAGAAACTGAAGAGGAAGAGAATATAAGGATAATATATATAAGAGAATATAAGGTTGGGAAAGAGGAATGAAGGTTAAGATCAGTATTCAAAATGGATGTGAAGGCAATCTGGCTGTGACGTGTCACCCCATTCATCACCAGGGTTCATTTGGCTGATCCGGCTGGCTAGGCATGTGTACCCTTCCTCACTACTCCATATGCATCCCTCTCAAAGCTGCAAGCTTGGTCAAAGAGAACAAACATTCCCACTAAAGAAGGACCATTCTTTGGTCAAGGGTATACAAATAGCTGTACTCCCCTGCTAGAATCTCCAAACAAGCTCTCAAAACACATGTCATAAGATCCAGTACACTTTGCTAAAGAAGGTCTGAAAGTTTGGTTCTGAGCTTCTTGAACAGCACTGCAATATGATCAGTTACACAATTTAAAATAGAAACACAAACCCAATGCTTGGGGAAAAGACATCAATTCCTTAGACTGAGACCTGACAGAACTATTTCCCCCAAGATCGTTACAGAACAGATACCATGAAACATATGAAACATAAATGATGTCCTCAATAACTCTTGCTGAATGAACACGCTTCAAACAGCAGTTTTGGAATGCCCCTCATTATAAGCCAATGGCTAATAGCTCAATTCAGAAAAAGAGGGGGTCAAATGATATGTTATACAATTTCCTGATGTTCTAGACTATGTAGTATATATTATATGTAATATTTAATAAACATGTAGTATACATGTAGTCCCAGATATAAGTAACAAATGCTTTATCTGCATTTCCTTATGTAAGCTTTAACAATTTTATGAGGAAAGTGCTATTAGATTTTTCATTTTATAATTTAGAAAGTGAAACTGAGAGAAAGAATGGAACTAGAACTTGTCCAAGCACTAGTAAGTAGCAAGGCTGGGATTAAAACTCAGTTCTATATCATCCTAAAACCCATATTTTTGAATTTTATAATTGCTAAAATATCTTCCCCCATGAATGTATCAAAATTGATTCAAAACAGGAACAAACCCCAATAATTTCAGCTTAAAAACTTATAAGGCAGATGTCATGGCTATTCAAATTTCACTAAAGTTTTCAGAAGACAACTCATTTCAAGCAATATAATCCTTCATGACAAATTGCAACATACCCTTTTAGGTTACCAGATGAACTATGACAAATTGCAACATACCCTTTTAGGTTACCAGATGAACTAACTTGCTCAACAGGACTGTTAGCAATATTGTAGAGTATGTATGGAAAAGATTGTTTGGATTTTGAGAAAGGTGACTGTAAGCCTTCTCCTAGTCATTACTGAGCAAGAGGGCTGTTTGATTGTTTGGATTTTGGGAAAGGTGACTGCAAGCCTTCTCCTAGTCATTACTGAGCAAGAGGGCTGTTTGTTAAAGCCACTCCTGATTCATGACAATAAAACGCTATCATCTATTTACAAAACAGGTAAAATAGAAACGAGTTCCTTGTTGGGAAGAGGGGAAACACTTCCCATCCCTTCTGGACTAAGATCCCTGGCCTCTTTCCTTCATCTCCTGCTTAGCAGTAAACAAATGACAGATGTCTAGAGAGTGTGGGGGAAGACGCTGGGCCATGTGGCTCACCCCTTGTGACTTTTCTTTTCTGATGTGCCCCTGCAGGAAAAGTCTGCAGTGAACCATGTTGCCCAAGAGCAGGTGGGCAAGTTGGTTGTGGACTGAGTCACTCTATCCAGGCTCTCTGTCCTGTACTTCTCTCTCATTGACTTTCAACTCAAGAAGAAAAGGTTATTTATTGAACTCTTAAAATTCTAGCAATTGTGGGCATTTTTAAAACTAGTTTCCAAGGAATCCTAATTACTGAGACTTTATAGAAAAAGACAGCCTCTATTTGAATTATAAAGACTGACCCTTCCTACTTGAATAGAAGCTAATATATATAAGGTTATATTTGGTTGGATCAAGAGAAGTAGGGAGCAACAAAAGACATTCTGCCAAAGGCTAAAGGAAAGTTATTAGAAAACAGATGTGGAGAAAGATAAAAACTTCCTGCATGTTTTGCTATATGATATGTGTTGTCATCATAGCCCTGAGAGCTAGTGGAGTGTGTAAAACCAACATGAAAATCCAAGTGTCTTCTGCTATGCCAGATATTGAAAAGATCTTCAAAAATGTAAAATAATACCACTCTCCCACTATTGTTTTATTTTTTCTTTGAAAAATGTCAATATGCAGTATTTGTTTTTAAATAAATTAAAAATATTTTAGAATTTTCTGTTTTATTTTCTAATGTTATAAATAATAATAAATATAACTCACATAAGCAAAAGCTCTTTGGAGCAATAACTTTTAAATGTGTCCAGGAATCTTAAGACCAAAAAGTATGAGAACCACTGACCTAAATCATAACCATAATCACAGTTAGCATCTATCTGCTATAGCCAGACCTTGCATATCAGAATTGCTTTAAAAGTTTTGGTAACTCAGGCCAAGTGCAGTGGCTCATGCATGTAATCCCAGCACTTTGGGAAAGTTGAGGCAGGAGGATTGCTTGAGCAGGCATTCAAGACCAGCCTGGCAACATAGCAAGACATCAACTCTACCAAAAAAAAAAAAAATGAGCCAGGTGTGGTGGCACACACCTATAATCCCAGATACTTGTGGTACTTGTGAGGCTGAGGCGAAAGGATCACCTAAGCCCAGGAGGTCAAGGCTGAGGCGAGCTGTGATCATGCCACTGCACTCCAGCCTGCGTGACAGAGTGAGACCCTGACTAAAAAAAAAAAAAGTTTCATAGTTCTCCTAAATTTACCATATAAAGTTTGAACAAGTTTGAACTAACATTCTTAGTCTTCTATCATCTATCTTCAATCTTCTCTATAACCTATTTTTCCAGCCTCATTTCCCCTTATTTCTTTTAATATTTATCACACATTTTTAACCTTGAGAATTTCCTGCCTCTTGGAATGCCTTTTCTGTTCCCCAATGCTCCCATACCTGCATATAAATTTTATACTGCCTTTTACATGGCCACACCAATCTACACCCTATACACCTTCCTTAATACCTTTGGCCTGCAATTGCATTCAGTTGTCCATTCATTTTTCCTATCTAGTCACTTATATTCACAAACATTCATCTTTTAGCCTACTTACTTTTTTTTTACTGCCCTCCTTCTTTCTCATATGTATCACTTCTACCTTACCAATGACTTTTATTCACAAATGGAATCTCGCTAGCATTAACTAATTGATTTGTTCTTATCTATCAAATATGATTTAAACACGTCTGTCAATTCTTCTAAAAGAGGAAATGTTTATATTTCACCATGCTACATTTCTTTCTTTTTTTTTTTTGAGTTGGAGTCTCACTCTGTCACCCAGACTGCAGTGCAGTGGCCACTCCCGGTCACCGCAGTCTCAATCTGCTGGGCTCTGGCGATCCTTCCGCCTCAGCCTTCCAAGTAGCTGGAACTACAGGTACGCGCTACCACACCTAGCTAATTTTTTATTTATTGTAGAAATGAGGTCTCACCAAGCTATCCAGGCGGGTCTCGAACCCGCAGGCTCAGGCAATCCACTCACCTCAGCCTCCCAAGGCGCAGGATTACAGGCTGAGCCGCCGAGCCCGGCTGCTACATTTCTAACTTGTTCATTTGCCTATATATTTATGCAGATAAGCTAAAAATATGCAGAGAAATACTAGAATGTGACCTTGAGCAACACTGTATACCCAAAATCATTTAATAATGTAAACTCATTTATCCAGAATGACAGAGAAAGGTACATTCCAGTTAATATAATGTAAGTTAACTAAGAGTCACATACATACAAACAAAGGATTATATTACTAAAATGAATTTAAAACAATATTGGCTATCACTTAACACTTCTTCCATGACTCAGAGCGTCAGGATTTTGCAGTGTTATTAGGTTATCACCATGAACATAAGCGTTTTAAGGAGCACAGACATTGTCTTTTTTTTTTTTTTTGAGTTGGAGTCTCACTCTGTGGCCCAGGCAGTAGAGCAGTGGCATGCTCATGGCCACAACAGCCTTGACCTGCTGGGCTCAGGCGATCCTTCCACCTCAGCCTTCCAAGTAGCTGGAACCACAGGAGCATACCACCATGCCCAGCTGATTTTTTGATTTATTATAGTGACGAGGTCTCACCAAGTTCAAGGTTGGCCTCAAACCCCTGGGCTCAGGCAATCCTCTTGCCTCCACCTCTCAAAGTGCTGGGAATACAGAAGTGAGCCACCATGCCCGGCAACAAACATTGTCCTACACTTCCTTCTATATGCTCTATTGCAACTGGTGGGGAAGTACATAAGAGAGCCATAAATACTTGTTAAATTTCATATAATCCCTTTGTAAATTAACGTGTCCCACAAAACAGATGGAAAGCCAACTTTGTTTAAACATTCCAATGATTTAAATTCTAGGTCAAAGGAGAATTACTATAAATGCGTTTTGATAATGAACAATATTTATCTTTAGAGATTAAAGAGCCACATCTAAAATAATGACAGCATAACTATCTGGCTGGTTATTTGGCAAGAACTGGAACATATGAGGAAAAGAAACATCAGGCTTAGTCCAGATATTTCAAGTGACAGGAGCCTAAATATCTTGGCTGGAGCAAAAGCAGTTGCAAAGAGCCATGAATGTGGGTTGGAATGCTATGGCCTGTGAGAGCAGATGGGAAAGTTTTAGAAAACCTAATTTAAAAAAGGAGAAAATATACAAAAGTATTCAAAAGAATACAAGTATGAAGTAATTGAATCATGCTACTGTGTCCCAAACCAATTGCCTAACAGAATGAGGCTTTGAAAAATAAAAGCCAAGATTGAAAACTTCAACAGAGAGCTGGAAATTATAAAAAGTGACACAGAGGACTTGAAAAAATAGCCAAAAAGAATTTATAGAACCAAAAAATAAAATAAGTAAAATTAAAAACTCAATGAACCAGTTCATTATTACATTAGCTGAAGGCGAATATGTAAAGGGGAAACTATTCAGAATGAAGAACAAAAATCAGAATAAAGCAGAAGCAAAATTTAAAATATAAAAGAAAGGGCCAGGTCCAGTGGTTTACGCCTAAAATCCCAGCACTTTGGGAGGCTGAGGCAAAAAGATTGCTTGAGCCCAGGAGTTCAACAGCAGCCTAGGCAACATAGCAAGACCTCATCTCTACAAACAATAATACTGTGGTGTTATGTGCCTGTACTCCCAGCTACTCTGGAGGCTGAGGCAGAAGGATCACCTGAGCCCAGGAGAACAAAGCTGTAGTGTGCCATGATCGTACCACTTCATTCCAGCCTGGGTGACAGAGTACAACCCTGACTCAAAAATAATAATAATAAAATTTCAAAAGAAAAAGAGACAAAGTTTATGTTGAGGAGGCACATGCATTTAATTGGAGTCCCAGAATTAGAGGAGAGAAAGGAACATAGGCAATATTTGAAGAATGAATAAGAGTTTCCCCCAAATGATGAAAGAAATAGCATTACACAGATTTTAAAAGCTCCATGAATTCAAAAAACCAAATAAAAAGAAATGCATGTATAGATACACATCAAAATGAATGTGCAGAAAACTTCAAACAGAAATTTCATGAGCAGTCAGAGAAAAAAAATGAATTACATCCAAAGGAACAACCATTAGAACGAAACTAACTTCTCCACAGCAATACACAAAAATAATATGTCCTAGATTGTGTTTGTTCCAACAAAGCAAGGTCAATTTAACATTTGAAAATCAGCGTAATTTACCCTATTAGTAGAGTAACAAAGAAAAATAACATCTCAAAAGATGCAGGAAAAATCAACTGAAGAAATACAACACCATTTCACAATTTAAAAAAAACAAAACACTGTTACAAACTAGAAGGAATAAAAGAGCTGATGAAGCTTATCTTCCAAAAACCTACAATGATCTTTTTTTTTGAATTGTAGTCTCACTCTGTCGCCCAGGCTGGAGTGCAGTGGCACGCTCACGGCCACCGCAGCCTCAACCAGCTCAGATGATCTTTCCACCTCAGCCTTCCAAACAGCTGGAATTAGAGGCATGCACTATCACGCCTGGCTAATTTTTTGATGTATTGTAGAGATGAGGTCTCGCCAAGTTGCCCAGGTTGGTCTGACCCTTTGGGCTCAGGCAATCCTCACACCTTGGTCTCCCAAAGTGCTGGGATGTTTCACTGGGAGTGAAACATCACGCCCGACCAGTGGTCATATTTAATAATGAAAGCTTTCTGCAATGAGTAATGAGACAAAGAGACCTGCTATCACTATTTCCTGGTAGTATTAGCTAGTTCAGTAAGGCACAGAAGATATCAAGGGTATAAGGATTAGAAAAAATGGAACAAAGCCATCATTATCCACAAATGTTATGATTTTGTACACAGAAATTCTAAAATAAGAAACTTTATAAATAAATCTATTCTACTTCCATATATATTTCCTTATATTAGCCATATCCTTTATAGTGGCAAAAAAAAGTTAAATGCCTAGAAATAAATGTGATAAAAGATGAGCAGGGGCCAAGCACGATGGCTCATGTCTGTAATCCCAGCACTTTGGGAGACTGAGGTGGGAGGACTGTTTGAGCCCAAGAGTTCAAGACCAGCCTAGGTAACAGAGTGAGATGTTGTCTCCACAAAAAATAAAACATTTAGCTGAGCATGGTGGTACATGCCTCTAGTTCCAGTTACTCAGGAGGCTGAGGCAGGAGAATCACCTGAGCCCAGAAAGTCAAGGCTGCAGTGAGCCGTGATCATGCTGTTGCACTCCAGCCTGGGTGACAAAGTGAAACTCTGACTCAAAAAAAAAAAAAAAAAAAAAATTAAAACGAACAAATCAAGAAGTAGGCCATGTTCTCAGGTCAGAACACCCATTATCATAAAGATGTCAATTCTCCTCAAATCCATCAGACCCTATACAATTCCAACCAAAATTCAAAAAAGTTAGTGTATGTGGATGTAAGAATTGGGGCAATCTGACAAGCTGATTCTAAAATTTACATGAAAGTGTCCAGAACCAAGAATAACCAAAATATAACCAAAATATAAAGCCTTGGAAAGACAGAATGGTATTAGAGCAAGGGCAAATAAACAGAAAATCAAAATGGAGGAACAGTTTGAGGAACAAACCCACACGTATATAGTCAGTGATTTCTGACAAGGAAGCACAACAAGATGGTGTTTAGATGGTCTTTTCAATAATCCAGGACACCTGGATATGAGAAATGAAACTGCATTTCTATTGCACATCATATACATACATCAATTTTATAAAAGCCCAAAACAATGAAGGTTTTAGAAAACAATATAGGAAAATATCTTAATGACCTCAGAAAATAAAGAAACTGATGTAGTCATATACTGTAGTCATACATTAAAATTACAAACTGAAAAGGCAAATCCACAGGTGGAAAAAGATATTTGCAACCAACTAATGGTTCAAATATAAAAATACAGATACACACAAACAAATCAGTAAGAAAAAGATAATTCAGAAGAAAAATGGGCAGGAGACATTAATAGTCACTTTATAAAAGAAGAAATACATATGGCCAATAAACTTCTAAAAAGGTTTCAATATCATTGTTCTAGGAAAATGCAAAGTAAAACCATAGTAAGGTAATACTACACACATAAGAATGGCTAAAACCTAAAAGACACAATGTCAAGGATATGAAACACTGGTATAGAAGTACTAATTGTTTAACCACTTGGAAACAGTTTGGTGTTATGGGCCAAAGTTGGAAATACAAATATTCTATGACTCAGTAATACCATTCCTATGTTTTTATCCTATAGAAATGCATGAACATGTGTAGCAGGAGACACAATATATTCATAGAATTTTACTATATTTCTCCTAAACTGAACACAATCCATATATTCACCATATTAAAATGAACTATATTATGGTGTATCTATGTAATGGAATACTACACAGCAATGAAAACCAATGGACCACACTTCATGCAGTAACAGGAATTAATGCCACAAGTATAATGTTGGGTAAACAAAGCCAGACACAAAATAATTCATATTGTATGACTTAAAAACAAAAAAGCACTATAACACACAAAAAACAGTATGCATATTACCAGAAGTGTTGTCATCAGAAAGGGGTACTTGGAAGGGGAGAGTTTCTAAGGTGGAAATGGCAATGTTATATTGTTTTTTTAGAGACAGGGTCTCACTATATTGTCCTGGGTGGTCTCAAACTCTTGACCTCAAGCAATCCTCTCGCCTTGGCCTCCCAAAGAGCTAGGATTACAGGCATGCACTATTAAGACCAGCTAAGTGCTATCTCTTGACTGTTAGAGTGGTTTACACAGTTTTGCATCATAGTAATTCAAACTATTCTTGTATGTTTTATGTACTTTTCAATATGTCTGTTCTGTTTCATATCAAAATGGTTTAAGAAAATTAAATAGCTTACCCTGAGACTAGCATCCGCCCATCATGGGAAAAAGCACAAGTCAGAACAGGAGCACAGTGCCCACTAAGTGTACTTTTATATTTTAATTTAAAACCTGCAAATAACAAGGTAAGAAAAATTAGCAAACTGACCAGGCTTAGAATTTATTTTTAAGTCAATGCTATTTATTTATTCAATAAGTAACCTCTGGGTGCCTAAAGGACAAAAAAATTAGAAGTCTTCATGCAGCTCACGTATCTATACAAGCAATTAGGATTAAGTGGTTTCTGCCGACTAAAGAAAAAAAGTCAAGCTTTTAAAGAATTGAACTTATTTTTATTCAAAGTCGCACCCAGGACCATAGCTTGAGGCCTTCAGCCCGAGAGCAATTCTATCCAACTGCTCCAAAACAGTGTTTGAGCCCATTGCTTATAAACAAGTGGTAGAGGTTCAGTTTGTGCGAAATCATATCAAACTTGCTCAGAGGTTGCATTAAAGCAGAATCACATCAAGGTTTGGGTGTAAGAGTTCATCTGATTATAGATTACCAAAGTACATTTGGTTTTAGATTGCAGACACATAATCACTAACCCCGTCAGATGTTGTCTTATGTGTAAGGAAAGGCAAGGCTAGGATCATTTATCTTTTAAGGAATATAATGACTCGGGAAGAGCTTTGGGGGACTGTGTGCTCTGTTGTGCTTTGTCTTCAAGGCATTCTTCCGCAGAGCTGTAAGTATCAGAGTCAGGGGCTTTGTGAAATTATGCTGTCAAGCAGAAAGGAACAAACATGGCTTCTTACATTTGCTACTCTGTCTCACATTTCAAAAGCTCAGTAATGGATTTTAAAAATAATGACCTCAGCAGAGGCTAGCCAGAGTAATTTTATAACTACCAAAATATTTTTAAACATTTAAACCATACCACAATTTCAGTGTCTGATAAAAAAAAAAATATGCCAATTGCCCAAAAGACTAAAAAAAACAAATGCTTATATTTTTTAAAAATTTGACATTAAAAAATATTTTTTCATTCTGTAAATAAAATAATCAATAGAATTTACACTTCTTGTAATTCCAATATAACTTTATAACATATAACACTCCTACAAAGAATGATAACACTAAAATCCTTTTTTTGCTTTCTAGAATTACTGAAAATACCACAACTATTTTAAAGGTAAACTGAAGGAATTCAGCGTTTTTTGTGACAACCTATAAAAATAATTATTGAGGAAGTGGTTTGATGGGGGATTACGAAATACACAAGTGAAATCTATAACTGTGTCACACAATAAAACATTTTTTGAAGTGTTAAATAGCTCTTAAGGAAAATGACAAGCATTACAACTAAAGAAAAAGTTCATGGCTGGGCTCGGTGGCTAAGCATGTAATTCCATACTTTGGGAGGCCGAGGTGAGTGGATTGCCTGAGCCCACCGGTTCGAGACCCACCTGGGCAACGTGGTGAGACCTCATGTCTACAATAAATCAAAAAATTAGCCAGGCGTGGTAACATGCGCCTGTAGTTCCAGCTACTCGGAAGGCTGAGGCGGAAGGCTGAGGCGGAAGGATCGCCAGAGCACAGCAGGTCAACGCTGCGGTGGCCGGAAGCGTGTCACTGCACTCCAGTCTGGGTGACAGAGTGAGACTCCAACTCAAAAAATAAAAAAAAAAGAAAGAAAAAGTTTATTAGAGCAAATAAAATTTCAAGCTCAGAATAAGAAAAAATATATTCTTATCTGGGAGAATAGATATGGGCATTAAAGGCGCTGTGGTATGTGCTAGAAATACAATAATCAAAGGACTTTCATTCTAATATTTCATTTGTATTGATCTGGGAACACAGATCAATAAATAGGCACAATTAATCAAACAAAGCAAAAGTACTGAGTTGCAGTCCAAATAAAGACTCTAAAACTTATGACAACTAAAAAAAGTGCTGGGATTACAGGCATGAGTTACTGTGCCCAGCCGAGATGTCACTCTTAATGTAATTGTAAACACTGTATAGGAATGATTAACTTGATTGCTTTGATTATAAAAATGCTTGCTATACCGCCCTTAGGTGTGGATCTTTCACCAACCTGCTATCATCAGTCTACCCTGTAAATTTTTAAGAAACTATAGTAGTTTGTGTGGATGCTCCACAATGTATCTTTAACAATTGTTCAAAAGTAAAGCCTTTCATGCCTTTCCTGGAAAATATTTTTAACTGACTCTTTTCAAAAAAAACATACACAACAGTTTATAAACATGCAGTTAAACCTTTTCCTGAACAGGTTAACTTGTAACGGGGTATCCACAAATCTGAGAGGGCTTTCACGTAATATTTACCTATTCCAAAGAAGTCACCCAGAGGTCCAGCAGGGAAAGAAATTGGCTTATTAAAATTTAAATCTACTATAATTTCTTACAAAGAAGGAGGCAGAAGGAAGAGGTGGGCTAGACCAAAGAAGTAAATGGGCTTTATCCTCACCAGCATGTCATACATTAGAAGAACTACTAAATGTAACCTGGTAGGCAATACATAACTAAATTTCCACCAAAAAAGGAATGTATTTGTTTCCTGATAAGAGGCTTTTCTCTATATACTAGCATTATTATTAATAACAAAAATGTAACTTGTGATTTAACTGAAGCTTATTAGATAACAAATAATAAAACATTTTCAGGCATCTGAATCAAAATGGCCAACTGACCACAAAATTTCAGAATCCCCATTAAAATGTTAATGAAGAAATTAATAAAGGTATAAAGGTACACTGGTGAAGAGAATAAGAAGGGGGACATCAGTAAACAAGAAACTGAAGTCAACTCTGGAAAGACAGAAAGCAGATTAATCGGTAAGGTAGTTTAGAATTATAGCACAGCGTGCAAAGGCAGCCAGCCACAGCCAAGAAGAAAATTATTCTGTTCTAGAAAACTCCCTAAGCCTTTAGACTATCAACAGCCAGGGAAAAGGAAAATTAAAATGACACATAGACCTGGAAACAAAAATTAATGGAAAGTCTGCATATGGAACAATGTCTACTTCCAGTCCTCCCCAATCCCACCCTTAGTATGCTGCACAAAAGCCAGGTGCTTAGCCCCAGGCTAAGAAAAATATTAACTCCCTGGGCCACAGACATATACCCTCCAAGTCCTCAGCCCCACCCCATAAAAGCCATACCCATCGAAGCCAGCAACAACAAACCACCCATGTACATAGAGCTGCTAAATATTATTGTCTAATTCTTTTTTTTGAGTTGGAGTCTCACTCACTCTGTCACCCAGACTGGAGTGCAGTGGCCGCTCTGGGCCACCGCAGCCTCGACCTGCTGGGCTCGGGCGATCCTTCTGCCTCAGCCTTCCAAGTAGCTTAAACAACAGGCACATGCTACCATGTCCGGCTAATTTTTTTATTTATTGTAGAGATGAGGTCTCGTCAAGTTGCCCAGGCAGGTCTCGAACCCGCGGGCTCAGGCAATTCACTCACCTAGGCCTCCCAAAGAGCGGGATAACAGGCTGAGCCACCAAGCCCGGCTTATTGTCTAATTCTTAAATGTAAATTGAAGTCTAAGCAAAAAGGGGTACCCAGAGCAAACAAAGATGATTAGAAACAGAAGGGAGCTTAAAACAAAAAAACTCCTAATTGATATTCTGAGAGTTTTGCGAAGAACTTACATTCATACAATAAAAGGACATCATTAAGAGAAAACAAAGATGATGAGTTTTCAGAAATTAAAAATATAATTGATGAGATAAAAAATTCAAAAGGTTAAAAGAAATGGCAGAGGAATTTTTCCATAAAGCACACACACACACACACAAAAACATAGAGAATCAATCCAGAAGATAACACTCAATTATTGGGAGTTGTAAAAAGAGAGGAAAGTAGACAAGAAATTATTAAAGAAATAGCATAAAGAAATATTCTATTCCAAAACTGAACAATATAAGCTCTGAAAGGGTCATGTGAGGGAATATTACAACGCATGGACAAAAGACCCACAAACTAAAAAACAATAACTACAGAGAAAAAAGAAAAACAATGGTGGTATAAAAAGTGTCTACAGAAACTAAAAACCACCAGAAGAGTTGAAAACCAAGTGCAAAGTGGTCACCTCTGGTGAGTAGGAATGTGTATGGCAGTAGTAGGGGTGAGAACATAATTAGCAATGAGCATCCGAATTTTAAATCATGTGAATTACTTTGATTAAAAGTTTCCTAGGCCAGGCACAGTGGCGCATGCCTGTAATCTCAGGACTTCGGGAGGCTTAGGCAGGAAGATTGCTTTAGCCCACGAGTTCGAGACCAGCCTGGGCAACATAGCAAGACCTTGTCTCTACAAACAATTAAAAAAAAATAGCCAGGCATGGTGGCGCATACCTGTAGTCCCAGTTACTCAGGAGGCTGAAGTGGAAGGATCGCCTGAGCCCCGGAGGTTGAGGCTGTGGTGAGCCATGATTGTGCCACTGTCCTCCAGCCTGGGCAACAGAGTGAGATCCCAATTCAAAAAATAAACAAAAATAAGACAATTTCTTAAATCATATTTTTATAATTTTATATACTCAAGTTACCTTAAGTAAAAAGATTCAGAAATGTTATCCAGATCACAAATAACATTAGAGACGTATTAGCTATATACATACCTAAGATGATATGGGTAAAAGAAACAACCCAAATTTTGACTTGGCAATCCTGACCACATGATGCCAATCGAAAAAACTGAGGGCTTTGTTCTCCATCTAAAATGTAAATTTGTTAAAAATTAAATACAAAGAATTGACAAACCATTTAAACCCCAAAAATTTATATTTCTTATGCCGAGATCTGTTAATTGTATTCATTTAAAACACATTTTAACAAGCAATACTAGTCTCTTAAAGGAAAACAGTTTACTCAATGAATGGCTAGAATAAAATATTCACATATAAGACCTGACTCGCAGACTATTTTTTTTATTATTTCTCAGGTAGATTCTTTGAAGTTAATTCTGAAATTCTGTAAGTAATGAGAATTCAGCTAGGAGAATGGAAAATTATGAAGCTTAAAATGAGCCTATATACCTAACCTGAATTGTACCCCATGTCTTTAAAAATTTTTTATAAAAAAACTTTTAAAAAAATGAGGCCAGGCTTGGTGGCTCAGCCTGTAATCCCAGCACTTTGGGAGGCCGAGGTGAGTGAACTGCCTGAGCCTATGGGCTCAAGACTAGCCTGGGCAAATTGGCGAGACCTTGTCTCTACAATAAATCAAAAATCAGCCAGCATGGTGGCATGCACTTGTAGTCCCAACTATTCAGGAGGCTGTGGTGGAAGGATCCCTTGAGCCCAGGAGTCTGAGGCTTCAGTGAACCACTGCACTCCAGTCTGGGAGACACAGTGAGACCCCCCAACTTAAAATAAATAAATAAAGTACTTAGAAATATGCTTTTCTTCAGGAAAAATATTTATATTATAGTAATAATCTAACCCGAGCTTTATCATGTAAAAACTGAAGAAAACCAATCATTTATCCTTGGGTACAAATGGGATTATTTTTCCCTATTTTAGCAAAATGTCACAAGATAAGTTGATACCATAAATATTCCTATATTAACAAATACCAAATGAAACCACAACAAATTAAAGTTATATACTTTGTCCCTTTAAATAAATACAGTAATTCCCACAAATTCCTATAAAAAATCACTTTAAAGCATATATCAATTTGTTTCAGGAAATGTACATATAAAGTTAATATCTATTTCAACAGAAGCACTAATGGAACTAAAGAAGGCATGTAGATTAAAATTATACTGAGAGAAATGTATGCTTTGAACTATGTTCTACAGGCAGGGTAGGGATGTGGATATTACTTTAGAATCTCACCTAGAATTCTCTGCCTGGTTCATGGAAACTTCCTGATCCTAAAAGCTGCCAATCTCTCTGAAGGCAGGACAAAGAAACCCTTAGTTTTACTCTAATATTAACTAATATAATGGTATTTTTATTGGAAATCTATTTTCAGATCATTCATAACCAAAAAGGAAACCTAAATCTCTTCACTTTTATAGAATTCAGAGACTTCATAACTCAAGAGCTCCTGCAAGATGTGGAGAAGGTGCCCCAGAAATAGAAGAAATGACTTGTTTGTTACAAGTTGTGCTCAGAATAAAACAGCACATAACAATATATATTTTTTTAATAAATTATCTTAATTAAATAAGATCAGGTCTGGATTTAAGAATGTGTTCATGAAAAGAAAATCTATTTCAGCAAATCACTGAAAGAAATCTTACTCATCAATCTATATTTCAAGGCCAACACTTACTAGGCACCATGAAGAAAACAGACCCAGACCCTGCCTGCATGGAGCTTACAAGCTAATAGGAAAAGCACCATTAAACGTTATCCATATAAATGAATACATAATTAAAAACTGTGATACCTCTCTAAGGACTGCAAAAGAAACAAAGTGTGCAAATAAAAGATTATAGCAAAATGACACAGATTTAGTGCAGGGGAGGCTCATCTGAAGTGATAGTTCAGCGGAAATCTAAAGGATAAAAGAGTGAACCAGGTGAAGAGACCACATGCAGAACTCTTAAAAAAAAAATCTTAGAAACATTCCAGCAATGGAAGAAGGCCAGTGTGGTAAAAGAGTAACACACGAGGCCAAGAGTGATTTGAGACGGGTGAAACAAAACATGCAAAGTCCTTATAAGCTTTGCCTGGGGACTTGGGATTTTATCTTACCTTAATGATGAATTTGAAAGAGGGGAATGCCAAAATCATTCTGTCTACTGTCCAATAAGCAGTGACTAGCCATATGTGGGCAATGAACATTTGAATTGCAGCTAGTCTAAACTGAAGTGTACTGTAATATACACACTGGATTTCAAAGGCTTGGTACAAGTCTTATTAATAATTTTTATGGATTATCAATTATTGAAATTATATTATTAGATATACTGGGTAAACATACATTAAAATTAATTTCATCTACTACTAGAAAATATTTGAATTACCTACATGGCCTGCATTATATTGTTATGGACAGCACTGGTCTGGCAGCAAAACTGAAGGGGGCAAAAGCAGAACTTTCATCCTAACATAGAAAATGAAAATAAAAAAATAAAAACTCTCCAATTACTATATCTATTTAAATCAAGAGAGTACATCAGGAATTTCTGTTTCTTCTTTTTAAAAAATGTGCTACTTGGAATTTTAAATCAGTAAATGGAAAATGTAGCTTCTCTTTACAATTTTTAAATTTTACCTTTCTATTTGAATATCAATAGTGTATTTTTTTTTTTTTTTTGAGATGGAGTCTCACTCTGTCATCCAGACTGGAGTGTAGTGGCCACTCCTGGCTACTGCAGCCTCGACCCGCTGGGCTCCAGGGATCTTTCTGCCTCAGCCTTCCAAGTAGCTGGAATTACAGGTGCGCGCTACCACGCCTGGCTAATTTTTTGATTTATTGTAGAGATGAGGTCTCGCCAAGTTGCCCAGGCGGGTCTCAGACCCGCCGGCTCAGGCAATCCACTCACCTCAGCCTCCCAAAGCGTGAGATTACAGGCTGAGCCACCAAGCCCGGCTAATAGTGTATTCTTTAAAGTCACAGTAAAACCAATAGAGTTAAGTCCTCTGAACTGGATCCATTTTACCAAGTTGAGTCGTCTCCTATATATACTAAAGAATGTGATTTTCTTGTATGTTTCATGATTTCATATTGATCAAAAAAGAGAAAAGGATAATCCCTTTAAAGGATAAATTAGGGGGACTCCTCACTTTACTAATGATGAAATGAAAAAGAATAAAAGAATGAAAAGTCATATTCAGTACAAATTACAAATAGCACTTAAAAGAGTAAAATAACTAACCAGAAACTGGCTGTGAAGAAAAATCGCAGCATGAAATTCCCAGATCGTGTGCTTTTTCACTATGCAGACACCTCATTTTATCATCCCACACTGTTAAATCTCCACATGAGGAGCCAGTGACAAAGAGGTTTCCATCAGGAGAAAATGCACATGCCACCAAGGAGCCATCCTTAACACTACCACATCTGAAATAAAAGCAAAAAAGGGGGTTCCATTTCACAGCATTTTTTACTTTATATTACAACCTCTAACAGCAGCTTGATACAGTAAAAAGAGAATAAATGGCTATCACAGAACTAGAAAGAAAGGACAATTGATGCCTACAGAAATAGAATGCTATTTATAAGCTATAAACTGAGCTATGCTTTTTAAAAGCAAGGGAGGATTTAAACATCTTAACTAATATGTCCATAGCCTAAATTATAGGGATCCAAACCAAAGTTTGCATATTTTCATATTTTTCTATATGGCAAATCAGTATGAATACATCAAAATCTGCAAACCTAACAAAAAAATCAATGACAACCCACAATATCAACTACAGCCATTTTTTTAAGGCAAAATGAAACTATTTTTATTGAAAAATGTGTTATTGGAATAAAAAATACTTTCACCTTCTGTACATTTTTTTTTTTTTTGAGTTGGAGTCTCACTCTGTCACCCAGACTGGAGTGCAGTGGCCGCTCCCGGCCACTGCAGCCTCGACCTGCTGGGCTCCGGCGATCCTTCTGCCTCAGCCTTCCAAGTAGCTGGAACTACAGGTGTGCGCTACCACGCCCGGTTAATTTTGATTTATTGTAGAGATGAGGTCTCACCAAGTTGCCCTGGCAGGTCTCGAACCCGCAGGCTCAGGCAATCCACTCATCTCAGCCTCCCAAAGGCGCGGGATTACAGGCTGAGCCACTGAGCCCGGCTCACCTTCTGTATTAAAAACCACCCAGGGTCAGGCACAGTGGTTCATGCCTATAATCCTAGCACTTCAGGAGGCCGAGCAGAAGGATTGTTTGTCTCTACAAAAAAAATTTTTTTAATTAGCCAGGTGTGGTGGCATGCACCTGTAGTCCTAGCTGCTCAAAAGGCTGAGGTGGAAGGACTGCCTGAGGCCAGGAGGTCAAGGCTGTAGCAAGCCATAATGGTGCCACTGCACTCCAGCTTGGGCAACAGAGTGAGACTCTGACTCAAAAAAAAAAAAAAAAATCACCCAGAAACAACAGTGAGGCCTTTCATCTCATTTTCAAATATAAATCCTTTATGAAAAGAAAATGCTGCAAACAAGTTAAAGTTATCTTAAGAAGACAAGGAAGCACTGTGCAGACAGTATTACTATTTGCTCAATTAGGAAAACTACCTTGTTGAGAACCCAACAATTAGTAGTGTCCCATCCGAGCTATGCTTTTTCACATCATTAATTATGTACTTTAAGGATAGTTATATTACAGAGCCAAAAGACATCACCAGATAAGTGGGGGGAAAAATTCCTTAGCTGACAGCTGTATTTCATTCATATAACATAAAGACATTTTATTCCTTCTGGACTTTCTTATTGGACTAAGAGTTTATTAACACCACTTAAAATACATCACCTTCCTCAACCCAAAGACCTAAGCTTAAAGCTTAAATGAGCAACAGTTGTTGACCAGATGGTATTTGTACTATGAAAGATGCTGGGAGGTAGAAGGAGGGGGAGAGACATTATTAATACTTAAAAATGTCTATTTTTAAATGAACTTAATGTCATCAAAAAAAGTTAACCAGCCAGGTGTGGTGGCTCAAGCCTGTAATCCCAGCACTTTGGGAAGCTGAGGTGAGAGGACTGCCTGAGCCCAGTGTTTGCAACCAGCCTGGGTACCTTGATGAGACATCATCTCTACAACAAATCAAAAAAATTAGCTGAGCTTGGTGGTGCACGCCTGTAATTCCAGCTACTGGAAGGCTCAGGCAGAAGGATCTCCTGAGCCCAGCATGTTGAGGATGTGATTGTGCTACTGCACTCTAGCCTGGGCAACAGAGTAAGACTCCAACTCAAAAAAAAAAAAAAAATGATAGCCTACAAATGATAACTTTTGTTATATATATTTTACCACAATGTAAATAAAAGTGAATGGTTTTGGTTTGTTTTTGAGTGGGAGTCTCACTCTGTCACCCAGGCTAGAGTGCAGTGGCACAATCACAGTTCACTGCAGCCTCAAACTCCTGGGCTCAAGTGATCCTCCTGACTCAGCCTCCTGAGTAGCTGGGACTACATGCATGTACCACCACACTCTGCTACTCTTTTTATTTTTTTTTTAAAGAAGGGGTCTCACTTTGCTGCCCAGACTGCTCTCAAACTCCCGGGCTCAAACAATCCTCCTACCTCAGCCTCCTAAAGTACTGGGATAACAGAAGTGAGCCACTACATCCACCCAAAGTGAATGGTTTTAATGTTGGTAAGTTGCAACATAACATTATCAACGTAAATTAATTGATATGTTTTTTCCTAAAAGAGTTTTTCGGGCAAGTTTTTTGTTTTTTTTTTAAAGAAATGATAAGTAACATAACACCAGTCATTAAGTTCTTTCTTCTGGGAGTGGTCACTCACCCAACAAGAATTCCAGTCAGTGAAATAACTGTTATCTGTTAGATGAGACTTAACATTACTTTATTATTGGGAACACCTGAGCCACAAGTGAGACCAATAAAGCCTAAAATTACCAAACATTATTCAAAAGACTTGTTTTCTTTGTCTAACCCTTACCGTAAAAATCCATGAAAGTCTAAGAAGATTCACTCTTATTTTAAAAAAGAAAAATTGGAAATTTAAAACTCTAAGAGCCAAGCAAATCTACCATAAGAATCATATTAAATATCTCTCTGGTGTTTTGACCTTTAGAAGTTAGGTTAGTATATTTTTCCTTGTGCTATCTGAAAACTATCTGCTTCCTAAGGTCATCAAAATATTTTGCTTTCTGATTTTTTTTTTTTTTTTAGTACATCCAGACAATAGGTTAAAAACAGGAAGGATTTAAATATTCATACCTATATAACTTGTATGACTGTGCATTCCACAAAACAACAGTTCCATCAGCAGCACCTGATGCCAAACAAGTGGAGTCTGGAGAAAACTGGCAAACCCTCACGGGGCTGCCACTAGGCTGTTCCATCACTGCCAAAGTCTGTCCATTTTGAGTATTCCATAGGACAGTGGTACCATCTGTTGAACATGATGCCAAAATATGTCCCGAAGGAGAGAAACAGCAGCAGTGGACAGCATAGGTGTGAAACTTCAGGGGAGAGTATGGCAGTTCAGTAAAGTCACTTAAGGAATACAGGCGAATCGTTTTGTCCAAGGAGCAAGTAGCCAAGAGGGAAAAGGAGAAGGCACAGCAGTTGACGTCATCACCGTGATCAGTTAATGTGTGAATTAGCTTCACCATGTTCTTTATTTGAAGTAAAACAGTCTGCAAATTTTCAATAGAAAAGGTTACTTCATCCTAGCCATCAGATAAATGCACTGAAATCCATATAAAAGAGCCAAAATCAATATTAAAATCTGCTCAATGAAAACATCAATATTTTAAAAAGACAATTACCTGGGGTAAGGATAATTTGGAGAGACAAAATAACATCTATAAGGCTATAACTTTTGATGATGAGTACATCTATCATTGCCGTATCAATAAATTTCCACCTCTGAAAAAGAACCTTGTCAAATAACTTCAAACTGGATGTGACACCAAATGTTCAAAACCTAAGGTATTTAATTTCATCGTTGAAATTTTTCTCATAACTAATTCTCAACACTGCCAAATTACAAATCTGCTAATCTCAACTCAAAGTATTTTCTATTTTAACAAACTGTCTTGGCTGCCCCTTCCACAGGGTGGAGCCAAGTCTATTTGCTCTTTAATATCCAACTGCAGGATTCACTCATAAAAACTAACAAAGGTCTCATTGAAAACGTAAGTGGCAGCCTTGAAAGCTATCTTGTTTGTCATCCTGTCTGATAAAGAAGAAAATGAGGCCGGTGGCTCAAGCCTGTAATCTCAGCACTTTGGGAGGCTGAGGAGAGAGGATTGTCTGAGCCCGCTGGTTCAAGACCAGCCTGGGCAACACAGTGAGACCTCGTCTCTACAATAAATCAAAAAATTAGATGGGTGTGGTAGCACGCCTGTAGTTTCGGCTACTTGGAAGGCTGAGGAGGATCACCAGAGACCAGCAGGTCGACGCTGGGGTGGCTGTGAGTGTGCCACTGCACTCCAGCCTGGGCAATGGAGTGAGACTCCAACTCAAAAAAATAAAAAAGAAGCCGGGCTCAGTGGCTCAGCCTGTAATCCCGCACCTTGGGAGGCTGAGGTGAGTGAATTGCCTGAGCCTGTGCATTCGGGACCCGCCTGGGCAACTTGGCGAGACCTCATCTCTACAGTAAATCAAAAAATTAGCCAGGTGTGGTAGTGCACGCCTGTAGTTCCAGCTACTTGGAAGGCTGAGGCGGAAGGATCGCTGGAGCCCAGCAGGTAGAGGCTGCGGTGGCCGGGAGCGGCCACTGCACTCCAATCTGGGCGACAGAGTGAGACTCCAACTCAAAAAAATAAAATAAATAAAAATAAAAAAAAGAATAAAATTACAAAGATGTGAGGTGAGGAACCCACTATGAATAAATCAAGGAAATCAAAGTGTCAAAAAATAGTCCTAGTCAGACTGCACTCAAGAATAAATTTACAAATTTGTAATAAAACCCAAACTCCTCACCATAGCAAACAAAACCCTCTGTGATCTGATTCTTGCCTGCCCTCTTCTCAGATATCAACACTTGTCACTCTCATCTCCCTCTCTTCTTTCCAGCCTCCCTGGCCAAAAGGTATTCCATCTTTATAAGGCGGTTTTCTTGCGCTGAAATGCTCTTCCCTCTGCTCTTGGGGTCTTCTTTTTGTATCTCTCCTCAGGGAAGGTCTCTCAATCTGAAGCAGCCACTCTGGAGGCTAGCACATCACCCTATTTTAATTCTCAGTGTTAACAATTACCACCATCTTCGGATGTCTGTTAAATTATTTGTGTTCCCCTCTAAAACGTAAATTCCTTGTCAATCTCAGTCATTTCTCTATCCACGTAAAACTGTCAGGCACCTAATGTGCTCAAATAAATATGTGTTAATGTTTATTTTGTTCAAGTCCAATGAGCTTCAGGCTTTACTCTATATGTATTGCTCACACCTGCAATACCAACACTTGGGGAAGCCAAGGTGGGAGGACTGCTTGAGCCCAGGAGTTCAAGACCAGCCTAGGCGACACAGTGAGACCTTGCCTCTACAAAAAATCAAAAAATTAGCTAGGTGTGGAGCAGGCCCAGCTACACACCACACTGAGAAAGAAGGATTGCTTGAACCCAGGAGGTTGAGGCTGCAGTGAGCTGTGATTGTGCCACTGCACTTAGGCCTAGCAGAGTGAGACCCCGACTTAAAAATAATATTCCATATGTAATATAACATGAAATGACTAGAAAATAAATCTACCCAAACTATATATATCTGACAGTAGAAAACTGGTGTATAATGACATAGAATCAGCCCTGAAGGGATACCTATAAACTCGACTAGTGCAATTTATAATCTCTTGTTCTACTCTTATTTGGGGAAACCTCTACTAAAATAAAAAATGGAGCATGCCTTTTCCGACCTTCATCTTATCCCAAAAGTTCAGTCTTTTTTTCAAACATAAACTCGAATCAAGCCTCAACAAATGCTGGTATCGTATCGCCTTACTGTTGCACTGAAAACAATCAAGATCAGGTGTTGTTTTCTGGAGCGCTCCCAAATCCCAACTGTGCAAGTGCACACAGGTGACATTCCAAACAAACTCTGGCTTCCAGCCCCCGTGGCTCTCAGCTGCCGGCGCAGTTCCAGGCCACACAGTCGGGAGCCTGGAGGCCCTAACCAGCTGCCTCCAGTCCCCGCTGCCCGCCCAGGGCTGTGGGTGTGCACCCGGCCTCCAGGGTCCGGCCCCAAGCAAAATTCCCGGGCAAACCGGGTCAACAGGCCCGTGTAAACACAGCAGCCCCATAGAACCCGAAGCGTGCCGAGCACTTTCAAAATAACGCCAGTGACTTACTCTCCCCGTTTGAAAGGATCAAGAATTTGCCCAACCGTGAGACCGGCCGGGCCTCCGGGGACTGAGCGACACCCGGCAGGAGCGCGGCCTGGGACGCCGGGCGCTCTCCCGGCGGCGGGCTCCGGCGGCGCCCACCCCAGGCCAAGGTTGCACCGCCGCGGCCCTCCAAGTACCGGCGGGTCCCTGGGGCGCGCTTGGAACCGGGAAACGGAGGGTTTAAACGCCCCGCGCGAGGACGTTCCGCAGGCTGACCGCAGTAGCGCTTCCCCGCCCGGCGCCGCCCCTCTCACCTGGAAGACCCGGGGCGCCCGGGCGGTGCGGGCCACGTGACGCGCAGGTGAGGCGGGCGGGGCAGGCGCCCTCGGAGACCCAGAAGCCGAGGAAACAGGCCACGCCCTCCCGGGGGGCCGGCCGGCGCCGCGGCGCATGCGCGCTCTTGCGCCCCCACCCGGAGGCCCCCTCCGAGCCCTGGCTTTAAGATCAAGATGAGCTCAGACTTTGCAAGGGTTCTCAGTTGCGAGCGATGTTTGGTGTGTCCCTGAAGCTGCAGTCCCAAGGCGTAGCGAATGCTTGAAATGTGGTTTGAAAGGGAGCACTGCATCAGATGTACTGTTATCTCAGCTTAAAACTTTAAAATCTCTTTCCTCTCCTGTACTTCTCTGCCCTGCTCTGACTTTGTTCTCCTCGGAGACCAGTCTCCCTGTTTGGTCTTTTTTGAGTAAGCCCGCCGTTGGCGGGCCATGACTTGGTGTCTTCTGCCGTCGCCTCCGGGCACAGGTTACCCAAAGCTCTCTTTTCGAGGCAAGCTGCCCGCACCGGGCCCTAGTCCTGTACCATATGTTCCGGAATCATCCGAACCCGATGTCCGTTTCTTTCAGTCCTTCCCAGCGTGCCTCCGTGGCTCACGGGTAGACTGGGGTTTCCACGTGTAATTCCCTACAAAGTGGTCTGGCAGTCCCTTTTGAGATAAAAAGTTACCCAGAACAAAGTTACTAGGCATGTTACCACTTGTTAACTAAATGCGTGACATAGCTTAGGACTGTGTTCAGATGAAAATCAAAGATACAAATAGCTTTTATTTTTAATCCATAAAGAAACATTAAAAATAGATCAGCCCGCCGGGCTCGGTGGCTCAGCCTGTAATCCCGCGCCTTTGGGAGGCTGAGGTGAGTGGATTGCCTGAGCCCGCGGGTTCGAGACCCGCCTGGGCAGCGAGACCTCATCTCTACAATAAATCAAAAAATCAGCCGGGCGTGGTAGCGCATGCCTGTAATTCCGGCTACTCGGAAGGCTGAGGCGGAAGGATCGCCGGAGCCCAGCAGGTCGAGGCTGCGGTGGCCGGGAGCGGCCACTGCGCTCCAGTCTGGGCGACAGAGTGAGACTCCAACTCAAAAAAAAAAAAAAAAAAAAAAAATAGATCAGCCCAAGGGAACCAAGGTCATGCATTTGAAGAGTCATCAGCTAAAATGCTCACATTTAAGGATAGAATTGAAATCGTGGGAAATGATTTGTCACGAAAAAGACTAAGGGAAAAACGGAAGATCAAAATTCAGGATTTTGTGAAGCTCTTGTGAATTTTTTTTTTTTTAAGTTGGAGTCTCACTCCGTCACCCAGGCTGGGGTGCAGTGGCACACTCACGGCCACCCCAGCGTCGACCTGCTGGGCTCTGGCGATTCTTCCGCTTCAGCCTTCCAAGTAGCCGGGATTACAGACACATGCTACCAAGCCCGGCTAATTTTTTTGATTTTATTGTAGAGACAAGGTCTCGCCAAATTGCCGGGTCTGGTGTTGAACCCTCAGGCTCAGGCAATCCACTTGCCTCAGCCTCCCAATAGTGCTGGGATTACAGGCTGAGCCTCCGAGCCTGGCCGCTCTTGTGATTTTTAAATTAGCAGAGTGCATCATGATTGAGACTTTGAAGGCCAAATTGCATTCCAAAGTACTGCCAAAACAGTATTTTTCTAAAACCAAGTTTTTAATGATGTAAATAAAACTCTCTGTAGGAAATATAGCAAGTATACAAAGGAAATGTAAACAAAGAGGACCTTTGACTTGGAATAAAGATTTGAATATTTATACATTCCTTGCTCTAATTGTGTAGCTGTTGAAAATCCTGGCTAATGATTTTTTAAAATCTCATTTTATCATTAATTTCTAGTTTTGCTCCTTGTGATATGCTACTTGAAGAATGTAGAGAACAATTTTAAATGGTATCTTTAAAGGGAAGTTAACTTTTCGCCTAAATACTGAGGAATGTGTGCTCTCAAAATACAATTGCAGAAGGAACAGAATAGGTGTGAAGCAATTAGTGAGCCACTGATGACTAAAATGTGTGGTTGAGAGTAAACGAGCTCAAAGAAGAGAAATGATAAACGAAATGATAGGCATAGGTGAAACTGGAAAAGGTAGGTCAAGGAATGTGCCCTAAATAAGTCTGAAGTCTAGGCCAGCTGAGAGATCAGCTTGGGAAATACCCAGTTTCACAGTAAATACTCAGGAATGTATTGAGGTTGCTTTGCTTTGCAGGCCAACCCTATGCCAGAGTGTCATAGTTGGACAGGGTAGAGTTTCAGGGAATAAAAACTCCCTTGAGGTGTTTAGTTTGCTAAAATATATCAAGCTCAATACATGTGAAATGTGTGCCTTTTTTGTGTGTGTACATTATATTTCAAAAAATGTTTTTAAAAACATCCCTGGGAATTGCTCAGGGATTCTCTAATATCAATGATACAATCATTCACTTGCCCACACCTGGTGTTATCCACAGCACCATCTCCTCATGGAGAACCTTGGGATCTGGAGAACTGTAACTTTGCCTGGGAGCCTGATGTGTTACCTTCTGCATTATGAAATGGTCTCTTAATTCCCCTTATCCTTTACCGTTATATAAACTTTACACCTTCTAACTGGCCATCTTTTCGTTAAACCATCCATAGTCCTGGTGTGCCAACCAACTAGTAAGAATTAGCAGAGTTCGCCGGGCACGGTGGGTCAAGCCTATAATCCCAGCACTTTGGGAGGCCAAGGTGAGAGGACTGCCTGAGCCTGCAGGTTTGAGACCAGCCTAGGCAACATGGTGAGACCTCATCTCTACAATAAATCAAAAAATTAGCCGGGCATGGTAACTCGCCTGTAGTTCCAGCCACAGGGCTGAAGGACGGAAGGACTTTGGAGCCCAGCAGATCGTCTCTGGAGTGGCCATGGGCGTGCCACTTGCACTCCAGCCTGGGTGACAGAGTGAGATTCCGATTAAAAAAAAAAAAGAAAATTAGCAGAGTTCTTTAGACATACCTGGAATTCCATAGAAAACAAAGAAAGATCCAGAAGCTAGCCAATAAAGAAATGGAGGGTTATAATGGGGATGGTGTATATTGGGCACGGTGAGAAATGCCTGAGGTAAGAAAATGTACATGTGACTGGGAGTAAGAATACCAGAGAGAAAAGCAATGACATGTATGAAACTTGGTATTTGGAACACACTAAAGAAATCTTGCAGTTCTAACTGTGTCCTTTCCTTCCTTTGTGGAACAAGAAATATTTTTCTTTTTTTTTTTTGAGTTGGAGTCTCACTCTGTCACCCAGACTGGAGTGCAGTGGCCACTTCCGGCCACTGCAGCCTCGACCTGCTGGGCTCCGGTGATCCTTTTGCCTCAGCTTTCCAAGTAGCTGGAACTACAGGCGCGCGCTACCACGCCTGGCTCATTTTTTTTGATGTATTGTAGAGATGAGGTCTCGCCAAGTTGCCCAGGCAGGTCCCGAACCCATGGGCTCAGGCAATCCACTCACCTCGGCCTCCCAAAGCGCTGGGATTACAGGCTGAGTCGCCGAGCCCGGCCAGAATATTTTTCTTGTTTATAAAATTTTAAATTTAATTTTTTTCTTCATTTTCTTATTTAGTCTGTCTCATTTTCTCAAATTCTTTATTTTCAGATGTTACTAATGTTCTTCAAGAGAATTCATGATACTAAAAAGGCATTTTTTAAAAAAATACATTTTTATTTCCAGATTTATTGTTTTGATTACTTAAGAAGAAAATATTACATACATTGACAAAGCAAATTCACTTAATAGTTTAACTTACAAAATTGACAAATAATGTTTACAGTTTATTGCCCATTGTAATCTAAAATGAAATATTTTGATTGTGTTTGACATCCTGCCAATTAATTGGCCAAATAGTGTTAGGTTTCTCTTTTAACTTGATTATGTGCTATTAATATTTATCCATTTTTTTCCCCAATGACATTCAAACTAGTTGACTGATTTTTGCCTAAAGAAAATCAAGATACTCCTTTAGTTTTACTTCTTGTAATGTGAAGAGGGAGGGACAATGGTCACATTTACAAGAATAATAAAATATCAGCCTGGCTTGGTGGCTCAGCCTGTAATCCCGTGCCTTTGGGAGACTGAGGTGAGTAGATTGCCTGAGCCCGCTGGTTCAAGACCTGCCTGGGCAACTTGGCGAGCCCTCATCTCTACGATAAATCAAAAAATCAGCCAGGCATGGTAGCGCATGCCTGTAATTCCAGCTACTCGGAAGGCTGAGGCGGAAGGCTCACCGGAGCCAGCAGGTCGAGGCTGCGGTGGCCGGGAGCGGCCACTGCACTCCAGTCTGGGCGACAGCGTGAGACTCCAACTCAAAAAAATAAAATAAAATAAAATAAAATATCATACCTAATGTGGCAACTATATTTTCCAAAAATGACTTCAATAATATTTCCCATCCCACATGCTGTTCCAGAACTTTGCCACACACCCAACAAGAGGTGGGGGTAATATCTCTTCCTCTTAATTTGTGCAGGTCTCTATGACTGTCTCACGTAACTGAGTGCAAAACTTCCAAGGCCAGGCCATAAAAGGCAGTACAGGCCACTTTCCCTTAGCACACAGCCACTGTGCTGTGAGGAAGGACAGGCCACACGGAGAGGAATGAAGGCCCGGTTCTTCAATCCAGGTTGGGCTCCCAGCCAATAGCCAGCACCTGTGAGTGAGTGAACCCCTTTTGAAAGAGGATCCTCCAACTCTCAGTGGTGCCACCAAAGCTGATGCCATGTGAAGCAGAGATGAACCTTCCTGTCAAGCCCTGTCTAAATTGCAGATTATTTGATTATTCTGGGTGTGTGGTTTTACAGGTAGAAAACTGCTGGAGAGTTCTAAGTGTAGTAACTAAAGGTTGGATTTTACATTGTTTAGAATCCCTTACCACGTCCACAAATTAATGATAGAAATATGTCCACACAATATCTCTTTGCCTAAAATGGGTTAGATTGTGCAATCTTGATTTATTGTAGCGATGCAGTCTCGCCAACTTGCCCAGGTTGGTCTCGAACCCATGAGTTCAGGCAATCCTCTCATCTCAGCCTCCCTAAGTGCAGGGATTATAGGCATGAGCCACCACGCCCGGTTTGAATTATGTTTTTAACAGTGCTACCATATACATGCAGTCATCCAAACCAGAAACCTAAGAACCAGCCTTCACTCCTGACGTCCAGTCAGCAATCAAGTCTTGATTCACTGACTTCCCTATTTCTGAAACCAGTTCCTTCTTTTTCCTCTCAGACCCTGCTGCCCACATTCAGTCCCCCATTCCCACTTCTCTAAATTGCTGCAATAACCTCCACACTGATTTTCCTGTTCCCCACCCCCACCCCACCCACTGACACACTCCCACTGCAGGCGGTATGTTCCGTTTCCCTGATAGTGTGGTTTTAGGAAAACAGAACTAGTCATGGACTTCCCTCCTGCAAACCTCTCCATTGTTGCTTGGAGTTGGTGGGGGAGTGCGGCATGGTGGGTAAAGCATGCATTTGGCCTCTATGATCTAGCCTGTGCCCCACTTAAGAGGTTAGAAAACCTGGGGGAGTGGCCGGGCTCAATGGCTCAGCCTGTAATCCCGGCACTTTAGGAGGCCAAGGCAAGTGGATTGCCTGAGTTCGTGGGTTCAAGGCCAGCCCGGGCAACTTGGCGAGCCCTCATCTCTACAGTAAATCAAAAATTAGCCAGGCATGGTAGCATGTGCCTGTAGTTCTGGCTACTTGGAAGGCTGAGGCAGAAGAATTGCCGGAGCCGAGCAGATCAACACTGAGGTGGCTGTGAGCATGCCATTGCACTCCAGCCTGGGCGATGGAGTGAGACTCCAACTCAAAAAAACAAAAACACAACAGAAAACTTGGGGGAGTTTTTGTTGTTGTTGTTTGCTTGTTTACTTTTCATATATTTGAGTTTTTGGTTTTCTCGTCTATAAAATGAACATAAAACTAACCATGGACAGTTGATCTGAGAATTAAGTGAAAGGACTTGATGCTTCCCAAAAACATTCCAAATATGTTTTGTGGGATGTTCATTTTTTTTTTAAACTTTTTAAAAGAATTTTTATAGTCAAATAAATTTGGACATGATGAGTTAAATACAAGATCTGACAATTAAGTTCAAAAACTCATCCCGGAAAAAGTGCTACATAACTCACTGCTGAATATCATCACTGCGGTCACCGTTGAAGTACTCCTCTTGGGAAGCTATGCATCGACACCAGTGCCTAGTCTATCCGTCAAAGCAATTCTGGAACTCTTTTTCTGGAATGGCCCTCAGAGCTGTCATCATATCACCCTTGCTGTCCTGAATGTCATCAAAATGTGTGTTTTTCAATATTTCCTTTGGGTAAAGAAAAAGGCCATTGGGGGCCAGATCAGGTGAATAGGGAGGGTGCTCCAATACAGTTATTTGTTTACTGGCTAAAAACTCCCTCACAGACAGTGCTGGGTGAGCTGGTGCATTGTCATGATGCAAGTGCTCCTTCGGGATCATTTTTGTACACGCCTTTCTCATGCCAAGATTTTCAGTTAAGATTCTCCTAACCTTTTCTCTATTGATGTTTATTTGATATGCTATGCTTCTCATGGTCAGCCAATGATTTTGACTCACAATTCAACGAATTTTTGCAATGTTTTCATCAGTTTTGCTTGTTACTGCTTGTCCTGACTCTCTTCATCAGTGATACTTTCTCTTCTATTAGAAAAATGTTTAATCCATTTGTACACTGCCATTTTCTTCATGGTATTATCTCCATAATCTTGGACTAACGTGTTCTTGATTTCACTTCCACTCTTGCCAAGTTTAACAAGAAATTTAATGTTTGTTGTTCTAATTCAAGCTCCGACGTTCTTGTGATGACACACAAAAACATGCAACCACAATAATGAACACCAGTCAGTAAGACACCGCCACACGTCGACACGAACACAGTGAGACACTGAGATACCAAGGTTACGAAATCTTACCTTTGTACAGTGCCAGCAACGTAAGTGGCAAGTTTTTGGACTTAATTGTCAGACCTTGTAAAGTTACACAGTTTTCTTTTTTATTCTTTTTTTTTTTGAGTTGGAGTCTCACTCTGTCGCCCAGGCTGGAGTGCAGTGGCACGCTCCCGGCCACCACAGCCACGACCCACTGGGCTCTGACAATCCTTCCGCCTCAGCCTTCTGAGTAGCTGAACTACAGGCACGCACTACCACGCCCGGCTAATTTTTTGATTTATTGTAGAGACGAGGTCTCGCCAAGTTGCCCAGGCAGGTCTCGCAGTCACAGGCTCAGGCAATCCACTTGCCTCGGCCTCCCGAAGTGCTGGGATGACAGGCTGAGCCACTGAGCCCAGCCTACACAGTTTCCTTTATTGAAGAGCTTCTTAGATGTCATTCTGAAAATATCCATAATTCTCTTAGAGGACGAATGTTGTATGCAGTGTTTCCCAGACTTAATTTGATCTTGGTATCTATTTTACATGAACATCACATGGGAAGAGTTCCATGGGACATGCTTTTGGGAAACACCTACTTGTGCAAGTAGAAACCCAATAAATGTCAACTGACTAAATGTTAAACTCCTTAGCATGTTATAAAACCATTGTAAGGCTGGGCTCAGTGGCTCATGCCTGTGATCTCAACATTATGGGAGGCCAAAGTAGGAGGACTGCTTGAGTTCAGGAGTTCAAGACCAGCCTAGGCAACATAGCAAGACCTCATCTCTACAAAAAATCAAAAAAATTAGCCAGGCATGTGGCTTGAGCCTGTAGTCCCAGCTACTCAGGAGGCTGAAGCAGAAGGATCACCTGAGGTCAGTAGGTCAAGGCTGCAGTGAGTTGTGATGGTGCCACTGGACTCCAGTCTGGACGACAGAGTGTGATGCCCCTGACTCAAAAAATAAAAATAAAAGGAAAACCATTGTAGTGGACATTTGACATTTTCTCCTGCCAAGCATGCTTTCTTCTTCTTCAGATGGTAGCATCCTGGGAAACTGCCCCTCTCCCACCCCAAATGGTCCTAGAAAGACAGTCAAAATATCCTCCTTTACACCCACATCTCCACTATATGACTTCCCAGGATTAAGAATATAGTCAGTCAGGCTCTTCTGGAAATTTGAATCTTTAAGTGATGTGGCACAAGGACGCCCTTTCCAAGGCAGGGCCCTAAAGAGGCTCTGCTCAAGTTCTTGCTATTGATGAGACACTGAGAACTGTCCTACTTTCATCTTTCTCCAAGTTTGCTTCTCAGCTTTTACTTCTATCTTGCGAGCTAAATCACATTTTCCCCGCTGATTTCTGATTTTTTGTGTGCTTACATCAGCCACTCTGTCTCTGAACCTGATATAGCCCTCTGTGCTATAAAGCACTCTATTCCCTGAATACCTGTTCAGCTTTATCCACTGCCTCTTTCTCTTCTTATGCTTTGTTCAAGCTACCCCAAACTCTTGGAGTCTCTTGAACTCACCATGAACATGTGTGTCTGTATCTGGAGTGGCGTTTCTATCTTTTTTGAATATTATAATCTGAATAATTTTTCAAGACCAAGATGACCAATGGTTGTCTCATTTGTGAGAGATCTTTCCTGACTCCAGTTGATGTGCACCAGCTACATATATTACAGTTTGAAGAAGCCAATACATAACATCTATTTTTCCCACCTCAATTTCATGCCAGTTAAAGAGAGTCAATGGAGACAACAGATGGAGATCAGAAATATTCCTTTTAAAGGATCGCAGGAGCCTAGCCGGTCGAGGCTGCAGTGGCCATGAGCGTGCCACTGCACTCCAGCCTGGGTGACAAGAGTGAGATTCCAACTAAAAAAAAAAAAAAATCCCTTTAATATTGAAAAGCCTAAGCTGAAGACATGGGTGAGGAATATGCAACAATGAGATTCTTGATTCTGAACCCCAGAATTCATTAGATTTGCCCACCTAATAGGTGTGGAAAATCTGCAAGCTTCTATCTGGAGAGCAGAGATGTTGCTGCCAGGCTTACAGCAGAGCCCAACTTGATGAAAACACGCTCCTGTAGGCAGGCCAAAGAGATTGGAGGGGGCACTGAGCTACACAAGCCCGATCCCTTACTCTTAACCTCTGTCAGAGAGGGGAGGCATGAGGAAAGGGTGGAAAGACCATACATGGTACACTGATTGATGTCCTTTCATGGGGAAACACGAATCCAGAAGTGAAATGTTCTTCCATCTGCAACATTCTGCAGCTTTTTCTTCTCTTCACTTAACTCTGTTGAAGAAGGCAGGCAAGGGGTGTGGCTATCTCCCGAGGGTATTGTGGGGAGGTCCCAAGTTTCTACACTGTCTTGCTACCAACTTTCATTAAGTTACTCCCTAATATTCTTTAGTGGGTCATTCTTTTTTTAAATTTTTTTTTTTTTTGAGTCGGAGTCTCAGTCTGTCGCCCAGGCTGGATGGAGTACAGTGACACTCTCACGGCCACCGCAGCCTCGACCTCCTGGACTCCGCAATCCTTCCGCCTCAGCCTTCCAAGTAGCTGGAACTACAGGCGCGTGCCACCACGCCCGGCTAGTTTTTGGTTTATTGTAGAGATGAGGTCTTGCCAAGCCGCCCAGGCGGGTCTCGAACCCGCAGGCTCAGGCAATCCACTCACCTCAGCCTCCCAAAGCGCTGGGATTACAGGCTGAGCCATCGAGCCTGGCTAGTGGGCCATTTTTAATCAATAGAAGTCAATATTGATTTTTGTCCCAGAAAGCTCTGAAATGGGTCAGAAAAGTGTATAATTAAATAAATTTGAGGGCCATTCTGTATCCAAAGTTGAATAAAATTATTCCCTAGTCTCATTCCCATTCTAAATTATGTACAGCCATATTGTCAAATTTGCTCATGAGAAGTTCTACAAAGAGATTAAATAACTAAATTTAAACATTCTAGCAACAAAATGACTGAAAAGTCATTTTTCTTGCGGAGTCTTCTATGGTGACAGTTATGAAATCAGTGTTTCTCTAACTGCCAAAGCATTGTCAACCTAAACTGAGCCACAGAGGACTGATTCAAAAAGAAACAATCCCAGGTGTGGTGGCTCAATCCTGTAATCCTGGCACTTTGGGAGGCCGAGGTGAGAGAAGTGTCTGAGCTCTGGAGTTTGAGACCAGCCTGGGCAACTTGGTAAGACCTTGTCTCTACAATATATCAAACAATTAGCTGAGCATGGTAGCACACACCTGTAGTTCCAGTTACTTGGAAGGCCGAGGTGGAAGGATCGCCTGAGCCCAGGAGGTCAAGGTTGCAGAGACCGTGAGCGTGCCACTGTACTCCAGCCTGGGCAACAGAGTGAGACTCCAACTCAAAACCAAAAAACAAAAACAAGATTGTTTCAGAATAGCAAAAGATTGCAATTCACGATATGCGTGCTGTGGTGGATCACAGACTCATCTAAGGGGGTTGGAGAAAAGGAGAGCTTTTAAAGGCAAAAAGGAGAAATCCCATAAACTATAATGAAACAAAACCCATTGGCTACAGGGGTATATCGCAAGCAAGAGTGGTAGTGGCTGCTGTGAGGAGATGGTTTTCACAGTGGCTTACTTGAAAATTCTGGTTGGGAAACTCCTTTGTGGCAGTTCCTCTTAGAGGCACTGCCCTTCCTTTAAGACCTCCCAGCTACATTTTTTTTTTTTTTTTTTTAGTCAAGGGTCTCACTTTGCTGCCCAGGCTAGAGGGCAGTGGCTTAACAGGCTCAGGCAATCCTTCCATCTCAGTCTCCCGAGTAGCTGGGACTACAGGCATGTGCCACCACACCTGGCTAATTTTTTGTGGGGGGGGGTGGTTGGAGTCTCACTCTGTCGCCCAGGTTGGAGTGCAGTGGCACACACACGGCCACTCCATTGCCAACCTGCTGGGCTCCGCTGATCCTTCCGCCTTAGCCTTCTAAGTAGCCGGAATTACAGGCACACACCACCATGCCCAGCTAACTTTTTTGATTTCTTGAATGTTGGGAGCCGGCCACAGAGGCCCACTGAGCGTTAGGGATCAGGAAGGGCCAACCGAGACCACTAGGATGCGTTCGGGAGCTATTGACCCCATTTCCTCCCCCTTTCTACTCAGCACTAACCAGATTAAGCTCCTGTGAGCTCAAAACATAAAAACTCTGAGACCGGGACAAACACAAGCTAACTTTAGAAGCTCATTGCTCCCATTCTTCCGCAAACCGCAGTTTTGGCTTTCACACAACTTATACTTCAAACTCGTGTCACATCTAAGAGCCTTAGTATTGGTCACAGGCTTCTGGGTCATGATCTTAGGATTTATTGAAGGTGTAAATTGTAGAATATATTTTAGAAGACAGCCATTTTGTTGAAAGAATGCGGCTGGGTTACTTGCAGGTAGCCTACTGTGAACTTTGAACTGGGCCACATTCCAAACATTCTGGGATGGGCCACTTTCGTTTGTCAGGTAAATACTTAAGCTTCTATAGAATTGTTTAACTTGGCATAAACCAATCAGCTTAGGATGATAAAGGTTTATAGAATATGTCAGTCATGGATTAGGTTATCCTTTGTTATAGGATTTTAAGATTATCATATGAAAAGGGTTTAAAGGCAATCATTGATTAAGTTTTCATGGATTAAGGTTTCTGGTGGGTGGGGGACGCCCCTCCACATCTGACTTTGTGTATAAAAGACCCGTTGTAATTCCCAATAACACACATCACTTCTGCACTAGACCGGAGTCCAGTCTCTTTCTTTCTCTCTCTCTTTCTCTCTTCTTCCCCCCAATCGCCGACGCCGTCTCCACCTTTGGGGTACCCTGAACCCGGTTGGATCTGGTCTCTGGCACTTGAAGAGATGACGTCTTGCTAAGCTGGCCTCCCAAATTGCTGGGATTACAGGCTTGAGCCACTGCGCCTGGCCTCCAACACGTTTTTATGTGCTTATTGACTATTTGTATATACTCTTTTGTGAAATTATGTTTTATAAGAGGTTTTTTTAAACATATTTTTGATACAAGTCTTTAAAAAACATGTATATGGCCAGGCTCGGTGGCTCAGCCTGTAATCCCAACACTTTGGGAGGCCGAGGCAAGTGGATTGCCTGAGCCTGTGGGTTTCAAGACCAGCCCAGGCAATTTGGTAGGACCTCATCTCTACAATAAATAAAAAAAAATTAGCCGGCCATGGTGGTGTGTGCCTGTAGTTCCAGCAACTTGGAAGGCTGAGGTGGAAGAGTTGCTGGAGTCCAGAAAGTTGACACTGGGGTGGCTGTGAGTGTGCCACTGCACTCCAGCCTGGGTGACAGAGTGAGACTCCAACTCCAAAACAAAAGAAAAACAAAAACAAAAAATGTATATTGCCAATACTGTATTTCCTTCCGGTCAGTGGTCCCTTTTCTTTCATTTTTTAAAAATAACACCTTTTGAAAAGCACAAATTTTCATTTTGATGAACTCTATTTTATCTATGTTTTTCCTTGTGTCTAAATTCACTTATTGGTGGTAATAATCTTTTTGTAGTCTCCCTGGGATTGTGTAAACACATAATCATCTGCAAACAAAGACAGTTTTGCTCTTCCTTTCCAATTTGTGTGCTTTTTATTTTTTCTTATTTCAATGGCTACTACTCACAGTGAACATAGAGAGATGTGGTAAGAATGAATATCCCTGCCTTGTTCCCAATCTTAGAATGACAGCATCTATCTGGTCTTTGACCATTACGTAGGAGGCTAGGTATAGATTTTTCATGGATGCTTTGACCAAATTGAGGAAGTGCTCTTCTAGTCTAATTTTAAATGCTTTATATTCATCTCTTTAGATCATCTGGTTTTCCTCCTGTATTCTGCTAATAAATTTCCAATATTCAATTACTAAAGTCTTTTTCAAAAGTTAAACGTAGCTTGTACCTTGAATAAACCCCACTTAGTCATGATGTATTTTCTTTCCGTATGTTGTGCTTTATCATCTTTTTTTTTTTTTTTTGAGTTCTAGCTCACTCTTGTTGCCCGGGCTTGTCCTCTTGCCCTGACCTCCCAAAGTACTGGGATTACAGGCTGAGCCACTGCGCCCAGCCAATATCTATTTTAAAGTCCTTTCCAGCAGGGTTCAGTGGCTCAGCCTGTAATCACACGCCTCTGGGAGGCTGAGGTGAGTGGATTGCCTGAGCCCGCGGGTTCGAGACCCGCCTGGGCAGCGAGACCTCATCTACAATAAATCAAAAAATCAGCCGGGCGTGGTAGCGCATGCCTGTAATTCCGGCTACTCGGAAGGCTGAGGCGGAAGGATCGCCGGAGCCCAGCAGGCCGAGGCTGTGGTGGCCGGGAGTGGCCACTGCACTCCAGTCTGGGCGACAGAGTGAGACTCCAACTCAAACTCAAAAAAAAAAAAAAAAAGTCCTTTCCTTCATCATCCCTATCATTTCTGAGTCTGCTTCTCTTGACTAATTTTTCTCCTGATTATGGGTAATGTTTTTCTTCCTTCATTTCGTGTCTAGGTATGGCAATTTTTAAGCTAATGATAAATGTGTTGAATTTTACATTGTTGACTGCTAAATGTTGTCTTCCCTAGAAAGTGCTGGACTTCGTTCTAGCAGGCAGTTAGGCTACTTGGGGATCATCTCGATCCTTATTCAAAATAGTTTAATGTAATTAATAGCAAACTTACAGGAACAGCATAGAACACAGACTGCATTACAACACGTACTTACATTTAGGACGACTCAGAACAGTACAGTGAATGGATGGAAACCACTGATAAAAATGCTACGAACACCATTTAGTTGCTGTCAATAAGAAATTTACAGCCAAGCTCAGTGGCTCAGTCTGTAATCCCAGCACTTTGGGAGGCCAAGTGGATTGCCTGAGTGGATTGCCTGAGCCCGTGGGTTCGAGACCCACCTGGGAAATTTGGCAAGCCCTCCTCTCTACAATAAATAAAAAAATAACCGGGCATAGTAGTGTGCATCTGTAGTTCTGGCTACTCGGAAGGGTGAGGCGAAAGGATCGCTGGAGCCCAGCAGGTCAACACTGGGGTGGCCATGAGTGTGCCACTGCTCTTCAGCTTGGGCGAAGGAATGAGACGCCAACTCAAAAAAAAAATAAAAAAGGCAAAAAAGAAAGAAAGAAATTCATTTGTTTGGGAAAAAAATCCGAATGCTGGCATTGTCCTGGAAAATTTAACAGGTTTATTTATAATTATTATAAAGCTGAACCACTGAAACTTGTTCACTGAAACAAGTGCATTTTGACTTGCATCAATGCTTTACATGTCTGCATTTATATTAAAAATTCACACACACATAAAAATGGAAAAACTGCCAATACTTGATTTCTGTCCCCTATTTTTCCACTCGCAATTATATACGTAGGTCCCTTTGGACTCCATGGGAAAAACTATCTGACGTCCAGAACTATCAATAACAGGGAGAATTTTTTCTCTTTTGTTAGTATTAAATGTTTCCCGTCATAGCAGATTCCTTTTTTTTTGAGTGGAGTCTCACTCTGTGGCTCAAGCTGGAGTGCAGTGGCACGCTCACCGCCACCGCGGCGTCGACCTGCTGGGCTCCGCGATGCTTCTGCCTCAGCCTTCCAAGTAGCTGGACCTACAGGTGAACGCCAATACGCCCCACTACTTTTTTATTTATTGCGGAGACGAGGTCTCGCCAGGTTGCCCAGGCTGGTCTTGAACCCCGTAGGCTCAGGCAGTCCTCTCGCCTCCGCCTCCCAAAGTTCTGGGACTACAGGCGACAGCCACCACGCCCTGCTCATAGCGGATTCTGTTTTTTGTTTTTGTTTTTGTTTTTGTTTTTCCAGAAAGCTGGAGTTGGCTAAGAAGACAGAAGTTTCCTCAGCGGGGAGGGGACCTGAGAGTTGCCCTAATTTTTTATTTATTTTTTTTGAGTTGGAGTCTCACTCCGTCGCCCAGGCTGGAGTGCAGTGGCCGCTCCCGCCCACCGCAGCCTCGACCTGCTGGGCTCCGGCGATCCTTCCGCCTCAGCCTTCCAAGCAGCCGGAACTACAGGCGCTCGCTACCACGCCTGGCTAATTTTTTGATTTTTTTTTATTGTAGGGAAGAGGTCTCGCCAAGTTGCCCGGGCTGGTCTCGAACCCGCGGACTCAGGCAATCCTCTCACCTCGGCCTCCCAAAGTGCTGGGATTACAGGCTTGAGACACCGCGCCCGGCCTATGGCAGATTCTTTAGCGCGTTCTCCACGTGTGCGGCGTGCTTGCTGGATGTCTTGGCATAACTGCCACGTTTGGCAGGGCTAGCACACAGGTTGGTGTTTTCCAGAAGGCCCACCAGACAGGCCTCGCTTGCCTCCTCTGCTGCGCTGTGGAAGCGCAGACCTGTTTTGAAGTCCTCGGCCATTTCTCGCCCCAGACGCTGGAACGGAAGCCTGCCAGCCGGCCGCCCGGCGGACTTCTGAGTGCTAGGCCTGTGACCCTGAGGCTTCTTCACCTCTCCAGTAGAGGGCGCACGCCTGCGAGCGGCTTTTGCAGCCAGTTGCTTCGTGGGTGCTTTGCTTCCGGTGGATGCGCTAACAGTCTCTTCGCAAGAGCCCTGACGTACAGAGACCTCCTTCCTTACCCTCCTCCCGCTTGGGCTGGGGCTCGTGGAGCTAGAGGTGGTGCTGGTGTTAGAGTGAGCCATCTTGATCCTCTGATGCTTGTTTGTAAGGTTGTCAGCGCAGCCTTTTCTCTAGGGCTGGTTTAGTCCTCCCACTAAGGTGTGATTCTTTTGCTACCTCTACGCAATGGTCTGGGAGTTCAGTGAGGATTCGCAACTTTGGCTGGTCAGAACTCAAATGTCTCCCAGTCCTGTGTGACAGTCCTGGGGCTTGTTCTACCCCCAGATCCCTGGTCATCTTCTACCTGGCCTTAAGAGTTTCCCCCATACATGTGCATCTTAGCCTGTATCAAGAGTCTCAGGGAAGACCTGACTTCTGAAGCTTTCTGTGTAGCTCCCTCCTCTTTGGAAATGCCAGCCACCCCAGCCTGCCTAAACTTTTTTGACCCGTTTCCTCAACTCAGTGTGATTTCTTTTCTTTCTTTTCTTTTTTTTTTGAGTTGGAGTCTCACTCTGTTGCCCAGACTGGAGTTCAGTGGCCACTCCCGGCCACCGCAGCCTCAACCTGCTGGGCTCCGACGATCCTTCCGCCTCAGCCTTCCAAATAGCCAGAATTACAGGCATGCGCTACCATGTCCGGCTGATTTTTTGATTTATTGTAGAGATGAGGTCTCGCTGCCCAGGCGGGTCTCGAACCCACGGGCTCAGGCAATCCACTCACCTCAGCCTCCCAAAGGCGCGGGATTACAGGCTGAGCCACCGAGCCCAGCCTCAGTGTGATTTCTATGTTCTATTCAGGATACACCTTCTTTACCCAAGTCTAAAAGTGCCTTCAGGAAGAAGCCAGGGTAAACAAAAGGCCAGCCTCATTTATTACTCTTCTTTCAGAAATTAGTCTTGAGCTGCTTGTAATCTAATGTCTGAAACATTTGTTTCATATATTTTGTCCAGTTGCTTAAGTGTTTACAGCAGGAGCCTATAGTCCCAGTTTCTTCCTCATATACAGAAGCAAAGTTAGCTTTATTCTTTTTAGATTTTCATTCTAAAGCAACACAACTGTTTCAAATAAACTAGAATGCATTCATCTCTTTAAAAAATAAACATCTTGATATTTTCTGTAATGTTGCCAATGTTCAAAACAGTTTCAGCAGAAAATTGCATTCAAAGAATATTTACTTATTTATTTGAGTTGGAGTCTTACTCTGTTGCCCATGCTGGAGTGCAGTGGCACACTCATGGCCACCCCAGTGTCGATCTCCTTCTGCCTCAGCCTTCTAAGTAGCTGGAACTACAGGCACGCGGTGCGCTACCACACCCGGCTAATTTTTTTTTGATTTGTTGTAGAGACGAAGTCTCGCCAAGTTGCCTGGGCTGGTCTTCAACCCACAGGCTCAAGCAATCCACTCACCTCAGCCACCCAAAGTGCTGGGATTACAGGCTGAGCCACTGAGCCCGGCCAAGAATATTTAATATACGCAAGAAAAATGTTTTAACATGTTCTGAGTAATGCTGGTTTTGATGCTCCAAGACAAACATTTGAATCCTAACTTAAGTTTACCATGTTGGATGGCAATGATTATGAGTATTAGTATTGGTATTCATTTTCTCATCTGTAAAATGGGCTGTATCCTAATCTGCATGAATGGAGCCCTCTGGAGCTGTGCAGTGTGCAGCCTGAAATAGCTACAAAGCAAGTAGCCCTGGCTATATCAAAATGCGTTAATCTGAAACAAGATTCAGATCAAAATGGCTTACACAATACAATGAATTATCTCACCTAGCAAGATGTCCAAAGGTAGTGACGCTCCAAGGTTAATTAGTTTGATGACTAGTGTCATCAGAAACCCAAGTCTTTCCCCCTCCTGTCCTCACCCCCATCTTTAGAGTTACTTTTCTCTTCCCTCAGGATTGTCTCTGCATAGCTGAATGATGGCTGCAGTAACTCCAAGCATTGTGACCTCCCACAACCATCTCCAAAGGTGAGAATGTGTCCCTTCTGGACACAAGTTCTCCATTCCACAGTTCTTCGGAAGTCTCCCAGCAGACTCTCTCTCATGTGTCACTGCCTAGAATAATATCACATGCCTTATATAAGCAATCACTCTCAAGAGGGATAGAATGGCTGTGGTCAGCTTACTCATTAAGATTCACCCCTGAAACATATGGTCAACCAACATCTTTTTTTTTAAAATTTTTGAGTTGGAGTCTCACTCTGTTGTCCATGCTGGAGTGCAGTGGCACGCTCACGGCCACCCCAGTGTCAACCTGCTGGGTTCCAGCGGTCCTTCCGCCTCAGTCTTCCAAGTAGCCGGAACTACAGGCACCTGCTACCACGCCTGGCTAATTTTTTTTGATTTATTGTAGAGATGAGGGCTCACCAAGTTGCCTGGGCTAGTCTTAAACCCGCAGGCTCAGGCAATCCATTCACCTTGGCCTCCCAAAGTGCTGGGATTACGGACTGAGCCACCGAGCCCAGCCAAACCAACATCTTTAGAGTGGATGGAAGGAATGAAAGGAGGGAGGGACAGAGACAAGACAGCTCATGAATATGTTTCACATGCAAAATACCTATATAATAAAAAGCTAACTAATGTAAGTGAGGTAATCTATGTGAAAGTAATCAAAATTTCAATTATTATGTAATGTTTTATCTCAATTTAAATCACCAAATGGCATCATTCTGTATATTCACCAGTTATATCTATCAACTAAATTTACCATATTTGATTGAAAAAGACTTTCAAATGTTTTTAAAAAAGCAAACAGTGCACATGTACTACAGACATATACAGATAGGGACGATTACAAGGCATTAAATCTTCCCGAAGTCTACCAACCAGAGAAAAAAGTTACAATTTAACTATATACATCCCTTCTGAATTTTCTCCATGCTAAGTGCAACATAACTTACAGAAATACTATGCATTCTATACTCTAACCAGTTTTTCACTTAACATAAATTACTAATATTTACATAGATTTACCTAACTTTAATAGCTAAATAGAATCTGCCTTTGTCACAAAAAAGTCACTTCTATATTCAAAATAATTGATATTTGGTACACTGAAGATAGTCAGAAAAGTGTTTCATGAATGTTGAATGCAATACTGAAAAAGTTGCAAAAAGACTTTGAGATCAATTACTAGAAGTGTACAGACTCTCCAGGCTCTCTCCATGGAGACTTTTACTGTCTCCATGCAAACCTGTGTTTTGTAATTGCCTCACTAGTTTTTGGTGACCTACTGAAGTCACCGAGCTTTTCTTTTACTTCAGCCCAAGACCTATGAGGTGTGACAATTAGGGTCACGAACCACCCTAGAAAGAGTGCTGCACACTCACTGCTGCATATCGCTATGGTCACCTTCAAAGTACTCCCCTTGGGACACTATGGATCAACACCAGTACCTAGTCCACCTGTCAAAACAATTCTGGAACTCTTTTTCTAGAATGGCCATCAGAACTGTTGTCATTTGTTGAGATCTGACAATTAAGTTCATGAACTTCCCATATGCACTTACATTGGCAGCACTGTTCAAATAACCGCATTGGAACACCCCTGCTCATCTGATCTGGCCCCCAGTGGCTTTTTTCTTTACCCAAAGATAAAGGAATTATTGAAAGGATGACATTTGATGACATTCAGAACATCAAGCGTAACACAATGATAGCTCTGATGGCCATTCCAGGAAAAGTTCCAAAATTGCTTTGACAGGTGGACTAGGTGTTGGCCTTGGTTCGTAGCTTCCCAAGGAGGAAGGTAACCATAATGATATTCAGCAATGAGGTATATAGCAGTTTTCTAAAACGAGTTCACAAACTTATCCCACAAGCATAAGCCTTCTCTTTGTCTTTCACTACTGAATTACTCTTCAAGATTCAACCACATTCTTTGATATCCACTACCATGATCAGTAGGGCTTTTCTATTTTTTTTTTCTTTTTTTAATATGAGGAGTCTGTTCAGGGAGTATAAGGTTATTCTTAGAAATCTGGCTTAATACTTTTTAAAAAGGTTTTTTTAAATTAAAAAAAGTTTGAAATTGGGAGGCTGGGAAGATGGCAGCAGAGCCAGTTGGACTGTGCAAGTCCCTGTGTGAGTAAGTGAATGGACAAATTTTCATACCTGTCTGTGTGTAACTGGCATGTTTTAACAGATTTGTGACAAATTTCTTTATTTTCTCTTTAATTCCATTATGCAGTAGCAGTGGGAGGGGCTTTCACTTCTGTTATTTGCTTGGCCCGCCTTTCTTCCCTGATCAGAGCCTCCAAATTTGTTCTGTTTTGAAACAGGGCTGGGGTGGGAAGCTTTGCTGTCTTTTGTGGTTCTGAGAGTTGAATAAGGTGGAGGGTAGGGAGCTAGGATTCAGAAACTACTTGCAAGTCACTATGCTTACTGACTAGGGTATGGGCTCCCTGAAACCTACTTCCCACCACCACCCTATAAATGTTTGTACCCCTGAGTTCAGGATAAAGTAACCAATGAGAACAGAGAAAGCAGAATGAAATAGAATGGACAAAAGTAATAAAAAATAAACCACAGGGAAAAAAGCAAAAACAAGAACAAAAACCCAAAAAACAAACAGCAAAAAACAGGAAAACCAAACACACACACACACACACACACACACACACACACACACCCCAAAAAAAGAAGAAAAAAATGAAAAAGAAAACTCAGAAAGAAAGAACAAAGCCTCCAGGAGATGTGTGATTATATCATGAGGCTAAACTTACGCCTGATTGGTATCCCAGAAGCCAAAAGGGAAATGGAAAACACAATGGTAGTCCAAGAGATTATTAAAAAAAAAAAAAAAGTTCCCCATCTCATCAGAGATGTGACCATCCAAACACAAGAGATTCAGAGACAGCAAAGACAGCAAATGAGAAGACCAACCCCTAGATGCATGGTAATTTGCCTACACAAAGTAGGTATAAAAGAAAAAATCCTGGCTGGGTTTGGTGGCTCAGCCTGTAATCCTTGCACTTTGGGAGTCTAAGGCAAGTGGATTGCCTGAATCTGCTGATTCGAGACCAGCCCAGGCGACTTGGTGAGACCTTCTCTCTACAATAAAATAAAAAATAAAAAAAGCTATGCAGGCATGGTAGTGCACACCTGTAGTTTTGGTTACTTGGAAGGCTGAGGTAGAAGGATTGCTGGAGCCCAGCAGGTTGACACTGGGGTAGCTGTGAGTGTGCCAATGCACTGGGCGACAGAGTGAGACTCCAACTAAAAAAAAAATCCTAAAAGCAGCAAGAGAGAAATGTCAGATCACCTACTGGGGAAGAACAAAGAGAATAGCAATAGACTCGTCAGCAGAAATGCTACAAGCTAGAAGGGACTGGAGTCCAATTTTCAAAGTTCTCAAAGATAAACAATTTCAACCAAGAATTTCCTACCCAGCCAAGCTCAGCTTCATCAGCAATTAAGAATTAAAATGCTTCCCAGACATCTAATCCCTAAGATATTATGCTATTTCCAGACCAGTGCTACAGGAGAAGCTCAAGAAGGTATTGAGCACAGAAGAAAAAGATAAAGAAATAATTACCATGCACTTCACAAAACTGCAGGAAAACACAGAGCACACAGTGCACCTGCAAAACTGAAAACACACACTTATATGTCAATACAAAAGTTAAAAAAGAAAACAAAACAGCCATATAAGAGCCTCATGACAAGGATAAACTCTCACATTTCAATAATCAGCCTGAAGTCGATGAACTGAAATGCACCACTGAAAAGACACAGAATGGCAAACTGGACACAGAATGGCACAATCCAAGAATATGCTGCCTCCTGGAAACATATCTCACAAGACTTAAAGTTAGAGGATAGAAAATAAACTTTCGGGCAAATGGAAAACAAAAAAATGGCAGGAGTTGCAATTTTAATATCAGACAAAACAGCCTTAAAGCTATCAAAAATTTAAACAGATATGGAAGGACACTACATAATAATAAAAGATTCATCCATAAGAAATATCCATCCTAAACATATATGCACCCAACACAGAAGCACAAGGTTTTATAAAGCAACTACGAAGTAAACTAAAAAAAGCTATTGACCCTAACACTATCATAACTGGGAACTTAAATGCCCCACTCACCACCCTAGAGATATTATTGAGGAAAAAAATCAACAAGGAGATTTGGAACCTCAACTTGATGTTTGACCAATGGACCAAGGGACTTAATAGATACCTACAGAACACTCCACACAACTATCATGGAATATACATTTTACTCATCACCACATGGAACATAATTCAAGATTGACCACATCCTCGGCCATAAATCAAGCATAAATAAATTTTATAAGATCACAATACTGCCATGCACCTTCTCAGATCACATGGAATAAAAATATATATTGCCACCAATAAGACTCCCTCCCCAAACACACAAAGACATAGACACAAAACAGCATGATGCTGAACAACTCATGGGCTAACACAGAAATCAAAACAAAAATTAAAAGATTCTTAGAAACAAATTAAAACAAAGACACATCTTACCAAAACCTCGGGGATGCCATGAAAACAGTACTAAGAGGTGAATTTATAACTCTATGCACACACATCAAGAAAATAGAAAGATCAAGAGTTAACAGCCTAACAAATCACCTAAGGGGGCTGGAAAGGCAAGACCACCAAAACTTCAGCAGAAGTATCAAGATCACCAAAATAAAAGTCCAAATACAGGACATAGAATACAAAAATATCATTTAAAAAAAAAAAATCAATGAAACAAAAACCTAGTTCTTTGAAAGGATAAATGAGATTGATGGACCCCCAGCCAGAATGTCCAAAAAAAAACAAGAGAGAGAGAGAGAGAGAGAGAGAGGAGAGAGAGAGAGAGAGAGAGAGAGAGAGAGAGAGAAAGCCCAAATAAACACAATTAGAAATGCAAAAGATCAAGACTCAACTGACCTCGAAAAAACACAAAAGATTATCAGAGATTACCAAGCATATCTGTATGGAAACAAACTTGAAAACCTAAATGAAAGGGGCTTTCTGACATCATACAACTGCCCAAGGTTGAAAACAAGAAGAAATTGAGACCCTAAATAAACCAATAACAAACCCAGGAAATTGACTCTGTCATAAGAAACCTACCTACAAAAAAAAAGCCCTGGATCAGATGGCTTCCAGTGGAATTCTACAAAACATACAAGGAGGAGCTGATACCAATCCTATTGAAAGTATTCCAGGCAATCGAGAAAGATGGAACTCTCCTCAACTCATTTTATGAAGCTAACAGCACACTGATACCCAAACTGGATAAAGACCCAACAAAAAATGACAACTAAGGTTAATATCCCTGATGAACTTAGATGCAAAAATTCGCAGCAACATTCTAGCAAATCAATTCCAAAAACGCATCTCAAAAACTATCCACCATGACCAAGTTGGCTTCATCCCTGGGATGCAGGGCTGGTTCAACATCCAAAAGACCGTAAATGTAATTCAATACATCAACAAATGTAAAAACAAGACCACATGATTATATCATTAGATGCAGAAAAAGTTTTTGACAAAATCCAGCATCCTGTCTTGATAAAAACCCTTGAACACCTAGGCATAGAGGGAGCGTACTTCAAAATAGTAAGCACCATCTATGATAAACCCACAGCCAACTTACTGATACATGGACAGAAATTGGAAGCGTTTCTCTGAAATCCAGAACAAGACAAGTCTGCCCACTCTCACCGCTCCTGTTCAATATAGTGTTGGAAGTCCTATCTAGAGCACTCATACAAGACAAGGAAATCAGGGGCATCCAAATAGGAAAAGAGGAATTTAAGTTATCCCTCTTTGCTGACAATATGATCCTGTATCTTGAAAACCTAGATAAATCTGCCAAAAATCTCCTTGTATTGTTAAGGGAAATTGGTAAAGTCTCAGGGTACAAAAATCAACATGCAAGATAGTCACATTTTTATACACCAACAATAAACAAGCAGAGAACCAAATAAAAAGCACAATCCCATTCACAATAGCTACAAAAAATGGAAATACCTTGGCATTTTCTTAACCAGAGGAGTAAAAGGCCTTTACAATGAAAACTACAAAACACTGCTCAAATAAATCAAAGAAGACATAAATAAGTGGGAAAATATTCATGAATTGGAAGAATCAACATTGTTAAGATGTCCGTCCTACCCAAGGCAATCTACAGATTCAACGCAATACTCATTAAATTACCAACATCATTCTTCTCAGTTCTGGAAATGACAATTCAGAAATTCATATGGAAACATAAACAATCACAAATAGCCAAAATAATCCTCAGCAAAAGAAACAGAGCAGGAGGTATCACACTTTCACACATTAAATTTTATTATAAGCCTACAATAATCAAAATCGTCTGGTATTGGTACAAGAACAGGCATACGGACCAATGGAACAGGATAGAGATTCTAGAAGCAAAACCTCAATTTCTCAACCAACTCATCTTCAACAAAGCCTCCACCACCTACCACTGGGGAAAGAACCTATTCAGTAAATGGTGCTGGGAAAACTGGCTGACCATATGCAGAAGAATGAAACAGGACCCCTATCTATCACCATACACAAAAATCAACTCTAATTGGATCATAAGACCTAAATGTAAAACTCAAACTGTAAGAATCTTAGAAAATGTAGGAGACACCCTTACAGAAATTGGGCCAGGCAACCCCTTCCTTATTAAAAATCCCAAGAGCCCATGCTCTAAGAGTTAAGATAGACAAGTGGGACCTCATCAAACTGAAAAGCTTCTGCAAGCCAGGCTTGGTGGCTCAGCCTGTAATCCCATGCCTTTGGGAGGCTGAGGTGAGTGGATTGCCTGAGCCCGCGGCCTGGGCAGCGAGACCTCATTTCTACAATAAATCAAAAAATCAGCCGGGCGTGGTAGCGCATGCCTGTAATTCCAGCTACTTGGAAGGCTGAGGCGGAAGGATCACTGGAGCACAGCAGGTTGAGGCTGCGGTGGCCAGGAGCGGCCACTGCACTCCAGTCTGGGCGACAGAGTGAGACTCCAACTCAAAAAAAAAAAAAAGAAGAAAAGCTTCTGCAAAAGAAGCCATCAAGAAAGTGGGGATACAGCCTACAAAATGGGGGGAAAAATTGTCAACTATATATCTGACAAAGGCCTAACATCCAGGATCTACAAGGAACTCAAGTGTGACAAAAGGAAAAAAACCAACAGCCCTATTAAAAAGTGGGCAGTAGAGTATGATGGCTCAAGCTTGTAATTCCAGCACTTTGGGAGGCCAAGGTGAGAGGATTTCCTGAGCTCATGGGTTTGAGAACAGCTTGGGCAACTTGGCAAGACCTTATCTCCACAATAAATTAAAAAATTAGCTGGGCATGGTAGCACAAGTCTATAGTTCTGGCTACTTGGAAGGCTGAGGAGGAAGGATCACCGGAGTCCAGCAGGTCGACGCTGGGGTGGCCGTGAGCGTGCCACTGCACTCCAGCCTGGGCGACGGAGTGAGACTCCTACTCAAAAAAAAAAAAAAAAAAAAAAGTAGGCAAAAGATATGAATAGATACTTCTTAAAAGAAGATATAAGAGCAGCTAACAGATACATGAAAAAATGCTCAGCCTCGCTCATCATCAAAGAAATGTAAATCAAAACCACACTGAGATACCACCTAACTCCAGTCAGGATGACCATTAATAACTCAAAAAACAGCAGATGCTGGAGAGGATGTGGAGAAAAGGGAACAATTCTATACTCTTGGTGGGAGTAAAAACGATTACCTCCTCTGTGGAAAACAGTGTGATAGTTTCTAAAAGATTTAGAAATTGACCTTCCATACGACCCAGCCAATCCCCTTCTGGGAATATACCCGGAGGAACACAAATTATTCTACAAAAAAGATACCTGTGCAGGCATGTTTACTGCATCACTATTTACAATAGCAAAAACATGGAACCAACTGTGCTGCCCATAGAAAGTGGACTGGATAAAAAAAATGTGGTACATATATGATAAAATATTAGGCAGCCATAAAGGACAAAATTATGGACTTTGCAGCAACTTGGAGGGATTTAGAGTCTATCAACACTCAGTGATATATCACAGAAACAAAGAACATGAGTACCACATGTTCTCACTCAAAAGTTAATTCCGGGACTTTTATCATAATACTACAAGATAGTGATTCGCAGGAGCAGGGCACTGCCAGGGGAGAGGGTGGGGGTTGGCACATAACATCAATAAGGGTACCTGATCCCAAACCAGGTGAAGTTAGGATCAATGGGAGGCCCAAAGTTCCTGGTCACCTGTATGATGATCGCTTTTGTACCTAATTCTGAATTGTACCCCAAATCTTTCAAAAATGTTTTTTAAAGAATGAATTCACACCATTTATGGTATGTTCCATAATTCAATTCCTTAGTCATCCAATGAGAAACAACCCTAGTATTTCTCATGTATATGGCTGGAGTTGAGTAACTACAAACAGGTATCAGATATTTTGTCACTGCTTCTCCCTGGATTTAAATGCAAAGGTGCAAAATTCTCTTTCAATGAAGGGTCAGAAGATTCAAATTAGCTTTTTCCTTTAAGCCTGGATTTAGCTAACTCCCTACCCACAGCACTTCCAAATACTGCTTTTGCTATAGTAATTCATAAATTTACATTAGGCCCAGGATTACCTAAGAGCTCTCAATATTTTTTATAAACCTGAACATACCCGAGCTTTTTCTTTAGCAATATCAGGACTAACTGAAGGAAATGCTAATGTTACATCTCCTTAATATCACTCAATGAAAGTAAAGTTTGGGACAGTTTCTACAGCCTAGAAAGCAGATTAGTTAGACATATCTATGTAAGAATAAAACTACCAAAAGGCAAATCAAAGTTGAAGCTGTTCATGTGACTAGAAAGATAGCTTGATAATCTTCAAAATTCAAAATCTGTAATAAGTTGTTAGGAAAAAATAATCCAAACATTGAACGTTGGTTGACAGATGGGGAAAAAGAATCTTCTTCCACTTCTGGCAGGAGGGTCAACTGGTGCAGTCATTGGGAGAGTAATATGGCAACACCATGGAAAACTGAGTACACACCTAAAGACTTGGGGATTCTCCCTTATGTACAGATCCTAGAGAAACTCTTACCACAGTGTATTAGTTACCTATTGCTGTGTAACAAATTACTCAAAACTGAGTGAATGGCTTCAACAACAACAAACATTTATTATCTCAGAGTTTCTGTGGGTCGGGAATTCAGGTGTGGCTTAATTGGGAGTTTTGGCTCAGGGTCTCTCACAAAGTTGCAGTCATGATGTCGGCTGGGGCTCCAGTCACCTAAATGTTTTTAAGTTGGGTGGAAAGATCCACTTCTTAGATGCATCAGTCACATGGCTGGCAAGGTGATGCTAGCTACTGGATGCCCCACAGGGCTGCTAGAGTGTTCTCACAACACACTGGTTGGCTTTACCCAGAGCAAGTAATCCAAGATAAGGTGCAAGCAGCAGTGTATTTATGGCTTAGTTTGGGGATTCACATGCCATCACTATGCAGCATCATGTAGGGCACACAGACTTAATCCTGACACAATGTGGGAAGGATTATACAAGGGCATGTATACCAGAAGGCAAGGATCACTTGAGGCCATCTTAGAAAGTGGCTTCTATACATAGGTCCATGTATTACAACATTCGCTGCAGAATTATTACTATTTTTTGAGTCAGGTTTTTACTCCGTCACCCAGGCTGGAGTGCAGGGCCACATTCACGACTCACCACAGCTTTCAACGCATGGGCTGAGGTGATGCTTCTGCCTCAGCCTTGCAAGTAGCTCGGACTACAGGTGTTTACCACCATGCCCAGCCAAATTTTTTTGTAGAGATGAGGTCTCTCTATGTTGCCTAAGCTGGTCTTGAACTCCTGGGCTCAAGCAATCCTCCTGCTTGGCCTCTCAAAGTGCTGGGATTACAGGCGTGAGCCTCTGTGTTTGGCCTGCAGAATTATTTGCAGTGACAGGGAGTTGCAGGCAACTTAAGCTTTCATTTCTATAGAAATTAGTATGTAAAATGTGGCATATATGTCTCCGATGGAATCAAAAGCAATGAATCATATTCACATATTCTCTTTTTCAATTCAGAAAAAATAGAAGCGGAAACAAGGAATAAGATTTATATTAATAGCATAATGCAGGTGATATAAGTTTAAAACCATTGTGTGGAATATATATATTTTCACATTGTATAAAGAAACAAATATTGATGAAGAAACACTTAAAATGTCAACTAGAAAGACATTAAAAGTTGTAGATGGGGGAAGGGAAAGTAGAGAGGACCTGAAGGAAGAAATAAAAAATATGAAGCAAAGGGGAGCTTTGTGAAGAGTGTGACATGAATTAAGGAGAAGAATTAATTACCTCAATTAGTTGAGGTTAAAAATTTTTTTTTTTTTTTGAGTTGGAGTCTCACTAAGCCACCCAGACTGGAGTAAAGTGGCATGCTCCCGGCCAAAAAAAAAATTTTTTTAGTAGAGTTGTAATGTGGCCCAAGTAAATCTAAGACAGCTTATTGAAGCAAGATTCCTACAGATAAGGTTCTATTCATTACCTTGTTTTCATTTTTTTAGAGTCATATCCTTGTTGAAGGGAAATTTCAGTTCCCTTATTCTCCTTGTTGAAATGAAATTCTTTTTATAGGACATGAATCTCCTTCATTTCAAAAGTGGACATATTTAAAATGCAAATAACCTTGAAAGAGGCAGCTCATAAATTAAATTTATAATAAGGAGTAAAATGGTGACACTGGATTTTCTTGCTAATGATATGCTTAATGGGAGAAAGCTAAAGGAACAGGATTTGGAATTTCTTAAAGAATATGGTGTGGAGGGAAAGAGAAGGGAGTCAGGAGGTATGCATTGAGGTACCAAGACAGATCAGAACCTTCGTAATTGAGATTAAAATTAGTGCTTGTTACAAATTTTATGTTGGGGTTGGAACAAGAAAAAGATCACCTAGCATTTATGATAATTTGTTTTTGAGTTCAAGGTGTACTTATAGACAAATATTCACCTGTTTAATTTTCACTGTGGTTCACAACTCAGTAAATATTTACTGTCTACATATTTCAAATTGATGATTATTTTTTGTGTTTAACAATAGTAGATTGTTTGATCAGTTGTCCTTGGTTGGTCATTACTTGAGTGAAAATCGAAATCGAAATTTGAAAACAGGCCAGTTTTTTAACATTTAGGACTAAAATGGAGAAGGTACAGGTGAAAGTCTAATTTATCTTAATGAAAGTATGTTGCATATACTTGCAATTATGTGATCACAAAAATTTAGGATAATCTTTTTTTTTTAATTGGAAGAGAACAGTGCTATTGGCTTTATTGAGAATAAGCTGAACCTAGGGCACTGTGAGTGCACGAGTCATTTACGTAACGTGATCTACGTACATTCAGTGACAACTGTCACCTACTATGAGTGCAGCCCTTTTGGAATCATGCTTACTAATTCTTGAACAGCTACCTCTCCTGAATCACAATGAAGACACCAGTCCAAAGTAGCCAATATTTACTAAGTTTTCCTTTCTTCAGGGAGATCTTACTTATTTTTAAAAGAAAACTATCACTCTTGAAAAATTGTTTTTGTGTGCGTTTAAGTATTTTCTCATTTATGAGCCTCTTAGACAACAGACGTTGTTATTATCAAGCTCCTTACATACCATCTAATATAAATTAACAAGCATATATGACCGCTAAGGCAACAAAATCCTCATGAAGAAGAATCTCCACGGAGCATCAGCCAGTTCTATAAACACAAAAACCAGACACTTTATTCCACAGCGCCACCTTGTTCCCTGCTCCACATGATATTTTTGATTAAGCACCAGTCCCCTTACGGCATCACTGCAATATTTGGTTAACAGAAACAAATTTACATAACAACAGCTGACTTTCATATAAGTCTTCAAAAACAATCTAAAGATTCTGAAAATACTCTGTGGCTTAGAAACATTTCAAATTTAAAAATATTTTCTTCAAATCTTTTCTATTCTCCCTTCATTATTAAAAGCAGTGGACAAGTCAGGCACAGTGGCTCAAGTCTGTAATTCCAGCACTTTGGGAGGCTGAGGTAAGAGGAATGCCTGAGCCCGTGGGTTCGAGACCAGCCTGGGCAACATGGTGAGATCTAGTCTCTACAATAAAATAAAAAAATTAGCTGGATGTGGTAGTGCGTGCCCATAGTTCTGGCTACTTGGAAGGCTGAGGCAGAAGGACCGCTGGAGCCCAGCAGGTTGACGCTGGGGTGGCTGTGAGCATGCCACTACACTCCAACCTGGTGAGGAGTGAGACTCCAACTTAAAAAAAACAAGCAGTGGATGCTATCTCAGGCCCACTTCAGAGGCTATAAGCTCTATGAAGTTGGGACCTGTGTTGTCCACAAATGATTCCCCAGAATCTAGCAAAGACCCAACAAGGCATTAAACTATTTCTTGAATGCCTGAATTTATATCTCAGTTTTTGTTATTGACAAATGGGATGTGTGGCTACCTACAAAGACACTTCTCATATCAGAACAAGATCTAATGTATTTGTCTATTTTCCTACTGAAAATGTTAAATCAGAAATAAGACAAGGTCCAGAGACGTTTACACACTCGTGAAGCTTAGAAATGCTACAAGTTTAGTCACGTGACTTAAACTCCCCCTCTTCCACCCAGCCTAACATTCTCTGAACCACACTACTCCACACACTGTTCCTCCTTCAAGCCTCTGTAAAAATAACATTTAAATAAACTGGCTCTTGTAAAAGAATATATTTCCAGGTTCATTAAGAAAAACTAAAAAAATTAGTTTGTAAAAGTCTTTTATTGTATCCGTGCCACACATAGTAGTGAAAAATAACACTCCTAAAAAAAAAAAAAAAAAAAAAAAAAAGAATGCTACCTTTTCCACAACATTTTATTTTAAATAAAACTTCAAGTACTCTTACATAGGTACAAAAAGAATTCTGATCTATTTGCCTCCAACAGGCCATCACAACACACAGTAGATAAAACACAGTGGTTACAAATGTCTTTTAAATTTATTTCTGAGGCAAGGCAAATGGGAGGGAAATGTTTCTATGAAAAAATACTGTGTGCGTAGGAAATTGTCACAATTTTATTCCACATGGATACAAATGATTATACTTTAATTTAGGCCCTGGTGGCTTAAAATTATATAACAAAATAGAAAAATGGAAAACTAATATCCCCTACACCCTGTTTCAAAGGCAGGCACTACCAAGATTAAGGAGACGCCACAGTGTTGGTAGAGGATAGTTACTGTACAGGCTGTATAGCTATAATCACCTCCAGACGAAAATAAGATGCTACAACCCTCTAAGGCATGAACAGTAATGTCTGCAAACAATATATACACATAATACATATTTAAAACAAGACTTAATATAAACAAGAATGAACAGTATATACATGTCAACTTTTTTTTTCACTGTCTTGAAATACAATTTAACTACACAAGTGATGCAGCAACATATATATATATAAATGTACTTGTAACTCTACAGTAAAGTTTATTTTTGGTGCTTTTATATAGCACATCAGTGTAAACAGTTTAACTTGGCTTTGTTTTATATTTTAAAACATTCCTTGTTGTATTTTCAAGATTTAAAGCAATTTTCTAGTTCTTCCTTTTCACAGAAAACGAAGATTCTGGATGTGGTTTAATCATAAATAATTCATAAAATTAAATACATTCACTAAAAAATAAACTACAAAGTAAAAAAATGAAAAATAGATATTTATTGAGAGGGAAAGGAGAACCGTTTCCCACATTAGAGCTCTGGTGTTGAATATTCAGTGCGATTTGATATATTTTAATTGCTATTGCACTATAACACCCTTTCCTTTGAAAATTCTTTGGGTGTGCTTCCCTGTTCTACCTAAATTAGCTGATAAATCACACAAATCAATAAACCAAGGGTCTTGGTTGTTGTAGGAGTGAAGCCTTTAAAAACGGTATCATTCTTCTGATACTTCTTCTGATACTTATTTTAAGGGAGAAAAAAAGTCATTATGTATGTGCCTTGCACGTTTATGTAAATACAGTTCACATTGCTGGTCTCATTTGTCCTTGTTTAAAAGGAAAAAAAAAAGAGGGATTATTATAACTTCAGCTCACTTTGAAAGTATCTGTCCACATTTTTTCAAAATATTTCCTCATACTGTGGCCAGCTCTGCCTATATCAGAATCATCTTCATTAAATGTTTCACAGTTGTCAAAAACAAGCCTGACATCTAAAGCAAAGGTTTCAAGGTTCGGATACCTGAAAGAAAACACATAATTAGAGATTGCTTTCAAAAAGGTGGCTTTGTTTTGTATGCACATGAAGAGATAATAAAAGGTAAAATAAGTAAAACTGAAAGGAAAAAGAAAAAGACTAGGATAACTGCATTTAAACTAATATAAAACGTACAATACATTAATTTATATTAGAATATTCTTCTTATAAAAAGAAACTTCTTATAAAAAGAAACTTCTTATAAAAAGAAAATTCCTTATGTTCTGGACCATACTGAATTTAAAGAACAGGCTAAATGAAAAAGCAGGTTCCTTTGAAGATCAAGATCTCAACTAACTTGAATTTCCCACACATCTGATTTCTTGTTTGACCGGTATCACAATTCTGTTACAGGACTTATCTTACTTGACTAGCTTATAACTGTATCACTTGTAGCAACCACATTCAGAAATGCTCAGCTGCAGTAGAAACCTTGCCATTGCTTTCTAAAAAATAACATTTGTCCTGTAGCTTTTACAAACATCCCAGGACATGCTGCTCTTGTTAAGTCTTCCCCATTTCCCATTTCTCTTCTCTCTTCAAATATGCTCTTCTACTTAAGCACTGGAGTATGATGAACCAAAACAAGCAAAAGGAAAAACAAACAGATGGACAACCACATGCTCTCTCTTTTCCAGTGCTTTTCTGGTGGGATAAGCCCAATTCTTTTTCTTAGAGAAGTGAAAGAGATAAGAAAGGTGAATGGATCTTTCTAAGCTTATTAGTGAGAAAGGAGTTGACCTTTCTAGCCAATTCAAACCAATTCAAGACATTTTGAAAGAGGCCTTTTAGAAATTCATATTTTAAATTAATTTTGACCTATGGCAAGCTGGATACTTCTAATCTAACCATTAGAAATACGCCATGAGGCAGTCAAGCTTTGAGAGCCTTAAAAGCAGAATTCTATCGCTTTGATGAAATATCTTATATGGTCTTTCATTCTCGCCTAAAATGCGCAATAATGAAAGAAATAACATTTCTCTGTAATTTGCTCATAAAGAACTAAGTCAGTCTTTATATAACTGTATCCATTTTCCTGTTATTTTGGAAATTATTTACTTATTTTTATGGAGGTGAAGAAATTCACATAACATAAAATTAACCATCTTAAGGTAGACAATTCACTGGCATTTAACAGTTGCAACATTATACTACCCCCCTATTTATTTCCAAAACATTGTTATCATCCTGAAAGCAAACTTTATAATCATTAAGCAGTTACTCCCATATTCCTCCCCAACCCAGCACCTGACAACCACCAATATGCTTCCTGTCTCTATGGATTTACCTATTCTGAACATTTCATCTAAATGTAATCATACAATATGCGTAGGAGTAATTTTCACAAATATCTTTAAGTTACCTTGAGAACAATTTCTCTCCTCAGACTATTCTTTACTATAAGAAAAGGTTAATGATTGGCATTGGATAGGCTGGAATTCAGGTGAGAATTATAGGTGAAATAAGCACACTACTCCTATCTGTACCTTTCCTTTATGGAAGGATGAGGCAGCTAATGGAACTCAGAAAGATTCACTAAAGCCCAGCAGGCTCTTCCTTCTATTCTAAAAATTTTGGCCAACCATGGTGGCTCACACTTGTAATTCCAGCACTTTGGGAGGTCAAGGCAGGAGGACCGCTTGAGCCCAGGAGTTCAAGACCAGCCTGGGCAACATAGCGAGACCTTGTCTCTAAAACAAAAACAAAAAACAAACAAACAAAAAATTAGCTAGGTGGTGCACCTGTAGCCTCCAGCTATTCAGGAGGCTGAAGGTGGAAAGACTGCCTTGAGCCCAAGAGGTTGAGGCTGAGTTGAATCGTGATCATGCCACTGTACTCCAGCTTGGGTGACAGAATGAGACTCCGACTCCAAAAAAAATTTTTTTTTGGTTTAAAAGTTTGAAATACTGTTTGTGGTTTTGGTGCCAACTCTTTGCTTTGCGTTTAATCAAACAACTCAAAGTTAGAGAAGTCTGAATCCACTGGATTTTGCTTCTCACACAGCTGGCATCATAAGCAGGATTACACAGACTGCTTCCTTCTCTCTTGCCTCCTCCCTGTCACCCACTCCATACACCAGATCTTATTTTCCAAAGGAGCTCTGATTTTGTAACATTTTTGGTTGTGTTTATTTCTAAGCCTATTTGTTTTAGGAATTTTGAGGTTTAAGTTCATCCTTTATCCATGAATTAGAAGATCATGGAAGTTAAAATCAAGAGGTAATTTAAACACTAGTAAAGAAGTCTTCAAGTGTAACTCCTTGTTTTGGACATGTTAATTAGAAATTGCACTGTGTTACCCTCCTACGTATCTGACTATTTTGATAGAAAAAGCAAAAGAACTGTCCGTATCAAGACAACAGCTTTTGCTGTTTGGTTCATGTGAGAACTAATTATTTTAATAATTTTAAACATTTTCTGAATTTAGGCAAGTCTCTTCTGTAATTAAAACAAAAGACATAAACTTTTGAAAAACTGTTATTTCACCTCCAAAGAAATAAATTAGTAAATCCAGTAAATCATTTGATATATGTAAGAGGGACATTGATGAATAAGTGGTAAGTTCTACTTAACTCTTCTAATTTAAATGTAAATTATGGAGCACAGTGACTTTCACCAAAACAATGTCTAGGAAGAACTAATAATGTACTGTACAAAAATAACAATATAATAAAATATTATAGAATATATTTTATGTGTCTCAGGAGAGCCTCCCAAAGCAAGTAACTTTATTGTGGGAACAGGATTGAAAAGAGAACATGGTAAAGGGGAGCAAATGATAGTTTTCTTCCACATTTAGTAAATAAAATTTTAATCTTCAGCAACTCATAATAAAGTTTTTATTATTTAAAACTTCCAAAGAACTTCTATTTCTACATTGTCATACTCTGAAAATACTTAAGTCAATTTCTGTTAAATCCACATGAAGTGGTGTCAATATTCCACTGATACTCCAGCTTACATGTTACTTACTTGGGAAGTTCCTTTGATACTTTTTCTTACCCCCTCAGTCTAGGTTCTGTGCATAGGCAAGTTTATCACCACTGGTTTATAACTTCTTAAATAATTATAATTGTCTTCTCTCACACATTATGCTATTCTAGCCACACACACACACACACACACACACACACACACACACACTCATATACACCCTCTTTCCAAAAGGCAGGGCCTATATATCGTGCTGTTAATTCAAGTATCTTGGCTTACTAGAAAAGTGCTCAGCACATATCAGGTATCCAATAAATATTTATTAAACTGAAATAATTTACTTACTGTCCACTACTTAGTTTCTCTCTAATTGTGGAAAAATCCATAGGCTTCTTAATAACTTTCTTATAACCAGGAACAAGTTTCAAGTTTACAGGAAGTAGAAAAGGCCATGCATCCTCGTGAGTTTCCATTTCAGTCAAAATCATACTACAGAAAATAATGTTTGAAATCAGTATTTATACTTTAGAATTGTCTATTTTTATTTAAAAATTTCCTATAATCTCTCAAGTAAAAATTCATAAATTAATTTACTAATAAAGATGAAGGAATACATTTACATATATCTTAATGTATACAGTATTTACACTTTACATTTTTCTATTTAAGCAAATTGTCAGGGAGCAATGGTTAATATGGTAAAAGACTTCTAAACAAGTAAGATGGGATATTATAGTTATATAGTACATGAAAACTGAAGTAATACCTGCACAGAGCTAAGTCCTTGGAGTCATCTTTCTTAGGCTTCTTAACAGAAGTACAACTTTCTTGTTTTGACAAGTTAATAGAAGTATTTTCCTCCATTTTTCTTTTTTTGAGGTCTTTGTTTCCCCTTTTTAGTGAACTACTTGTAGATGCAGAGTCTTCATCTTCAGTATCCCCTGCTAAAGTTACTTTCTTGCCTTTCTTTGACTCAATCTTTTTTCCTTTGACATGAAGTTTTTTAATTTTTAGAGTTTGACCACTTGCCTTTAATTAAAAAAAAGTAAATGAGGTGTAAGAAAATGACTGTCTGCAGACCTTTTATTTTCAACTATGAAACTCTGACAGGATAAACAAATAAAAATAATATTAATTCTGATCAAGGAGGTTGATAATTCTATTATTTTCAAAAGAGAGCTGTGAATTTGCTCTCCCATGATATAAGGCTAAAATCTAATAAAGCCTGAACAGTCTATTCATCTTAAGAATTCTTAAAACTTGGAGATGTTGATCTCATGGTAATTCACTGTTGGTACTAAAGAACTTGTCAGCAGTATTCCTTTAGTCTAGGTCAGCAACCAAATGAGTTTAAAGATACAAAAGAATTCTCTTTTGAAGCACAATGTAATTAAGAACAAAGGTGAATATAAACAAAAATACAGAGATTATTAATAAGAAACCTGAAGAAGTAATAAAATGCTGGGCCAAAGAATGAAAAAAAACAAACAAACTCATGAAGTATCAAATTGAGAAGTCCTTTTAAAGTGATTAGATCCACTAGAACTGATTCCTTTTCTGGATAAAGAATAAATGGTATTTTCAATAAGCAGAGAGTTGCACAAACTGTGGTTCCTAGGTGTGAACAAAGCAGTGTGAAAGATGGGGGAAAATATGTCTGTTTTTGAGGAAAACAATAGAAAGAAATGGGATAAAGGACATTATATTTGAAATCAAAGGATATGAATTCCAGTTATGGCTCTGCTACTAACTATGAAACTTTGGGAAAAACATATCTGTGAGGCTGTATTCTCATATGTAAAACAAGAAAGATATAAACCATATTTTGCTAAAGTCTTTCTAGCTCTAGAATTAAATGAAAAAAAAAATCTCCACTTGGCCTTGTGCAGTATAATCACAAACAGCAGGCAGCACATCGATGAGACAATGAGGGTCCTCTACCTTGAATTTAGAGACAGAGAAATAAATCTGTCTTTTGAGAGTTAAATGTTACAATAAATGTAATAGATCACAAAAGAGAGATATGTAAAGTTACTAGTAATATATGTTTTTTTAATTTTCCCAAATATGCAGTATATACTAAACTCTTTTAGAAAATGACTTCTCCCTTAACCAGACTGTTAAGAAATTCTAGTCCAGCAGCAATTTAAAGTAGGCTATATTCTTAAAATTCACTGAAAACATTTCTTCGGAGTATTTTATAATGATTTCTTTGAGGAGCTCATGACCTCTGGCATTTCAGGACCTCTGCATTTATTAAAAAATGCTCTTGGTTTGGTGTGGTGGCTCATACCTGTCATCCCTACAATTTGGGAGGCTGAGGTGGGAAGACTGCTTGAGCCCAGGAGTTTGAGACCAGCCAAACAACATAGCAAAACCTTGTCTCTACACACACACCAAAAAAATTCAATGAATAAAAAATAAAATTAAAATTTTAAAAAACAAAAAATTAGCTGAGCATGGTGATGCACATCTATAGTCCCAGCTACTTGGGAGGCTGAGGTGAAAGGATTGCCTGAGCCCAGAAGGTTGAGGCTGCAGTGAGCTGTGATTGTGCCACTGTACCCCAGCCTGGGGGACAGCAGTTAAAATTATTTGGTTCTCTATTGGCAGGTTAAAAGTATAGTTAAGAAGTCGGGTGCGGTGGCTCAAGCCTGTAATCCCAGCACTTTGGGAGGCTGAGGTGAGAGGATTGCCTGAGCTCGGGTTTGAGAGCAGCCTGGACAATTTGGCGAGATTGCATCTCTATAACAAATCAAAAAATAAGCTGGGCATGATAGCATGCACCTGTAGTTCCAGCTACTCAGAAGACTGAGGCAAAAGGATCACCTGAGCCCAGCAGGTCGAGGTTGCGGTGGCTGTAAGCACGGCACTGCACTCCAGCCTGGGTGACAAGAGTGAGACTCCAATTAAAAAAAAAAACAAACAAACCAAAAAACAAAGTATAGTTAAGGAAGTATTTTAACTGACTAAATAAGACAAACCATAAATCCAATACTTTTCCCACACCATATCAAAGCATCACTACTCCTGTCACTAACTGAAAGAATGTTTTACTCATTCTCTTCTCCATTTAGTTCAGGACTTTTTATTCATTAAAATTGAATTATTTTGAGTTTTCATATTACCCTGGGTTTTTAGCACTCTGAAGTCATTAAAAGAGAAACATAATGCTTAACATAATAAAGAAATAAACATGTATATACACATATGTCTTTTTGATTCTGTGATCCTATAATTACATACACACATATATTAATATACACACACAGAGTAAAAACAGTTAATCAGGATGATGTATGCAGAAAAAGGTCACTTGAGAGCAAGATGTACAAATATTTGTAAATAACTATGAATTAACTGGAAAGATAAAAACCTTAACTTGTCTTTCTATGTCAAAATCAAATGTTTAGAATTGTTTTTATTAAGGAAACATAGCATCTAGTTCACTACATTTAAAAAAGAACAACAAAAAAGCAGAGGTTTAAAAATCTGCTTTCACCCAGAAGGACTTGGATGTGATCATAGATCTTATGCTTCCAAGTCAATTCTTGAATGACAGGTAGCTAGAATTCTAATTTAAGCAAATTTACTGAAAACAAAATCTCCAATGGCCTACCAGGTAGTACCCCCAAGACTTAAAGCATTTATTTGTTAGTAATTCATAAAGTATTAGAGAAATTTTCTATAACATGACAGTTATGAAGCTAAAAGATAATTTAGGTACAATTGGTGAAGATTACTTTTGAACTATATTTAACTATATGTGACAAAAGTGATCAAGTAATGATAAATCAAAAAGTGATTATTAGTGACTGTGATGCCATGCAAGACCCCTTGTTAACTTGCAAAATGTAGTCTAAAATATAACAGTATTACAATAAACATTTTCACAGAACTCAAAAGTTATAAAAACTCTCACATGCATGACAAATTCCCACAAAGGAGATAGTAACCCATTTTATAGAAAACAACCCAGAAGCTAAGAAAGCACTCCAATGTTTACGACATCAGGGAGGAGAGGAAAAATCAGCAAAAGAGACTGAGAAGAAGTAAAGGCAGGAAGAAAACTACGTGAATATGGTATCCTAGAGGTCAAGTGAAAAACAATGTTTTGAGAAGGAGGGAGGGTTCAACTCTATCAAATGTAACTGACAGGTCAGACAAGGTTAGCACTGAGCACTCACTGACCTCGGAGTGAGAAATATAAAAGTCATTTGTGACCACGATAAGGGCGATTTTCAGGAAGCCATGAAGGTAAAAATTTAACTAGAGCTCAAGAGCGAATCAGAGCAGAGAAATTAGAACCAGAACAACAAATTTTCTAAGAGTTTTTCTGTACAGTAAATGGAAGAAGAGAAATGGGGGAACTGGATCAAGGAAGTGAGGACAGAAGAAGGTTTTTATTTGCTTTTCTTAAGATGGAAGGTATAGTACCATGCCAGTAGACTGAAGAGAGAACCCACTGGAAAAGGAGAAATTCATGATGCTTGAGAAAGGAGAACTGTTGCAGTAATGTTCCCAAGGAGGTGAGAGGGGATGGGATCTGAGACCCAGTGGGGTAACTGGCTTAGGAGAGACTGTAAAGCATGTGAGCTCAGACACAGTAAGATGGTATACAGGGTGGTAAGATATTGTGATATTTTCTTCTGATGGCTTCCGATTTTTCAGTGGAATGACAAGTATGCTGAGAATGAAGATAGAGAAAGAACTGGAGTTAAAACATCATTAAAAGTCCTCAACATGCCTTGAATGTAAAGGACTGGGTGTTTTCCACAGCTGCATTCAGATACAAAGAAAGGTAAAAGTGTTGAAGAAAATAGAGAGTTGGATTAACCAGAATGATAATTTTATGAAGTGAGAGAGGCAAAGGACCTAATGGTGGATACAATGATTATGATAATGGTATCATGACACACTGTAAGTAAGATCGATTAGGAGGAAAGAGGCCATGAAGGGGGAGAGCAACAGTGAAAAGTCTTGAGATAAAGGAATTGATGATCCTGGTGAGAGCAAAGGATTGCTGGAGTTGAAGTGCTTGAGGGGGTAGACTGGAAGGAAAGGGGGTGATGTACAGATGGATGTTTGAAATGAGTCTACAGAGAGGCAGTACTTAATAGTAACCATTAGGTCAAGAGATTAAACATGAGAGAGGGTGACTGAGGTAGGAATCGCGTAGGAAAGTCTCTGGCCTTGAATACACATTCTTACTTCTGATAACTCCAAAACCCATTTCCTTCTGTTTTATTACATTGCATCTCTATTAATCAATATGACAGCTCTCAGATTTCTATTTTAAATGTGACTGGAAAATGACTTAAAATACACACACTTACTATCATATAACCTAGCAATTCTACTCCTAGGTATACACCCAAGAGAACTGAAAGCTTAAGCTCATACAAAAACTTGAACATGACTGTTCATAGCAGCATTACTCAGAATAGTCAGAAGGTAGAAACAACCCAGATGTCCATCAACTGATGAACGAATAAACAAAATGTGGTATTTCATAAAATGAAATACTATTTGAATATAGAAAGGAAGTACTGAAATATGCAAGAACACGGATGAACCTTGAAAACACTTTGCTAAGTGAAAGAAGTCAGAGCCAACAAGCCACATGTTGTATGATTCAATATTTATGTAATGACCAAAACAGACAAATCCATAGAGCAAAAGTAGATTAGTGGTTGCCAGAGGCTGGAAGGGATGGGTATTAATTGCTAATGATCCTTTTTGAGGTCATAAAAATGTTTAAGAATTAGATAATGGTGATGGCTGCAAAATTATGTGAAAAAATATGTTATTTAAAAAAATTTTTGAGTCAGGGTCTTAATCTGTCAACCAGGTTAGAGTGCACTGGCTTGATCACAGCTCACTGAAGCCTCAAATTCCTCAAGTGATACTCTTGCCTCAGACTGCTAAGTAGCTGGGACTATAAGTGTACACAGCTATACCAGTTAATTCTTCTACTTTTTGTGAGACAAAGTCTTGCTATGTTGCCTGTGCTGGTCTTGAACTCCTGGGCTCAAGCAATCCTCCCACTTCAACCTCTCACAGTGTTGGGATTACAGGCGTGAGCCACAGTGTCCAGCGATTATGTGACTACATTAAAAACCACTGACTTGTTAAAAAGGTGAATTTTATAGTATGTGAGTTATATCTCAAAAAAACCTCCACAAAACTCTGCATTTCGATCTGTTCATTAAGAAGTTTAGGCCGGTATGGTGGCGCAAGCCTGTAATCCCAGCACTGTGGGATGCCAAGGCGAGAGGATTGCCTCAGCTCAGGGGTTCAAGACCAGTCTGGGCAACCTGGTAAGACCTCATCTCTACAATAAATCAAAAAGTAAGCTGGGCGTGGTAGTATTCACCTGTAGTTCCAGCTACTTGGAAGGCTGAGGTGGAAGGATCCCCTGAGCCCAGCATGTCGAGGCTGCGGTGGCCGTGAGCGTGCCACTGGACTCCAGTCGAGGTGACAGAGTGAGACGTCAACTTAAAAAAAGGTGAGTTAAAGAAGAAGTTTGGTTTTAGATTAGTCTTACCTTAGCAATGCAAGCAGGACAAAACCAGTCTCCATCTGGAATAGTTGTAATCTTAGGCCTATGGCAATAAGTATGGCAGCCTTTGTCACAGCCATCACAAAGGAGAAGCAGTTCTTCATTGTCCCCCTTTCGACAGATTTGGCAGTACTATAATACATGAAAAATCATTTTAAGTTAACCATCTGCCATGAATAATAGTTATCGGGATGTTACACACACCATAATTCCTAATTTATATTAGTAATGAACATTCCGCTTGCTAACAAATATACAGTAGCCATACACATCTATGTATCTCATTACACAGATATGGACCACATGACAGGTGAGCAGTTCTATTGGGGTAAATGCACATTTCAGGTACACTGCAAAGAACAAAGCTAGAGGCTGAATGCCTGCACACACTTCAGAAGCATGTACACATTAACATATGAAATATTTAACATGACATTAGAGCACATAAAGCAATGAATAGCTTTAATACATGGTGTTTTAAAAAATGTGCTTCATCTTTTGCTTATCTTAGCATCCTCATGATATCCTGAGAAAGAAATAAGAGTTAGAGTAATTTTTAAGATCCAAATTATGAAACTTGTATTTGTATCATAATTGTATAAGATAAAAAGATATCCCTAGATTTTGACTAAATTATCCATCTATGTTTTGTGATTGAAAATGTGTCCAAAGCAGGAAACTTTGAAAATCAACCCAAATCAAACGTGTCACAAGTACAGAAAACAGATCCTATAAAAAGCTAAGAAAAAAATAGACACAAATTAAAAAATTTAAGAGGTCATGATTTATTTTCTATAACTAAAAATAATATTATTTCTTCTCTATTAAGGAATTTCTAATATTGTTAAAAACTTTATATCTGCAAAGAGAAGATTTTTTTCCCCATGCATACATATTTTGTATAACAAGTTTTACAAAGGAAAGAAGAAAAGTTAGACAAGTAAAAACTTTCAAGATGGCTTTAAAAAGTGGTAAGCACTAACACTGTTTTTTGAAATCGAGTTCATATTACAGTCACGGTAGAAAATGTCTTGTAATCAATATTTTAAAAAATGAAAATATTTACACTGGAAGTCATTTATAGTAATTTAACGTTAGGTATTTACATACTCTTAAAAACAAAACAGCTTAAATGTTCAAACTTACTTTGTTTAATTTTCAATACAACTTTATACCTTAGTCTTGGAAAACCTAAAATAGTCCTATTATGTCTCTATATGTATACCAATGATAGTTTTGGAATCTTATCAAAACAGCAGATACACTCTACTCAAGTGGACAAATGCCTATCAAATATAAGTTAAGTATTATATCTTTAATACTGAAATTGGCATGTATAGGAAGAACAAAAGAGGCAGAGTCTATCATTCCAACAATAAGTATCTACCATATGACCTTTCCTAATACTACGTCACTAAACACCTTAAGATGGTGTTAAATTATTTCTCCAAATTTCAGTTATATCTTTAAAACTTCTACTGTGAAAATATTAACTGAGAAATAACATTTGGAAGGTTATATTTAAGTCTCTAAAACAACAACATTTTAAAATCAGATTCATGAACATATGTAAATTCTCAGTTTTCTACAATAGATTGCTAAAAATACCTCAAAGTCTGTCTTACATCTCTCATTTATAACTTAAAATTATTTTGATGCTCTAAAGAAAGGGTGACGGATATCAAACTCATAACAATTTGAAAAATCACAGTAACAGCTCACAATATATTAGAGCAAATGTATTGATATTTGGTCTTAATTTCTTTGTTACTATAGTCCAAAGTTGTGGATGTTGCCTACTAACATTAACAACAACATAAAGCATAGTGTGGGCAGAGAATTACCTAGAGGCAAATCATGACAGCTCCTTTCTTTTGATAAGCTTGGTCTTTGGTCAACAGTGTATTTCTTTCTTTCTTTCTTTTTTTTTTTTTTTTTTGAGTCAGAGTCTCACTTCTGTGGCCCAGGCTGCAGGACAGTGGCAGGTTCACAGCCACCACAGCCTCGACCTGCTGGGCTCAGGAGATCCTTCTGCCTCAGCCTTCCAAATAGCTGGAATCACAGGCAAGTACCACCATGCCCAGCTAATTTTTTGATTTAGTGTAGAGATGAGGTCTCACCAAGTTGCCCAGGCTGTCTCGAACCCCTGGGGTCAGACAATCCTCTCACCTCCCCCTCCCAAAGTGTTGGGATTATAGGCATGAGCCACTGCACCCGGCCCAAGAGTGTATTTCTAATGATATTGAGTACTCTAACGCTTTGTTAGGACTTATCAAACACACTGTTACGTGTCTATTTTTTTTTTTGGAAGTCTCACTGTTGTCCAAGCTGGAGTGCAGTGGCACACTCATGGCTACTGCAGCCGTGACCTGCTAGAAGGCTCAGGTGATCCTTGTGGCTCAACCTTCCATGTAGCTGGAACTGTAGGCATGCGCTACCACACCCGGCTAATTTTTGATTTACTGTTGAGATGAGTTCTTGTCAAGTTGCCTAGGCTAATCTCAAATATGTCTCTTATAAAAGGTTATGAGGTGCTTCTTAATCTTTGCATGTGAAACTCTGCCTTCTTTTCAAGGTAGTTTCATGGCAAATAATATGTTATCAAATATTTAAAAAAAGAAATGAAGGTTGTGAGAGATGGAGTTAAATGAGAATGTATATTAATATCATGAGGAAGGTTAATGAATTTGCAAGAACTGAAAGCTCTGGATTGCAGGAATTAAGTATACTAATATAAAAGCAGGTTTTTTTTGTCTTTTTAATTGAGATAGGGTCTTGTTCTGTCACCCAGACTGGAGTGCAATGGTGTCATAGCTCATGGCAGCCTCAAACCTTTGGGCTCAAGCAATTCTCTCATCTCATACTCCTGAGTAGCCAGGACTATGGGTGCATGTCATCATGCCCAGCTAATCTTTAAAAACTGTCTCTAAAGATGGGGTCTCACTATGGTGCCCAGACTGGTCTCAAACTCCTCTCTTCAAGCGATCATCCTACTTCAGTCTCCCAAAGTGTTAGAATTACAGGTGTGAGCTACTATGCTTGGCTCAAAAGCATGTTTTGATACAAGTTTTAGATTTCTGTGTATAAGTTTCTAACAAAACTGACCACACTGTGATAATTGCTTTGATGCATTTAAGAAAAAAAAATGCAAATTTCATCTTGATATAGGAACTCTATCTTTAAAAAAATGATTCAGAGACAGGGTTCTGTTAAGATGCCCAGGCTGGAATGCAGTGTTTATTTACAGGCACAATTACAGCACAATTATAGCCTTGAACTCCTGGGCTCAAGTGATCATCTTGCCTTGGTCTCCTCAGTAGCTGGGATGACAGGCATGTGCCACCACGCTCAGCAAGAACTCAATCTTTTTTGGTCATTATGGCCCAGATTTCACCAAATATATTTGTCTAAAGAGACTTGAAATTTACTTTAAGTGATATATCACTATCTGGTAAAAATGCTATCAAATGAACTGAACAATACCTTAAAAACTTACAGTAAGTTCTAATCTGAATTGAGAAAGACCTAAATTTGAGCATACTGTAAAAACTGCAGATTAATGATTCCATAGTTATTTTAGGAAGAATTGAAAAATCATAGAAGAAACCAAATTTATTTGTATGGAATTCAGATATTATCATATATATGACATTATATAATAATAAATTATAATGTATTTGAGTAGTCTAAGCATGGAGGTAAAAGTGAAGGAAAGAATGCTAAGTTATTTAAGGATCACTTCTTTTCTTCAGAGGAGTGACTATTTTTAGTAAAGGAGTTTCACACTTAACCATTCATGAAAACAAATCTCCAATGTTTAGGTATTAAAGATAGCTTGTAATTCAAAAGTAAATGTTAAAGTGATTCATAAATGTCTACATGCAATAGATACTTCAATATATCATGTATAAAAGGCAAGAGGGATGCTTGTACATGATTTAAAATAAATATCTCTCTGGAAAAATATGAAGTATAACTCTTATTTTGAACACATAGCATTTTGGTGTCTGGCACAAAGTAGAAGGAACTATATGATAATAACTAATTGGGCTTGTACAAAGCAGGTGAGAAACCAGTTTTAATTGGCAGAGGAAAGGCTAAAATATCTGCTCTTCATGTCAGTCACATACATCTGATGCCAGACATAGTATCTGTGCATAAGAATTCTCTGCTTATATTGTATTTACTTATCTAAGTACTTCTTAGCATTACAAAATAAAAACTGATAGAAAATGCAATAATATAGCAGGCGATGTTAGCAAAGGGAATGTTTACAAGAATGAAAGGCATTTCAAAATATTTAGATTAACGACTATTATGCTGACAGAATATAGGAGACAACTTCAATTAGAGTTATAAACAATATCCAAAGGAGACAGAAGCAAGATTTTAAAAAAATAAAAGATAACACATTTGGTAGTTTCCTTCAAAAAGCTCAAAATAAGGAAGAAAGTATTAAACTATTCAGTTTTTAAGAATGAGACAAACTCTCAAGTACAGCATACATTATTGTGACAGGAGGTAAGGTTTAATTAAGAAAGATCTGGAGGTTGGAAAAAACAGGACAAAGTAAATTAGTTATAGTATTTCTTAAATAAAAACACTTACAACTTTCATAATTGATTTTTCCCATGCTATTGATTTCTGTAATTGCTGAATGCACAGAGCTACCTGTGCAGCACTGCGAGCTTCTGATAATGCCCTTCTCCATACCCTGAGCCCTGGAGCAATATCCTCTTCAATTCTGCATTGAAATATAGAAAAATTAAGTAGGTCATGTCCACACTTAGGGTTACTGAATGTGAAACAATCATCACACTGAAAGCCAAGCAATGACAAAAACATGTAACAGCCAGTAAGCATAAGGTTTAAGCAACTAAATTTGATGTAGTGCACAGACTGTGGCGACGTGCCTCAAAGCTTAGTCACAACCAGGTAAATGTAAGATCACTTTGCAGGATTATCAATGCACATAACAAAAAAAAAATGCTTTTACAAAGCACCATGCAAATAGCATGATCCATATGGATCACAGACATACAAGAAGATACATAGATAACAGGCAATAGAAAATAGGCTCCAATTAGCAAAGAAGCACAATAATTTTTCAAGTTAATCTCAATAACCTACCCGTCACCATCACCACTAATGGATGGTGCAGGAGCAGGGACAGTAACTGTGCCCACATTATCCAGTTTGATCTGAATGGTGGTACTTAAGGGGCTCTTCAGATACCTTCTTTCAATGTTCCGCTCCAAATCAGCCAGCCTGGTTACAGCTATATCTAGGGGGTTGTCACTCTTCCGTTCCAGTGCATGTGCACTGCTTTCTTCTTCACCAGTAAATTCTCCATCATGCTCCTTGCACAATTTAGTAAATGACTTATGTTCAAAATATACCAAGTCCTCCCTTTCTGATGCAGGCTCTGGACACATCCAACCCTATATATCAAAGAGAATCGTATTATTATGGTTTCCTCTTAAAATGCCAGATGGATGAATTACCTTAAAACACAGCAGTGGACACCGACAGATCACAAGGGTCTTTACTAAAAGCTTTTACCTTGTGTTTCCTAATGCTAGGTAGAAATAAGAACAAAAAATTAAAAGAAACAGTTGTGAAAAAGCTTAAGAAGGAAAATTTATCAGTTTTTCGTATTATAAGAGGTGTAATAAAAATCAACAAAGTATTTTGAAAGATTTTATACCGAGATGCTAATTAATTTCGTGGGATCACTCATACTCATTTGGAAACAACCCAGTAGCCTCTGAACTTCCTCTTCCTTTGTTTTCATTCCTTCCACTGCTCTTCTGTACAGGTCCTTGTACTCACCATTCTTCCTTTGACAGCAGGGACTTTGTGTATGCTATTATCTTTGTCAGAATAACTTTTCCCTGCTCCTCTTCACCTAGTTAATACTTAACTCCACGCATTCTGTAGCTCTGTTAAAATTTACTTTAACACGAAAGGATCCCCTAGGGGAATTCTTCCCTGATCTCTTCCAGGAGTTAAGTCCCCCTCTCCTGGGACCATGTTCCACAGCCATGTCACGGATGCGGTTTTGTGCTAGTGTGATTAACATTTTCCTACTTCTAAGTTCCATGAGGGCAGGGACTATGTCTGCTTTTACTCATTTATCTGCAGCACATGAAAGCAAATAATGGGCACTCAGTACATATATGTTGACTTAAATAAAAGAGCTTATAACTTAGCTTGCTTATATTGATCCTCCAGCTCAAAATCCTTAGAAGTTTCTCTTCTCTTTACCAAATCTTCACCACAGCATTCAAGTACCTCAGTTAATCTCTTCCCATGCTCCCATTCATGCATCCTATCATACAGTAGAATTCCATGACTTGCCGCTTCACAAACATGTGACAAGCGTCCTGATCCCTGCACTCTGCTTACGCTGTTCCCACTTCCTAGTATGACATTCTCTGGTCTCTGTCAAAACCTTACTCATCACCTTAAGTTCCATCTTGACTTCTACATGAAATCGTATCTGATCTCTGTCTACCATATCTCCACCAGAAATTAGTATTCTTTTTCTAAATTCATGCATTCCCTTACACTTCATTATGCTTAGTTACTAGCGTCTGTACATAGCATATGCATGTACAGTCTGTACATAGCATAAGCATCTTACTTCTCTATTAAATGATAGGCTTTCTGAGGGTAGGAACCACATTTTATTCAATTCTATAGTGTCTGATATGGAATAGGTACTTAGTGAATGCACATTACACGAAAAACAATAAACTTTTAATGAAATCTCTTTAGATATACTAATTTTATCTTATATGTTAGGACCAAGTCTACTCCTTTAACTCAAGAGAACATTTATAATATATTTAGAGAGAAAGGATGGGATTCCATAGGAATTCTAGTTCTAAAATGGTGGCATGAAAGCAAGCTGGCTTCACTATCCTGCACAGAAAACTCAATAGATAGCACTGAGATTATTACCAACAATAGTCAGTAACTCAAATATGAGGATGAGCTGGGCTTGGTGGCTCAGCCTGTAATCTTGCGCTTTGGGAGGCTGAGGTGAGTGGATTGCCTGAGCCTGTGGGTTCGAGACCTGCCTGGGCAACTTGGCGAGACCTCATCTCTACAATAAATAAATAAAAAAACTAGCCGGGCGTGGTAGCGCGCGCCTGTAGTTCCAGCTCCTTGGAAGGCTGAGGCGGAAGGATCGCTGGAGTCCAGCAGGTCGAGGCTGCGGTGGCCGGGAGCGGCCACTGCACTCCAGTCTAGGTGACAGAGTGAGACTCCAACTCAAAAAAAAAAAGAAAAAAAAAATATGAGGATGAGACATTTTCAAGGCCACAGAGAAGAGAAAAAACTCTGAGCAGATGGTAACAGAATATGACTTTCTTATCTGTAATGTGTCTTTCCCTATTCTTCCTGGCCCCAAGCACACAGATAATTTTTCTCCACTCATGGCTTCTACACTGGGAAAAGTGAGATCAAGGGGGACAACCAGTTTCCCTTCTATGAAGAAGAGTGTAGAGGTTGCTCAAAAAACTAAAAACAGAACTACCATATAATCCAGCAAGCTCATTGCCGAATATTTATTCAAAAGAAAGGAAATCAGTATATTGAAGAGATATTTGTACTTCCATGTTTACTGCAGCACTATCCCCAAAAAGCTAAAATATGGGATCAACCTAAGTGTCCATCAATGGATGAACGGATGAAGAAAATGTAGTATATTTACACAGTGGAACATTATTCAGTCATAAGAATGAAATCTTGTCATCTGTACAACAGAGATGAAACTAGAGGTCATTATGTAAAGTGAAATAAGCCAAGCACAGAAAAACAAATATTCCATGTTTTCACTCATATGTGTGAATCTCATAAAGACAGACAGCAGACTGGCAGTTACCAGAGGCCAGGAAGCATAGAGAGGAGAAAGAGATGAAGAGAAACTGAATAATGGGTACAAAGATTTGGCTTGATAGGAGAAATAAGACCTAGTGTTTGACAGATGAGTAGAGTGACTATAGTTTACAATCTATTTTGTTTATAGTTTACAATCTATTGTGTCTTACAAAATAGCTACATGAGAATAATTAAAATATTTCTAGTATAAAGAAAAGACAGATACTTAAGGTAATGGATATTCTAAGTACATTAAATTGATCTTTACAAATTATATGAATGTATTAAATTATCACACGAACCCAGAAACTACGTACATCTATTATGCAACAATAAAAAACTGTTTAACGTCTCAAGAGAAGATACACGGGCAGCCAACAGACACATGAAAAAGTGTTCAGCCTCACGAATCATCAGAGAAACACAAATTAAAACCACATTGAGATATCACCTAACCCCAGTAAGAATGGCCATCATTAATAACAAACAACAACAGATGCTGGTGAAGATGTGGAGAAAAAGGAACGCTTCTACAGTGCTGGTGGGAATGCCAACAAATGCAACCTCTTTGGAAGACTGTGGCAATTTCTGAAAGAACTAAAAATTGACCTTCCTTATAACTCAGATTCCCCTATTGGGACTATACCTGGAGGAACTCAGATCATTCAACCAAAAAGATACCTGCACATGCATGTTTGTTATAGCTCTATTCACAATAGCACAAACATGGAACCAACCATGTTGCCCACGGAAGCTGGACTGGTTAAAAAAAATGTGGTACATACACACAATGGAATATTATGCAGCCATAAAGAAGGACATACAAATGGACTTCACAGCAACTTGGATGGATTTAGTCGATCATACTCAGTGATCTCTCACAGAAACAAAGAACAAAGTACTATATGTTCTCACTCATAAGTGGACCTTGAACAATTATCATAATACTATAAGAAAGGGATTGGCAGTAGTGGGAAACTGCCAGGCGATGGGGGAGTGGGATTGACAGTTGAGGGAAACTGCCAGGAGAGGGAGGGAAACACCTCATTAACAAGGGTACCTGCATAATGAACATTTGTATACCTAACCCTGAATTGTACTCCACATTTTTTAGGGGAAAAAAACAACAAACTATTTAAAAAAAGATGGAATAATATACATAAGTACATAATATACATAAGTGACATGGCATGTCAAATAAACCTCATTACCATATTTTGAAAGGGATACAAAATTGGTAAGTCAAGGAAAATCTGTAAATTAGCATATCATGATTTCTGTAAAGTAACTGACAAGACAAAAAATATGAGACTAGATTACTGTTATAGAAATCTAGGTGGATAAAAACCATATCTAAAAAACGGCAATTAATAGAGCTTGTCACCTCAGAAAAGGTCCTCCATGCCAATGTCCAAAGGCTCTATATTTGGCTTGTCCTGAAAATGCATTTAGAAATAACTTGCTTGATTGCCATCATTTACAAGTGACTTAAAACTAGGAAAGACAATATTCTGAATATTCTGAATAACAGGACTAAGTTAAAAATAGTTCCATATGCTGAAAACTGTACCCACATAAAATCAATAAAAATAAAATAATGATAAATGAAAATTTTAGCTTTGAAGGTTAAACAACTAACCTTCACATGTAATAGAACTAACAAAAATACGTTGAAGGCTGGGCATGGTAGCTCATGCCTGTAATCCCAGCACTTTGGGAGACCGAGGTGGGAGGACAGCTTGAGTCCCAGGAGCTCGAGACTAGCCTGGGCAACATAGTGAGACCCTGTCTCTACAAAAAATAAAAAATATTAGCCAGGTATAGTGGTGTACACCCGTTGTCCCAGTTATTCGGGAGGCTGAGGAGGGAATATTGCTTAAGCCCAGGAGCTGGAGACTGCAGTGAGCCAGGATTGTGTCACCGCACTCCAGTCTAGGCAACAAAGTGAGACCCTGATTAAAAAGCAGAACAAAACAAAGAAATCTTTGAAAGAGGTCCAGAGATTTTTGTTACAGTGTATATTCAGAAAAATAGTATGATGTGGATGCAAAAAAAGACAGTATAAATTCAAATATTCTTAATAGAAGTACAGTGCCAGAGTTTGGAATATACAAGTCCATGCACATATAGACATCTCTATGTACAGGTAAGAGTACAACATTTTAAGAAGGACACTGACACTGATGCTTATTCAGAAGAAAATCATGGACCTGGGAACCATGTCATGAGATTAATGGTTGAAGGAATTCATTGGCTTGTAAAAAAGAAAATTTAAAAAGAAACATAGGAGCTGTCTTTAGAAGAGCTGGAAGAATAATCAGACTTTTTGTATACTCTCAACAACAGAAGTAGGACTAGTGACACACAAGTTTTCCTACAAGATATAAAAAGAACTTGCAAATTATTAGCAATATTAAAAATAGAATGAATGCACAATAGGTAGACTTAGGCCACCTGCTTAATGTGCCTTCACAATAGCTAGGCTAAACATATAACTATTTTCTATTAAAAAAAAAAGTAACTCCTCTATAGATGTTAAAAGAGTGTTTTGTAGTTATTTTCATCTCTTTCCCATTACTTGCATTCTTCAACTCTTCAGGCTAATATAATTACAATTCAATTTTTAGAATAATATAGACTAATTCAGTAATATCTCAACAGGATGTTAAAATGACCCACTTAAAAAGCAAATTCCAGGGCATCTGCTACCACTAGAGGGTTAGTTGGGGAGTGAAGGTCACTGCCGTGATGTTGAGTATGAACTCGAGACTTTGAGACCTGATTAGTTACCGAGAGAAGGGTTTTATTATTTATTTATTTATTTGAGTTGGAGTCTCACTCTGTCGCCCAGACTGGAGTGCAGTGGCCGCTCCCAGCCACCGCAGCCTCGACCTGCTGGGCTCCGGCGATCCTTCGGCCTCAGCCCTCCTATTAGCTGGAACTACAGGCGCGCGCTACCACGCCCAGCTAATTTTTGATTTGTTGTAGAGATGAGGTCTCGCCTGCCCAGGCGGGTCTCGAACCCGCAGGCTCAGACAATCCACTCACCTAAGCCTCCCAAAGACGTGGGATTACAGGCTGAGCCACCAAGCCCGGCTGAGAGAAGGGTTTTAAAATCCACTCTGGGAGACTGATGTCAGCAAGATAGCTGACTAGGGATGCCCGGCATTTGTCTCCCCTACAAGAAAGGACTAAGGCAATGAATAAACAGCTAAGATTTAACTGGAGTGTTGAAGGGAGAGTGCTGAAGTACAGCGAGGGAATTGGAGACACACCTGTGATTACTGGAAACCCCAAAGAGTAGCATGGATGCACCTGGCTTCTGCACCCCCCCCCCCCCCCCCCGCCCCCACATTGGATCCATCTGGAGTCAAGAGAAACTTTCCACTGGGCGGGGGTAGGTAATCGGAAGATTCCCATTAGCTCCCACTTTCATCAAAAACATCTATGGTTCTTACTACAGAAGAACCATAGTCCTTGCAACTCCTGAGTACAGTTTGGGGAACTGCCAGGAATTCACCCGTCTTCCCTGCTCCAGATTATGAGCACAAGGTGCGCACTCCCTACCCCCATCCAGCCCCTGAAGCCAAGCTGCTGTAGTATGGTGCTATCTTGAGACCAGAGCCCTTCTAGAGTGCGCCCTCCTCTGGGGGCCAGTTGCCACTGCACCTCTTCAGCACTGCGTCTCTCTTCATTCTACCAGACAGACAGAGGTGGCTGAATGCCACAGTTCCCGCTGCAAGAAGCTTGGGCCCTGCGAAGCTTAGCTGTGATTCCTGTCCTGCATAGCAGGAAAATCAACGGCTGCCACCACACTTCCAGTTGGAGGAGGAGTCTGGCTGTCCTGCCCAGGGTGAACCTGCCTTTGAGCTGGCCAAACCTCTGTGTGCCCTCCCTCAAGCTGGGCCAGTGAGTGGCTATGCATCTGCACTGAGGACCTGAGAAACAGCCCTACAACACCCATGCCCCCCACACACATGCCCTTGGCCTGCACGATGGCCCTGCACCTCAGAAACAGTCTGGCCAGCTGTCACTGGTGGGCATGACCCAGATCTAGCCAAGCCCACATCCTAGACCTGAGAAACACAGAAATGAAAAAGGAGACATCCTTTTTCATTTCATTTCCTGAGGGAATCACTGTCTAATAATTGGTCTTCATATTGACAATCACGTGTCACCATGATAATTTGAATCACACTCATCACTCTCCATTTGAGAAGGCAGTGCAATGCATAAGAGATTCAACAAACACGTTACAAAACTATGGCACTAAATAGGATAATTTTCATTTCTCAAGGAAATAAACTAGTGTGGAAGAGTTCATTTGTTGAAAGTGCCAAATGATTTTTATATTGTATTATAGTACCAGGAGGAAGAGACATATAGTTTGCTAGTACAGTAGTTTCAGCAAATAATAACTTTTTGTGTCAAGAAAGGGATATTTTATAAGCACTGGAAAAACTACATTTTTCGGAAACCCTCAAGTGTCCACATGCTTTCCCAACTAATATTCAGTTAGAATTAGCCTAGAATTGTTCTACATTAAACTAATTATGAAGCAAGATATTAATTACGGGATAGGATAGTATTATGCCATAAAAAAATTTATCATTTTGAATAAAATATGATAAACCAAATTACATGGAAACTAAAATTCTTAAACCTTTTCAGGTGTCTTTCCCTTTCATGTTTATTCATCATCCATATCTTTATTCTCAGACATGCTACCTTACTGTCAGTTGAGAAGACTTTTATACCCCTCTTTAAAACCAAAAATTCTTGCACAAAGGTAAAGCTCTCCTTTTGCCTATTCATTGGAAACCAGTTCTGATCACTGTCTGTGACATGGTAATGCTCAGTAATGAATAAATAAAAAAAATTTTCTAGGTATGTATATGTGTCAATATATTATAATACTATATAACTATATTTGGATGTGTTTGCAGTTATAAATTTAAACCATATAGTATAAAAGCCTGACAAATTAGATGGCTTGTATATAAGGGACCCATGGCCCAATGTGAAAGACTACAGAGGAGTTTGATACAACTTTACTAGATTACATTTATCATGGGGAAAACTGTGAAATTCTTAAAGAACTGCATATCAGAAAAAAATATTTCTGAATACAGTTAAGGAAGCAGCAAGACTGAGAACATGGGTTCTGGAGTCAGAAAGACTTGCTCTGAATTCAAATTTAGATGCTTACTATATGACCATTGGCAGATTACTTACTCTGAGCCTAGTTCCTTATCTGTAAGATGGGGGAAATTAATTCAGGATTGCTTTTAGATTAATGAGATAAAGTAAAAACATTTAGCACAGTAACTGGCGTATATGAGGCATGTAATAAATATCCATTACCTTCCGTTATCCTAAAAATAGATTTTATTCCAAGTCGATTTTACCTTCACTTGCAAACTTGCTGATGCAACTCTCCTTTCTAGATCTTCTACCTGTTGCAGGATACTTAAATCCATTTCCATTGCTTGTTCTTCTACTGACCAGTTCTCCACTATATCTCGAGTTACTTGGTTTTCTTCGTTTTCACTTAATTCAATAATAGCAACTATATTTGAAAAAAAATTAATTTAAAAAACTACTTTATTGGTTTTCCCCTCAGTGATTTTTTCCAGAAAGTGAATAAAAATTCTAGGGGTACTACATACATCTAACTTCACATACATAAATGAACTTTTGGCATGTGCAGGCAACTTACTCTTAAAAGTAGAAACACTCTACTAAAAACAATATGTCTGCACGTATAAAAAATTATATAAAAGTAATAGCAATTTAAGAAATGTAAATAGTTACTATTCGTTGAGTAAAATAGAAGAAAAAATAATAAATTAAGAACTAAGATATTTAGCTATCCCTTGGTGTCTGAGGAGGATTGATTCCAGGATCCTCAGTAGACACTGACATTTACAGATGCTCAAGTCGCTTATATAAAATGGTGCAGTATTTGCATATAACCTATATATATCCTCCCACATATTTTCTCTCTAGGTTATTTATATTGTGTAAGACAATGTAAATTGTCTTAAATTTACATTTCTTAAATATTATTTAGGAAATCATGACAAGGAAAAAAGTCTGTACATGTTTAGTACAGACATTTCCTTTGGACATTTTTGATCTGTGGTTGGTTGAATCCACAGATGTGGAACCCATGAATACAAAGGGTCAACTGTACTAAAATATGCTTTAGAATAAAATAATTAATTTTCGTAACTAAGCAAGACAGCAGAAATCTCTTTTAGGTACATACCATCCTTATTCTTGATGCAGGCTTGAGTAATATAATCCAAGTGTTTTTGAATTTGTTTTTGTAATGCCTTTTCTCTTATTCCTCTGAGATGTAGTACTTTGAGCAAAGCTTTTAGGTCCTCTGGGTCAATAATTCTCCACCAGCCAAACTGCATTTCTAAGTCAAGATAAACATATGGATCTTTTACAAATATTTTGAAAAGGAAATGGCACAATGCAAATCAAAATATTTATTAACTACATACAGAACAATCAAAGATTCAGTTATAATATAGAAAACCATAATCATGAAACCAAGTAAGTGTCTATAAACCATTTCAATGTACCTACCTTCTGGAATAGGCTTTGGACTAGGAAAATCTACTGGCTTTGCCACTTCAACAACTGCAGGTTGAGCTAAAGAGACCTTTTCATTCTGTGGTACCGGAGATTCACTTTTACTTGAAGCAACATTGGAAGTCAAGAATGAATTACCATTTCCTTCTGATAATCCCAACCCTGATCCCAGACTAGGTAAAGGTGATGTAAATGGAAGATTGGGAGTAAGCACACCAGTGGGCCACCCACAAAACTGAAGTCCCATCATAGATACTCCACTTTTCATCTGCAAAAAGAAAACATTAAAAAAGAAGATTAAAAAGTTAGAAAAAAATGTTTAGAATCTGAAATTATTTTTCAAATTTTGAAAAAAGTATTCTTTATCACAAGTAGAGGAAAACCAAATACATTAGCAACAACACTGTTAAATTCCATATCCTTATTTGTTCTTCCAAGTAATTTCCCTTTTCGACTTACTGTTACAGTAATAGGTTAAAAAGTAATTAAAGAAGACTTTAACCTAGGCTAGAAACCAGTAATTCTAATGAATCTTGGTTACAGAAAATCTGACATGCTTTGGTTTTCAAACTATGGCAGGGATATTTCAATTATTCAACTGACTCCCCTTGAGTGAAAATCTTCATGGGTCAATGATTACATAAGGCAATATACAAATGAGTTACAGTTAGCAGTACTAACCTGAAGAGGTGATATAGCAAATGGATTTAGGCCAACAGGATTCTGAGCAGAAGATGATCCAAGAAGAGGAGCTGGGGCAGGCGAAGGTGACTTAGATGGTGGCTGAGACTGGGGAGTCCCTAAAGAAGCAGTTGACATATCAGCATGGACAAGAGAAGTGTCATCACAAGGTGTTCTTGGCAAAAGGCTAAACCATTGTCTATTCTTTTCAGTCAATGTTTTTAACAACTGGTCATTGGGGAGAGGACTGTAGAACTTCCCTGGACCACTTGAACCAGCATTAAACAGTTTATTAGAGTCTGTCTTTTCCATGGTGCTCTGTGTTGCTGTTGACTGAATGCTGCCCACAGAATGCTTTCCGCTGCTTTGATAAGACAATGTACACCCACTTGCACTAGCATTTGGTTTCGGGGTCATGACATCCGACTCAGGTGGCATTTTAGCTACTTCCAAAAGCTTGCTTAATTTGGAAAAAGAGCCAGGTTTCTGAAGAAACAGATTTGTGTTATTTTTTTCTTTAAGATCTTCCTTTTGCTCACAGTGATCTGCATTTAAACAATTTAAAGGATCTCCAGAAGTCTCAAACACTTCTTCTTTGATCTGGATACTTTCTGCCTTTTTAAGTTTTTCTCTTTCTTTTGCAATTTCTTCTAGTCCTACAAAAAAAAATGAAGATAAGTGATTCTATATCAAACCAACACTATAAATTTTATTACTGTTTATCAAATTATATGCATACATTTTTAAACAATCTTTTCTCAATTACCTAATACTCCCTGTTTTTCCTTTTTATCGGTTATATTTTTTTACTTGTTGGAAGATTAATGTATACTTGTTACAAAAAATTAAAATACAAAGGAATAAAAATGGTTAAGGGCTCTCATACATAGCAAGAATAACTTTTAATATCTTGCATTGATCCTCCTATTGATCTTGTATAGGAGTTCTCTATATAATACATACAACTGAAATCTGTATAATTTAAAAAAGGAAATCTTATTATACATACAAACAAGATTACCTGTTTTACTGAATGCTACCCTGTAAATACCTTCAAGTGTCAAAAAATATAAAACTGCATCAAAAATTTTATGGCTACAGAGTATTAAATGAACTACATCATAACTTAAATAATCACTCTACTACTGATGAATAAACAGCAGGTTCCAATTATTCACTACTATAAATAATGCTATAAATGATGAAGTTTTGGACTTTTCTTCCCTGATTTACTTCCTTAAAATAAATTCCTAGAAAAAAAAATACTGAGCCCTAAGATATGTACTTTTCAGAGTTTTTGAAGTATATTGCCAACTGCCCTCTAGAAAGTCTAGATTAATATATGCTTGTACCAGAAGTACATGAGATCATCTGTTTGCCTATACCCTCAGTGAAACTAGATACTATCGATATTTTTTTGTCTTTGCCAACATCTAGGAAGTAAAAAACTAAATTGTATTATTTCTCATCATTAGTAAGGCTGAATGTGTTTTCACACATGTTTATTGGTATTTCTCTTTTGTAAACTTCTGATCCATATTTTTGCCCATTAAAAAAAAGTAATTTGCTGGGTGTGGTGGCTCATGCCTGTAATCCCAGCACTTTGGAAGGCAGAGGCGAGAGGACTGCCTGAGCCCAGGAGTTCAAAAGTAGCCTGAGCAACTTGGCGAGACCTCATCCCTACAATAAATAAAAAAATTAGCTGAGCATGGTGGCACATGCCTGTGGTTTCAGCTACTTGGCAGGCGGAAGAATCGCCTGAGCCCAGCAGGTCAAGGCTGCAGTAGCTGTAAGCATGCCATTGCACTCCAGCCTGGGTGACAAAGTGAGACTGACTAAACAATAATAATAATAATAATAATTTATAAGAACTCTTTTACAAATATAAATACACTACTTTATTCAATTTGAAAAGTTATATACTTTTAAGTTAAAATAGTCAGTCATGGAGGGTCTAAAGTAAAGGCCTCTCTGCCCTATTCCCTCAGTCTCTATTTCTACTCTTCAGGAGTAACATTGGTTAAGTACATCTACACATCCTTCCAGAAATCTTACATAGACTATCTATGACTATCATTTTACACTATAACACAAATAGAATACTACTATTCACTTTTCTGCAACTTAGAATAAAATCCAAACTCCTAAGCAAGGCCTATAACATTCTAAGACCTGGTTCCTGAAAACTTCTCCAACTTTGTGCCACTCTTGTCCTTGATAACCTTGCTCTTCCTTTCTTTTTTCCGTTTCTTGAACATGCTAAGTTCTTTTCTTTCTCTTTCACTTGTTCAAGTGCCTTTCACTTGTTCTTCCCTCTACATGGGATACTATTTTGTTGACTGGCTCCTTAACCTTTATACCTCAGATTAGGTGTTATTTCATTACAGAGATTTTCTCTGATCACCTTATTTTAAATAGGGTTCCCCTCCCATTCATCTTGAAATACCATGCTATATATTTTCTTTACAGAATTTATCATTAAACATGTTTGTTTATTTTCTATTCCCTCCCCTACCCACATTCTAGAATTTAAATCAACAAGCTCTACTTAAAGGCAGGGCAATGGCTATCTTGCTTATTATTGGATTCCAAATGCTTAACGTAGTGACTCCTATATAATAGGGGCTCCATAAGCCAGACACAGTGGCATGTGCCTATAGTCCCAGGTACTCGGGAGGCCAAGGTGGGAGGATCGCTTGAGCCCAAGAGTTGGAATATAGCACGGGCAGCAGAGTGAGACTCTGTCGCTAAAGAAAAAAAAAGTATTCCATAAGTATTTCTTGAATAATAAAAAAGAGGATAAATTTAGTATTTCCACTTATAATATTCCTTTGAGAGCTTTCCGTGGCAAAATATATAACTGTACTTCATTTTGGCAATCAGGTGAATATTTTTGTTATTTGGGTATATGATAATTTATCCAACCAGTTCTCCGTTAGTGTTTAAAATAGCTTTCACATCCTTCTCTTCAAATTCGTTTCTAACTGAAATTAAAATCCTGTACAACAAACTTATATTTCTGACCAGTATAGGGTAACAAGGACTAGATTTATCCTCGTGTATGAAACAATGAAAATTAGACAAAATATATAAAACATTTTGCAAGAAACTGGATATCAATAACAAACATAGAAAACAAACTCATTAAGTCCTACAATTATTCCAGCTTATTGCCTTGGGGTAGTTTCTAGGCAACAGAAAATACGGAGGAGTAATCCAAGAGGAGCTGAAATGAGGAGATGAAACTGAGAGCTCAGGAAGACCAAAGTGGCTAGAGTACTCAGGAGTGTATTCTGGAAAGGAGAGAGATGCATAGAGAGAGAATTCCAGAGATCTGCAGAGGGACCCCTCGAGTATTCAGTTGAATGATTGTCGGCATATATATGTGAGAAACCTACCTGAGGTCAGGGGGGAATAAACTTGAAAAAATTAGAGATGATAGTGCCAGGTGCTCACAAAGGCTGGGAATAAGGCTGCCTATTCTTAACTACCGGAATGGGAAGCCTCAAGCTTAGGCAGAGTACTTAGAAGGATCTTGCCTCAGTAGTAGGGATAATGAGCCCTAGACCAAGCACTGCTCTAGTTCTGCCTAAAATTTTAAATGCAAGGCTTGAAAGGATCAAACTTTTTCCAAGTATGTAACTTTACTATGTCTCAGTTAAACAAAGCTCAAGAATATTTATAGGAATTTAAAAATACCCAGCACCCAACAGGGTAAAATCCAAATGTCTGGCATCCAATTAAAATTAGTAGGCATGAAAAGAAGCAGGAAAACATGACACATAAGTAGAAAAATCAATCAATCAAAACTGACACAGAACTGACAAGATAGTAGAATTAGCAGAGAAGGACATGAAATATGAAAAAGAACTGGTAAAAAATTTCCACATGTGATTAAAACTATAAGCCCAAAGATTCAAGAAACTCAACAAACTCTGAGTAAAAGAAACAAAAAGGTACTATACCAAGATACATCATAACAAGTTGCTCAAAACTAATTTTAAAGCTAGAAAAACAATCTTGTGCCTCATCTGACCTTTCTACACTTCCATACATTTGCCTTGGAAAGACCACCGTCCTTTATCAGATCCAGGTAGCCACATGTGAAAACAGTCACAGATGTTCTCCTCACATACCTGTGTTCTCGAATTCCTTTTAACTTTATGTAATTTATTAGTTAGCAAGGGAGTATTAATATTTGTGTTTAATTTACTCTGAGAACTAAAATCTCAAAAACTGCTGACATCTATCTAAAAAATAAACCAATTTTTACTAGTTTGAGGCTAGTAGATGACCTCTCACTTGTAGATTGGGCTGATTATAATTTCAGCAGTCACTGTCATCTTTAATAGTAATGGCTATCAAGCCGGGCTCGGTGGCTCAGCCTGTAATCCCGCGCCTTTGGGAGGCTGAGGTGAGTGGATTGCCTGAGCCCGCGGGTTCGAGACCCGCCTGGGCAGCGAGACCTCATCTCTACAATAAATCAAAAAATCAGCTGGGCGTGGTAGCGCATGCCTGTAATTCCAGCTACTCGGAAGGCTGAGGCGGAAGGATCGCTGGAGCCCAGCAGGTCGAGGCTGCGGTGGCCGGGAGCGGCCACTGCACTCCAGTCTGGGCGACAGAGTGAGACTCCAACTCAAAAAAAAAAATAGTAATGGCTATCTTTACTAAACAGTTAAACCTCAAATTAAAAGGTAAAATTATTTTTAAAAACTGAAAGCATATTTAGTACAAAGAGATTCTTTAATTTTAAATAGTTTTCTATCTCCTATCTCATACAATCCCCTGTTCTTTCCAGCTCTTACTTTTTTGACATGTGTCAATGAGTATTAATAAGCATCTTTAAGACAGATGAAAGAAGACAAGAGATAAAACAGGGAGTCTTCTTGACTTGATTAAACTACTTGGCAGTAACTAAAAGTAGCAAAGTTTGCTACTGAAAAGAGACTATGTCTCTTTGAGTTTTATCAGAATCACTTTGAATCCTTCTCAGTTCACCTAACTGTTTTCACTGGAGCCTGGGGGGCGGGGGCAGTCTACCATTCTGAGTTTGAATGAAAAAAAAAAAATTTCATTTGGCTCACCTTAGTTAGACTGAAATAGGTACAATTTTCAAATATATTTCACTAAACTCTAAGTGAAACAGACAAAAAACTCAAAAAATGTAAAAACACTGGCATTTAGGATAAAGGTTGAAGACAGAGGCTCAACCACAATTGCGTCTTCCCAGGGCTCAAAGGACCTTACCCATTCTGTATGGCTTAACTTTAGGAGAACTTAAATAGCTTCCCCATCTCATGTAGGCAGTGCTACCACAACCCAGCTCCTAGAAGGCATCTGGATATTATCGTGGAAAGGACTAAAGGGAGTAGATTCTTTTTTTCTTTCTTTTTTTGAGTTAGAGTCTCGCTCTGTCACCCAGGCTGGAGTGCAGTGGCATGCTCACAGCTACCGCAACCTCGACCTGCTGGGCTCAGGTGATCCTTCCATCACAGCCTTCCAAGTAGCTGGACCACAGGCATGCGCCATCACGCCCGGCTAATTTTTTTATTTATTGTAGAAACAGGTCTCACCATGTTGCTCAGGCTGGTCTCGAATCCCTGAGCTCAGGCAATCCTTTTGCCTCCATCTCCAAAAAACTGCTGGAGCCAGGCTCGGTGGCTCAGCCTGTAATCCCGTGCTTTGGGAGGCTGAGGTGAGTGGATTGCCTGAACCCGCGAGTTCGAAACCCGCCTGGGCACTTGGAGAGACCTCATCTCTACAATAAATCAAAAAATTAGCCGGGCATGGTAGCGCGTGCCTGTAGTTCCAGCTACTTGGAAGGCTGAGGTTGTAGGATTGCCGGAGCCCAGCAGGTTGAGGCTGCAGTGGCTGGGAGCATGCCACTGCACTCTAGTCTGGGTGACAGAGTGAGACTCCAACTCAAAAAAAAAGAAAAGTGCTGGGATTACAGGCGTGAACAACTGTGCCTGGCCTGTTACTATATCTTAATATGAAATGAAAGATTAACATTCATATCACAGTGTATAATTAACAATAAGCTTTTCTCATTTTCCTTCCAATATTGAACAAAATATCTACAATCGAACATATCCCAAGTGGTTTTGTTTTTGTTTTCTTTTTAAGATAATGAATTTAAGAACACATCCTTGGTTGCAGCTGAGAGGCATGGGAGCTTTCCTCCTTTGCATTTTCCTAAGAGCCAGCAGAAGGACAGCAGGGCCTTTAGCTGATGTCAATACTCTTCTCAGGGTCCTCAGTACTTATTTAGACTTTGAAACCTGATACGTATATCTCCTAGCACTATTTCTAGACCCTAAGGTCCTTGAAATGTTTACAGTTACTCAGAGAAGTTGTGCTTTCTACTCTCGCTTACACTAATCCACAAATACAGAGCGAGGTGTGGAGTACAGTGTTTTGTCTCTTGGAGTGCTTTTGTCACATGTCCAAGTTCTGTGGAACCACTATGGGCACTGGGTACTACTACTTCTCCGCTAGTATTCTCACTAACAAACTTTGCTGCCATCAGCACCATGTGTGTCAGTAGTTTGTGTGACCATGCATCTTGTACTATAGCTGGTGCCCAACAAAGTCCTGATGTCATGACGTTCTAAAAAGGGAGGACCTGGAGTGACGGAATTTCTTCTTGGGGGCAGTGGCAATTCACTTAGCAGAGTTAGGATGGTCTCAGTAGCTGTGCTTGAGAATGGCAGAAGCCCTGAACTGGTAAACTAAAGAGGGTGACTAGTGGTGATAAAGTAGCCAGAAATTTAGTTCTATTCCTTTTTATCAGCTTAGAAATTTTCATGAATCCTATGAGGGAGTGTGAACTAGAAAGGGAGATGGTAGCCTCTCTGGAAGGAAAGGTAGAACAAACTCCCACTGACTCTCTAAGAAGCAACCGGTCTCTCTACATGTGAAGCTAGTTATTGTGTAGCATGGTATTCAGAAGCCTGAGTGGAGTGCAGTTTACAGAATAAGAGCTAGGCTCGCCATAGACATCCTATCATAAGAGGAAGACTGGCAGAGGCTTTGCTTGCTTATTTGCATGACAAAGAGACAACAGTGGTATTAAATAAAGCAGAGTAAGGGGAAACACCCACCACCTGGCTAAAGAATGCGCACTCTGGGCTGACTAAATATACTAGGGCAGGTATTGCTATCCTGCTCATAAACGGGATGCTTGGTGATATTGGTCATACACATTACCATTGGGGTTATTTTCCTGAACTCATGAATGTGAACTGGACTAGATCCACAGAGGATGTAGCTATTTTGAGACAACTGGCTGTGTTCGTGCAATTATAAGGAAACCCAGGGTTTGAGAAGAGAAGCCCTGACAACGCATTCTTGGTGCAGAGAATGTTAGATGACTGAATCAGGGAAGGTTCTCCTAAGTAGTCAATGGCTTTTTACTTTATTCCTTTATCTGGGAGGCAATGTTGGAAATGAAATAGTTCTTTTAGGTCATACAATCCTTATCTCGGAGAGGAAGTGGAAAGAGAGAGTCTAATAAGGGGCTCAGGTTTCTGCCCAAAATAAAAAGAAGGAACAAAAGAAAGAGAAGATAGATGGACAAGACTTGTTATCTTCTAATGGTGAGGTACATTATTTGTTTTGGGATTTCTCTGGCTATATGATGTCTCCCTCAGCACTGTCAACAAATACCGATCACATCATTTAAAATCGAATTGATTACTATTCCTGATGGGAAGGCATACATCTAGGGAGTTATACCAAAGTTCAGGGGCTAGACTGAGAAGGAATAAACCTTGAGTTTTAGCTTAATGGCCAAGAGTGGTCTCCTCTTTCCCTCTTCTCCAAGATCCATCAGCAAACCAGCTCAGCCACTAAGTTGGTTTGCAGAGGAACAGCAGGGTCTTTAGCTGATGTTGACCTCTTCCTATGGTCCTTGGTATGTAGACCTTGGACTTCTGTATACATATTCCCTAGTGCTGTTCCCAGGCCCAGAGGTCCTTTGATATATATGTTGTTTGTTAGAGAAATGAAGAGTTTTCCACCTCTTCTTGGATGAACCTAAAAATACAGAGTGGTATATGAAGGCAGAGTTTTCTTGGAGTGGTCTTCTTGCTTGTCTAGTCTACAAATGGACAAGGTGCACCTCTATGGTAGCACTATAGGGGCTCAGGAGATCTTGTGTGCTCTGATACTTCTCTGCTCTTAAGTTACCATCACTAATAAACATCACTGTTATTTGCATCATATGTATTGCTTGTGGTGTGTGTTACTTGCATCTTTTACAACCTGAATTTAACTAATATTTTTCTTTGATGGTAATCTAAGGTCTGATATCTTCTCTATGCAATATTGATGATGATTGTAGGGATTTTTAAAAACTTGTACATGCAGTGTTAAATACAGCCTTACTTTATTAAGAACGCATTGCGCTTTTAGGAACAATTTAAAGTGATAAATAAGAGAATGGGAATAATGGATATTGCTAATACTGAATTAACTTTCAGCATCTCTTTATTTAGGGAAGTTTCCACCAGTCTGATACTTATTCTTCCTTATTAGCCTTGCCTCTCAGACATAGTACATGCTCATAGTCTCACTTGTATGCTCTCATTCTTTGTCTTCATATACATGGTCTCTTTCCAATTAGATTGTAAACTCTTTGTGGATAGGGGCAGGTTAATTGATTCTTTTGCATTTCCACAGCACTAGTACAAGCACAAAACAGGTGCAAATAAACACTTGCTGATTAAATTGAGTCCTCCTCCCAGTTAATTAGCTGTAAGATAAAGAGAAGGAATCTACATCTGTTATTATTTATAAGTTCACAGCACTTAGAATATAGTAGATGCACATCCATTAATGAAATAATGAAAACTTTATGAGAAATAAACTAAGTAAAAAAATCATTCCTGCTTCCCTGTTCTGCGATGACCACAAATAATAGTATAAAATATAAATTTACATTATGATTGACATTCACAAGTGATTTACAAGTGATATTGATACAATACTTGGTAGCTCTTTTAGATTTATTATTTGACATGATCCTTATAACAACTACATTATTTATACAGAATGTATTAATTCCTCTTTTGTAGAGAGGAAAATCAGGGTCCAGAGAGGATAAGTGGTAGGGCCTGAATGGAAGTAGAGGTCTAATATGTATGAATTCAATCAATGCTATTTAATTTGAGAGGACTAAAATAAAAATAAATAACTGGCTTGTGTAAGCTATGCTTATAAACCTTATAAAGACATTAAATTATTTATTTACTTGTTTAAAGTATTTTAAGTGCCTATGGCATGGAAAGTACTATTCTTACCCCTTCTTATTCCAATCCAGTGCGAACTTTGCTCCCAGATTATTTATTTTGATATAGTCTCCCTTCCTAAATTAGTATCTGCTCTCAAAGAGCTCATGGTCTAGTGGCAGAGATGGTCATGTATATAAAAAAGTATGACAAAATATTAAGGCTATCTAACGTCTCTGTGCTTGGATACCTTTGATGGCTCTGCGCATACTCTCTGACTGCAGAGTTCTAGCATTCATTAGAGTTGCCTCTGGGGCCACTCCAAATTGGAATACAAGTATATAGGACAGAGTTCTATTTGGAAAGGTTAGGGATTGCCCCAAATAGACCAGTCAGAACAATTCTGATATTGAGATTCTGCATAAAATTTTCATTTAAAAAGGGTGACTCCATTGCTAAAAACAAAGTTGTGAAACAACTGCTTTATTCATAATTTCTATTTGCGTTAGCTATGTGATAAATCAATACTTTCTTTCCATTGGACTAAACCTCCTGCAGTGCCTAGGAATGCCTAGTACATTGTGGTATTTTTAAAAAATGTGTTGAAGCCGGGCTCGGTGGCTCAACCTGTAATCCCAGCACTTTGGGAGGCTGAGGTGAGTGGATTGCCTGAGCCTGTGGGTTCAAGACTTGTCTGGGCAACTTGGCAAGACCTCATCTCTACAATAAATCAAAAATTAGCTGGGCATGGTAGCGCATGCCTGTAATTCCAGTTACCTGGAAGGCTGAGGTGGAAGGATCGCCAGAGCCCAGCAGGTTGAGGCTGCGGTGGCCGGGAGCGTGCCACTGCACTCCAGTCTGGGTGACAGTGAGACTCCAACCCAAGGGGGAAAAAAAAATGTGTTGAAAGAAATTTTTGCCTCTGTGTACCACTGTGGGTCAAAAGTTACATCCTGAAATCTGTAAGCACTTGTAAGCACTGCAATAACTCTTTTTTTAAAAAAAATTGGGATCTCACTAATACCACCCAGGCTTGAGTGCAGTGGCACAATCACGGCTCACTGCAGCCTTGACCTCCTGGTCTCAGGCAATCCCTCTGCTTCAGCCACCCAAGTGGCTGGGACAATGGACATGTGCCACCATGCCTGGCTAATATTTTCAAATTTTCATAGAGTTAAGGTCTTGCTATGTTGTCCAGGCTGGTCTCAAACTCCTGGGCTCAAACGATCCTCTCACCTCAGCCTTCTAAAGTGCTGGGATTACAGGTGTAAGTCACTGTGCCCAGCCTAAAATAACACTTTTGTCTCCATTAGACTTTAGATACTTGGGAATGTCCAGATATAGAGCTCTGAAAAATTCAGTTTAAGAAGGTTTGCTGAGCATATGAATGTACAATGTATTGTGCTAGTTAATGTAACAGAACTGAAGCCAGCAAAAGAATAGTCTAAAGGTAGAATGTCAAGAATTGGTAGTAACACAAAATTCAAGAAAAAAAGAAGTCTAAAGGAGAAGGAAGTGATCACAAATTTCAAATGTGAACAAGATTTGAAAAGGACTGATGACTGTGATAAGGATCTTAGATTTAAGTAAGTTACTCCCACAGATACTGTCAGGATGTTATAAAAGTTAAAGAATAAACCATTTGTTGGAAAGTTTGACAACGAGAAAAAAGAGAGATGGAGCAGCTATAAAAGGTTAATACAGGTGGAGATCTTTGTTCATTAGATAAGGAAAAGAATAGCTTATGAATGATGTCATAAAGAGTAGCAAAATAAAAATCAAGAGTAAGGAGGAAATATTTGTCAGTCAAAGGGACAGTATGAGTTCAAAAGGAATGAGAATCAAGGTTTTAGAATGTTTATCAATAAAGCAAACTTGATTATGGAGCACAAAATATACTGAAAAAGTAACAGCGTTTTTAAAAATATAATTTTTAATTTAATATTTTGTAATAGATTAATAGTTCCTACCTTCACCACTCTCCATGCCTTCTACAAAAATCCCCCCACATTGGGGAAGAATCCAGTACCGGCGTCTGTAACGATCCTGGCCGAACATCATCGAACGTAATGAGTGAGAAGCGTCAAAGAGCTTCCTTCTGTACTGACTCTGTTGCTGTTAAAAAATGGTACATATAATTAAATTTTGTATATTAAAACTTTAAAAATTAATATATAAGTGACTTTACACTTGTTACATCTTTAGAGCAAATAAATTTCACACTACTAGGAAAATACCACAAAAGGGCTAAATATTACATGCCTGACTTCAATTTCAGTAACACTTATAAAAAGATAAGTTTCATTTATTGAGTTGGAGTCTCACTCTGTTGCCCAGGCTGGAATGCAGTGACACGCTTATGGCCACTGCAGTCTTGACCGCCTGGGTTCAGGCGATCCTTCCGCCTCAGTCTTCCAACTAGCTGGAACTACAGGTATATGCTACTATGCCTGGCTAATTTTTTTATTTATTGCAAAGACAAGGTCTCACCAAGTTGCCCAGGCTGGTCACGAACCCCTGGGCTCAGGCAATCTTCTTGCCTTGGCCTCCCAAAGTGCTGGGATTACGGGCTTGAGTTACTGCACTTGGCCCGATAAGTTTTATTTTATCAGGTATCTTATAGTAAAACATGCCTTATATTTGATAATAAACAATGTGCTTACATATTTTATTGAGCCAAAGCAAACTGGCTCAATTCTACTGATTACAGTATACAACAAATTGCATATATATATATATAACATATATATATATATATATATATATAAAACATATATATATATATATACACATACATATGTAACTGATGAAATTTGTATTTGTCTATTTTTATACTTATGCTGTAAACCTAGATAATACATGACTCAGTTCTGGGATAGATCTGTGATGAATCTAATGTTGACACAATATACAGGCATCTCATAACACTTTCAAAACTCAATTTTTTCCTACAACAAGCTTATTTTAAATTTCACTAATGGCTGTGCATGGTGCCTTATGACTGTAAATCCCAGCACTTTGGGAGGCTGAGACAGGAGGATGGGATGGCTTGAGGTCAGCCTGGGCAATACAGTGAGACCTGGTCTCTACAAAAATAAATAAATCAAATTAATTAGCTAGGTGTGATGGCTCATGCCTGTAGTCACAACTATTCAAGAGGTTGAGGTAAGAGGGTTGCTTGCTTGACACAAGTTTGAGGCTACAGTGAGCTATGAATTCCAGTTTGAGGCTATAGTGTCACTGAACTCCAGCCTGTGCAATGAAGTAAGACTCTCTTAAAAAAAAAAAAAATCCAGCTGGGCTCGGTGGCTCAGCCTGTAATCCCAGCACTTTGGGAGGCTGAGGTGAGTGGATTGCCTGAGCCCGCGGGTTTGAGAACCGCCTGGGCAACTTGGCGAGACCTCATCTCTACAATAAATCAAAAAATTAGCTGGGTGTGGTAGTGCACGCCTGTAGTTCCAGCTACTTGGAAGGCTGAGGCGGAAGGATCGCCGGAGTCCAGCAGGTCGAGGCTGCAGTGGCCGGGAGCGGCCACTACACTCCAGTCTGGGCAACAGAGTGAGACTACCACTCAAAAAAAAAAAAAAAAAAAAAAAAATCCAACTGCTGGGAAGGGAGTGGGGAAGCGGGATTGGCTGTAGTGGAATCTGCCTGGGGAAGGGGGGGTGGGCATACATAATCAACAAGGGCAACTGCATAATGAACATTTGTATATCTAACCCTGAATTGTACCCCACGTCTTAAAATAAAAAATAATTTAAAAAAATTCCCTAATGCTACTGAAATTTAGTTTTGAATAGGTACATAAATACATACAGTTTATACATCTAATGCAATTAAAATAAAAAATACAAATGCAAAATTAAACCTAAGATGCTGAAACTATTACCATGAAATTCAACTGAATTTTTTGAATTAATTTCTAGAAACAAAACTATGCCTTTATTGATACTTTGTATTTTTACGAAGAGCTAAAGAATACAGAACTTTTTTTTTCATAGCTTCTGATTAAGTTCAATATCATGTCTTAAGAGGCAGGCTTTTACTCTTAGAATTAAAGATTTAAAGTTTAATAGAGAGACTGTTTCTAGAGATCTTTATTAATCACTACAAGTTTGTTTTTACTTAGCAGTCAGAAAAACTAATACCTATACAGTGCAGATTTTGAAACATTGCAAAAAAGATGTAGACATGAATCTGAAAAGTGCTTACTTTACTCAGTTTTTCAATCTGTTTTTCTAGCTCTTCAACACTTGCTGTTTGGTCACCTTCATCCTATACATAAGAAAATATAGTATCATTTATTTGCCTTTAAGACTTATTTATTCAATCAATCAGCAAGTATTTAACAAAAGTATTCTATATGCAAGGTATCAGGAGAAGCACTGTGGAAATGAGTAAGATGTAGTTCTTTTCTATAAACTGTCTGGTAAGGAGACACATAAAACATTACATTAAAAATAAAACAGCAGAAAGCTGTAAGAGAGGTAGAGATTAAAAGCCATGGAGTTCAGGGCAGGATAAGATTACTTCTAATGGTCATCTATACCAAGAAGGGATATAGAAGACGTGATGCTTTAATTAGCAACTAAAGAATGGTTAGAAATTTATTAGAGAAAAGAGGATAGGGCATTCCATAAAGAGTTTAACATGCTCTGACATGAGAGGTGCATAAAGAGGTACTGGAGATGAGACTAAATGAATTTAGGGCTAGATTGTGAAGAGTTGCAAATGTTTGTTAATGAACAATATGATCCTTTGAGGAATGTTAAACATCAGAACTACGCTTTACAACTTAATCTGGAAATAGTTGTAAGATGGTTTGGAGCAGAGAAAGCACTAAAATTGGCAAAACTAGCTAAAAGACTGCAGCAATGACTCAAGGGAAAGAGGGGATATGGACTTTACTACAGCAAAATAAATAAAAATGGAAAAAAGAGAAATGAATGTAATAGGTATTACATGGTTAGTCACCTCAACTCATGAATATAAGGCAGGGAGAGACAAGAAAGATGCTGAAAGAAATAAATTATGATGTTAAGATTTTAAATCTAAGAGTCTAGAAAAATACTGGTGGTGGTATTAACTGGAGGAGTCATTTCTAGAGTGAAGAAGGTAAGATATATTTTGAACACATTGAGTTTTTAGAATAAAAATAATACCCCAAATTATCTATAACATGGAATTTTTGTGAGGACTAAACAAGAATAGATCTGAAAGCAACTAACAGAGTTACTTCTTTAATAAGAAGATGCAGGTATAGCTCAGATTTAACAAAATAAGAACTTTTTTTGATATTCACTTTCTATAAGCATTTATAAAAAGCCAAAATGCTACCACTCATCCACAAATATATATATTTCTAGACCAGTACGCCTATTTACCCAATTTTAAAAAGTGAAAAGAAGACTCCAGTAGTTTTATCATTATCTATTTTTTATCCACTCCTTATTGAAATTAAGGGAATCAAGTTACAAAGCTGTTCATTCACATTGTTTGTGCTAACAGTAACATGAATTCTATTTGGGATTAAAAGAAACCCTAAAAGATGACAGACTCAATGACCATTAAATCTTGCCTCTCAAACAGATACTTATATGTTGAATCTAAAGCGATCTTTTGATCAGCAGGGTAAATGTTTGGTAATTTGCTTATATAAAAATACAATTCAATCAATAAACATTTGAAAAAAAGATATCAAATATTTGAAATAGCCATATATCTGCCAAAATAGCTGTGATTTTTAAAACTCTTCCTATGATAAAAAAGAAATAAAATGTCTACTAAAGTTTTATTTGAAGGAGTTTCAGCTAATAGCACTTATAATTTTCAGAGACAAAAATAACTTGAAGACCAGAGAGCAAAGTAGCAGCAACAAAAGCAATAAAACTAAGAACACAGACTCTATCCCTGCTACGGCACCTCAAGCAAAAAAACAAGGTTATTACATGTCTATATATGTTAGAGTTTAATTGTCCACATAACCTCTTACAGGTCAGCCTATGAGGTTTTTTAAAGCTCACAGAGGTCTCAACACAAATCTAAGGATTAGGGGAAGACTTCACGTGTTGATGTGTTGAAGGAATGAAGAGTGAGGGGAAGAGAGAATCATCTTTGAGACAAAGGACTAAGACAGCCAAGGGCAGTATCTTCCAGCTGAAAGTCCTAAGGGTCTCAGTGGGAAATCTCCCTGCAATTATCCTTTAAGGAATATTACCATCAATACCCTAACTATAACTTAATCAAGAGGCAAATCAATTTTTAAAGAACTAATGTGCCTATGTTATCAATCAAGTTCATTAAGTAGTCAAAATTTTATTTATATAGGGAATTGTGTCTGCCAGTTCTTCATTATAAAGAATAACTCAAGTCATTTATATGAATTGTTAATTTTACTTATGTTCCAAAATTCTTATTATTTTTAAAACTTCTAAAATTGTTTCCTCACATTAGTAACAAGATACACCTATGTCAGTGAAACCCTATATTCTATTTAACTCTATAATTCAACACTCATAAAAAGTAAAACACTACTTTAAATGACACATCTCCCCTAAGAAACATTAATAATGATTTTCAAATACTCTGTGCATAAAGAATAATACGTATGACTTGTTAATTCTCTGAATTAAAAAACAAGTCAGATGAAACAAATAATTTCTGTAGATAAATTCTACTTAGTGGGATAACTATCCAGTCACTGAAATTCCACTACAACTTTGTTAAAGCTGTTAAATTTATGAGAGGTAACACTTTAAAACAATTTATAATATTAAGTACTGAAAGGGGATACGAATTCTGTAAAAAGGTGATACATTTTGGTCAGAAAGGCTTAATTGCTGCTATGTAACCAGTTCTACTTGCCAAATGAAGCAGATTGCTTGTAAGTGGTATCTTTTATTTGAGTAATTACATTTCTTTTTCTTTTTTTTTTGATTTGGAGCTCACTCTGTCACCCAGACTGGAGTGCAGTGGCCGTTCCCAGACATCCCAGCCTCGACCTGCTGGGCTCCGGCGATTCTTCCGCCTCAGCCTTCCAAGTAGCTGGAAATGCAGGCGCGCGCTACCCGCCCCCCCCAGCTCATTTTTCATTTATTGTAGAGATGAGGTCTTGCCAAGTTGCCCAGGCGGGTCTCGAACCTGCGGGCTCAGGCAATCCACTCACCTCAGCCTCCCAAAGGTGTGGGATTATAGGCTGAGCCACCGAGCCCGGCTTGAGTAATTACATTTCTGATACCCAAATTATATGCCCTTCATATTGTCTGTCACAGGTTGAATGCATATGATCCAGTGGTATCAAAAGTACATTATGAAATAACTTATTCTGCAAGGACTCTCAATGTAGTATCATTTTTCAGATTGGTACTCTTCAAAGTAGTAAAGTAAAATTCACTGCAATGGATTCTTGGAAATGACACCAAAAGCACAAGCAATAAAGCAAAAATATGTAGACAAGTGCCACTACATTAAACTAAAAAGCTTCTGCACAGAAAAGGAAATAAGAGACTGAAAAGGCAACCTATGGAGTGGAAGAAAATGTCAGCAAACTATATATTTGATAATGGGTTAATACCCAAAATATGTAAGGAACTCTTGCAACTCAATACAGAAACCAGATAACTAAAATTAAAACAATGGTCACACAACCTGAATAGACATTTCTTCAATGAAGACATACAAATGGCCAACAGGTAGATGAAGTGATTTTCAACATCATGAATCAGGGAAATGTAAATCAAAACCACAATGAGATTTACCTCACACCTGTTAGGATGGCTACTATCACTCTCACACACACACACACACACACACACACACACACACACACACACACACACACACAAAACAGGAAAAGAGAGAGTGAAAGAGAGAAAAGGGGGAAAAAAAAAAAAGAAGTAACAGTGAGGATACAGAGAAATGGGAACCCTTACATAAACTGTTGGCGTGAATGCAAAATGGTGCAAGTCTATGGAAAACAGTGAAAATTCCTCAAAAAGTAAAATAATAATAATAATAATAATAACTACCTACAATACGATTCCAAACCCACTTCTGGGTATTTATCCAAAAGAACTGAAATCAGGATCTCAAGTATTTGTGCTCTCATGTTTATTGCTGCATTATTCACAACGGTCAATGGGTGGAAGTAACCCAAGGGTTTGAAAAGAGATGGATAAACAAAATAGAATATTATAAAGCCTTTAAAAAGGAAATACTGCCATATGCAACATGATGGGTGAACCTCAAGTCCATTATGCTAAATCACAGAAGGTCAAATTCTATATGATTCCAATTATATGAAGGGTTAAAACTAGTCAGAGTCAGAGTAGAATGGTGGTTACCAGGGAGGTGGGAGAAAGGGAAAATGGGGAGTTAGTAGTCAATAGCTATAAAGTTTCAGTTACACAAGACAAGTTCTAGAGAACTGCTATATAACATCATGCCTATAGTTAACAGTACTACATTGTACTCTTACAAATTAAGAGGGTGGATCTCATGTTAAATGTTCTAACCAAAATTAAACAAACAAAAAAAGAAGTTCATTCTCATAATTTGTATCATTCTGGTTTAAAATGTAACATTGGGGAGGGACAATTTATGACAATATTTTATACTTATGCTATTTTTATTTAAGAAAGAGAATTGTGTGGTATATTATCTTACAAATTCTTTTACATTATTATCTAGATTCAGTCATAAATTTGACTCAGTTATTTAGCAGTGGTCTTAACTAGATAATATTTCCAGCAATAAATTCATCCCTCTAAGCTGTGTTTATTTCTCCAGCAGTACTAAGTTGATGCAATAAAGGAAAACAGTTATTTCTAGACTTCCATAGCTAAATATACCTAGCATTAAGAGTAGAAGAAATGGCTGTATATTGCTTTATAAGTGCCACTCTCCAGTCCTATACATATTTCCAGCAGTATTTTTTGACAAAAGGTGAACTTTAACCTTTTATACATATCCATTTCCATGGCATATGGTAGCTTTTGCTAAACTCTCACACATACACACACATCCCCTCCACAACCTTGCCTTCTTCCCTTTCGACTGCTCTTCAAAGGTAGCTCTTTCACCCTGATTGAAGCCCCTCTAATAGCTTTAGAACCTTGTAACATTAATTATTTTATCTCTTTAATCTTAAAACCCTCTCTTCTTTTATTGACTCTTTCCTTTCAACCAAAAATCATCTCAAGTCTTTTACATTTGAAAAATCCTTGGATTTTTTTTTTTGAGTTGGAGTCTCACTCTGTCGCCCAGACTGGAGTGCAGTGGCCGCTCCCGGCCACCGCAGCCTCGACCTGCTGGGCTCCGGTGATCCTTCCGCCTCAGCCTTCCGAGTAGCCGGAATTACAGGCACACGCTACCATGCCCAGCTGATTTTTTTGATTTATTGTAGAGATGAGGTCTCGCTGCCCAGGCGGGTCTCGAACCCGCGGGTTCAGGCAATCCACTCACCTCAGCCTCCCAAAGGCGCGGGATTACAGGCTGAGCCACCGAGCCCGGCTTAATCCTTGGATTTTTGTTGTCCTTTATGACACTTTGATCTGAGGTACGTTGCCTGAAACTGTCATCTTCACCTCAACACTTCCTGTTGTTATCAACCAACTTATAGCCTGGTATCTGCTCTCACCACTCCAATATAACTGTGCAGGTACTTGCTACTAATGACCTTTATGCTGCCAAATCCTATAAACACCTCCAGTTATCACACTAGACTCCTACTAATTTAACATTGTTTATCACTCCCTCCCTTTTGCAATGTCCAATTTTCTTAATATCTGCTATTATCTCATGTGTAGAAGACACTTAATATAATAGCAGGCCTGGTTGCTATACTTTGAAAGGTCTGCTTACAAGATTGGTCCTCAGCTGGCACAGGGAACTTGGATTTTGGAAGCGTTCCCCATCCTAACTTTTTTTTTTTTGAGTCAGAGTCTCACTCCGTCGCCTAGGCTGGAGCGCAGTGGCATACTCCTAGTCACCCCAGTGTCAACCTGCTGGGCTCCGGCAATCCTTCTGCCTCTGCCTTCCAAGTAGCCAGAGGTACAGGCACGCACTACCATGCCTGGCTAATTTTTCATTTATTGTAGAGACAGTTCTCACCAAGTTGGCCGGGTTGGTCTCGAACCCGCGGACTCAGGCAATCCACTCGGCTCAGCCTCCCAAAGTGCTGGGATGACAGGCTGAGCCACCACACCCGGCCCATCCTAACTGTTAAGATTGGTTCACTGGACATAAACTATTTTTGGTAACAATGTGGTTTATACTGAATACCTGTTTTTCTTCAGGGGGTCTGGAATTTTGTCGCATGGTATGCAGAGAACACCTATGTGACTAGGCTCTAACAAAGAAAACCCGGGCATAATTTATTGCCGTTAAGCACAAGTATACAATGAGTTCTGTGAATCATCCTAGTGAATCACTTAACTTGAAGGTGGTCTTGGTGACTTCCTACCCATTACAGAAATCTCCTACATCTCTGATTGTGCCTTCTTGAACGTGAAGCTTTGTGGGCTCCTGTTAAATACTGACATTCTTTGGGGTTCCAACCTCTGTCCGCCAATCCTCCTTGTGCAACTTCATTCACCTCATGATTTTAAACTATCATCTATGTGCTAATAATTTCCAGATCTATATTTCCAAGACTGAACTCTTCTTCAGGCTTCAAGTTCCCAAATGCTGAACTTCTGCACAAGTACCTCAAACGACATGTATAGAATATATCCATCATCATTTCCGGTGTCCAGTGATCTGTTCCCTTCTCTACCCCTACCCCAACTATCTATTTACCCTGCTCCTGATTTCCTTAAGTTCATGGCAACAAGAGCATGCAATTTCTCAAGCCAGATTGCTGGAAATCAATACTATCCCTCCGTCAACCTAATCAGTCCATCTTTCATCTTCAAATCACAGCTATTCTTCCTCTTAAATATTTACTGAATCTTTTCCTCCTTCATCTCAACTACAGTGCTCTAGTTTCAACCCTCACAACTTACCTAAACTATTTCAATACCTCCTGTCCAATCTTTGCATCTCTGATCTTGCCCTAGTTTATTTCTTTTATTATTATTATTGTTTTTGAGTTGGAGTCTCACTCCATCACCTAGGCTAGAGAGCAGTGGCAAGCTCATGACCACCCCAGTGTCAACCTGCTGGGCTCCAGTAATCCTTCTGCCTCAGCCTTCCTAGTAGCCAGAACTATAGGCACGTGCTACCACACCTGGCTAATTTTTAAAAATTTTATTTATTGTAGAGATGAGGGCTCACCAAGTTGCCCAGGCTGATCTTGAACCCGTGGGCTCAGGCAATCCACTCACCCTGGCCTCCCAAAATGCTGGGATAACAGGTTGAGCCACCAAGCCCAGCCCCTACTTTATTTCAATCTTCTCAGTTGCCAGAACGAGTCACTTAAAAATGAAGTTTGACCACGTCATTTTCTGCTTATTATAGGCCTTCAATGGCTTCCTATCACTATAAAAATTCTGGTTCATCATTGTTGTGTATGAGACTCTTCAGTAACACTGAAGCACCTGTAATTTCCTTAAACACATTGTGGTTTCATGGTTCTGTGCCCTTGCTCATGCTATTTTCTTTTCTTTTCTTTTTTTTTTTTTGGGTTGGAGTCTCACTCTGTTGCTCAGACTGGAGTGCAGTGGCCGCTCCCGGCCACCGCAGCCTCGCCTGCTGGGCTCCAGCGATCCTTCTGCCTCAGACTTCCGAGTAGCTAGAACTACAGGCGTGCGCTACCACACCCGGCTAATTTTTTGATTTATTGTCCTTGCCAAGTTGCCCAGGCGGGTCTCGAACCTGCGGGCTCAGGCAATCTACTCACCTCAGCCTCCTAAAGGCACGGGATTACAGGCTGAGCCACCGAGCCCGGCGATCATGCTATTTTCTTAGCCTAGAACGTTCTTCTTAAATTTGTCCCCAGGTTAACATTCAGCCCAGTTTGTAGCCTCAGAGAAAGGATCCAGAAACTTTATTTCTCAGAAAATCTAAATGCCCTTCCTAGCACATTGTATTATAAATATCCTTATCTAAGCAGTTAACACATTACATTTTCTTTTTGCTAATCTTCCTCATTGAGACTGTAAATTGAGAAGGGGACTTTCAGTGCCTTATTCATCTTTGATTAAAAGTTTCTAGAACTAGAGAAATAATAATTGGTGTTTGAAAAAGACATCATTTTCACTAAACCTGACAATATCTTTAAAGACGTGAAGCACTGTACAAATGTAACAAAGTATGCCAATGAAAGAGAATACCTGAAATTAACCTGCATAACTCTTTGGAGAATTTTCAAGTAATTATATATATATGTATAAACCACAACTTCTTTTATTTAATTTAAGTGCTTTTTATGTATAGGAAGTCTATCCAATATTTATATGACCACCATAAAAAACCTTATGAGATAAATATTATAATATTCATTTTTCAGATAAGAAACTAAGGCAAGTAAGTGTCAAAATTGAATTCAAATTCAAACCTATTTCACTTCAATTTCTGTTATTTTTTAATAAGTTATACAGTTCTAGTTGTCTATCTTAAAACCAACTTAAATCTGATTACCTCATCTTCACAGATATCAGTCTTCTTTCCTTTTTTGTCTTCTTTATCTTCTTCATCCTCATCATCTTCATCAGCTTGGTCATCACTGTCATCTTCATCATCATCATCGTCATCACTGTCTCCTCCCTTCCTTCTTCGTTTTCGCCCTGGAGTGGGTGTACCCAAGGGATGTTGCTCTTCTCCAAGGTCAATGCTGCCTGAAGTGTCTCTTTTGCCTGTTTTCTTAGCATGAATGATTCTGAGCCTTGGAATATTACAAAAATGATTAAATGGAATAAATGGCTTTTCACTATACTTTTTAAGGAGCAAAACATGAGTTTTAAGCAAAAATTCTTTAAGGCATTTCTTTCATGGTATGCGATATATCAATGTCAATGAAAATTAGAATTAAGGATATTTTTTAAATGCTTGTATAAATTACAGAATGTATTAACTTTCATGAGTTATTCTGGATATCTCTCTGGAATTAGGAAATAAAAAAAAAATGAAAGCTGAAAAGATGAATTCTAACACAGGCCAAGTGATAATTTCTGATCCCATTCTATCTGATTGAATAGATTTCAATTCAAATTATTGCAAGGAAACTATCGCCTTAACATAGCAGTTGAGTTATCTTAGTATGATATTTTCTGGCAGATAGATAATTTTTAATGTTGAATAAATTTTCTTAGAATATGTAAAAGCAAATTTTAATTAGAAAGCAATTGAGAAAAAAAGTGGTAGGTCCAAACAGATTCTATTTGTGATAAAGGCAACCCGATACCAACAACAATCTTAGAAAATGTAATTGCTTGACTTGCTTGAAAGAAAAAAGAAAAAGTTATTTTTTTCTAAGCCTGAAGCATACAAGCTCAATGAATCTCATTATATCTTTTGTCCATTACAAATTCTGGCCCTGAGTTTTGTTAATTTCATATCCCATCTAAACTAAGCACTCCTTTTTCTTTAGACAATGAAAGTTTAAATTCTCTCTTTCCAATTCATATGTTTTACTGGGGACTTGTACAAAAAGAAAACAGTATATTAATTTTACTAAAATAGAACTTACTTGCGGAGTTTACCTTCTACCACCCATTTATCTCTCCTCAAGTTTGACATGTAATCAATATTCTTGTCGATTTCACTGCCAATGCAAAAATTTATTAAAATATACAAATTAATCCATTTAGGTAATGCATTACACTTTGGTATGTAAATTAATGCATTTTTTTGTAAGTAAAAATGATACAATTGACCTTGTGTATATATACATACATGTATGTATGTGTTTATACATGCATGCACGTATATGTTGAAAAGCAATAATTTCTTCATTAGATGTAATATTAGCATTAGAGCAAAACCTCAATTTCTCAACCAACTCATCTTCGACAAAGCCTCCACCACCAACCTCTGGAGAGACGAGAACCTATTCAGAAACGGTGTTGGAAAAACTGGCTGATCACATGCAGAAGTTTAAAACAGGACCCCTACCTATTTCCATACACAAATATTAACTCTAAATGGATCACAGACCTAAACATAAAACCTCAAACTGTAAGAACCTTAGAAAATGCAGGAGACACCCTTAGGGAAGTTGGAACTGGCAACCAATTCCTGAGCAAAACCCGAAATGCCCTGGCCATAAGAGATAAGATAGACAAATGGGACCACATCAAACTGACAAGTGTCTGCAAAGCCAAAGAAACCATCAAGAAAGTAAGGAGACAGCCTACAGACTGGGAAAAAATATTTGCCAACTCTATGTCTGACAAAAACATCTAGGATCTACAAGGAACTCAAACGTGCTGAAAAGAAAAAAACAGACAGCCCCATTACAAAGTGGGCAAAAGATATGAATAGACAGTTCTCAAAAGAAGACATACAAGCAGCCAACAGATACATGAAAAAATGTTCAGCCTCACTAGTTATCAAGGAGATGCAAATTAAAACTACACTGAGATACCACCTAACTCCAATCAGAATGGCCATCATCAATAACTCAAAAAATAACAGATGGTGGAGAATGTGGTGAAAAGGGAACACTTCTACACTGTTGGTGGGAGTGTAAACTAGTACAGCCTCTGTGGAAATCAGTGTGGCAATTCCTAAAAGTTCTAAAAATCGACCTTCCACTATGACCCTGCCATCCCCCTACCGGGAATATATCTGGAAGAACTCAAATCACTCTGTAAAAAAGACACCTGCACATGTATGTTTATCGCAGCCTTGTTCACAATAGCAAGAACATGGAACCAACTGTGCTGCCCATCAAAAGAGGACTGGATAAAAAAAATGCAGTACATATACACAATGGATATTACGCAGTCATAAAGAAGAACAAAATCATGAACTTTGCAGCAACCTGGAGGGAATTAGAGTCTATAATACTGAGTGATCTTTCACAGAATCAGAGAACTGAGTATCATATCTTCTCACTCATAAGTGGACCATGAACAACTACTGTAATGTTATAAGAAAAGGATTGATAGTAGCAGGAAACTGTGCGGGGGGGGACACACCTCATCAACAAGGGTACTGGTACAATGAATATTTGTATACCTAACCCTGAATTGTACCCCAATTTTAAAATAAAAAGATTTAAAAGTTAAAAAACAAAACAAAAAACATTATCATTAGAAAATTCACGATGGTTTCCATCTTAAACCAAGAAAGACTATCTACCAATTGCCTTAGAAAGATAGCACTCCAAGTTTTGTTGCATATATTTAAGATGTTATAATATATAAACTCAAAGTAGAAAATCAGAACACACATGGATATTTACATAAGAACACACACACACACACACACACATATATATGTACATATAATATCAATCTGAGTTGTGTTTATAAATACCCAAACAGAAACTAAGAATAGGAATAGTATGATATCTGGTGATAGTAATACCTCAAGTGTAGAAATATATAACTCAGCCAGGCGCAGTGGCTTATGCTTATAATCCTAGTACTTTAGGAGGCCAAGGAGAAAGGATTGCTTGGGCCCAGGAGTTCCAGACCAGCCTAGGCAACATAGGGAGACCTCATCTCCACACACAAAAAATTAAAAAATAAGCCAAGTGTAGTAGTGTGTGTGTGCAGTCTTAGCTACTCAGGAGGCTCAGGTGGAAGGACTGCCTGAGCCCATGAGGTCAAGGCTGTGGTAAGCCATGATTATGCCACTGTACTCCAGCCGGGTTGACAAGAGTGATATCCCCAACTGGAAAAAAAAAGAAAAGAAAAGAAAAGAAAGAAATGTATGACTCAATATTCAGATTGATTCTTTTTTCTAAAAAGTTAAAGGACTAAAAGTAAGAATCAAAATCTGTAAAATAATGAATAGCAAGGACAAAATGAACATGAATTTGTTCATAAATCTTGAAATACTAGAGTACATTAGCAACAAGTACTAGGGTGGAGGACCTACTTTGACTCTTAAATAAGAAGAAATACCTTTAGTAATATATAAATTAATACACTGATAAACTAATACTCTAAGGTTGTGTTAGTATGTAATAAAATAAATAATAGGCCAGATAATTCTATGAATGGCTACTAAGCAAAATTAGGTAGTCATTTGTCCTTGAAAGATGTCAAGGAAAGAAAAATTTTGGATTCTTGTAATGACATTACATGCTGGTACCATAGCAAGTAAAAATAAAAAAAAAATTCTTGTATATAATTAATAAAATTATTAGCATTAATAAAATTATTAGCATTAATAAAATTATTAGCATTATTATTTTTGAGTTGGAGTCTCACTGTCACCTAGGCTAGAGTGCAGTGGCATGCTCACGGCCACCACAACCTTGACCTGCAGGGCTCAGTTGACCCTTCCACTTTAGCCTTTCAAGTACCTGGAACCACAGGCACATGCCACCATGCCTGGCTAATTTTTTGATTTATTGTAGAGACAAGGTCTTGCCAAGTTGCCCAGGCTGTTTTCGAACCCCTGGGCTCTGGTAATCCTCTCACCTCCACCTCCCAAAGTACTGGAATTATAGATGTGAGTCACTGCATCCAGCCAACAATTAACAAAATTATTAAACAAAACAGATGACCACAGCTTACTTATAGACAGTATGACCACAAAAGACCACAGCTTGCTTACAGACAATATGATCCAAAACATTTTTTTTTTTTTTGAGTTGGAGTCTCACTCTGTCGTCCAGACTGGAGTGCAGTGGCCACTCCCGGCCACCGCAGCCTCGACCTGCTGGGCTCCGGCGATCCTTCCACCTCAGCCTTCCGAGTAGCCGGAATTACAGGCATGCGCTACCACACCCGGCTGATTTTTTGATTTATTGTAGAGATAAGGTCTCGCTGCCCAGGCGGGTCTCGAACTCGCGGGCTCAGGCAATCCACTCACCTCAGCCTCCCAAAGGCGCGGGATTATAGGCTGAGCCACCGAGCCCGGCTGATCCAAATTTTTAAAAAATACACCACAAAGAAATATATTCAAATGATATTAGTGGTCATCTGTAGATGGTAAGATAAGCGTAATTTTAATTTTATTCTTTGTGCTAGTCTGTAACTTCCAAATTTTGTATTTGTATTATTTTGTGACTAGACAAATTCAAAACAGAAAAAAATCACAGAAAAGCATGGGCACATGCTCACCTCACCACACTCTTGCTGCATGCCAGTTCATTGATCAGGAAAGCCAGGACTGAAGCTTTCTGAGCTGGAGTGTGGGCCTGAAAAGCTTTGGTCTTCAGGCTTTCAGTAAGCTCAGTTTGTCCACAGTGGGCTTCCATAAAAATCTGTAAAATCTCGGAAACATTGTCTCGATTCACACCAACATTCAGCAAATGTTCTCCAAGAGCTGTTTTAGCCTATAAAATTTGGCATTTTTATCAGTTTTAATCATAACCATGTATAAAATAAAAACAATAAGATTAAAGATACTTATATTATGTGTTCTAGATATTACTGACGGAGTCTTATTCACATTTTTGATGAAGTAGACATACAAATAGGCAATGGATGACAAATATTCAAGTACTTTTTATTTTTTTGTCTCTCTTCAAAACCCTAGTTTAAAGTCAGGCAGCGAGAAGAATATGACTACTCATTGATCAAGTTTTCTCTGACTATAGAAACTATCCCAAGCTGTTACCAGGTTTTATCTAGACATCTGATCAGTAATGGCAGGGTAGAGAGTTTCAAAAGCATTATTATTATTGCATTTTTGAGCTTTAGAGTATCAAAGGGTTTATCACCTGCTACACTGAATGAACAGGGAGAAAACGGAGGAAAAATAGGTGCATCTAGAAACTTTTCTCTCTATAATAAAACCCAGTGCAAAGCTGGCTGAAATGTGTATCTTAATTGGAATTAAGATAAATTTGAACTTCTTGAGTATCCACTGAGCAGCACAGTCTTAACATGCTTGTCTGGAGTTGGCTTGATTAGCCTCAGTTAACCACTGTGATTAAGAGAGAACAAAGTATAATTTCAGAAGGCACACACAAGTTCTAATTGCCTTATGAATTATGAATTCACTGTTTTTGATGAATACCATTTGGGTATTTCCTTAAATCAACTTGGTCTTTGCCTACAGCTAGAGAAAAAGAGAGTAAGTTGAGGACAATGTACATTCCTTAAGCTTTATAACCGGGTTTTTCTATGCCTGTACCAAGTGTAGCTTGACACAAATCAATATTTAACTTCGTTAGACACGTGGAAAAATTAGATCAGCATACACAATCTTCTGCTAATATGCTAAAGCTAGCTATCAATGCACTGACAGTATAAATTTAAATATTTTTAAAAATATTTTGCGTTTTTTTTTTTACCTTGTATCCTGTAATTAGACCTGGATCACATACAGCAGCTGAGAGGAGTCTCACAAGCAAGTCTTGTACTTCACCCATGCTGTCCCCTATATTTAGCAATCCCTCTTGAAGAACACTCAGGTTTGGAACATCAATATTCACATCAAAGCCCAAAACTTTACCAAAGTTTCGTAAGAACTGCACCACCATGAGACAGTCTGAAAATGTACTTCCAGAGAGAACAAGTCCTGGAATACGAGGCAACTCTGGCAAAGGCTGGAAATAAAATAATATATAAATAAAATGCAATTTCAAAAGCCATGAGTTTGTATCTTCCGAAGTAAAATAACTGCTATCTTTTTTTCTCTTGTATTGTACCAGAGATTTTCTTTTGGAATGGTAAATTCCCAGGGCCATTTCTGTAACCCTCATGGTACTAAGCACAGTGCCTTGAACATACTCGTAAGTTACCATAAATAAATTTTGGTTGAATTCAATATAAACTTAGATCTCTGCAAAAGAGACACTAATTTTAATTAATTTACATTTTGAGAAAATATTGATTATACAACTGGAACAAAAATTAAATAGCATAAGAAAAAGTATTTCAAAACTACTTTACCATGGACATACTTAATAGGGATGTGTGCTGACTTTGACTAATGAGGGAGATATTTATAATTCACATTTTTTGGTAGCTCGGAAACTAACAGCATGCATCTGTGAGCTCCACGATTGGAGAAAGTGGTGCCATCTGTGGCTAATGAATGCAGATAAGTTACTAGGTTCACATGATCAAAACCCATGATCCTGAATATGAACCCAGTTATAATGAAAGGTCTTCAGGTTTTCCTGTACTTAGCAAAACATTAATGTGAGTTTCAGTATTAAAATCAAAAAGCTGTCTCTGTGGCTACTTCTCAAATATGTTCACATATTAACATTTTAATGACTAAATTGCAGTACCAGTTGTCATACACATTTAAAAAATTCAACACATTAAAAATATTTTTGCTCATGGATCAAATTTTTTAAAATACTCCATTTTTTTTTTTTTTTGAGTCACGGTCTTACTCTGTTGCTCAAGTTTGAGTGCAGTGGCATGATCACAGCTAACACAGCCTTAACCTCCTGGGCTCAGGTAATATTTCATACCTCAGTCTTCCAAGGAGCTGGGACTACAGGTGTGCACCATCATGCCTGGCTAATATTTTTTACTTATTGTAGAGATGGGGTCTTGTCATTTGCCCAGGCTGGTCTTGAACTTCTAGGCTCAGGCAATCCTCTTGGTCTCCCAAAGTGCTAGGGTTATGGTCGTGAGTCACCACACCTGGCTAAAAACTACTTTAAATTTTGACTGGAAAAAAGGTGACTTACAAATATGTCTATTTATCTGAATTGGTCCTTGTTCAAAAATATTCCTCCACCCTATACTTGCTGGTTAGTACCAAAGACGACTTCTATTAACATTGTGTAGAAATACAAAACTATGGATAACAGCTTATACCATACAAATCTGTTATACTCCATTTGAAAACCAGTTAATTCCGAGTCTCTCTTTTTCTCAAACAACATGAGACATACACATTTCTGTATAATTTAAAAAATTTATATAAGAAAGCTAATAAAAGTATGGCTTAAAATAAACTTATATATTTGATATATTGCATATGAATTTAAATGAAAATAAAAGATGCAAGAAAATAAAACTCACTGAGGATTACAAATACTTGATCACTATGAGCTTATTAAATGTGTTAACAAACTTATTATATTCCCCTTCTGTGCCTGGGAAAATGTAAAGATACCAATGACTAAAACTAGTAAGTATACTTTCATTTGTATTGAGAAGCATTTATGCTAAGTAAATAAATAAAATATTAATATCATTTAATCCCATTTAGGGTCCTAAACATTTGCTTTAAGCACTTTGGAAAACATCAAGAGATCATCATTATTTGCATATCAGATGAACATGGCATATAACTAAATACACATGCTACTGATCAGATATAATAATATATTATGGAACAGTATTATACAGATAATATGTGCTACTGATATAATGTTCTAGAAGTACTAACTTTTTTTTAAGTTGGAGTCTTACTCTATCACCTAGGTTGGGGTGCAGTGGCAAGCTCACAGCCACTGAGCAGTCCTTCCATCTCAGCCTTCCAAGTAGCCAGAACGACAGGCATGTGCTACCACACCCGGCTAATTTTTTTTTTTTTTTTTAATTGTAGAGACGAGGTCTTGCCAAGTTGTCCGGGCTGGTCTCAAACCTGCAAGCTCAGGCAATCCACTCACCTCTGCTTCCCAAAGTGCTGGGATTACAGGCTGAGCCACCGAGCCCAGTCTAAACCCCAATTTCTTAAACTTCAGAATCCATACTGTTTTTCCTCCTGAAAGCCAAGAAACTGTGTCCACCCAAAGCACTTCATATGTGTTTTTTCTCCTATGGTGCTTCACAGACATGTAATATTACTAAAATACATAAAAGTATAAATTGAGAAAGATCACAGTAATCTTGGCAACCAGTATGATTTCACATACTTTTGAGAATAAATCTATTATGTTTTGGCCATAGTTAAGAATATGGTACTACCGGGCATGGTGGCTCACGCCTGTAATCCCAGCAGTTTGGGAGGCAGAGGCAAGAGGATTGCCTGAGCCTACAGGTTTGAGACCTGCCTGAGCAACACGATGAGACCTTGTCTCTACAATAAATTAAAAAAAAAATTAGCTGGGCATGGTAGCTCTCACCTGTAGTTCCAGCTACTTGGAAGGCTGAAGAGGAAGGATCGCCTGAGCCCAGCAGGTCGACACTGGGCTGGCCATGAGTGTGCCATTGCACTCTAGCCTGGGCAATAGAGTGAGACTCCAACTCGGAAAAAAAAAAGAAAAAGAAACTGGGGTTTGAATCCAAATTGTCATTATTAGTGGCTTAATTTTAGGAAAGTTCCTTAACTTAGTTTCAGTTTTCTCATCTGGGAATACACACTAACTCTATAGGAGTGCGTGGAGGATTAGAGAATTCGTGTAAGTGCTTTTCATAGTGCCAGGCATGTAATAAACATATTTGATAAAGGCTGGCAACCATTACTAAGGCACTGAAGGAAGTTATAGATTATAAACCCTAATTTATTTAAATATCTACTGGGGTATGGAGAGAAGTTAAATTTCCTTTGTCTGATACCTGGGAAGGAACAAAGGAAATGTGGAACTGCTATCTACTTTTATAATTCCTTTTCAACTTCTGCAGTATTTCTGTTTAAATTAAAGAAGATTTGCAGTGCTTTGTTTATATATTAAGAACTGCTATTATCAGCACAGGAGCTGCAGAGAGGTTTACTGGTGGCTATCCAGGAGAGGAATATTGACCTAGACTTGGAAATTTGTTGCATTAGTTAAAAATGAAAGGCTTTCATAATGGCAGCTCTGGTAAAGAAATCGGGTGAAAAAACTAGAAACATTAAACTTATCAATGAAATGCTTTCTATAATCCCTAAGTTACCTTTTGGTCTGCTAAGCACATGTCTTCATTAGGCTTCTTGAGCTCCTTTGCCATTTCTAATTCTAATCTTCGTTGCTCTAGTTTACGCTCTTTATTTAATCTTTTCTCATCACGTTTTTCTTGCTTCAACCGTTCTTTTTCCTTAAAAAGAAAATTATGTTTACATATTCTCCTTAATCATTATATATATATGTTTGAAAAAACTTTAGTTAAATTTTAAAAAGCGATCAAAGTATTATTTCCATGAGCAGAATTATCTTAGGAAGTTTAGGAATAAACTAAGAATTACATAGCAACAATGACTTATTTTACTTTTTGTTACTTTTACTCTTTGAATTTCAAAATAATCTTATCATTGTATATATTTAATATCAACTTAGATTCAACCCAGACTATGATTCAAAATTTGTTCAGTCTTTTGACAAGTTATAAGAATAAATTACTCATTAATAAAAGCAAATATATAAAATGCACATGGGTAATGACATATTTTATAAAATAAAGTTAACTAATATTAACACAAATTTTTGTGTGACTCCAGGAAGCAAAGGGGCGATTACACAGGGAAGAAGTAGTACCGTGCTTGAAGTTGCAAAAGCAGTTTTTTCAAACCGAATTAGCTAATCTTAGCACATTGTGATGAAATAACAAGATTACTTACCACCATAGAGACACTTAAAAGAATGTAAAACCAATTCTGAAGGCAATTCCAAAGCATTAAAAATGTTTTGGTAATGGTAACAATATGGAAATAACTATCTTGTTTCCCAGTTGTAGGGAATGACTTTTTGTTGAAAGAAGTTAAGAGATTTTCTATTATAATACTATTATTATTACTTGTTGGCAAACCTCAATACAATTCTTATTTATTTGGAGGAGAACCAACAGTGGAATCATCAGATAATCCTAACCTACTATCTCTTATATCCTATATACTGCTGATTGGCTTATTTTTGTAGGGCTGACCATACCTCTTCCTTGATTAAAAATTTTTCAATTTTTTATCAAAGTAAGGCCCAAGTCTTTCCTTTTGGACTCTAGACTCTCTTCTTTCTCAAGCTTATCTTTCACTTTTATATTCTATGTAGATTTAGAATTCGCTATTCTGGATGAATGCTTGTTTCCTTTTTCATATTGGTTCACTCCAATCAAGCAGCTCATTATTCCCATTCTGAATATCAAAATCCTAATTAAACACTCCTACCTCCTCCCTAATACCAATTTCTATTATTTCTCATAGCTCTTTACTATAATTTTAACATAACACTTATTGCTTTCTGTCCTCTTAGTATTTTTACTCATATCCTAATCATCTCCATTTCCATTACCACTGGTAAGTGAACGCCCTGACAGCTGTGAGAGGGAATGGCCAACAGGGAGAAAGAGAGGAGTGAGGTAGAACATGTACTCAGAGAGCAGAGAAAGGTAGAACATGTACTCAGAAAGCAGAGAAAGCACAATGTGTTTGAAAAAAATGCTAGTAGTTTCAAGACTGGAGTGTAGGTTGCAGGTTGAGTAGTTGCTGAATGCACTGAATGCATTCAGAAGATAAGCAAGGAAGACATTCTTGGAGTACCAATTTTACCTGTTGATACTCAACTTTTATCCAATTTTAAAAGTCATGACTATAATATTGAATGGACTGTAAAAGCCACATAAATATTTGGGATAAACTAAAGATTTCCAAGAACTCTTACAAATTTGTGGGTCTGTTATCATAGGATACTTCAGTGGAAACATGGAGTCTCTCAATTTAAAAAAGTTGTATAAAATTAATATAAATTCTGTGGTTCTTGTACAAAATGACTCACAGAGAACCTTCCAAGGTCCCCTTGACTATCAACGAATATTTAGAATGGCATGTAAAGTCAGTTACAATCTAGCCCCATATAAGTTCTAGTCTCATATCTCATGGTTATCAATAATGTGACACATCTATATGGAGAAGACAATATAACCCATTTGAAGTTCCTACTTAGATGATTTATGATGATGAAGCAACAATGCCATGATGGGTAAGGTTAAAACCTGGCTAACCCTTCTCTGCCTCCCACGCCTAGGTCCTGTTTAGTTACAACATTGTAGCTTTTGTGTATGTCATACCCACCACATAGAATGCAAGGCTTCTCCTCCTTCACAAAAGAATTTGTAGAAAACCTATTTTTAATTCTCCCCACAATTACTTCAGACATTTGAACACTTCTCATTTTTGAGCTTTCATATAACTTATTATACATAGCAATTATTGCATTGTGTAACAATTATTTGTTTAAGGTTGATCTCTCCCATTTGAGCGTGAGCTGCTTCTAGAGGGCAGAAGCTAACTTATTCATCTGTTTCTTCATGGACCTATTCAGGACAATTTGCAGGACACCTCAAAAAAGTTTTAAATGATTTTATCTTTCTCTGACTTGCAAACCCATATCAGCCCAACTTTCCTTTCCCACTAATCTCCCTGGTCTGAATATTGTTCTTATTTGTAAATATAACAGCTATGTGACTGTAATGGATATATTCAGTGTGCCATGGCATATAAAATTACTTCAGCATTAATTTGATGAATGATTAATTCTTCAAATGCAACAAAAATAAAGATAGGGTAACATCTGTACTGATCATTAAACATATTCAATAGGTAATTTTTCTTCATTTTAAATATTATTATATGGACAAACATAATTGATGTCTTTCATTTTCAGCTACAGAATGAGGGGGACACCAAAAAACCAGAATTTATTAAAAATTGTGTATTTATCTTTTTTTTTTCTTTTTTGAGTCAGTCTCTGTCGCCCAGGCTGGAGTTCAGTAGCATGCTCACAGTCACTGCAGCCTTGACCTGTTGGGCTCAGGTGATCCTTCCATCTTAGTCTTCCAAGTAGTTGGAACCACAGGCACGGTTCCAGCTACTTGGCTAATTTTATGACACCCGGTAATTTTATGGCTTATTGTACAGACGAAGTCTCACCATGTTACTTAGGCTGGTCTCGAGCCCTTGAGCTCAGGCAATCCTCTCACCTCTGTATCTCAAAGTGCTGGGATTATAGGCATGAGCCACTGCACCCGGCTTAAAAGATAATTGTGTATTTGTTCTTACACGTTTCAACTTCAGTTACCTTCGAAGTACTCTCTGTTTGATGTTATACACCTATTGAGACACTTTTTCCATGGCTCAAAACAGTTTTTGAACTTATAATTTTTTATGCCTTTTAGTGCTTCTGCTGTTTTTGTTTCCCTACGAGGACTTTTTTTCATCCAGGGAGACAAAAAAAAAAGTCGCTTAGGGAGAGATCAGATGAATAGGGAGGGTAGGGCACGGGGGTCATGTTGTTTTTGGTCAATAACTGCTAAACACTCAGTGAGTTGAGCAGGTATGCTCATAAATCATCCATCACAAAATGGGCCATTTACATTGAAACAATTTCCTCCCCCCAAATTCCCTGAAATCAAACGGTCTCTTGCAACAACGTTAGCTGGTACACTAATGCCGACTGACTCCTAGAACTCTTGCTTAGCAGGGGAAGCAGGTACATACTACAAGGAGCTTGCCCCCCCCCCCAGAATTCCGGGGTTTTTTTGGATCCCTCATATGTACAAACCTTGAATCCAAAAGTGGAGTTCAACACATTTACTATGAATATTTAAATTACATTTAGAAATGTAAATATATCTAAAATTTATTTCTAACATCTACTCCAACACAATTTCTTAGCTATTTTAATGCCATGTATTGTAATTTGATATGTTTGCAAACAGACTCTTCAAAAATAAAAATTAAATGTATTTTTTTTTTGAGTTGGAGTCTCACTCTGTCGCCCAGGCTGGAGTGCAGTGGCACGATCCCGGCCACGGCAGCCTCGACCTGCTGGGTTCAGGCAATCCTTCTGCCTCAGCCTTCCAAGTAGCCAGAACTACAGGTGTGCGCTACCATGCCAGGCTAATTTTTTATTTATTGTAGAGACGAGGTCTCGCCAAGTTGCCCAGGCTGGTCTCGAACCTGTGGGCTCAGGCATTCCACTCACCTCGGCCTCCCAAAGTGCTGGGATTATAGGCTTGAGCCACCATGCCCATCCAAATGTATTTATTATTTGACTATTTTTCTAGAAGTTAAAGTCTAAAGTGGCAGTGCATTTTGGACCAAGCATGAAGACATGGAAATTTGTGTAGCATCCTCTCTTCTAGATATAATGCTTGGAAGAACAATATATTTATCCACCTTTTACCTAAGCCTTCTCTTGACACATTAAGCTGCCATATTTGATCCTACATTTGATTTCAATGTTTTGTTTCCATGCCAAATATTAGGATTTTGCAAAAGAACTTTCTGATTTCCCAAAGTCAGCTCACAATAGATCTTTGATTTACCAGAGATAAGACTTATTAAACCTACCATAATATGAAGGAATGTTAAAATATTTTAAAATTGATGAAATTACAGGGCAATAAACATACACTGCCTTCAAAAAACTACAAAACATAGTTCTAGAGGAATATTTTAGATTAACTATAAATGATTACAAGCAAAGTAGTATGCCTCATCCTAATATATTATTCTTCTTCCTCCCATCCCCACCCAGTTTTCCACATGTTGAAATGCTTAAAATAAATGTAGACCTTGGATTATAAAACATTTATAACAACAGTGGCCCATGCCTGTAATCCCAGCACTTTGGGAGGCAGAGGTGAGAGGACTGTCTGAGTCCAGGAGTTCAAGACCAGCCTGGGTGACTTGACTAGACCACGTCTCTACAATAAATTAAAAAATTAGTCAGGTGTGGAGGTAGTCTTTGCTACCTGCAAGGCTGAGCTGGAAGGATTGCCTGAGCCCAGAAGGTAGAGGCAACGTAGTAGTGAATATGCGACTGCACTCCAGTCTGAGCAACAGAGTGAGACACTGACTCAAAAAAAAAAAAAGACATTTATAACAAAACATCTTTTTAATATAATTTATAGTAATAAATTTTTTGTAACAAAATTTTACTAGTATCTTAGTTAAAAAGTTAGTTAAAATTTCATTTCAAAGTTGAAACTTCTGCTGATAGCAAACACATTAAATATAGATTATCCTAAAATGTCTAAAACACATAGGATGAAAATGTAAAAATCAGGCTTTTTTACTTACATGAAAAGATTACTTTGGGGACTATAAAGTGTAAATAAATATTTCTATAAGTCTTATAGCACAGTAACAAATATATGAATAAATTTATTCAATTTTAGAAACATACAAGTTAAAAGACCAAACAATGAATGTGGTACAGAATGACTCGTTATTGTAAGTTTACAACTTGTAAGATTGCAAAACAGGCCATTTTAAGAGAGGATGTTGCAAAGATGCCTATGGTTTTGCATTTTATGATTCTACTGGGTCTCTTAGGTGTTTGTTTTGGGCATAATTAGAAGAATACATTTCTTTTGACAGCAACTTGTATGCAAACTTACAAGATACAAATATAATTTAAGAGACACAGGTATACCTCAGGGTACACAAAGAATAAAAGTGTAAACAAGATTAATAATACAAGCCATTTATAGAAGACAGACATAAAGAACAAAAATGATGCTGCTTTATGGATCACATATTGAATATGAATACAACAATCAGGTTTTTTTTTAATGGCCTGTTATTTTTATATTTAAAATGTTATAAAAATTAAATTTGTTAAAATAAAAAAATCATGAATCACACAATTGAAGAAACCCTAAAGGTACTTATTGTATTATATGTTATAGGTATAAAATAGAAATATTTTAAAAGAATAAAACCTTCCAGTTATCACATTTTCTTAAAACCCACCAAAATACTACATGAAAAATTTTGGACTTACTTTAGATTAACTGTCTTTAAATATTATGCAGAATAGTTACTGTTATATGTTTCCTAAATTAAAATGAAAATTGTTAATAATTCTTTTTTTTCTTTTTTTGGAGTTAGAGTCTCACTCCATCACCCAGGCTGAAGTGCAGTGTCACGCTCATGCCCACCCCAGTACTGACCTGCTGGGCTCTGTTGACCCTTCCACCTCAGCCTTCCAAGTAGCCAGGCGTGCACTACCATGCCCGGCTAATTTTAAAAAAAAATTTATTTATTGTAGAGACGAGGTCTCGCCAAGGTGCCCGGGCTGGTCTCAAACCCATGGGTTCAGGTAATCCACTCGTCTCGACCTCTTAAAGTGCTGGGATTACAGGCTGAGCCACCGAGCCCAGTTTTCTTTTCCTGAGCCTGGATCTCACTCTGTTACCCAGGACAGTGTGCAGTCGCCTGATCACAGCTCATAGGAGCCTCGACTTCCTGGGTTCTGGTGATCCACCTCAGCATCTTGAGTAGCTAGGAGTACAGGTGCATGGTACCATACTCGTCCAATTTAAAAAATTTTTTTGTAGATAAGAGGTTTCATGCTATGTTGACTAGACTGATCTCGAACTCCTGGCTCAAGCAATCCCCCCGACCTCGGCCTCCCAAAGTGTTGAGATTACAGGCATGAGCCACTGCAGCTGGTCAAAATTGTTAATAATTCTTGAGTTAGATTTTTATTATCTAAATAACAATGCTTTCCAAAATCTTCTGTCATATGACACTTAATATTCTATCGAATAGTTACTATAAAATAATTTAACATTTGTTTTTGAAGGCATTTTAATTTTAAAATTGAAATAAAGTACATGTGTATAAGTATTGTTTAAACATATTTACTATGTCTTCAACTGAAAAATGAGTTTGCTTAACATATGTCTACATGTGCAATTTTACTTTTTATTTTTCACTAAATAATGACTGGCATAAACATAGGATTATGAAATATTCTCATGACTTGAATCACTGGGGGACTATGCTTTTTTTCTGCTTTCAGATTGTTTATTAGATGACTTCTGAAACCTGATATGTTCTTCCATTTTATGGTTTTGTCTCCTAAAGTGCTGACACAGTCATTCTGTGATAGATGCATATTTAAGAACCTTTTGTGGTTTATTGATCTTTGGGGAGACATATAAAAGACTCTGACATTTAAAATATACAATTACAATTACTATGGCCGATTATTCAGTTAATATGAGTAAAGTGAGTATAAATTTGTGACTGGTATAAGTTTAAAGTTTTTATAACTGTAACAGGAGACTTTAAGTTAAATGTTACTTTCTCATGTTGCTTAAACCAACCTTGTATTTCTAGTGATTAGTAATAATGAAAGCGGATATATTCATATTACTTAAATTATACTAGGAAATAATAAGTCATATTCATGAGGCTAAAGACTATTCTGTCTTATGTATATATTGATAACTAGGATGCATACTAATGGCCATTTAAAATCAATATAATTAAGAAATTTACATAAATCTGAAAAATGGTTAACTAATTATTAATTTATATGAAAAGAAAAACTATAAGATTAAGATTTTTAAACTTGAGAATCAATAGAGATTTGGGATCTCTTTTCTGTGAAAAATATACTGAGGTAAAACCAAATCAAAGAGTTAAGATCAGTGTAGTGTACAGAGACTCACACAATTAGTGTGTGTCACCTCCTTACTTTGATGGGTGCGGGAGTTTCTTGGAACAATTTCAGATATCGTAGGAGGTTTTTAATTAACAAGGTAAAGGCAATTTGATTTTTTAACATCATTCCTTAAACACTACTTATAACATGTGCATTTTTGTTACTTTATTTTTCTTTCTTCACAGTCTAATAAGGATCTAAAGGTATTAAAGTTTATAATCAAGAGTTATACATAAGCCAATTCAGAATTTTGAATTGTTCCTGTAAAAGTATCATCTAGCCTTCATTTTATAATAAAGTTTATTCTTTAAATAGACAATAACAAAAAATAATAGATTGGGCTTATTGTTAGGAGGTAACAGGTGGCAGAATATAAAGCCAAGCTGGGCTCGGTGGCTCAGCCTGTAATCCCGCACTTTTGGGAGGCTGAAGTGAGTGGACTGCCTGAGCCTGTGGGTTTGAGACCCGCCTGGGCAGTGAGACCTCATTTCTACAATAAATAAAAAAAAAATGAGCCGGGTGTGGCAGCGCGCTACTGTAGTTCAAGCTACTCAGAGGTGGAAGGATTGCTGGAGCCCAGCAGGTCGAGGCTGCGGTGGCCGGGAGCGGCCACAGAACTCCAGTCTGGGCGACAGAGTGAGACTCCAACTCAAAAAAAAAAAAAAAAGAATATAAAGCCAAGATAAATCCATCAACGACACTTCACTAGTTACATTTCACACAGGTTAAATAATAATGAGGAAATCGGTGTGGTGACTCAAGCCTGTAATCCCAGCAATTTGGGAGGCCAAGGTGATAGGATTGCTTGAGCCCATTCAGGAACAGCCTGGGCAACTTGGCAAGACCTCATTTAGCTGGGTGTGGTAGCTCATGCCTGTGGTTCCAGCTACTTGTAAAGCTGAGGCAGAAAAATCGCCTGAGTCCAGTGGGTTGATGCTGGGGTGGCCGTGAGCATGCTACTGCACTCCAGCCTGGGTGATGGAATGAGACTCCGAAGCAAAAAAAAAAAAAAAAGAAGAAATGGACAAGTATATATCAGAATGTTTTGTTAATACTGACATACAAGTTTACATAAAAGACTGGGTAAAAGTTTGGATCATCTGTAAAAACCCCATATAAAGTGATTATAAATTTATGACTGGTATATAGTTTAAGGTTTTTGCTTAACTGTTTACACTGTTCAGTTTTATCTCTCTGACATGAACTGCATCTTAAATCTTTTTTGTTTTTCCCACAGTATCTAATGCTTGGCACATGAAACTTTAGGAAATTAATACTTAGCTCATCACAGATCTATAGGTACCATTCATTAGAGAGAAACAATTTAAAATTAACATGACTGATAAAATTACCCAGTCTTTGAGTCCTGTTTATGTGTCTACAGTTATCAAAGGATAACATTTTTAAGAACTCAATTATAGTTATGAGATTCTTTCAAACATTCTGATCAAGAATTATTTGTGACATATGGTATTATATTGTTATTTTCAAAAATACTTCCTTGAATGTTTGACTTTATAAAAAAAAAAAACCAGCCAGGCTCGGTGGATCAGCCTGTAATCCCGCGCTTTGGGAGGCTGAGGTGAGTGGATTGCCTGAGCCCGCGGGTTCGAGACCTGCCTGGGCAACTTGGCAAGACCTCGTCTCTACAATAAATCAAAAATTAGTCGGGTGTAGTAACGTGCACCTGTAGTTCCAGCTACTTGGAAGGCTGAGGCGGAAAGATCGCCAGAACCCAGCAGGTCGAGGCTGCGGTGGCCGGGAGCGGCCACTGCACTCCAGTCTGGGTGACAGTGAGACTCCAACTCAAAAAAAACAAAAACAAAAAAACAAAAAAACCCAACTAGAGTAAAATTAAATTAAATTAAAAGATTTTATTATATAAAAAGAATTATAGAGATAGAAAACATAATAACGTACTCATACTTTAATGATTTTGTTTTGTACTTAATGTGTTTTCTTAGTTCCACAGCTACCATTCATTTTAACTCATTTATTCTTTTCACTCATTCAATTACAATTTTGTAAGCACCTATGTACTTGATTCTATTCGAAACACTGGAGATGCAACAGTAAACCAGACTGACAAGGGTCCTGTCCGCATGGGTCTTACAATCTGAGAGGAAACAGACCATAAGCAAGTAAAGAATACATAAGATGACAGAATGTGGTAGGTATAAGAAAAAGCAAAATTAGTATGGAAGGAAGGTCTTTTTGACAAGTTAATATTTGATTGGTGACTGGAAAACTATTAAGAACCACTTGAATATTTGGTTCGAAGTATAACAATAGTACAGACCCATTGTTTAAGAATAATAATTAGATAAGCATGACTGAAATATAGCATATAAAGAACACACTGTATGAGGTAAAGTTGGAACATTACGCAAAGATCAGAGAATGTGGGACTATGATGTCATGGTGAAGAATTTAAACCTTATTTCAATGAGAAACCATTGAATAGTGTCAGGATAGGATCTGCTTTACTTTTTGAAAAGATCACTCTGGCTCCTTTTTGGACAGGGAGTGCCCAAGAAAGCAATGACAGCAGAGAATCCAGGTTCCTTAATTATGACTGAAATTTTTACTTTATGCATATATGCACATATTTTCTTTATTTTGGTTTAATATTTGAGAATGGTGGCCTTGCCATTTAATAACAAAATACTTATCCTCAATGTGGGCAGCCCTATGAAGAACTTGCATTGTTTCAAGCTATGTAGGCTAATTTTCCTTTAGTTTCTTCTCACTTGATCTGTTCTTTTCATACTTCTAAGTACTTCAGATTTAAGGGTGACTATTGTATATTCTACTTAGTTTCTTTTTTCTCAGGATGAAGATAGCTAGGAAGGGGGGAGCTGTACCTGACTTCTGATATCTCTAAGTTTTACTGGAAACAACATACCTGAATCACTCTATTTAGTCAAGGGTATGTCCTTTTCCTCTGAAAAGCGGTTTTGGGCTTTGCTGGATTCTTAGGATATATAATTTAATTAGCTTTCTTTATCCTGTGGTTACTACCTTCCACTCAATCCATATCTTACCCACCTCTATGCAGCAGCTTTTCCCATCTCCCCAGGCTACAGTGCACAAATATGAAAAAATAATGGGATTTGTTCATGTCTTTTGGATCTTTTGGAAACCTCTTTCACCTGGGCATTTACGCTCTCAGACGATTTTATTCTTACTACTTTCTTGGCTCTTCCCTTCTACTAAATCCAAGTTTGCCTGGAGATAATGCCCTCTGGGTTATTATGATTATTCAGTCTTTCTTCTTTAGCTTTCCTCCCTGTCAGGAAAAACCAGAATGACATGCCCTGCTTCTTTCTATTTTTCCTAGTAAAAAACACAGCTGGGTAGGGAAGACCTTGTCTCTTGAGGGATTTTTCAGGTCTTTTTCCTGAGTTACTAATCACTCTCTCAGGTTCCATCTCTCCAGAAAGAAGGAAATTAGTCTCCGTGTTCAGGATTGTAATTAACACCCTTCCCTATTCTTCCCATCACCTATTGCTTCCAGAAGAGAATACAGAGAGCAGCCAGGGCAATTCCTGGAATATGTTACCTCTCTCTTTCCATGGCTATCATTTTTCAGAAATTATGGTTATGATTCTGTGCAGATACATAGATTCAATTATTATTTTAGGTGTAGAGTGTGTCAATAGGTCTGGGGAAAAACAGGTTAGGGGAAAAGAGACAGCAGGAAAAATGTTAGAGCAAAACTTCCAAAATGTTAGGAGAGTCACAGAAAGTGGTTGCTGTAAAGTATGTTACATGTTGTAATATATGCTTACAGGTAATCTATGTCAGTAGTTCTTGGCCCTGGCTATTCATCTTGCTAGACCAATTTTACATAGCAAACGCATATGTAGTAAGCAATTTTATGTACTATGTGGTGCCAGGCACTGTTCTGAGAACTTTATACCCACACACTCACACACCCATTTAATCATCAATTCAACTTTAGGAAATAGAAATTAGTATTATCTTCACTTTATAGACGAAATGAATCACAGATAGGTTAACTAATTTGTCAAAGTTTGTATAGCTGGAAAGTACTGAAATCACAACTCAAATTCAGGTAATCTGGTGACCTTGCACAGGTTTCAAAACAATACACTTATTGTCACTACACAATAAAGATCTATACTGCTAATTTAGACCAGTTTTAGACAAAAATACTAAAATATAGGCCTTTCAACTTCTAGATTAAATCTTGTCATTTTCATTAATCTTCGCTTATTAAATGCTTATCTCACTTGATAATCCTACAGCACTAGGAAGTAAGCAATATTATCTCAATTTTAAAGAGAGAGCTTAAAGAGGTAAAGCAAGCTGGTGGCATGAGAATTAAAGCCTCACAACCTCCAAATCTCTGGTTATAATGGCCATACTTCAACTATTTTCATGCAGAATGTATTCCTGATAACATATATTTTAACCTTTGACTGATTTATATTAAATTCCAAATAAGCTCATTTTGACTTACTGCAAATTTTCTTACTTTGAATTATCTGTTAAAAGTCAATTTTAAGAGAAGTACTTGGGCCTAATTTTACATATAGAATGCTAAAGAATAATTCTTATTTGCGTTTGAATTAGGACACATAAGATTTGTCTGTGTATACTGTAATATTAGTTTTGTGAAGCTCTGGTTACAGTAATAGTTAATTTATCCAAACCAATGTCATTCACCACACTGAAAAAGATAATTAAAATCTCGGGCAGGAAAATTAACACATCATACGTTGGAATCCTTCCTACATTCTTCTGTTCTAACACTCAGCTACTATCTCTAACCTTTGGTTTGCTTATGAAAGCCAGTAAATCACAACAAACTCATCCTCTGAGAAATTTATACTTAGAAGAGGCAATGCTTTAGGAAAAAATACTAGCTTATAAGGTAATATTTTCTAGAAATATACACTTACTTCTGCTTTTTTACGAGCTTCCATAGCTTTCATAAGCATCATATGTTGTCGTCTTCGCTCTCGTTCCTATTAGGCCAGATAAAATTTGGAAGATAACTCAACCACAGTTAATAGTTTGATTTTCAGATGGAAAAACAAAAACAAAAAAACAAAAAACTCAGTATAGCATGTTTAGCATTTATAGACAAGTCACAGTAAATACTAAATATAAGACAAGAATGGCCAGTCTGTGCATGTTTTAGTTCAGGTTTAGAAAGCAAATACAAGAACAATCAAAAGCAAAAAGGTAAAGCAATGAACATGGAGACAGTGTAAACAGAAGCATACAAGATTTACTTATGGTCAGTTGTGATGCTCCTTCAAAAGCTGGCAGAACAAAAAGCATAATGGTTGGCTGGAACAGGTCAGTTACCTTACATCTGCTATTAGAAAAACCACAAATACTTACTATGGCCAATTAAGTCAAAGGTTGTGTTGTTCTTAAATTTTTAGATCAGGCAGAAATTGATTTATAGTCACTTTCACTTCATGGTTTTAGAATTGATTATTTGTATTTCAAGTACAAAACCATTTTGTAAATCCAATAAGCCAACAACAAATTAGAAGTTTTTTTTGATGCTTTTATATCAATTTAGTTAAACTAGTCTTGTTTTATATACAACACCAATGAAATGGGATATTCCTATTTACTGATGTCTGCCACTTGATGCACTATTTAAAGTCACAAAAGCTGCACCATGGGCTACTAAGTGGAATCTAAAAGGCACAGTATGAAAATAAGGTAAGCAATAATTTAATTTGATAATGTCACTTTATTTTTAAAATAAAAATTACATATTTATAGTATCTAATCAATTTTAAGTATATTTGGTCCCTCCAAAGGGATATGTCTACATTTTATCTATGAAACCAGAATATATTTCATATTCTCTCATCAAGCAAACTCAAAATTCCCACTGTATTCAATGGCAGTTTTGTATTGAATGATAGGAGAATATGTGTCATAATTATATCTAATTGTATAGTGATCCAACTTTCCTTGTGACATCAGTAATGTAAATTTTTAGAAAGTAGCCTTATTTAAGGCTTGCACAATTCAATGAGAAATCTTAGAGATGCATCATACTTCTTTATAGACAGACAAGCAGATGTATGCAATGCACTGTGCTGTAAAGCCATGCAGCAGTATGTAATATGACAGCAGCCAGTGCTACACTTTATGCATTGCTATGACAACCATATCACAACCAAATCACAATGCGGTGTTAGATGTACAAAAATAAACATACCCATACCATATCTAGTCTATGCCTCTCCAACTCCTGGTAGAAAGAGTTGGCACAACATTATGAAACAGAAATCACAGAGTCATAAAACCAATTTTTAACCCCCCAAAAGACACCAATACCAAAGCAAGGCAATAAACTGTAAGATGAAAGAAAAACTTAAGCAGAATTTGTATCAGAAATTTTAAAGAAAATATTTTGAAGATTCCCCCCAAATTGACTTACACAATATTATAAAATGTACATTTCAACAGTTGTATAACTTATGAATACAGACCTGATGTTTCAGAAGAACAGCCTGTTGTCTTCTCATCTCTTTTTCCTTAAAAATAAGATACTTTTAATATGTGATGTTTATGGAAGATTTCAAACATGCTAAAAGTATCAAAAGTTCCTTTTTGAGATTAGTTTTCCACTGGGTTTGAACCATATGAAATGACCAATATTCAATTATATTTTACTTATAAAATGTCAACTTAATTTAGTATGCTTCTACCTAATGCTTATATAAACACTGTATGATATAGTAGCAAGGATCTTTCTTCAGCAGCCATTTCAACTTAAAATTCAATGAATGATCTAACAGCATACACTTCAATGACACATTCAATGAACTGATTAGCTAGATGGTCAGAGCATATCACATACAATCCACAGATGTATTTTTAAATTATTTTAAGACCTTATGCTGCAACCCTCAAATCTAGCTGATTAGAATTCTCTCCATTATAAACTCCAAAATATGCTCTATAATTACCTTCGTTTTTTTTCATTTCTACACACTGTATGAAAGTGGCAAAGACTATGTGATTAGCTTGAGACTTTTTCATGCCCACTTATGACTCACGGCACCACCCCAAGGGGATGGGTCTTAATGCAAACAATTCTAGGAATGTCACCAATCTTAATACTTTTATAAAGGTGAAATCTGGATGAAATTAACATTAAGGCAGGCATGAAAAGGAGCAGAAATCTGAAAAATAAAGAGAGTCTACAGAAAGGATAAACAGTTCCCTGGTTTTCTCAGGTGGCAGTCATTTCTAGCACCAGCAGCCTCACTCATCTGCCCCCTTTCAGTTATCAGTGAAAGGTAAGCAGTGGGTGGGAAAGAAGGGGACAACAATCTTACACTCCATTCCAAGAAATCAAAACGAAAATACCCCAAACATCTGAAGTCAAAATAATTAAAAATGACTAATTTATTATTGGTAAATAACAGTTGATAAAGTTTGATTTTTGTTTCTGTAGGCTTTTCATTTTTAATAGCTAAAACAGTTGCTGGGCATTAACAAAGAGAAAGTTAAAAGGGGAGAATCAGATGTGAGACAGTCTGAAACAAACACAAATGACACACAACATAGGGAGGATCATTCTCATCCAGCAAAACTATATACAGGTATTAAGCAATAGCTTGCATTTTTGATTCGATGTCTCCTATTTAAAGATCTCAAAGCATCACACAAACCTGCTTAATAAATAAAAATATACACACAATATACATACAATTAAAAGCACACACACACATGTTGTATCTGCTAAACATATTTTTAGATAGTTATTTTAAGGAAAGCTATTTTTTTCATATAATTGATGCTTGTATAACATATAGTTTTTATTTTTGAAAAATAAAAACTCTGATTCTCATCTAAACTAACCTTTATTCGTTTCTCGGCCTCCAATAATTTGGCATTTGCCGCTTCTTCCTTCTTTTTCTTTTTAGCCTGTGCATGCAAAACAGGTCTCAAAGTCATGCAACAGCACCACTACAACTTGCAAATAATCTCAGACTTGAAATGAAGCTACACGCCTCACAGAGTACAAAACAATATGTAACATATATTTAGACAATTACAGATTTTCCCCCGGTTAAAAATATATTTAACATACTAATTTAGTTTATAATTTACAAATTAGCATTAGAATATACAAAAAAAGTGTAGACTTTTAAGAATATGACAGTTTTTCTTCTTCTCTGTTAAAAGTCTAAAACAACTGAGTGTTTATGCTATTTTTACCTAAAAATGTAATCATAGGAAAAATAATTTTATGTCATTTATGGTTTTACTAATTTTGAAAGTGAAACATCATCACTGAAAAAGCTTAAAAAACAGAATAGATTTTAAATGACAAAAATTATCTCAAGAATAAATTAGTAACACATTTAAAAATGCACATCAACTTTATTTAAAACATGTTTAATACTTGAAAATTTGAGATAAAGAAATCCATTATTTGGCTATCCCATTAAATAAAATATATTGTTTAATTTTCCCTATCTCTGCATATCATGGTTAAATTCAAGTGTTTCTTTTTCTCATAGAGTAAAAATGTATAATATTTCATGAAGTATATTTTGACTAGCAAGATCAGGCTATAAAACACGAGTTTCATAATCTTTACGTCATTAACTATTAGTTTCATAATTATCTAGAGGTTGTCAATTTGAAATAAAAATATTTTCAATTTGGGAGTTTTAAAATGAACTTGAAACGCGTAAAAAAAAATGTGTGTATCTCTAAAAGGAGAAAAACCGTAAAATAGAAAACCTCAGCTATCTGGAGTGCTCAGGGAATAAACTGTTCAATAAAGCAGCAGTTTCCTTAATAGTGGAGAAGTTATAATAATTTTAAACATTAAAAGTTTATTTTCACAATTTTGGATGGAAATAATCTTGAGACATATGCCTGCTTAGACACAGTACACTAAACATAATTTGGATTTTTCTTGATGACTCAGGGCAATTATTTTGAACATCAGTTATTATATTGCACAGTTCGAAAGAGTAATGCTTTGGGCTATTAAGGTGTTGAAAATTGCTTGCTATTCAACTAAAAGATTACAGACTATTGCTAGGCTTTTGAGTTTCTACATATGCTACTTGAAATTTTCTGTATTTTTCCTTGCTGTCTTTCGGCTATTACTTTTGCAGTTGCCAATATATGTCTCCGTCCCTATTCTAATCAGTCTGCAGGGAAGAGAGAGATATGCCAGAAACTCAAAATCAATCTGGTAAAACTGTCTCTACACTTAAAAATTACTTTAATTTTAACTCTATGCATTAATGTTTGAAGTGAGCTTCTGATGAATATATTAATTTGTATGAGTGAGAAAACATGCAGGCAAAAATTTGATTTCTGCAGTCTATAAAATATGACTATATTACTTTAATTATATTAAATTTAAACTTCTACCTCTAGAATTTGCTGAGCTCGAAGTTCTTTTTCCATTCTTATTTGCTGTATTCTCTTAATTTTTTCCTGTAGAAAAAAATTAATGATAATTTAAGATAATAAAATAAATTATCTAGGTAAAGCACGTTTGAGTGGAATAAAATAATTTAAGATATAAGTATAAAATTATCAAAGGCTATCTATAAAAATTTAATTATTTAGTATGATAGCATATATATTTTCATGTCTTAATATGATTTTATAAACTTTTTATAATAATAAACTTTACTCATAGTAAAATACAAATGAAAAATAAATACACATTAACCAGATAAACTCAATACAGATAAACCAGATAAACTATTACAAATAATATTTAATTTGAAATAAATATAGGACAGAATTGTAGAGGAAACTGTATATCAGGAGTCAGAAAACATACAGCTAGCTCTGGGTTATAGTCATTTATGAATTATATTGTACAAATAATAACTACTCTTCCATGAAATAGGGAGGGGTGTTTGTCTTTCTTATTTGTCATGATTAAATAAAAACTGCTTTAAAAAGTATGTTGTGACACAATTATAATAGATATTATTAACAATACTTTCCATTTTAACATTTATTTTACATGTCAAATAACATGATACAGCACTATAATTACTACTATAATTAGCCTATTTAAAAAATAATTGCCAGGTGTGGTGGCTCACGCCTGTAAACCCAGTACTTTGTGAGGTGGCAGTGTGAAGATTGCCTAAATTCAGGGGTTTGAGACCATCCTGGGCAACTTGGTGAGACCGCGTCTCTACAATAAATACAAAAATAAATTAGCCGAGTATGGTGGTGCGAGCCTGTGGTTCCTGCTACTTGGAAGGCAGAGGCAGAAGGATCACCTGGCCTAGCAGGTCAAGATTGTGGTGGCCATGAGTGTGACACTGTACTCCAGCCGAGGCAACAAAGTGAGACTCCAACTCAAAAAAAAAAACAAACAAACTGTAACATTATTTAGGAATGGATAAATTGTAATTTAACATTCCAATTATTTACATGACATAATTGGTATACATATTGCCTTAATTTAATGAACTGGTTATTGAATATGTTTAATAATTTAGTGATCATGTACATTTTGACAAGAATTTACATTTTTAACTCAAAAAAATTATCTCATATATAATAAGCACATGGTTGGCAATTTCATGTTCATAAATTTCTTCTTAAGTCCCAAATTGGCACTGAGAATAAATACAAATTTTCAAAAAAACACTCAGTTTCTTACTTGCAGATTATACTTGTCCTAGAATTTCCAGAGACCACTCATTTATACTGCTGTATCTTACATACTTTCTCCAATTTTAGGTTCTAGTTGTTCATTTTGAAGCTATACTTTACTACTTATTTTAATTTATTTCTTTTTTTTTGAACACTGATGTTACTGATTCCCTGCAGGGGTCTGCTCCAGGATGATGAGATTTTAGATATTACTGTTCTGATTTCAGAAGACTGATCACGTTCTATGACTTTGGTGATCCCATTTTGGTATTTAATATTAATTACAGCATGCCAAAAATAAAAGCCCATTAAGTGTATCTTTTGTGTCATTTTCAAGTCTTAGAAAAGACTGTATCTGATCCACATTGATTTGGATTTGAACTTGAGACATAAGAAAAGAATACTCTTGATCCAATTTTTCTGCTTTTGTCATTCATAAGGTTATAAGGTGGTATGTTTTCAAGTTAGCAAGAGTGTTTATGGTTCTCTTATGCATAGAGATAGGTAGAGAATCTTGGGCTTAAGTACACAGTCTAAAGTTTTATCCTAATTGTCCAAATGATTCACACACACACACACACACACACACACAAATATATATACATATATATTTGGTAGTGTTGTCATTGACATGTAGCTACACATTATAAAATATAGTTTCACTTTATAATGTTGACTATTCAACCACTGAGATGCTTCCTTTACATATATCTTTTCTTTTTTTTTTTTTTTGAGTTGGAGTCTCACTCTGTTGCCCAGACTGGAGTGCAGTGGCTGCTCTCGGCCACCGCAGCCTCGACCTGCTATCTTCCCGCCTGAGCCTTCCAAGTAGCTGGAACTACAGGTGCGCGCTACCACACCCGGCTAATTTTTTAATTTATTGTAGAGATGAGATCTCGCCAAGTTGCCCTGGCAGGTCTCAAACCCACGGGTTCAGGCAATCCACTCACCTTAGCCTCCCAAAGTGCGGGATTACAGGCTGAGCCACCGAGCCCGGCTACATATAATATCTTGTTGATCACAAAACAAATCAGAGAAGTTGAAATAATCTTTTTACATAAGAGAAACCTGAAGTTCCCAGAGAGCATATATTGGATCTAAAGTCCAATGGTTAGTAAATACAGAGCCCTGGTCAGATTCCAATGCCTGTGTGCCTCCTGCTTTACAATAATGCTTCTGAAACCTTAAGAAAAAACTGCCTTAAGGACTATCTGGTGATATTTTTGGCCTACTGAGTGAATAAAATAATCCAAACGATGAGAAGTACATATTACTATTTTATTCCAGATCAAATGCTGACTTGAAAATAATAGCTCACCGAGGTTTGGGAATTGCCTGAGCCCACGGGTTTAAGAACAGCCTGGGCAACTTGGCGAGACCTTGTCTGTACAATAAATAAAAAAATTAGCGGGCGTGGTACCACCTGTCTGTATTTCAGGCTAAGGCTGAAGAATTGCCTGAGTCTAGCAGGTCGATGATAGGACAGTGGTGAGTGTGCCACTGTATTCCAGCCTGGACAATGGAGTGAGACTCCAACTCAAAAAAAGAAAAGAAAAAGAAAATAATAGTTCTCACATTATGTAACAGACTGTGTGAGTAGAAATATTCTATAGTTTGATTTACTTTATTGGCAATAAGGAGTTAGCCAGATGATCTGAGATTAGCCTCAGATAAATATCTTGATAAATATTAAGAACAGTTCATTTGCCTTAATGTTGCTGGAAACTTTGGACCCCAGTGCTTTTCCAATAAGCAGCAAAGACCATGTGGATTTAGGCTGTTGCTACTTTAAGACTTTAGGACCATGAAAGCTGAATTTGAAGAACTGATGGGATCGAATGGGCCTCTATCCATTAGGAAATAGAATAAGCTATTTAAAAATGTATAACAGAAACAATATTTCACTTAAGAATAAAATATGAACTTATTTTTACATATATACACATATGTACCATTCAGTAAATATATCTTAACAAATACATTCATTAGCCTGCCTATTTTAAGACAATTTTACAATGTCTAGCAGTCACAATTAGAAACTAGGAAATCAAGTTTTCAACTGATTACTTCGAATTACGATAAAAGAGTATACCATACTGCGTGATGCATTATCTTTTAAAAATTGAGCATTGCTTTGTGCCAGGCACTGTGGTAGGCACTTTACATTTATTATCTCATTTATTCATCATATATTGCAGTTATCTTCCTTTACAATGGAGGAAATAGAGACTCTGCAGTTAAGTCATTCATCTAAGGTCGCCAAATTATTAAGTAGCAGAGCCCATATGCAAGTCTAGGCTGCTTGACTACAAACTTTAAATTCTGAATCCCAACTCTATATCACCTTTTTCTAGTCATATTGTATGTATTTAGCATACAATATGTATGTATATGTTTTAGCAGCTATTTATATAATAACACAATTGATTTCATTTCATACTTAGAACAAATTACTTGTTGTTTAACACTTTAAAAATAGTACTTTCCCTCTATTTCCTTTCTGTTCTAATGTTAAAGTGAGTGTGTGGAGATGGGAGAGTATACATTCCCATTTTAAATGAAGCTGAATACCTTGTCATTTAATTTTAACCCATAAGAAATTAAAAATTACTTCACTTACCTAATTTAAATTTTGAAAACCACATGGTGGAGGAATATTGTAGATAGAAGACAAAGAACTCTAAATATGCCAAAATAATGCTATCATTTTTTTGTACTAGCAATTTTCAAGTAACTCTGAAAGCATTTAGAAGCAATGAGGACAAACTTTCATTCTATATGACTTGAATTTAATCGTTTACCAATATTTTATGTGTTTTAGAACAAGCTTTTTTTAAAATTAAAATCTGAACTTTCAAGCACTATACTTCTTATTCTTTTTTTGAGCCAGAGTCTCACTCAGTCACCCAGGCTGGAGTGCAATGGCATGGTCACAGCTACTGTAGCCTCAACCTGCTAGCCACAGGCAATCCTTTTACCTCAGTCTTCCAAGTAGCTGGAACCACAGGTGTGAACCACTAAGCCAGGCTAATTTTTAAAATGTATTTATTGTAGAGATGGGGTCTTGCCAAATTGACCCCTGGACTAGAACCCCTGGGCTCAGACAATCCTCTCACTTCCACCTCCCAAAGTGCTGGGATTCCAGGTGTGAGCCATCAAGCCCAGCCCAAGCAATATACTTCTCATTACTGATACACTAGTTTTATTTATTTATTTTTGATACTTTAATTTTGAAAGCCTGAAAATTGTTCAATATGTCAACTCATATTTAAAGTCTATCAGGATATTAAAAGTATTTATACAAATCTACTGTTTGCTAATTCTTTAAGAATTTGGAAGTAGAAGACTTCATTAAAAACTGAGGAAGAATATTTAATTAATAGATGACAACTTTCAAAATAAGACACACATTTATGTGAAATACAGTTATTTAAGAAATCAAATGGAGATAGACATACAAGTATACTTACAAATCCCCAAAATAAGGACTGTATTTTAAATGTCAATTTCAACACATAAACATACCTGCTGTTTCATAATCTTTATCTGTTCTTTTTGCTTTCGCTTCTCCTCAGCAGCCATTATTGCTATGATGAGAAACCAAAGTATAAATATCATCAGAAAAGGAATGAAGAAGTCTCTTATGAATTCCCCAAAACTCATTCGCCAAGTTTATGTCATCATTTAAATTGCCTACCTTGTTGCTTTTTAGCTTCTTTAGCAACCCGAGCCTGTTCCTGCTTTTGAAGTTTTCTCAAAAGCTTTATTTGTGCTGCTTGCCTGGCTATTTCTGAAAAACACAAAATTTCAAAGAATATTATTACCAACTTTATATAAATGCTAACCTAAAACAATAACTGTGTGAAAATGGTATCATAAAGGATATATAATATTTAAGAAAATTGCCTAAGGTTAGACAGATAGCAAGGAGAATAGTGTGGTAGAAAATGTCATGCTCATTTCCCTTAGAAATTGTCACATTTTTTTCATTGAATATAACCTCATATACAGAACTATATAAAAATGATGTTCTCTTAATTCTCATCAGAGAAGCTCATCTAAGTACATTTTTTTCACATTTCAAGTAAACTGCACTTAGTAGGAAAGTAGCCTCTAACACATAAAAATAGTAATTAAACTTTAGTCTTGAAGTAACGAAACATATAAAAGCAAGAGAAAAACCTCCAAATAAAACAGAGTTCCCTATCATTCAAATTTAGTATTTCAATTAGCTATACTAATGGTTAAGTTTCTGAATCCAGCGATTTCTGAAGAACAGAGATGAAATCTCCTAAATAAAAAGAATGCTGTCAATGAGTTTTAAGGATAAACTAGTTTTCATAAATTTCAAGGACAAATGTATGAAACTTGGGGAGACAGACATAATGAGTAGCCCCAATTCTTCATTCCTTCCTCTATCCATGTCATTTGCAATATGACTTTGCAGCAATTTCTATCAAGAGGTAGAATATATTTTCCCGTCCCTTGATTCAGAATCCGTGGTCAAGAGAATGTTAGCAATTGTGATGAAAGCAGAGCTTTAAAGTGTATGATGGGCTAGGTGGCTCAGCCTGTAATCCCAGCACTTTGGGAGGCTGAGGCAAGTGGACTGCCTGAGGCCCAGAGGTTCAAGACCAGCCTGGGCAACTTGGCGAGACCTCGTCTCTACAATGAATCAAAAATCAGCCGGGTGTGGTAGCATGCGCTTGTAGTTCCAGCTATTTGGAAGGCTGAGGCGGAAGGTTTGCTAGAGCTCAGCAGGTCGACGCTGGGGTGGCCATGAGTGTGCCACTGCACTCCAGCCTGGGTGACAGAGTGAGACTCCAACTCAAAAAAAAAAGTGTAATTGTACTTTTTCTACTTTTACTTGTGTGCCTTGCCCATTACTGAGGACATGATTGGGCTAGGCTGCTGGAAACTGGGAGATAGGGACCAGTTGACCCCACAGATGTGAACAAATTTGGCCAAGATCAGCAAAACTGCTTAATTTCCAGCTGATTCCATCCGTGCACATGATTATCACTTAGCACTGTATGCCACTAAGGTTTGGTAGCTGTTACTCAGCATTATTGCAGCAATAGGTATAACAAATACAAAAACCCATGTAATGTGATTGCTTTCTTCTGCTGGAAAACTTGGTATGAATTTCTAATTTCAAAAGTGATGTATCATAATATCACTCAAATTATTTTAGAAAGTTCTGCTTTACAGTAGATACTATTTTAAATTTTATAGTTGATAAAGAGTATAAGTCTATATATTATATTAATTGATAACAAATATGATTATTGACACCTGAATCACTTGATCACTAAAAATTTCTACCCTTTATTGAAGAGGTACTATTGTGTTAAATTTACATGGCCTTGTTCAATCTTCACAGCTACTTTGTAAGATAAGCAACATTACTGTCCAGCTTACAAATAAAATAACTAAGGCTCATAAGGTTAAATAGCAGAGCCAAGATAAAAAACCCAGGCCTTTCTGACTCCATGGTCTATACGCTACTATCTCTAAAAGTTTCAAAATTTGAATGCTTTGAGATTTTAGCTAAGAATTTAACCCTATATCCTTGCAATGTACTTGTAATAGCTAAAGTGAAGTTGGTTACTATGGCTAATTATCTAGCATCAAGATTTTAAAAAAGAGGAAGGGAAGTAAAAAAGTCTAATTTTATCTAGTAAACAGTAAGTGTTAATGAAAGATAAAATGGAAGTTGATGCGAAAATATATTCAAATTTTCCAAGAACTTTCAATATTAGGAGGTCACAGGCATCAGCAAACATTTCTAGAGTGGTTCACACAAAAACGATCTCCTGTTCACTAAATACTCTAGGAAAGAAAACCTATAAAACTGACCTGCAGAGTAAACACAACCTCTGGTAATAACATGGCTGGAAAATATTGTTCTCATCTATAATAATGCCAGATAAATATTTAACATTTAAGATTTTGAAGCTTAGAACTCTGCTATAAAGGCCTAACTCTGTTTTAAGAGATAAGATTTGCTAATTGATAAAAATAAAGGTTGCCTAGAAAATATGGCATAAGTATGATCTTTTGTTCCAAGTTAAATTGATGTTCTCTAAAAGGAGCTTAACTTTTAATAAGGAAATTCTATCAATATATATAGATGTGTGTTTATGTATATCCATTAATATTAAGCCCCATAAAAGTACACAGTAATTTTTATTTTTAAAGCCTTTGGTCTGAAAGAAACATTTAAAAGTTCAACTCATTTCTTTTCGAAAGTTAGTAACAAATATACACTTTTGTTTAATCACTAAAAATTTACATAGGTTAAATTTTACATTATAAACAGTTGGTGAAGAAGATGTGAAAAAAAAGGAAACAAAAATTGGAGACGCTCTGCAGAAAAGAGAATGACTTAGAGACCTAGAAACATTCACCCAGGATCTAAATATAAATGATTCCCTATATCTTCTCATTTATTTAAACTATTCCCAGCATCTACTCAACAATAAAGTGATTCATTGGGTTTTTTTGTTGGTGACTATATTATGTTATAATTAATTTTGGAAATATTAGAGAAGTATCTTTTGTGGTTTAAGAAATTATTTGTCTGTTTTAATACAAAGATAAAAGTTAATTTGAATTTTTATATAGAATTGGGCTATTTTAAACATAACTCATTTCTTTCAGTCTAAGATGCATTTTTTTTTTTTTGAGTTGGAGTCTCACTCCATCACCCAGGCTAGAGTGCAGTGGCATGCTTATGACCACCCCAGCCTTGACCTGCTGGGCTCAGGCGAGCCTTCTGCCTCAGTCTTCCAAGCAGCTGGAACTACAGGCGGGTGCTACCATGCCTGGCTAATTTTTGATTTATTGTAGAGACGAGGTCTCGTCAAGTTGCCCAGGCTATTCTCGAGCCCATGGGCTCAGGCAATCACCTCATCTCAGCCTCCCAAAGTACCGGGATTACAGGCTTGAAACCACCGCGCCCAGCCTAAGATGTATTTTTAAATATTTCAACATCTCTGAAATCAGAATGTGACTGATTGGCAGCACTTTTTTTTCTTAGTGGTACACTTCTTAAAATAATGGCACATAGTACAGATTACTTATATGGCATCTCAGTTTCTGTGATATAGAAAGGGTTAGGTGCTACTTGATATTTTGGAAAATCTGAGATTGTAATAGTATTAGTCAATTAACAAACAGGTTTATTTATATAGAATAAAAGCCTTTAAGATATTCAGACCTTGTCTGATTTTTATCTATACTTTCTGAGAAATTAGAGCTCTTATTTTCACAATGCTTGGATATGCATTCAAAATACACATTTATCTCACTGTTCTGAACCCTTCTTCAAATTAAAATTAAGTTCGGTTTTTCAGTCTAGTTCAGTCATAGTAGGAAAATAATATATAACAGAAACCTCTTCTAGAATCCTCTCAGATAATCCCCCAAACTGTTAATGTAGAAGGCTTTTAGAAATAAGAAGTGATGGCCAGGCTTGGTGGCTCAGCCTATAATCCCAGTACTTTGGGAGGCTGTGGGTTCGAGACCAGTCTGGGCAACTTGGAGAGACCTTGTCTCTACAATAAATAAAAAAAATTAGCTGGATGAGGTAGCGTGCACCTGTAGTTCTGGCTACTTGGAAGGCTGAGGCTGAAGGATCCAGAGCCCAGCAGGTTGACGCTGGGGTGGCTGTGAGTGTGCACTACAGCCTGGGTGGACAGAGTGAGACTTCAACTCAAAAAAAAAAGAGAGGTGATAAAGCAATTTTTCCTCACTTTCTTTTCCCAAGGAAAAAAATGCAAATACCCTATATATTTGTAAATATTAATAAAGATTATTTATTTACTGCTAAATATTTAATCTTTATGTATGTTGAGAAAGAACACACGTACAAAATAAAGTCAAAGATAGCAGAACTTGCAAAATGCAACCGAATATAACAAGAAGAACTATGTAATTAAATATAAATCAATTTGAAATCTAGAGGGAGAATAAACATTGCATAAAAGTCGAATAATTAACTTCTATTTTGTAACAATAAAAATATAGTTTATTTTTCAAATTCAAATTTGCCACTTTGGATACTAAGTAATAATGATATTTATAATTAGATATGCAAAACATGCATGAAAAGCCCATATTTGGGGTATCAATTAATTTCATGTTCTCTTATTTTATGCAAACTATGCACATATTCTCTACCATCAAACATTCTTAAGAGTCAACAGCTTACTGACAATACCAATTTTTAAAAACTCATCTATGTCTGTTAATATAGTGACATTTTCCCTTTTCAACTTTCACTAGTAACTATTTGGAGAAGATGAAAGTCTTTATAAGAAACTACATAAAATAATATAAAAAATATGACTACCATACTAAGAAAAAACTTTAATGATATTAAGTTATTAAATTACATGCTAGGCGGTTAACTTACATGCCACTGGTCAAAGTGTAAATTGGAGACAATATTTGCCTGCTATTCAACAAAATTGAAAATGATTTGGGTAGCATATGTTCAAATATGCATAATATATAGTTATTGTAACAGTGTGATGGGAAAGATCCAGAAATAGTTTAAACAGTCATCAAAAAGAGACTGATGAAGTAAGTATGGTCCAGTCATAAGTAGCATCACTTACTATTCAGCCCTAAAAGAATAAAGTTGATTTCTAAGTGCTGATATAGAAAGATAGTCAAGACAAATAAAATGGAAAAAGAGCAAGCTGTTTGTTTTAGAAATTAACAAGGATATATGTATATAGTAGTGTTTAAATGTGTGTGTGTGTGTGTACACATTTCTGGAAAGACTGTCAAAGCTTGCTAATTTATTAGTCCAATGATGAGTGAAAATGAGAGTTTTTATTTAAAAAAATATATATATATATATAAATCTACTGAGATAGGGTCTCACTCTGTTGCCCAGGCTGTAGTGTTGCGACCATAGCTCACTGTAACCTTGAACTCCTGTCCTCAAGGAACCCTGTGGCCTTAGCCTCCCAAGTAGCTAGACCATAGGCACAGTCACCATGCCTGGCTGATTTTTTCCTAACTTTTTTGGAGAGACAGAATCTGGCTATGTTTCCCAGGGAGATCTTAAACTCATGGCTTCAAGTCATCTTCCTACCTAGGGCTCTGAAAGTGCTGTGATTACAAGTGTCTTTTTATTTTAAAGCATTCTGTTCTATAAGTTGTTGTCATAAGTATTTGTTTTAAATAAAAAAGCAGAAATAAAAGAAGTCAATATTATAATTATGTTTACAATAAATAGAAATAAGACTTTTAGGCATTTTCTCCATGTTTTGGCGTTTATTTATAGGGATGGTAAAAAAATCATGAGAAGTAAAATTCTGTTAGTGTTTAAGTCAATTGTCATCATTAAACCTTTATTTCACAATGCTATATATCTTTACATATATGGTTACAAATGTAAGACATCTACATATATGTGGCAATATTCAGCCAGACTTAAGAGGCTTCACATTTGTAGCAAGTAAAGCAGAACTATTTCATTTTACTCAGCTTCTCTAATGCCATATATAGCATGAAAATCTCATGTGGATAATTTCTATATGATTTCAAATCATTAATACAGTTGAGGTTATTATGAGCATTTTGAGCTTGATAAGTGATACCGAATGGTTATTTTAAAATATTTTTTTATTTAAATCTATTAACTGGGCATTTTGAAATATATACACTATATTCAAACTATAGGAGAACCCAAACTAAAAGACTAAGGTTACTTACCAGTAATTGGAGTTCTTCTGACTGAAAATTTATCCCACAGATCCACATATTTTGGAGTTGTTCCCATGTACCACCTCAAGGAATCGGGAACTGTTAAAATGAGAATTTCCAGAAGGTTGGCACGACCTTAAGGCATGTGCCAAGTGCTGGTTGATTCCCTTTCTGTGCAAGTCTTAAAAGCTCAACATCCACCTTTGTAATTCCAAATAGGATGTGTTTATGAGTAATGGTTCTTCAAAGAACATTACCTAATCAAAGAACTCCAGTTACCAGTGGGACTCCTTATTTTCTCATTTCATTCTAACACAGATATCTACTTTTTAGAAATTGAGAGCAGTGTCAATCATTTCTAAGTCAAAAACGTAAGAAATATTTTTAGAATACTTTTTAGTATTATTATTCATGCCAGATACATTGTTTCTTACCTTGAGCTTGCAGTTTTCTTAGCAATTTGGCATTGGTGTTATCTAGAAATTCAGCATTGCCAACGTTTGGAGGTCGACCCTTCCGACGTCTCATTCTGGATTCCTCTCTTGCTCGCTGTCTATCTGGATTTGGTGGTCTTCCTCTTCGACCTTCCATTGCTCTGATACGAGGAATGACATCCTCTTCTTTCAAAAGACACCACTGCATTCCCTTTTAATCAACATTTTATAGAAACAATAAATTACAAACAAAATAAACATAAGATGTCAGAAAGTTCTAGGTAAAATCATAGATATTTTGGCATTTATAAAAGTGGTATAAACTTTAGAAATTTTATTTCTTTAATTTAGATTTATAATTGTGGCCTATCTTTAATATTCTCAGCATACCTTTAATATTCTTACTTTAATAATTTAAACTTTAATTAAATATACAGAGATTCATAACTATATCAATAAACATACGGAAGAACAATATATCTTAATCACCATTTCTAAATCACAATGATAAAGTTAGCAGATATTTGAAAATGTTGGTTATGTGATAACACCCCTACAAATTGTTCTTGTGGGTTATCAGTTTGACCAAAGCACTAGGTCATCCAAATAATAGATGAGTTTCTCTTTATAAAAATATTACAGCTAATAAATGAACATAAAGTGTAAGAGTTAGAATATCAGCATTTTGCAAGGCCTAATAAATTAATGGATCTAAGCATTGAACTTGGACTGCCTAGTGTTAAAAAGACACACAACCAGAAAGATGTTAGTCTCTTGATGCTCACTCCAACATCTATAATGTAGTCCCTCCCCCCACAAAAAATCAAACCTGAATTGGATCAGGTCTCTGGATTTAATTACTATAACTTCAAAGGAAAGACAGAGTGAGAGATATATTTTAAAACTATACAGCAGGCTTGGCACAATGGCTCACACCAGCAATCCCAGTACTTTGGGAGGCAGAGGTGAGAGGACTGCCTAAGCCGAGGGGTTTGAGGCCAGTCTGGGAAACTTGGCGAGACCTCATCTCTACAATAAATCAAATAATTAGCCAGGTGTGGTAGTGTGCACCTGTGGTTCCAGTTACTTGGAAGGCTGAGGCGGAAGGCTCACCTGAGCCCAACAGATCGAGGCTGTGGTGTCCAGGAGTGTGCCACAGCAGTCCAGCCTGGACGACAGTGTGAGACTCTGACTAAAATTACACAGCAAAATAGATCTGCAGGAAATGCTACAAATGACAGCGTCTTCAACAAATACAATGTGAGAAGTTAAAAAACTGTAGGAAGATTACATGAATCTTAGAAGATGTATCGAAAAATTCCAGTTTGTGGACCTTATTTGGATATTGTTTTAAATAGAAAAATTTAACAATTATGAGACAATTGAAAATTTGAAAAATGACTGATATTTGATGGTATCAAGAAATTATTTTGATATATGATATGTATGATAATGGTACTGTGGTTATGTAGAGTCCTTATCATTTAAAGATATGGTTGGAGGTCGGGCTTGGTAGCTCAGCCTGTAATCCTAGCACTTTGGGAGGCCGAGGCGAATGGATTGCCTGAGTCAGCGAGTTTGAGACCAGCCGGGCAACTTGGCGAGACCTATCCCTACAATAAATAAAAAATTAGCCAGGCATGGTAGCGCGTGCCTGTAGTTTCGGCTACTTGGAAGGTTGAGGTGGAAGAAATGCCGGAGCCCAGCAGGTCAACGATGGGGTGACTGTAAGTGTGTCACTACACTCCAGCCTAGGCAACAGAGTGAGTTCAACTCAAAAAGAAAAGATATGGATGGAAACATGTGCTTCAACAAATTATGGAAGGAGAGAAGTAGATGACAGTACATGTTGGCCATAATGATAATTACTTAAGCTAATGATGAGTACAAGGTGTAAATTTTTCTATTTTTGTGTATATGTGAGCTTTTCCATTATAAGCCTCCAGGTGCAAGCACACATAGCAACACATGCTAGTATACTCCTGTTTGGTGCATAAACACAATCTGAGTCTGGTGTTCATGGATCTTGCACATGTTAAGCAAAACAAATACATTATATTACTTATAATTCAAAATAATACATTCAGGTATGGGAGATAAATCCTTTAAAAATAACGAATTATTTCTTACTTTTTTTTAAAACTATAAAGATGTGGGGTATAATTCAGGGTTAGGTATACAAACATTGATTATGCAGGTCCCTTTGTGGATGAGGTACACCCCCTCCTCCCCTAGGAGTTTCCCTCAACTGCCAATCCCACCCCTCTCCCCTGACAGTTTCCCACTACTGCCAATCCCTTTCTTATAGTATTATACTTTTAAAAAAAGAATTAATCCCTTCAACGTAAAGGCTAAGGATATTTATTTCTTAAGGCTTTCTCTTAAAATAACCTCAAAGTAGAAGTTTTGCTTGAATCACTATAAGAAATTCTGCAACCAAAACAAATCAAAAGTTCTTGAGTTTTATTTCATATCATGATTCCTCACCTGGGGCAAGGAGTCTATGAATATCTTGGTTAATAGGTAGTACAAATACAAATACTACTCCTGTACCATAATGGTAAAAGCCACATCTCACATTCCACATATTGTGCTATATTCCAGGCACTTTGAATATGTTATATAATCTTCACATGTTTATCTCATATAGTGGGTTTTATTGTCTTTACATTACAATTGAGGGAATTCAGGTCTAGGGAGGTTAAACAATTTGCTTGAGGTACAGAGACATCAAGGGACAGAACTGGAATTCACACTCAGAACTGTTTCACTCTAAAACCTGTGCTCTCAACCACTACGTGCACTTAATTGATGTTACAAAGGTGTCCTTATACTTGATAAGTGATGGATCACAACTTTCAGCCATGAAAAGCACAGTCAAGACGTCAAGGCAAGTCTGTCAGAAAGAATAAGGAATATAGTCTATATGTATAATATATAATATTTATACTATTTTCAGTAATTCCGTTAAAAATATTTTTAAGAATTAATTGAGGAAAATGAAATTTTTTTTGCTGAGATTCCAAATGAAATCAGTAGGAACAATAGGAACAAGTGAATTTTTAAGTCATAAGTCGGTAAGAAGGAAGATATCAGCCAAGTGCAGTAGCTCACACCTGCAATTCAGCACTTTAAAAGGCTGAGGCAGGAAGACTACTTGAGGCCAGGAGTTTGAGAACAACCTGAGCAACATAACCAGACCCTGTCTCTTAAAAAAACTGAAAACATCAGCCAGGTGCAAGTGGCACGTGCCTATAGTCTAGTTACTGGGGAGACTGAGAAGGAAGAATAACTTGAGCCCAGGAATTCAAGATACAGTGAACTAAGATGATCACACCACTGCACTACAGCCTGGCCAACAGAGCAAGACCCTCTCTCTCTCTTGTTTTTTTTGAGTTGGAGTCTCTCTCTCTGTCACCCAGGCTAGAGTGCAGTGGCATGATCATGGCTTACTGTATCCTCAACCTCCTGGGGTCAGGTGATCCTCTGCCCCAGCCTCTTGAGTTAGCTGGGTCTATAGGCATGTGCCACTATACACAAACTAATTTTTTGATATTTTGCAGAGATGAGGTCTCAATTGCCCAGGCTGGTCTTGAACTCCTGGGCTCAAATGATCCTTCTGCCTCAGACTCCCAGAGTGCTGGCATTACAGTGAGCCACTGTCCAGTCTACCTTATCTCTTTAAAAAAGAAAAAGTAAGCCGGGCTCGGTGGCTCAGCCTGTAATCCCGCGCCTTTGGGAGGCTGAGGTGAGTGGATTGCCTGAGCCCGCGGGTTCGAGACCCGCCTGGGCAGCGAGACCTCATCTCTACAATAAATCAAAAAATCAGACGGGCATGGTAGCGCATGCCTGTAATTCCGCTACTTGGAAGGCTGAGGCGGAAGAATCGCCGGAGCCCAGCAGGTCGAGGCGTGGTGGCCGGAAGCAGCCACTGCACTCCAGTTTGGGCGACCGAGTGAGACTCCAACTCAAAAAAAAAAAAAAAAAACACAGTAGTACATCAAAATAATTTTATGTTCACCAGCAGGGTAAGCTTTGATTAGTTTACTTTTCATTTTTCTATTATACTTTTAGGCACCAAGGCAGCATGTATCATATAACTGAAAAATATAAAAGTGACATTTGTGACACTTAAAATAGTAGAGAAAGACTGAAAAGAGTCTGTAAATCTGTGTTCATTTTAAAGAATCTTATTAATAATAAAATCAATTCTAGCCAAGACGTAAAGGGTTTTATCAACTTTTCTTATTCAGATACAATATTTACATAGTTATATTTTTTATTTAGCTGGGAAAATATACCCGTGTCATAAAAGGAATAGAATACATTGATACCCCAAACTTGCCAGACAAATATAGTGACAATATCATTTACATTTTTGCCATTGGCATTTATAAACTAAGTATTTTCAAAGGGGATTTCACATATTGGGTTATAAATAAGGTATTCTGATTCCTGAATTTTAGAAAACAAGAAAATGATGGTTAGGAAAATCTGAAATTTATATTATAGCTTTAATTCACAGAAGACCAAAATAATTATGGTTAAGGACTAGCAGTATTTTTCTCAAAAAACTTTTCCCCAGGAAAAGCAAATAAAATTTATATCCCTTGATTCATATGCTACTGACTTTTTGTAAATCAGAAGTTATACACAAAAAGATTTTATTAATTTTTTTAATTTCTAAGAACTGAGATAAATGTTTCCCAAAAATAATTTGTCTCGACTAAGATTTAAAAGATATGAACAGAAAAAATAGATGATAAACATGATGGAAATGGTGAAAGATTAAGTTAATTATACTACTATAATTCAGTTTTCATGGGCTGCTAATTTTATTTTTTGATTTGGGTTCTACCCTGTTGCCTGGGCTGGAGTGCAGTGGCATGATCACGGCTTACCACAGTCTCTAACTCCTGAGTTCAAGCAATTCCCCACTTTAGCCTTCCAAGTAGTTGGGACCACAGGCATGTGCTACCATGTCCCGCTAATTGTTTTATTTTTATTTTTGTAGAGATGAGGTCTCGCTATGTTGCCTATGTTGGTCTCAAACTCCTGGGCTCAAGCAATCCTCCTGCGTCAGCCTCCCAAAGTTCTGGGATTACAGGTGTGAGCCACTGTGCCCAGTCTAGTGTTGATAATATTGACTTAAGTAGCTATACTAATTAAAAAAAAAAAAATAGATACAGGGTCTTATATGTTGTCCAGGCTGGACTCAAACCTCTAGGTTCAGGTGATCCTCCTGTCTGGGCCTCCCAAAGTGTTGGGATTTTAGGCTTGAGACACTGCATCCAGTTGTGTTTTACTTTATTTTATTAAGTTTTAGTATCACCAAAAATTTCACCATGAACTTGCAGTTCATGACACTAAGTGCCAATTTCCCAAGTTAACATTTGAGATGCTTAGTACTGTACTTCTTGAATGCTCAATGTTATATAAGTGAATGGATAAACTTTCTCCTATTTTTCTCATATTTTTTTGCATTGGAGCCCGTTATCTACCCCAGTCCTTTCCTCTAATAGTAAAATAATGGTGGTATATGCTTTAAATCTGGATTAAGGGAAATGGTCTAAAAATGTAAGGCCTATTAGTCATTCAGTGAAATGATCATTTATCAAATTGATTTTTGGCTAGAAAATTTTCAGTAAATTTAGCCACAGTTTAACTAAACAACGTCAATTTTTTTACTACCTTTTTCTTTGAAAGTATATTTTCAGAATCCTTTACTTCCTATCATTAGTTTATGTGAAACTTTAAAAATGCCATACCTAAAGGAAATTGATCTTACAGTCCTTCTATGTGTATTTGCATTGCAGATGAGAGAATTAAACAGGCTTCAGTTTTTCAAAGTAACATAAGATACTGAATTACCTAGCTAGGACCCTAAAAATTTTTTTTAGATCACGAGCAAAGCAAAGGTATCAAATATTTTAAACAGAATTGTCATTACATATATTTTTAACATTTAAATACCATAAGAAAAAATATAAGAATTTTGTTGAATTTTCTCATATTTATTTCACAGTTTATTATCGCATCTATTTTTAGTTACTTTATAGTACCAGAGGTAGGCAACAGGCTGATGTACTTTCAACTTTATGGCACTAGGGATTCCTAATCTACCCAAGTCACATGGCTTATTAATGACATATAATAAATAGCACTTTAAAGATGTAAAAGGCAAAAAACAGCTATCTATAGAGGCCGAGGGGTGGCATCTATTAAAAACAGCTGAGAAAGATGTAGTTTGACACAATTATTTCCCAATGCTGACTGTGTTTTCTATTTACAGTGGGTCATCCTCTAAGAGTCACGACTTTCCATATCTCCTCCTTAGCATCACACTTAGATTCATACTGTTGGCTTCCTAGTATAGGCCTTGCCTAGCCAAAAAAATCCTACCTGGTAGATTGGTGACATAAATTTCCAGACTTTTAGCTTTCTGGTACTGATCTTTCCCACAGCTATGTTGCCATGAGCTGTGACAGTTAACAGCAGAGTTGAATTAGAACTCTGGTTGTTGACTCCCAATCTTGTTCTTTACATAATTTGAAATAATTACCTGGATTACAATTGTGCCAGAGACTGTGGGTTACCTGCCCTATTGTGCAATCTCCTTTGACTCCTTATTAATTATAGCCTAATTTTAGCTGGGCAGCATTGTACCTAGTGTTTTATCTTCCCCAGAGAATAAGTTTCTCTAAACCAGTGATCATAACTCCTAATTTTTGGTACTCTTCAGTTTCTCTATAAACCTTAGTTTTTCCTCAAAGTCGTGTTTTCAGTTTCATTTCCTTGTTTTGTTGTGAGGCAAGTTTCACTGTCACACAGGCTGGAGTAGAGTAGAACGATCCCAGCTCACCACAGTCTCGAATCCCTGGGCTCAAGCAATCCTCCCACCTTCGCCTCCTGAGTGGTTGAGAATATAGGAGTGTACCATCACACGGCTAATTTTTCTATTTTTTGTAGAGATGGGTTCTCGCTTTATTGCCCAGACTGGTCTTGACTCCTGGCCTCAAGCAATCCTCCTGCCCCAGTCTCCCAAAGTGCTGGGATTACAGGTGTGAGCCACCATGACTGGCTTCAACTTTATTTCTGTAGTAAAAGGTGTGTTAATAACTTTCTTTATGGAAAACATTCCTTTAGGGAACATTTATTTGGGGAAAACAATGCCTGGCACATTAAGTATTTGCCACAAATATTTGGATCACATACTAAGAAAAAAGACTCTTTTTCAGTAAGAACAATAAACATTTCATTTTTCTTATGTACTTATGTCATTAAAAAGAAATACTGTACTTTTTTTCTAAATGCATCTCAATTTTCAAAAAAGTAACACTTAACTTGTTTTCTTCTTTGCATCTTTCCTTTTTTATTTATGTTTATTTTTTTGGCCTGATAACAGCAGGCATTCAATATGAAAAGAAGAAATGTTTGTTGGAAACAATGACTAACTTTGTGTATAATACAATAAGATGAGAGGTACGAGAGCTTGTATTTATTGAAATTTAGGTAAATCCAACATTAAGGACAACAATCCAATGATTACTTTTTAAAAAGAAAAAAGAGATGTCCTTAATCCAAGTAAACAGAGTTAACAAAAGAAATGAGGGAAAAAATTCCTTAATCTATTCATTATCTGCTTTATTTATTTTGGTCCACAGATGTGGTGAGAGATTTGTAGAATCAGCTACTTGTCAGTATCTACTGATAGCTAGCTATCAAACACTTTTTACCAGCTTCTGTAAAAATCTTGATTTTAGAGGGGAGATAGACTTCATGGAACAAACCAATTGTAATACTCTATAAGTCCATGCTACCCTGGCTGGCTACCTGCTAATGAATTGGTTAGTTGTTTTAACTCCTTTGAAAGCTCTTTGAGAAGAGTGTAGGGTAAACAAGTTTCTTACAGACTTTTGTTCCATCACATTATAAAGAACATGTTGAACCTAATATTTGTCATTGTTTTTATCTTACTTTGGTTTTGATTGTCAAAAAAATAGAAATTAAGATTGAGCTAGACAGATTTTGGTAAGTATAAAATGGCAATTTTTTTAACCTAAATACAATGCTAAGATAAGAGGTATTCACATTTTTCTTAGGAATATAGGAAGTTTTCAAAATAAAATGTTAGTGACAAAGATTATTTTGAAATATATAGTGATCTACCTTGAAAAGCATTTTTTTGTGATTTATAGAAAATTAAATGGCTTGTATCTATAATCTCAGCACTTTATTTAGGAGGCTGAGGCAGGAAGACAGCTTGAGGTCAGGAATTCAAGACTACTTGACAGAACAAGATCTTGACAAGAGAAAGAAAGAAAAAAAGGGGAGAGGGAAAGAAGGAAGGAAAGAGAACTAAAAATTTAAGCACGAAATATTATAATTACATAAATATTTTTTAACCAAGAAGTTTAGATTGTTGCCCTTCCGTTAATGATGGATTCACCTACATTTCAATAAATATAAGCTCTCATACCTCTCATCTTGTTGTACTGCACACAGTGTCAATCAATATCTCCAACAAATGTTTGCTGTTAACAAATACATATGTAATCATATCTTAAGCCCCGAAATATCTTGAGTCAAAAATGATTAACTTGGCCTGGTGTAGTGGATCATACCTGTAATCCCAACACTTTGGAAATCCAAGGCAGGTGGACTGCTTGAGCCCAGACCAGCCTGGGGAACATAGCGTAACCTCATCTCTACAAAAAGTGGTGTGTGTATCTGTAGTCCCAGCTACAAGAGAGGCTGAGGTGGAAGGAGTGCCTACTGAGTCCAGAAGGTTGAGACTGCTGTGAGCCATGGTTGTCGTGAACATGCCACTGTTAGCCTGGGCAACACAGTGAGACCCCAATCCACCCCCCAAAAAAGATTATCTTATACAAAATAACAATGAATATCTACTGCAAATATTATTTTCTTGTAGAAATTATCACCTAAATTTCACTCGTAAAATATAAAGCTTTTAAATACCACTGATGCAATTTTAGAAATGTCTCAAGTAAAATTAGAACATATAGCACTAATGTTGGTTATTTTGGGGGCATGTTTTAAGAGAAAAATAATAATGAAGAAATATATTTATATGGAAAATGTTTTAGAGGGAGAGTGATTAGGAATTCAGTCATCCCTTGTTATACATGGGGGACTGGTTCCAGGCCCTTCCTCCTATGAATACCAAAATCTGTGGATGCTCAAGTCCCTGAATATAAAATGGTGTAGGAATTTCATATACACCATACACATTCCCCTGTATAAAAATCATCTCTACATTACTGCTTATAGCTAACACAATATATCTAAATACTATGTCAACAGTTGCTATACTACATTGTTTAGGGAATAATGACATGAAAAGTCTGTCTATGTTCAGTATAGACAACATTTTTTTCCTGCATATTTTTGATCTGCAGTTGGTTGAATCCACAAATGCAGAACACATGGATGTGTAAGGGCTGACTGTACTAATGAATCTGCAAATACAGCATTTTATTTCTATCAAACACCCAAACAGTTAAGTGAGGGAGAAAATTGTAGCTATAACACTTAAAATCGTTATGCACAATCTCTGTGCATTTGCAAAACTATGAATTCTTAGTTTTATTGCACTGCAAAGGGTAGAAGTATTTACTTTTAAAAGAAAGGAGATTGTTTCTCACGTTGTATACATTAAAAAAAGCAAATTTTAGAAAATATAAGTCATGCAAAAACATATAAAGCAAAAAATTGATCCACTGTACCACCAACCATCCAACCATTACATCCGTTATTAAAGTTTTGCTGCATTTCCTTCCAGTCGTTTAATAGCACAGTTTTTTTTGGAATATATAGAACCATCATACCATTTATACAATTTGCATAAAAGCAGGTATATTGTAGACACATACAATCATCATTACAGGTATCAGTGTCTTTGAACCACACTCTATTTTACATCTTCTACCAAATTTAGGGTGATCAAAATTATTTCACATCATAGCCATTGTAACGGAAATATATAATCTTTGTTCATTCTCATAGACATTTCTTATAAAATAATACACATTTCTAATTAACCATATCTTATACATATAATCATATAATACAGTATACAGAAATGTATATGGCTTTACAACTATTTGCATTTCTAATTAATTAACTAAAACACTTTTTTGGATTACTTACCATTAATACCTCAAAGTATCCTAAATATCCAAAGTATCCTAAAATAAATTCAACTATTTTATTTTATTTTAGGGTTGTGGAGTATATATAAGGATTTGCTACATAAATACTAATTTTTCTTAACAGGGAGAAATGCTCCCAAAATTGCTAATATTTTCCCCTAGCATTCGCTGAAATGCTGGCAGCTTAACATATTTTGGTTTTAGTAATTCATCTTATTTTTTTTATTGGAATTGATCTCAACAAGACAATATGCATTTGGAAAACACTGATTATGTTTAATAAAAAGTGAATTGATGTCAAAGAACATTCTGCTCTGAGTAATGAGGCTTTATAGATTACGTCTAATTATCACTGGTACAAAACTAAAAATCCTTTATGTGTTGAACAGCAATTGGCTTTCCTCTCAGAACAAAAATCTACTGAACTTAAAACCATACAGATCTTTGGCATAAGTAATACAAGTAAGAATCTGATAACACAAACAAAAAAATTTTATAATGAGAAATTTTAAATAAAATTATTTCCTTCTAACATGTTCTGTGATTTAAAAACTAAACTAGTATATATATCCATTGTGGTTCACTAAAACTCTAAGAATCTGTTTGGTGATAGATTTAGTATAAGTCAAAAATTAAGTTTAAAAAATAAAAAGAGAAACCCCAGAATATATTTCTATAAACCTCAAATAAATATACTTTGGCATTTTAAAACTACCCATTGATAGGACACAATTTCTTCCTTATAAAGTCATGGATAACAAGGGAAAACAAGTTGTATGATGTAGGCAAAAGAATACTTTTTCAGAAACCTTGAGTTCCAGACATATCTCTGCCATGTTGAGACTGTGTGACTTTACAAATTCCCTTCGTCTTCTGAGCTCTCAAAATAAACCTCTTGCAGAATGAAGAAAGCCTTTTTCATTTTTATAATTATGAATTTAGAAGGTAAGATAGGATAGAAAGGTCTGCCTATCCACAAAGAAAATATTAACTGCCAGAAAAAAATTTCTTTCTATGCCTTATAATGGGACTAAAGGAAAAAAGGTTCAATCAAGAAAGAAAATATCAACTTCAGTTGGCTGAGCATTTTAACCTTTTTGAAATATCTTCATGCATATAATCTTATTTTATGAGGCAGAAGTGTAATTATTATTGTCTCTATTCAGCAGATAAAAAAAATTGAGGGAAAGGGGGCATTATTTTGTTGTTGTCGTTCAGAATTACAAAACTATTTTATGGATTGACAAGAATGTAGGTCCCATCACTCCTCAACTGGGACCGCTTTCAATGGAACTGATAAAACTAAAGGAAATCTTAAGCACATGCAGCTGAATACAAGGAAAGAAGGGAAAACTAGAAAAAACACAGGAAAAGAGGCTTCTTAGTAGGTTCTTTTTGCTGTTTGGTGAGGATATGTACTTAACCTATAAGCTCAAAGGGAGCTATGGTGATACATTCAGAAATGTGTATAATTAATTTTAAAACTCAATTTCTGCAAAATCCAGAAATTTCATTCATCTAATTTTAAGGAACATAAAAAAAATGACCAAACTTTTGAAAATGTTTCATATAGCATGGCCTACTCAAATGGACAAAATCCTTCCAAAAACTGAGGCATATTTATCCTCTTTTGGACTAACTTATAATAATATGTTTTTCCTACTCAAAAACTTTTTTAAAACTAGTTTTACTTTCCAGGGAACCAGTGCTTTCCTATATTTCACATGAACACACATATACTTCTTCACCTTTATAAACTGTAAAATTAATAAACAGGAAAAATTGAATAATAAACAGGAAAAAGTTTACTTAAATAGGAAAGGACATCTATCATGTCAAAGCTCCTTGTTACTAAAACATAACAAACTTAGGCCTTTAGTGAGTGCTTACCACAAATTATATGTATAGTTGTATGAATTCACTAACAAAAGGCAATGCTCCAGCGTGTAGTGAAATTTACTTCATTTAGATTATGGTACTACTTTTTGGTTCAAAGACTGTACTTTTTTAAAAAGTGGATACCTGCGGTCCATCTCTGGCTTCATAGAAGTCACCCACTCTTATTTTTGCACTGAAGCTGAAATTGTCCCTTGAGATATCCATTATTCCATTTCTGCTGAGATACTGAAAAAATCACATATTTTTCCACTTCAGGTTTTAATAATTACAACCCAGCTTTGATGTATAGCTAGCTTCAGGAACTAATGTTTTGCATATTCTATCAAGGGGCTATAAATTTATAAGAGATCAATTTAGGTTAAGTACAGTAGTCCCATACAAGAGAACATTTTGTATCAAGGAACTTTATCTGAGAAAGGAATGCACTTTTTTTTTAAACATGAGCATGCTTATAATACACACCAAATGTACATTATTTGGTGAAAAGTATGTACCTTTATTACTTCAGGGTACTGCCTAAGTTTCTTTCCACATGGAGCATAATATGCTACTTCTCCTTGAAGGCGCCCTCCAAAGTTTCTTATTCTTGTCTCTCTTTGCCAGCTATACATAACAGAAATGAGGGTTATGACACATTTAATTTTAAGGAAGCTTTTAAACATTAAAAAAAATTTAATAAAGTACACATGCTCTTTAGGAAACATTAAAAATACAAAGAAAACAAAAATAAACCCCTCTTCAAGCAACCCAAATATATTTACTATTACAATTTAGACTCTTAGCTAACTAGTTCAGCTAAAAAATTAATCAAAGACTCAATTTACAGATAGTAAACTCCACTAAAGTTTCTGGAAATTTTAACTGATTACTTTGGATACTGAGACATTTCAGTAACATGGGTCAACGTGCACTGATTTTTTACATCTTAAAAGCTTTACATGAGAAGAGCAAAACAATAGTGGCTCTCTGCTGCTTGGGGTTAACATACATCAATTCTGAAACCTGTCAGTTCCAATTAAACCATTTTAGCCCAATTCTAGTTGACTTTCTCAGTTCTGACCAAATTGGCATTAACTGTCCTTTAATTCTATCTTCACAAAACTTCTAATAGTCTTATTGTATCCCTGTCCTTTGCCACCTGATTTGCTGTTGGTTCTTGTTCAATCATGTGCCCACCTGCGTGATCCCATCTCAGCTTTGCCATACTGCCCATAAAGCAGTCAGGTTTACTTTCAGTTTTCTGATATATCAACTTCCTTCCCCTTTGCTCTGGTTCTTCTTAATAAATACTGTGTCATATATTCACCTCTTTTATTAATAGTAGAGAATGAGAATCAAGTATACATCAAACACGTATAAATATATGGGGGGCAAAGCAAAAAGAAAAACCTTATTTTGCATACCCATATTCCAACGGAATACGTAGTTCATGTTCATCTGTTACTCTTCTTCTTTTGGAAGTGCCTTTAAGAAAATTCAACCAATTAATATAAAATATTCAATTATAATCTTTTGATAGTTTAGAAACTTTTCTTTGAAAAAGTATATTTCAGTGATTTGGATTATTTAGTGTATTTCTGCAATTTATACTATTTTTAGATGATTTTCGACAAAACACTGTACAAGGCAAAGAGCTTTTTTACTTCTTTTTTCTTTTGGTATGAGTGACAGAGTAAGTAACTAGTCTTTCTCCCTAAAGAAAATAAAATCATAAGTAAAAAATATATAGCTTTCCTTTCACTTTGATATAAAAGAAATGGCTGGAGAAGCAGGAGGAAAATAGAGGTTTCAGAAAACCTATATACAGTTGTTGTCTTTGAAAATATGAGTTTTCAGGCCAGGTGCAGTGGCTTACATCTGTAATCCCAGCACTTTGGGAGGCCAAGGAGGGAGTATTGTTTGAAGCCAGGAGTACAAGAATTAAAAAAAAAAAAAAAAAAAAAAAAAGGCCAGGCTTGGTAGTGCATGCCTGTAGTACCAGCTACTTGAGAGGCTAAGGCAGGAGAACTGCTTGAGTCCAGGAGTTAGAGGCTGCAGTGAGCCATAACTGTGCCACTGCATTCCAGTCTGGGTGACTGTCTCTAAAAAAAATAAAAAAATAAAAATAAAAAAATTTCAGATGCTGATTTCAACAGCTACCTCATATATGTAAAGACAATTTGATTTCCATGTCCATATACATCCATAGTCAAGAATGCTCCTAGGTCTTTTAATTAACCTAAAGTACAAAGGGAAGAGAATTATGATTTTTATGTAAGATTTTTCAAAGACAAAGATATAAAGTGTCACAAATACAAATAAATATATCTAAAATTAGGATATCATACTAGCTTGTGGTAAATGAAAGCAAATAATAATAATTGATGAAATATTTTGCTATACACATCTATATTTTCTCAGCTATTGAATGAGAAAACAGAATAGTTTTGAAATATTAAATGTAGAAACTTCTAATGAAGATCTCTAGAAGTTTATTATACGCCAAATAGAAAAATAAAAGACAAGGCGTGTTAATGGAATAAGAATGTTTACTCACTAATAGAAATGATACTGGCTTTATGTTGGGCAGACAGAAATCACATCTTAAATAATCAAGTAAGCTTTTTAAAAGTACAGTCAACTCTTGAACACCGTCAGTGAGACCTGCACATTCTATTTACATGTATATGACTTCCTGCCTCTGCCACCTGAGACAGCAAGATCAACCCCTACTCTTCCTCCTCCTCCTCAGTCTACTCAAAGTGAAGATGAGGCTGTGAAGACTTTTATGATCTACTTCCACTTAATAACATTTTTTTCTCTTTCTGATGATTTCCTAAATAACATTTTCTTTTCTCTAGCTTACTTTATTGTAAGACTACACTATATAATACATAAAACATGAAATATGTTAATTGACTGTCTAGGTTATCAATAAGTCTTCCAGTCAACAGCAGGCAATAAGTAGCTAAGTTTTGGGGGAGTCAAAAGTCATAGGTGAATTTTCAAATGCGTGTGGGTCAGTACCCCTAACCCAGGCATTGTTCAAAGGTCAACTGTACAAAAAAGTTCAATTGTCAAAGTCTATATTCTTGAAGCACAAACTGAACACAAAAGCAAGAAAGTTTCAAAATCAAGAGCTGTCATCAATTAGATTCTTGAATTGAAAGCACGGGGCGGGGCGGGGGAAGGCCAAGTAATGGCTCATGGTCTTTGGAAATACATGCTGACATTTCTTAGCCAACCTAAAACCTAGCTGTAATACTTGATTCCAGTGAGGTCATCTCCAGAAAACTGTATAAATAAAAATTCTTGCTATGGTTTGTCTTCTACTTTACAATAATAAAAATAAAGTGTAGGTACCAGAATGTGGACTTGAAGTAAGGGTGGAAGAAGATGTACCAAGAAAAGCAGGTGACTGGGATTCAGAACATAAGGCAGCAGGAGCAGAGCCTGGGGCTTTTGCTATGTGGAGGTTACGAGGTGTTGAGTGAGCTGTGAGACTCATGGAAGGGCTTTTGACAGAGGAAGTTGTTTTATTCAGTTTCATTGAAGTTTTCTCTCCTTCAGTATCACTATCTGATTCATCTTGGTCTTTATCATCATCATCTTCTTCTTCTGATCCTTCTGTATCTGATTCTGAATTACTATCTGATTCTGGGAAGTAAAAGAAGCATTTGTATATTATAACTAAATAATCACCAATAATTTTCAGATTGTATTTAAATGGACTAGTTCCAGGAAACAGTATCTGTGAATGAGAACTCAAATGAGCAACTTCCCTGAGGAGTAAATCTTATAAGCTATTTGAAAATAATGTATCTAGGCTATAAATCCTCAAAATTTTAAAACATTTTAAGGAACATTTTAATCATAAGACAGTTCTCACATGATGAGTTCTGCTTAATGGCTTCAAAATCACTTTTTATTTAATGGGGAAATTAATGCAAAAGTATACTAAATTAAATATGAGGGAGAAAAGTCTAGAACTATCATCATATTTTCATTGTGCTTTGGAATAAAAGAAAACAATTTTCTAGGGGAGATTCTTGGATTTTTGGCTGCAGTTTTTCTATTTAGGTGCAAGACTTCATCAGGCTTTTCCGGATTCACAGGTGTCACAAAAAACTGGGCTTCCAGAACTAATTATAGAATAATTTAGTTATTTAATAATTTATGTTTGTTCTAGCTCTGTAGTCCTATGTATCACACATCCACTCTTCCAGATATATAAAATCTATTAGTGGATTACACTTAATAAACATAAGACTGATACTTGGACTGTGTCCTAATGCTTCCCAGAACAGCAGCTTTTGTAGAATTCGGTTTTGTGTGTTATTAGCTGCCTATATTGAAGTTCATTATACAAATTAGCTTTTGGAATATATTAAATATTGATATTTATTACCTACCATGCAAATTGTTTTATGGAAACATATTGTCAGGAAGAGCTGCTCTTACCCTGAGCAAGTAGTTTGTTTTTAATTTACAGATATTTAAAATTGTATAACTGACTATACTTTCCTATTTATATCAACTGCTAGAAAATTTAATTGAATCTATGGCTGACCAGTAACAAATTCATGAACTTTTATAATATATACTTCATCTTTGTATTTAAAATGTAAGTTATCTTGTATTTTGTTTTTAGTCTTCTGTGGAACAAGGAGAGGGAAGGAAAAGGAAAACGCAAAGAAGTACTCCCCCAAAAACCTAGAAAGTGAAACAAAATCAAATTAGGAACGTTATTTAATAAATTCTGTGTTACTGATGGACATTGACAGGGATTTCGGTTTTTGGTATTTCTGGATGACTGCGACTACCATTTTATCTTTGTTCAAAATATTTGCTGATACATTTTTAACAAGTAGCAGAAGAGATGAAAAAAGGGAATAATTAAGTGATCCTGAATAAAATGAAAATTAAGCAAGCTGATGAAATTATGTCTCAATTATGCATCATTTACATTCACTTTAAAGTTATTAATTGTTTAATGTCAAATGAATAGCAAGCTGAGGATTTAACTTTGGATTTCAAAATCAATTACTCCTGTATTTTATGAATTCATTAAGAAAATGCACAAAACACAGAGAATGACAATGGTTTTAAGCCTATGAATTAAAAATATCTTTAAAATGTTTTGGTTCATAGAGCATTTCAAGAAATACTTTAAATTTTAAAATAGAAAATAACCTGATTGGCTGTCATCAGATTCATCATCTTCATCATCTTCCTCATCCTCTTCCTCCTCATCTTCTTCTTCATCCTCATTTGAATCTTCAGAATCTTTACTACTGGGAATGTCTGAATCTGTTCCTCTAAATTGCTCCACTAAAGATTTCGCAGGATGGGAGTGAGGCTGTGTTTTTACTGGGTTTACATTATTGCTAACTGCTTTTTCCTTCCCTTGACTACGGAGTATGGGAGAGGCAGAGGGCATCACAGGTGTCTGATTGCCTGGGTTTCTTCTCCCACTAGTAGTCAAATTTATAGGTGAGGAAAAAGGGGTGCTACTTGCAGTAGCAATATTTTCATTAATCTTACTCTGCATTTTACTTTTGGTAGTAAGTGCTAGAGGAGCTTCTTGAATGACACTTTGAATAACTCCATTTGGTTGGTGATTACCTAAAAGTGCATTTGTCAAGAATGGATTAGGGTGGTTGTTTTCTAATGCTTGTTTTGGATGTGCTGGTGAACTAGAGGTTGCTTTTGGGTTTGACAAAGCTGCAATAACCTTCTTCAGGCTCTTAGATGACTCTTGCTTCTTTAACTGTGATGGGAATGCTTGATTATATTGTTCCTGTAGAAACATAAGTTAAAAAAACAAAATGTAGCATAAAAACAAAAATTGTTTTTATTTACTTTGATATCTAAAGACAAATTACAGATATCATATCATATACAAATTTAAATCATGACATATAAGTGCTGTAAAAGTAGTAGCAGTGATGATTAGTTGGTTGCTATATCTTGGCTAGACCTAATATATTTAGAATTTAACTAGTTTTCACCCCTCAAAATACATATCCTTCCTGTTTATCCCCTCTCTTTACTGTTGCTCCTATTCTTACAATAATCTAAAGCTGAAACCCTAAAAATATCTTTTAACTTTCTTTTTTCCAAGTTAGCCATACTATTACCTCATTGAATTCTCTCATTGAAATATTGCTCAAATTTAAGCCATGCCATATATTTCTTCCCATCCAACTCCCAATATATATTCCACATTCATGCCAGTTTTACCTTATATTAAGCCTTACTTTATAATATTAGCTCCTTGAAACACTGCTAACTTTATAAAGCCTAAACACTTTAGTTTGATACTTAAATTACTTTACAGTTAGGCATTAACATACCTGTCCAGTTAAACTGGACTATTTGCCATGGCCTATGTATGTCATATTTTCACCACTTCCACATTTTTCTTTCTTTCTTTCTTTTCTTTTCTTTTTTAAGAAAGAAAAATTCATTTAAAAATAAGTTAGAGAGAGAAAGAGAAGGGAGAGAGAAGATTGATTCACCTCCCCAAGGTGGGGGAGGAGACCAATGCCAGGAAGCATGGTGACAGCCATAGTTCAGAGAACACATGGCCACACCAGAGTTTAGCAAGGCAATGGCTCTCCACATTTTTCTATAACCATTTTCTCTACATGAAAAGGCCTCCTCTCATAAATTTCAGGCTGATGAAGTACTATTTATTCTTCAGGATCCAACCCAAGAAGCCTTCCATGTTTTTCTTGGCCAGAAGCACTCTTTGTCTCTATCCTTTGAGCTCCTTTACCTCCTTGTATAGACGCTTTTTGACTTGTGATGGAGTTACTTCCCCATCAGCCCATCTTAAGATGAAAGCCTTGTAAGTCAAAAACATTAAATACACCTAACCAGCCGGGCTTGGTGGTTCAGCCTGTAATTCCGCGCCTTGGGAGGCTGAGGTGAGTGGATTGCCTGAGCCCGCAGGTTTGAGACCCGCCTGGGCTGCAAGACCTCATCTCTATAATAAATCAAAAAATTAGCCGAGTGTGGTAGCGCATGCCTGTAATTCCAGCTACTCGGAAGGCTGAGGTGGAAGGATCGCCAGAGCCCAGCAGGTCGAGGTTGCGGTGGCCGGGAGCGGCCACTGCACTCCAGTCTGGGCGACAGAGTGAGACTCCAACAACTCAAAAAAAAAAAAAAAATACACCTAACCTACTGAACATCAGAGCTTAGCCTAGCCTACCTTAAATGTGCTCAGAACACTTACATTGGTCTATGGTGGGGCAAAAACATCTAGCAACACAGTAGCTGTAGCTGTCTACTCTTATGACCACATGGCTGATGAGAGAGAGCTGTGGCTCACTACTGCTGCCCAGCATTATGAGACTATTGTACCACTTTCTACTGAGTATGTGTCGCATTTGTACCATCATAACACCGAAAGATCATAAGTCAAACCATTTTACATTCTGTATATCATTTGTATTCTATGCCATACTACTTTCTTTTTTGTTACAGTTGTTGTTGAGTTGGAGTCTCACTCTGTTGCCCAAGCTGGAGTACAGTGGCATGCTCACTGCCACCTCAGCATCAACATGCTGGGCTCTGGTGATCCTTCCGCCTCAGCCTTCCAAGTAGCCAGAACCACAGGCATACCCTACAATGCCCGGCTAATTTTTTTTGTTTATTGTAGAGACGAGGTCTTGCCAAGTTCCCCGGGCTGGTCTTGAACACGCGGGCTTAGGCAGTCCACTCGCCTCGGCCTCCCAAAGTGCTGGGATTCCAGGTTGAGCCACCGAGCCTGACCCATGCTATCCTTAATATACAAAGTATATGCCGATATGCCTTAAACCTTTAAGGAGATAAGTTTACATCTTTGATAAATTCCTTAGGTAAGAACACCGTCAAGATTCACCTCTGGCCAGGCACAGTGGCTCAGCCCATAATCCCAGCACTTTGGCCTGAGTCCTGGGGCAAAGATTTGTGATGGCGTAAATGCTGATGGAATGCCATATAAAATGACTTATACCAGCTTGGGCACTTGGTGAGACCTCATCTCTACAGTAAATCACAAAAACTAGCTGGGCGTGGCGGCGTGCATCTGTAGCTCCACCTACTTGGAAGGCTGAGGCGGAAGAATCACTAAGCCCAGCAGGTAGAGACTGCAGTGGCCGTGAGCGTGCCACTGCATTCCAGCCTGGGTGACAAGAGTGAGACTCCAACACACACACATTCACAAAAAGTATGGTCTTCTCAAAACATTGTTCAGAACCCTGCACTTGGTATGTACTAAAAACACAATTTTAGATTGCTGAATAACTTCTTGAGCAAGAAGAACTTTGAAGCAAAGATTTAAGACATTAAACTGGTAGATGTGATGACTCAACATTCCATGGGCTCTACTTTAGAGTGCATTTAGTACATTAGTATTTGAAAGAGTAAACATTTTAGAAAAGTAACAATTTTCTCAGAAAATATTAATGTATACACCATTAAGCCATAGAATTTACAAATGTAAATAAGAAACAAAAATTATTTAGTTATTAAAATCTTCTTAAAAACAATAAAATCATGAATTTTATTAAATTACTATAATTAAAATATTTTAAAATAAATTGAAGTAGAATTATTAAAATATTTTAATAGGAGTGGAATTTCCTAAGGTAACATTCTGCATTGAAAATGATAACTTTGAAATTAAAATCAACAGTGTTGTCAGCATCAGACCTGGGCCTCTAACACTCAAATCAGCAAAGATTTGTGATGGCGTAAATGCTGATGGAATGCCATATAAAATGACTTATTAGGCCAGGTGCAGTGACTCAAGCCTATAATTCCAGCACTTTGGGAGGCCGAGGTAAGGGTAATGCCTGAGCCTACGGATTCGAGAATCACCCAGGCAACTTGGTGAGACCTCATCTCTATAATAAATCAAAAAATTAGCTGGGTGTGGTAGCACATGCCTGTAGTTCCAGCTACTTGGAAGGCTGAGGCAAAAGGATCACCAGAGCCCAGCAGGCTGATGCTGGGATGGCCATGAGTATGTCACTGCACTTCAGCCTGGGCGATAGAGTGAGATTCCAACTCAGAAAAAAAAATGACTTATTAAATATTTAAAGCAGTGTAATAACAAACAGGAAGTAATGTCTATTTACACTTTTATCTTATTTAACATCTTTACTGTATTAGTTTAGAAAACTATTAATATAAGTCTTTGTAAACAAAGACTGTCATATAATATTTGTACCTAAGGCAATACCTCACAAGGAGAAAGTGCTTAATCAGTATCTATTTGGTGAATAAATTATGGAAAATTATTCTTACATAAAATAATATATACAAGACTTACATTTTCACCTGAAAAATTTAGTGCATTTTCATTTTAGAACATAATTAAGTCATGTAATCACTTTGTACTCTTTTTAAATAAATATTTAGTTTTTCTTCTAAATACTAAATACTCTAATACTTCTAAATAGTACCAAAAGGGCCATGAAAACAAAAATTTTCTCTTTAGTTTTATGTTTTAATTGTCTGCAACTGTTCCTCACTATAATTCTGAGGAATCACTTCTGATATATTGACACCTGTGGGTTTTCAAGAATAGCCAAAGATTACTGTATTTTCTACCAAGACTAGTATCAATTACTCTTTTATAGTACAGTATACAAATCATCCTTTTAGATATTGGGTGGTATGTAGAAAGGAGATGGAGAGAAAATTGAGACTGATATAGTAGCAAATCTCTTTCTGTTTTAAAATATTCATTTAGATAACAATAGTATGGGAAAAGATAGGTTCAAAGGTCTATCCTTCTTCCAAGCTCTTGTTCTCCCATCCCCTGAGTCTCTGCAGATCACAAAAAATCCTCCAGATAAAACTTGATAAAAGAAAACTGACATAAGACCTACAAAATTCCACTCCTAGCCTATCTATCCCATTAATGCATATTAAATTACGTATCTTCAATGAAAACATAGTGAAGGATTCGTGGATTAAATAACATTCAAGAAAATAATAAATTAATGAGAGATACAGACATGTATATAGCAGGTAGCATGAAACAAATAAGATTATCATAGAAAATAAAGCAAAATTATATGTTAGATATCATATAAAGAAAGATAGTTGCTGTTTATGAAGTATTTATAAAATACCCTCTTTGCAGCACTCCACAATAACAAAAACATGGAACCAACCATGCTGCCCATCAAAAGCAGACTGGATAAAAAATGTGTGTGGTACATATACAAGATGGAATATTATGCAGCCATAAAGAAAAACAAAATTATGGACTTTGAAGCAACTTGGATGGATTTAGAATCCATAATATTCAGTGACTTATCACAGAAACAGAGATCTGAGTACTACATGTACTCACTCATAAGTGGACTCTGAACATTTATCATAATTCTACAAGAAAGGGATTGGCATAGTGGGACACTGACAGAGGAGGGAAGGGAGGACACATAACATCAATAAGGGTACCCAAACTTTACCTGTATGATGATCACTTACGTACCTAACCCTGAATTGTACCCCACATCTTTAAAATAAAAATAATATATATATAAAATAAAATACCCTCTAACTCAATAAGTACTGATAAAGAGTAGTAATAATAAGTAGTGATAATAACATTTAGGGTTGAGTCTAATGCGAATGTCCATTCACATAAAATATTTTTCATTAATTACCATTATCATGTCAGAGAATTTGTATTATAATTTCTGAATGAACTTCAGTTAACAAGAACACCACAATTTTTCATCCTAATCACAGGCTTTGAAATCAAAATGCTTGGTTTAAATCCTTTCTGCTTGTTATGTGATGTTGGCAAGTGACTTAACCTCTGAGCCTTAGTTTCTTTACCTCACAAGGTTTTGTAAGAATTAAGATCATATGTATAAAATGTATGTATAAAATGTAGCTAGGCTACATTTATTAAACACTTGTTTATTACATTTATTACTTGTTTATTACATTTATTAAACACTTGTTCTAATAAGTAGTTATATATACTGGTAAACAGTAAGTGTTCTACCTAAGAGTGTTATCTAATGATTAGAATGTCAAATGACAAGCCGGGCTCGGTGACTCGGCCTGTAATCCCACGTTTTGGGAGGCTGAGGTGAGTGGATTGCCTGAGTCCGTGGGTTTGAGACCCGCCTGGGCAACTTGGTGAGACCTCATCTCTACAATAAATAAAAAATCAGCCGGGCGTGGTAGCGCATGCTTGTAATTCCAGTAACTTGGAAGGCTGAGGCTGAAGGATCACCAGAGCCCGGAAGGTCGAGGCTGCGGTGGCCGAGAGTGGCCACTGCACTCCAGTCTGGGCAACAGAGTGAGACTCCAACTCAAAAAAAAAAAAAATGTCAAATGACACAACTCATAACCAAGAGACAGGATATTATGTTCAAACATATATTTCTGTACTCAAGGCAGACCCTAGAATAAAAAGCAAGAAGCATTTAATTATGAGAATTCTACTGGATATATTAATGTAGTCTATAGTAATATAAACCAACATCAAGAAAAACAAGGATGAAAAAATTCTTTGAAGAGTGGTTCTGGTGTATGTGTATGTAAAAGTTACATTTTGTATAATTTATTAAGGATGAAAAAGGAAAATGATTCTTTTTTTTTTTAGATTGGAAAAATATAGTTTATTTAGGAAGTAGATTAGAGAGAGCGCGAGAAGAGTCACTTCCCCAAGGTAGGGGAGGGGGCCAAAGCTTAAGGAAACATGGCTCAGAAAATGATTTTTTATTCTATAAAGGATTTTTACACTTAAAATTTATGAATTATAGTTACTCAAGAGTTTACTTCTTTAAAAAAAAGTACATATTGATATTAGAAAAAAAGGAATATTAATTTTAAACCCAAGTAATTGTAAAACTTATCTTATTGGAACACATTTATCCCCTTACTGCTAAACCATCAGACCTTGAGGGCAGGGAGAGAAAGCTGTGGGTTTGGTGGGAGAATGACATGATTGTGTTTATAAAAATATACTAAACAAATGTACATATGAATATAAAGTCAGAGAAGATTAATTTTCTGATGTACACATTTGATTCCTGGAGATAAGAAAGTATAAAATAACAGCAGAATTTAGTTTAAACTTGCATATTGTGAGACATCATGGAAGCTCTATCTTTTTCTGATAATAAATTTCTTGTATAAACGATTTTTAACTTACCCGTTTGGATCGCAATTCACTGGTCAAAGGATTAGATTCTTCAGAGGTATTTTTATTCCCTGCTTTAAGTACATCAGGAGAAGGAACTATGAGTTTCATGTAAGTTTCCTTTTTGGCTTGATTTACCAAAGATAAAGGTTTCACATTGGACACCAATCCCGTAGACTGTATTACACTGGTGTGTTTGTTCACAGATTCCTCCTTTGCCTGAGAGCTTTGGAAAATAAATGGAAGCTGCTGTGACAAAACCTGAGGCTGCTTCTGCTGGGATTGGAATGATGAGTGAGTCTGGGATTCAGACACAAGAGGTAATGGCTGGTGTGTTCTTTTTTCCTGGGCTTTTTCAGTTGTTTTCTGTCCATCTGCTTTTGGGTCTGAAATACCATGTAATAGCACCTGGAAATAAAAATGTAAAGGCAAGTTATTAACCTCTATTGAGACAAAAAACATCAAGCAGTAAAATCTGAAGAAAAGAGAGTGCTTTAAAGTGTTCGTAATGACATATGATAGATATATAAAACTCACTAAAAATATGCCAAATGTTTCCTTAAAAATGTTTCTCCATCTCCTTTCTTTCTTGTGCAAGAGTATGAACTCAAGGTAATGATTAACTTTAAAACTATAAACTTTGGGAGTCAAGATAAACCATATTCCATATGTTAATTCCTACATATGAATAATGTTTCCAAACTGCTGTCCATGAAGCAATTTATACCTGGTTGTTACTTTTATGTTGTGCTTCACCCTCTGAATCAGAATCATCATCTTCACTTTCTTCAATACTTGGATCTTCTTCTTCCTCTTCATCTTCCTCTAGGTCATCTGAATCACTACTACTAATGCCTTCACTTGAGGTGTCTGATGATGTGCCTGAATCACTATCACTGTTGCTAGAACTCTCCACAGTTTTCTTCCTTGGTTTCTGGATAAAGACAAGGAATTTGGCTAGACTTTATTTTTGGAAAAAATTCAAGTTTCAGTAAAATATATGCTCTTTTAACTTTCAAGGGATATTTTCAATTTCAAAATGTCATTGCAGGAAAAAGTTACATATTGTAAGAGTAATTACCTACAAACTGATCAAATTAACTTATTTGACAGGAATTCCCCAATAAAAAGTACAAGCTCTGTCACATGCAGAATAATGAAAATATCAATATAGTATATATGTGATTGTACTCATATGGCTGGCATCCTTCAAAATATATTATTCAAAAGAGCAGTTCACAGGATAATAATTCCAATTACGATTTATATGTTGAAGTTACATATTTAGCTTCAGTCTTCTTTCTTTGTGGCAGACAGTGAGTCAGTAGCCAAATATTTACCTGTGATATACCACATACAATCTTCTAGGTACTGGACTAAGTGACGTGCAAAACAATCCTTGCCTTCAAGAAGCTTACTACTCCAACTGTGTAGACAGATGCTTACTATAAAAGCAAATCATTCCATATAATAATAAGTGCTATAGAGAAGATGAAACAGGTAGCAAAAGATTTATGAGTTACTTTAGTTTAGGGCAAGGAATTTAATTGTTTATGTTTCATATCAGAAAATAGAAGAATATGATAAAGAAGAGTTACTTCTGGAATATTTCATATTCTACAGGAAAAAGAAAATCCAAAGCTGGTAGAAAGGGATATTAGTCACGTAACAAGGAAGTTTTGTTTCAGGAACAGACAATAGCAGTAGATAAAAAGGAAAAATCATGAGATTATAACTAAATAACTACGTAACAATGGAAAAGTTAAAACTCCAACAATACAAGCCTAAGCAACGTAGTGAGACCTTGTTTCTACAAAAATTTTAAAAATCGCCAAGTGTGGTGGCCTGTGCCTGTGGTTCCAGCTACTTGAAAGGCTGAGGCAGAAGGATTGCCCGAGCCTAGGAGGTTGAGGCTGCGGTGAGCCATGACTGCACCACTGCACACCAGCCTGGGTGACAGAGTAAGACCCTGACTCAAGAAGAGAAAACAAAACAAAACAAAAAACTCTACTAATAGGAGATCAAAATGGAGAAATTTGATGATAGAGCAACAAAATTAAGTATATACTGTCACTTGGGAACATTTCAATGGCATTTGCTGATAAAGAATGAAATATAGAAAAGCAGCAATAAATCACAAAAGTTATGGTCTTAATAGAAATATATCCTTTCATGACTATTGGAAATTGAGGCATGAAAGACAAGAATACACTTCTACAATTGGAAGCCAACTGAAGCCACAGTTACAGACTGCGAATCTATACTCTTTCTCTTGTGCCTTCTGAAGATTAGTTTATATAAAATATATGAGAGGAAAGCTACTCCTTCCATTATATTCTGCTTGCAATAACTCTGTTTTAACTGCTCCAAACTAGCTACTAATGCCTCTTCCATAAGCAGACTAATAAGTTACCACCATACTGACATACTTCCAGAAGCAGACTAATAAGTTACCATCATTCCCTGAGTCATATCTCCTTCTCTTAGGGTAGAGCAGAGAGGGATGAGAAACTGAATTGAAATAGTGTGGGAATTACAAGATGACAGAGACCATAAGGCAGAGAATAAAGGGAAATAATAATATATTAATATTAAGCCTACCATTTATGTGGCTGAGAAACAGCTTCTTTGCAATCAAAATCTGTTGTGGATTTCTAAACATATGCAGCAAGACTATGAAAATGACAAGGCATCTAAACTGAAGTTATTATTTTTGTCTTAACAGGGGCTGAGAAAGGAATGGGGGAGCTATGGTGATTTAACAGAGAAAAATAAACTCCTGTTTCAATGCCCAAGTAATCTGTGTGTAGTTTGTTATTTTAAAATGGCACGAGAAATGTGACTGTACTCCCCAGGAACAGATCTAGTATACATAAACTTGAGACCAGTAGATTCCTGGGTCCCACTTCTAATAAGGGCACATGGATTAGCACTTAGGTAATTCTAATGCAGGGTGTCTCTGCAGAGCATACTTTCACATTGCGCAAAGGGTCCCACTTTTATAAGGTAACAAATTCAGTGCCCATTTAGAAAAAATAGAAGTGAGGAGACAAGTGTGAGTATTAGAGAAAAAGAGATGGGTTTGAATATGACCAATTTCATTTCCTTAGTAGAGTACGTATATACGTGTGTGTATGTGTGTGTGTTATCTTCACAAACTGTTAGGTAGTAAGTCTCTTTTCTCTCACTTAAAACATTTAAAAAATGATTCTACTTTGGTTTATCAAAAAAACGATCAAAGAATTATTAATCCCCCTCACATTCCAATCTGGGAAACTTTTCAGAACCCTTTCCTTGAACTTTCATTTCATTGAATAGTCAGCGTTTTCCAATAACAAAACAGATACATGTTCAAGGCTATTTTATGTACCAGGCATAGTTGCCCAGGTATCTGAGGATACAAGAGTGTGAAAAACACTCCTAGAACTGGGAGAATGGAATCAATAAACAATTCAAATAAATGGTTTGTGATAAATATTGTGAGTAAAACAGGATAACTGGATAGGCAGTGTGTGCTGGGGGTGGGTGGGGTGGGATAGGAGTGAGGCTTTAGATGCAGTCATCAGGGAAGACCTTCCTGACCCGAGACCAAAGGAAGAGCAAGAGCCTGTCATACAAAGACATATGACAAAAGCCTTTCAAGACAGGGGAAATGGCAAAGGAAAAAGCTACAGGCTGGAAACATGTTTGGCATGTTCAAATTTGAGAAAGTCAGCTAGTTCAGTGATAGCATAGTGAACCCAGGAGACAGTGGTAGGAGATAAGGCTGGATGAATTTGTAGGGGTCCGATCATGCAGTTCTTACAAACCATGGCAGGATTTTTTTTCCTTTTTAAAAATTATTATTTTTTATTATTATAAAGATGTGGGGTACAATTCAGGGTTAGGTATACAAATGTTGATTATGCAGGTACTCTTGTTGATGAGGTGTGCCCCTCCCTTAGTAGTTTCCCTCAAGTGCCAATCCCATCCCACCTCCCCTGACAGTTTCCTACTACTTCATGGCAGGATTTTATTGTGAGTGGGATACGACACTACTGAAGGGAGTGATAACACATGATATATATTTTTTCTTTTTTCCACACCAATTTTTTTATTGATGTAAAATACACATCACATAAAATATACTGTCTTAACCATTTTTAAGTACACAATTCAGTGGTATTAAATATATTCATAATACATCAGAATCATTCATCTCCAGAGCTCTTTATTCTGTAAAACTGAAATTCTGTAAAACTGAAATTAAATACTAACTTCCTTTTTCTCTACCAGCCCCTGGCAACAACCATTCTACTTCTGTCTGTGATGCTGACTACTCTAGGTACCTCAGATAAGTGGAATCATACAGTACGGAATTTGTCTTTTTGTGTCTGATTCATTTCACCTTGCATAATTTCTTCAAAGTTTAGCCATGTTGTAGCAAATATCAGAATTTCCTTCCTCTTTTAACCTGGATAGTATTCACAGAAGGTATGTATTATCCAGTCATCTCTTGGTAGACACTAGGGGCGCATCTACTTTTTAGTTATTATGAACAATGCTGTTATGAACATGGGTATACAGATATCTCACTGAGACCTTACATTCAATTTTGGGGAGTAATTTTTTTGAGGACCCTCCATCCTGTTTTCCAAAGTGACTGTAAAATTTAATATTCCCTAACATACAATATTTTCAAACCATAAAAAAGTCATGTTTTTCAAAGATTTTTTGGCTGCTACAGCAGCAGAAACAGAAGTCATGTAACCTTGAATTGTTTTAGGTTTTGCCTTTTCAAATTTTTTTTTGAGACAAGGTCTCTCTCTGTCACCCAGGCTGGAATGCAGTGGCACAATCATAGCTCACTGCAGCCTTGAACTCCTGGGCTCAACTGATCCTCCTGCTTCAGCCTCCCAAGTAGCTGGAACTAAACCCAGCTGAATTTTTTTTTCCTTGTAAAAACAGGGTCTTGCTATGTTGCCCAGGCTGGTCTTGAACTCCTGGCTTCAAGCAATTTTCCTGCAGCCTCCCAAAGTACTGGAATTACAGGCGTGAACCAATGCATCCAGCCTGCTTAATTTTTTTTCTAAACAGGTTGTATGTTTGTATATTTATATCTGAATTACTTTATTTAATTTTTAAAATATTGATATGCAGACTATATGGGGGGGTGGACTTAATCAATAACTTTCAATGAGAACACCTGAGATAAGCACCTCAGCCCTAAGAGATATAAAAATTAGCTGAAGACCATTTTTTTCAAACACATGAAAACGAATGAAGTCATTTTAAAAAAGCTTTTAAAACTGAAAAATAATGGGTAAAAAAGCATAAGATTTTCTTCTTCAATTTCAAGGATTTTTTTGTTGTTGTTGTTTATTTGTTTTGAGTCAGAGTCTCACGCTGTAGCCCATGCTGGAGTACAGAGGTATGCTCATGGCCATTCCAGCCTCGACATGCCAGGCTCAGGCAATCCTTCTGCCTCAGCCTTCCAAGTAGCTGGAACTACAGGTGTGCACCTCTATGCCCGGCTAATTTTTTTGATTTATTGTAACGATGAGATTTGGCCATGTTGCCCAGGCTGGTCTTGAACCTCTGGGCTCAGGCAATCTTTCAATCTCCGCCTTGAAAAGTGCTGGGATTACAGGAGTGAGCCACCACGCCCGGCAGTTCCAATGATCTTTATCTCCATTTTACTTGAACAACTCATACCACAAACTCATGCCAAACCATGTATAATCATAAAGTACTGCTCTTCTGAAATCTTAAGTTCTAGTATGCCTCATTTTTATAGCCAGTCTCCATAGTGTTATTTCTACTTAGCTATCTATAGATACCACTATGGTACCTTGGAATCTCTCTTTATATTATTAAAGAGGTGCCTCTATATGTTTTCAGTACACGTCCCTGGTATAGTTTTTAGTCTAACAGCACAGACTCTCTCTAGGAATGTCAGTTTACAGTCCTCATTAGAACCAAGTAAGGGACTGTTTAATACTCAAGCTTTTAAAAATCTTGCACAATGCACTGTGAAGGTACAGGACATTGCAGGTTTTAGATCTTACTAGATTTGGGCACTATGTTTAAGAGGTGGAATAGTGTTAGGCCTAAGAGCATGGGCACTTAACTTTTAGAAACACAGAAATATATCCAGTGGTATGAAGTCCAGGATTTGTTTTAAAATAGTATGGGGGTTAGGAATAGGTAGTTTCAGTCAGTGTCTGGCATGCAGAGAAGCAGGCAGCAGTTCAGAGATAGGTCTTTGTTGCTTACACTAATGCCCCTGAAACACATCAAAAGGGAGAGGAGCCAAGAGCTAGTGAAGACAACAGGTGGAAAATATGACCCTGAAACCAGTGTCCCTGGGAGGAAACAAACAAGAATCTTTTGTCACATTTGCTCAAGTGCTCAGTGGCGTGACCTGAAGGGGAATACTTTGATAAGTTGCACAGTTGGGGATACAGATGAAATAAAATGGGCCACAATGTAAAAACTTTTAAAACTAAATAATGGGCACAAAGGATTAGTCTCCGTACTTTGTATATATGAAACTTCCCATAATAAAAGGTTTTCTTGTTCTCTTTTTTTAATGCGTGGGCTCTGCAGTCAACTTGCTTGGCTTCAAATCCTGGCTCAGTCACTTATGACTAATTATTTTGCTGCTCTGTTTCCCCATTTGTAATATTAGCTACCTCATTTCATATATAGGGAGGACTGAAATTACATGAAAAGTAATTAGAGCAGAGCTGGCAGGCAATACATTCTCAATAAACTTTACCTATTATTACTATTTATATTATTAATATATACATTGGTGCTGATCTGTTATATATTTGTTGTTCAAAGAATACTTACTTTATCTTTGATTTTGTCAGCTCTAGCATCCAAAGGCTGGTTTTTGCTTTGTTCCTGATTACATTTTCGATTTCCTCCACCTGAGTTTGTACTTTTAGTTTGTCCCATGGAACTTGAAGCAGTAGTGGATAGTACAGATGTGTTGATACCAATTACAGATGTTGTACTGTTTCCATTTATTGACCCATTTACACCTTGAAAAGAAAAATAAACACAATTATACAATGGAATATTATTCAGCCATGAAAATGAAATGCTGATATATGTACAATGTAGATAAACTAAAGAATATGATAAGTAAAAGTCAGATGCAAAAAATCATATATTTATGATTCCATTTATATGAAATATTCATAATAGATAAATCTGTAGAGACACAGTATAAACTAGTGGTTGCCAGGGGCTGGGGGAGACAGGAATGGGGAGTAACTGCTTAATGGTTACAAGGTTTCATTTTGAAGATGAAAACGCTTTGGAACAAGATGGAGGTGGTAGTTTCACAGCACTGTAAATGTACTGAATACCACTGAATTGTTTACTTTAAAATGATTAATATTATCTTATGTGAAATTTTACTTTAATTAAACAAAACAATATTTAGAAAATAATTAAATGTAAATATTCTCTTTTTAGGTCAAACTCCACAATCACTCATGTGAAAAGAAAGATAATAGGCTGGGCGAGGTAGCTCATACCTGTGATCCCAGCACTTTGGGAGGCTGAGGTGGGAAGACTGATTGAACCCAGGTGTTCAAGACCAGCCCGGGCAACATAGAAAGAACTTATCTCTACCAAAAATAAAAAAACTTAGCCAGGTGTAGTGATGTATGCTTGTAGTCCCAGCTACTTGGGAGGCTGAGGGGGAAAGACATAAGCCTAGGAGACTGAGGCTAAGATGAGCTGTGATCATACCACTGCACTCCAGCCTTGGCAACAGAGACCCAGATGGAAGGAAGAAGGAAGGGAGGGAGGGAGGCAGGGAGGGAGGGAGGGAAGGAGGGAAGGAAGGAAGGAGCGAAGGAGGGAAGGAGCGAAGGAGGGAAGGAGGGAAGAGCTGAAATATTGTTATAATTTTCAAATTCTATTATAATGATAGTTATCGATATTATAAATATTAACGATCATTTAAAAGAAAAAGAGTACTAGGATATAAGTTTTAATGACGTTAATACTTAATTGCAAAAGATTATATGTAGGGAGGTAATCAGATATGGAGGAAAAAGCAGTAGAATTGGGCTAAAATCCTGACTAGACTATATCCATAGGTAAGCACTTTTTTTTTGAGCAATTTATTTAAACTTGATTACAAAATCTTAAAGAATTATTGCAAGGATTTAGCAAGACAATGTGAAAGGGTCTAGCACAATGCTATAAAAATATTATTAAACCTGAACCCTATGAAAATAGTATAGAATGGAAGATCTACAGTACTTCACTTAATATGGATACCTTTTTCAGGACCATTTCGATTGCTTTTTCCTGAAGTTCTTGAATGGAATGAAGAAGAATCATGATTCTGGGATGGAGGAGCAAACAGTGGTGGAATTCCCAGTAAGGGTGGGAAGAAGGCTGCCCCTGCACGAGTATGAACATCCGTTGCTCGCCACCATTCTGCACCTCAAAACCAAACAAACCAAACACACAAAATTACTTGAATTAACATTCCAGTTGTCACAACTGCATTCTATATTTTACGCCCCCCCCCAAATATTTCAAGTTTCATCTTGGAACAGAATTGTTTAATTACACATAGTTCTGATCATCTTCTTAACTGTAAACAGCAGAGTAGAATTGTACATTCATTACTCTTCTCATTATGCCAGTATCCAAGGAGCTTTCCTTAGTAGCTTTCTAGACTTCAAGCTTATAAAAAACAAAAGTAGTCCATAGTTTTGAAAATAAAAGTGAAAATTTGGAATATAAAAGAGCTGCTTGTCTCTCTGATGATTCATATCTATCTTTTCTAATCTATTTTAAACCCTTAGAATTTAAAGTTATGTCTACAACCTATGTTAAGAATTCCTTCAAATTACATACAACATAAAACTGGCTCTAATACACTAGGTGGTCTAAGGAATAATACAAGACTACTGTAATCCGTTACAGTATAAATGCAATCTAGAAGAAAATAGTCTGTTGTCAAACAAAAATATAAATATAGCAAAATCAGTAATTTTTTTGTGGTCAAAGAAATTCTCAAAGAAGATTTCAAAAACAGGTAATATGGCATTAAAATATAAAAGATTAGCCGGGCTCGGAGGCTCAGCCTGTAATCCTGCGCCTTTGGCAGGCTGAGGTGAGTGGATTGCCTGAGCCTGCGGGTTCGAGACCCGCCTGGGCAGTGAGACCTCATCTCTACAATAAATCAAAAAATCAGCTGGGCATGGTAGCGTATGCCTGTAATTTCGGCTACTCAGGAGGCTGAGGTGGAAGGATCGCCGGAGCCCAGCAGGTCGAGGCTGCGGTGGCCGGAAGCGGCCACTGCCCTCCAGTCTGGGTGACCGAGTGAGACTCCAACTCAAAAAAATAAATAAATAAATAAATAAATAAATAAAAGAAATAAAAGAAATAAAAGATTTATAAAGTTTCTCCCTTTAAAGTTAATAAAGAAACCTTGAATTTTGTTTATATTTCTATTCATAAATTACAGATAATAATGCTTGCTTTACTGATATGACTAATAGAAAATAACGGAATGTAATTTAGATACTCAAATTTGGCTCTTCATTAAAATCTTTAGAAAAGGAAATAAGCAAAATTTATAGAATATATTTTTCAGGGAAGGATGAAGTAATGTTTTATTGTTCCGTCTTACACCTTGAGAATAATTTTCTTCAACTGGCTATCCTGCTATATTATCAAATCAGTTATTATCTTTCAGGCCAATCTTCTAAAGATATGGAATATTTTTTGCCAACTGTAACAGCCACAAGAAAATTAAAGGTATAAAAACCATAACAACACAATTTGGAAAAACTCAAAATTGTCAGTGTACTGTATTATATGATCTTTAAATCTTTCTAGGAATGTCTCTTCATTAAAAACAGAATGTAAAGTGATATACACTTTTATTATCTAATGCAAAATCTGGTTTTAAAAAGTGAAATGCTCATGATAGCAACTATTCTCAAAGTTCTATAAAAGTAAACACAGAACCCGCCTGGGCAGCGAGACCTCATCTCTACAATAAATCAAAAAATCAGCCGGGTGTGGTAGCGCACGCCTGTAATTCCGGCTACTCGGAAGGCTGAGGCGGAAGGATTGCCGGAGCCCAGCAGGTCGAGGCCGCGGTGGCTGGGAGCGGCCACTGCAGTGCAGTCTGGGTGACAGAGTGAGACTCCAACTCAAAAAAAAAAAAAAGTAAACACAGAAAACTGCAGAAGCTATTCCACTGCACTGTGGAAAAAGGCATTGCTAGTGAAATGACACCAATGTATACTCAGCCACGTCTGAATGATGGGAGTTGAACCAAGAATAACTATACAAAAGCATTAATCATTTATCCACTTTTTAGATGAAAGATGTGCCTTTAGATATGAAAAAAAGTGTATATTTTGGGCTTATGTCAGCACAGTTGGAATCTACTGTTATTTATAGATTTGAAAACTATGTTCTACCTCACTGATAAAAAGGGATTGAGGTTTCCCAAGTATATTATATTATTTAACAGAGTCTGTAATTAAAGCATTAAAGTTGAATACATAGACTTTATACACAACCAATAAATCAATAATCAAAGTGTAATTGAGATTCAAATACTTTAGAAATAATAAAACTCAGAACAAATTTTAAAATGTACTTCAGAATGTCAGTGATAAATAAGCACATAGTAGGGATTACAAAAACAATTTTATAAATAAGGTGACACCAAAGAAGAAAATACAAAACAAGTAAGTAGTAAATAAGATCAATTAAAACATGAAAATGATAGAGCTTCTGAATATAAACTTTACAAATGTCTGATATTATTTCATAGGAAAAATACAATTTCTATTATCTTCCGAATTTAGAAAAATAACAAACAAAATTTAGTCACTCACAAAGTAGTTTTTTGGTAAAATGAAAAATGCCAGATAAGGATTATATAAATCAGGACATGATGAACTTCTAAGTATATAACACAAAAAGTAACAGCACAGTTGCAACATTTATTATATTCAACAGAAAAATTCTAATATTTCAGAGAATACACTGGATCTCAATTTAAACCTAAAAGACTCAGAAGAATTTAAAAATTTTTTCTACTTGCTAGAGCCAGATATATTTCACAAAAAATTATGGCAATTTAATATTAAAATATAATGACTAAAAATTATTAATATTTAAAAAATTACCACAAAATACTATTTCTTTTTTTTTTTTTTTGCGTTGGAGTCTCACTCTGTTGCCCAGACTGGAGTGCAGTGGCCACTCCCAGCCACCGCAGCCTCGACCTGCTGGCCTCCGGCGATCCTTCCGCCTCAGCCTTCCAAGTAGCTGGAACTACAGGCATGCGCTACCATGCCCGGTTAATTTTTGATTTATTGTAGAGATGAGGTCTCGCCAAATTGCTCAGGCGGGTCTTGAACCCGCGGGCTCAGGCAATCCATTCACCTCAGCCTCCCAAAGGCGCAGGATTACAGGCTGAGCCACCGAGCCCGGCTCAAAATACTATTTCAATAAAACTAGAAACAATCTTATTATACTAATATAAATTAATGTTACATTTAATGATTTAATCTAAAATGCATACAATTTAAAAATAAATTATTCTTCATTTAAAATTTCTAGTAATGTCCTGCCTTTGTGTCCTCATTTATTGGGTGAATTTAAAAGTTTGGAAATTTGGGCCTGGCATGGTGGCTCATGCCTATAATCCCAGCATTTTGGGAGGCAGAGGTGAGAGGACTGGAGACCAGCCTGGGTAACTTGACGAGACCTTGTTTTGAAAATAAAAATTTAAAAATTAGCATGGTGGATGGTATGCACCTATATTTCCAGCTATTTGGAAGGCTGAGGAGGAAAGGTCATCTGTGGCTACCAGGTCGAGGTTACGGTGGCCGTAATCAGCCTGGGTGACAGAATGAGATTCTCTCAAAAAAAAAAAAGTAATTTGAAAATTTGGCTAACCTTCTGAATAAAGCTGTTTATAGAGAATTTATATTTAAGTTATTACACTAAATTTGCAAGTTAAATGAGTCCTTGAAAAGTCTCTCCCCATTGCAAAAAGTGTGCTCATATAGGCATACTTTTATCACTAAAGTCTGTCTTACAACTGTCTGTTTATCCATCTCTTAAAAACAATAAGCAACATAAAATATATTATGTGTATCTCTCAGTAACTGGCCTGGAGTACAGAACATAACAGATGCTCAAACAATTTTATACATTAAATGAATAAGTAAATATTCTATGTAGGTGAAGGAAATTATCAGAGTTTTTCTATATAGTGAAAGTATCAATGTTATTGAAATCCAGATGAATAATTTTTTACAATAGTTAACTACCATTCTAGTGCAGAAAGTACTCTATTTTAATGGTACAGTAATTATATTGTGGTTTAGAATGTTCTAAAGCAATAGCAAAATAAACTATGATAAAACAAAAAAATTGAAGATACCAGTAACTATTTGATTTTTACTCAGTAATCTTATATTTTAGCATATATCTGTTGAATGCTTATCTTACCAAACAATTATGCTAGAAATGGAATTAAGTATTTTTATTTTATTTTATTTTATTTTGTTATTTTATTTTATGAGGCAGGGTCTTGCTCTGTTTCCCAGGCTGTAGTGCATTGGCACAATCACAGCTCACTGCAGCCTCAAACTCCTGGGCTCAAGCAATCCTTCTGCCTTAGTCTCTTGAGTAGCTGGGACTATAGGTATGCACCACCATGCCTGGTTAATTTTAAAATATTTTGTTGTCCAGGCTGTTCTCAAAATCCTGGCCTAAAGTGGTCCTCCCACTTTGGCCTCCTAAGGTGCTGGGATTATAAGTGTGAACCACTGTGCCTGGACCCATTAATATTTTTGAAGAAAACATTAAGACTCAGTTTACGATTTCTTAAACTGTCTACTCAAATTACTTCTTCCCACCATTCCCTTTTCCCAGACAATTGGCTTCAAGGAATAATAAAACAACTACATACTTAAAATATAGATTTAACTATCTATTCTTTCTACATATAGTCTTAAAAAGATAGTTGCTTCCTTTTAAAGGAGCACTTAATTTATTAATCACTAAAGTGGAAAAAAGAAAATAAATTATGACTTATTCCACTGCACTGTGGAAAAAGGCATTGCTAGTGAGATTTAATTATCTATTCTTTCTACATATAGTCTTAAAATTTTTGGTCATTATATTTTAATATTAAATTGCCATAATTTTTTGTGAAATATATCTGGCTCTAGCAAGTAGAAAAAATTTTTAAATTCTTCTGAGTCTTTTAGGTTTAAATTGAGATCCAGTGTATTCTCTGAAATATTAGAATTTTTCTGTTGAATATGATAAATGTTGCTACTGTGCTGTTGCTTTTTGTGTTATATACTTAGAAGTTATATACTTAGAAGTTCATCATAATTTATGTTATATACTTTTGTGTTATATACTTAGAAGTTTATCATAAAGTTACAAATTATGGATTAATTATGGATACCAGACACAATATTCAGCACTAAACATGACTTATCTCCTATAATCTTCACAAGAACCCTATGAGGCAGGTACTATTATTATGATCCTCACTTTTCAGATGAGAAAACTGAGGCTAAGAGGTCAGATAACTGTTCAAGGTCACATAGCTATAAAGTAGCAAAGCAAGATTTAAATTCAGGTCTCTTTGTCTCTAGACATGCTCTAGTGGTTTTAAACTATTTTACATACATTAAAACATGCATTCCTTACAAAAATTTATGAATGCAAAATTAATCAGTGGAAACACATTCAAGTTTACTTTCAGGATAATAAAACAAATTAAAGTATGTTTGTCTAATTGGTGTCTTACTAAAGTGTTTTTTTTAAAATTGTTGTCTCAGTAAATCCTCATTATCTGTGGAATTTGGGATAATACTGGTCCTCTTGCCACATAAATGGTGCAATTCTGTAGTTGTTTGATCAAACATAGAAAAATAAAGAAATGTGAGAGTCTAACTTATTTTCCTTACAAAATGAAGAGAAGTGAGAACCCAAAATAAAAGTATAAACATATGCATTACAAGAACTGGACTGAAGTTTCACATTGTAATTTAAATAATTTTTAAAAACCATATAAAGCTGAGAAAAATTCAAACTCTGTACTTACAATATGTATACTTTTCTATATAAAATACTTCAATCAAAAGCATGAGAAAAACTTGTGAATTATTCCCTTCTATGACAGATACCTATTAACAGTTAAATACCCGAATACCTAAATAACTGCTCTGCCACCTAACATACATGGTATGTTGAATTTTTTTGTACATGGTAAATGAAACTGAGCTAATTCTTGCACAAAAGCTTAATACACCAGGCATCAGACTATTCTTTTTGTTCAATTTAATAAATAAATTACTGCGTGAACATTTTCAAGCGTGCCTTCTTTCCTTAAACACTGTTTGTAACAGATGTTTACCTGGAAAAGATGCTAGTTGGGGATGTGCGGCTAAGGCTGTGGGTGTACCAAGTGTCCCCAAACCACCAAATTCTGAATGCCCTGAGCTGGCTGAATGTAGACCAAAGACTGGGTGGCTGACCATTGGGAAGGCACTCGACACTGTGGACAGGTTAAACGGTTGATCCCCAGCTGCTCTGAATAAATGTCCTGGGAGGGAAAAAAACACACTTAAAGTTGTACTATAAAAACAGATAAGATTTATCTGATTTCAGCGTTTATAGTTAAAATCGATAATAATTTATCATTTTACAGTTTTTCTTCCACATTTTCTACTTTCAAACCCTACAGAATAAGATGTTTCTAAAGCATGAAAGTACTCAAATGATAATTTAAATGAATGATATAACTTTATTTACTTAGAATTTGAGATTTGAGAACTGATGTTTGAAAGTAAATAATTTTCACTAATTAAAATAGTTTGACCTAAAGTAAGTGAGGTTAATTTTCTGTTAATACATGTACATTAATATATTATCAAAAGTTTTTACTCACAAGAAAGAAGATTAAAAACATCCTATTAATCTAAGGTTGAAAACCATTGAAGTAAGTCCAGAATCTGTCACCAAGTCATTACTCAAATTACCACACACCCTTGGCAAAGAAATCCCAGTTTCAATGTGCCAGAATTGAAGTACTGTTCTATAACACAGTGATGCGTCATTTAATGACAGGTATATGTTCTGAGAAATGCTTCACTAGGTGATGTTCGTCATTGTGTGAGCATCATAGAGAGTACTTACACAAACTTGATGGTATCACCTACTATACACCCAGGCTACACGGTGTAGCCTATTGCTCCTAGGCTACAAACCTGTACAGCATGTCACTGTGTGGAAAACTTGTAATTAGCTGGGATACAATGATAAGTATTTGTATATATAAACATAAGCAAAGTAGACTAAAAATAGGCCTTGTAATCTTATGGGACCACTGTCATATATGTGGTTCGTTACCAATCAAAATGTCATTATGCAGCCTGTAACTGTACTACTTAGGCGATATAAAAAAGGGATTATATCCTAGCCTAATCAAACAACGCACAAAAGGATTGAACAAATAAACTTACTAAGGTATTTTTCGAAATGCATTCACAGGTGTTTGCCAATATAAAATTATTTTTAGCTTCCTGAAGGTAAGACAATATTCAATTCAAATGAATATGACTTTTCAGCTTTACTTTTACTCTAAAAAAGAACTTAACACTAAGTGTTATAACTCCAGGTTGGAGTGTTACGCTATCAAAAACATGACTCATTTTTCATAGTTGGCAGGAGTTCGGCAGAAAATTTTTCTAATACTTGGAACGCTTCCCTTTACTTGCAGGAAATAAGTAAGATACCCTGGCACAAAACTATAAAAATAGAATATTCATTCCCAAACTCCAGGTTATCGTAAGAATTTGCTACATGAAAGTATTGTGCTCTGTGTTAAAATCAGAATTAGGTTTCCTTATTATCTTCTGTATATATTACATCATTCCTTCACTGTGCATTGCAATTTAATTGGTTTTAACACAATATGCTTGAAGTAAATTTGAAACTGTAAGTGAAAAATAAGTATACTTTTTGTTATCATTTAGTTATCAACCAACTCTCTCTCCTTTGCTGTTTTGCTCCCTGAAAAATAAGTGGTAGTCCTAAAAAGGTCAGGGTGTACCCCCAGAGACTGTTACAGATGTTGTATTCTTCACTAAAATAATGCCATATTTTTAAGTGAAATAGGAAGATTTTAAAAAATAAGATTTAAATAAATTGCATCAAGTATGTCTTGTATCAGCCTATAAGGAAAAATTTTGACTCAGGGTAGTGACCCCACTACAACACATCAAAAACCAGATCTCACAGGAAAGATCCTCAAAGTGTCTATAAGGAAGGCCCATAAAACAACTGTGAGGTGAGAGGACAAGGAAAGAGCACAAGCTCAGATGTCTTTTCTAAGTCGTCCAATCTTTGTTTTGGTTCATTAAAGCCTGAAGAGAAAACTGGTGAATTGGTTCTTTTGTGCTATCAGAGTTCTGGACTGCATTAGCCCTGAAGCAAAGTCAAATTAAAACAGCATGCTACTGCAAAGAATGATTACCCAAATGTCACTATCTTTAAGACCAGTGATAGACCACCAGAAACACTATGGGACTTCTTTGGCTTGTCTTGGAAAATTTTCAAAATTTTCTCTAGTGTCTCTAAAAAATGAGCTTGTAACCTTAAAAACCAGTGTTTATTTTCATTTGTTATTACATATAAAATCTCTTTCTCACCAATCAAGTCAACTTCCTGACTCAAATGTACTTAATCAAATGTTTTATTTATAAACATACTATGATCAGTTATATTTCCTTCTCTATCATTTTCCTTATAAGCAAGTAAAACTGAGCATTACAATTTTGGAGAATTTAGCATTAGCAATTTACATTTTACAAAAGAATAACTCTTAAATTATATCAGTTATATGTACATACAAAGAAATTTGCAGGGCATAAATTTAAAATTACCAAAACTAAACAAAATATAAAAATTCAGAACCAAAATTATCAATGATTGGAAACTGATAGAAATACTTTTATAATTAATAATTGGTAATAGGCAGCATTCTTAGATGCAAAATAAAACATTAATTTCTTTAGTGTGAAGAAGCAAATAAGATAAACCTTGCAGTCTCACAAGCAGAAAAACATAAGCAATAACTAAATGAAGTTATCACTCTTGCAGTAACAATTAAGAACCAATCATATATAATTTGATAACAAAGTCTTTTTCTAACTCTAAAAAGAACAACATCTAGAAGCAATTGATATAGAATTTCAACAAAATATGAGCTTTATCATAGATTCAAATGGAGAAAAGAAGTATAGACCTGTACACAGAATTACATCTATGTCTGGTTACAAAGTAGATTTGAACAATGGAGTTTAAATCAAGGCGACTCACTCTACTTTCTAATTCTCACTTCTAAAATGCTTGGTTAAAATAATTAAAGCATGGAAAGCATCCTTAATGACAACTGAATCTACAGGGCCTATCCTGGTTGGTGAGAAAATATGCACCTCTGTATTTAGTAAAGAATTACTAAGGCATATTATAATGATGTAGTAATACCATGCATTATAAAAAATACCAAATATCAAAATGAGGGACTTTGTTACATATAGAAAAAGTTATACTACAGAAGAGAAATAATTTAATAATACATGTCACAGTAAAAAACTATGTTTTGACTTTATAGTAAGAATCTAAAACTCAGTGGTTTTAAAAAAAAATCTTTCTTATTAAAAGGCTCTGCGACAGTATAATTTTCTACCGTTTTTCTTCCACCTTCTAAAAAACACAAATAGTAATTCTGTGCAAAAAAAAAACTTTCAGAATTATTGTTTATGTAACAATTTTAGTACTTCAAACATTTCATGAACAAACTTTTTTAAGCATCAGAGTGCTATGCTTAAGTAACTGGCATACAAGGGTGATTAAGAAATAATCCCTGGAGCCTGGCTCGGTGGCTCAGCCTGTAATCCCGCGCCTTTGGGAGGCTGAGATGAGTGGAATGCCTGAGCCCGCGGGTTCAAGACCCGCCTGGGCAGCGAGACCTCATCTCTACAATAAATCAAGAAATCAGCTGGGTGTGGTAGCGCATGCCTGTAATTCTGGCTACTCGGAAGGCTGAGGCGGAAGGATCGCTGGAGCCCAGCAGGTCGAGGCTGCGGTGGCCGAAAGCGGCCACTGCACTCCAGTCTGGGTGACAGAGTGAGACTCCAACTCAAAAAATAAAAAAAAAGAAATAATCCCTGACCTCAAGGAACTCATGTTTTGAACATAATTTAAATAGTGTAAGACCATTTTTATACTATAACATATAAAACAGTTAATATTCAAATATTACTAGACGGTGTTGTCATATACAGGACTCAGTAATATATCCCAAACACCTAAAACAGTGTCTGGTACTAGTAGATAGACAATAAATGTTTTTGATTGAATCAATTCACTACTTACTTAGAGCAGAAGCCAAAGGGCTTCTATCAAAACAAGGAGCTACCTTGAGTCTTTATTTAATTTTTCATGTATGCTTCCAGTTTCCATTGCCTTATTTCATCAACTCCTGGTCCTAATTTTTTAAAAATCGCCACTTGGCCCCTTATTCCTCCTTGATTCCATTTAAGTCACATGTTGGATTTTATCACACAAAATTCTACCACTTTGAAGATCTTAAACTCTTTAAGTTTCACTCTTTAATCACAATTTCCATCATTCCATCCTTTATTTTCCAGCATGACCTGTGGTCTCTTCCAATCCACCCTTGACCCTATCTATCTTCTTCCCTCTCAAACCCATCAATATCTCTCCTGTATCAACCTCAATGGAAAAGTCTAATACTTGCTATGTCTACTTCCTCCCCACTTCTCAGAATCTTTAATATTTGTACGAAGCCCCAAGTCTCCCTTCCATCTAGGCTGTAAAAGTCACTAAAGTTTTCCTAACCACTAGATCTCACTAATCTTCACTCTTCATTCTTAACCTTTTATATAAACCTGGCATTCCTGATGTGCCTCTTTCTTATTAAAACCTGTTTTCATCCTTAAGCTCCAGGACATGGAACTCTCTTGATCCTTTTCTTAACTATATATCTTTCAATAATACTACTATCTCCCTTATTAGGTTTTCTTTTCTTTCTTTCTTTTTCCTAAATGTAAGCATTCTTAAAAATTTGTCCAGCAATCTCTTTTTTCCTTTCTATGCTTTCTCCCTGTTTCATGTGCTTCCACTGTTTTAACTGTTGTTTCTACACAAATGAATTCTAAACCAGGATTACAGATCCTTCAGCCAAAGACTGAATTTTATTCATCTCAATATCTCCAATACCTGGCATAATCCGAAACACAACAGATGCTTAATAAATGTCTTCTACTGCTGCATTTTTGGCCACATTATTTCTTCCACCTGAGAACTTCCATATTATTATTCCTCTATAATATGCTCTTTAACTATGGTGCTTTGTAATCCTATCTATTCTTTACTAACCATCTAAAAAATCTATTATCCAAGGTATATTCCTTACTCTCACAGATATGTTTGGGGCCTCCTATTAACATTCATGGTATATTATCCACAATTTGTCTTTTTTCACACCACAGCTAGTGTAAATAAGGTTATGAAGGAAAGAGCAGTTTATTAATCATTTTGACTCTTTACAAAACACTGCACAAAGCAAAATGTTCTCAGTTGGCAGACACTTCATAATATCTGCTGTATGCAACTCCAAAAAGTAGCTTTCAATTCTTTGTTTCTCTCTTCTCTTAAAGGGCTAGAATAATCAGAGCCATTCTTTAAATGATTAAAAATATAATATGTCACTTTGCTCCAAAGTCATTAACAATGTACTAAATAAAAGTTCACTGGGTAGTTAGACTGATGTCTATTTTGTAGCTTTAATCTTTTTATACAGAAAGGGGTGCTGTTTTGATTACAACCTTGGTTCCACTGTGAGGACAACCAGCTTAAAATTTCAAGCTACTATACACAAGGGGATTTTTTAAAATCATAGACTGATGATGGCTCAGTGAATCTTATAATCACATTTAAAATAAAGCATATTCAGTATTAATATAAAAGCAGAAAGATATATTTTTACATAAAACAGCACAAGTCTAAAAGGCACTATTAACTTTGTGACTATAAAACAAAATTATTTGAATATTAAAATGCTCCACTTTTGGAGAAATATATTTTCCCTACATTAATATACCTAATATCAGCAACACCCCCAAATAAAACCTGTCCTGTTTAAAACTTGTAAGTTTTGCTCAGAGAAAACATTTGCAAACTAATGAATTATAATAAAATAATAACACTTTTAGAAGACCACAATTATTCCTTTTTAGCAGATATTAGCATTCAAACATAGTTTCAATATTTAAATCTTACTTTATTCTATTTTAATATAGATAACAATGTACATAATATTTTGCATCATAAAATATACTTAAATTATAATAAGCTGAATACTTTTCAGCAGAACTTTTCAAATTCTACTAGCTAATTCAAATCACTACATATCTAAGTGATTAAAAGCAGTATGCAAGTGCCAGTGTGTTAGTAACAAGGCATGGTAACTACAAGAGTCTTTATTAATATTAATGAACAATACAATAAAGTTTTTCCTACCAATAAGAATGAAAAAGTATAAATATTATTGAACTTAAACTACTAGTGAATCAAATCTCCTATTACTAAGGAAAAGTCCAAGAAGCATATTAAAACAAAATAACTGTAAATCGTAAGAAATAAGTATGCTAAAGCAATCAACCTTTAAAAAAAGAATCAAGAGTGCTTACTGATATAACTCTACATGTTGTTTCCATGTGTGCTAAAAACGTATTTTTATCTTCCAATTCTACATAAACTCAGTGCAACATCTTCAAACTTCTGTCTCTAGTTCCTTAAAATTGTTAGTATAATTTTACCACATTACAAAATCAGCTTCTAACATATATCCTGCAAAGTATGGCTAATCATCAAAAATGGTAGTATATCCAAATAAAGTTCTTATGAGCATTTTAATTAATCATTAATAACTAAGTGTAATACCCAAAGTGAACACCATCAAAACTACTGTAAACTAAAGAAATACTCAAATAATGGCTGACGTATTAAAAATCTTAAGTTCATTAATAGTTAAATATTCTGAAACTCAGAATATATAGATTCTATAAACTTGAACTTTGATTAAAGAACAAACAGAAAGAATTCTACAGTTAATGGTGACAGAACGTTTCTCCCAAATAATTTTCATTTCATCCCTCTACTCTCCCTTTATATTTTAACATTTAAAAAGATGCATAAAGTGGAAACAAAGCCTTTTATAAAAAGATATTTATAGCCTGTATTTATCTTACGCTGTATGAAATGTCATACGTTTCTGTACAGAACTATGGCCACATTTGAATACAGGGTGCTCCCCCAAACAACACTAGTAGGGTGTGAAGTTCCATAACATATGGCATATGCATTGTATTATATTGTTTAAATAGGAAAAAAATTACTTCTGATGCACATCTGGCCCCAAGTGTTTTTTTAATTGCAAATTTATAATTATATACATTTAGGAGATACAAAATGATGTTATAATTTATGAATGCACTTCAGAATAAATTAATCAAGTATGTTAACATATCCATTAGCATGAATACTTAACATTTGTGTGATGAGAACATTTGAAATTTGGTCTCTCAGCAATTGCATAACTCTGTTATTAACCATATTCACAACACTATGTAACTGAGCTTAAAGAAAGAAAAAAAATATTCCTCTTGAGATTGCGTACCCTTTAATCATCATCTCCATGACCCCACCCACTCAGCCTATGTAATCACCTTTCTACTCTCTGCTTCCATGAGTTTGATGGTTTTAGATTCCATATGTATGTGAGAACATGCAGTATTTGTCTTTCTGTGACTGATTTATCTTATTTCCTTGGCATAATGTTCTCCAATTCCATGCTGTTGCAAATGACAAAACTTCTTTCTTAAGAATAGGATTTCATCATGTATATATACCACATATTCTTTATCCATTTATCTGCTGATGAACAATTAGGTTGATTCCATATCCTGGCTATTGTGAATGGTGCTGCAATGAACACGGGAGTGCAGACATCTCTTTGACAAACTGATTTCAAGTCTTTTGGGTAAATACCTACAAGTGGGATTGCTGGATCATATGGTAATTCTATTTTTTAGTTTTTTGAGGAACCTCCATACTATTAGAATGTACTAATTTACATTCTCACTAACAGTATATGAGTTCCCTTTCTCCACATCCTCATCAACACGTATCTATCATCTTTTAGATAAAAACCATTCTAACAAGTGTGAGAGAATACCTCATTGTGGTTTGAATTTGCATTTCTCTAATGATAAGTGATGTGCATTTTTTCATATATCTGTTGGCCATTTGCATGTTTTTTGAGAGATGCCTATTCAGGTCCCTCGTGTATTTTTAAATTGGGCTTTATATTTACTTTATTTATTTATTTTATTTTATTTTTTTAGTTGGTATCTCACTCTGTCACCCAGGCTGGAGTGCAGTGGCACAATCACAGCTCATATAGCCTCGACTTCCTGGGCTCATGAGATCCTGCTGCCTCAGCCTTCCAGTAGCTGGGGCCACAGGTATGCACCACCATGCCCTGTTAATTTTTTGATTTTTTTGTAAAGACAAGGTCTCACTATGTCGCCCACGCTTGTCTTGAACTCCTAGGCTCAAGCAATCCCCTCGTCATGGCCTCCCAAAGTGCTGGGATTACAGGTGTGAGCCACTAGCTATGCCTAGCCATATTTACTTTTACGTATTTATCTTGAGATAATTTTAGACTAACAATAGTTGCAAAAGAAATACAGAACGCTTCTATATACTTTCTATCCAACCTCACTGCTCCTTATGTTAACATCTTAGACGATTATAAAGCAATTTTCAAAATTAAGAAATTAACTTTGATTAATTGATTAAAATAAAAAAAATTCCGATTTAATCAGTTTTCCCACTAATGTCACTACTCTGTCTCAAGATTCATTCCAGAATCCCTTATTATATTTAGCTGTTGTGTGTCCTTAATTTTCTCCAACCTGTGACAATTCCTCAGTCTTATCATTCATCACTTTAATACATTGAAGTGTACTGGTCAGGTATTTTATAGAATGTCCCTCAATTTGGGGAGTTTATCTGATGCTTTCTCATGATAAGAAGAAGTTATGCATGATTAGAAAGGATACTTAATGTACCCTCTTCTGAGCAACCTATCTAGGACCCATGATGTTTTTATGTAGTACTGGTTATGTTAACTTTGATCACTTGGTTAAGTTGGTATCTGCAAGGATTCACCACTGTAAAGCTGCTATTTTCTCTTCAAACAGAGTTAGAAAACCAGTCATTAAAAGTCTAAGTAGCTTAGAGAACAAAATCTATCACTTCACATTAAAGATAGTGAACAAGCTTTAGATTTAGTACAAAGAATGCAGTATTAGTACTCAGGCAAATGACTATTCTTGAAAGATAACAATAGTTCCTCTTTTGTAACAAATGTTTTATAAGATCTACTGAAAACATTTAGAGTTAATAGGTTAAAATTCCCCAAATTACATTTTACATATACTTCTATATTCAAATATAACTGTATTTTATTTTAATAAGGAAATAGAAAAAAAACTAAAATAATTCTTGCTTTACTTACTTTAATCTCAATAAATAAGAAAGTCTCCATTTTCCCATAATGAATAGAAATTATTAAAATTAGCTTTGGAAATACATACTGGGTGTACTAGTTTGCTAGGGTTCCCATAACAACATACCACAACTGAATGGCTTACAACAACAGAGGCTTACTGTTTCATAGTTCTGGAGCTTAGAAGTCTGAAATCAAGGTGTCAGCAGGGTCATGCTCCTACTAAAGACACTAGTGAGGGATCTGTTCCATGCACCTGTCCTAGATTCTTGTAACCTTAATTATTTTTTATGTATTCTCACATGTGCTTCTCTGTGCATGTTTCTTTGTCCAAGTTACTCCTTTTTATAAGACACCAGTCATATTGGACTAGGGTCCAACCTAATGACCTCATTTTAACTTGATTACCTCCATAAGGTATCTATCTCCAGTAAGGTCACATTCTGAAGTATTAGAGGTCAGGACTCCAGCATATCTTTTTGTGGGGAGGACAAAATTTAACTAATAACATTTGTTTTATATTTTTAAAAGTACTTAGTTGACTTGAACATATTATCGCTCGTAAATAATTTATTGTTAACATTTTAAATTGAAACTACAAAGTTCTTCTAATAAAATTTAAGTAAGAAAATATTCCAAAAATACCTGGAAGGAGCTGGTACCTTGTGATCAAACCTCTCATTAAATAAACCCCACTCTGCTGGGCTCAGTGGCTCAGCCTGTAATCCCGTGCCTTTGGGAGGCTGAGGTGAGTGGATTGCCTGAGCCCGTGGGTTTGAGACCCGCCTGGGCAGGCAAGACCTCATCTCTACAATAAATCAAAAAATTAGCTGGGCGTGGTAGCGCGTGCCTGTAATTCGGCTACTTGGAAGGCTGAGGAGGAAGGATCACTGGAGCCCAGCAGGTCGAGTCTGCGGTGGCCGGGAGCGGCCACTGCACTCCAGTCTGGGCGACAGAGTGAGACTCCAACTCAAAAAAATAAATAAATAAAAATAAACCCCACTGCTAGAAAGGCTAGACAGTTGAAAATTCAAGAACCTTTATTTAGAATTTATAGATTTTACTCACAAAATTGACAAATCAACTAAATAGGAAAATAGTGTTATAATAGTTCATACAATAATATAAGAACTTAAAGAAATTTTGGCTTTATCCACAAACCATCAAGAGTAGGCCTATCTCATTCTCTTGATGATTCTCTACTGACTGTAAACTTAAGCCATGGCTGTCTTTTAAATAAGTTTTAATTACATCATAACTTTTGACTCTCAGGTGTGTTTTTTTAATATACTGCCTCTTCAAGGAAGGTGAAATGATTTTTTAAGATTCCTTATCCTATAGCTTATCATGCTCATTCCCAACTAAAATCTACATAGTAACTTGCAATTACCAGAGGAACCCATAGCACAGCTCAGAAAACTTATTAATCAGAATCAACTTATAGTGTAATTTTCTTTTTAATGATAATTCTATTTTTGTCCTCTTGAGGAAATTCCATACAGTTTTCCATAGCAGTTACAAGAGTTTCCATTTTCATCAACAATGTACAAGGGTCCCAATTTCTCCACATTCTTGGAGAAGCACTTATCTATATCTTTTTAAAAAATAATAGCCATTCCAAGAGAAGTATGACAATATCTTATTGTGGTTTTGATTTATGTTTCCCTATGATTAGTGATACTAACATTGTTTTAAAAAATGCACCTATTGGCCATTTAGATGTCTTCTTTGGGGAAATGTCTTTTCAAGTGTTTGCCCATTTTAGAATCAGGTTCTTTTCTTTCTTTTTTGTTCTCCTCTCTCTCTCTCTCTCTCTCTCTCTCCCCCTCCCTCTGTCTCTTTTTACCAGAGTCTCACTCTGTTGCCCATGCTAGAGTGCAGTGGCATGACCAAAGCTCACCACACCCACCAACTCCTGGGCTCAAGCCATCCTCCTGCATCAGCCTCCTGAGTAGCTGGGAATACTGACATGCAACTCCGTCTTGCTCTTTTTTTTTTTTAAGAGACAAAATCTCACTGTGTTGCCCAGGCTGGTCTTGAACTTCCGAGCTCAAGCAAATCTCCTGCCTTGGCCTCCCCAAATGCTGGGATTACAGGTGTGAGCCACTGTACTCAGCCTATGTGCTTTTTTACTGTTGAGTTGTAGCAGTTCTTTATATATTTTGAGTGTTAATGCCTTATCAGGTACATAGTTTTCAAATATTTTGTCTCATACTGTAAGTTACTTTTTCATTCAATTGTTTCCTGTGTTGTGCAGAAATTTTTTAGTTTGCTATAATCATATTTGTCTATTTTTACTATTGTTGCTCGTGTTTTTAGTGTCATATCTAAGAAATTAATGCAAATATCAATGCCTTTAAGTTTTTCCGTCGTGTTTTCTTCTAAGAGTTTTACAATTTCAGGTATTATGTTTTTGTCTTTAATCCATTTTGAATTGATTTTTGTGTATAAAATAAGGGTCCAATTTCATTCTTTTGCATGTAGATGTCAGTTCTTTCATATCACGTAATTTTCAAGTCCTAGTCCTACAAATTCATCTGTCTTTCCCTTCTTTTCTTCAACAGTTGTTTCGTCGTGCCAGGTACTGACTGGATACATATTAGTAAAAGAAAATAGATTCAGCCCCTGCCCTTTAAATGTAGAGGGGACAAATGCATAAAACAACATCAAATGTATAATTATAAATTGTGAAGAGGGCTATTAAGGAAATTATTAGGTGCAGAGATAGGTAATAGTAGAGCAATAACCTAGACACTATGATCAGAGGTCTAACTAAGGTCTGTATTTGTCAAAATTCTTCACAGAAACAGAACCAACAGGATTCATTGATTTATTTTAAGAAACTTGCTCATGAGATTTTGGAGGCTGACCCAATGGTCTAACTCTGGGAACTGGAGATCTGATGATGTAAGTTCTGGTCACAGGAGGAGACTGATGTCCCAGATCAACCAGTCAGGCAAATAGAACTAATACCCCCTTCCTCCATCTTTTTGTTCTATTCAGGCCCTCAAAGGATTGGATGATGCCCTCCATCACTGGGGAGGACAATCTGCTCTACTCAGTCTGCCAATTCAAATGCTAAATACCTTTTCAGACATACTCAGAAATAATATTTAATCCAAGCACCCATGATCCAGTCAAGTGGACACATAAAATTAACCACCACAGTGTCTCAGGACATTTAACCTAAATCAAAGCATGAAAGATTAGTTTTATGAAGATCTTTCAGACAGAGGGAAAGCATATTTGAGATTCTGAGTTGGTAAATAAAGTTTTGTAACTGAAGAAGTGAAAGGTCAGGGAGATTAAAAAATAACAGGCCAGAATAAGAACAGTACCAGGTAAATCTGAAGCAGTAGGCAGGATTAGATCATGGAGAGTGTGCAGACTTACATATCCATTAGATTGAAAAATACAAAACACCCAACTCAGTAAGGCTAGGTGAAAAGATTAATTTAATGACTCACATCACTCTAAAAGGAAAAGGCTCATTTCAGATGAAGAAGCTGGATTGAAGGTTCACTAAGACCTACTTTTTCTCTCCTCTTTTGGTCTACTTCCTAAGATAGGCCCTACCTCCAAGATTTCTTGGGAAGAAAATGGTATAATTCCTTACCAATGTCAATAAAAATCCCAGAATTGAATCTTTTTGGTTTGACAAGTCAGACTTGTATTATGTGCCCATTTCTTAACTATTCTTGCCTAGAAAACATGATGTTTAGATTGGCTAGGCTGGGCCACATGACACTTCTGGAGTCTTAGGTGAAAAATTTGTTTTAAAAATGTGATTTATTTTAGGAGGAACAATTGCTGGTAATGGTGAAATATTATCTGTGAATCTTCCACAGGTGATAATTACAAATTTTGGGTTAAAAAACCCCCTACAGATATTGGAAAGCATCCAAAAGCAAAGAGAAAGCTGAGACAGTTTGGAAAAATGGAAAAATGATAACTAGAAGCAAAATGTGTGACTCCATAGCTTTCTAGTTTGATAATGCTGCCTAAGTCTCAGAGCTATAACTACAGAAAATGGCCAAATAAAAACCAATGGGCTTATCAACTAAAAGTGCAAGAGGTCATATTCACAGCTAAGAAAATATCTGGACATTTAAAGGGAAAATCCTGGGAGTGACCAAAGCACAGAAAGAATGACACCCACACTCAGAGTTTATATCCAAATGCCTAGTTGCAAGCACACTTGCATGAGTGGGAAAGAACTCCAGTGTCACTGCAAAATAGCTAGTAGAGAATAAAGAGAAATCTACTCTTGAAAGGCAGAGCTATACACCACAGATCTGTTAAGTTTAACGTATACCTTCATTAAGTGTACTCCCCTACCATAATTAGCTCAGGCAGCAGAAAGCCTGACGTGTCACAGTACACAGCCTAAAGATGGCAGAGCAACTGGAAATTAGAGGGTAATCTTAGAAACAAAAAAGGTACAGAGAAAAGGAGACCCATCTCGGTCTAAATACTTTGCTGACCAAGAATTTTCACAGGTACAGAGGAGACCCTAGTAGAAGGCTAGTCAATAAAAGTAAACATGGGAAGCCCAAAGAACAGAGCACAAATATTATCAGTCTGCTTTCTGATCACAATAAAACTAAAATGGATAGCAATTTCAAAAACAAAAAATAAAACTAAATGCTAAATTACTGACTTCTAGACAACCCAACAGTCAACGAAGAATTGACATAGTAAAACAGAAGTATTTTTGATAAGAAAAGAAAAACATATAAAAAGGCATGTGTTGCAACTACAGGAGTACTTACAAGGGAAATTCGTAGCATTAAATGCATATGTAAGAAAAGGACTAGGATCCAAATAAATGATCGAGTTTCCCCTCAAGAAAGAAACTAGGGGAAAAAAAGAGGAAGTCACACCCACAAAAAATAAAACTCCAGAAGAAAATAATAAAAATAAGAGCAGAAATCAATGACAAAGAAAACTGAGAAAACTCTATGAAACCAAAAGACAGATCTTCAAAAAGGATCTATAAAATAACCCTTAGTCACTAAGAAAAGAGAGAAAACACACAAGTTATGTATATTAACAATCAAACAGAAGATATTACTACAAATCATATAGACATTAAAGGGATAGGTAATATTTGAATAACTTTGGGCCCATAAGTCAATGACTTACACAAAATGAATAAATTCCTTGAAAGACACCAGGCAAAGTTCACTCAAGAAGAAAGAGATAACCTGAATAGTCCTACATGTACCTACACTTCAATTTATTTTATTTTTTTAGAGACAAGGTCTTGTTTTGTCACCCAGGTTGGAGTACAGTGGCATGATCATAGCTTACTGCATCCTTGCTCTCCTGGGCTCAAGCAATCTTTCTGTCTTGTTTTCCAAAGTAGCTAGGATTACAGGTGCATGCCACCATGCCCACTAGTTTTTTTGGATTTTTTTATTTCTTATTTTTGTTTTTTTTGAGTTGGAGTCTCACTCTGTGGCCCAGACTGGAGTGCAGTGGCCGCTTCCGGTCACCGCAGCCTCAACCTGCTGGGCTCCACCGATCCTTCCACCTCAGCCTCTGAGTAGCTGGAATTACAGGCACGCACTACCACGCCCGGCTGATTTTTTTGATTTATTGTAGAGATGAGGTCTCGCCAAGTTGCCCAGGCGGGTCTCAAACCCGCAGGCTCAGGCAATCCACTCACTTCAGCCTCCCAAAGCGTGGGATTACAGGCTGAGTCATTGAGCCCAGCTTTTTAGGTTTTTTTAATAGACAAAGGGTCTTGCTATGTTGCCCAGGCTTATACTTACATTTTAGAAGGTGAACTCATAGTCAATATCTTAACAACAACTTAAACAAGCCGGGCTCGGGGGCTCAGCCTATAATCCCAGCACTTTGGGAGGAGGTGAGTGGATTGCCTGAGCCTGCGGGTTTGAGACCCACCTGGGCAACTTGGTGAGACCTCATCTCTATAATAAAATAAAAAAAATTAGCTGAGCGTGGTAGCTCACGCCTGTAGTTCCAGCTACTTGGAAGGCTGAGGTGGAAGGATCGCCGGAGCCCAGCAGGTCGAGGCTGCAGTGGCCGGGAGCGAGCCACTGCACTCCAGTCTGGGTGACAGAGTGAGTCTCCAATTCAAAAAAATAAAAAATAAACAAACAAATAACTTAAACAAAGAAAACCTTCAAGGTCCAGATGATTTCACAGGTAAATTTGACTAAACATTTTGTGAATAAATATCAATCCTATACACTTCCAAAAACAAAAATTTCAACAAAGAAACAGCAAGAAAATGATATAATCTCCATGAATGCGGGTGCAAAATTCCTTAGGAACATTTTAACAGATCAAATGCAACAATACTTTAAAAGGATAACACATAGGCTGGGCGCGGATGCTCAAGCCTGTAATCCTAGCACTTTGGGAGGCTGAGACAAGAGGATTGCCTGAGATCAGGGGTTTGGTTCGAGACTGGTCTAGGCAACTTGGTGAGACCTTGTCTCTATAATAAACAAACAAACAAACAAATAAATAAATAAGCTGGGCATGGTAGTACATGCCTGTAATTCCAGCTACTTGGAGGCTAAGGTGGAAGGATCGCCTAAGCCCCACAGGTTGAGGCTGTGGTGGCCGTGAGTATGCCATTGCACTCCAGCCTGGGCAACAGAGTGAGACGCTGACTTAATCAATCAATCGATCAATTAATAACACATTATGACCAAATGGAATTAATCCTTGAAATGCAAGATTGGCTTAACAACAAAAAAATTAATCAGTGTGGTTCATATTAGCAAGTTACAAATGAAAAGCCATATGATCATTTCAATAGATGCAGAAAAAAATAAGTGACAAAATTAAATACCAGTTCATTATAAAACTCTCAGCAAAGCAGGAATAAAAAGGAACCATCTCAGTGATTGCCAGGGTAGGAATGGAAGGAGGAAATCAACTTCAAAAAGACACAAGGCAACTTTTTGGATGATGAAAATGTTCTACAACCTAAAGGTTAAACAAGCATACACATTTGTCAAAATTCATTAAATTATACACTTAAAACAGTGAATTATATATAAATTACACTTAACTTTTAAAAAACTAAGAATAGGGGAGTTTGCATAATCTGCTTCACTCTGAATGGAATAGATTAAAGCAGGGCATGCATGGAAGTGGAAAGGTCAGTGAGAATGAACTGCAACGATTCAGGTGAGAGATTTTAGTGTAGGTTAGGGTAGTGGTATTGGAGACAGAAAAAAGTGTATAGACTTAGCTTTATTCTGAAAGCAGAATAAAAGGAATTTAGATGTGAAGACAAAAAAGCAATAGATAAATCTAGAGATCACTATATTTAAGGTTTAAGCTACTGGATGCATACTGGTATCATTTAGTTAAATGAGGAGGAATGTGAGAGAAGCAGGTTTTGAAGGAAAGCTAAGAGTTTAGTTTTTGTATACATTAAATTTGTTAAGTTTAAGATGCCTATGAAACATCTATGTAAAATGTGTATGTTAGGACCTCAGAAAGTTTGAGCAGTGTCTTCATATAGGTGCATTTAAACAAAAACAACAACAAAAGAGACAAGAGACGTCAGAACCAAGACTTGGAAAATGCAACATTTGTGAATAAAGAAATGTACAAAAAAAAAAAAAAAAGCTAAACTAAACTAAAAAGGAATAGCAAGAAATAGAAGAGGAAAACTACAAGTGGTATAATGGAAGCTACGAGGAAAGATTATTAACAAGAAGAAAGGAAAAGTTGGCTTGTGAAAATTTTGGCAGAAAATAAAGCAATAGCCAGAAGAATCTTAGGGGTATAACAAGGGCTTTTGGTATGGATTGATTTTTGAAAATGGGCAACACTAAGAGAATGCTTTTATACTAGTAAACATGATCCAGTAGATAAAGAAGAATTACTGATACTGTATAGAAGGAATGAAGTCCTTGAAAAGTCTTTTATAATCTTTAAGAAGTAGATATTTGTTATTATCTGTTAAGGTTAAGAATCATATCACTCTGAGTTAAGCATTTGATCTATTTGGTTTAATTTATATTCTTGCATAGAACAGTGTATCAAAGGAGATTTGTAGTAAGTATACATACGCTATTAGATTTTTTTAAAAATGGGAATAAGGCTCATATACATGTACCAGAAAAGAGAATTATGATACAGAGGTGAGGAGATACAGCAGGGGAGAGCTATAACCAGATGAGCTCAAATGGGTAGACAATATTCAACATTTGTTTCAATCTCTTTTTAGTGTGCCTTCCTGTGATGCAGGACCTGGCAGCAAAAAACTACATTTACCAGTCTTTCTTGCAGTCAAGTTTCTGGAAGTAATTTGTATTCTGCCAATCAGATGTATTGGGAAAGAATTAAAAACAACCAAGCTGGGCAAATGGCAGAACACGAAGTAACCTTTTTGCTGGTTCAGATCTAGCAGGTAGCACACAACAGCCTTGGAGCAAATTCTGTCATGGTTTATGATGACTGGATTTCAAGTAAGGTGGCATGATCATGCAGCCAGCACTTGGAACAGTGGTATCTTGACTGAACCAGAGGGAATTTCCTTAGCAGGTCAATTCAGCATAAATGTTCTTAAATCATTCACGAAGTCAGGGGCCAGCTCTTCAATAATTTTATACATCTACTGTATCTAATTCTTTATATTAAATAAATCTCTTTCTGTTTAAAATAGCGTTAGTGATGTATGCTATCTCTCGCTGAATTGATTGATATTTTAACCAATGGCACAAATTGGTAAGAGTTCCAAAACCAAAAAGCCAGTTTAGTCTGTCACACTGGCCTGATGCCTACTTTTCCAATTAATACTAAATGAGAGGTGCTACGGTCTGAATGTTTGTGTCCGCCCAAAATTCATATGTGGGAAATGAATACCCAGTGTGATAGTATTGAGAGGCAAGGGCTTTCGGAAAGGAATAGTGCCCTTAGATAAGAGGTTAAAAGGAGCGACTTTACCCCCTTTCCTACCATGTGAGGACACCATCTAGGAAGCAAAGCACAAGACCGACCTCACAAGACACTGAATCTGCTGGTGTTTTGATTTTGGACTTCCCAGTATTTATAACTATGAACAATACATTTCTGTCATTTATAAATGACCCAGTCTATTGAAGCCTGAATGAACTAAGACAAGAGGTAAGTGAAATCTTATAAATATATGCATAAAGGAGGGTTTCTTAAGCAAGACAGAAAAAGCATAACTATAAATATAAATATTGATAAATTAGACTACATTAAAGTTGGAAAATTTATTCATCAAAAGACAATGTAGAATTAAACACACACCACAGACTGGGAAAATATATCTGTCACATATAAAACTGTAAAAATTATTTAAAAAAGCACCCAGTATATAAAAAGAATCCATAAATCTATACACTTCATTAGAAATATGTACCAAAGCCCAAAACAAGCATCTTAAAAAATAGAGGAAATCCAGACAGTTGAAAATTTATAAAGTCACCTCAATGAGACACTAGTTCATATTCATTACTGACAAAAATAAAAAAGACTGACAATGCCAAGTGTTAGAATGAATGATATAATCAGGAATTCAAATACACAGCTGGTAGGAAAATAAATTGCTATTACTGGTAAAGTTGAAGACATCTTCAGAAATGTATGCTTATATGCAACAGGATCCATGTATAATGACGTTCATAAAAGCATAATTTGTAATTGGCAGAAGATAGAAATAACTCAGAACATCTACCAACAGTAGTATGGGTATATAAATACATGTATATTCCACTCAAATGCAACACACACAAAGATAACTTAGTATTTTGCCATTTAAAATGTATTCTTCTTTCACATTTTTTATGTCACCCTTCACCAAGTTACCCAAGTCATGTCAGAGCTCCCTCTCTCTAATCATACCTTTGACTAAATTCAGTCACTATATTATGTAAGAATCGATTCCCTAAATATCTCTGGAACCTTGTTTCTTTCTCTACCTCCAATAGTTCCTAATTTGGGCCCTCATCATTCTCATCTCATCATACGCACCTCCTAAAGGTCTTGTTTGCCTCTAGTTTCATTCTCATTGCAAACTGGTGCTCCAAATGCTACTAAAGCTTTCATCTTCAAAGCAGTGTAATTATATAGATGTTTCTTTTGGTTATAGTATGAATTAAAATAATGGTAACCATTTACTAGGCATATACTATATTTCAGGCATTATCTCATTTATTCTCATAATGTTCCCAAGTGGGTGTTGTTATATCTATTTTATAGAGGAGGCAACTGAACCTTGGAAACATGTAATTTAAACAAATTCCAATAGCTAATAAGTGGACAAGCCAAGATTCAATTTCAGGGCCATTTGACTGCAAAGTCCTTGCTTTTAATCATTACATTATACTGCCTAAATTCTTAAGCATGGCACATGAAGTTCTAAATGATCTGACCTTGACCTGCCACCCAGCTTAATCTCCCTCATGTCCCTCTGTTCTACTTAGCGATAGCAGACATTGCCAATCCATTTTCCTTCTTCCTTACTAATAGAACCCATATTTATTCAGGACAGAAATGTGCTCAGTTAAAAACTACTCTTCCTGGTCTTTCTTGAAACTGGGATCACCACCCACACAGTTCTGATGCAAAAGATTTAGGGGAAAATCTCTGGATAGGGTTTCTGAGAAAGCTCTTTAAAAGGAGTCAAAGTAGCTGGGCTCGGTGGCTCAGCCTGTAATCCTGTGACTTTGGGAGGCTGAGGTGAGTGGATTGCCTGAGCCTGCGAGTTCGAGACCTGCCTGGGCGGCGAGACCTCATCTCTACAATAAATAAAAAAATCAGTTGGGGTGGTAGCACATGCCTGAAATTCCGGCTACTTGGAAGGCTGAGGCAGAAGGATCGCCGGAGACCAGCAGGTCGAGGCTGTGGTGGCTGGGAGCGGCCACTGCACTCCAGTCTGGGCGACAGAGTGAGATTCCAACTCAAAAAAAAAAAAAAGAAGTCAAAGTGAGCTGAACAGTGACTTTTTCTTTCTCTTTCTCCCTTTCCCTTCCAGAAGGAAATGCTGTAGGTGGATTAGCCCTTTTCCAGCCATGAAGCTCACATGTGAATATGTTAAGTCCCAAACTTCAGAAGACAGCATATCACACTAGAAGTCCGGATTCATGAAGACATTGCCCAGCCCAGGACTACCTATCTATGGGATGGTGTGTTTATTTGCCATATTTTCCTATTCATAGTTAATCATGTCATAACTGACACATACCCCAGGTTGAGACCTTACTAATCAACTTGCAATTTCCTTAATATATCATGATTTGGCACACTTTTGTAGAGGACTGCAATTAAGATACACATGTCAGTCTCTCTAATGTTTAAAAGAAAAGCAGGCACACCCAGCTCTAACCAGAGAAGTTTTAAACAGTTTATCGATTTTATATAGTCTATATCTGCATAACATTTTGTTTAAAGGGTTTTATCTCAAAAATGGATTGAAAATCACTGGTCTAGGGCATGGCTTAAGAATCATTGATATTTCTCAAAGTCTATCTTTGTGTTAGGTCAAATGACCACAAATCTCAAACATCTTCACTCTGTGAAGTTTATTTGTGGAACTATGCTTAAATACTATTCTCTCAGCTTTCACCCAGAGCCAACATGTGAAACAGTTTCTGAATATCTGTGAAGCTGTTAGATATTCAGTACATTTGTACTTTTATACAAGAGATTTGGTGGCATATTCCTCAAGCCACTTGGGGTCAGAAAAAAATTCGTTCTTTTCTTAGGAACTGATATACTTACCAGCACTCAGGTAATATAAGCCATATACCCAAATATAAATAAATGAAGAAGAAGTATTATTCTTCTGATAAGACCAACAGAACCCATATTTGTAGGTAGTCTTAGATTAATTGATGACATAGTTAAGATGTTGCCCCCCCCCCCAAATCTCATGTTGAAATATGAAATATGACCTTCAATGTTGGAGGTGGGGCCTAGCGGGAGGGTTTGGATCATGGGGGTGGATCCTTCATGAATGGCTTAGTGCCATTCTTATAGTATGGGTGAGTTCTCGCTTTATTAGTTCACACAAGAGTTGGTTGCTTGAAAGAGCCTGGAGCCTAGCACCTCACTTTTTCTCTCTTGCTTCCACTCTTGTCATGTGAGACATCTACTCCCTCTCCACCTGCCATCATGATTGTAAGCTTCTTATGGTTTTGCCAGAAGCCCAGCAGATGTTGACACCATACAGAACCATGAGCCAAAATAAATCACTATCCTTTATAAGTTACCCAGGTTCAGGTATTTTTTTTTATACCATCACAAAATGGGCTAATACACGAATCAGTATTTACTGCAGTGCTATTTTCTGTAAGACTAAAAGTGTAGCCAGGCAAAGTGGTATATACTTCTTATCCCAGCTATTCAGGAGGCTAAGGAAGAAGGATCATTTGAGCCCAGTAATACTTAATTTTTTGAGTTTAAATATTTATACTTTTTGAGTTTGAATTCAACCTGGGCAACATAATGAGAGCTTCCCCATCTCTAAAAAGTCATTAAAATTCAAAACAAAACAAAACAAAACTCAAGATGTGTTATGTGAGGCAATCTTCCAAGGGCCATAAGAATCCCTGCATGCTATTGATGGATATGCCATGAATGTGAGGCTTTTATGATTCTTTAACCAGGCTTTTCCTCAAGAGTAATCTTAAAAGATGAGGTAATGTCTCCCCCCCAGACAAAGAGTATACTTGCTTTTACCTACTGTACAAATAATGCATTTCTCAAGCTCAGTGTTCCTTACTGTGGCAAAAACTACATGCAAAAACTACAACCCTTAGGGGCCTTTTCATACAGCCCCTAAGGAACTTGGGTAGAGGGAACCAGTGTCAATACATTGCTCACGTTGTCTGCTATGCCAGCAACTCAGTGCACTCTACTCTACCCCTTTTGCAACTCTCAGCCACTGCTAACAAAAAAAGTGCCCAACATATGACTAATCAGAATCACAAGAAATCCCAGAAAACTCAGAAAAACAGAGAAAAAAAAGGTTCAGAAAACTCAAGGCTCTATATTAAGGATGCTATGGAAGCCTTCAACATTAAAAAAGATATTTCTCTAGAAACATACATGTTAAAGACTAATTCAGAAATAAATACAAAGTAACATTAGAAGAATACATTGAAAGGAGCTCACAACAAAGGAAAGAGGAAGAAGAGTTACAAAAACAGGAAAGTATAATTACATAAGTTCAACTGTATACACCCATTTAAACAAAGTAATCTAAGGTAAAAAGTCAACCATGGCATCACTATTTTTGAGCACAGTATATCATCAATAAACTTTATACTTCAGCCATCATTTTATATATAAGGGAAATGTGAATACAGTGGTTAATTACTTGATGAAAATTGTACACAGGGTGTGGAAGAAATGAAGTTATATTGATTTTTTTTTTTAAGTTTTATGCTATTTTAGATATTTTGTAATCTCCAAGAACATTGGAAAATTGTTCTATGATACTATAATGACAAAATGACATCCTTCTTGTCATCCATTGAGAAAAGTCAAAATAATTGAAGATATTTATCTGACAATTTGCTAGGATATTTTGTAAGAAAATATTCCATATTTATGCAAAATTACAAATTTTATTTTGAAAACACCAAATATCATTTAGTTCTACTGTTTTATAAACATGAAATAATCTACAAGACAAGAAATATCTAAGGATTAAAATGCTTTCTACTGATAAACGAATGAGTTAATTAAGCTTAAGTGTTCAAAAAAAGGGGATACATTGTACCAAACCTGTGTAAAAGGGCAAAGAATGATTCTGAAGCCGGGCTTGGTGGCTCAGCCTGTAATCCTGCGCTTTGGGAGGCTGAGGTGAGTGGATGGCCTGAGCCCGTGGATTTGAGACCCACCTGGGCAACTTGGCGAGACCTCATCTCTACAATAAATCAAAAAATTAGCCGGGTGTAGTAGCACATGCCTGTAGTTCCAGCTACTCGGAAGGCTGAGGCGGAAGGATCACCGGAGCCCAGCAGGTCAAGGCTGCAGTGGTTGGGAGCGGCCACTGCACTCCAGTCTGGGCAACAGAGTGAGATTCCAACTCAAAAAAAAAAAAAAAAAGAAAGAAAATACTTAAAAAAAAAAAAGAATGAATTTGGAGGGGTGCTTAAAAATAGCTTCTACAGCCGGGCTCGGTGGCTCAGCCTGTAATCCCACGCCTTTGGGAGGCTGAGGTGAGTCCATGGATTGCCTGAGCCTGCGGGTTCAAGACCCGCCTGGGCAACGAGACCTCATCTCTACAATAAATCAAAAATCAGCCAGGCGTGGTAGTGCATGCCTGTAATTCCGGCTACTCGGAAGGCTGAGGCGGAAGGATCGCCGGAGACCAGCAGGTCGAGGCTGCGGTGGCCGGGAGCGGCCACTGCACTCCAGTCTGGGCGACAGAGTGAGACTCCAACTCAAAAAAAAAAAATACCTTCTACGTAATTAACAAAATTGAGGATATTTTCATTTTTGAAATAAAGCTCTCTTTTTAGGCAATATCAACTTTGTTCAGGTTTAAGAGAAACTTACACTCTAAACTTTTAAAAATCTTTTCCATCAAGCAAATGATCTGCTTAGTATACATGAAGCTTGTGAAGGCCATTTCAAATACTAAAAAAAAATTTAGGATAAAGTATCCACCAAGACTCCTTTGTATTTCTTCATTCCCTCATGGGCCTGCTGTTTTAAAAGACTGTATGTCACTAATTTATTAATTAAAACTCAATTAAACAAATTAAGATATTAAGATTAAACTCTCATGTCCGTAACCCCAACGCTTTGGGAAGTTGAAGCAGAAAGATCACTTGAGGTCAGGTGTTTGAGACCACATAGCAACACAGTGAAATTCCATTCTCTACAAAAAATAAAAATATTAGCTGGGCATGGTGCTTGTGCCTGTACTCCTAGCTACTTGGGAGGTTAAGGATGGAGGACCGCTTGAGCCCAGGAGGTTGAGGTTACAACGAGCTATGATTGTGCCACTGCATGCCAACCTGAGAGAGAGAGCAAAACCCTGCTCAAAAAAATAAATAAATAAACAAACTCAGAAAGAATTTTCAGTAAGAATAGAATAATCAATGCTGAGTATAAAATCCCAGAAAAGCAAAGAGACTAGATGTTTAGCCAGGTTTTGCTCTACAGGTGAACAAAAGTCAGAACATTCTATTCAGAGTTCAATAAAACAGTATGAATGCAAATTATCAAAAGAACAGTATTCTAAAATTGAACTAATAAGGGGTATTCACCACATGGGTTGATTGTAGAGCTAAGTGAAGCAACTCCAGTGGAAAGGCCACCTTTTGAAACTGCTGAAGCCACAGAAGGTGTAGAAGATGAAGTTGTCGCAGTAGAGGAGGCTGTTGAGGATGGTAATCGTTCTCCAGACTCCATATCTATGAGACGGGGGAAAAAATGTTAATTCTCAGTTTTAGACAGGAAAACTATTCAAAAGATTAAAAAAAGTTAACTTTTATAGACTTTTAAAAATATGAAATAAATTTAGAAATACATGTTCTTTAGAAAGAAAAAATATGAAGTAGATTAAAACAATATCAACTAATGAAATAAGTTTAATGTTAAGTATATCAAATTCTCTCTAGAAGATTTTTAGTTTTCTTATATCTAAAAAATTAATAGTGGTTTAAATATAGTAATTTCAAACAAGTGTGTATTGCTATAAGCTTAGGAAAATTTACATGTTATATTCATTTTATTCTTCCTAAATCACTTCATCTCTTTACTTGCAACATAATTTTCATATTATCTTAATGAATCAAGAAAGTATCACCGCATTTAAATGAATTGCATCTTCAAAGTCTTCTAAGTCTACAGTCTACACTTGTAGGTTTTAAATGTTCAAGAATCTGTCCTGGTAATCCCCAACGCAGTGAGCTCCCTCAAAAAAAAGTCAAATACATTTTAGAGTTGTTACTGGAATCAAGCTTAAATCATGATTTTAAAATGGCCTTAGAATGACTCATTTAAAATGACAAAAACCACTTTTAAGAATCTTAATTAATTTGCTTAGCTTTTTGGGTTCTCTCTTACATTGGTCTTATTATAATAGTTGACGCTGGTATTAAAAATATAGAATAGGCATTTTATACTCATTTTAATACTGCATGTGTGCACTGATTCCACAATTAAGCAAGAAAATCATGAAGTTCACAGATGCTTTACAGTATACAATTTAGAATAAGAAAAAAAAATACTGCTTACCTCTAAGTAAATATATGATCAGTCATGGTAAAAACTCTATTTAAATAATCAACTACAGAAAGATTTCTGTATTGAATTCTATAGCCAACTCAAATAATGACTGTATATTTTCTAAGAAAAAAAGTTTAATTTCATTTTAAAACACTGATTAATTAAAATAATACAAGGTTAACGTTTAATTGTTGATTGAATCTGTAAAGTATGTATTATTTTTCTCATAAGACAGACATGTATGGGGAAGGTAATCTTGAATTGACATATAGCATCATTAGTAGACCATTTCAATGAGCTTTCCAATAATTCAAAAACTTCTATTCATATTCTGATATTGCTGTAAATAATCTCCATAGATGACAGAATCTTTTTCTCCTTAACAGCATTCAACATGGAAAATACATAGTTACTACTGATGGCTAATGTTTAAAGTGCAGGTTTAGGGTCATCAACAGTAACTAAGGAACTCTGAGACACATGACAGTCTGATGGTAAGGACGATGTCTGACATTGTGCTATGTTTTTCTCATCAAGTATGATTTCACTAAATACAAAAAATGTGGATTCTTTTTTTTTTTTTTGAGTTGGAGTCTCACTCCCTCGCCCAGACTGGAGTGCAGTAGCACGCTCCTGGCCATCGCAGCCTCGACCTGCTGGGCTCCGGCAATCCTTCCACCTCAGCCTTACAAGTAGCTGGAACTACAGGCGCGTGCTACCACGCCCGGTTCATTTTTGATTTACTGCAGAGATGAGCTCTTGACAAGTTGCCCGGGCGGGTCTCGAACCCGCGGACTCAGGTAATCCACTTACCTCGGCCTCCCCAAGCGCTGGGATTACAGGCTGAGCCACCGAGCCCGGCCAAAATGTGGATTCTTTACCTAGAAAAGAGTTTATAAGAAAAGTCTATTTTTTTCTTTATAGCTCACAACCTCACGTCTCAAATAATTCTAAAAGTACTATTAAATATATTGCTTTTCAAAAATAATGGAAGAGTTTTTTAAAAATTTTGGCTTTGTACTTTCAGCAAAAGTAATTTGGTGATGTAATGAAATAAGTACTTTTAGCTGAGTATTTAGCATACTTAGCTCAATAAATAAGTCATTACTTTTTTATAGGATAATATGCTATAAAGTCTAGTTATTTCTTTTTGTTGATATAACCTGATTCAAGACTAAAGTAAGGAAAACACAGGAGACAAAATAAGCAGGCTCACTTATTAGAGATTACTTTTCCTGAAGTAATCTTAATATTTATTAAAATTAAATATATATAAACACACATACATTCTTGAATCTTGTAATACTATTTCTGAGAAGCTGTTCTGTAGAAATAAAGCACCAGTAGGTAAGACAATATATATAAGTTGCTTATTATAGCATAGTTCTACAATGAGGAAGAGTAGAACTAGTGCCAGTAGTATAAGGTTGGAGGCCTTTTCAGTTTTATTAAAGGTGCAATTTTCTCTTCTGTTTTTGGTTATTTCTGTTCATTTAAGTGAGAAGAGGCTGAACTTTTTAAAAGCATATGCTTATGCAGCCATTTTCCTATGAAGTTCTATTACATACATTATTCATGTGTTACTTTATTTCAACTACTCTAATACTAGATATCTATTTTGTAGCCTAAGATTTCTCTGTGGCTGAGTATCCTCCTTGTGTTGTATGAGAAAGGTCTATTCTCTCATATTGGCCTGAGTGGTTATTGTTTTAAATCAGTATTTCTTAGCTTAATAACTCAAAATTTTGTCAACTACTCCATATTCATCTTATATTCTTTTTTTCATTTTATAGAAATTTAACAAAGCAACTCTAGCCTTTGCTACTCAAGAATGAAGGTTGTCTTATGCTTGAATTAACAAGAATTAGTTCCTCAAATTTTATTTTTAAGTTAAACATTATTGCCTCAGATCTTAATTATTATTATCCCCTCCCTAAAGCACTAGCACACTTCTGAAAGAAATCTTGGCTATCAACCTGAAAATTGAAATGTAAGAAGGCAATGCCTTTGTACTTGTGAATAATCCAAAATAAGCACTTGTTTACCATATTGTAAGAATGATTCAAAGAATAAGATTTAAAATACATAAACCCCAACGGATGCTAAAAGCAGTAGGTAAAAGTCTGAGGAGAAACAGGATATTTGCATGGTCTCAATGTATCTCCTCCAACATATTAATTAAATGAAAAGTAAAAAAGAATAGCTTCATAGTGGAGAAACTACAGCACCTATATAAAATAACCAACATCATGTATCATATACCGACATCAGAGGATGCCCTATAAAAGCACATCACCTTTGTGGTATTCTTACCAATACTATATAACCTCAATCAAACCATGAGAAACAACAGAAAAGCCCAAACTGAAAGACTACATACAAAATAAGTGACTAATGTTTATCAAAAGTCATGAAAGAAAAAGAAAGGTCATGAAAGAAAAAGAAAGACCGTGGAACTGCCATAGGTTGGAGACTAAGGAGATACAACAAAATGTGACGTTGGATCCTAGGGTGGATTTTGAAACTGAAAAGGGACATTAAAGGAAAGACTGATGAAATTCATATGAAGTCTGTAGCTTAGTTAATAGTATTGTATCAATATTAATTTTCGGATGTTTATAATTTTGATAATTATACTATGGTTATATAAATTATTAACATTAGGAGAAGCTGAATGATAAACATACGTGAACTCTGTATTTTTTCTGTTACATATCTTAAGTTGAAAATTATTTAAAAACAAAAAATCCCAAAACAAGAACAAAAAGTCTGCCACATAATAAGCACTCAAAAAAAAAAAAAAAAATATATATATTTTCATTGAATTTGAACAACATAAACCTAAACCTTGAAGGAATGAAGATGCAGATTTTATTGTGAGATATTTGATAATAAATGTTATCTGGGCTCAAAAACTGTCTGAAGCTTTTTAGTTGTGATCTTTTAAAATTCAAGTAATTTCTCTGAATTTTCAATTTCCTCATAAGTGATATGAAGACAAAGTTGAAAGGATTAAATGAGATAATACATGTAAAGTGCTGAGTACCTAGCATTCAATAACTGTTAGCTATTGTTTTTAATGAGTGAACATCTGTGTATATAACTACCCATGTATACAGGAGGCAGTAAAAGAAAGTTTAATGTATTTTTCAGTTACTCATGCTAAAGTAAATATTTAAGAATTATGCTATTTATAGATTATGTATATCCTTGCTATAGCATTGTATTTTTTAGCCAAATAGATTTTATGTTAAGAATTTAAAACAAATGCCTCATAACTGTATAGGTACCAATGGTAAGGTATGCTATCTTAAAACTTTACAAATAAGCTATAATACAAATATAGATGAAAAATTAGTAAATTTTCAGTTGAAAAAATATAATTAGTTTGTAATCACATGAGTTATTATTCACTATTCAAGCACAGTATATAAGAATCAGTAGGAAGCCGGGCTCGGTGGCTCAGCCTGTAATCCCGCGCCTTTAGGAGGCTGAGGTGAGTGAATTGCCTGAGCCCGCGGGTTCGAGACCCGCCTGGGCAGCGAGACCTCATCTCTACAATAAATCAAAAAAATCAGCCGGGCATGGTAATGCATGCCTGTAATTCCGGCTACTCGGAAGGCTGAGGTGGAAGGATCGCCAGAGCCCAGCAGGTCGAGGCTGCGGTGGCCGGGAGCGGCCACTGCACTCCAGTCTGGGCGACAGAGTGAGACTCCAACTCAAAAAAAAAAGAATCAGTAGGAATCCATTTATTCACATCATTTCAGAAATATATATTCATTTAAATACAATAAGTGAACATCTCATAAACAAAACAGTTAAGTATAAGATAAAATAAAAACAGTTCAGGTATCCAAGAACCATCTATTTGCAAATTTCTGTTAGGACCAGAGCATTCACATCTGATACCTACACTCCTGAACTGGCCACTAATTTGACCTTCTGGATTAAGAATACCCTTTTCATTTTGGGTTCCAAACCATCACCAATCAACTGATTCTGTGTGTCCAAAAACAGCCCATGAGACCAAATGAACAGACGATAACAACATGATTTCCCTTCCACAACAAACTCACCTATAGAATATTTAGAAGAAATATATTTTAACTTAAAGCCACTCATGAGAGTATAGTTTCTCATGTATAACTTCAGAATTCTTTATTTAGAAAGTTAACTAATTAGGGTAACAATAACTACAATTCAAAATTAACACAAATCACTGTAGTGAAAAATAAATTTACTGATATTAACAATGGAAGAAAAATATGCAGAAGATGAAGGAATTATTTGATTCATTATAGATCTTTCCCAAGATCTAAAACACTAATTTCAACCAGGGGTGATTTTGTAACACTCCCTCTCTCCCACCAGGGAACATTTTTGATTGTGACAACAAGGTTGTTAATAACATCGAGTAGGCAGAAGCTAGGAATGCTGCTAAATACCCTAAAATGCACAGGACAGTCTTCTGTCCCCACAGAATTATTCAACCCAAAATGTAAGTATATTGCTAAGGATGAGAAACCCTGATCGAAAGTATTAAAAAGTGTATTACTTGAAATTCAACTAACCAAAACTTTTCTTTTAAGTAGTAAGTCTATATAATTATAATAGTAAAATGATTCAAGCTGATTTTGATGACCCAAAGTCACTGTAATAAATGAAAAAATTATATTCAACATATGTTTTTGTGTCAGCATACCTCCAAAAGTCTAATATTTTATATTTTGTCTAAATTGCTTTAAACTGATAATATATGATATGCAATTAATATACATCATAATGCTCACTCATACTGGGTAATACAAATTTGCTGTACTTTACTAAAGTGATTTATCTATAACAATTCTGAGAGCATACAAAATTTATAAAGATGACAGACAACAAATAACTTCTTTTCTGCATGATAATTTTACATACTACAAAAGGATTCAATGATCAGTTGCTAATGATAATGTTGTTCAAATTCATGTGTCTCAAATACTCCTTTTCTGAGTAATCACGGGGTTTACTAAAAGTGACAGTTGGTAGGTGTAAACCTGAACAGAACTGACAAGGAAGGGCAAGACGTGTTGGTTAAGAAATGTAAACATGTCAGCTCCCTGTGTTTTGGTTGCACTAATACTTTAGCATTAAAAGTATGGACATAAGCCGGGCTCAGTGGCTCAGCCTGTAATCCCGCGCTTTGGGAGGCTGAGGTGAGTGGATTGCCTGAGCCCGCGGATTCGAGACCCGCCTGGGCAACTTGGCGAGACCTCATCGCTACAAGAAAAATAAAAAAATTAGCCGGGCGTGGTAGCGCGCGCCTGTAGTTCCAGCTACTTGGAAGGCTGAGGCGGAAGGATCGCCGGAGCCCAGCAGGTCGAGGCTGCGGTGGCCGGGAGTGGCCACTGCACTCCAGTCTGGGTGACAGAGTGAGACTCCAACTTGAAAAAAAAAATAAAAAATAAAAAAATAAAATAAAAGTATGGACATAGATTAGACAAAAGATTCAGAAGTTACACATAAAAATAATCTTTGATTTTGTTTACCTATATTTTAAGAAACAGTTATTTCAAGGATTAAGTACAGTAGATTGTAGTTTAAAATATAAATAAGTAAAAGAAATTGATTTTCTCTGTCACATGACACATTTTGACTACTACTGGAAACAACTTATTTACATCCTCAAAAAGAATCAGCTGGCTGCCATTTGTGAGCTGCAGCAAGTTTCAGACTCCCCCAAATACTAGTTTCCTTACATACAAAATGATTAGATTGACTTAAAATAGCTCTCAAATTTCTATCAAACTTGCTGGTTAAAAAACATCCGCACCACCACACAAAAAACATAAAAACCTCAAAAACATATACAAAACTTATATTACATTATAATATTTAACAAAATTCCATTTGTTCTTTATTAGTCCTTCCATTGGCCTTTATTCTATCTCCAAATGTGTATTACACTAAGTTATATATTTGTTAAATCTTTTAAAGATTTACTCTTGTCTTATTTATACCTCAAGAGACCTGATGATGAGAAAATTATCCAAGAGTAAACCACTGGTTTTCATATTACTGAGCAGATAATCTATTCAGGGAATATCCTTTTCCATACAAAGGATTAAATATTCCTTTACAATGAGATATCTGTGGGGAAGAAATTATCCTAAGACATATGAAAATATAAAAAGAATATTAGGAGAAGATTTGAGAAGATTTAACATCTATGAATGAACTAAACTGTACGTATAGGCTGTGAATTTAAATATTCATTAGACTTAGAAATGTCTAACAAGAAAAAAAGGATAGAAAGACAAAAAGAAAGACATCAGTGCTTCTTGGTTGGTAATAAAAATAAAAAATAAAAACAAAGAGAGAAAATGTATAGTTAGTTGATTCTTTCATCTAAAAAGGCTCCAAAGAATAAGCAAAATACCTAAAACTTTACTTAACTGAAAAACACAATAAAAATTTTAATAAGGTTTTATTTCTGGCAAGATGTTGACGGGACAGGTCGGACTGTGAGAGTCTCCGTAAAAGCGAGTAAAGACTCCATAAAGACTCCCCGCGTGAGTGAGTGTGTGTATGCTGGTGGGTGAGTGAAAGTTGTCTGAGGGGAGACTTGGGTTCCTGCACTTGGGCTCTCCTCTGGAAGTGACTGCTACCCCCCACCACACTGAGATTAAAGTTGCCAGCGGGCAGGATCCTCCGCTACTCTCGGGACTCTCTTGAGAAAAGCCTGCTGAATACTACTGATTCTCATCACCTGACACACCAGCCCAAACCATCAACTGTGACAGCAAAGCAGGTGGAGTCCCCTAACCCGTGGAGAGAGAAGATGGGGGAGAACTGGAGAGGAGTCCCAGAACCAGTAAGGAAATGCCAACCGGAGCCTTTTTCTCTGTCCCAGGGCCCGGGCAGAGACTTATGTTGCCCCGCTCAGTTCCGCCTCCAACTTGGGACCTAGAGGTAATCTCATGAAACTGAGAGAGACAGAAGTCACTCCCCCATGCTGAATCAGTCATAGACACATCAGATCTGAATGAGACTTGACAAGCATCAAGCTGGGTGAGTCCAGATCTGATCCACCCTCCTCCCACAGAAGGCCTGGGGCATTTGACCCACACTGAGAGCAATCCTATCAGCCTGTGCTGACAGCAGAGGCGAGGAGCTGGAGATCAGAGCTGAAAGGAAGTTGGAGTGAATTTTGTTTATTGGTTTGTTTGTTTTTTGTTTTAGTTTTTTAACTCTCTGTTTTTGATTAAGTTTCTATTTGCTTTGTTTCCATTATTTTATTGCTGTTGTTTTAGATGTTCTGTTTGTGTACTGGTATTTTTGAGGGAGAATACATCAGTAGGGAGGTTTTTGTTGGTTTGTCTAGTTGTATGATTGTGCGTATGTTTTAGTTTTTTAAAACTCTTTTCTGTCTTTATGTCTCTTTTCATTTGTTAGTTGGTATGCCTGTCTGTTCTCCCTCTTATTCTTCTCTTTCTCCAACTTCTTCTTGTCCTCCTCCTTCCTTTTTCCATTTTCTTCCTTTTTCTTACTTCATTTTGCTTTCAGGGGGCAAACTTATATACCCACTGCATGGACAGATTGTAAGGCAGTGGGAGGCCGATTACAGGGGAAGACCAATTAGAACAGCAGCAGACTTGTCCAGAGAAACACTTCAGGGGAGGAGAGCTAGGAGACCAATCTTCAAAGTCCTCAAAGAAAAACAATTTCAACCAAGAATTACCCACCCAAATAAGCTAAGCTTCATGGTGATGAAGAACTAAAATCTTTACCAGACATTCAATCCATAAGAGCTTATGCTGACTCCAGACCAGCTCTACAAGAAACACTTAAGAAAGTATTAAACACAGAAGAAAGGAAAAAAAGAATGAGAACATCCTTCACAAGAAGGCAGGGAAAAGATTGAAAACACATGAATCAACTGAAAAATCAAAGAAAGAAAAGAAACAGCAACAGCAACAACAAACTCTGTAAGAACCTCATGAGGAGTATAAACTCTCACATCTGAATAATTACCCTGAATGTGAATGGACTAAAGGCACCACTGAAAAGACATGGAATGGCAAAATGGATAAAATATAATGAGGAAGCAATATATTGTCTCCAAGGGACTCATCTCACAGTCACAGAATCAAAGTAACAGGATGGGAAACAAGATTTTAGGTGAACGGAACACAAAAGAAAACAGGAGTTGCAATCTTAATCCCGACAAAATACCCTTTAAGCTATGAAAAACTTAAAAGGATATGAAGGGCCACTACCTGATGATAAAAGAATCAATCCATGAACAAGAAATATCCATCCTAAACATATCTGTATCCAACATAGGAGCACCAACTTTCATAAAGCAGCGCCTAGGTAACTTAAAAAAGATAGTGACTCTAACACTATCATAGCTGGGGACTTAAACACCCCACTCATGACCCTAGACAGATCAAGACAAAAAATAAACAAGGAGATCCAGAACCTCAGTGTGATGCTTGGCCAAATGAATTTAATTAATACACATAGAACATTCCACCCAACAACCACGGAATATACATTCTACTCATCACCACATGGAACATACTCTAAGACTGACCACATTCTGGGCCATAAATCAAGCATAAACAAATTTCACAAGATTGAAATCCTGCCATGCACCTTCTCAGACCACAGTGGAATAAAAAAAATTGTCAACACCAACAAAACCCGCATAGACATGGACACTAAACAGCATGACATTAAACAACTCCTGGGTCAACATGGAAATCAAAACAGAGATTAAAAGATTCCTGGAAACAAATGAAAATGAAGAAACATCTCACCAAAACCTCTGGGATGACATGAAATCAGTACTAAGAGAGGAATTCATATCTCTACAAACACACATGAAGAAAATGGAAAGATCACAAGTTGACAGCCTAACAAATCACCTAAGGGAGCTGAAAAAGCAAGACCACCAAAACCCTAACTTCAGATAAAATCCAGATCACCAAAATAGAAGTCCAAATTTGGGAAATAGAAGAAAAAAGATAATATTAAAAAAAATGAAACAAAAAGCTGGTTCATTGAAAACATAAACAAGATCGATGGTCCCCTAGCTAGACTGACCAAGAAAAAGAGAGAAAAAGCCCAAATAAACACAATCAGAAATGCAAAAGATCAAGTCACAACTGATCCTGAAGAAATACAAAAGAACATCAGAAACTATGTTGTACACTTATATGGAAACAAACTTGAAAAACTAAAGGAAATGAAGGACTTTCTGACATCGACAACCTTCCTACGTTGAAATAAGAAGAAATCGAGACCCTAAATAGAAAAATAACGATACAGGAAATTGACTATGTCATAAGAAAACTACCTACAAAAAAAAGCCCTGAACCAGACGACTTTCCAGCAGAATTCTACAACACATACAAGGAAGAACCGATACCTATCCTATTAAAAGTATTCCAGGCAATCGAGAAAGATGAACCTTTCCCCAAATCATTTTCCCCAAATCATTTTTATGAAGCTAACATCACATTGATACCCACACCAGGTAAAGATCCAAAAAGAAAGAGAACTACAGTCAAATATCCTTGATGAACATAGATGCTAAAATTCTCAACAAGATCCTAGCAAACTGGATTCAACAACACATCTCAAAAATAATCCACTACGACCAAGTAGGTTTCATCCCCAGGATGCATGGTTGGTTCAACATTCGTAAGACCATAAACATAATTAAATACATCAACAGATGTAAAAACAAAAACCATATAATTATATCATTAAACGTGGAAAAAGCTTTTGATAAAATCTAGCAACTTTTCTTGACAAAACCCTGAAATATCTAGGCATAGATGAAACATACCTCAAAATACTAAGAACTATCTATGAGAAACTCGCAGCCAGCAAACTGCTAAACAGACAGAAACTGGAACTATTTCCCCTGAAAACTGGAACAAGACAAGAATGGCAACTCTTACCTCTCCTTTTCAACATAGTTTTGGAAGTCCTAGCTAGAGCAATCAGACAAGAGAAGGAGAAGGAAAAGAAGAAGTCAAGTTATCCCACTTTGCAGAGAACATAATTCTATACCTTGAAAATCCATGAGAATCTGTCAAAAACCTCCTTGCACTGATAAAGGACTTTGGTAAAGTCTCAGGATAAAAAAATCAATGCACAAAAGACAGTCATATCTCTGTACAATAACAATAAACAAACAGAAACCCAAATAAAAAGCACAATCCCATTCACAATAGTCACACACACACACACAAATCAAATACCTTGGCATCTTCCTAACCAGAGACGTGAAAAATCTTTACAATGAAAACTACAAAACACTGCCCAAATAACTCAAAGGTGACACAAACAAATGGAAAAATACTCCATGCTCATGGATTGGAAGAATCAACATTGTTAAGATGTCCCCCCTACCCAAGGCAATCTACAGAGTTAATGCAATACCCATTAAATTACCAGCACCATTCTTCTCAGACCTGGAAACAACACCACAGGAATTCAAATGGAAACATAAATGACCACAAATTGCAAAAACAATCCTCAGCAAAAAACAACAACAACAACAATCCCAAAAAACAAAACAGGACATATCACACCCCCAGACTTTAAACTTTATTATAAAGTTACAATAATCAAAAGAGCCTGGCATTGGTATAAGAACAGGTATATAGATCAGTGGAACAGAATTGAGATTCCAGAGCAAAATCTCAAATTTCTCAACTAACTCATCTTCAACAAAGCCTCCACCACCATCAACTGGGGAGAGAGAACCTATTCAGTAAATGGTGCTGGGAAAACTGACTGACCACATGCAGAAGATTAAAACAAGATCCCTACCTATCACCATACACAAAAATCAACTCTAAATGAATCAAAGACCCAAATGTAAAACCTCAAACTATAAGAACATTTGAAAATGCAGGAGACACCCTTATGGAAATTGGAACTGGCAACCAATTCCTGATAAAACAAGTGGTTTACAAGTGTCCATGCCATAAGAGATAAGGTAGATAAGTGGGACCTCATCAAACTGACAAGCTTCTGCAAAGCCAAAGAAACCATCAAGAGTGGGGAGACAGCCCACAGACTGGGAAAAAATATTTGCCAACTGTATGTCTGACAAAGGTCTAACATCTAGGATCTACAAGGAACTCAAACATGCCGAAAAGAAAAAAGCAAACAGTCCCATTATGAAGTGGGCAAAAGATATGAATAGACAGTTCTCAAAAGAAGATATACGAGAAGCCAACAAATACATGAAAAAATGCTCAACCTCACTAGTCATTAAAGAAATTCAAATTAAAACTACACTGAGATACTTCCTAACTCCAGTCAGGAAGTCTGTCATCAATAACTCAAAAAACAACAGATTTTTTGTTGTTTGCTGGAGAGGATGCAGCGAAAAGAGAACACTTAAACACTGTTGGTGGGAGTGTAAACTAGTACAGTCTCTGTGGAAAACACTGTGGCGATTCCTAAAAGATCTAAAAATCGACCTTCCATATGACCACGCAATTCCCCTCCTGGGAATATATCCAGAAGTACTCGAATCACTCTATAAAAAAGAGTACACCTGCGCATGTATGTTTATTGCAGCATTGTTCACAGTAGCAAGAACATGGAACCAACTGTGCTTTCCATCAAAAGAGGACTGGATTTTAAAAATGTGGTACATATACACGATGGAATATTATGCAGCCAATAAAGAACAAAATCATGAACTTCACGGCAACCTGGGTGGACTTAGAATGTATAATACTGAGTGATCTTTCACAAAAACAAAGAACTGAGTATCACATATTCTCCCTCATAAGCAGAACTTGAACATTTATCATAATACTGTAAGAAAAGGATTGGCAGTAGCTGGAAACTGCCAGGAGGAAGGCTGGGAAGTGGGATTGGCAGTAGTTGGAATTGCCTGGGGGGGGGCACACCTCATAAACAAGGGTACCTACATGATGAACATTTGTACACCTAACCCTGAATTGTAACCCACATCTTTAAAGTAAAAAAATTAAAAGTTAAAAAATAAAATAATAAAAGAAAAGAAAATTTTAATTGGAATACCTGTCATTTCTCAAAAGCAACTGAGGCCAAAGCATAAAAGACTGAAAAAATAGAGCAGAGTATCCAATAGGAATTGTGCTACTCTGTGTACGCTATCCAGATATGCTCAGAAGCTGAGAAAAAAGTCTAAGTACTACATATCTAATGAACTAAATTACAAGGTCTTTTCCCTTAATGGGAAAAAAGCAGAGATAACATAACAGAAATGACATGCTTCTTAAAGAACAAAGTAAGGGTAAGAGGTTATGAGTATCACATACACACAAATTTTTTTGGGGGGTGATCCTGGTCATTCTACACTAGTTTTGTTTTTCTAGTATTATCACTTTCCTAGTCAAAAATCTTCAAAGGAATTTATCCTAGAAATATATTCACATATGGTAAAGATATACATAAGGATATTTATCACAACATTGTAATTGCAAAAAACTTTTAAAAGCATTCATTACCTCAACAACACTAATAATCAGATAAGTGCAAATTAAATCCACAAAGAGATAGTACCTCATACCAGTCAGATTGACCAATATTAAGAGTGTCAAAGAACAAAAGATGTTGAGAAACATTCATCCACTGTTGGTGGGATTGTAAACTAGTAAACTAGTTCAGCCTCTATGGAAAACAGTCTGAAGATTTCTCAAAGAATCAAAAATTGAATTACCATTTGACCCAGCAACTCTACTATTAGTGATCTACCCAAAGGAAAAGACATTAATATATAAAAAAGATACTTGGGTAAAGGAGGCAAGATGGCGACACTACAGGTTAGAGTGCGAAAATCGCTGCAAAAGCAAATGTTCATAAAGACTCTCTGCATGAGTGGATGTGTACTGGTGAGTGAGTGAAAGTTCTCTGAATGGAGACTTGGGTTCATGACCCCAGGGCTCTACTCTGGAGATGACTGCAACCCAACACAGTCCTGAGATTGGAGTTACCAGCAGGCAGGATTGTCTACTGTTCTCGGAGCTCTCTTGAGAGAAGAAAGCAGAGAACAGCTGCTTCTCACCACCTGTCACCTGGCCCAAGCCATCACCTGCGGCAGCAGACAGGACACGAGCCCCAGGAACTATGGAGAAGGCAGGGCATGAAAATCTGGAAGAAAGCTGTGGTAAGGAAACACCAACTGGCACCATCTTCTCTGTCCAAGCTGCATTGCCTCGCCCAGCTTGGTCCAGCCTCCAACCTGGGACCCAGAGGCTATCTCCTCATCGAACCTGGAGAGATAGACACCCCTCCCCCATGTTGGAACAGGCACAGACAAGTCAGATCTGAGTGGGAGGCTAGGCAGCAGCAGATGAGTTGGGTGAATCTGGATCTGATCCATCCTCCTCCTTTCACAGTAGTCTAGGACATCTGACCCATGCTAAGAACAGCCCTATCAACCTGTGCTAAGAGCAGAGGGGATGAGCTGGAGACTAGAGCCATTTTTTAACGCAGCGGCAGCAGCTGAAAAGGACCTGGAGTTACAGAAATGACCACAGAGCAAGTTTTTTGTGTTTGTTTGTTTTTTATTTTAGTTTTTTTCACTTCTCTCTTTCTTTCTGTTTTTGTTTATGTTTTCATACTTGCTTTGTTTCTGTTGTTTTTTTAAGATTTTCTGTTTAAGTATGGGTTTTTAAGGATGAATATACTAACAGGGGTTTTTTGTTTGTTTGTATAATAGGATTTTTTTTCTTTGTTTCTCTGCTTATTTGTTAGTTGGTATGCCTGTCTGCTTTCTCTTTTCTCCTTCTGTCTTTCCACATTCTTGCCTCTTCCTCCTTCCTTTTTCCATTCTTTTCCTTTTTTGTATCTCATTTTTCTTTCAGGAGGCATACACCCCCACTGCATGGACAGATTGCAAGGTGATGGGAAGTGGGTGGCAGGGGGCCCACATACCTCTCAGCAGATACTGGAATCTGCAGATAGCTTCTGAATCAAGCTCCCCCTTAAGTAAATCTCAAAACTGCAAAAAGCACAGCCCCCCCAACCCCAGTGCAGGTTCAAAACTGAACCAAGCCAGAGGATCTAAATAAGGAAGAATAGGAGACTGAGCAAATAGAAGCAAATGCTACCCCTCATCACTGAACAACAGAATTAAAGAGGAAGTTGAAAAAGGGGAAGAAAACCTACACAAATGAAGGAAAACCAAAGGAAGAATTTGGGTCTCATATAGACTTCTGGGAGGACAACTGAGAAATCAGACTTTGGAACTCCAACAGTGAAGAGCCCCTAGAATGAATAGTCTCAAACCTCAAACCCAGATATCAAGAATTTAATAGAGAGAATAAATAGAAATGAGGAAAGATAATAGGAAAAATGAGGAGTTGATAACTGAGATAACAGTAATAAAAATACAGTGACTTAAATAGATAAACAAATAAGTATGGAGAGCAGAATTAACCAAGCAGAAGAATCTCAGAACTTGAGGACCAAAATATGGAAATTACACAAACTGTTAAAAACACGAAAAAGAAGCTTTAAAAGACAGAACAAAGCCTCCAAGAGATGAATGATTATATCAAGAGGCTGAATCTAAGATTAATTGGAATTCCTGAGGCAGACAGAGAGACAGAGACCACCCTGGAACAAACATTCCATGAAATTATCCAAGAAAACTTCCCTCATCTCATCACAGATGTAAGCAATCAAACACAAGAGATTCAGAAAACCCCTGCAAGACAACAAATGAGAAGATCAACTCCTAGACACATAGTAATCTGCTTATAGAAAGAAGGTATAAAAGAAAAAATTCTGGTCAGGTGTGGTGGCTCAGCACTTTGGGAGGCCGAGGTGAAGGGATTGCCTGAGCACATGGGTTCAAGAACAACCTCGGCAACTTGGTGAGACCTCATCTCTACAATAAATCAAAAAATTTGACGGGCATAGTAACGCATGCCTGTAGTTCAGGCTTCTTGAAAGACTGAGGCAGAAGGATCACCTGAGCCCAGCAGGTTGACACTGGGGTGGCCGTGAGCATGCTACTGCACTCCAGGCAGGGTGATGGAGTGAGACTCTAACTCAAAAAAAACAAAAAAAGAAAAAATATTAAAGGCAGCAAGAGAGAAAGGCAGCAGGTCGGGGAAGGTCTACCGGGGAAGACCAATTAGAATAGCAGCAGACTTATCTACAGAAACATTTCAGACTGGGAGAGATTGGAGTCCAATCTTTAAAGTTCTCAAAGATAAACAATTTCAACCAAGAATTACCTACCCAGCTAAACTGAGTTTCATCAGCAATGGAGAATTAAAATCCTTCCCAGTCATTCATTCCCTAAGAGCTTATACTGCCTCCAGACCTACTATACAAGAAACGCTTAAGAAAGTATTAAAAACAGAAGAATGAAAAAAAGAACGACAACGTCTTTCAAAACAATGCAGGAAAGAGATTGAAAACACATGAATCATCTCAAAAATCAAAAGAAAGACAACAAATGAGCAAACATATAGCAGCAGCAACAACAAGCTCTATAAGAACCTCACAATGGGGATAAACTTTCACATCTTAATAATTAGTCTGAATGTGAATGAACTAAATGCACCACTGAAAAGACACAGAATGGCAAATTGGACAAAATATAATGATGCAAAAATATGTTGTCTCCAAAAGACTAATTTCACCAGAAAGGATACTTACAGTCTCAAAGTAAGAGGAAAGGAAACAAATGTTCAGGTGGATGAAACACACAAAAAAGCAGGAGTTGCAATCTTAATGTCAGACAAAATACCCTTTAAGCTATCAAAAATTTTAAAAAATACAGAAGGTTACGACATAATGATAATTCAATCCCTCAACAAGAAATATCCATCCTAAATATATATCTACCCAACACAGGAGTACCAACTTTCATAAAGCAGCCTGTAGGTAAACCAAAGAAACATACTGACTCTAACACTATCATAGCTGGGGACTTAAATATCCTACTCACAACTGTAGACAGATCATCAAAACAAAAAAATCAACAAGGAGATCCAGAACCTCAATGTGATGCTTGAAGAACCTCAATGTGATGCTTGACTAAATGGACTTAATTGATACTTACAGAACACTCCCCCCAACAAACATGGAATATACATTCTACTCATCACCACATGGAACATATTCTAAAATCAACCACATCCTTGGCCATAAATCGAGAAAAAACTAATTTTGTAAGACTGAAATACTGCCATGCACCTTTTCAGACCACATTGGAATAGAAATAAATATCAACACCAACAAAGTTCCACCAAAACCCACAAAGATATGGACACTAAACAGCATGATGCTGAACAACTCCTGGATCAACATGGAAATCAAAACAGAAATTAAAAGATTCCTTGAAACAAATGAAAATGAGGAAACGTCTTATCAAATATCTGTGATGCCATGAAAACAGTACTAAGAGGGGAATTCATATCTGTATGAACACACATGAAGAAAATGGAAAGATCACAAGTTAGCAGCCTAGCAAATCCCCTAAGGAAGCTAGAAAAGCAATACTACCAAAACCTTAACTTCAGTAGAAGATTGCAGATCACCAAAATAAAAGCCCAAATACGGGACACAGAAGACAAAAATACAAAGAAAAAAAAAATCAACAAAACAAACTACTGGTTCTTTGAAAGGATAAATAAGATCGAAGAACTCCCTAGATAGACTGACCAAGAAAAAGTCCAAATAAACATAATCAGAATTGCAAAAGAAGAAGTCACAACTGACCCCGAGGAAATATGAAAGATTATCAGAGATTACTATGTACACTCATATGGGAACAAACTTGAAAACCTAAATGAAATGGAGGACTTTCTGACATCACACAAACTCCCCAGGTTGAAACAAGAAATTCAGACCCCAAATATACCAATAACAACCTAGGAAATCTACTATGTCATAAAAAACTACCTACCAAAAAAAAGCCCTGGATCAGGTGGCTTTCCAGCAGAATTATGCAAAACATACAAGAAGGAGTAGATACTGATCCTATTGAAAGTATTCCAGTCAATCGAGAAAGATGGAACTCTTCCCAAATAGTTTTATGAAGCTAACATCACACTGATACCCAAACCAGGTAAAGATCCAACAAAGAAAGAGAACTACAGTCAAATATCCTTGATGAACATAGATGCTAAAATTCTCAAAAAGATTCTAGCAAACTGGATCCAACAACACATCTCAGAAATCATCTACCATGACCAAGTAGGCTTCACCCCTGGGATGCAGGGCTGGTTCAACATCCACAAGACCATAAATGTAATTAAATACATCAGCAGATGTAAAAACAAAAACCACATGATTACATCATTAGAAGCAAAAAAAGCTTTCAATAAAATCCTGCACCCCTTCTTGATTAAAAAACCTTCATACATTTAGGCATAGATGGAACATACCTCAAAATAGTAAGAGCCATCTACGAGAAACCCACAGCCAGCATACTGCTAAACAGACAGAAATTGGAACCATTTCCCCTGAAAATCGGAAAATGACAAGGATGCTCACTCTCACACCTCCTGTTCAACATACTATTAGAAGTCCTAGCTAGATCAGACAAGAGAAGGAAATAAAGTATATCCAAATAGGAAAAGAGGAAGTTAAGTTATCCTTCTTTGCAGACAACATGATTCTATACCTCGAAAACCCAAGAGAATCTGTCAAAACCTCCTTGCACTGATAAAGGACTTTGGCAAAGTCTCAGGGTATAAAATCAATGTGCAAAAGTCAGTTGCATTCTTATGCACCAACAGTAACAAACAGAAACCTAAATAAAAAGCACAATCCCTTTCACAATAGTCACACAAAAAGTGAAATACCTCGGCATCTTCCTAATTAGAGAAGTGAAAGACCTTTACAATGAAAATTACAAAACTCTACTAAAGAAATCAAAGATGACCCCGACAAATGGAAAAACATTCCATGCTCATGGATTGGAAGAATCAATATTGTTAAGATGTCCATCCTACCAAAGGCAATCTACAGATTGACTGCAATACCCATTCAATTATCAGCAGCATTCTTCACAGACCTGGAAACAACAATACAGGAATTCATATGGAAACATAATCGACCATGAATAGCCAAAACAATCTTCAACAACAACAACAACAAAAGCAGGAGATATCACCCCCGCAGACTTTAAACTTTATTATAAAGCTACAATAAACAAAACAGCCTGGTATTGGTACAAGAACAGGCATACAGACCAATGGAACAGGATAGAGATTCCAGAAGCAAAACCTCAATTTTTCAACCAACTCATCTTCAACAAAGCCTCCACCATCAGCCACTGAGGAGAGGAGAACCTATTCATAAATGGTGCTAGGAAAACTGGCTGACCACATGTAGAAGATTAAACAAGATCCCCACTTATCACTATACACAAAAATCAACTCTAAATGGATCAAAGACCTAAATGTAAAACCTCAAACTATAAGAACCTTAGAAAACGCAGGAGACACCCTTAAGGAAATTGGAACTGGCAATCAATTCCTGATCAAAACTCCAAATGCCCATGCCATAAGAGATAAGATAGACAAGTGGGACCCCATCAAACTGACAAACTTCTGCAAAGAAAAAGAAACCATCAAGAGAACAGGGAGACAGCCCACAGACTGGGAAAAAATATTTGTCTAACATGTAGGATCTACACGGAACTCAAACGACGAGAAGAAAAAAACAAACAGCCCCATTACAAAGTAGGCAAAAGATATGAATAGACACTTCTCAAAAGACATACAATGGGAAGCCAAGGTGACTGAAATGCCTGAGCCCCCGGGGTTCAAGACCCGCCTGGGCAACTTGACAATACCTCATCTCTACAGTAAATCAAAAAAATTAGCCGGGTATGACAGCGCGCGCCTGTAGTTCCAGCTACTTGGAAGGCTGAGATGGAAGGATCGCTGTAGCCCAGCAGGTTGAGGCTGCGGTGGCTGGGAGTGTGCCACTGCACTCCAGTCTGGGCGACAGAGTGAGACTCCAACTCAAAAAAAAAGACATACAAGCAGCCAATAGGTACATGAAAAAATGCTGAACTTCACTAATCATCAAAGAAATGCAAATCAAAACCATACTTGGGTACTACCTAACTCTAGTCAGGATGGCTGTCATCAATAATTCAAAAACTAACAGATGCTGGAGAGGATGCGGTGAAAAGGGAACACTTCTACGCTGTTGGTGGGAGTATAAATTAGTACAGCCTTTGTGGAAAACAGTGGCGATTCCTAAAAGATCTAAAAATCGACCTCCGCAATCGCCCTACTGGGAATATACCTGGAGTAACTCAAATCACTCTGTGAAAAAGATACCTGCACACACGTTTACTGCAGCATTATTCACAATAGCAAAAACATGGAACCAACCATGCTGCCCATCAAGAGGACTGGATAAAAAAATGTGGAATATTACACAGCCATAAAGGACAAAATTATGAACTTTGCAGCAACTTGATGGACTTAGAGTCTATAATACTGAGTGATCTATCACAGAAACAAATAACTGAGTACCCTATGTTCTCACTCATAAGTGGACCTTGAACAATTATCATAAAACTATAAGAAAGGGATTGGCAGTGGTGGAAAACTGTCATAGGTGGGGGAGTTGCGATTGGCAGTAGTAGGAAATTTCAAAAACGGGGAAAACATCTCATCAACAAGGGTAACTGCATAATGAACATTTTTGTATCTAACCCTGAATTGTACCCCACATCTTTAAAATAAAATTTTTTAAAAAAATGATACTTGTATGTATATGTTCATTGTAGCCCTATTCACAATAGCAAAATCCAGAACCTAAATACCCACCAACAATTGATTGGATAAAGAAAATGTGGTATATATACACAATGGAATACAACACAGTTATAAAAAATGAAATCATGTTCTTTGCAGCAACATGGATGGAGATGGAGATCATCATCCTAAGTGAACTAATCCTGAAACAAAAAACCAGACAGAGCATGTTCTCACTCATATGTAGGAGGTAAATGGTCACAAAGATGGAAATTATAGACACTAGGGACACCAATAAGTATGTGGGGAGGGGTTAGTGTTCAGAAATTACCTATGAGGCACAATACTCACTATCTGGGGAATGGGCCACTTAAGATCCAATCCCTACCACCACACAATAAGACCGTGTGACCTCTGAATCTAAAATACAGAGGATTTGTTAAATTAGATTTCAAAAATCTTTACTAGTTTACTATGTAGGTGCTCAAAAATGATGAGGTAGTTCTATATTAACTAATGCGTTAGATGAAAAAAAAACAAGGTGGGGAAGAATACAAACAGCAAGATCTCATTTGTAATAAAGAAAAAAAGGCAGTTATATTCTTATTCCTGTGTGCTCATAGAATATTTCTGGAAAAATATGTAAGAATCTGCTAACTGTAATTAGTTCTAGGCAAAGGGATGGGGGAACTAGATTCTAAGATGGGGAAATTATTTTTCTTTTTTTCTTTTTTACTACTTGAATGATTTATCATCTGATTATATTAATGACAGTTTAAAAAGAAAGATTTCTGAAGGTTTGTTTTTGCTAGAAATGACCCTTCAAATGCTCCAGAGTCTTAGGGTCCCTTTAAGTACCTTTGAGTGGAGGTTCTGGCTCACATACCACCTGCTTCTCTCAAAGGTCTTCTTTTAAATGTTTTGTATACTGTGAGATACAAAACATTTTGTTTGTGAGATTTTTGTTTGGGTTCCACCGCTTTGAAATGGTTCCACTGCTTTTTATAGAAAAGTTTGCATACTATTGGTCTAATGAATATCAGTGTCATTCCAGTTCTAGTAACATGACTGTCCAATCATATTTACCATGACTTCAAAGTCTAAGTCCTCAGCTCAAGCAGCTCAAGTAGGAGATGCTTTCAATGCTCCCTGATTCCTAATTTCAAGTTACTCTGCAACATATCTTCAAATCAAATCTTATTCCCTCATGGAGAACATGTCCCTAATTCATCACAAACACACAGACCCTGACAGGCTGTGATGCATCTTATTGTCTATCTACTATTCCCTTTTCAATCTCCCATGGATGCTCAGTTCTCTTTTCTTTTTTCTCTTTTCTATCTCCATCTTTTTTTCAATGAGAGCAAAAACAAAAAAATAAGGAAAAGAAAGAAAAAAGAATATGAACAAAATAAGTTAACTGTAGAACAGAATGCTTGGCTGTACTGACAAGAATAAGTAGGAACCTACCATTAGGTTGTAAAGAGTAACTAAATGATGAATTTAAAATTAAAACACTGTAGAAAAACAATTTTCTTCCCCTTGTAAAATTTAAATGCCAATGACATTGTATCCATCCTCTACTTTCCTCCTATTAAAATGGAGATGCCTTCCTTCATTTCCCTCAAACTCATCTTTTCACAGTATGTAAGGAACCTTAATCCATTGGTCATTTTCTCTTTTTCTGTATCTCTACTGGATTCTTTTCAGTTATTCTCCCTCTTTAAAAACAACAGAACCCCCTTCTTTGATTACTCATTTCCATTTAGCTACCTCATTTTTTTCCACTCTCAACCAAGATTATTCAAATTGTCTACATACATTGTTTACAGTTTTCTATCTTCCTTTCAAGATCTCACTCACTCCAGTCAGTCCCTCTAAATTTATTTAAGTAACATGGCATCATATGGCTTCAGTGCTAGGATACCACTGCCCTAACAAGGCATGAAAATTAAGCAAAATCTAATCAAATGTGTCTTTGGAAAGATCATGAAAAAAATATAGAATTCAACCAGGAGATAAATAAAATTACTGATACATATTGGCAACAATCTGACTGGGGGATTGCAAACACAAATCAGATGGAAAAATTTATGCATGGTATCTTTAATCCAGGAGGCAAGTCACAAAAATAACCCCATATATAAAGGTGTGAACTCGAAGATCCCTAAAGAAACCTGCATGAACGTGTTCATCTTCCTGACTCACAATATTCAATCTGTCACCAAATCATCTCAACTTTACTTTCAACTTAATCCTTAACTTGATCCACTTTCTCCACTTCCATAGCCACCACCTGATCCATGTCACTTACAGCTTTCCCATACAGCAAGGGATCAGCAACAATGGCCAATGGGCAGGATGTCTATTTTAGTGTTAGTTGTTTCGTATTAGTTGTGACTGCTTTTGTACCACAAAGGCAGAGTTGAGTAGGTATGATAGTGATCATTAGGTCTACAAAACCTAACATATTATCTGAACCTGTAAGAAAAGTTTGCCAATTCCTGCTCTACAGTTTAGGCTGTGGATTCCAAACTGATTTTGTTTGCAAACTTGTCCCAGGACCTACCATCCTCCCCACTGAAGTCCATTCTTAACAGAGTAGTCATTGTTAAAAATATCAACTCAATGGCACTTTTCTGCTAGATCTTTCAATAACATTGTGGTTAAAGATAAAATATGACATCAATGACGGGCTCCACAAAGTCCCTAATAGCTCAATATTTTTGGTCAAATGAGCTGAATGTAACACATAAGGGGAAACTATAGAGACATTTTTCAAAGTTAAGACTATGATTGTTTTCCTTGATATTCTTGTCAATAATTTCTAAAAGAACGAATTAAGTAAAAAATTAGTTTCAAGGTTAGGATGAAGGAGATGCTGGTCTTATTACTTACCCTTTGAATTTTTGTGTGTACACATACTTAATATCTGGACAAAATTAAAAATATAGTCATCAAATGTTCTGTGACAACAATTTTAGTAAAACTGTTTAAGTCTATGTTTGATAAAATAAACATGATTATAAGTAGATATATTGAAAAACATGACAATTCAGAGGAAATCAGTTCACAGTTATACACAGGACCATAAAGAAGAACAAAATCATGGACTTCGCAGCAAATTGGATGAAGTTGGAGGCCGTCATACTTAGTGATCTCTCTCAGAAACAAAGAACTGAATACCACATGTGCTCACTCATAAGTGGAACCTGAACATTAATCACATTAGTACAAGGTAAGGATTGGCAGTTGCTGGACACTGCCAGGAAAGGGAGGTAGGGATGGTGGGCATATAACAACACAAAGAGTACCCAGTCCTAAACCAGGAGAAGCGAGGGCCAGTTGGAGACTCAAACTTCATGTGCATGCAGCCCACTTCTGTAGCTAATCCCGACTTGTACTCCACATCTCTATAACGAAATAAAACTTTTAAAAAGATACTTTGGCTGGGTTTGGTGGCTCAGCCTGTAATTCCAGCACTTTGGGAAGCCGAGGAAAGAGGACTGACTGAGCCCGGGAGTTCGAGACCCACCTGGGCATCTTGGTGAGATCTCGTTTCTACAATAAATAACAAAAACCAGCTGGGCGTGGTGGTGTGCCTCTGTAGCTCCAGCTGCTTGGAAGGCTGAGGTGGAAGGATCGCCTAAATCCAGCAGGTCGAGGCTGCAGTGGCTGTGAGCATGCCACTGCACTCCAGCCTGGGTGACAAGAGTGAGACTCCAACTCAAAAAAAAAAGAACTTTAAGAAGTTGATTCACAATCATTTTTCCAGGATGGTCCAAAAAAGATGAATTAGTTATAAATGTTCGAGCTTTATTTCCAGTTACCATTAGCCAAAAAAGTCACAAAATTACAATGACATTAAAAAGAAATAATTTCTCACTAAAAAAACATATTTTGAGAACTTATTAGTGTTATTGGCTTAGACTGGCATATCGTTCACTAAGCAAAAGACAAGATTCTAGATCAGGTCATAAAACTGATTTTCTCTCATCTATACTTTTCCTCTAATCATGAATACACAGCTTACCATTCCATGAACAGATTATAATTTCTTGATGTGCAACATGTAACCTAAATGAGTTGCTGATTATTCAAGTTATCATGAACACACTTGACACAAATGGAACAACAGAATGTCTCAGCGATGAAACAAGATAGAAAGAGGAACTAATGAAAATTTTAGAATTTTAAAAAAGCAATAACAGAAATTTATAAAATCACTGGATAGACTCAATGGTCCAAAGAGCCAATGAAATCAAAAGTCAATCAATAGAAATTATCCAGTCTGAGCTGGGCTCGGTGGCTCAGACTGTAATCTCAGCACTTTGGGAGGCTGAGGTGAGTGGATTGCCTGAGCCCGCGGGTTAGAGACCCACCTGAGCAACTTGGTGAGACCTCATCTCCACAATAAAATCAAAAATTAGCTGGGCATGGTAGCGTGCGCCTGTAGTTTCAGCTACTTGGAAGGCTGAGGCGGAAGGATCTCCGGAGCCCAGCAGGTCAAGGCTGCGGTGGCCGGGAGCGGCCACTGCACTCCAGTCTGGGTGACGGAGTGAGACTCAACTCAAAAAAAAAAAAAAAAAAGAAAGAAATTATCCAGTCTGAACAACAGAGAATAAGCACTCAAAAACAATTAGCACTACTCCAGTGACCAGTGGGACAATAGTAAAATGTCTAACATTCTTGTCAATAGAGCCTTGGAAAGAGAAGAAAAAAGAGGTGTTAAAAAATTATTTGAAGAAACCATGGCTAAAAACTTGTCATTTTTGGCTAGAGAAATAAAAACTTAAATATTCAAGAAGCTGAGCAAACAAACTCCAAACTGCATAAGCCCAAAGAAAAAGTGAATTATAGATAGAAATGGACAATTACCAACCAGGTATACAGCCTTCACCAATGGATTCAAATTTGACCTCTTGGGAAAGAACCTAAGAAACAACAATTTGTTTCCTGAAAGTAAGCTGAAACTTGGGAATTATATTGTATTATTTCTCTCCAATTCTTTCCTTTTTAGTCAATGTCAAAAATTAACTTTTTACAATGTTAATTAAATTTTTCCTAAATTTATGACAAAATTTCATAAATACTAGAGTCTAAAAAATACAGCAAAATCTATGCTTCAATTTAGTGACACATAACTAAGGATGCTTGAGAAAATGTAGATCAAAATAGATTGAAACACATAGATGAAACATATTAAGGTAGTCAAATCTCCCTTTTCTATACTTTTCAATCCAAGCCTTAGAGAATGGTCAGATTGTTTCATACAAAATTTTATAATACAGAAGTTCAAAATAGCAATTTGCCCAATATAGAAAGTTTACCAGCACGGGTATAACTCATCTAACCTAAACCAAATCTTAGTATTATGGTTTCATATTAACATTTCATGTAAATTTTCATAAAACTGACAATATTGAAGATTTTAAAGCTGATATTGAAAATCCTTGTCACAGTAGCTAGAGACACATGAAGAAATTCACATTTAACACCATTAAACTGTGCTTTGGCTAACATACTGCTAATCTCTGTAGCTCCAGCATGCATCCTTGGTCAGCTTCCATTTTTCTCAGAGGTCTCCATAAATGAAGGCAAGATTGGAAACAAGATACGCCTATAACATGCTTTCTGACATTTCTGGCCTTGCCAGAATGCATGAAAACTTTCCAAAAAACAAAGCCTTTCCCGAACCTGTTATAAAGATCGGCAAAAAACCACACATTTGGAGTAATCTATAACATGGCTACTGTTAAGTTTTTATAAATGTTACCTGTCAAATATGTCTTAGGGTCATATTAACCTTCAAAATTAAGCTTAAAAAATTTAGCCTAGTACCGTCAATGCTCACAAATGCGTGTCCTCTACTCCCTTAGTTGGCTACTGATATAATAACCAGGCTTAGAAAATATAAAACTTAACCAAATTGCTTATAGATTTTAAAGGTAATTTCACACATTCCAAACATAAGTAATCATGTGAATTTCTGATGTTTAGTGCTTTTTATTTATTTTTAATTTTTTTATTGTTTTGAGTTGGAGTCTCACTCTGTTACCCAGACTGGAGTGCAGTGGCACACTCCTGACCACTGCAGCTTCGACCTGCTGGGCTCCGGCGATCCTTCCACCTCAGCTTTCCAAGTAGAACTACAGGCGCGCACTACCACATCTGGCTAATTTTTTGATTTATTGTAGAGATGAGGTCTCGCCAAGTTGCCCAGGTGGGTCTTGAACCCATGGGCTCTGGCAATCCACTCACCTCAGCCTCCCAAAGCGCGGGATTACAGGCTGAACGCCCGAGCCTGGCTGCTTAGTGCTTTTTAAACTGAAGATTGCTAGCTTAACGCATCCCTATCTGATATTAAGAAAGTATATAATAATAGTGGTTGGAAGAAAATTAACAGAATAATTGGTGACTCTTAAATGTCTTCTGTTAAAGGTTTTAGCATTTTAGAGCTCTAAATTTAAATTTTCAGCAATCATATTACTTTAAAACTTCTCATTCCCCATAACGGAAGTCAAAATTCTCTAATATCTATTATAGCAATCAGTTGCTGAAGACAATTCTAGTTCTTTCTTCATATTTTTCTCTTACCTGAACAGTCATCTAATTGTTTCTTCCCTCTCCATGAATCAATCCTCTGAAAAAGATCATTGTGATGGCACATACCTACTCTTCATCCTTCCCCATATTAACAACAGTATTAAGCCCAATTCCTTAGGCTGACATGATGGACTTTCTCATCTCTCAAAACTTACTTTCTCTCTTTTCCAATCAAACTCAACTAACTAGTCATCATCATCAGATTCTTGTACCAAACTTTCTTAAATCCTTGCTTTAATTCCAACGTATTCCTCTCCTTGTAACTTTCTTCAGCCCTTGCTCCATATTCACACATCAAACCCCAGGTCAAAATGACACCCCATGAAGGTTTCCCCAATTACCTAAGCTGAAAGTCATTGATCCCAAACCCTTAGTACTGTGACTATTGATAATTTGGAGAAGTCAACGTTCTGAAATCTATAACATTTAAAAAGTATTCTGGGTAACCTCCTCAGATCCTCCCCCACTGTGGAAGTTTTTCTGTCTTCTCAATAAATCCTGCTTTCTTAAAAAAAAAAAAATTCTATCACTGCCTCTTTTACTGTACCTATCACATTTTATCCTGTATTACAATTATGAACTTGCATACATTTGCCTACCAATCCATAAGCTCACGGGAGTAGATACCATGTTTGTACTATCTTACTCTTCCCACAGAGCCTTAGGAGTACTTTGTCGCAACAGCAGCTTATTAAATAGTTGCTGAATAAATGGAAGTGTATTCATTATTTATGTGCCTCAAATTAATTCAGCATATTTTGAAAGAAAACAAAACATAACAAGGAACATAGCAATGCTATAGTTATTAAACTGTAAAATCCTGATACTAGAGCTAGTATTTTATTAAATTCATTTCAAAACTATCAGATTTTACAAATCAAAGAAAACAATTGATTTAAAAATAACTGTATTTCATTAATGACAGAGGTCATACCAACACTTGATTCAAACTCAGAATTATAGGATTTTTAATGTAGCATATCAATTTTTACATCTGTACTCCTTGCTTTTAAAAACCTCAGTTCTTGACACTTTCAACACTCAACACAGAATTCCTCATTTGATTTTTTTTTTCTTTTTGAGACAGCATTTTGCACTGTAGCCTGGCCTAGAGTGCAATGACATTATCATAGCTCACTACAGTCTCAAATTCCCTGCCTCAAGTGATCCTCCCCTGCCTCAGCCTCCCAAATACCTGGGATTACAGGTTGGAGCCGCCATGACTGGTCTGATTTATAACACATAGCCTCAGAGTAACAATAAAAAAACTAACAACATGATTATTGAAAACAGATTCTTGTGATCCTCTGAATATAGTCCACAATGGATATATACAGTCAAGTTACAATATTTAAAAGTCACTTTAAGCAACCCTTTTGTGTGATTATACCTTCAACTAGACAAAAATCAGGTCTACTCATTACATTTTATTCAATTTTTTAGGGACAGCATTCAACTAGAAAGTAAGCAAATCTGATTAATCAAAAATCAATATATCAAAAGTAGTATCTAAATCTGCATTGTCCAATAGGGCAGTTGTTAACCACATGCAGAAAATTAAATGTAAAATAAATAAAATTCAGTGAAATTTAAGACACACTAGGCATATTTTAAGTTCCCCAAAGCTATCACATCATCATGATACAAAGTTCTATTGTACCTATTGTAACTACATGATAATACTCTTCCTTTAGACAATAAACTCTTCTGAGTGAGGAAACCTGTTTCATATTGAGTAACTAAACTGGTAAAGGCATGAGTTGGCAGCTTTAGGGCAGATACTACCTTGTTAAAGCTTTCTAAAGAGACTGATATGCAGTTATATGAATCAGCAGTTAGTTCTGGGCAGGCGAGACCTCATCTCTACAATAAAATCAAAAAATTAGCCGGGCGTGGTAGTGCTGATGACACTCTCTGTACAGGAAGGATTTTTTCAAGAGTTCATAAGAAATTAAAACCTAGGTATTCCACTAACCTTTTATACTAGAGCTTACATGAGAATTCTCAAAGTACCAACTACTCAGTGGAAAGCAAAGAAAAATAATGCACAAGAAACACTGGCTGCCAACCCCCAAATTTTAAGTCGTTTTCATTTACTGAACTATATGCAGCAATATTTTAAAAATTGTGGGCCATAACCCACTAGAAGTCATAAAATCCACACAGTCATTGTCAAAGATGTTTGGAAAACAACTATTTACTTGTCTTCCCAGTAACGTATAATTTCTATGGGGAGGCAAAAAAGGATTTCACAATCCCTAATCATACAGGCTGCTATATTAGAATAATTATTACCACACACAAACACACTCCCATGTAAGTATATGCGTGTGTCTGCACATACACACATATATGTACACATATATACTGCTACTATACTAGTGGGATCTAGGCTTTTTGTACAATCCATTGAAGAGAGTTACTATGCGAAATACGTAGAATTCCTCCAATGCTCAAAGGCCTATAATCTTAACCTTCCAGTCTATAACAAGGAAATATGGGACACTAAGTTAGCTGGGCACTGGATGCCAGCTAAATTACTAGTTTTTTGTTTGTATACTCAGCTAACTAAGGACACATCAAAGTTATTTCACCCAGACATTACAAGGGATAATTACACAAACTTAAACCATATGAAAACATCAGATGTTCAACCTTTCAGAAAGGATTTACTGAGCCATGAAACATGTTAGGTGCTTGGGATACAATGATTAAGTCAATTAGGTTAAGGATTCTACCTCAAGGGTTTATAGTCTAGTAGGTTGGAGCAATAGTGGAAACCTAGTCAAAGCTGAGTTAAACAGATTCTTACTTGTAAAAAATTCAGCCAGGTACCTTGGTACCAGGTATTAGAAGTTGGTACTATACAAATTCAGGAAATGAAATGGCCTTTTAGGGGGCCATATGTGTAGATAAGCAAAAGGAGATTAAGAAATTAAGTGACATATAGTGAGAAGATATTATATTTATTCTTTATTTTGTTAATGATTAGGGACACCTATATTAAAAGTTACACATTTTCTCATCCTCTGAAAATATAAAAAATTTGATGTAAAAAGTAAAGTAAAATACTTCTAAAAAAAAATTTTTTTTTTTTTTGAGTTAGAGTCTCACTCTGTCGCCCAGACTGGAGTGCAGTGGCCGCTCTCGGCCACCGCAGCCTCGACCTGCTGGGCTCCGGCAATCCTTCCGCCTCAGCCTTCCGAGTAGCCGGAATTACAGGCGCGCGCTACCACGCCCGGCTGATTTTTTGATTTATTGTAGAGATGAGGTCTCGCTGTCCAGGTGGGTCTCGAACCCGCAGGCTCAGGCACTCCACTTACCTCAGCCTCCCAAAGGCGCGGGATTACAGGCTAAGGCACCAAGTCCGGCTACTTCTAAAAATTAATTGCCATCTTAGAATTCAATATTTAGTACAGTTTATAGTAGCTTTATATTATATAATTTTCATTAATTTCTAATAATTACATTTATGATTCATCTACACTTATTAATATCTATATAGACGAAAAGATAGTACTGCAGTAAAGTAGGAGAAACAGAAATGAGTATCCAAAACTATATAAATTTTAGTTCAAGAAATACTTTTTACAAATTAATGCTATTATTGTTAAAGATGATGAGAAATATAGGAATTCTGATATAATTTCAGAAAAAAATTTTCATACATTACGAATACCCGCCTGGGCAACTTGGCGAGACCTCATCTCTACAATAAGTCAAAAATCAGCCGGGCGTGGTAGCGCGCGCCTATAGTTCCAGCTACTTGGAAGGCTGAGACAGAAAGATGGCTGGAGCCCAGCAGGTCGAGGCTGCAGTGGCCGGAAGCAGCCACTGCACTCCAGTCTGGGTGACAGAGTGAGACTCCAACTCAAAAAAAAAAAAAAAAATGTATTCCTTCTTTACTTCTTGTGTTGAAACAGCTGGTCAATAATTTATTTATTTAACAAAAATTTTCAGCATTTACTACAAGTTTCTGCTAGCTTAATTTAGAATATAAAGATACATCACCATACCTGACTTAGAAAATGTCATCATTTAATAATTCTACCTTTCAAATTTTGTCTAATTTTTTTTCATTTCAGACTATCACCACCATAATTCAACTCAAATCTAAATTATTATAATTGTTTTATTTTTCTGATAAACAGAAACATATGTGCTCACTTTGGTAATTTTAGAAATTTATTAAAATACAAAAGAATAGACAATAAACTCGCCTCCTCATATAGCATCTATAGTGTCTAAGTATTGAACTTGTGTTGGGCACTAAGGTATGTCTTTCTGTCATTGTTGTTTTCTTTTAATGCTGAGATAAGAGAAGACTTTTTTGTGCAATTTTTTCTTGTCTTTAGGACAACATAAGGGAGAAAGGAGCTGGAAGAAGAGCTGGGAGAAAGAGGGAGTGGGATGGGGAGGTGAAAGAAAGAGGGAGTGAGAGAGAGGTAGAAAGGAAATGAGTAGACAGACAAATATTGGACACAGTATCACTAATATTACCTTTGCCTAATATTTGATGGTTTGTTTATGAAGCCAGGTCTCACTCTGTCGCTCAGACTCGAGTGCAGTGGCATGATCATGGCTTACTGCTGCTTCAACTTCCTGGGCTCAGGCAATCCTTCTGCCTCAGACTCTCGAGTAGCTGGGACTACAGCTATGTGGCACCAGGCCCAGCTAATTGTTTTGATTTTTTGCAGAGGCGAGGTCTTGCTACATTGCCCGGGTTGGTCTTTCTGGGCCCAAGTGATCTTCCCACTGTGAACTCCCAAGTGCTGGGATTACAGGTGTGAGCCCTGTACCCAGTCTTTTTTAAATGATGATAGTTTTCATAAAAGTTCCAGCCTCAACCCCCATCCAGTAAGGGGGAAGGTACATGACCCATTTTGCTTTTCCTGTGCTTCACCCATGCTTCCTCTTTATAGACCACCTAACTCAGCAGACGGAACTTCTTACTCTTGAGGGAATCTTGTCTTCTAACTGGGCAGGGGGCCACATGACCCCATTTCTGTGGCATGGCCCAAGGAGGCTGGACAAAATCTATGTTAGTAGTTGCTAAAAGATGCTATGTTCTAATCAGATTCTTTCTACTATAAACACTTTTAACTCATAGAAACAGGGAAACTGTTGCTGAGCTGGGAGATCATTAAGGCTAGGGACCTAAGAATAGACAAGTTAAAATAAGTGGTTAGAAAAATAATGGAAGAGCAGATGTAGAGATGAGAGAAGATGAGAGAAAGGGTAACCCCAGGTTCTTTTCCTTAGATTTGCCTTCTAAATTTTCTGTACTTCTAAGACTTCTCTGTAGCCTTCCAAATATACCTATCCTTTTACGTGAGCTCTGCAATCCAAAGGAGCTAGTAGAAAACTTTCTAACAAATGTCATGCTTATTCTTGTCTTTTCTCATCTTCATTTGTGCTATTTACATCACTGAGACATATTGTGGTTTTCCCTTCCACTTATCCAGATATTGTAGTCTTTCAAATACAGGCCAAGAGTTGTTTTATCCATAAAGCTGAATCTGACTAATCCTAGGTCACAACTTCCCATCTTTGAATTATGGAGCACTTTAGCTTCTACCCAGAAGCTGGTAATTACATGACTTTTTATGACTCTGTATTTGTTTTATAAATTCACTCTATTATTCAGCAAACAGCCAGTATATCTATTGAACCTTAGTTTCTGAATCAGTAAAGTGGGATTAATTACACTTACTTCAAAGAGCTGTTACAAAAGGCCTAGCATACTTCCTGCTAGGTATTTAGTTCTTATGTGTTTGGCCAGAATACAGAGAAGAAAATATTCAAACTTAAGATAAAAGGGTGGGAAAAAAAGCTCAATAAAAGTCAACATTATTTCTTTTATAAGTTAAATGTGAGCAAAAAATACACTTAGAATGTCAAGATGAGTTTCAATTCCTATCAGATTTCTTTCACAGGTAAATGTCAATAGACATTCAAAAGAATGTTAGGCTATCCCTGTCAATGTGGCTTCCAAAAGAGTGTCATCTTTAGTTTGAGATAATAGTATAATTTGAAATTTGGTTTTTAGATAAAAGTGACATTTTAATTTTAGTTTTTAGATAATCAAAATAGTAACCTTTTTTTTTTTTTTGAGTTGGAGTCTCACTCTGATGCCTAGGCTGGAATGCAGTGGCACACTCACAGTCACCGCAGCCCTGACCTGTTGGGTTTAGGTGATCCTTCCATCTCAGCCTTCCAAGTAGCTGGAACTACAGGCACACGCCACCACACCCAGCAAATTTTTTGATTTATTGTAGAGATGAGGTCTCACCAAGTTGCCCAGGCTGGTCTCGAACCCGTGGACTCAGGCAATCCTTTCACCTTGGCTTCCCAAAGTGCTGGGATTACAGGTGTGAGTCACCATGCCCAGCCAAAATAGTAACTTTTTTCTTGAGAAATTATTATGTAATTTTAAAGGCTTCATTATCCAAAAAATTAACTTTGTTCAGACTATGCTATTTCTTTTATAAGTAACTTAAGGACCCAGTTTTCTCCTGATACTGATAATCTCCAAATGTCCATTAACAGTTACTAAAGTTCCCTCTACTATTCTCTTAACTATAAAATTTAGTCAAATTATGCATTAACTTATCCTTTCAAATATGCCCCACTTATTTTCCTCATAATTTTCATTATTTTCTGAATTACACACAGTTGTCCATGTCTTACTATACGGACAATGCCCAAATATTAATATAACACCCCTAGTTTTATTTGGAAGAATCAAGACCCTCTGTGACACTACCCAGAGAGAAATTAAATACCCTCATACTAGAAGAGGGCCCTGCAATAAGTTTATGAAAACATTTAATAGTTAAAGACAGTGATATAATAAATATAACTATGAGCAAATTTTTTGTAGTATTTTTGTAGAGCATATCTAATAAAGTCACTCTAAAAGTGAGCATGGAAATGATCATTTTAAATTTTAAGTATCATTTATAAATAGTTTACTGAATATTAAAATTTTGTAATCTAGCCAGGCTCGGTGGCTCAGCCTGTAATCTCGCGCCTTTGGGAGGCTGAGGTGAATGGATAGCCTGAGCCCACGGGTTCGAGACCCGCCTGGGCAGGCGAGACCTCATCTCTACAATAAATCAAAAAATCAGTCGGGCGTGGTAGCGCATGCCTGTAATTTCGGCTACTTGGAAGGGTGAGATGGAAGGATCGCCGGAGCCCAGCAGGTCGAGGCTGCAGTGGCCGGGAGCGGCCACTGCACTCCAGTCTGGGTGACAGAGTGAGACTCCAACTCTAAATAAATAAATAAATAAATAAATAAATAAAATTAATGTAATTGAATGATAAAACTACAGATACCTGATAGGACTGCAAAACTTACTATACTTTAAATGCTCATCTAAAACTATTCCATGCCAAATGTTGAAAAGTTAAGAACAGTCGGGCTCCTCGAAAGGCTAAACATAAGAGTTACTATATGACTCAGAAATTCTATTCTTAGATAAAATCCTATACTTATCCTTGGGTGTATACTCTAGAATATACACAAAACTTGTACCTGAATGTTCATGACTCTTATGCATAATAGCTCCAAAGCAGCAATAGCCCAAATGGTTACTAACTGATGAATGGATAAACAAAATGTGGTATATCCATACAATGAAGTACTATTCAGCAATAAAAAGGAATGAAGTATCAGTACATGAAAGAACCTTGAAAAGTCTATGCTAAGTGAAAGAAGTCAGTCACAAATGACTGTGTGCTGCACAATTCCATTTAAATGAAATGTCCAGAAAAGGCAAATCTATAGAGAGAAAAAGATAAGTGGTTGCCTAGAATGTATAGGTAAGTTGGGGGAAAATGGGGCGTGATTGCTCATGGGTATTGAGTTTCTTTTAGGGATGATGAAATGTTTTAACTGACTGTGGTGATTGTTGCAAAACTCTGAACACACCAAAAACTGAATTGCATACTTTAAATGGACAAATTTTGTGGTATGTAAATTATATCTACACGAAATGTTCTTTAAAAAAAACACACACAAAGTCCAGATCTACAATATCTGGATCTCTATTGATAGAATGCTATTTGACTTAATGAATTCACTACTGAATTTTTAAATTCAGTATTCTCAATTCTAGACTTTATATTGAAGACTGAATGTAGAATGTCCCTAGCATTACTTTTCATGTGTTCTATAACAAGATGCTAAGACAGAAAAATAAAGTCTCTTACCAAAATCTCTCCATATTACATACTTTTTAAACTTGCTAGAGCTATATTAATTCAGTTTGGGAACTAACATGTATATCCAACATTGTAAGTATCTAAGCACTTATCAGACTTTTTTTTAGAAGAGAGGGATTTAATAAAGAAAAATAAGCTGGGCTCGGTGGCTCAGCCTGTAATCCTGCGCCTTTGGGAGGCTGAGGTGAGTGGATAACCTGAACCCGCGGGTTCGAGACCCGCCTGGGCAGCGAGACCTCATCTCTACAATAAATCAAAAAAATCAGCCGGGCATGGTAGCGCATGCCTGTAATTCCGGCTACTCGGAAGGCTGAGGCGGAAGGATCGCTGGAGCCCAGCAGGTCGAGGCTGCAGTGGCCGGGAGCGGCCACTGCACTCCAGTCTGGGCGACAGAGTGAGACTCCAACTCAAAAAAAAAAAAAAAAAAAGAAAAATAAGCCTGAGATTTGAAACCACATAAACTATTCATTCACTTTTGCTTATTCTGCTCTCTAAATATCTTCTCTCTATTCCCACCATCATTGTAGTATAATTCTAAATCAGTTCTTACTAGAAATATTTCAGTAGCCTTCTAAGAGTTCTCTCTTTCCTCACATCCTCCAGACTGCCAACCACAAATCTGTCCTTTTTTTAAAGCAGTAATCTTTTTAGGATGAAAATCCCCTACTTAAAATCTTTCAGTGTCTCTACATCACTTGTAGTATAAAACCCCAGGTCCTCGGCCAGGCATAAAAAACTCTTTTTAATAGGCTTCTGGCTTCCTCTTTGGTATACTTTCCTAATCCCTCCTCATACATTAGGTGACTAAACTTCTTGCCATCCACACTGTGTGTTGATACATGATATTCACTCTCCCTCAAATGTCCTTCCCTTATACTCTGCATTATTCCAACACATATTCTAGGTCTCATTCTCATGTACTACCTCTTCTGAGGGGGAACTATTCTGAGTCATGAGGAAGCCTTAGGCACTCCCTCCTTATTGCTCTTGTGCATTCCCTAATTAAAGCACTTATAACACTGTACTACATAGTAATTTTCTATTTTGATACCTGACTTCCCACAACATTGAGAGATTCTTGAGGAGTGAGAACTATTATAGATCATCCTTAGAGCCTTATAGTCTATAAGAGCTAAATAAAAAACAAGTGAAAATGCATGTTAATCATTAAAATGAAACTTTATTTTTATTTTTGAGTTGGAGTCTCACTCTGTTGCCCAGACTGGAGTGCGGTGGCCAGGCCTCAACCTGCTGGGCTCCAGCAATCCTTCAGCCTCAGCCTTCCAAGTAGCTGGAACTACAGGCGCGTGCTACCACGCCCGGCTAATTTTTGATTTATTGTAGAAATGAGGTCTTGCCAAGTTGCCCAGGCGGGTCCCGAACCTGTGGGCTCAGGCAATCTACTCACCTCAGTCTCCCAAAGCGCGGGATTACAGATTGAGCCACCGAGCCCGGCAAAATGAAACTTTATAATCTGCAAAACCAGTATGCACATATATTTTCATTTTATTCTAACAACAAATCTTTACGTAAGTAGAAATTTCAATTTTACAGGTGAGGAGTTCATAAGCTAACTGCTAGTCACAAATTGTCAGTTTAGAAAACAGAAAAAAACTTAATATGTAGAAAATCTATATTATTTATAAATGTTTAATGTAATAACTTTAAAATGTTTCTATAAATACATTTATCAGTAACTATACAAACTGTATATTAATTTTTCAATTTCCAAAGTTGAAATTGAAAAATGTTGGCCAGCCAGGCCTACACGTTTTCTTTAATCTGTCACTCCAAACTCAACAATATATATTAAAGGACCTGTAAGAGGGACAGGAACAGTTAGATATACATTTGGCAATCATGATCTTAATTTTGAACCCATTCTTCTACTTCAACCTGGTTCTACTCTTCTTTTGTCATTCCTATAAACTTTTCATTCTTTCTCATTTTTCTGATTTGATAGTTCTATTTCTTTTCTTTCTTTCTTTTCTTTTTTTTTTTTTTTTTTTTTTTTTTTGAGTTGGAGTCTCACTCTGTCATCCAGACTGGAGTGCAGTGGCTGCTCCTGGCCACCGCAGCCTCGACCTGCTGGGCTCCAGCAATCCTTCCGCCTCAGTCTTCCAAGCAGCCGGAACTACAGGTGCGTGTTATCACGCCTGGCCAGTTTTTGAGAGATGAGGTCTCTCCAAGTTGCCTGGGCGGGTCTCGAACCCGCAGACTCAGGCAATCCACTCAGCTTGGCCTCCCAAAGTGCTGGGATTATAGGCTGAGCCACTGAGCCTGGCTAGTACTATTTTTTGTTTGTATAAGACCTTGGATTCCCTTGATAATAATTTTGATACTTTATGCTAACTCCAATGTCTCTGGCTTCTTTGTTGAAAACCTCCACATCATTGCTAAATTTAGTAGTAGTCTTCATCCTACATTCTAAGTCCTTCATCAGGTAACTACCATGATAATATTAAAAAGTCATTTCAGCCGGGCTTGGTGGCTCAGCCTGTAATCCCGCGCCTTTGGGAGGCTGAGGTGAGTGGATTGCCTGAGCCCGCGGGTTCGAGACCCGCCTGGGCAGCGAGACCTCATCTCTACAATAAATCAAAAAATCAGCCGGGCGTGGTAGCGCATGCCTGTAATTCCGGCTACTTGGAAGGCTGAGGTGGAAGGATCGCCGGAGCCCAACAGGTCGAGGCTGCGGTGGCCGGGAGCGGCCACTGCACTCCAGTCTGGGCGACAGAGTGAGACTCCAACTCAAAAAAAAAAAAAAAGTCATTTCATCCTTATAATGGAGCAGGTCTTATTCTGTCATAAGTATAGATATCAGTTCATTCAATATGATCCTTTTTGTACTCAGAAGCAAAAAAAGAAATATAGTATTACTCTTATGCTTTCTTATCTATCTAGAAAAATGAATTTCTTTTAGGTGATCATTGATATTCTAAATAAACAGCAGAAAGATGTAACAATAACACAACTAACCTATCTCATCTTCAGATCCCCAAATAAAAGAGCAATGTAACAAGGATGAAAAGAGCGCTTGAAATATGAATATGAAAGCCAGGATTCCATTTCCAGGAATCTGATATTGGCCTATTTATTTAACATCTCTAAACCTAAGTTTTCCTTCTCATATGCTTGGAACTCTGTTCTGTAAAATATATCAGCAATGCTTTTCTAATCCTTCTGCAGGTTTAGTCCAGAATGTTCAAATGTTCTGTCACAGGACCACCTCCACGAGGTGGTCCTGGCTAAGTTATTTAAGTATCATTACCACACCACCACCACCACTACTTCTCCTTACTACTTATTACCACCTAAAATACGATATAGTTTACTTATTTTTATTATTGTCTATCTCTCCCACAAGACTGCTGACTTCTATTTTGTTCACTTTAGTATCTTTAGCAACCTACAACAGTCTTGACACAAAGATGTGCTCAATTAATATTTGTCAAATCAATGAATAAACATATCCAAGAGGACTGACAAGTTGAGGACCTCTCCAATTCCAAGAAGTCATTAATCTAAGAAGGAAAATCAGAAATCTCTTCAAAAAGTTTCCACAAACTAGTCAAGTAAATTGGATAAAATAAACCATATGTCTATGTTTTACTTTAACTTTTTCTGAATATACTTACAAACTTGACAATTAAGTCAAAAGCATTAATCTTGATTAGCACATTTATCCTATCATTCAATAAACCTGTCTTGCAAAGCACATCATACAAATTCTGATGACAGACACATGTTGGCACTCAGGCCTCATAATTTTAATAAACTGTTGAAAACTTTATATATAGATTTTTTAGAGACAGGGTCTCTCTATGTTGCTCAGGATGGAATACAGTGCAGTGGCTACTCACAAGTGCAATCCTAGGATACTGCAGCCTCAAACTCATGACTTCAAGCAATCCTCCCATCTCAGCCTACCACGTGAAGTTGAGACTACAGACACCTGCCACCATGTCTCGCTTGAAACCTTAAAATTTATCTTACCATCCAAGTGATCTATTTGTGCCAATAACTTTGCTTTACCATATCCATACTAAATTTCTCAACTTCATTAAAGACAGGGAGTTAGGTTCCATTAGTTCATTTTTGTCAGTTCATTTTATTTTACTCAAAACAGCAATATAACTATGGGGTCAGTTCAGTCACATTTGTTTTTTTTAGTTCCATGTTGAACATTTCTGTCTTTCTTAAGACATATACTGGAGTCCCATAAATGACAGGCAAATGAGGTTCTACTCAGCTTACACAGTAAGAAAAATCGTATATGAATATGAAGTACTATACAAAAACACATAAAACCACAAGTCTAGAATATTCCTTTAACCAAAGTTTCATATAAATTTATTTGGTTCTTCTGCTCAATCTGTATATATAAGCTATAATTTAAACAAAGGTACAAAGAGCAATTATCTTTTAAAATCTGTCGTAGTAAGCCAGGCATGGGAGCTCATGCCTGCAATTCTAGTACTTTGGGAGGTGGAGGCAAGCCGGAGTCCAGGGGTTCAAAACCAGCCTGGACAACTTGATGAGACCTTGTCTCTACTATATAAAAAAAATTAGCTGGGTGTACTGGCATGCACCTGTGGTTCCAGCTACTTGCAAGGCTGAGGTGAAAGGATTACTAGAGCCCAGAAGGTCGAGGCTGCAGTGGCCGTGAGTATGCCACTGCACTCCAGCCTGGGCAACAGAGTGAGACTCCTACTCCTAGAAAAATAAATAAGAAAAATAAATAAATTAAAAAATTAGTAAATAAAATCTGTCTTAGACAGAACTTGATTTTTATTTATTTATTTATTTATTTTGAGTTGGAGTCTCACTCTGTCGCCCAGACTGGAGTGTAGTGGCCGCTCCCGGCCACCGCAGCCTCGACCAGCTGGGCTCCGGTGATCCTTCCGCCTCAGTCTTCCGAGTAGCTGGAATTACAGGCACGCACTACCATGCCTGGCTGATTTTTTGATTTATTGTAGAGATGAGGTCTCGCCAAGTTGCCCAGGCAGGTCTCGAACCCGCAGGCTCAGGCAATCCACTCATCTCAGCCTCCCAAGGTGCGGGATTACAGGCTGAGCCACCGAGCCCAGCTCAGAACTTGATTTTTAAAACTACATATTTATTATACAATCACACTCAATTTATTTTAAATCTTGATGGACAAAGTAACATTATGAAAATGACTTATATAATATCTTCAGATAAAAGTAATAAGCCCACTACAAATAAAAGTAGTTGTACACTCAGAGAAAATCTGACCAATAAAAATCTTAATTTAAGCCGGGCTCGGTGGCTCAGCCTGTAATCCCACGCCATTGGGAGGCTGAGGTGAGTGGATTGCCTGAGCCCACAGGTTCGAGACCCACCTTGGCAGCGAGACCTCATCTCTACAATAAATAAAAAAAATCAGCCGGGCGTGGTAGCGCATGCCTGTAATTCTGGCTACTTGGAAGGCTAAAGCGGAAGGATCGCCAGAGCCCAGCAGGTCAAGGCTGTGGTGGCTGGAAGTGGCCACTGCACTCCAGTCTGGGCGACAGAGTGAGACTTCAACTCAAAAAAAAAAAAAATCTTAATTTAGGCTGGGCTCGGTGACTCAGTCTGTAATCCCAGAGCTTTGGGAGGACAAGGTGAGTGGACTGCCTGAGCCCACAGGTTCGAGACCCGCCCGGGCAACTTGGCGAGACCTCATCTCTAAAATAAAATAAAAAGTTAGCCAGGCATGGTAGCATGTGCCTGTAGTTCCAGCTATTTGGAAGGCTGGGGTGGAAGGATCGCCGGAGCCCAGTAGGTCAAGGCTGCGGTGGCCGGGAATGTGCCACTGCACCCCAGTCTGGGCGATGGAGTGAGACTCCAACTCAAAAAAAAAAAAAAAAAAATTCTTAATGTAGAATATAGTGGAGCAAAGGACTATATATAATTTGATAGTGAATTCCAGCATAGTACCTCACTTAGTTGTTTTTCAAATATTTACTGAGTGTTTAATGAATTCTTTACTTCATAAAAGAGTTTTACCATATAATTCTTTTAGTGTAATGATTTGCAAGCCTAGTTGTATACTAGAAGTATATGCAGGATCTTAAATATATACATACCTATGACAAGGTCCATCTCCAGGTCAATTAAGTCAGAATCTCTGGGAGTGGGAGCATAAGCATTAACAGTTTCGGAAGCACTCTAGGAGATCCCAGGATTGAGAACCATTGCCACAGAGCTTTTAAAAGATTTACATGTTGGATTATATCCATTTTTAAGTTAAAAATGAAAATAATCAGCCGGGCTCGGTGGCTCGGCCTGTAATCCTGTGCCTTTTGGAGGCTGAGGTGAGTGGATTGCCTGAGCCCGTGGGTTCGAGACCTGCCTGGGCAGCGAGACCTCATCTCTACAATAAATCAAAAAATCAGCTGGGCATGGCAGCACACGCCTGTAGTTCCGGCTACTTGGAAGGCTGAGGCAGAAGGATCGCCGGAGCCCAGCAGGTCAAGGCGGCGGTGGTCGGGAGCGGCCACTGCACTCCAGTCTGGGTGACAGAGTGAGACTCCAACTCAAAAAAAAAAAAAAGAAAATAATCAACTAATGTTCACTGCACTTTGGGCCCAGTAATTAATATTAAGGATAATATAAGTAACTAAAACAAACAAATTTAAAAGGAAAGAAAAGTTTTTTTCTTTGATATGAGATATGAGATAATGGGAAGGATTAGAGGAATATAAGAAGAGTAGGAAAAATGCATAGACAGCCTAGATAAAAAGGTTCCATGAGAGGAAGGGAAGAAAATAAAATTTATCATCATTTTAAGGTCTAAAAGCCAGGTAGGAAAGTAAAAAGACAGAGATCAATGTATACAAGTAATAGCAGATAGGTTTAAAGGAAGTTTCTATAAACTGAGACTGACAACCAAAGTCTTGAAAGATAATTGACTTTATGATTAATCAAGGCTCTGAATAGGTACATATTTGTAAGCTAAGTGTATAATACACTATCAACAATCTATTCTGTGTACAGATGAGCACTCTGGGTGGGAGGTAACAAAAACAGTTGTGAGAACTCCCAGTTATCTTCTTGTCATAAAAAAAGACAGAATCCTGAATCAAGGATTTCTCTTTCGAAGTCCTCTGTCCCTCTGTCTAAAAACCTTAAAAGGGTTAGCTAGTAAGTTTGCTATAACTAGAGTAGGCACATGGAAAGGTGACAGGGAAAGCAGGACCTTCACCCATCTAAAAAAAGTTTCTAAAAGAATATGTGACTACTTGAGTAATCCTCTCTGTCTACCCATGAATTGCTTGCCAGGTAATTCTTACCATAGTGTATCACTTCTTGAAGCTTTACCCCATCCATATACAGAGGGAGCCAGCATGATGGAGGAGGAACTGGATATAGCAGTGGAACCTACTGCACTAGCTATCAGATTTGAATTATAATATGCTATATTATACTAGGATAAGTGAGCATCTACAAAGTTGTTTCAATATCACATCTAAGGAATGATTAATAAAATAAGCAGATCTGAACAGATTCTTATTTGGCAATAAAGAAGAAAAGCTTCCAAAGAGGGATGATGTAGAGCTCTATATGCTGCTTAGAAAAGGAGGTGTACCTACTAGTACTAGGGCAGTAACTTCATAAAGAACTGGATAGGCCTGGTCCAGAAAAAACCTAAACCTCTGAGAAGAATACTAACAATCCTTAGTCCACAGTTTACAAAAGCTTAGACAAAAGGACTTGCCTTTCAGAAGCTGTTCATCTATTAGAATACAAAGTCAACAAGGGAAACACCATTACCCCCAATGTCTTAGTCTCCTCTCCCCAACTTTTAACACCCTGAAAGCTTGTCTTTGGGGTCAGAGATGAACAAAGGAGGTCACTGAGTCCTTTTCCACCCTCTGTAATCTGTTTCCGAGAGTGGGAGGAGGATCAGAGAATGAGTCAGGTAAGAGAATCTAACAACTAAGATGAACTATTCAAAGGGGTAAGAGTCCAAAAATTGGAACTACTGGTAGAACTAATAAATAATCCATCACTCACATACAAATCCCCTTTTCAATACCAGGCACAATACTTTGTAGGATAGGCCAACAAAAAAGTAATGGTATCCCTACTAAGTTATGTAAACTACAGTAATAAAAATTTGGGGGTGGGTTGTAGCTCATGTCTGTAATCCCAGCACTTTGTGAGGCTGAAACGAAAGGACTGCTTGAGGTCAGGAGTTCGAGATCAGCCTGGATAACACAGAAAGATCCTGTCTCTACAAAAAATAAAAAATTTAGCCAGGCTTGGTGGTGTGCCCTCATGGTCCTAGCTAGTCAGGAAGCTAAGGTGGGTAGGTAACTTCAGCAGGAATTTGAGGCTGCGGTGAGCTATGAGCACACCACTGTACTCCAGCATGGGTGATAAAACAAGACTCTGTCTCTAACAACAACAACAAATTAGATTCGTGGAGCTCCCAAATAAAGCTTGGGGTAATAAAAAAAAAGGGCCTTCTGAAAGATGCTAGATGGTCATCAAAGAGAGGTTAGATGACAGCAAAGGAGATCTCTGTTTTTGAGAACAAAAAATGGAGGTTTCCTGTCTAAAATAAAGCCTAACATATCGAAGAGAAGTATAAAACTTGGAAAAATATGCTATGAACTCCAGAAAAAGTTCCTTAGTCAACAAATCAACAGCTGGCTCAGTAACTAAAGTTAGACTTCAAACAACTATGAGAGAGTGATGAGGTAAAGATAATTCTAGACAATTTTGGACAAAGGAAAAAAATTTTTAAAAGGGACCTAGGAAGAACAACAGGCAACCAGAAATACTCCTGAGTTGTTTAGATTATCCACATTTGGTATTATACTACAGAAGGTTTGCACAGTAGATCTAGGCCACCAAAATAACTTAAACACTCCTCCAGTCAGTCAAACAGGATTACTGGCAACAAGGTCTACCGTGGCATCCTGGAATGACTGACAGGTGGCAGGCAGCCTTGGAGAATATATTGGCGATACACACACAGAGGCCAGCCTTACCCTAACTTCTTAGTGGATCTGGGAAGACTTTCAAAGTCAATGGAAGCATTACATCAACCAGCAAAGGAGAGAATTCTCCAAATTGGAATATTTACCTCCAAGTCTGTATGACACGGGAAATAAACAGCTTTTTTCTTTTTTAAAAGTATATAAAGCATAGAATCACCAGGTTCTAGAATAGAACCTATCCTAGAGTGAGAGGAAGATAAGAGAAAGAATGAATCAAGTGAGATAATCTAACAACTAAGATTAACTAGGCAATTCTCTCACCTTGGCCTCACAAAGTACCGAGTAAAATAGCAATAATGAAATTAACCAAACAAATGACAACATTATGTCTAGAAAGAATATTAATTCCAAATATTAGGTGAAAACTAAGAGTTGGATAGAGGTTTATTTCAAGAGAAATTAATGGTCTCTTTAAAAAATCATCATTTGAATTTCAAATATACTAGTTCCAGAAGGTTCTAAGGCATTTAGTTTATTTGAATGTGTGTCTGCTTAACATGACTTTGGAAAATTAGGTATGTTTTTAATTAATGCTCTAAGATATTGGGAATCAAACTAGATAGCGGATTTGTTTTAGACTTCCTACCGAATGATAAGTTATTTGAACTGAATAATAAAAGAACATCTAAAGGAACAATATGAGAGGGGACAATGTGAATAAGAGTTAGTTATACTAAAAGTACAATTACTTTTAAAAGGAAAGAACTTAAAAGCTTTAACAAGTGAAGCTCAGAAGGGACCATACTAGGCGCAATGGCTCAGCTAGTAATCCCAGCACTTTGGGAGGCTGAGGCGAGAGGATTGCCTGAGTCTGCAAATTCAAGACCAGCCTGGGCAGACTGGTGAGACCTCGTCACTACAATAAATAAATAAATAAATAAACAAACAAACAAATAAATAAATAAATAAGCTGGACGTGATAGTGCACACCTGTAGTTCCAGCTACTTGGGAGGCTGAGGCGAAAGGACCGGAGCCTAGCAGGTCAATGCTGGGTTGGCCATGAGCATGCCACTGTACTCCAGCCTGGGCAACAGAGTGAGACTCCAATCCAATAAAAAAAGAAAAGAAAAGAAAAAAAATAAAAGTGATAGCATGATACTGTGAGATATTACACAACTTTACAGATAGAAATTTCTACCATCAGAGTTCAGCAGATTTCCTTGAAATGAAAGCTGGCTTTTGATATTTTCTTTCCCTCTTTAAATTTTTTATTTCACTTAGTTTTGGGTCACGTTGACTCGTTACTTTCTTGCCAGATCAGCAATGCCAAAATAAAAGTATTTAAACTATTTTATCTAATTACTGAATTTGTACTCAGTAAGTGATTCAAAGTATTTAGTCCACTACAATTTGGTGCTTTATAGACTATTGAAATTTTGCTTTTAACTAAGTGGAACTTATTTTCCAGAAGATTTCTCCAAGTTTAACCTTTGCCAATGATTTAGACACCCCATAATCTCATTCTTAGATCCTACTTAGGTGTGGAAAGACCAACTAGATTCAAATCCATATTAAGGCAAATTACCTCCAAAGTGTGAAAGAAAAAAAAATTTCATGAGCTATCTGTGCCAATTTTCTCAAAATTGCTAGCTATTTCAAAAACTCCCTATGCAGAATATATTCTCATGCATACCTCTTGACAAGAAATTTAAAAGAAATTTCCAATTAGTCTTCCTTTTATTTTCAGAAATTACTCTCTGATGCTTAAAATAATATTCTCATCAGGATGACCCACTATATTGGTTATTACTGTCTGATTCCTTATTGAATCCACAGTGTAATTCATTATTGTTTGTGGAGTTGTGATATCATATGTCCCTCCTAGGGATATTCGTAATTATGTCAAAAAGTTTCCCTATCCCAATAATGCTTTCCAATTCCTGGGTCCTGTAATCTTATCAAGACAGTGAAATAAGCCCTGCCTTTTGGTTTAGTGGTTCCTCACTGATCTATGAAAAGCTAAATGAATACTGTTCTCCTAATTCACACTGAATTCCAGAATATAGACTTTTAAGAGTTATCTTACAAATGCTGAATGAGGCCAGGTGTGGTGGCTCAAGCTTATAATCCCAGCACTTTGGGAAGCCAAGGCGAGAGGAATGCCTGAGCCCGCAGGATCGAGACCAGCCTGGGCAACATGGTGAGACCTTCTCTACAATAAATCATAAAATTAGCAGGGTATGGTAGCATGCGCCTGTAGTTCTGGTTACTTGGAAGGATTGCCGGAGCCCAGCAGGTCAAAGCTTGGGTGGCCATGAGTGTGCCACTGCACTCTAGCCTAGGCGATGGAGTTAGACTCCAACTCAATAAAAAAAAAAAAAAAAGTTGAATGAAATGTCTATAGTCTTCTTTCTCAAATTTATAAAATATAAAATGTTAACATGTATGAAAAAAATATATAAAATGACTAGAAAATAATGTATTGTGAATGTTGTCCAATTAGATGTAACTGAGTGATTTTACCTTATAAAGCAAAAAAGCCAACTAAAACATAGATATCTTAAAAAAGGTAGATACACAGTAAGTTAATATCCACACCTATCCTTTTATAACGAAGTTCCTAAGAATAGAGGAATCCTAATTAAATGACCATGTAAAATATTACAGCAAAAGTGGAATTGCAAACAACCAGAAGGCTTAATTTTTTAAAAAATTAACTTCAAGAAGTGGCTCTTTACACATATCCATGTTCTCACACATAACACATATGGCTTTCTGTTTCTTTTCTGAAAGAAAAATACCTGGCATGTGCTGAAGCCAGCATTCATTCAGCTTATTTTTTATACTCTCTATATGGCATAATAGAATAAAATCAATGCTTGTTTCAGTTGACACGAAAAACACTTTCGCAGTTCGCCCAAAAGCTGGACATAAAATTCCACATGAATTGAAAGCAGACATGGAAAAGATACTTGCACACCTAAAAGTCCCTCAACAGATGAATAAACAAATGTGACATACATATACACACACATATATTTATATAAATATATATAGTGATATATACATATATGTATATGTATCTCTACATATGTTTACATACACGTGTCTATAGACATTTGTGTATATGTACACATAAACATATATTTTTAAATAAAATTGAGTCATAAAAGACAATGAAGTAGTGGCAAGTGCTACAATACAGATGAACCTTGAAAACTTTGTTAAGTGAAATAAGCCTGACCCAAAAAAGAACAAATATTGTATGATCCCGCTTACAAGACATATCTAGAACATGCAAATTTACAGGGACAGAAAGTATATTAGAGGTTACCAGATTAGAGGTTATTAGGGGCTGAAGGGTGGGGGAAATGGAGAGCTATTGCTTAATGGATATAGAGTTTCTGTTTGGGGTGATGAAAAAATTTTGGAAATAGACAGTAGTGATAGTTGTACATCACTGTAAATGTCATTAACGCCACTCAATTGTAAACATAAAAATGGTAAAATGCAACTTTTATGTTACATATATTTTATCACAACTTAAAAATTAATAATGTAATATACAAACCCCATTAAATTGTATCCTTTGAATGAGCGAACTGTGTGATATGTGAATTATATCTCAATAAAGCCATTCCAAAAATTAACGTTAAAGTCTTTCTTCAGTGCTTAACAATCTTGCTATGGATCCTTCACCTTAAAGGGGCCTTCTCTGGTCATTCTAATGACCCTTCCTTTACTGTCAACTCATAGTATCTTATTTACTCTTCATTGAGTAAATAAGATACTATTTATCCTCCTTTTGACATCTCTGGTGTTTTTAATTACTGCAACATATTTAATATTTGATTATGCTTTGCTTGTAAAACTAGATTCATTGCTCAAATTATCAAATCAAGACCCATATTTAATATTTGTTTGTACTGTGTTTACCAAACTAGATTTGATTAGCAGTAGCTCACATTGTCAAATCAGGACTCAGTAGGCCTCTACATCTTTAAATTATCAAAAAATAATTCAATTTTATACTTGCAAAAATACATTAAATTTTAATAACACATATTAAGAAGCCAATCCAGGAAGAATTAATCAGAATACTCATTCTCTGGGCATCCCAATCAATCAAAGATATAATAGTTTTAGTTTTAGTATAATCATTAAAAATAGGCAATAATAAGAAACTTTTAACAGAAATTTTTTTCTGACTGGCCAGTCATTTCTCTTTTCCCCAGCTGAATCAAAAACATCGTTCACATGGAAAACTTAAAAAAAATAAGTGAGCAATACACAAACATTTTACATATACACTAATATTTTTATGTCTAAGTAGAAATGTTCAGGATATAATTATAATACTAAACACAATTAATTAAAATATGAAATTACACAGATAACTTAGTTATAATAAAAAAGGATACTGTGGCAGCCATCCGAAGTTTGTTTACTTAGTTTACTTAAATAACTTGTTTAATGATTACAGTGATGATAAGTTATACTTAAGAGAAGTCTTTAAGTTAGAACAATAAAATATAAGGAAGATTTTAGAAAAGGAATAGGAAGGACAGTAAATATTTTTTATTCCTTTGAAAAAAACAGCATAAAATTTGAAAAATGTATCAAAAACAGAAGTTTTGTTATATGTAAACATATATTTATAGAATAGAAATATACAGTCTAGGTAAAGTTTCTATCCATTCCCTTACTATAAGTTTAAAATGACCTTTTATTTTCTCAGGCTATTTTAATCTGTAGCAGATTTTTTTTAATTGGGAATTTTAATCTGCATACATTTTTGTAAAAATATTTCTTTCCTACAGTTTGTCTGAATTACTTGCTCTTAAGTATCTTAAAAACATATTTTAAATGTAAGGAGCACTAGCTCACACAAAGTTAAGAAATAACTTATATTTTGATCCAGAAGGCAAAAGGATTGAGTTTTTAAAACATGGGATTATTACCTCAAAAAGTAATTCTATTTCAAAGAACAACATATTTCTATTCCCTACTGAAGTTGAACAACCTATGTTCATTTTTACAATAAAAATACCCACTGGCATCTTAAAGATTATTGCTCTTCCAGTCAGAAACCCAGACATTTAGCAAGCTCACTTTCCCTGAAAACAGTCAGAAAAGGTAAAGAAACAAAAATAGTCTGTAAGATGACAAAATACATGAGTTAAAACTCATTCTTCATGATTTGGAATGCCCTTATGCCCTTTATCTTAGAAATTGTATAATTTACACAAGATTCCAACAAGTTTGGGGTGTGATTCCCAAGGTCACAGCATATTAGAGAAAGAAATAAAAAAAGATGATAGCATCTGTAATTTTCAGAGCACTTATTAAGCATTATACGTGGTGACAAGGACCAGGAATGGAGATAGTATATATTATAGGAAAATGTACTGAAAGCTGTGTAGGAATTCAAAAAAGACCAAGAATCTATAACCCTTATGTCCTAAGGGTATCACTGTGTTACAATACAGAGAAATAATAATAATACTCAAATGACAACTCCTTGTGACCCCAAACAAAAGTTTTAACTTTAACATCATATACTTTTTAAATAAGGAGCATGGTCGATAGAATCTAGACCTGATGTGATTTCAGACCCATCATCTACTAATACATCAATGATCTTATGCAATATTAATCTCCCTCATCCTCAGTTTCTCCAAGTGTAAAATGGTAATACTATGTACCTAATAGTACCATGATGAGAATCAAAATACAGTATAACTCATTAATATAGTAGTCACTGAAATACTGTGAAAACTTGACTACACAGAACGATTTGTTATTTGAGATGAATAGTTTTACTACTTTTTAAATGTTTTTACTTTGTGTATGTTTAGGTGTTACTCTAGTTAATAAATACATAAAGTTGATAATGCCAAGATTCAGTCAAGTATATAGTAAATGCTCTCAAATTTCATTACAAACCACTTCTTGACCAGATAAATCCAATTCATTTTTCAATCTCAATTTAAATTGTATCTCCTCTGAAAAGTCATCCCATAACTTCACTTGCATATCTACAAGACACTTCAGTCTACCACATCCAAACCAAGGTCCTGACTTTCCATCGCCATCCCAAACCTACTCCACCTCCTACTCCACCTTTCCCATCTCACAGCTGACGGCAACACCATTCTTCCAGCTGCTAAGCCAAAACCTTAAAATCAACTTTTCTCCTCTTTTTCTCATATCACACCCTGGAAATCTTTTTGGTTATACTATTTAAAAAATCCAGATTTTTAACTGCTACCTTCTCTCACTTAGGTTACTCTAAGAGCTTTCTAATTGGTGGTCCAAGCCTCCCTGCAGTCTATTCTCAACATAGCAACTGGAGTGATCTCCAATACAAGTGTGACCCACTGAATGCCCTGCAATGGCTCTGCAAAATGCCTGCTGAGGCCCTGCATGAGTGTACCTCCCCCCATTACCTTGAACAATACCTTCTACTCGTCTCCCTCTCTACTCCAATTACAATGGCTTCTGTTCATTTCCCTGAACAAACCAGTTGTGCTCCTGTCTCATGCCCTCTGCTTGGAAGAATCTTCCCAAAGGTATCCACGTGGCTAACTTCCTTGGTCTTTGCTCAATATCATCTTCTCTGTGAGGCCTTCCTCAGCCCCGTACCTCATCATCACCGTATTCTTCTCATCCTGCTTCTTTTTCTTTCTTACATAACACTTATCCACCAGCATGATATATATTTATTTATTATGTTTATTATTTATCTCTACTTCTATTATAATACATGTGTCACAAAGGCAGAGACCTTTGAAAGTTTTATTTACTGACATTTCCCATGTACTAGAACAGCACACAAACAATGAAAACTAAATATGGAAATAAAAGTACTTTGGATAGCTCTCCTTTATGCTGCCTTTAGCACTGTGCTTACCTCTAGCTTATTAGTTATCACATTGTACTGCAACAGTCTGTTAATTTTCTGCCTCTTCCACCAGACTCTAAGGCTTCCTGAGACAAGGGATTTTGTTTTGCTTTCTAATGTTGCTGCATAAAGTACCTGACAAATAGCAGGCATTCCATAAAATCTGACAAATTGATGAAAAAAATCAAGCCATCGTAATCAAAGGTGTAAGCAAATCTTGAAAATACAAACATAGTGCTTAAGGGTATGACAATGACACTGGAGACAGTGTTCTAAATTCTGGATTCTGTTAATGTTTTCAGACTGATTCTAATACTTACTGGCTAAGGACCATGAGTACATTATTTAAATTCTCTACAACTATTTTCTTGTTAATAAAAATTAATAATGGCACTTCCACCTCATATAATTATCATAAATATACGAATGACAGAATTAGCACAGAGGTGTGCACATAGTAAGCATTCAACAAATGACATCTATTACTTGTTATAATAAATTAAAGCAAGTTCAGGTGCTTGGCTCACACCTACAATCCCAGCACTTTGGGAGGTGAGATAGGTGAATTGCTTGAGCCCCAAAGTTTGAGATCAGCCTAGACAACATAGCAAGACCTTATCTCTGCAAATAATCAAAAAATTAGCCAGGTATGGTGGTGCACACCTGTAGTCCCAGTTACTCAGGAAGCTGAGGCAGGAGGATCCCTTGAGCACAGGAGGTTGAGACTGTGGTGAGCCATAATCATGCCTCTACACTCCAGCCTGGGCAACAGAGTGATACCCAATTTCAAAAAAAAAAAAAAAAAAAAAAATATATATATATATATATAGAGAGAGAGAGAGAGAAGAGAGAGAGAGAGAGAGAGAGGGAGAGACGGGGGGGTAGAGAGAGAGAGAGACAGAGAGAGAGAGAGAGAGAGAGAGAGAGAGAGAGAGAGAGAGAGAGAGACAGAGTCACTGTTTTAACTTTTACTTTGGTAACTTGACTAAGCTAGAATTCACTAAAAACAATCTTTAGATTCACTGAACATAATCTTTAACAGTAATTTATGTTAAAAATTACCGAGTTACCCAAAATAACCTTGGATAAACATTTTGCAAAAGAAAGTACCTCAATTCTGTCAACAAAAGTGGGATTCTATTTACATCATCTCAAATATTGAAAAATATTTCTAGATGTTAGGTTCTATAACTTTCTTCAGTAACTGCTTTCAATTTTTAATAATCTTAAGTTTTCTTTCATATAACAAAAAATACTTAATACTAGAGTTTAAAAATTAAGCATCTTACATCACCTATATGTATATGCCTATAATATATATAACACATAGTCTTCCCTCTACTGTGAACAACTTCATTTACAGAAATGACTTTTGAGAAAAAGTTAAATAATTTTAAGTATATTTGTGACTCTTCTACTAAGCTTTATGCTTCTCATTTTAGTCATGTATCCAACAATATGTATATTCCTTTGGTAATATTATACGAAGAATTGAGCAAAACTAAGAGCTCTGTTCAAGTTAAAAAGACAGTGCAATGGTATTTATTTTAAAGTTATACATTTTTCTATTATTTCCCTGCCATTGTGACTGCTAATGTTTTCCTATCCACAGAGTCAGTTCTCAATTTTATAAAATACTTGTGAAATCCATTTTCTTTATAGTTTGTATTCTTAAAAAGAAATAAACATATGCATTTTACCTAAGCACTCTTATGGGTAGTACACAAGAAAACTGAGGTAAGCAGTTTAAATGATTGTCCCAAGACCACAGATGGAGTGACTGCTGGATTTAGGATTAAATTAAGAAGCTCATAATTCCCTTCTTACATTCTGAATACTTAACATTGTTTTTATATCATAAGGACCTCAACTAATTTAGGAATAATAATTTAATAATTTAACAAATTATCAACATATTTTGATGATAAATGTAAAAAGAAGTATCAAACTTATTAAATCAAAATAAAATTAGAGTTTATCCAAATAGTCTCCAGAAAAATTAATCTGATTTACTACATGAGTTATTTTTAAAATTTTGCTTAGAACGCCAGGAAAGTGGTAGCTTAATATAATTTATCACTCCAATGTCTTTAATTAAAGCTATTTTCTCTAAGCAAAATCTACAATATAAGTATATGAACTGGATGGATTTAAGATACCAAACAGAAATACTTTTTTATTTTAGAAAATGTTCCAAACTTAAAACAGTAGTTTCTACTCTAATTGTAAACTTCAACTTCAGGATATATTTATAACAGATATATCTATGGAAAAACAATGATAAAAAGTAAAGAAAACACCAAATACTCTCACATTTACAGGAGAAAAAGACATAGAGTATAACATTAACAGCTTACTGTGGAGAGTGGGTTTAATCAGGAAGTAGCCATTATCCTTTCGATTCAGAGCAGTGACAGCACTCCAAAACAACAAGCCGTGATATTTTTCAGTTAAAAGGCATGAAAGAATACCTACTATTGTGTCCTAGCTTTGCTGACCCCAAAGGTCAGCATATGTCTTTTATCAAAAGCTATCATGAAAACATAATCCAAGTAAGCATTTACAATGCTCTATTTGTTGGAACACCTAAAATCTACCTAACACAACCTCTCTCTCTCAGTTACTCACAAAACATGGCTGTCTTATTCAGAGATTAGCAATTATTGTAATGAGATACTGTCGGAGAGGGTCAAATAGTACTTCCTGCAGTTTACACATCTTGATTTCCTGGTAAACAAACTGAAAGGCAGGTGGAGCACTTAGATCACCAGTGAACGTGAATGCTCACGTGATAAAACTAAGCCAGGTAAGCTTGAGTCTCAAGTAATTGTTCTCGTCTTAAATGTATGAACGTCAAAACAGACAATAAAGAGAAGAGTTCTGTCTGTCTTCCTTTTTGAAGGAGGGCTTATTCCTCACATGAATGAACTCACAATTTTTAAAATGCCTGAAAACTGACACTGTTTAACCAGGTTTTCAAAATTAGTTCTGACAAATAAATTATAAAAAATAAGGCAATGCCAACAAGATTTTTAAAAACAAATAAGAATAACTGTTCAAAATCTGTTAGATACAAAAACAAGTCTTTGAATTTCAGCTTTTTCAAGAATATTGGTAAAAGAAATTTCTACACTATAATAAAATACCAAGATTAAATTTTAGCCAAAACAGACTTTATACCAGAACAATTTCTGGCAAAATAAAACTACTTTGCATTTCATGTGGTAGTCTTTGGGGAAAAACAACAACAACAAACCTCAACCTTATGAATCACTAGGAATTTTAAGGAAAAAATTGCTAGTTTGAAAATTAAGTTTCCTTGTCTTTAGTTTTTCCCCCCAAATTGCTGGGTTTTGCTAACATTTCTAGTATAGTTTAATGAAGATTGATTTAAATTAACTATGGGTATAAAACAAACAAAAACACAACTCCACTAAAATGATAAGTTAATTCACTACCTTAAAAATATCTAAGTGATATTTAAAAATCTGCATAATTTGCATTTGTCTTAGAAATTCTATATTTACTAAGGCCATGCGTCTGTGTCCTAATTATTATGGACATAGGTAAGTTTTAATTTTCATGCAAAGAGCTCTTAAGAACCCCCTTACAACAATATAATCATGTCAAGACATCAAGATATGCTACTTGAATTATGTTTGTATTTATTCAGTTTGCATGGTAAAGTTCTAATGTTCTGAAATAGAGAACACAGCAAAACAAAATTACAATGAAACCAATAACAACAAAAAGAACACCTAAGTAGGTAAATCTGTGCCAAAGGTACAAAATCTCAGAACAGGTCTCATTACGTACACCTAATGCGTCATTTCAAAGGAGTATGTATTCCGAATTGAACCACATTAATACATTACCATCACTACAATGACAAGTGAAATACACGGGTGGATTTTTTTTTTTTTTAACTATGACTAGGCATTAGTTTCAGCTGAATTTCTTGGCCAAACTAAATAATTTAAATTTCCTATAGTCACCTGGAATGCAAAACATGGTCCTTATTACCTGTGTAGAAAATTTAAGATACAATTTCTACTATTTAGGTACTACTACATAATTCATATACCAAAACAAAACAAAAAATTTAATTATTTAATTGTTTGAAAGATCTAAGACTATTTCAGTTTCCTATAACGGGAAAAATTTAGAGGATGACGAAATAAAAACATAAAGAGGTACAGAAAATAAATTTGCTATTTTATTTCATTCGAGGTGGCTTTAATCAAGTCAGCAAATTTTGGTCTTATGAATTAATGATTCAGTCAAAAGGCAACGAACAAAACCGGTAAACTATATAGGGTATCCTGTGAGTTAGCAAAAAAACATTCTGCCTCTGAGCTCTCCTGTAGGGTGTATTTCAGCCCTACTTGTCCTCTCAGTCAGGCACTCTTGTGCAGGACACACTCAACACCACTAACAGAGAGAATCCCCCTGCCCCCTGGCAAGTCCAAGAAATCACAGAGATTAGTTTAGTCCTCCATGACATAAGAAATATGTGCAAAATGAAGTGGGGAGGCAGAAAAAGGGACAACAGGAGGAAGAAAGATTCCTTTAACTTGCTTGCCTTCTGCTGCAATGATTGTTAGGTAATTATTTACATTCCATCTTATTCCAACATAATTTAAGATGACTTACAAAACTATGACTGGAACAGAATGCCTTTAAAATTAACATGAATAAAAGGGAAAATAAGAGGAAGAAAGACAAGATAAAGTTGGAACAAAGAAACATAAAGTCTTACGTGAGTCTATGATATGGGTGATTCAGTTCTGAGCTTCCTAGCAATCAAAGTAAAGTGGGTAAAACAAGCTCAAATGCATTTTACTGGCCAGGCACAGTGGCTCACACCTGCAATCCCAGCCCTTTGGGAAGCCAAGTAGGAGGACTGCTTGAGCCCAGGAATTTGAGACTAACCTAGTCAACACAGTGAGACCTCCTCTCTACAAAACATCAAAAAATTAGCTGGGCATGGTGGTGTGCACCTGTAGTCCCAGTTACTTGGGAGGCTGAGGTGGAAGGTTCGCCTGAGCATCAAGGCTGCAGTGAGTCATGATCATGTATTCCAGCCTGGGTGGCAGAGTGAGACCCCAACTCAAAAAAACAAAAGAAAAGAAAAGAAAGAAAATGCATTTTACAAACAAGCTCCAAAGCTTTTCCTAGTGCTCAGAATTGAGAGACTTTTTAAAAAAGATTTTTCAATAATGTAGCACTGGACCATATAATAATTTTCTCAACATCTTTACAGCAAATAAAATAACAAATTTCACAAGAAAATCTGTCTTACTATTTCCTCAGAGCAAGCCAGAATGCTAACATAATAAAAAGTTACCCAGAAAATAAGCCCTCTTGCTAGAAGTTCACAATTTCAATGTAAACCTTTAAATACACACTAACAATTCCTAGGATCTTATGTAAAATTCACAGTCCATTTTCATATTCCAAGTTCACAATCCACTTTCTGAAGTCAGGTTCTTATGCTGGATGAGTACATAAAATGGGTATGGGCAATAACTGTGGTTCTAAGTCAAGTAAAAGAGAAAACAATGGTCACCAGGTTCAGACAATTAAAAGGAGATGTCTCTCTCTATTTTTTTTTTTTTTTGAGTTGGAGTCTCACACACTCTGTCGCCCAGATTGGAGTGCAGTGGCACACTCATGGCCACCCCAGCATCGACCTGCTGGGCTCCAGCGATTCTTCTGCCTCAGTCTTCCAAGTAGCCGGAACTACAGGTGTGCGCTACCACGCCGGGCTATTTTTATTTATTGTAGAGACAGAGGTCTTGCCAAGTTGCCCAGGCTGGTCTCGAACCCGCAGACTCAGACAACTCACTCACCTTGGACTCCCAAAGTACTAGGATTACAAACTGAGCCACCGAGCCTGGCCAAGAGCTCTTTTTAACTTAAGAGTTTCTCCCTCTCTTTTTTTTTTTTCTGAGTCACAGTCTCACTCTATCACCTAGGCTGGAGTGCAGTGGCACACTCACGGCTACCCCAGCATGGATCTACTGGGCTCTGGCAATCCTTCCACCTCAGCCTTCCAAGTAGCCTGAACTACAGGTGCGCACCATCACACCCGACTAATTTTTAATTTATTGTAGAGACAAGGCCTCGCCAAGTTGCCCAGGCTGGTCTCGAACCCACAGGCTCAGGCAATCCTCTCACCTTGGCCTCCCAAAGTGCTGTGATTACATGTTTAACCACGGAGCCTGGCCAAAGAGTTCCTCTTTTCACTGGTGACCTTCCGTGATCCTATTCAGTTCAATATCTGGGAGTCTAATCTATGATGATTTTTTACTCCTCCTCAGTTTGGTATTTCTAACCATAGTAGAGAAATCTGATCTGTCTTCACTTTCAATCTGTATCAACTTAGATGCTTGTTTGTATACATTCCAAGTATTTACATTTTATGTAAATAGTGGGGAAGGGTAGATAGTAAAACTGATAAACCAGAATTTCCTCTCTCTCATTGTATTAGACAAGAAAAAACAAGGTTCACCAATGATGTCAAATGGCATGCTACCCATGGTATGGTATCCGTTCTGAACACTAAAATTTAACAATGATATGTTCTGATTTTCATGTAAGATGAATAGGGAATAGCAAACCATATCTTTCTGACAAATTGGTGTCTTTCTCCCAAACACATTTAGTGTATGTTCTTCTACCTCCCAGATTATGCTCATGTTGTTTCCCATGGCTCCCCCCACCTCATTATCCACTTTAGGCCTCATCACTTCCAAGAGGCCCCTCTCTCAGAGCCTGACTACTGAGGCCCATAAAACCGTTCTCTATACAATTTAGCTCTATATTACTCTATAATTATTTTAGGATTCTCCCTTACTAGATCTTGAAATTCTTTCATTTATATTACTCACTGTGAATAACAAAATGCTCAACATGCTCAACATGTAGCAAACACTCTAAGTACAAATTAACTTAATATGAAGCATTAATAAACTGCTGTACATATATAACAGCTCATGTTTATTAAACACAGCCAAGATATTTATTAGGACTACATCAAGTAAACCTGAAGGCCAACTGTTACCATACAGATAATTTCTGCATGGAACGCAGTCAACCATGTTTAATCAAACCTTGGACTTTTCTACTTTCAAGTTTGTCAAAAGAATTTCAATTGTGAGGACAACTTTTGAGAACACTAGCAAAAACTGAACAAATTTTGTAAACCACTGTCAAAATTCAAAATGACTAAAATTAAATGACAATCATGTCAATACAGTTTGATCCATATTTGAACATTACATAAGAATCATTAGCCGGGCTCGGTGGCTCAGCCTGTAATCCCGCGCTTTGGGAGGCTGAGGTGAGTGGATTGCCTGAGCCCGCGAGTTCGAGACCTGCCTGGGCAACTTGGCGAGACCTCATCTCTACAATAAATAAAAAAATCAGCCAAGCATGGTAGTGTGTGCCTGTAATTTCGGCTACTCAGAAGGCTGAGTCGGAAGGATCGCCGGAGTCCTATACGTTGAGGCTGCAGTGGCCGGGAGTGGTCACTGCACTCCAGTCTGGGCGACAGAGTGAGACTCCAACTCAAAAAAAAAAAAACAAAAAAAAAAAATCATGCAGTCTGTTACTTATTACTAGTAAATAAAATCTTCTAATGTGTAGCCACAGAAATTTATTTCCAAATTTCCTATTTTATAAAAACTCAGATCTTAGTATAGTAATCTCAGCATATAATTTTTGTTATCACAAAAGGTAACTGTCTTTGGATTTGGCATAATATGTACACTTCCTTAACATATTTTCTTGCAATAAGAAAAACTACTCCTAACATTTAAAAATACATTAGAAAGCATATGCTTAAGAACTTCACATTAATTATCAATTTAAATCAATCAAGAATAATTTTATTCATTAAAAAAGTTATAGGATAATTAACATGGTTACATTATTAACTGCCTTTTAATTGTTTACTTCCGAAAACAAAAGTAGAAAATATATTCATAATATAAACTGAAAAGGCTTTTGAACAAATTTAACAACAAAAGAATATAATTCAATTTTCTTTCTTTTCCTTAAAAATAAAATGGAAAGAGTAAAACTAAAGACAGCTAGTATTGTATATATTTTCATTTATTGCAACATAAGAGATACACACTGAGCCTGTGAGAATACAATATTCATTTTGCTGCAGAAGAACAGACATTGCATAACAATGAGATTTGCTAATGAAATCAACCATCAACCTGAAATACATATGTATTAAACCAAGACCTCAGTGTCATTTTATTTTTGCATCGTTTGTTCTTTCTTTCATTTTTTCTCGACCTTTTCAGTATTTTTGTCCTTTAGATTTTAGAACTTATGGGTGAAGCAAAAATCAAGACTCTATTATTACAGTATACTGCTTTTTATTCACATTTATTTTTAATGTAAATTCCAATTGTTATGCTTCTATCAGCACTATTAATGCACCTTTAAAAAAATTAAAAAAAAAAAAATCAATGAATGCTACCAGAAGAAACAAAGGAGGTTTATTTCTACAGAGAATTGTTGGATCAGGTCTGAAAATTTTATCAGCATTTGACATAAATTCCATATGAAAACTTTAATTGCAAGGTGAGTGCTTACTTATTCAATCAGAAATAAGAAAATAATGATAAACATACTTTAAAGTAACTTTTATAATATTATTTCTTCAGCAATTTCTACCACTGACAATCATTAAGTGAAATAATGTATAGCTAATATATTATCAAAATGAAAATTATTCTGTTTTTAGATAAAATCATAATTTTCCTCCAAAATATTTTATTCTATACTGCAAATGTTGATTACCAATTTCTATTTGTCAAAAATAAGCAATTCTGAGAATTTTTTAAAAAGATTTATGATTCAGCTATGGTTTTCTATAAAAGCACACGTCTATGAAAGCTGATATGATATATCTTAAAGTATTAACATCCCTTAGAGTTGATTTATATCCTTTTGAGTATAAGGCTATTTAACTAAATAGCTATCTATCCTATTGGTTGTCCATTTGCACAGATTAGGTTTTCAATTCAGCTGTGATATGGATAAAATTAACAGCCTCACCACTGTGGTAAATAATTGCTACTAATTCATGATAATAACAGCTTTTAAAAAAAGAGAAGTACTTATACCAACTAAAACAATAAAAGTCAAACAAAAGATTAAGCTTTCTATTTTTATATTACCTTAATGTCTAACCTCCAACAATATCCTTCAAAAATAGCAAAAGACAATACGAATTACAATTCCATTAGAAAAGTAAATCAAATAATTAGATATTCCTTATTAAAGTTGAACTCCAAAAGTTGCCATTGACAGTCTAATGGTTGTCAAGGCTATTTTTGAAACTTTAAAGGATGATTTTATCGAAAGAAACACATAATAACAGAACAATCTATAATCAATCCATACACAATATATTTTCCTAAGAAAACCCAGAAATTTTTATTAAAATAACAAAATATAAATAAGACCGTAAAAACCAGGCATTTTAAACAAATATCTATGCAATACTGAAAGCCTACTTTCACTCGGGCAAAAAAATGTAATCCTAAAATGTGGTGATAGGCTTTGGATGGTCATCTAGTTCCCTGCTACTCAAAGCATAGTTCACAGACCAGTAACACTGAAATCAGAAATGAAATTATTTGTTAGAAATAAAGAATCTTAGGTCCCAGACCAAACCTACTTTATCAGAATCTTCTGTACATTAAAGTTTAAGAGGCCGGGCTCAGTGGCTCAGCCTGTAATCCCAGCATTTTGGAAGGCCGAGGCAAGTGGATTACCTGAGCCTGTGGGTTCAAGACACACCTGGGCAACTTGGTGAAACCTCATCTCTACAATAAATCAAAAATTAGCTGGGCGTGGTAGCATGCGCCTATAGTTCCAGCTACTTGAAAGGCTGAGGCGGAAGGATCGCCAGAGCCCAGCAGGTCGAGGCTGCGGTGGCCGGGAGCGCCCACTGCACTCCAGTCTGGGCGACAGAGTGAGACTCCGACTCAAAAAATAAATAAATAAAATAAAATAAAAAATAAAGTTTAAGAAGCCCTAATCTCGAAAATTCCTCAGTGTACATAACAATTTATATACCAATTTCAATAATTTCTGATGTTCTAATAACTCCTAAAAAGTCTATATTAAAAGGCAAGATACTCAGAGAATAAACAATTTATTTGTTGCATTCAAGTCCATTGCCAACCTTTTGCTTAATCACCTGAAGTCTCATTCATATAGACTATTAATTTTAAATTTGTGGTAATAGAAGGAATAAGAAGACAGATATGTTTCTTGTAAGATCTTGGAAAATATTAAATAAGTAGTTAACACTTAGGTATTTACAGTCTTGCAGCAAAATTTTAAATTATTTCAACAGAAGAGTTCTTTCTTCGAGTTCTTTCTTTATGAAGGAGCCCAGTATAGGAAAAAAACAAAGAGCTGCATTTTGGGGTAGGAGAGATATCCAGCAGCTGCCATGGCATTTCACAGAACCAACTAATATGGTTCTACAGAGAAAAGAGAATTACTTATGATTCTAAAAACAAATGGAAAAGTTGTTATACTAATCACAAATAAAGTTTACTATTCATCATCTTATTTATCAGTTTATTCTGCAATGTTTACTATATATCAGTTTATTCTGTAATGTTTTAAATTAAATTAAGAACAATAGTTTAAAATTACATACTTATTTTTTTCTAACCAAAATTGATCTTTTCCTAAATAGGTTCAATAGGTAAAGTTAGATATAATTAATATGTTATCTTCGATTAAATTATTTTAATTAGTGATAGGCCTATCATATACAAGGGATTATGTTAAGTGCTAATAATACGGCATGAATGAACAGACAGAGTACTCTATGACCTTAGAAGGATAAGAGAAATACATGATAATTCTAGCTACCTGGGAGGCTGAGGCAGAAGGGCTACTTGAGCACTGGAGTTCCACATTAGTTTGGGCAACACAGTGAGACCCTATCTCAGAGAGATAGACAGACAGATAGATGGGTAGGTGGGTGTGTAAGATAGACAGAACATAGTAAGAAACATAAGCATTGTATTAAAAAAAATACTTTAAGAGCAAAATTAACTGAGGACGTCAGAAAAAGTTTCAGGAAAAAGATGACATCTGAAGTAGCCCTTGAAAAGTATTGTAGGAGTTTCAATAGCAAACATGGCTAGGTGGAGGAACTAGAAAACATGGCATCCCAAGTGGAGAGAAAACATAAGCTGAGGACCAGAAGATGAAAAGCGCTAGATGTATTCTGAGAACAGCTTGAGTAGTCCCAAGCATTTCAGATAAGGAATACTCAACCTGTACCTGTACAGCTTAATAACAATTTGTTAAATATATATTGCTTGAATGAGTGAATCATTTAATCGATATAGTAACGTAGTCTTGCTAGTATATACAGAATATGTAGAAGATAGTAGGAGGGATTTTTGACTGAAAAGGCAGTTTAAAACCTTACCTGAGATGACCTTAATTACCATATTAAGTGTTTAAATTTACAGGTGTAAATAATGCTAAACTCCTTGCAATAAAAATATTTACCTGGCAGTTTTAGATAGAATGATTTGGAGCAGGGAGAAACTTCCCATTGAGATATTACAATATTCGGTCTGCTGAGATAGTTTAGGCAAGAGCAAGGTTCTGTACTAAGGCTGCTGCAGAAATGTCACAAATGAGGAGATGAATGTGAAAGCTATTCAGATACAGAAGCCAAAATAAATCTTTTTTTTTCTTTTTTGTTACTTCTTGGCTAGTCACAGTGAGCTGGAAATTTTCTAAATTTATACTGTAGAATTAAAATGTATTGGACTTCATAGCAAGTTCTATATGGAGGGAGTGGGAAAGCAAAATTAAGCAAATACCAAAAATATGGATTAGAAATATTTAATACATTGGTGGTATAAACTGGTACAACCACTGTAAAAAGAAATTAGGGAATATGTCATAAAATTGAAGCTATATGTAGTCTCTAATACAGTAATCCCTCTTCTAGATGTGTAACCCAGAAAAGTTCCCATACATGCACATAAAGGGTCATGTACAAGAATATACACTTCAGTACTATTTGTATAGTGAAATATTGGAAAATGATTATATAAAAGTATCAAGGTATGTTTTATGATGAAATAGCATATAGCAGTTAAAATGAATGACCTACAGCTATACATATTAACATAGATAAATATCCTTAATATGCCAACACAACCACTGAAAGGAAGTGAAGGTTTTGTTTGTACTTCTGTTTATCCTTTATTTCATGAAAGGACAATCCTTTGGGTAACAATGAAATAAACCAGTCAAGAGGGAGAAAAATGAACATGTCTTTTGAAAGACCAATGAACCTCTGAAGGAGGCAGAAGAGGATAAAAATTTAAAAAAAGTGAGACTCCAACTCAAAAAATAAATAAATAAAAAAGAACGTAAAGCCCCACAAGTGAAGAGTCTGTCTTGTGCAGCACCTTATTCTTAGCACACGAATAAAGTCAAGTTTAGTAAGGAGGTGAAATAGATTTTTTCCTTACAGGAGGGAGGCAGAAGGAAAAAAACTAACAAGTTTTTGTTTTGTTTTGCATTGCTTTTTATTTTGAAATAACTTGCAGGAATAGTGCAAAGAGGACCTATGTACCCATAACCCAACTTCCCCCAATGATTACACCTTACATAACACTGTAAGGTGTGATACCAAATCATAAACCCAACTACAAATGTGTATGTGCAATTCTCTGTCATTTTACCAAGTGTAGATTCATGTAGCCAGCACAACACTCAAAATACATAACCATCACCACAAAGCTCTCTTTTGTGCTACCTTCCTTATTGTCACACCTATCATACCCACCCCTTTCCTCCATAATCACTAGTCCTTGGCAACACCTAATTTGTTACCTATGTAATTTTGTCATTTCAAAATGTTACATAAATGGAATTGTATAATAATCTTTTTAGATCACCGTTTTTCACTCAGTCTAATACCCTTGACATCCATCTAAGTTGTTGCATGTATCAATAGTTCATGTCTTTTAATTGCTGAGTAGTATTCCATGTATGGGTACAACATATTATGATAACCCACTCACCCATGGCAAAACATTTTGGTTGTTTCCAGTTTTTGGCTATACAAATAGAGCACGTGAACAAACATGTACAGGTTTCTATGTTGACACAAGATTTCATTTTTCTGGGATAAATGCCCAGGAGTGCAGTTGCGAGGTTATATGTTAAGTGTATGTTTGGTTTTTTTCTTAGAAACTAAAAACAATTTTCCAGAGTGATTGTACCATTTTACATTCCCACCAGTAATGTATGAACATTTAATTTCTCTACATCCTTGCCAGCATTTGGTATTGTCACTCTTTTATTTTATTTTTATATTTTTAGATGGGGTCTCACTGCATTGACCAGACTAGTCTCGAACTCCTGAGTTCAAGAGATATTTTAGCTGTTTTTATAGGTGTGTAGTGATAATGTCGTTTTTTTATTTCTCTGATGGCTAGTGATGTTAACATCTTTTCATGTGCTCATTTGACAACTGTATCCCCTTCTGGTGAAATTGTTCATGTCTTTTGCTGACTTCTAACTGGTCTGTTTACATTTGTACTACTGAGTTTTGAGAGTCTTTATATATCCTAGATTTAAGTCCTTTGTCAGGTAAGTGGTCTTTTCATCATCTTAACAGGGTGTTTTTGCAAAGCAAATGTTTTAATTTTGATAAAGTCCAACTGTTTCTTCTATGGATGTTTTTGCATCTTGTATAAGAACTCTTCAGTAAGTTGTGTCTTATAGGCTTTCCCCTATGTTTCCTTTTAAAAGCTTTATAGTTCTACATTTAGACCTATAATCCAAACAGGTTCTAACCTAGAAAAAATAAGAAACTGAAAAACCTTTTCATTAGAAGGTCTAATTAAGTCTTAATTTCAACATGTATTGGGTATTCACTTAAAGTATTAGGCACTTAACACAGTTACAAAGTACAGGATATACAGAGAAGAGAAAACACAAATACATATTTTTACTTCATTATTTTCAATATTCTGATAGAATTATACATGAGTGTACCTGACTTACCCAGGAAGAGCCGGAGAGTGTTCTTGTAGATGATTACATCTGCTCTAAACCTTTAAGAGTGGAGAATTAGGCTACTCACAGGGGAAGGCTGTGTCAGGAGGAGATAACGGCATGAGCAAAGCAAAAGGACTATATACTCATCTCCTGCTTTAAATATAAATCATTTAAAATTTGGAGAGCATTAAGTATAGGAGATTGAGGCATACTTTCAGATGTAGGCAGGGGACACACTGTGGAGATTTCATATGCCCTGAAAAGGAGATTAAATTTTATTCTGTAGTGTTAGAAGCTAGCAAAGGATTTTAAGTAGGTGAGTAAGCCAGTCAGATTTGTGATGTCAACTAAATCGTCACTGAGATGACGATGAACTTGGACACAGCAAGACTGGTGGCAGAGACAGCAATAAGGAGGTTACTGTGAAAGCCCAGGTGAGACATGATACAAACCTATATTAAGATTTAAGCATCATAAATAGAGAAGAAAAGATGGATTCAAGAAATATTTGGGGGGAACAATGCAATCTTTACAGAAAATGCGAGCTGGGAGATAAATTATGAAAAAGCAGTTGTGGAAAATCCTTTTATTAACCTCTAGTTAACCTGTAGGACTGTCTAATACAGCATTTACCAAAGATGAAAAACACTAGTCCCATAAGATGCTCTTTGAAGAAAAGGTCAAATAAGTTGGCAATTCACAAAATACATTAGCACATCAAAAGATGCTCAGGGAAAGACGTTAAATAAAACAAAACCTTTTAAACTTTAACATTAACTCTATGTCTTCCACGCTTATTTGACCATGGAAACTTTTTTCTTTTTTGCCATAAAATACTCCATACAACCAATGCTCTACCAAAACTGCATTGTGGACCACTGGTTTGGCAACAATATGGGCTTTGGTTAAACTTAAAGAGCATATTTTTACAATATTCTCTTTTAGAAAAACTTAAATGTTGATTTATATGAAATCTCTCTGGCTCCCTTTATTACACTCTTTCATGGCTCACACAACTTCAGTCATGATTTCCTTATTGTTCTTGGAATATGCCAAGCACAGTCCTTCTGTTTTCACTGGAACAGTCTCACCTAGCTATATGAGTGACTCACTCCCTTACTTCCTTAAGAACTCTGTTAAATTGTCATCTCAATAGAGAGGTCTTCCATGGCCTGTTTACAGCAAACACTAACTCACACTCCTGGCATCATAACCCTTAATTTGCTTTATCTTTCTTCATACTGTTAGCTGCCATCTAACATATTAAATATTAACTTTTTCTCTTTCACCCATAGAATGCAAAGCCCCAGCCGGGCTCGGTGGCTCAGCCTGTAATCCCGTGCTTTGGGAGGCTGAGGTGAGTGGATTGCCTGAGCCCGCGGGTTCGAGACCCGCCTGGGCACCTTGGCGAGACCTCATCTCTACAATAAATCAAAAAATCAGCCGGGCGAGGTAGCGCACGCCTGTAATTCCAGCTACTCGGAAGGCTGAGGCAGAAGGATCGCCGGAGCCCAGCAGGTCGAGGCTGCGGTGGCCGGGAGCGGCCACTGCACTCCAGTCTCGGTGACAAAGTGAGACTCCAACTCAAAAAATAAATAAATAAAAAAGAACGTAAAGCCCCACAAGTGAAGAGTCTGTCTTGTGCAGCACCTTATTCTTAGCACATGTATATAGCTAGGCACTTAATAATTAGTTGTTGAATAATTCAGTGATCATCGTTTGAACACGATCTAATTATATTTATTTTATACTAAAGTAGACAATAGGTAAAATACCTATATATCAACATATCCATTGATATAGTTGCATGTCCATGGCTATCACAGCTTCGACCTGCTGGGTTCAGGTGATCCTTCCACCTCAGTCTTCCAAGTAGCTGGAACTATAAGGCACTTGCCACAATTCCCAGCTAATCTTTTTTTTTTTTTAATTTTTTTTATTGTAGAGACAAGGTCTCATTAAGCTGTCCAGGCTGGTCTCGAACCCCTGGGTTCAGGCAATCCTCTCACCTTTGCCTTCCAAGATGCTGAGATTACATTCATGAGCCACTGAGCCTGGCCAGATTCCTATTTTTTATGAATTTATTAAATGTAGCAACCTTCACTTTCTAAAGAAAAGAGTTGTTTTCTTCTGTGATATACAGTGATTCCTTTCTATAATGTTGACAACTGTCAAGTGCTTTAGTAGAATTTAGGTATGTAATGCTTTCACTTTTAATTTTAGTCATGATTTATTTCTCTTCAATATAGGTCAGCTATCCAACTGAACATACACCTCACGATAACACTCTTATAAGGACATAGAATCCTCTAAAAACTGGAAAAAATTTTTCAATGATTGACAAAATTTTTCAAAATAGCTCAGTATACAGTCTATAAAATCCTTAAGATTTTTAATATAAAATGCAGTATTTCTGAAAGAAAAGACTTTTAAAAAATACTCAAGTAATTAACACAAGATATTTAATCGGTTCTAATTCATATAAAATATTTACTGAGGAATACGAACTTAGCTATGCATATGTAACTTAATCCAAGTATAATAAACTCTCTATTCAACAAAAATTTTCCATACAGTTACATAGTAATAGTAAATTAAAATGAAACTCCTGAATTCTTTCCAATAAAAATATCTGTAATTGAAAAGTAAATAAAAGTCTCTAAAATTATGTACTCTCATTATGCAGCTATCTTGAATAAGTAGAATTCTGTGGCTTTCTAAGTTTTATTTAAAGAGTATTTTACCTTCATAACTAAAGATGTTTTATAATATGACAAGTCATAATTTAAGAGTCGTGAAGTAGTAAGTGGTCTTGGTTAAATCACAGTCTTTGAGCCTCAGTTTTTCATCTGAAAAGTAAGTGGGTGTCCAAGATTTTAAAAACACTTTTACGCTTTAATATTCTGTGATTGTAAAACAAATTTTTTTCAATCAAACTCTTATTAGGTGTTTTTACTCTTGCAAACCAACTGAGAAATATTTCTGATACAGACAAGTACGTGTTCTGTTAAAAGCTTACTTTTTTAAAAAGTAGACGATAAAACATATTTATGTTGCTTTATAACGAAACACCTCAATTTGTACTGAAATGTAATGACTACTATTTATCTACTTTGGGTGAATAAAAGCTGAGGACAATTTATTAGAGCATGGAAAAGACTCCTGAATACGAGAAGGTCACAGCCTATGTGCTGAGCTGCTAGCAAAACATCTATGTGCTCCAAAGCTGCCATTTTTCTTCCTTGACAAAGACTCCATCTGCCAGCGAGTCATTTACAGCCTCTAAGTCAGAATATCAATGATTTCCAACCATTCTGCAAGTCTGCTTTCACCTTGACATCACCTTTGTAATACATCTACAGCAGACGATACATATATCCCAAACTACAAGCATGAAGTCCATGCTTTATTCACCTGATAGGTATTTAAGTTGCCCTCTAATGTACCATTTTTATTCATGCTGATTTGCAGAAGAATTTTAAAGTGTATATATTTCCTATAATTCCTGTTGTTTTATTTGTATACTTTAAATCAGACATATTCATAAAACTTTAAAACCTAAAAGCTATACTAAGAAGTTTTTCAATAATGGCTTAGTAACTAAGACAACAGAACTATATTATATTTCCACTTAACACAAACTACCACAAAATTATTTTTTATAAAAAACATTATTTACTTAGAAATTGAAAACATCAAAACAAAGAAGAAATGATAAAATTGATAAAATTTCTGGTTTTGTACTCTAATCAGTGTTCTTAACATTTTTTTTATTTTATTTTTTGTTCATAATATTTTAAATAAGTGAAACCCATTTACCTAGCAATAAAATAGAGCCAGATAATTTTCTATTATATTTTGTTAGAGGCTATCTACCAAGAACTATTAAAAACACTTGTATCCCTATTAAACGTATTACAATCCTTGGCTATTAGTAGTATCTCTACAAATAGAATTAAACTCATATACTTTTATCAGAAAATAATTATTCTCTACCAAATAAATAAAAACCAAATTAAGGCCTATTATGTACAAAATATTAAGGGTAGTACAAAAGAATTTAAAATAAGACTCTTTGCCTCAAACTGATACAACCACAAATACACTCATGAAAAAGTATCTAAGGAGAGAGCATACTTTTCCAGTAAGAGGAACTGTGTTACCTAAGAAGGAATTCTAGAATTAGAGGTTAGAAGACTTAAGTCGACTTACATCTCTGCCCTGAACTCTACAAGTACTTGTGTTAATTATTTAACTCTAGGAAAAGCACTTACTCAACTGTAAAGTGAATAAGTGGTATCTAAATTTTCTTCCTGCTCTAGCACTCCATGATGATATGATACCATATGTCTAGATGTCAGATGATTACACATACATACTTCCTGACCTCAGATTTTGCAAACTGCATTCCCTTTATATGGCCAGTTCTGAGAAGGAAGTGAGATTTGAGATTGGTCTTGAAGAATGTTTAGCATTTGATTCTTCATGGACAGGTAAGAAAAATAATCTTATAGAAAAAGAAAATAGCCTAAACAAAGGTATAGAAAAAAGAAATCATGATTTCAGATATGTTTATGTGGCAATGTTATTCATAAAGAGTAAGCAGAAGAGACATGATACCAGAGACAGAGAAACTTATAAGTAAACTACTATGGCAATCTAAGCATGACCTGAAAGAGTGGTGCTGGGAATGAAAGGAAAACGAACGATGCAAAAAATATTGACGACAGATCATAGGCACTGTTAAGTTTTGATTATCTGAAACCAGAGAAAGGAGAGCCACCTAAAGTGATACTTGATGTAGGAAATGGTGACACTATTAACAGAAATAAACCTGAAGTGTGACCCTTTTTCTAAAACAATATGAAAAAAAAGAATACATTAAAGAGAAACAAAGCAAGTCACTTAATTTTCAGAAAAAGAAAACGGAACTAGGAATTAGACACTGATACTGGAGTTTCTGCCATAAACTAGCCATGTAACATAGAACAGGTCAGTCTGAGATTTCATTTTCCAAAATGAACATATTGAACTTAGACTTTTTCTTTATTTGTTATTGTTGGGATCTCACTATGTCGCCCAGGCTGGAATGCAATGGCAAGCTCACAGCTCACTGCAGCCTGGAACTCCTGGGTTCAAGCGATTCTCCTACCTCAGCTTTCCGAGTAGCTGGGACCACAGGTGCACACACCACGCCCACCTCTTAAGATGATTTTTAAGGTTTTTTTCAGCTTTATTTATAATATTTCCTTAGTTTCTCCAGAAATCTTAAGTTGTAGAGATAGGCAATCTTTTGAAATAGGCTTAATCCTGACCAACTTATAATTTAACATTTTTTGTACATTGAAAAGGTTGAGAAATACAAAACACTTATCAAAAAATAGTGAGAATTATCATTTTCACCTAACAAGTATAAGTGACATAACTGTCACAAAACTACTGGCAGAATCAATGATTTCAGAATTAACCCTACATTTCAGAATTAACCCTGCATTTCTCATCCTGCTTTTAGTCATTAGCTGGTCATTTATTACATATGCTTTACTAGGAACTAAGGGAATCGTAACTTTATGGGTGAGATAAAATAAATGTATGCAAAACAATAAATAATTGCCTTTTAATGTAAAATAAGCCACATAACAAAGAAATCATTACTTAACATCATTAAGTAGGATGAGGTGGATCCAAACAGTAATCTAAAAAACTGTAAATCTGAAACTGGTTAACAGAAAAAATATTATTAGCAGGTTTCCTCTAATGAGAGAGGTCATAATAAAATTAAAATTGTATTGCTATTTCATACTGTTATTTTTGCACAACGATTCCTTATAATTTTAAGTAAAAACCTCATCTCTAACTTTATGTCATGATTCCAAATATATGGAATATTAACGAAGTGTGTTTCTAAAGGAATGTATAAAGCAAATACAGTAAAACAGTTTTTTGTACTAAACATTAAATCATAATTTACAGTCACATGTCACTTATCCGTGAAGATATGTTCTGAGAAATGTGTTGTTAGGTGATTTGTCTTTGTGCAGACATCACAGAGTATACTTACACAAGCCGAGATAATAAGGCCTACTATACACCTAGGCTATATGGCATAGCCTATTGCTTCTATACTAGAAACCTATACAGCATGTTACTGTACCGAATACTATAGGCAACTGTAAGACAATGGTACGTATTTGTAATAGAAATGGGCCTGAAATATAAATACTAAAAAGGATCACTGTATCTAAACATATCTAAACATAGAAAAGGTACAATAACAATATAGTATTATAATCTTATAAGACCAATATCATATATGTGGTCTGCTGTTGACCAAAATATCATAATGCTTAATGTGATGGTATATCATATTCTGAAATAATTTATACTCCAAAATAATTTTTAAACTAATACATATTTTTAATTTTTACAGGAAAGAAATTAAATTTAATAAACATACAAAAGGAGAAAGTTACCTTCTCGTAGCTTGTCTTATTTCTTCCATTAAAATAAGTATGCTGATAGTAAATAATTAAAATCATATGCCAGAACTTATTTCTCTTAGTCCTCAGAAATTAATATTAACATTATACTTGACTAAAGATTGGCAAGTGTGCACTTTTCAGTGTAGTAAATTTTCATTTTTCGGGAAAAATATTTATATGTACTCATGAATTCTGACCTCCAGGTGACTTCTTAGTTATTAAAATACACCTTTATTTCATTTGAAGAATATGATGACTAATAATAAAATTTCTCTATTTTGCCTTAAAAGCCCAATATGAGTATACAAAAATGATTACAGTACAGTAATTAAAGACAGATAAAATAGATTAGAAATCTTTAGAGTGTTACCTATGAAAACACAAGTATAACTTCAACTAATAATGAAGCTAGCTCTCTTTAACAATATGAATATTCTCTTTTCAATATTAACATTTAACTAAAATAAAATCAATTCTTTTTCCACTCCTCAAAGCAAAACCCATGTTAAGAAGTGGTCTGGAGCTACTGCAATTGTCTGACTGATTCTTTAGCCAGTGCTAACCATATCTGTGTGGCAAAGGTATAAATGAGCCGGGCTCGGTGGCTCAGCCTGCAATCCTGCGTTTTGGGAGGCTGAGATGAGTGGACTGCCTGAGCCCATGGGTTTGAGACCTGCCTGGGCAACTTGGCGAGACTTCATCTCTACAATAAATCAAGAAAATTAGCCAGACGTGGTAGCACGTGCCTGTAGTTCCAGCTACTTGGAAGGCTGAGGCAGAAGGATTGCCGGAGCCCAGCAAGTTGAGGCTGCAGTGGCCGGGAGCAAGTCACTGGCACTCCAGTCTGGGTGACAGAGTGAGACTCCAACTCAAAAAAAAAAGGCATAAATGATTTATTTTGCTACAGTCATTTGGTAATTGGTCCCCAAGTACTCATATATTAATGACATATCTTAAATGGCACACTAGAAAAGAATAATTAATAGAAAGTAAGTGAATCACAGCATGTATGAAATAATATACATATCTGCTGAACACAAGAGCAACTAATTACAAATACACATTAAAACCCCATTTAACCCACTAAATATTTATTGTAAACAAGTTTGAGGGCTTAAGTTTCAACACTGTGAACAAACATATGAATGAGGTAGTTTTGACGGCAAGGAGCTCACAATCAAGTACTTTAAATGGAAACAAAACTTCTCAAAGTGTTCACATTTTTAAATGAAGTAATAATGTGTTTAAGTTTTCATTTTTAATAATAAATAATAAATAAAATAATAACTTTTCTGTAAGCAAAAAAAGAACAGACTAAGAACTTTAAATGTATATGATGTATATTCATGAGTGGCAATGATTAGAGTGTGCAATCCATGTATCACACAGCTTAACACTGACATAGTTGCCATGATGGTTTTGATGTTTTTGCATTTTTGAATTTGTTAAAGAATAGAAGTATGAGGTGCACTAATAGGAAAATAAAAGCCAATGAAAGACACAAAATGACAATTCACAAAATTCCTCAGTTGTATGCATCAGATAAGAGTTCTTATATAGCACATCAAGATGTCTTTATTATTTCAAAAATCAATGATAAGAAAAATGTAATGATAACTTTTTGTACAAAAAACCAAACTGGATGCAATTATGTCTTTTCTGAATTAGAACAAAAATTATAAAGACAAATCAGCTTATCTGTTGACACTAAAAGAACTTCAGACATTAGCAAGTGTTTTTAACATTTTAAATGTTATGATACAGCAATATTTTAATCTATGCTAAAAATAAATAAATAAATAAAAATGTCATTTAAAAATGTTGATATCGCAATAGTGAAAAGCTGGAAGCAAACCAAAGATCTATCCACAGATGAATGGGTAAACAAAATATGGTATGATGTGTGTGTGTGTGTACATATATATTTATTTATTCATATACACACACAATGGAATATCATTCAGTCTTAATAAGGAAGGAAACTCTAACTCATGCTACAACATGAATGAAACTTAAGGATATTAAGCTAAGCGAAATAAGTCAGTCACAAAAAGACAAACACTGTATTATCACACTGATATGATAGACAGAAAGCAGAATGACGGTTACCAAACGTGAAAGGGGAATGGAGTATTACTGTTTAAAGTATATAGAATTACAGTATTATAAAATGAAAAGATTTCTGAAGTTGGATGGTGGTGATGACTGCACAACAATGTGATTATACTTATTACCACTGAACTGTACATCCCTAAAGATGTCTGATTTACCTATATCCAAAGACTCCATTTTATCAACTCCAGAGAATACACTTCCAGTCCTCTATTGGGTAAAGGAGGCTCTGCCATCTGACTGTGTTAAGTGGAAGAGACATGAGGAATCAAACTAGTAGAACAGACTTCTCATGTTTAATGGATGCCTAATAAACATTTCCTATTTTCATATAGTTTTTATATGTAGAGTTTCACCTGTACCTATGACTCTTCTTCTCCTCCCCTGCTGTCCCATTCCAGAGATACCTAGAACTGCTCACTGCTGAGTCTTTGTGGGTTTCAAATGTATAAACTGTGCTTTTTCTTGTCCTTCTTCACTGTCATCTGATAATTCAGTTATTCAGTTCTCTCAATCTGATAAATCAGTTACTATTCATCCATTATTTTCCAACTTCCAGAATTTTGTTGCCATTCATTACTCCTCTGTATCTTTGCTTATGTCTTTTTGAAAATCCTATTTTTTTTTCTATAAAATTAATGGGGCTTCAGCAGTTAGCTGAAGTAAATTTTTATGTTCAATCTATCATCTTTATCAGAAGCCTACTATCCTTTTCTTCAGTCTCATGAAGTTTTTTCAATGTTAAAAATCATCTGTAGGAAGACACTAGTTTCATGGGTAAACACTCTGTGCAATTAACTTTGAAAGGTTAATTTTACATAAAGGTTTCCTAGCCTTATTTGAAATTCTGCTGCTGCTACTACTGCTATTTTTCTTTTATAATTTTTTATACTCACTCTATATATTGAGTCTTTACATAACACCACACTAAAGTTTTTGATTCAATATTTATATTAGCAAATATTAAATAATCCTTTCTCTTTCAGTTCCTTCAATTCTTTCAGAATACTTATAGCCTAAGCTATGTTACATTGGTCTTATTTCTCGTCATGTCATATTCTTGAATGAGGGCTCTCTGCATTTATTTCTAAGTGTGCACTTTCACTTTAAGAATCTGCCTAGCTTTAACTTTCTAAGAGCCTTCCTCCTGATTCTAGCCAAACAGACTTACAAATCACATTACTTTCTCCATGGTCATATTGCCCATTCCATTTGTACTGGCATTCATCTCATATCATTCTGGCAAGTCTTATTTATGAGAATTCCTGCTTAATATTATGGTGGAAAGCATTGTATAGTCATAGCTGAGATTTTGAGTCAGAGAAATATCTAGACTTCCAGTTGAGGACATCAAAGATGCTTTCACCACCTCCCTTCTTCATAGTCATATCCACCAACCCTCAAAAACCTGGCAAAAAATTCCTTCAAAACTTTTAACAGTTTATCTTCTTCCCACCTCATGTAAACTTACAAATATGGAGAATGGAAAATAAAGGGTGAGAGAAAACAGAAGGGGATGAGGGTAATAGCAACAAAGAACAACATATTGCTTTTTCACTCTCCACTTAGAAGAGAAATTCAACTTTCTCATGTATATTAAATCAGATATCACTTGTTGACTTTGCTATACAGCTAGAAATCACAGATTCTTTCTAAAGACTTTTTGTAACATCAGCATCCCTATTCAAATAGTGATACTTATATTCTACATGGCTTCAAAAAACTAGTGGAAAATCTCCATATACTGAGTATTTTTGATGAGGTCTTTGCCACCTCATCAAAGGAATTATATCATGCTTTCTGTATTCAAAAAGCATTATACAATACCTCTATTGTGGCATCTACCATATCTATAGTAAATGGTTTATGTGTCTATTTCTCCACTAGAATACAAGCTTCTAAAGAAGAGAGGGGGAACAGTGAATTTTCTGCTTTCATAAATTTAATAAGTAATATGAAAGGAAAAACATAATATTTATTGAATCAAGAAATCAGTCATAATCATGAATTTTCTCTTTAAGATAATAGAAGCTTCTTAAATATGCTAGCAAGGACATATAATTTAAGGAGAAGACAGTAGAATGTCACCAAAAATACACATTAATACAAAGCATAAAGTATTTATAACAATGCTTTAGTGCCACTAATTTGCTAGATATAGCTTCTTCCTTAAAAACTCCCAATAGGAGAAAAGTTCAATGTAAAACATCCTCAAATTAAACATGATGAAGGGAGGGGTAGATAAATCAACCAACCAAGAAATCTTCCAGTGGCTCCTGTTCACATTAGACAGAATGTTTATATTACTTTTGATGATATCTGCCTGCCTTATTCCCACAGCTCACAATATTCCAGACTCAGTGGCACTGTGATCACTATTTCCTCAGTTCTTCACAAAGCTGGCATCCTTTGGTGATTAATTTCTTAATACAAATACGACCTCACTGGGGAGGTCTTTTCTGATTATTATATATGTGTTGCCCTCAATTCCACCCCACTGCCTGTGCTATCATAATTTCCTTCCCCCATACCCCTTTGGAGCGTTTATCAATATATGAGAATATTTTATCCATGTATTTGCTTACTTCTCCCTTCCCACTAAAAAGTAAACTTAATGGCAGAAGGAATTTTGTTTTATTAACTAGAGTAATCCCAATATCTAGACAGTAGAAGCACATAAGCCAGCATACCATAAATATTTGTTGAATGAATAAATGAATGAATGAGTGACAGAATGTAAAGCATACAATATATTGACTGAATGAATAGCTAACAATTCCTACAGAGGGAATGCATTATCAGGCAGAATTTTTGAGAACAAACAACTTTCCATATGACAGCTTTCTTCATGTTTCTCCCCTTACTGTATAGCAACACTAAAACTGAGGTATAAAAAATAATTAAATGAGAGTGACTGGCAGTATATTAGTGGGCTGAAGAATGTATCTCATAAAATAGCCTCAGGGCACATAGTGACTGAGTCTTGAATTCTGTTCTTCCATAATCCTGTTTCTGTCATTCATTCAGCTAGTAAGTATTTACTGAGAATTATGCCTTCTGTTTCTTTCCTTTTTTTCTTTTCCTTTGAGTTGGGGTCTTTTTCTGTCATCCAGCCTGGCATAATCACAGCTCACTGTAGACTTGAACTCTGGTCTCAAGGGATCTTCTGCCTCAGACTGCCAAGAAATTAAGACTACAGGCGTGTATCACCACATCTAGCTATTTTCTCTTATTTTATTTTTTATAGAGATGAGGTCTCACTATGTTGTTTAGGCTGGTCTCAAACTCCTGGGCTCAAGCAATCCTCCCAACTTGGTCTCCCAAAATGTTGGGATTACAGGTGCCAGTCCCATGTCTGGTCTGTTTTATGTTTCTAAATATACATATTAAAGTCTCTTAAACACGAATTAGTTTTATATTATTTGAGTGCACTGTAGCAGAAACATTATGGTATTTAGTTAGAGAAATATGAATTTGAATCTTAGTTACAACCATTACTAATTATGTCAACTTGGAGCAGCTACTTAATAAGTCTAAGACAAAATGATACTTGGAAACTATCAGGCACATAATTAACTAATTATTGTTCTCCCTTAGAGGGCAGGGATTGAAATGTAGAAGAAACCATAAGAACAGATCAAGTAAATCTTTGTTCTAATGGCCAGTGTTGAACATGGTGGGTTTACCTGTTTCCTGAAACAGGCCACAAGCAAAGCTAAAAAAATTAATGGAACTGTGACTACATTTGCAAAGGGTAAAATCATATCCCTTAACATAGTAGAAAGTCATCTGCTGAAATATTAGAGTAATATACAATTCCAGATCACAGAAATTTCAAGTTTATAATTTCTTACATTTCTTAGATTTGTATCTCTAAGAAATAGGTTGGTATCGATGTTAGATTTAGACCTTTCTGAGTCACGACCCTTGTTTCACCACTTAATCATTGTATGACTTTGAGTGAGTTACTTAACCTCTATAAGCCTCAATTAAAATTGGGTTGTTGACAATTTAAATATACTTCAAAATTTCCCAATGCTCTTGGGGTAAACAAACATAATTCCTTATTTTGGTGTACTATTTCCTGGTGACTTATCTCAAACCACAATTCTTATTCTCTGTATTCCAGTCACACTGGCTTACTGTCTGCCCTTCAAGGTGCTATGTTCTCTTCCTGTTTACCTTTACCAGAGTTCTTTATTTCTTCAGATGGCTTTGAATTGTTACTACCTAGGATCCTTTCATTTCAGCCTGTAGAATTCCCATTAGCACTTCTTGTAAGGCAGATCTACTAGCAACAAATTCCCTGCCTAAAATATGCTCAAAGCACTAATGGAAACCATGAACAAAGAACGAAAGGATACTAAGAAAACAATGTATGAACAAAATGAAAATATCAATAAAGAGAAATTTTAAAAGGGAACCAAAGAGATATTCTAGAGCTAAAAAGTATAGTAGCTAAAATAAAAATTTCACTAGATGGGTTAACAGCAGATGTGAGCAGGCAAAAAAAGAACCAACAGACTTGAAGATAGGTCAAGTGAGATTATACAGTCTAAGGAGAAGAAAGAAATAGAATGAAGAAGAGAGAGCAGAGCATATGGAACCTGCGGGAAACTGTACCATCAAGTGTATTAGCATATACATTGAGAAGAAGAGAGAGTGAAAGCAGAAGAAACAATATTTAAAAAAAAAAAAAGGCTGAAAACTTCCCTAATTTGAGGAAACACATGAATCTATGTATCTATATCCAACAAGTGTAATGTACTTCAAGCAGGATAAACTCAAAAAGATCCATACCAAGACACATTACAATCAACTGTTGAAAGCCAAAGAGAGAATCTTGAAAGCAGCAAGAGAAAAACAACTTGTTATATGTTGTTATGTATAAGGAATCCTCAATGAGATAATAGCCGAATTATCACGTGAAAGCATGGAGGCAAGAAGGCAGTAAGTGCTTAAAAACACAACAACAACAAAAACCTATCAACCAAGAGTTCTATATCCAGCAAAATTTTACTTTGAAAATAAAGAAGAAATCAAGACATTCCTAGATAAATGAAATAAGTAAGATTACTATTAAAAGCACTTCATACCACGGCAAAAAGAGAAGCATAGTAGTTAACACACAGGCTCTGTGTCAAACGACTGGGCCTGAACACTGAACTTCATTGGCTGCCATGTGACCCTGGGAAAATTGCTTAACTTCTCCTTAGCTCAGTTTTCCCACCTGTAAAATGAGGATAACAATGATACCTCCCCCTCATGAAGTTAAGGGGATGAAATAAATGAAAGCCATAAACTCATAAAAGGGTGCTCAGCACATAATTAAGCACTCAAATGTTGAGTATTACTTATTATCATCATCATCATTTTCATAGAGGTTTTAGAAATCTTAGTTCTTATTCTCTTGAGTTTCCCATATTTCTATGAAACAAATACTGAATACTGAGGAAGTATAACACAATAATAAACTTCTCTTTGCAGGAAAAGTATGAATTGGTAAAATTATAATTTATTCTAGGTATGATAATGGTATTGGGCTAGATATTCAATCATTTCCTTATCAAATTCTTTCTTACCAGAGATGCTAAGTAAAAAAAAAGTGGTGAATACACTTTTTTCTTAAGCTTAGCCTTTAACAGAGATACTTATTCTTTTGTGGTACAGATTTATGCCTTTTATATAGATAACAGCCCCAAATTATTATCATACATAAAATTTTTACAATCTCATTGTCTTATATTTCTAAATTGCTTGAATCTGGACTCAAATAAAATCCACACATTGGAACTGGCTGAGGTAACTCTCAAGTCACTTTTAATCTGTAACTGCTTCCAGATAATCACTTTTGTTGCTTTTTTAATTCAATATTTTTAGCTGAAGAAACTAGGTCCTTTTGTCTTTTAGAGTTTTCTAGAGGCTGGATGTTCCTGACTATATCCCTCTGGTGTCATTTAACATGTCTCCCCGTCCTTTTTTTCCCTGTAAATTGGGCTTGATGATATTAAATTTTCTTTCTCTTTTGGCTGCACAGTCTCATGGTGGTGATATGTACTTCTGTTAGCAAGTACATAATTTCTTTCTTATGTAAAAGAGGGATAATAATAGTGTCTAACTCTTAAAATTAAGAGGATTAATTAAGTTACTACAGGTCAAAGGTTTAGATTAGTGCCTGGCAAACAGTAAGAAAACCACACACATTAGCTCTTATACTGCATATAGAGAATCAATAGGATTTAATATTAGATTAGATCTGAATTTGTGAAGTAGTTGAAGATAACTAATATTTGTAGCTTGAATGGCCAAATAGATGTTAATATCACTGACCAACACAGGCAACATATAAGGAGGAAAAGGATTTTGGGAAATTCAAAGAAAATGTGTTCAAGTTTGAACATGTTGAATTAAGGGCCTGTGGGATAGCCAAGTACAATATTATTTAGAGATCTAGTTTTGCAATTTAAAAGAGAGGTCTGGGGGGTTGCAGATAAAGATCAAATGTTGAGAGGAAACTTAGCGAAGGTCATGGTTGTCAGAAAAGACTACAAGACCATCTGAAGAATGAACGGGCATTGGATGATAGGTAATAGCACTTCAAGAAAAGGAAATGTGTGAAAAAAGACACATGAACAAAATTATCATTATATTTGTGGCTAAAGAAGTGTTCTAACTATAAACAAATGTGTGTTGGAAAGTAGAGGGAAATGAATTTATATAGACAGAACAAGGCTAAATTTACACGGTTTGGAAATTCAGGAACAGGTAATCCAATTTAAACAGGAAATAAGAAGACACTGAAGTCAGCAAGACAGCTGAACTCTATGTTGTGGTAACATTACAGAAAAACCAATCATAACAGAAAAGTAGAAAATGTACTTGCTATATTATTCTTGAGGATTTTAATTTATGCCAGTTTTATTTCCATTTAAGTTAAAGGAATGTTGCCCAGGCACACAAAGGTGGGAAATGTTCTCTTCAGTACCTTACCATCTATCTCTTTCCAGTCCCTTCTCACATCTCTCCTCTTTCCTAAGTAACCAATACTCTCAAGTTGCCCTAACTTGAAAAAACTACATTTTTTCAATGATGTACTGTCATATTCCCTCCCTGAAAGCACTCTGGTTATATTTTCCTGCTCAGTTCTAGCTTGCCATGAAATCTTTCATTCTCCTGCTGTCACCCTACAGATCCTTAGCTAAGAGGAAAAAAATTTTTTTGATTATTTAATTAAGAAAATTCATACCATAGAGTAAGTATCAAAATCCTAGGGGATATTTAATTTTAAAAAGAGGAATTTGGAGCCGGGCTCGGTGGTTCAGCCTGTAATCCCGCGCCTTTGGGAGGCTGAGGTGAGTGGATTGCCTGAGCCCGCGGGTTCGAGACCCGCCTGGGCAGCGAGACCTCATCTCTACAATAAATCAAAAAATCAGCCAGGCATGGTAGCGCATGCCTGTAATTCCGGCTACTCGGAAGGCGGAGGCGGAAGGATCACCAGAGCCTAGCAGGCGAGGCTGCGGTGGCCGGAAGCGGCCACTGCACTCCAGTCTGGGCGACAGAGTGAGACTCCAACTCAAAAAAAAAAAAAAAAAAAGAGGAATTTGTTGACCAGGTTCACTGGCTCCACCTGCAATCCCAGCACTTTGGGAGGTCGAGGCAAGTGGATTGCCTGAGCCTGCGGGTTCAAAGACCAGCCCAGGCAATTTGGCGAGACCTCGTCTCTACAATAAATAAAAAAATTAGCCGGGCGTGATAGCACATGCCTGTAGTTCCGGCTACTTGGAAGGCTCGCAGGAGGATAGCAGGAGACTAGCAGGTTGACACTGGGGCGGCTGTGAGTGTGCCACTGAACACCAGCATGGGCGATAGAGTGAGATGCTAACTCAAAAAAAAAAAAAAAAAAAAAAAGAGCCGGGCTCGGTGGCTCACCCTGTAATCCCACACCTTTGGGAGGCTAAGGTGAGTGGATTGCCTGAGCCCGCGGGCTCGAGACCAGCCCGGGCAACTTGGCGAGACCTCATCTCTACAATAAGAAAAAAAATTAGCCAGGCGTGGTAGCGCGCACCTGTAGCTCCAGCTACTTGGAAGGCTGAGGCGGAAGGATCACCGGAGCCCAGCAGGTAGAGGCTGCGGTGGCCGAGAGTGGCTACTGCAGTCCAGTCTGGGCGACAGAGTGAGACTCCAACTCAAAAAAAAAAAGAAAAGGAATCTGTTAACTCATATGAATTTCAAATTGTTAAAATATGCTTTATGTTTTCTGTATTATACATTCTAGTTCAGTCTGACAGATTATCAACACACTAAGAGGCAAAAATGTCTGTTAATTCTCTTTGTATCACACTTAGCACACCAGCAAAGGAAAATTCATTGCATAAATACCTGCTGGGCCACTACACTAGGTACTGTGATAGACGCTAATGGGACTGCAAAGATTAATAAAATATAATCTATGCCTTTACTATTTTGTAGAGTTTACAGTCTAATAGGTAAAAAAGCTGAAGACACAATTATCATATAAGGCATCTAAAGACTCTATAATAATGTTTCAGAAACTTTAATTATATATGGTCCCCTTATGAAAACAGAAAAAAAGTCTTGTGGACTTCCCTGTATTGAATGAATTATATTACTGAAAAATGAAAATATAAAGCTATAATAAGAATAAACTCTTTCTTTTGCTTCCAGATCTTATTAAAATATAATACCAAAAAAGACCAGATGTTCCTTAAGCATCTGACATCCTCTCCAATCTTGAAGAGGTGGAACCAACCGTTTTCTCTGATCTACTTTTTAAATAAACTTTATTTTCTAATCTAAAAATTAAAATATAATACAAAAACAATTTATAAAGATGTACACAAAAGTTATAAAACTAAGAGATTTTAAATAAGCATCATATGATGTTATTGTGAAAATGAACTATTATTTCCAACATAAATGGTATTGACTGTTACTTTTCCATTGTTTTCCAGTTACATTTGGGTTTGACACACCAATAGTCTAGTGTTCCTCAAATAATTTCATATTCTCATCATTTCTTTCTATTCATACTACTACATACTCTGATGTCATCAGGCTTTCACTTGATACAAGCGAACTATTTACATATCAAATCTATTTTTGTTCTTTTCTCATTAGTCTGACATAACTAAACATAATCATAGCCCTGAAAACACAAGGTAGTAATTGGTTATAAGGTGGGCAGCAGGATCTAAGAATAGAGGATCTAAAACTATGCTTATATTAATTTCTTTTCTATTAACATTGAAGATTTTAACTTTCTTTCTCCCTAAAGAGAGTGTGTCTGCATCCTCAGGTCCAATAGTATCCACACATTGAAGAACACTGCTGCAACAGAAAAACCTTGAAAGGCAGAAATGATGGGGAGATTAATTCTAATTGTAGAAGATTCAAAGGTTTTATGGAGGAGATAATATTTGAAATGAACTGTGACACCTGAGTTAGTGCCAAACGCTTATGATTTCTGAAACTTCCTTTCCATAATGATAACACAGAAAATATAAAGGTTCTAGAGGAATAAACAAATAAAAAGACAAAGGAATATTCAATGGTAAGGGCAGTGCAGAGGCCAAAATCATGAATTTTATTTAAAAAAACTGAGGGGTTTCTTTTGAGGAGAAAGAAAACCAGAGAATAAAATTGTAAACATTAGATTGCTATTTGCAAAATAAACAGCATACTCTGCATGCTGGAAAGTTTACATGTACTATCTTACACTATAATGGAAATGTACGTACTGAATCAATGTTTTAAAAATCTGCCTAAAGCGCATTTATGGCTGGGCTGGAGGCTCAGCATGTAATCCCAGCACCTTTGGGAGGCTGAGCCGAATGGATTGCCTGAGCCTGCGGGTTCGAGGCCCACCCAGGCAACTTGGCGAGACCCTGTCTCTACAATAAATCAAAAATTAGCCGGGCGTGGTAGCGTGTGCCTGTAGTTCCAGTTACTTGGAAGGCTGAAGCGGAAGGATCCCTGGACCCAGTAGGCTGAGGCTGCAGTGGCCAGGAGCATGCCACTGCACTCCAGTCTGGGCGACAGAGTGAAAAAGCATTTACATAAGGACAGCATTGGGAGTACTTGCATTCGTTAAACTTTTTAAAAACACTCATAAGATGCTAATTTTTTAATAAAAACAAAAAAATTTCCATTTTTGTCAAAATCCATTCTTCTCCACATTTTTCCTTTGTATATTTATAGAAAAAGAGCAAAAAAGTCAAATACCCTAATTTTATAACTCAGTATATAACACCCATTTTATCATTTTTAAACAACTTTTGCAGATAATACTGATATTTTTATATACTCCTTAACTGACATTTCTGTAAATGTACATCTCACAGTAGAAGTATGCATTAGTGTTCTACATAGTGTGAGGAGAAGAGAACAATTTACTAACCAAATTAAATTTCAAGTCATTTAATTCAGAAAACATTTACCGAGGCTAGGTGCTAGAGTCTGTGCTTATTACAATAAGAAAACAACAAGCCTAAGTAGAAAACTTTTTTATTTTATAGCCTCTGATGCTTCCATAATTATTACTCAATCTGCAAAAGTTTCTTTTTTTAAGACAGATTTATTAAATGGTAGCTCATTTAGAATTTTCAGATAGATAAGAATCTAACTATCTTTAAATCAAGTGATTGTGTAACATTGTACACTCTTACTAGTTCAAAAGAACTTTAACTTGAATCTGAGCAGCATGGTGTTTATATCTGCAGTCAGTCAGAAAACACCATGAATGCTTTTAGCTCTTTTAATTGTTATATGTTTAAAAGAATGCAACTATGAGGGAGATGGAGTAGAGGTGAATGGAGGGTTTCTTTTACCCCAAATTACATTTAGGAACAGCAATAAAAATAGAGATCTATATGAAGCAATTTAAGTGGGTGCTACATATAAATTTTGAATATATTACTGAAAATATTCAGACCCTAAAAAGCAAAATGTTTAAGATATAGTTATCAGCCTGGTATTGGTACAAGAACAGGCACATAGAACAATGGAACAGGATAGAGATTCCGGAAGCAAAGCCTCAATTTCTCAACCAACTCATCTTTGACAAAGTCTCCAACAACAACCACTAGGGAGAGGAGAACCTTCTCAGTAAATGATGCTGGGAAAACTGGCTGATCATATGCAGAAGATTGAAACAGGACCCCTACCTCACCATACACAAAAATTAACTCTAAATAGATCAAAGACCTAAATGTAAAACCTCAAACTATAAGAATCTTAGAAAACCCAGGGGACACCCTTATGGAAATTGGAACTGGCAACCAATTCCTATTCAGAACCCTAAATGTCCATACCTTAAGAAATAAGATAGATTAGTGGAACCTCATCAAACTAACGAGCTTCTGCAAAGCAAAAAAAAAAAAAAAAAAAAATCAAGAGAGCAGGGAGACAGCCCACAGAATGGGAAAAAATATTTTCCAACTGTATACCTGACAAAGGCCTAAACATCTAAAATCTACAAGGAACTCAAACACACCGAAAGGAAAAAAACAAACAGCCCCATTAAAAAGTGAGCAAACGACATGAATAGACATTTCTCAAAAGAAGATATATGAGCAGTCAACAAACACATGAAAAAGTGCTCAGCCTCACTAGTCATCAGAGAAATACAAATCAAAACCACATTGAGATACCACCTAACCCCTATAAGAATGGCAATCATTAATAATAAAACAAACAACAACAGATGCTGGCAAGGATGCAGAGAAAAAGGGAACGATTCTACACTGTTGGTGGGAATGCAAACTAGTGCAACCTCTTTGAAAAACAGTGTGGCAGTTTCTGAAAGAACTAGAAATTGACCTTCCATATGACCCAGCAATTCCTCTATTGGGAATATACCTGTAGGAACTAAAATCATTCTACAAAAAAGATACCTGCACACGTATGTTTGTTGCAGCTCTATTCACAATAGCAAAAACATGGAACCAACCATGGTGCCCATCGAAGTTGGACTGGTTAAAAAATGTGGTACATATACACAATGGAATATTATGCAGCCATAAAGAAGGACAAACATATGGACTTTGCAGCAACTTGGATGGATTTAGAGTCACTCATACTCAGTGACCTATCACAGAAACAAAGAACAGAGTACCATATGTTCTCACTCATAAGCAGACTTGAACAGTTATAATATTATAAGAAAGCCATTGGCAATAGTGGGAAACTGTCAGGGGAGGGGGGTGGGATTAGCAGTTAAAGGAAACTGCTGGGGGGGGGCATACCTCATCAACAAGGGTACCTGCATAATCAACGTTTGCATACCTAACCCTGAATTGTATACCACATCTCTATAATAAAAAAAAGGAAAAAAAGATATAGTTTATAACCTTACTACAATATTTTAAAATTTTAATATTTTTCGATTTATTGGTTGGCATAAAATATGGAAATTCCCACGTAGACTTTTACTTCTGGCTTGATAACTGTTAATATATTTTACCAAAGATATTTTAAAATGGAATAAAACACTACTTTTATATTAGAAAAGTGGAAAAATAAAGGTCAGATAATACAGAGTAGACTTGTTCTGGAAATGACTGAGTTTTGTACTTTTCAAATAATGACTTAACTACCACTTAGAACGCACTGGAAAAGCCACTTGACCTTTCTGAGTCTCAGTTTTGTCATCTGTAAATGTAATGATATGTCTTTTAAATTTGTTAAACGTACCAATAGAAAGCACCTAGCATCTTAAAAAGTAGTGATAAATATATTAGCTTTGTTCTTCATTCCTCAACATCCATATCAAAAGATATTTTTAAAAAATATTTAATGAAGAAACATAAAAATATTAAATTTAGTAATATTAAAAGAAGCCATCACTAGGAACCTAGCCAAACTTCTCAGTTTATAATTCCTATAACCACTAACTGTGGGGCTCATTTACTTCCTCAAATTTTATATTTAAGCAATGTTAAACAAAAATTTCTGCACATCTCTGAACGCATTCTTTCAAATCTATATATCTTTCTAGATTTTCTTCTAATTCATACTTTAAAATCTAGCCCAAATGTCTTACTCTGTAATTGTTTCCTAATCCCCTCTCCTAGTCAGTTACCTTTTGTTTCTATTGTTTCCTTTTCTATTCTCCTAAAACAAACCATCAAAAGAGACCACAAAGTTCCAATAAAACAAATGAAATGTAAAGAAATGTTGATAACAGGATGAACTTTCTTTGTCAAGCTATTTTTGTGTATTAGTTTTGACCATACATGAGTGATAGAAAGCCCAAAAGATAATGTCTTATACAAGATACAAGTTTATCTCTGTCCCGTTCAGATGTAGAAAGGAGGTATGCACAGTATAGCAACACGGTTTACTAGGGTTTTCTATCTTACAGCTTTGCCCAGTGTCAGTATGTGGTTTCCACTGATGTCCCAATTAACGCCCACAATTCAGTCAGTGAGGAAGGTGGGGGTGGGTGGGGAGGGAAGGATGTGCACCCCTTCCGTCAAGGTCTCTTTCCGAAACTTGTACCCATTACTTCTGCTTATACAACTCTTGCCAAAACATAGTCAAGTGACTACATCTAGCTGCAAAGGAGACTGGAGAAATGATGTTTTTAATCTAGTTAGCGATATGCTTGGGAAAAATAAATTAGCAGGGTGGGGGTAACCAGTATTAGGGAACAACTATCAGTCATTGTCATACTTGGTTATAGCTTATCTGTGGTAGGTACATGACTGACACTATAAATTTACAATTTAACACCAGTATAACAGTGTGTACACTCTAAGATTATACAGTAGTTCTTTCTATATATCAGTTATTAAGTAAAACATTTCTATTAGTAGAGACTTAGCTCTAGAAAATTTAAGTGATAGTCATATTAAAATTACCAAGGAAAAAAGGAATCTTAATAAAAACAGAAAGGGCCACTTTATTTAAAGTTTGCTTTGCAACTGATTATTAAATATACAGCAAAACATTAAATAAGAATATTTAAAAATAAAATATAACCATTGTAGTAATGAAATCACAAATAACCAAAACTGCATGTAAATGAAACTGCATAAATACTTCCAGAGAAGACAGGATTTGGGGAGATTTGAGGAAAAAAAAAACCTATGAATTATTTCACTATATTTTCTGTTAATGCTATATAGAGATTTTTAATAAAGACATAAATCTATGAATCAGTTTATTATACTTCCTATAAATGCTATTTAGTGATTTTTAGTCAAGAAAGACATAATTATGACACAGAACAAAAATTATAACACAATAAAGCAAAACTAGGTTGAGTACAAGTTCTCACACTATATAATTTTAGGCAAGTAACTTTACAGATGATAAGTATGACAAGAGTAAAAAGAATTTAGTATGTGCCATTCTCTGTACTGTGTTTTTTATAAGCATTATTTCTTTAATATTCACAACATTCCTGAAATGATAATATTATCCTTACTTTGATAAACAAAAAAAACTAGATCTTAGACTAAGTAATTGACTCAAGATCACATTAGCTATATAAATAGCAGGGCACAGACTTAAAAGTTTTTTCTATCCCCCAAAGTCCATATTCTTTACTATGTCGACTACCTTCTTTCAAACTCTCTAGATCTCAGTTTTCTCATCCATTATATAAAGGGAATGTAGTACAATCTAACCTGCTCTAAGGTTTATTCTGGTTTTTAAGATGCTGGCATTTTCGTTAGGTATTGACTTCCTTTTCCCCAGATAAAAGAATATTATATCAGTGGGTCTAATTGGCCTCCTTGCTGAAACTTACATAAATCAGCCAGATGCAGTGGATCACACCTGTAATCCCATACTTTGGGAGGCCGAGACTAGAAAAATCGCTTGAGCCTAGGAGTTTGAGACAAGCCTGGGCAACACAGCGAGACCTTGATGCTACAAAAAAAAAACTACTCAGGTGGGGTGGGGGTGCAAACCATAGTCCTAGCTACTTGGGAGGCTGAACCTGAAAGAAGGCCTGAGCCCAGGAGGTTGAGGTAGCATCAAGCCATGAACATGCCACTGTACTTCAGCCTGGGTGACAGAGTGAGACTCTGACTCAAAAAAAGAAAAAAATATTTCATAGCACTGAGAAAAATGTATATCTTACTAAAACAACCCCCCAAAAAATCTCTTAGCAATCCCTTTAGATACATGTCATACATCATTTTATAGGTGAAGACAACCGAGGTACAAAGAGGCTGACTTGCTGAAAATCATATAACAAGTACATAGTGACATCAATACTTGAACCCTATTGGTTCTAAAATCTATGTTCTTTCCTACTCTGCTCCCTATGGTTCAATTATGAATATTTATGTATTAATATTATTTTAATAAAAGAAAACTAAAGAGACTGAGTCAGCACTTTCTGGGGCATTATAATTACAAACAAACATTTGCTGAGTATCTTCACAAGATGTGTACTAAAATAACCCAAACTACAAGAGAGTATATGTTATCAGTAACATAGGAGTGACAAAAATTAAGCACTACCAAATTATCAGGAAGAGAGAATCACTTTTAGTTAGGATGATTAGGGAAACCTCAGAGAGATAATTGTATGTGGACACAGCATTAAAGACGAGGTTTGAGTTCATCAGAAAAAACTGTTTTAAAGTGCAAAATGTGGCTAGGTGTAGAGGCTCACACCTGTAATCGAAGCACCTTGGGAAGCCAATACAGGAGGATTGCCTGAGTTCAAGGGTTAAAGACCAGCCTAGGTAATGTGGCGAGATCCTGTCTATACAATAAATTTTTTTTAAAAATTAGCTGGGCATGGTATCACATGCTTACAGTCCAAGCTACTTGGAAGGCTGAGGTGGAGAGATCACCTGAGCCCAGCAAGTTGAGGCTGTGGTGGTGGTGATTGTGCCACGGCACTCCAGCCTGGTGACAGAGTAAGACTCCAACTCAAAAAATAAGATAAAATGAAAAATAAAATGTGAAAAGCAAAAAGAATATTCTAGATAAAGGGAATGACATAAATATAAGTACGAAGCCAAAATGTATACTCGAGGTGAGAGTATATAGTTCACAGTGGGTAGAATGTAGAGTTTGTAAACTAAAAGTAAAAAAGCTCCCCTAACCAACTGAACAAACTTCCTCTAGGATAATGGAAACCTGAAAAACTAAACATCAAGCTATGACAGAAAAGGAGGTTGGACACACCTCATTATAACCCTTCCTTGTGGAGTCTAGGCACAAACTGATTAGCATTAACATTAAAATAGAGATCATAAGATTGATAAGACAGACTCTATGGCAATAAGACACCAAATTCCAATCTGACTCTGGAATAGCATCACACGATAGAGAGCAGGCCCTAAAGGAAATTAAAAACATTTTGCCCCAAAATAAGTTTCTTGACATTTTTTCAAATGACCCTGCAAAGCCATCTTTTGGGGAAATTTGCATCTGTAAATAATCTCCTTCCCTGGGAAAAGTCTGACACTTTTTAAGACCATCTATTCTCTCTGAAGTCTGATGTACTTAACAAGAACTCAGGTTTCCACAATCCCCCTTATATGAACTCAAGAATTTCTTTCTATTGGTGTCAAATTCTTTAGATAGGATTAACTCTTTCAACCAATTGCCAATCAGAAAAATCTTTGAATCCACCTATGACCTGTAAGCCCCACCCCTTTGAGATGTCCTGCCTTTCTGGGCTGTACTAATGTAAACCTCACACGTACTGATTTATGTCTTTGCCAGTCACTTCATCTCCCTAAAATGTATAAAACCAGGCTGTAATCCAAACACCTTGGGCCCATGTTCTCAGGACCTCTTGAGACTATGTCTCAGGCCTTAGTCACTCATATCTAGCTCAGAATAAACAGTCTGGCTTTTTTGTCAAACAGTTCTTGTCTTTGAATAATAGAAAATATGTTGAACCCAAACTGAGGAGAGATCTTGAATATCAAGTTAGAAAGTCTAAATTTGATGCAATAGGAAATGGGAAGCCATCAAATGTTTTCAAGTAGAGAAATAAAAGGAAGAGAGTGCTTTAATCAGTTTAAGTGGAGTTCATGTGCAAGTTTCAATGGAATTGATAATGACCAGAAAGAAGAGAGATCAGTTACAAGGTTTTGACAATTCTGTGGACTGTGACAAAGAAGAAAATCCTCCTGACTTCTGAAAATGTTTGAGGAAAAAAGCGTATATTATATAATATATGAATACCCACTACGCTTCAGCTCTGAAATAATCCATAATACAATTTCCCTGTCTAACCACAACATTCTACTCATTTAGCTCTTATTCTGTTACCTCATTATACCACTTTATGTATCTCTGATCTCGTCACCAATTTTTTTTTTGAGTTGGAATCTCACTCTGTTGCCCAGGCTGGAGTGCAGTGGCACACTCACGGCTACCCCACCATTGACCTGCTGGGTTTAGGCAATCCTTCTGCCTCAGCCTTCCAAGTAACCGGAACTACAGGTGTGCACTAACACACCTGGCTAATTTTTTATTTACTATAGAGATGAGGGCTCGCCAAGTTGCCTGGGCTGGTCTCGAACCCGCAGGCTCAGACAATCCACTCACCTCGGCCTCCCAAAGTGCTGGGATTACAGGCTGAATCACTGAGCCCGGCCTCTCCACTTTTTCTGAATAAGTCATCCCTTTCTTGGCCTCATTTTATTCTAGCCCCATGGTCAATATGTACTTGAATTATTCTCTGACTAGCACCCTCAACCTGAATCAATATTGAAATCTACCCTCTCTTCTTAACTCAAGGGGTTGGAGAAAGCTTCATAACCCTGATGTAACAAAGTTAAAGGTTTCTATTATCAGTCACTGATGAACCTCTCAAATGAACACTTTTAATTCTTGAACTTATTTAACATCTGACAGTATTGATTATCACCTCTGTTCCTGAAATTCTTGGATTTAGACCAGTTGCAATTAAAAACTCTGTCAATATTACCCTAAAAATAAACTATGAGAGTCAGTATTTTTTATTTAAAAAAAAAAACTTTTTCATCTAATGCTAATTTTAGCTTCCTTGATTGTAAAGCACTAGATGTTAAACAGAAAGTTACTACAGAAATATGTTAATACTTTGTTGTAAAATATTCAGTTAAAGCAATAAAGTTCTGATTAAGAAAAAACAACAAGTAAAGAGCTACAAATTGGAGAAAGCTAAAATGCTCTCTTGGGAAAATGAATAAATATGCCATAAACATCAATAGACTAAATGATAATAACAAAGCCTTTAAAAATACAATAAAACAGCCGGGCTCGGTGGCTCAGCCTGTAATCCCGTGCCTTTGGGAGGCTGAGGTGAGTGGATCGCCTGAGCCCGCGGGTTCGAGACCCACCTGGGCAGCGAGACCTCATCTCTACAGTAAATCAAAAAATCAGCCGGGCGTGGTAGCACATGCCTGTAATTCCAGCTACTCGGAAGGCTGAGGCGGAAGGATCGCCGGAGCCCAGCAGGCGAGGCTGCGGTGGCTGGGAGCGGCCACTGCACTCCAGTCTGGGCGACAGAGTGACACTCCAACTCAAAAAAAAAAAAAAAAAGAAAAATACAATAAAAGTTCTCTCCAGCCTCTGCAAAATGTTAAATGCAACAAATGAACCTGATTTTAAAAAAAAAAGTTCTAACATAAATACAAAGATCACCTACATGTGAACTTATACTTCTGAGAATTATTGTTTCTATATTGCATAACCATTAAAAACAGGGTTGAAGCAGGCACACTAATTTATTTCTGTTATTTCAGAGAATTTTCAAAAATGATACCAATCTCATAACTGCAAGTCAGATTTTTACTATTTAGAATTTTATAATAATGTGGATAAAGCCTTGTCCAAAGTTTCTCTTTAGGTTATATGTTCCCTTACACACAATAGACATTAACACTTTAAATAAAATTAAAGAGAAAAAGTATCAGTTACTTAACAGAACTATCCTTTTTCAAACAATTCTCTATATTTGGAAGATCCTTTATAAATCATTTAAATATCAATGAAAAATTTAAGCAAAATGCCTAAGAAATCTATCAAGGCTGTGTTTTCATACTCTTTCCTTAAGTTTCAAGTAGTTTTATTTTTATGTTTTTTTCCTAATGAGTAGTCAATCTTAATTTTTTTTGCCGTTTTTTTGGTAAAAATTAAAACTCTTTTAAGATGATAGAGTTGTTTCACACTGAAAATACATTAGTATAACTAGGTCTATAATCTCAGTTATGAATTAAAGGTAGTTTTCATTTAAAATTTTTTTAAGTCTTTAAAGCAATATTTTAGAAGTATGTAAATAACTATAAGTTATGTGATGTGATTCACTGAAAATGTAATCATTAAACTGGCTGGTGAAAGAAGTAATAATAACTTTAAATTATAAATATTTTCTAACAATTCTCATTCTCTGAGTAAACAAACACCCTTAAAAGCATAAATATCATCTTGGTCTTACTGTGATCAAAGTGGTCAATCCTGTGACATCACTGTTGAGAAACCTGCAGTAGGAAAACAGAATTAGCAATCAGTTGAAGCATACTTAAGACATTCATAAACCAAAAAGTTTGTTGAGAATTTTTGTCTTTCTATATGTCATAAGCCATATGTTTAAATTAATCCAAAGTCTCAGGAAACATACATTTGCTATGACACACATAAGCATAAAATGTTTGTTATTTATAGATCATTATTTACCATAGCATGGCAGGTTATGGTTTTGTTTACAATCAGTAACATCCTGGGGTTAACACAACATATTAAAAAATAAACTATGAATATTTGGATTGCAAGTTTTGTTTTCAGATATTTAAGACCAGAATCACAGTGTTTAATATATCAGAAACTTAATTCAGTAAGTTAGTTAATATTTATAAATACTTTTTTCTCTCAGATTAGGAGCTCAGCTTAGAGCCAAAAGGTAATCTACTTAATACTGGGTAAACTGCCACATGCTAATCTTTATGGATAGTGACAAAACTATCAAAGATGGAATGTATCATTGGAAAGAATCTAGCATACACTATAAATCCAAGGGAAGTTATAAGTTAAACTATTTTCTATCTATTTTCTATTTCTATATGAATGGTTTCAAGTTTATCCCTGCAAAATTTAAGATTTTGGCAAATTATTTATTAAGGCCTAATTTAAGATGAGCTCTTTTACATTGAAAATTAAAAAGTAACACACTGTCACAGTGTTTTAAGGTTTATAATGGGCTTTTATGTATTACTTCATCAGATCTTCATAACAATTCCTTCAAAGACACAGGAGAGAAACTTTACTCCTTACAGACTCCAGAAAAATAGAACTTGGAGAAGGACATATGACTTCTTCAAGCACACAGAACTGAGTTTTTCTGGGTTCCTCTTTCACCGCATAACCTCCAATCTATCCATTCTACCAACTATTCAATCTCACTCAATTCTTAATTCAAAAACACTTATTACTACTAGTTAACTTACTAGTTCAAGATATTGTTCTCCTATATTACCATTACAGCCTCCTTATTTTAATTCTTAAAACAAATCAGATCATATCACTTGCTTACTCAAAACTGTACAATAGCTTTACTTTCACGTATAATAAAACCCACAATACTTACAATAGCCTATTAGGTCCTCTGTCACCTGGTGCCCTAACTGCATCTCTCTACTCTCTATCATGTTCCAGTCACAACTGCCTTATTTATAATCCCCAAACTCACTAAACTTGTCCCACATCAGGGCCTTGATACTTGGTCTTCCTTCTGCCTGGAGCAACTGTTCTCCATATCTTTATACGACTGGTTCTCTCACTTCAATCAGGTCTCATAACAAATGCCACCACCTCCAAGAGGCCTTTCTTTATCACCAGAGACAGTTAGCTATAATCTCCACTACGAAAGATCACTGGAGCACTAGTTTAATTCCTGCAGCCTACTAACTAAATAGTTGCTGAATGAATGAGAGAATAAATATTTATTAAGTTCCTACTGCATTCAGCACTACAGAGGATTCAAACGGAAGTATAAACAAAAACTCTTAAAACAATTACTATCTATTTAAGGAAAATATGCCATAACAACTTGATATGCATTTTCAAGTCACTGCAGGAAGAGTTTGGGAAGCTCAGAAAAAAAGCAAGGCAAAGGGGGGAGGGAATGAGGGGGTAGTGAATTAAAAATGTATGACAGTGAGCGCCTGGATGGTGAAGATGAAGAAATGCAGAGGAAATGGGAAATTAAGATATATCTTAAATGGAGAAACCAAGATGGCTTCATGCTGCATGAAGTATCGGGAACAAGGATAGTAACAAGTAACAATCACTTCAAAGGTCCTTCCTCACAAGATGAAAGAAACCTGCAGTGGTGGGGTAGGGTAGCTTTTTTTCAACAATAAGGTCAGTGTTACTATAGGCCACTCAAACAGATGCTTCCCACCAGGAGACAGAAATGTATAATAGTTCAAGATTTGAAAGTCAGTTACAGAAAAGTACAGTTCAAGACAGGTATATGGGTGGGTTCACCAAGGGAATATAAAGAAAGAACAGAATAGTCAGCAGAATTTGGCAGATACCTATAAATAAGGCCCATGGGAAATAAGAGGAGTGTCACTGTAGAATTTTTTGTTTTAAGTTCAAGTAGAGAAACAGAAAAATGAAAATACACTAATTAAAGGCACTTGAGGAAAGATTTCCAAGGAGAAAATGTTGAACAGTTTTAAGTGATGCATAAGAAGGGCAAAAGAAGACTGGAAACACATCCTCTCTAAAATAATCTTCCCTCATCCCTACATACCAAATCAGATCAGAAGGCAGCTACGCAGAAAATTCTATATCCAAAGAACTACCTTCAAGGAACTACTTGCCTAGCATATGCTCTCAACTTTAATACAAAAAAGTCTTGAGATGGTAAGAGTCAATATAAGAAGGCTTATGAAGGAAATGACTACATTTCTATAAAACTCTATAATTCAAAATAGGTATCAAAATTTTTGTAAATAGTCATGTTCAAACAATATACATTACTGAATAAAAAGACAAAAGTAAATGTTCCATTTTACTTTTGATTTTTTGGAAAAATTATAAGATAATTAAGACTAGGTCTACAGTTAAAATATATATACTTTACTTAAAGCCCTAAAGTTCACAGCATAAAAAACTAGTAAAGGCATTCCTTCTTCATGGTAGCAGTTTTTACATATGATTTACTGGGTGCTTGCAATTGCATAAGGAAAAAAAATATGTGAAATTAAAATGACACTAGTAGATAAAACTAGACAAATATTAACACTTCTCATAAAAATCCTAAGTGGCTTTTACAAGCAAAAGGTAATTCTTTAAAATAATTTTGAAACTAGGAAATGTATTCAAATTACACATATAAAAAGTAATGTTACATTTTATGAAAACATAATTCAACTAATATATTGGTTACGTGCTATTTCTCTACAACTCACCTCTTAGTAAATACACATAGAGAAAACCTCAACTATATTTACTCTCAGAAAACACCGACAAATATTACCCAAGTAATAACTTTAAGCCATTGAGAAAATAACTTTAAGCCATGATACTCAATCCAATGAGTATTTTTCCAGCAATTAGCACATACTTTTTCTTCATATTGTCCCAAAACAGAGAAAGTCTTTATGTAATAAATTTTAGCATACTCAAATTTTAACCTTCATTTGACAACACACATACCTATAAATAAGATTATTTATCCCTACCTAGCTCAGTGAAAATATTCAAAGACATAAAGAAATAAAGTATCTATCTGCATTTTCTCACCTATGCAATCTAAACACAGAAATAAATGATTAACGTTGAAGTTAAAGTAATCGACCAGAGATATTCATAATGTTAGAAAGTGATGATAAAATTGCCTCCCAATAAAAGTCCAGGAATCAAGTGAGTGATACTTTCTCACTTTAAAATCCCTAGCTTTGTCATATCACAATCTAAAACAAAGTAAGGTTCCTCAAGATTTTTTTTTTCCCTTAAGAGATATGCCTTAAATACTAAACAAAACCAAAAGCAAAAACAAAAGAACATGTCCTATCTTTTTAAAACTTTGAAGAGATGATTGACAAAAGAATTCTAACTCTTTGTTACTGTGGTATAATAAGAAATATATTTGGCATTTGTCCTTGGTTCCTGACACAGAACTCTCGGAATTTTCTGAGTGATGGGAGTATCTTTTGTTATTCATAACGAATCCCTTTAAATATATCTGAGTTTATGCTAATGTGGTGACTTAAGTTGGAGTCCCTAGATAGCCTCAGTATAGGCCAGTTACCAGAAACTGCAGCCCTACTGATGTCTGAGAAGGGTAGAGGAGGGGCTAGAGATTAAACTCTATAAAAACAACTGAGTTGATGAGCTTCCAGTGAACCTATGATCCTGGTTCCAGTCTGGTGAATCACAGGGAACCGTGAGGATAGCCCTCTTTGTCTGGCTGTTCATCTATATCCTTTATAATGAACTGCTGTACATAAGTAAAAGATTCCCTAAGTTATGAGAACCATTCTAGCAACTTATTGAACTCAAGGAGGGTGTCATGGGAAACCCCAACTTATAGATGGTTGGTCAGAGGTACCAGAGGTCCAGTTTTGCAACTGGCATCTGAGGAATCTGATGCTAACACCAAGTGGACAGTGTCAGAATTGAAATCAGCCATAGGACACATTGGTATCTGTGGCAAACTGGAGAAATGCTTGGTGTGAGGAAAAAAAAAAATCCACATATCTGGTATCAGAGTATTTTGTGAGAGGAGAGAAACAATGTTTTTGTTTTTTTTTCTCAGTCACTCTCTTCAAATCACTACTCTCTTGAACTAAACAACTCACTGTCAGTAGCACGACTTCAGGTAAAACCAAATATAAACAGATGGTATTTTTAAATCACTTCTTGTATCGCCAATGATTTTGTATTAGGAAATAAATTTACATTTCCATAAATTATTAACATGTATCAATTAATAATTACAAAACTCTTTTCTGCAAAAAACTGACATTCCCTCTAAATGTACTATATTCTTTATCTGCAACAATAATCTTTATTGTCCTTTGTGACTAACTTCTCTAGAAAAGTACAGTTCTCATAAGCTGATTCACAAAAATTTTAGACAACTAACAAAAGCCTTATTACATGAAGTTTAGCCAGAGCTCAGATGACGACTTAATTGTTTTGCTAGTGATAAAAATTGGCTATTAGATTTGGTAAATTAAAAAAGAAAAACTTTAAGTAGGTAAAAGCTGCCTGATTTTCCACACTTTACCACTCTTTTCTTTCAACACCAGTGAGCACTTCTCAAAAACCTCTTCTCATTTGTTCTTAGGCTTCCACATTAGAACCATAAATGGGCATCCAGTAGAGGGAGGAGGTAGTACACTGCCAAGCGATATCGAAATGTTGTTGAGGTTAATATATACACAATATACAAAAGTGAACCAATCACTTGAGTGAAGTAATACAATGAAGTTTCATCTGAGACAAATTATGTGTTGTTTTAGTTGTACATAACCTTTATTTCTCTAAGTACAAATTCTTTAGGGAATTCAATTCAAATTATAGCAATACACATAGCTTTGGGCTACACCTTTAGGAATTAATAAACCACATTATCTGATTATAAAAAATTTTAGGTTTTTAAATTACAATTCAAGTCTACTTTAGTGCTGTCCACAAATGCCACACTGACGGATAATTTTACTTTCATAAAAATGCTTTTTAAAAATCACTTGAATATGCCAGCAATGAATAAAAACATAAGCTAATAATTTTGTAACATTTTCAAGGACAATAACTAAAAAACAGAAATGATATTATTCTAACCCACTTTCAAAAATTCATTTCAGACTATGGCTGTGAAGACTGGCAAGGCAATTGTGCAATCTAACAATATACAGGTCAAAGAAATACTTATATCCATTAAATAAGTTGCTGTCACTAACAACAAACACTAAATTTCAAAAAATTTACTCTTTTCTATTCAAAGAACTTTACTGTAATTATTTAGTGATATTAAATAATGATTAATATTTGTTTTTTTCTTAGAACTCTTAGAATGCTTTTATCATAAAAAAATTTGGCCTAACGCTTTCAACAAAGGACTACATAACCCTGGTCCTTAAGCAGAATTCTGGCAAATATTCATTATATACCTTAGGCAATCTGTCAGTGCTTCAGTGTGAAATACCATAATTGTTGGCTTCACAGAGATTGTGAAGTTTAGTTAATTATGCTTATAAACTTTTTGAGGTACACAGATGAAAGAGAGAGGTGTAAGGCATACATACAACTAATTGCTATGTACTTGGCAAAAAAAAATGCCACTTAAAAATATTTAACAGCAACAGCATGGATGAGCCTTAAAGATGTTATGCTAAGTGAAATAGACTAGTCATAAAAGAACAAATACTGTTTGATTCTACATATATGAGGTACCTAAAATATTCAAATTCACAGAAACAGAAAGCAAAATGATAGGTGCTGGGGAGTGGGAGAGGGGAGAATGGGGAGTTTTGCTGTTTAATGGGTATAGAGTTCAGTTTTAGAAGATAAAAAAGTTCTGAAGGTGGATGGGGAAGATGGCTTTACAATAATAAAAATGTACTTATGCCATTATATACACTTTAAAATGGTAAATTTAATGTTAGATATATTTTACCACAATAAAAAAATTTAACAAGTATAAAAGTCAGAATATGAATCACAAGTAAATCTTAAAATTTTCTCATTCACTAATTCAATCATTAAGACATTAATCAAATAATTCTTTTGTTCACTCATTCAAGAAATATTCATCAAATGCTTTCTATGTGTCAGGTGCTATGCTAGACCCGGGAATATAGCAGTGAATAGGACAAAGTCTTAGTGTTCATAGAATTTATTTTCTAGTAGTGGACACTTACAAAACAACAAAAAAAGTAAATTATATCCTTTTCACAGTGATATGTACACCACAGAACAGGGAGAGTGAGTGATAGCAAGGAAGGTATTTATGAAAGATATCTGCCTTGACATCAGAATGAAGGAATAAATGAATGAAGGAACACTGTGTAAAGAATCGCAAGTGCCAAGGGCCTGAGGCAGGAAGGCCTGGCGTTTTCAAAAAATGACAAGAAGTTCCAGGGTTAGTGCACCCTAAGGTAGAAGATAGTGGGTAGAAGCGGTAGGCAGAGGTCATGGAGGGCCTGGAAAGAGACAGTAAGTTCCTCTGGATGTTGTTCCATGTGTGCTGAAGGCCATATAGGATGTTTTAACAAAGGGAACAATGTAATCCAATTAAACAACAAAAACTCTAGCCACTGAATATAAAATAATCTTGGAAACATGGGAGGGCAAAGAGGACCAATATACAGAGACCAGGTTAGGGACTGAGCAACTCAGGTAGTGCATTTATTTATTTACTTACTTAAGTTGGAGTCTCACTCTGTCACCCAGGCTGGAGTGCAGTGGCATACTCATAGTCATCCCAGCGGTGACCTGCTGGTTTTCAGCAATCCTTCTGCCTTAGCCTTCCAAGTAGCCAGAACTATAGGCGCGTGCAACCACGACAAGGTCTTACAAAGTTGCCCAGGCTGGTCTCGAACCCGAGGGCTAAGGCAATCAACTCCCCTCAGCTTACCAAAGTGCTGGGAATACAGGCTGAGCCACCAATCCCAGCCAAAAACAGCATTTATTAAAGATTTTGGTCAGATCAACTGGGTGAATGATATTGCCAAATGCTGAGATAACACTGGGAGCAGGAATAGGACTGCCAGTGGTAATGCTAGTGAGAGTAAGGAATCAAGAGTTTGGTTTTGGCAAAGTTAAGTGCCCAAGTGAAGAGTTTCAGGAAAGACAACATGATAAACAGTGACAAATGCTGCCAGGAATACCTAACGTGAAGGGCTGAGAAATGACCACTGGATTTAGCAAGATAAATTTCACTGGCACCCATGACAAGAATGCTGTCAGTGAAGCGGTAAGGTCAAAAACATGAATAGGATAAGTAAAGCAAGAAAGTGAGATGAGGATGTGAAAGCAGCATATATGAACAACTCTTTGAAGGAGTTTTTCTGTGACGCGTATAATAGAAATGGTACTATAGCTACAGGGGGAGTGGAGTCTTTAAAGTTTTTTGTATTAAAATGAGAGAGTGTAACACGTTTATATGCTGATAAAATGATCTAGAGAGGGGAAAAAGTGATGTCAGAAAAAAACTGCAAAAGCAAAATAAATGATTATGAAGCATCTAATAAATGCTTAAATCTGTCCTTGATGTTGAAAATACAAAAGTAATAGATATAAGACAGGTAACTAATTTAAGGATTATATGGAAGCTATATTGAAAATCATGGGGGAAAATATCCCATATAAATAATTAAATAAAAAAGTCTTTAGAAACATTATTTTATAATAGAGACTGCATGTTAAAAATATTATGCAAAGCAAGGTTGACATGTCTTACGGTGTGACAGCAATGTCCTTCTAAGTTATACACATGCAGCTGCATAGTATAAAAATAATGCACATATATAGCTTTTGATTACACACAGTGGGATTTAAATAGGATCAACATTAGACAAAGAGTAAAGCCAGCAATTTAAAAAACATCTCCACTGTACTTTCCCTTTTCCCTCCTCTGTATCGATCCATTTCTATTTTTGGATATTCAGTATCCCTGTATTCTGTAATTCAGCACCTTACAACAAAAAGTCATTCATATATCAATCATTTATATAAATCATCTCTAGAGTTCTCTTCTTTCTACTTATTAATAACTATATTCCACTTGCCTCCTTAAAAAGCTTGAGAATTTGAAAGTTATAAAGACTGACTAATTACAGGTTAGTGTAAATTAAAATAGATATCCTCAAAGATACAATTGCATTCTTTTACTTTTTTCCCTCTAACAATAAGATCTTTTTTCACCGTGTGTATTTTCTGCTCTAAAATAAGATATGCAGTAGTATACTAAGGTATATGATCTACAAAACAAAATGAGAACTGAAGAAACTGAGATAAGATAAAATCAAGAATAAGGTTGGTATCAAAAATGCATTCCACAAGACCCTGTAAGCTTTGTTACTAGGGGTCTTTATAAAAACATGGCTCTGAGTTTTCTGGTAATCAATGCAAGGAAGAAATGACTAGCATGTGTACCTTTTGTTTATGTCACTCAGAGTATTTATAAAGTAAAAATAAATCATTTTCTTGAATGAAGCACAATTCTTTTTGTTACTGAGACCTGAGAAAAGTCATTCCACTAAATTGTCAAAAATTTCTAGTAATAAATAAAAATAAACATGTTTTATAGGACTATTTAACATCCTTCAGAAATGGCCAATAGCATAGTGCCTGAGAATTTCAGCAGCTGAAATAATATAAGTCAAGTATGTTGCACATTATTTTAATTCAAAGATACGTTTTGAAATATCCAGGACAGTATTCTATATGTTTGAGGTGTTCCTCTCTAAAACATAACAATTTAAAAACCATAGGCGGGTTCGGTAGCTCAGCCTGTAATCCCGCGTTTTGAGAGACTGAGGTGAGTGAATTGACTGAGCCCGCGGGTTCAAGACCCGCCTGGGCAACTTGGCGAGACCTCATCTCTACAATAAATCAAAAACTTAGCCGGGCGAGGTAGCACGCACCTGTAGTTCCAGCTACTTGGAAGACTGAGGCGGAAGGATCGCCAGAGCCCAGCAGGTCAAGGCTGCGGTGGCCGGGAGCGGCCACTGCACTCCAGTCTGGGCGACAGAGTGAGACTCCAACTCAAAAAAAAAAAAAAAAAATTCACAATAATTTTTTTGAAATAAAATTCACCATTTTAACCACTGTAAAGTGTACAATTCAGTACATTCACAATATTGTACAACCATCATCACTATCTAATTCCAGAACATTTTATCACCCCCAAAAGAAATAGCATACCAACTAACAATGATAATACTGGGAAAGAAGACAAGATCATGAAAAGCTGTCAAGTTTAATCACACAAATATCCAAATTTTGCTAAGTATAATTTTTAATTCACTACTGTCATTGTGAATGAGTTTTATTATATTATTTACAATTTATTCCCTCATATTAGGGTTTCCAGCCTCTCCCTAACATTACCTGAAATGATCTTTGTTCTACCTATTGATGCACAGGCAGCATTTCCTAAGGAACAATTAATAAAGGTCATCTGTCCCATAACAAATGATGTCTTGACTTATAATTTCAACATATATTTGTATTATAAATGATATACAACAACAGCATTTTTACACCACTCAGTCTTACTCTCAAAACAACCAAAAAAGATAATTTAGATGAAAAATAGATTGTTGTTGTTCTCAAACTGCTAGTGAATTAAACACATGTAAAAGTTGAAATTCTTCAAAGAGAATGGCTGCCTTCAGTTTAAAAAAAACAACAACTGTGAGATGAGCTTTTCAATATGAAACAGTGATTGTTTTGGAGAAATTCTGAGAATATCAACTTACTACAGCATGTGCAGACTTTCTTCCTTTTCCTATCACGTGGCTAAGAAAAACAGGCAAAGAAATTTCAACAATATAGCAAAAAAATATAATGCTGAACCTCTATAATTATCCAACTTACCAGCAATTTTATAATATTAAGGGGAAAAAAACATTAAAAGAGGCAAATGCTTGCTTTTTTTTTAAAAGTGGGTAGATTTAGGATATTAAAAAATAATATATAACAAAAGATACTTAATCAAAAGATACTTAAGCACTTAGAGTGCTTAGATTCAAAATTCCAAAATGAATTTACTTTTCTAAGTACTTTATTGTCATAATATTTCCAAAATGTATTCAAATAAAAAGTTGACCATTTTCAACAATTAACCTGGGAGGTACTTTTTTTGTTGTCTACCTAATCCAAGGAAGTTAAGTCAATACATTAAAACACAAAAATGTTCCATGATAGAATAATAATCCTGTGCACAGTGTATGACACATAGTAGGTTTTCAATACATATCTATCAAACTGAGTTGTATATATTACTTTCACTCATCTTCTGAAGTGCTGCACCAGTGTATGGAGAATAAAGATTCTTATCTTTGGCTTATAATTTAGAAAATTCTTACTTAGAAATCAATTTCACTTTAGAAAATGGAGTTTCATTACAATATTTTTAATGGGATTTCATAATATAGAAAAGGGAAACAGATAAAAAGTAGAGTAATACTCGGTTTGAATATCTCCCCAGATATTACCCCCGGGAAGAGAGTCTCACCTCTTCTGGGAAGTAGCCTCACCTTGATTAACCTTTTCCTGCCATTTATAGCCCCAGTACACTTCTTACCCTTTCTCTGTCTCTGTCTTCTTTCCATTTGTTAGGCAAAAATCAACCTCCTCTAGAAACCCTTTTTTTACCTTCGACACACCAACCCCAGTTTCACCTCGCTATACACCATGAAGGCTAGGTACATGAGGTACACTCTGACTCCACAGGGTCAGAGCACCTATGCTCAGGATCTTAACATTCCAAAAGATGCTGTGCATATCTCTATCACTGAATAATTTACCACCTGTTGTTAAGATTTTCACTTTATCAATTTGTTTCCTCTCACTAAATTCCAAATTTCGTAAGAGTAAAGATTATGTCTGATATTGATGGGGTTCAGGAAATGCCATCCAAAACATGAGCACTGTAGCATACTGAATATTTTATGCTACAGGAATCCAGAAACAGCATGTGCAGGAAGCTTAGTCATGAACCTAGGATGGGTAGAAAGAAAGATATGTGCTCTCTTATATAATAAGATAGATGCTGTGGTGTAATAATAAATATGTGACCTTTGTCCCTGGTTCTTGGTACAGAACTCCTAAAAACCCCTGGAATTTACTGTCTTTTGTGTGCTAATGAATGACTCATGGGATGGGAAGGGCTAGACAGCATCATGATAGCTATGGTCTCCAGAAAAACCAACCACATGATTAGAGGGTAAGAACTTTCAATTCCTCTTCCTGACTTTCAGAGAGAAGAGAGGAACTAGAGATCATGTTCAATCACCAATAGTTCATTTTCTGCGACTATAACAGACTGTCACAGACTAGGTAATTTATAAACAATGAGCTTATTCGACTCAGTTCTGGAAGCCGGGAAGTCCAAGCTCATGGCTTGTGAGGGCCTTCATGCTCTAACACAACATGGTGAGACCAAGGGCGTACCAGAGGATATTTGTGGAATTTACCCTTTTATCAGGAACCCCACTCCCAAGATAGTTGTATTAATCCATTCATGAGAGAGTGGAGAACTTAAGGCCCAATCACCTCTTTAAGATTCTCTCTCTTAATGTTACAACGGCAATTAAGTTTCAATATGACTATTGGTTCAAACCACAGCACCAATGATTTCATAAAGCCAACCTATGGAATAAAACCTCCATAAAAATCTACAAATTATGAGATTTGTAGAGTTTCCAAGTTGGTAAACAGATCCATGTGCTGAGAGGATGATATACCCTGACTCCATGAGGACAGAGGTTCCTATGATCTGGCCCTTTAGGGTCCTGCCTTATACCTCTCTATCTGGCTGTTCATTTGCACCTTTTGCAGTATATAGATAGTAAGTACCCAGATAGTAATAGTAAGTACAGTACTTCCCTGAGCTCTATGAGTCACTCTAGCAAATAATTGAACCTAAAAGGGGTTGTAGGAACCTATAGTTAGTAGTCAGTCAGTCAGAGGAATGGGTAGTTTGAGGATCCTATTGGTGGTAGGCATCTGCAGTGGAAGCAGTCTTGTGGGACTGAGACCCTAATCTGTGAGGTCTGCGCTAACTTTGAATAGTTACTCTCAGAATTGAATTAAATTGTTGAAGATCAAGTAAAGAACTTGTTATTTTGTGAAACACACACACACACACACACACACACACACACACACATACACTATTCAATACATTTATTTTGAATAAATGAATAAAGGAGCAGAAAGCAAAGAAAAATAAAAGATATGAACCACCTATTTATATTATTATATATTACAATATATATTCATTGTATCACCTTTTAGAGCTGTTTTCCTTACTTGCTATTCCTTTATACTCAATTTTTCTATATAGATGGTGCCTGCTTTTATCTTTCATAATTATTTTAACATAAGCACACTTTTAAAAAATATTACTTTCAAGTTTAACAAAACTTAAGCCAACATGTATTATCAAAATCAAAACAAAAAAATCTGATTCTCCTTCACTAAAGACAGGAAGTTTTGCACAGATGTACTTGCTTGTCTGTTAATATTATTTATCATAAGTAACTCAAGAATGAGGAATTTGTTTAATTAGAATATTCTTTTCCAGGCCAAGCGCTATAGCTAATACTTAGAGTTCCAGCTCTGTGGAAGGCTGAGATAGGAGGACTGTTTGAGACCAGAAGTTTGAGATCAGCCTAGGAAACATATAAAGACCATGTCTTTAAAAAAAAAAAGGTTTTTTTGGTGGGGTTCTTTTGTTAGTTTATTTTAATTAATTAGTTGGGCACAGTGGCACAAATCAGTAGTCCTAGCTACTTGGATGGCTAGGGTGGGAGGATCATTTGAGCCCTGAAGTGTGAGATTATAGTGAACTATGATCATGCCACTGCACTCCAGCGTGGGCAAGAGAGCAAAATCCTGACTCTAAAAAATAAATTAAGTAAAGGATTTTCTTTTTCAGAGTGCTTGGGTCATGAGGAATGCTTACTAACTAGAAAAATAAACAGTGTTGAGGGAGAAAATATCAAAAATAAGGCAGGAAAATGAAAGAGGAGAACATTTTCTAGAAAATTGGAAAAGAACTAAAAAATGGGAGGAAAGTGTAACTGAATTTGGCCAAAGAATTATGAGTGATCTCTAAGAAAATAATTTCAGATAAACAGTTGTGAAAGGTTAGTAAGACTGTACAAATATAAGACATGAAAGGAGAACTTATTGCAAGAAATCTGCTAATATGAGACCTAGAATTGTCAAAACAATATTGAAAAGAAAGAGCAAAGTTGGAGAGCTCACACTTCCTGATTTCAACTTACTACAAAGCTACAGTAATCAGCGCAATGTAGCACTGGTTTAATGCTAGACTTTCAGACCAACAGAACAGAACTGAGAGTCAAGAAACAAACCCTTACATGTAAAGTCAATTAGTATTTGATAAAGGTATCAATAATTTAGTAGGATAAGTACGTCTTTTAAACAAAAGGTGCTGGAACACTGGTTATCTTCATGCAAAAGAATGATATTGGACTCCTATCTCACAGAATACACAAAGAAAGGAACTCAAAATGGATCAACAACCCAAACATAACAGCTAAAAATGAAAGACTCTTGGAAGGAAATGTAGGTGTTGTCTAGGCACAGTGGCTCATAACTGTAATCACAGCACTTTGGGAGGCCAAGGCAGGAGGATCACTTGAGCCCAGGAGCTCAAGACCAGCCCAGGCAACATAGCGAGACCTGACCTCTACAAAACAATAAAAAAATTAGCCAGGTGTGGTATCAAGCAACTGTAGTCTCAGCTACTTGGGAGGCTGAGGTGGGAGGATCAATACAAAATAAAATAAAATAAAACATAGGTGAAACCTTCTTGTTCTTGGATTAGGCAATGACTTCTTAGATATGACATCAAAAGCACAAGCAATCAAAGAAAAACAAATAATCTGGACTTTTGTCCTTCAAAGGACATTATTAAGGAAGTGAAACGATCTACAAAATATTTACAATCACATATCTGGAAGGACAGTTATATTTAAAATATATTAAAAGACTCTAGTAATTCAGTAATTAAAAGTAAATAACAATTTAAAAATGGGCAAAGGGTTTGAATAGACATTTATCCAAAGAAAATACACAAATGGCCAATAAGGACATGAAAAGATGCTCATCATCAATAGCCATCAGGGAAATGCAAATCAAAACCACAATGAGACATCACTTCACACCCACCAAAATGACTAAAATAAAAAAGACAGAAACTAACAAGTGGTGGTAATGATGTGGTGAAACCCGAACCCTCATACCTTGCTTGGTGGGATTGCAAAATATTGCTGCCACTTCAGAAAACAGTGGCAGTTCCTTAATAAGTTGAACAGAGTTATCAAGTCTCCCAGCAATTCCATTCCTAGTTATATATACAAGAATACTGAAAACATGTCCACACAAAAACATAAATAAATGTAAGCTTTATGCATGAAGATTCATAATTATTCAAATGTTCATCAAATGACAAACAAAATATAGTACATCCATACAAAAAAATGAAATATTATTTGGTAATAAAATGAATAGAAGTTGTGATACATGCTACAACACGGATGAACCTAGAAAGCAGCATGTTACATGGAAGAAGTCAGTCACAAAAGATCACATATTGTATAATTCCACTGAGATGAAATTCCCAGAATAAGCAAATCCCTGAAAGAAGATTCATGGTTATTAGGGGATGGGAGTGACTACTGATTTCTATTTCTTCTTATAGTGATAAAGAAGTTCTACAATTACATAATAGTAATGGTTATATAACTTTGTGAATATATTAAAAACCACTGAATTGTATTTAAGAGGGTTAATGTTTATTATCTCAGTTAAACTGTTTTTAAACAAGCAAACCAGTGACAGATGTGTAGGAAATATTGAGAGTCTTTAATATATACCCAATAGAAAAGCCATAAAAAAGAAACAGAGGAAATGGTAAAGAAGTATTTGAAGAGTTTAACAACTGAGTGTTTGCTAGAATTGAAGAAAGAAAAGAGTTTCTCAGATTGGAAGTACATTTTGTGTTCCAAGTAGGATAACTATATATCCATACCTAAACACATCAAGAAGAAACTGTGGAACATTAAGGATAAACGGAAAATCATAAACGATATAGAGACAAATTACCACATAAGAAATAAAGTTAACCTAATGACAGGCTATTCCTCAGTAATAACAGAAGCTAAAACACAATGCAACAAAAGCTTTAAAATGAGAAATTTTATATAAAATAGGATCATCTATTATTAAATGTTTAGGTAAATTTATTCTGCTCATATATGGTAATTCAGTTTTTTGGAGTTTTATTTCATTTTTTATTTTAGGAATAAAATATTCTATTTTGTCTTAATTATTGGTAGTTTATTTCTTGATTATTCAGTTACTCGGGTTTTTAAGTCCTGAAACAATTTTGCTAATTTATATTTTTCCAGGAAATTATCGAAATTATGCAAGATCTCAAATTTTCTGATGTAGTTATTTTATGTTGTTACTTTTTAAATGCATGTTTTTAGTATTGTTATTTATTGATAATTGTTGCTAAAAACACTCCTTTATCATTAATGTTTGTCTTCCCTGATAATACTCGCTGCTCTGATATCTACTTTGAAATTAATATAACCACAAGGATACTTAGCATAATGAACATCTGTATACCTAACCCTGAACTGTACCCTACATCTTTAAAATAAAATTTTAAAAAGAAGTTAATATATCACTCTGGGTTTCTTTTGGTTAGTATTTAGAGGGCTTATCTTTTATACCCTTTTACTTCTACCTATGTTTCTATATAGTAAAACAGGTTTCTCTATGACAGTATACAGCTGAGTCTTACATTTTTATCCAATTTGACAATCTCTTCTTAATCTGGGTATTTAGCTCATTTATATTTAATATAATTATTGATATGGTTGGATTTAAATCTACCATCTTGCTAGTTGTTTTCCACTACATATAGTCCCATATTTTTAATTCCTTTTTTCTTTTTTCCTGCCTTCTTTTGATTATTTATTTATTATGAAAAAAGTCTGTATAATTTTGAAAGCAAAACTTAACCAATTTCAATTGTAAAATCCTCAATATATTGGTAAATCAAATCCAGCACAATTTATTAAAATACTATTAACTTGTCATGATCAAGTAGATTTTATTCAGAGTATGTAAGGACAGGTCTATTTCTGAAAAGCTATTCATGTTAATGGTAGCATTAATGAATCAAAAGGAGAAAATTATATTACCTCTCAAAAATGGAAAAAAAATAAGTAACAAACTCTAACTCTAAGTCATGATTAAAAATTCTTATTTAACTCAGGGGTACAGTAGAGAGTTGTTTAACACGATAACATATAAATACTCATAAATGATAAGTGGATTTAAGCATTCCATTGGGGTCAAGAAAAACTGAATGTGTCTTGTCACTTCTATTCAATATTGTCCTCGAGTTCCCACTCAATGTGTAGAACTGCTGACTAGTAGCCAAGCAGAAGTCCAGTCAACAACCATCATTAACTACAAGACACAGCTGTCAAGCCAACCCTGGACTTCAAGTTGCCCTAATCTGAGGACTGTAGAACACAGAGATGAAAAGCAACCCTGGTAAGCCCTGTCTGAATTCCTAACACAGAAAAACCATTAGAGGGAATGAAATCATTGTTCTATTAAGTCACTGAGTTTTGGGACTAATAGGGAAAGGTTTTTTTAAAAGCATAACATAAGGTAAACTAGTAACTTTGACTAAATGAACAATTTTAGAATTTCTATACAACACAGATACTTTAATCTAGGTGAAAAGACAAGGCACCGACTGAGCAAAGGCATCTCAAATACATAATCACTGTCTAGACTATAGAGAATAAAAGATAGATAAATAATCAATTTTTTCATAGGTAAAAAATATGAGCAGGCAATTCACAAAAGAAGAAACTTAAATTACTAGTAGACATATAAAAGAAGTTCAATCAGACATCAGAGAAATAAAATAACAATCAGTTATCATTTAATAACCAGTTAGCTAAATATGTTAAGTCTGATAATATCAAATTTACTCAGGATCCTGCCAAACATAAACTTGCATGCATTTTTTATGGAATGTTAATTAGTACAACCATCAAAAAGAGATATCTATCAAGAGTTAACCAATTCAAGGTGCAAATCCAATATGAGATACATACTTTTCAGTAACTCCTACAGACATGTAGAAGACATCAAATCCAAGAATATTTCTTTTCACTATAATAGTAAAAAAAGTATAAACACCCTACATATCCATTATTAGTATGATAAATTAACTCTATTATATTCACAGAAAATATTGTTCAACAATTGAAATGAATGACTTATAGTACAAGAATAAACATGGAAAAATTTAAAAAGACTAGTGAAAAAAGCAAGAGGAAAATAATGCATACAGTAAAACGCTATGTAAGAGTTTAAGACATGTCAAATAATACTGCATATTATATATATGTGTATAGTACAAAAAATTACACTTTGATAGGAGTGAGCAACATAAATCTGAAGGCAGTGGTTGTTTCTACAGACAAAGGGAGGAAAGAGAATGGTAGTGGGTAGTCTACATATGAGGTTTCAAGCATAAATTTTTTAAAAAATGGATTGAAGCATATGTGTTAACAAGATTTATTAAAGCAAAGTGGAAAGTGCACAATTTTAAAAAATTTTCCATCTTTTTTTTTTTTTTTTAAGAAAGCAGGATTTATTGAGAGGACAGAAAAGTTTCCAGAGTGGGAGGGAACTCCAGGGGGTTGCCTGGTACACAGATTTTCATTGTGTTATTTTATACTGTGCATATTTGTAATATTTTAAAAATTTTTAAGTTTTAAAAATGATTGCAAGAGACACTGGAAGGGTTAGGGACTTGAAAAAAATGGAAAAGATATGGAGAGACTTTTGGTTGTGGAAAATGTAATAACCTTAGCTCATTAGAAATGAGTTATACAACTGCCAGTCAGAATAGAGCAATAAGATAGCATGGAAGCAATTTATAGAAAGATTCAAAATGGTAGTATTTTAGACAAATAGATATTTCCTTGGTGCATTTAATGTTTATTTGCAAAATATTCTACTTGAATTTCTTTGCTGTAGAAAATAGCAATTGCTAAACATCACAGACAAATTTCTGAAACTGTTCATATAAATTTGCAAAGGAATAATTTTGTCCTATTAGAAACTTTTAAATGTACTTTTTTTGCTAGAAGACATATCTGTTTTCAAGGACACAGTATTTAAATGGCAGTGGATTCTAAGTAACAATATTTGACTGAAAAATGTTTTGATTTTATTAACTGACACAAAGGGAATCTATGAAAGCCTTCTTTGGTCTTCCAAATTCTAAAATTCAAAATCACTGCATAATATCAGGTTTTATTGAAAATTGTTAGAATTTACTTAAAAAACAAAAATACACTTTCTGTACTGGTCCTGCACTTAAATAATGTAACTAGAGCCAATACTTTTACCCTCTGATATTTGGGGTCTAAGCTTTACAGTAATCACCTGATCAAGTAGGTATTTGTTAATCATTCCCTAGTCTTTGGGAGTAAGGCATATGCTTTGAGCATCTCTGTTTTCCTGATGCCTAACTGGTAATAAATGTCAGTAAATAATTATTTTTAAAATGAATGAAATGCATCCAATCCCTAATACAGACACAGTCTCAAAATCTCTTAGATTGGAGAGCCAAAGCAACCAATGTAGGACAGACACATTGGTTCTTTTCGCTTAGGAGTTAGCAAATTGTCCAGTGCAGAGGCTCATGTCTGTAATTCTAGCAATTGGGAAGGCTGAGGTGAGAAGATCGTTGGACACCAGGAGTTCAAGACCAGTCTGAGCAACAGAGCAACATCCTGTCTCTACAAAAAATCAAAAAATTTTTCGAGTGCGGTGGTGCATGCCTAGAGTCCAAGATGCTCAGGAGGCTGAGGCAAAAGGATTGCCTGAGCCTAAAAGGCCGAGGCTGCAGTGAGCCCGAGAGGCCGAGGCTGTGGTAAGCTATGACCATGACACTGCACTCCAGATGGGTGACAGAATGAGATTTCGACTCAAAAAACAGAAAAAAAAAAAGGTTCAGCAAATTATTTAGGGGGGTTATGTATATTCAGGAGCTCTACTTTCAATCATACTCCCCTAATAAGGGGCTCAGGCAGCAAGCAAACCACTTAGATCTAAAATTTCCTTGAAGTAAGAGGACAGTGTTTTAGGATATACACATAGCAAAATAACTGGGATTGTTCATATTTCATAGACTAATTATGATTCAAAATGTCAAGATTCGTTGTTAGCAGGTCATTGGATTTTTTATAAAGAACATAACTCATAATGCACAAAGGAACTATTTCAGTAGAGCAGTGGGAAGAGAAGGAAAATTACCTTTATAAGTACAATAATGATAATAATCTAGTTTGGATCTCTTATATTTGAAGACTACTTGTCTGGTTATACTTTAAAACTACAATAAAGGCGCAATCACAATAGGAAAAAAGTCTACAAATCTACATAATATAGTTTAAGCTAAAAGATTAATTATGGTACTATCAACTACTTGAGGTTGTTATATTTCTCAGGCATTTCATGAGAGAGAAACATTAAGAGCAGGGTAATTTATTTTTAAAGTACAGCAATTTGTTAACAAATACCTTTTATTTTTCTGACTCTTGTCCTGAAAACAGAAGGAATTATCAAAACATTTTAAGAAGAATGCTAAGGAGTAAAATTCAAAATTGTAAGGTGATAGGTAAAGAAAGAAGAAGTAAAGTAACAGTATACCATCATAGGAAGAACGTGCCATACACAGAATAACATTCATCCCTGTACCATATTATCTATTAATTAAAATAATAGTGTTAATAATTACCAAATAACTAGTGAGTATTTTACAAAACCTAGGTTCAACATGTTTTTTATAGAATACCTTTAAAGACATACAAGCAGCCAACAAACATATTTAAAAAAAAGCTCAGCTTCACTAATCATCAGAGCAATACAGATCAAAACTACAATGAGATACCACCTCACACTGGTCAACATGGCTACCATTAAAAAGTCAAAAAACAATAGGTGTTGGCAAGGCTGTGGAGAAGAAGAAATGCTTCTACACTTTTGGTGGGAATGTTGAACCATAAAAGCAGGTTCAACCTTGTGGAAAGCAATGTGGTAATTTCTCAAAGAACTATACATCAAGCTACCATTCAACCCAGCAATCCTACTAATGGGGATATACCCAGAGGAACAAAAAGATACTGTATGCATTTGTTTACTAGAACACTATTCACAATAGCAAAAACATGGAACCAACCCAGATGCCCACCAAAAGTGGACTGGATAAAGAAAACGTGGTACATGTACACAATGGAATACTATGCAGCCATAAAGAAGAAAAATGCATGTCCTTTGCAGCAAACATAGATGAAACTGGAGATCATCATTCTAAGTGAACTATCACAGAACCAAAAAACTGAACACTGGGGACATACAGGAACAAAGACGGGAATAACAGATGCTGGGCCCTGCTAAAGGAGGGAGGATGTGAGGGGAAATAGGGGGTGTGCAACCACCCATTGGATACTATGTCCAGCCTCGGGCGGGGGGAGAGCCCACTAGAAGCCCAGATCTCACCTGCAAGCAATTTACTTATGTAGCAAAATCCTCACTTGAACCACACAACTCTGAAATTTTTGTAAAAACCACTGTATCTAAAAAACCTTAAATACACACTGACTCTATGTAGTACTAGTGAACAAAAGGGCAAACCAGAAAGTTCAGTGAGTTAACTCCAATTAATAAACATAAAAGTGGTCACTTACAGTGCAAATATTCTGCAGTACTCTGGCCTGGAATGTATAACCTGAATCTAACCAGAGGAAATATCCGCCAACCTCAAATTAAGAGTAGTTTATTAAAAAGTCTGACCCAGCAATCCCACTATCGGGCATATACCCAAAGGAGCATAAGTCACTCTACCAAAAAGACACTTGTACTTATATGTTAATCACAGAACTATTCACAATAGCAAAAACATGGATTTAGCCCAGGTGTCCATCAACAGTGGACTTGCTAAAGAAAATGTGGCACATATACAGCATAGAATATCATGCAGCCGTAAAAAAAAAAGAACAAAATCATGTCATTTGCAGCAACACAGATGTAGCTGAAAGCCATCATTCTAAGGGAATTATCACAGAAAGAGAAAACTGAATACTTATATTCTCACTCATAAGTGGGAACTAAATATTGGGCACATATGAACACAGGATGGGAGCAACAGATGCAGGGGACCACTAAAGTGAGGGAGGGAGGAAGAGGCAATAAGAGCTGAAAAACCACTCATCAGGTACCATGCTCACCATGAGGGTGGGGAAGGAGAAAGGGAGGGAGCAGGGAGCTCATCAGAAGCCCAAACCTTGCCATTACCCAATATACCTATGTAACAACTCTTCACACATACCCCTTGAATCTAAAATAAATTTATTTGTTTAAAAAGAAGAAGAAAGGATGTATAAAGGAGAGAAGGTTAACACTCCCCTTGGCAAGGATGGAAAAGGCCCTTAGGCCTGTCAACATGCTTACGCCTAAGGCACTGCCACCTACTTTATGGCATCTGACCATCATTTTTTGTAAACATACAGTTAGATAGAAGGAGTAAGTTCTAGAGTTTGATAGCACAATAAGGTAACTATAGTTAAAACAATAAATTATATATTTTAAAATAGCTAGAGGAGAATATTTGAAACGTTCCTAACACAAAGAAATGATAAATGATCAAGGTGATGGACAATCTAAATACTATGATTTGACAATTCTATATATATAGCAAAATATCACATGCACTCCAGAAATATGTACAAATATTATGTATTAACGTTTAAACATTTGGAGGGAACTATTTTCTTCAAAAACACAAATGTCAGGCTGGCTAGATGCAGTGGCTCATGCCTGTAATCCCAGCACTTTGAGAGGCCAAGGTGGGAAGACTGCTTGAGCCAGAGTTCAAGACCAGCTTAGGCAATGTAGCGAGACCTTATCTCTACAGAAAAATAAAAAAATATAGGCAAGTCTGTGGTCGCCACTACTCTGGAGGCTGAGGCAGAAGGATCACCTGAGCCCAGGAGGTTGAAGCTTCAGTGAGCTGTGATTGTGCCACTGAGCTCCAGGCTGGGCAACAGAGTAAGAACCTCAACTCAAAAAAACAAAGAAATCAATGCCAAAGAACGTAAAGAAAAGCTGTAGAAAACTATCATATTACAGGAAACCAAATGTAAATGACAATCACAAAACCTGATCCTAGACTAGATTCTATAAAGAATTGGGGAAAAAACAAAAAGGTGGAACAATCAAGTCTTGTAACAACTTTAAATTTTCTGAAGTTGATAACTATACCCTTATTTTTGAGAAATGTATGAGCCAGGTGTGGTGGCATGTGCCTGTAGTTCCAGCTACTTGGAAAGTTGAGGAGGAAGGATCACCTGGGCCCAGCAGGTCGAGGTTGCAGTGGCCGTGAACATGCTACTGCACTCTAGCCTGGGCAACAGAGTGAGACTCCAACTCAAATAAATAACTAAATAAATAAAAAATAAAAAAGAAATGTATGGCCTGCATCGATAGTCCCAGCTACTCAGGAGGCTGCAGGAAAATCCCTTGAGCCAAGGAGTTCAAGGCTGCAGTGAATTATGATCATACAACTGCACTCCGGCTCGGATAACCAAGGCTCTTACAAAAAAAAAAAAAGAAAGAAAGAAAAAGGAAGGAATGAAGGAAGGAATAAAGAAAGGAAGGACAAAAGAAAGAAAACATAGGTGGGAGGGAGGGAAGAAAAAAGAAAAATGGAAAGAAAGAGAGAGAGAGAGAAAAATAAATAAATAGATAAATAAATAAATAAAGAGAGAATTTAAGGGTAACTAATGGTTATTGCTCACAAATGGTCCAAAATTCTCATATGGTTCAGAACAACAGCAACAAAATTAGGTGAATTTGGACAAAAGGATAAAGGCTATATAGATATTCTATTCTTACTGTAATTTTTCTGTAAGTCTGAAATTGTATACAAATAAAGAATTAGAAATTGTGGTACAACACTAAAGAACACAACAAAGTATTAACATATAATTCTTATAAAAGTAATAAACACAAAATATAGATGCAATCTTAATGCAGTGTCAGCATATCACACCTAAACTGTGAACAATACCCCGTAAAACAGGATAAATATAATGAGGCCAGTTACATCAGGACAGTTTATATCTCAGTAATTTTGAATAAGATTCAATACTTGTACAAAATCACCTCTAGCTATAGTTGTTTATAATGTTGCAAATGTTTAAATGTTTTTCTGAATCACCGAATTCAGTTTTCAGTAACATTTCACGGGTCAACATGAATGGATTTTCTGTTGACTCAGCCTGTGCAGTGACTGGCTAATATAATTCAATGACAGGAGAATGAATAAAATGTCAACTTTTGTGTATGATATTTATGAGACTCCATTAATGGTTTATTTTTATTTTGTCCTTTTAAAATTACTTTAATTTTGATTTTATTTTCTTGCATGCTGCTTTATTTTAATTTTCAGAAACCATTTTATCTTTTCCTTTTTCTTCATTATTTTAATCTTACTTTGCCTTTTAATTTTAAAGTTTTATCTTATTTGTTATTATTATTATTACGATTATTATTACTTCAGTCTCTGTTCATAATGATAGGAAAGAAGCATGGTAATATAGATGGTAACAAACCACAAACATATTAGTATGGTAGACTGAGTTTCTATAACATCTGAGCCTTAGTAAGTCAGAACTTACACATTTAGGCTAAAACTTATTCCCAGCAATATTAATGAGCGTGTGCAGATACTATACTTAGACTGATGGAAGACTGCTGCTTTCTCGTGCTACATACCATCTTAGGTTTTTTATATAAGCTCTATAAACAACAAAATTAGGTGAACAAGATATATCACAAAAAGACAAGTCAGATTTTATATTCATGGAAGGGCCTAATGCCCTTATTTAATTACAGAAAAAATGCTGGTAGTAAAGAATCTTTGGGGCCAGGCTCCGTGGCTCAGTCTGTAATTCCGCGCTTTGGGAGGCCGAGGTGAGTGAATTGCCTAAGCCTGCGGGTTCACAACTCGCCTGGGCAACTTGGTGAGACCTCATCTCTACAATAAAAAATAAAAAAAAAAATTAGCGGGCGTGGTAGAACGCGCCTGTAGTTCCAGCTACTCGGAAGGCTGAGGTGGAAGGATCGCCCAAGCCCAGCAGGTCGAGGCTGTGGTGGCTGGGAGCAGCCACTGCACTCCAGTCTGGGTGACAGAGTGAGACTCAAACTCAAAAAAAAAAAAAAAGGATCTTTGGATAGAACTCCAAGATTGTCTCCTGAAATCACTGTCTAGTATTTTACTTCAAATCTATGTTAGCTGTGTGGAATTTCATGATTTATGAGAGATAATTTTTATATATACTTTCATATTACTAGGGTTTTGTTTTTGAGTCAGGGTCTCACTCCGTTACCCAGGCTGGAGTACAGTGTGGAGCAATCACAGCACACAGCAGCCTCAAACTCCTGGGCTGAGGAGATCCTTTCTCGGCCTCCTACAGGTGTGTGCCACCAAGCCCGGCAAATTATTTTTATTTTTTAAAGAAGAGATCCCACTATGTTGCCTAGGCTGGTCTCTAACTCCATGGGCTCAGGCAAACCTCCCACCTTGGCTTCCCAAAGGGCTGGGATTTCATGAGCCACCATGGCTGGTCATCATATTACTAGTTCTTAACTAGTTCCTAACAATTTGTAATTGAGATACATAGAGAAAGTATCATTGCAGAAGAGGAAATTGAAGCTCAGAGAAATTACTTGCCCTGAATTACACAGACAGTAAAGTGACAGACAACAGAGGGCTTGAATGTCAACATGCCCCAAATCTAAGCAAATAGAAGGTTATGTGACAGAAGCAGGTGAAGGGAAACACAGAAAACGGTTGTGTAGAACCAAAGCAACACTGTGTGACTATCCCACAAGATCTAAATTTTCAAGTTTTCCTCTGTAATGTCTGCTAGATACCTGATAAAACCATAGGCACCTTGGCACTTCGTTTTGTGCTGCTCTGTGATAAGAAAACATGTTCTACTTTCAAAATTTTGTTTATATAAAAAATTTGAATCAAATCATGATTTTTTTTTTTTTTTTGGAGTCTCACTCTGTCACCCAGACTGGAGTGCAGTGGCCACTCCCGGCCACTGCAGCCTCGACCTGCTGGGCTCCGGCGATCCTTCTGCCTCAGCCTTCCAAGTAGCTGGCACTACAGGCGCGCACTACCACGCCCAGCTCATTTTGATTTATTGTAGAGATGAGGTCTTGCCAAGTAGCCTAGGCGGGTCCAAATCATGATTTTAAAAGCTTTTTGTTTGGGGCAGATAGAGAAGAATCAACAGGAACGCAAATAATAAATAATGTTATTATATCAGTTCTGACTCTTCTAAGGTACACTCTTCACTGAGAAGTTTGAGCCTGAATCACTGTTAAGTACAATCCAGAACCAAGAAAATAAGGATCAACTATTTTAGGGACAAGGCATAAGGACAAGGGAGGGCCATGGAAAAGACTGATCCACCACATTGTGATATACTCTCCATTGCCACTCGTCAAAATCATTCACTGTTGCAGAAGCAAAGCTGAAAGAGAATGAACGTAGCTGCCCCTTAGCATTTACCCCTGACCCAGATTCCAAAGAGTGGTTAGGGCTTACTCTGATCATGGTGTGGGCTGGAAGGAGAATCTCTAAAGTTGACAATATATAAGGAGAAACACTGGAGGAGTGACAGATATGGTCTTCATAGAGTTATTTTTCATAGCTATGAAATAATAGCTACAGAGGCTGTGGATAAACAGGGATAGAAGTCAAGAAGAATTCACCTACATATTCTTAGGTAAATAATAGGTCTATATAAATCTAATCTTATATAAGGATGAGTTCGCCAAAACAGACAAACAAACAAACGCTGGGAAAGAAGCACAACATGTGAAAAATTAATGAAGAAAACATATTACAGAACATAAAAACATGCTTGGCTTAATCTTATATACGCCACTGCATTTTTGGTATCCTTGCTGCAGTAGTTTAGCCTATATTCTAACATCAAAGCTGTAGACCATAAAGAAAAAGAAAGATAAGCACTTATAAAATGAAAATCTTTCACATGGAAAAATACCTACACAAAGTTAAAAGGTAAACAATAAACTAAAATTGTATCGCCAACATACATGGTAACTATTATGAATAAGTGAAAAGGGACATGCACTCAGAAGAAAAGTAAATGAAATACATGAACAGGCATTCCAAAGATAAAAAGAATGACAAAGAAAACGGACAACATGGTTTGTCTCTAATATTGAAATAAATAAAAATCTAAGCAAAGACAAACATTTTTTTCTGTATTAGATTGGTAGAGACTAAAAGTATGAATTAAAACTGAGAACTCTCACAGGGTTCATGAAAATACAAATTGGTACATTTCTCAGGAAAATAAGTCAAAATGATAAAATGTAATGTAGGTACTCTTTGATCCAGTAATTCCACTTTACTTCATCCTAAGGAAATAACCAAACACACACACAACACACACCCATTTCTCACAGAAGTACAGTAGTAGTATGTATAATGGTGAAAAACTAGAAACTTTAATTTCCTAAAATAAAAGCTTGGTTAAACAAATTAAAGTAAATCCACAAAACAGAGTGCTCTGCTGTCATTAAAAAGGATGTAGGATAATATGGTTTGTGATGGAAAAATATTCATGATATACAATTGAGTGAAAAAACAGAATGTATAATAGGATATTTATGTGTATATTTGTACAAAAAAGTTAAAGCAAATCATAACAAAATATTTAGTAATTATCTCTAGGCGGTAAGGTTTATGTATCTGAATTTTACAAAAGAACACTATATATTCTTGAAGTCAAAAGAGAGGAGTCATTTTCACTTATAAACAAAAATATAGACGGATGATATCAATATGCCACTTTCTAAGAAAAGTCATATACAAGAATTGAAAAATTCTGATAGAATTTAGTCATAACTGGGCTGGGCTCGGTGGCTCAGCCTGTAATCCCAGCACTTTGGGAGGCTGAGGCGAGTGGACTGCTGGAGTCCACAGGTTGAAGACCTGCCTGGGCAACTTGGTGAGACCTACAATAAATTAACAAAAAAAATATTAGCCTGGTGTGGTAGAGCAATCCTGTAGTTCCAGCTACTTGGAAGGCTGAGGTGGAAGGATCGCCAGAGCCCAGCAGATCCAGGCTGCAGTGGCCGGGAACGTGCCACTGCACTCCAGTCTGGGTGACAGAGTGAGACTCCAACTCAAAAAAAAGAGAGAGAATTTAGCCATGAGTAATTGTTAGTTGCCTTCTTCAAGAAGAACAGTTTCACAGAGTTATAGGAGTAAAAGACTCAGTCGAATGCCATAATAACAATCATTTTCAAGTCTACCTTCATCTCCAAACCCCTGTACACCAGCAAAATTATGACTACAACCTTCAATAGGATTTCAAGATTCAACAGATTCAATGACCACACAGTCTAAGTTTACACTTGTACCAATCAAAATTAACTACTCTTTTCTCTGTAGTTAATTCTACAATACTTTGCATGTTTAGAGTTATTTCTATATATAATATATTATTAACATTTCCACAACCCTTATCACATTTTATGGGCCTTGATATCAATCACAAAGTTCTTCATTTGTTTCTCAAAATTCTTAAGCATACTATCTTTCATTGAGTCTAGGCACTGAGCTCGCTATTCACCAGGTTGGATTTAGTTACAAAGATTCTAAATCACTGTGATAAACCTTAACTGTTTCTAAAACAAAATTAAAGAACAACTTCAGAAATTAAATTTCAAAAAGAACCAAGCAAGGCATTATTTCTATTTCAGGACAAACTGTATATGGATAATCAATTTCCATGACTGGCTATGCATATTTCAATACTTTCTTCATTCTTGAAGAACCTAATCAATAGTATGCATGACTTGGCAATGAAGTTAGAAAATTAACCATGAGTGGAATGCTGGAATGTGGTTTAGAGACTCTGTAACCCATCTACACTTAAAACTTGGGAATAAGTAAACTACAGAAAGTCATCTCACTCGACTTTATTATGTTCTACTCTAGACTATCATTGTATGAAGTACCTAAATCAGCAACACAGATCTTGATTTAAAAGTTTTGAACAATCTTACATTTCCAGGGAGAAATTATAAATAGTCTTCCTTCTTGAAACTTGACTGAATCAATCCAACTCTCAGAGGTTCAATTCAGCTGTAAAGCTATAAAGTTATTGTCAAGTTAATCTTAAATTAACATATTTCTACCATTTTATCATGTTATTCTTTACTGTTATATGAAAGCTTTAAACTAAGTAAGCATCTTTGTTTATATTCTAAAATTCTACATGTTTATGATTTCAGGCAACACTAACTGTCACCTGTGCTTTTAAATGCAGCATGAAATTTTGAAAGTGCAGTGGACTCAGGAAGAATATCCATGTTCCTCTTCACTATACAACTACTTATTATTTGTGAACTGAAAAAGAATGATCATATTAGATAGGAAATCTGGAAAATATAAAACATTCAAAAATAAAGAGTTGATAGGATAAAAGGGGTTAAAACATACTAGAGAAATAGTAGAAGTGAATTCAATTCAATTCAATTAGTCAGGCATGGTAGTGCATGCCGGTAATCCCAGCTACTTGGGAGGCTGAGGTGGAAGGATCTCCTGAGCCCAGCAGGAAGAGGTTGCAGTAGCCATGATTGTGCCATTGCACCCCAGCCTGGGCAACATAGTGAGAGACTCCAACTAAAAAAAAAAAAAAAAAAGTGAATTCAATTTAATAGGCAAATACCAAGTGCTTATCATGGTCATTAAGGATATAAAGACAATGGAATGAAGGATGTATTAAGTTGACAAGGCTTAACAAACCTTTGCCACCCAAATGCCCCACATTAAATAAGAAACACTGCTTTTTAAGGCTGGACTACAGCATTTGCCACTAATTAATCATTGAACCTGTCTAAGATTCCTAACCTGTGAAGTGAGGAATGTGGACTCTATATCTCTTACTTCTATAATTCAAAAAGTCAAAACAATCTTGAAAGACTAGAAATTGAAATAATAGGCCAAAATCCACAAAAAGGATAATTTTAGTCCTATATGCATGTATAGTCATTAACATGCTTATGAAACTTTTGCAGTGACACTAGTGTATACATAATAATAACAGATTTTTCAAAGATAAAAATCTTAATATGTCTGTATATGAAATTCCCCAAAATACATCTATACCTGAGGGAAGAATTATTATGCTCTCCTTCATTTATAGCAACTGCTTTTAGACGATATGAAGTTAGGAGAGGCTGGGCACAGTGGCTCATGCCTGTAATCCCAGCCCTTTGGAAGGTCAAGGCAGAAGGACTGCTTGAAACCAGTTTTGTGGTACATATGCACGATGGACTATTACGCAGCCATAAAGATGGACAAAATTATGAACTGTGCAGCAACTTGGATGAACTTAGAGGCTATAATACTGAGTGACCTATCACAGAAACAAATAACCAAGTATCACATGTTCTCACTCATAAGCGGATCTTAAACACTTGCAATACTGTAAGAAAGGGATTGGCAGGAGTGGGAAACTGCCGGGAATGGGGTGAGGCACACCTCATCAACAAGGGTACTTGCATAATGAACAATTGTATACCTAACCCTGAATTGTGTCCCACATAATTAAAGGGGGGAAAAAAAGGAAGAAAGAAACCTGGAGATCAAGACTAGCTTGGGCAACATAGTGAAACCCCCATCTCTATTAAAAGAGAAAGAGAGAGAGAGAGAGAGAGAGAGAGAGAGAGAGAGGTGTCAGGGGTGCAGAAAGCTGAATTCAACCGTAGCCTAATATGCTAGGTTCAATATTCACATACATTAGCAAAATATTTTTCCCGTAAGATCTAGATACTTAAATAAAAACAAACAGCTGCACAATATTACCATGAACATAAATTAGCCCCTCAATTTTATTTAGAAGGTAAAGGAAACCCGACTGGCCCTACTGAGAGTCAGTATCAGAAATCTGAATTTGATTTCTAGATTTACCATGCAACTAACTGGGTAATCTTGGGCAAGTTACTTAACCACATCTCAATTCTCTCAACTGTAAGTGGGATAAATATAGTATCTATCTCAAAGGATTCTTGTGAGGATTAAACAAATAAATATATAGAAAGTCCTAATAGCATAATGCCAACATGGTCAAAAGATGTTAACAGATAATTTATAGAAGAAATAAAAGTGGCCAATACATGAAAATAAGTTAAACTTTCTACTACTCAGAGAAATGCAAATTTGAACAATCTTCATTATCTTTATGCACCAATCAGATTACGAAAAGCTTAAGAAAAAAAAAAAAACATAAAAGTACCCAGAATCGGAGGGAATGTAAATTGTTATCACTATTCTGGAAAGCTGTTTGGTACCAAGTACCAAAATTTTGAACCAGCAATTTCTCTTTTAGGAATTATAAAGTCATATCTACAAAAATGTTCAACATGGAACTATCACAGTTTAGAAAACTTAGAGATCATTTATGTGTCTATTAATGGACATTAATTAAATTACAGTATCTAATAAAATGAACTTGCAGTCATTAATAATTTATATCCTCAATATTCATTAAAAAAGGAAAATGAGCCACAACATATTACTAGGTAAAGACACAAATTATAAACCAGTAGAGTATGACTTTATTTTTAAAATGTGTGTGTATATTTACAGAGAAGAGCATTTATCACGTTAGAGCGGTTACCTCCAGATAGAATTTTAAGTGATTTAACTTGCTTAAACAAAATTCTTTCTGCATTAAACTTACTATATGAATATGCATTATCTTTATAATCAGAAAGAACCTAGTTTCATTTCTCTAAATAAATTTTAAAAACATAGAACCAGTCTCCTCCCCTACTTTGGGGAGTTGAATCTCCTCTTTCTAATTTACTTTCTAAATAAACTATACTAATCTAAAAAAACAACAACATATGACTAAAAGAGAAATACCAACTCCTAGTTCAATGATTGTTTTCACTACACAAAACTACTTGCTTAATCAAAGCAAATATTATGTCAGGGAGGGAAAATACACTTTAAATGTGGTCTAAGATTAGAGAAACCTGACAGCCCAGAGAAAGAGCAAATAAAACCAATTATGTGACAAGATTCAACAATATCTCTATCCTACCTACTATAATCTAGATTGACCAGAATTCTCCTATACATCACAAGAAATAAAACTAGCTATCTTAATGAGAAAGAGAAAGACTAAGGAAATAGCTAAGGCATTTACTAGGCACAATAAACCTTAACACAGCTTTTCAAGTTACTCTTATTTTTACAGTAATTGAAAGAACTATTCAATATGAAGAAATAATTGGTTCATTTATGTCAGATGACTTAAGTGATTTAAGGAAAACTATGTCAAACTAACTGAAATCTAACTTGTTTTCACTTGTCATTAATTACCTTACCAAGCTATAACATGCTGATAAATAAAAACAAAAATTAAAAAACCTAAAGACATACAAAGGTTAACTTTTTCTAGTACCAACATATAAAAACTTCTAATATTAAACTTACCTATTTGTATCTTGGGAAAAGTGCTAAATGAAAATTAAATTCAAAACAAAAGGAACACGATGGAAGAGTCAAGAAACTGAGACGATCATTCCAATTTTCCACTAACTTAGACATAATTTCCTTATAAGTAAAATAAGATTGACTAGAACATCAGTGATATGACACATTCTTTGAAAAAAATTACATGGTACATGAAAAAAAATTCTGGTAAAATAAGGTAAGAAAATTGTGCACACTCTTTGTCCTTTTGTAGATTCATAATGCACTATATTGCAGAAAAGAAAATATTTAACTCTGTATAACCTATTATTTCCCGAAATTAGAGACAAACTAAATGTTCCTCAATAAAGGAATGATTTAAAATGATTAAATATCACTGTATACTCTTTTTAAAGAAGACAGTTTACATGGTAAAGACTGACACGGTAGACTTCTGTGACACAGAAAAAAAAGTTAAACTACAGAATAATACACATATGGGGGACCCAAAATAAACTGGAATTATCTTTCTGGAGGGTGAGTCTCTTGTTGTACATTCAGAATTTGTTCCTCCTGATCAAATGGTCAAACAATGTTTTTATCCAGAAGTTTTGAGAAGATTGCATCATGATTTACAGAACAAACGTCCTAAGTGTGGCAAACAGGTGACTGGTTCTTCTTCCATGACAACACGCCTGCCCACACTGTGCTGAATCCTCAGCAGCTTTTGACCAAAAAATGGCATGGCCCCTGTTCTCCACCCTCCCTATATACATCTGATCTCACACAAGCGACTTTTTTGTTTCCCTAGATGAAAAAAGTCCTCAAAGGGAAACGTTTTGCTGACGTGGAAGACGTAAAACGGAAAACAACAGCAGCACTAAAAGGCATCAAAACTGATGAGTTCAAATACTGTTTGGGGAATGGAAAACGCTCTTAATAGGTGTACTGCAGCAAATGGAGAGTATTTTTGAAAGTGACTAAAGTTTAAACATGTAAGAATAAATACACAATTTTTTATAAATAAATTCCAGGATTTTTTGGGTACCCTCTGTATGCTAACTAGATTTTTTTTTTTTTTTTTTTGAGTTGGAGTCTCACTCTGTCACCCAGACTGGAGTGCAGTGGCCGCTCCCAGCCACCGCAGCCTCGACCTGCTGGGCTCCGGTGATCCTTTTGCTTCAGCCTTCCAAGTAGCCGGAATTACAGGCGTGTGCTACCACGCCTGGCTGAGTTTTTGATTTACTGTAGAGACGAAGTCTCGCTGCCCAGGTGGGTCTCGAACCCACAGGCTCAGGCAATCCACTCACCTCAGCCTCCCAAAGGCGCGGGATTACAGGCTGAGCCACCGAGCCCGGCTTGCTAACTAGACTTTTAAAAATTAGTACATATATTCAGATGCATAAAAAGGTCTGAAAGAATACACAGCAAACTTTTAAAATTTATATTCTTTTCACAAGGGCCAAACGTCCCATGTTTATTGACATATGAAATGTGTTTAGACACTTATGTGTGTAATGCATAACACCTGAGAGCAGCAAGGCCTTTTGAGGAAACAAGCGTTAACTACATCATGCAAGTATCTATCTATTCACAAAAGAATTCCTTTTCTTAAAAAAATAAAAAAAAGTACAAAGCATATTCAGGATACATACAAGATATGAAATGCAAAAGAAAACATGAAACAAAACCCCCAAAACACAACTTTCCCAGAGAACTATAAATGGAAAGGACAGAAAAGTGCCTCTGCTACACTTTAATAAAGCAGAACTACTGACATTAAATATACTTATTTAAATGACTGAATTAATCCCAGGTGGCTCAGTGCTTAACTTAATGACAATTGCAATACACAGACGCTGCACTGATAAATCAGTGGTTGAAGTTGTGCATCCTATCTCTAAGCATCAGAACATTTGGCAATAGCACCCAAAACAGGAAATGCCAATTTCTTTGACAGCAAAGTTAAATCAACTGTGACTTTTTTTCCTGGCAAGAGCCAGAGAAATACTTGATACTTGGTTGTGTTTCTGTTGCAATTAATACATTACATGAAGAAACCCTGATTATACAAAAATCTATTGGTTTAACTACATACTTGTCATGATTATAATAGTTCAGCCCTTTCATAACTTTACCTCCTTGTGCTCTTTAAACCAGCCCTGCAAATTTACCCAGAAAACAACTAGTCCCATTTTTTCTTCCTTTAGACAGTGGTCCCCAACCTTTTTGGCATCAGGGACCAGTTTCAAGGGTGACAATTTTTCCAAAGACAGGAGAAGGGGGAATGGTTTTGGGATGATCAAAGCACTTGACATTTATTGTGCACTTTATTTCAATTATTATTACATTGCAATATATAATGAAATAATTATACAACTCACCATTTTAAAAAAGGAGGCATGGATGGAAGTGGTAAATGAAATGATGGGCAGGCCACAAGCAGACCAAAGTAAGTGTTGACTGATTTAAAGCCTGCCACCAGATGCAGCTGTACAAATGAAGTACATCAAGTCACTTGCCCCTCACTGATAATGTTTCCATGAGTCTGAAAACAATTTATTGTGGTCTCTGTGCAGTCAAGCCTCACTGCTATTATTAATCTGTATTTGCAGACACTTCCCACTGCTAACATCACAGCCTCAGCTCCACCAGATGATCAGGCATTAGATATTCTTAATGAGTGCACAAATGAGATCCCTCCCATGCACAGTTCACGATAGGGTTCACACTTCTATAAGAATCTAATGCTGCTGCTAATCTGACTGAAGGCAGAACTCAGGTAGTAATGCTAGTGATGGGGAGTGGCTGTAAAATCAGATGAAGATTCCCTCACTCAACTGCTGCTCACCTCCTGCTGTGTGGCCTGGTTTCTAACAGGCCTGGGGGTTGAGGACCCCTGCTTTAGAATACCCTTCCTTCTCCATTTCTTACAATTAAGGAAATCAACATCGCTTACTAAATTGCTGGCCTAAGTTATTATCCATGCTGGGAAATAAGCTACCTGCAAGATTGCCTTAAACACAATTTGGCATGACCTGAAAAATGAAGCCATGCTCATACCAGAGTGCAGTGGTGTCTTAAATATACACTCCCTCACTTAGAGCAGGAACATGAAGGATACAGCTAAGAGAGACACTGAAAAGTTTCTAGTGTTTTGAGACTCACCACTACCTACAATTTATGCAGAGAATGCTAAAAATTAAAAGCACTTAAAAAAGCATTATTTTAGCTTCATAGCGAACCTTTTAAAGTAATTTGAGAAATGGCAATTGTTGAGGTCAAAGGGAATACATTTACTTTATGAACTAATACATTTTAGTTTCTCCAATAAGAAAATATGTTTTTAGGGACTGGCAGTAGCAGGACACTGCTGAGGAGCGGGGGGCACACTTCAGTAAGAGGACCTGATGATCTCAAACGAGGTGAAGTGGGGACCAAATTCAGGCCCAGATTTTACCTGTACAATGACCCTTTGGATGCCTACTCCTGAATTGTACCCCACATCTTTAAAATAAATAAATGATCTTTTAAAAAAATGCTTAAAGAAGAATATATCTTTTTGTAATACAAATAGCCAAGAAAGAATATAAATGCACTGGGGAAGTTCACATTATTTAAAGTAAATCTTTTCACAACAGAAATATACTGGCTCATTCATAAACATGAAAGTCAATACATTTTTTCTAACAGAATCTATTTCCAGGTTACTGAATTAAAGATTTCTTAAGATATTAACACTTAGCTGGGCTCGGTGGCTCAGCCTGTAATCCCGTGCCTTTAGGAGGCTGAGGTGAGTGGATTGCCTGAGCCCGCGGGTTCAAGATCCGCCTGGGCAGCGAGACCTCATCTCTACAATAAATCAAAAAAATCAGCCGGGCGTGGTAGTGCACGCCTGTAACTCCAGCTACTCTGAAGGCTGAGGCAGAAGGATCGCTGGAGCCCAGCAAGTGGAGGCTGCGATGGCCGGGAGCGGCCACTGCACTCCAGTCTGGGCAACAGAGTGAGACTCCAATTAAAAAAAAAAAAAAAAAAAAGATATTGACGCTTTACCTATAAAAATATAGGTTGGAAAAGCTTAAACGCTCATAATAATCAATCAACTCAACAGAGTTTTTCAGTGTTACCTATCTTATAAGCTGGTTTATGAAAGTTTCTTAAGTATTTTTAAAGTTAATTCAACAAGAAATAATATGTATAATTACATAAAATATGCAGCAACAAAAAATACTTACAAATATGTGCGAAAATAATTCCAGTGTGTAACTGTGTTGATTTTACCTGTGTAAAATATAAAATGTATTATTTTATAAATTGAACAAACATAAAGCAAACCATGCGTGCCAAACAATGAAGAAACAGACTCCAAGAAGTCATAACACTTGCCCATCAAAAAGCTTTCAGTCGGGAAGTGAGGACTACCTAGAAGCCCAAACTTCATCTACATGCAGCCTACTTCTGTAGTAAATCCTCACTTGTACCTCACAACTCTATTAAATAAATAAATAAATAGAAAGTTTAGAGTCAAGTGGGATAGAGATAAGTAAATCTATTATAGTACAATGGCATTCATTTATTCCATAAGAAATGTATTCAGTGTCTACTGTGTGTCAGATGCTGTCAAGATGTTATTCATTGGTGAACAAAAAGAAGAAAAAATTATTGCCTTCCTCATGGAAGAATACATTCAATAAAAATATAAATAAGAAACATATATACCATATTTGAGGGTTGTAAGTGCCATGGAAAAAAATAAAGCAGAAAAAGAGACAGGAAGTAAAGGGTGGAGGACTTATAATTTTTGCTAATGGTTTGAAAACAGTAAGAACAAGTCATATGGTTATTTGAAGAAATAGCAAATGCAAATGCCTTAAGGCAAAAGTGTGCTGGATATATACACAGAAACAGTAAGGAGGCTAGTCTAGCTGGCCCAGAGTAAATGAGAGAAGCTGTACTAAGAGATGATGTGAGAGGTTATAGGGCTGTGAGAAAGATCATGCAGGGTCTTGTAGGTTACTGTAAAGACTTTTAAGTCAGCAGGGCTTTCAGCATTGGAAAGATGTAATCTGATTTAGGTTTTAAGAAGATCACTTTGGCTGGGCTCGGTGGCTCAGCCTGTAATCCCGCGCCTTTGGGGGGCTGAGGTGAGTGGATTGCCTGAGCCCGTGAGTTCGAGACCCGCCTGGGAAGCGAGACCTCATCTCTACAATAAATCCAAAAAAAAAAATCAGCCGGGCGTGGTAGCGTGCATCTGTAATTCCGGCTACTTGGAAGGCTGAGGTGGAAGGATCGCCAGAGCCCAGCAGGTCGAGGCTGCGGTGGCGGGGAACGGCCACTGCACTCCAGTCTGGGTGACAGAGTGAGACTCCGACTCAAAAAAAAAAAAAAAAAAAAAAAAAAAGAAGATCACTTTGGTTGCTCAATTAAGAAAAGACTTTTGGGAGTAAGAGCAGAAGACCATTTAGAAGGCTACTGCAAATATCTGGGCTATGGAGCAGCGGAGGTGATAAAATGGGGTGAGAATCTGAATATATTTTGGAAGGAGAATCAACACAATTTGCTAATGGATTACAAGTGGGATATGAGAGGAGTCAAGAACATGGGAAAGAGGAGTTAAGAATGGCACTTTCTTGGTGTGAGTAAAAGAATGAGTTGCCACCACTTACTAAGATGGGGAAGACTGTGAAAGAGATAGGGTTAGAGGAGTAAAGTAAAAAATTTGACACTGGCCATGTTAAACTTGAGATGACTAGCAGGTTTGCCGGCAGAGACATCAAGAAGGCAGCTAGCCTCCAACTCAAAAAAAAAAAAAAAAAAAAAAGAAGGCAGCTGGCTATGAGAATATGAATTCAGGGGGAAAAATCCAGAGGTTCATGCCTGTAATCCCAACAGTTCGGAAGGCCAATGCGGGAGGACTGCTTGAGCCCAGGAGTTCGAGACCAGTCTAGGCAACATAGTAAGATTTCATCTTACCAAAAAAAAAAAAAAATCAAAAAACTTAGCTGGGTGTGGTATGGTAGCATGCCTCTATAGTCTCAGCTACTCAGGAGGCTGAGGAGGAAAGAGGAATGATCACCTGAACCAGGGAGGTCAAGGCTGTGGTGAGTTGTGCTCATGCACTCCAGTCTGAGCAAAAGCGTGAGACCACAACCAAAACAAAACAAAACAAAAACAAACAAACAAAAAGCCAGGCTTATAAATGTCTTCCTTTAAAAAAACAATTAAAGCCAGGCGCGGTGGCTCACGCCTGCAATCCCAGCACTTTGGGAGGTGGAGGCAAGAGGACTGTCTAAACCCAGGGATTCAAGACCAGCCTGGGCAATGTGGTGAGACCTCATCTGTACAACCATTAGCTAGAGGCAACCCTCTTGGGGGGGGGTTTTCTGTCCTCTCAATAAATCCTGCTTTAAAAAAAACTCTGTGGGAGTTTTTCTGTCCTCTCAATAAATCCTGCTTTAAAAAAAAATTAGCTGGGCATGGTAGTGCACGCCTGTGGTTCCAGCTACTTGGAATACTGAGGCGGAAGAATTGCCTGACCCCAACAGGTCCAATCTGCAGTGGCTGTGAGTGTGTCACCGCACTCCAGCCTAGGGAACAGAGTGAGACACTGACTCGAGATAACAATAATAATAATAAGTAAATAAAATAATTAAGAAAAGTTGGGAATTATTAGCATTCATATGCTATCTAAACCAAGGGGACTAAATTTTTTTTCACTAAGGAAGTGATTATGGTAAAAAGGACAGAAACTCTCCAAGGACCGAGACCTGAGGCAAATGTAGAGAAATAAAGAGAGCCCAGCAAAGAAAGGAAAACCAGAAAAGTAAGAGGAAAAACAAAATACAAAATTCTGGAAACCAAAGGAAAAAGAATGTTTTAAGGAAGATAGATTGATAAATTGTGCTAAATGCTGCTAGTTTCGTCAAGAAAAATGAGAACTGAAAACTAATCAATGAATTAAAAACACAGAGGTCAACCAGGGACATGGACAAAAACAGTTTCAGTAGAGTTGATATAAAGTAGAAGCATGAGTGAAGTAGAATCAAAAAAGAATGGTAAGAGGAATTAGAGGTGGCAAATATAACTATAGAGTAGAAAGTAAAGAACTGCTGCAGTAGTGAGGGGAACAAAGAAGTCAAGAGGAAATGCTTTTCCCTGGTATATTAATAGCAATAACTTGGGGTGAAAATGATGATGCAGGAGGAACAAATGTGAGTAATATGAAGGGATCACAGAAAAACAAAAGGGATTATATCCACCCAATAAAACCTTCAGACTGGGATATGAGGTAGATGAGTCTATCAGGACAGATCTCCCAGCAGATCCCTTTAAGATCCCTCTCACAGATGATTTGGCTGGATGATGGGTGTGGAAATGTCTAGACAATGAAACAAGAAAGCGTGAAAGCAAAAATCTTAACGGCAATGACGCATTTTTTTCTCTATTTTGTTCCCACTACTTTATTTGCATGCCTATAAATTCATGCTTGTTCTAAATCTATTAAGGCTAGTAATATTTGATATTGCAATTGTATAATTTAACTATTACATAAGCCAATGAAAAGAGTGCAAAAAAAAGGTTATTTTCCTGAAAATTAAATTCATTTGAAAAACTTGATAAAAGCAGGTTTTCGTTAAATTAGTAACGTTTCGTAACTAATTTCGTTAAATTAGTAAATTAAATTTACTGTTAAATTAGAAGTCAGTAAGACAAATGTGAAATACTGGCAGAAAACATCATAAAAATGTCCAAGGACTCTGAATCTAGAAGTTTTGTGTCTAAATTCTTGCTCCACTTAAAAGAAACTTCTGCCGGGCTCGGTGGTTCAGCCTGTAATCCCGCGTCTTGGGAGGCTGAGGTGAGTGGATTGCCTGAGCCCGTGGGTTCGAGACCCGCCTGGGCAACTTGGTGAGACCTCATCTCTACAATAAATAAAAAATTAGCCGGGTGTGGTAGCGCGTACCTGTAGTTCCAGCTACTTGGAAGGCTGAGGCTGAAGGATTGCTGGAGCCCAGCAGGTCGAGGCTGCGGTGGCCAGGAGCGGCCACTGCACTCCAGTCTGGGCGACAGAGTAAGACTCCAACTCAAAAAAAATAAATAAATAATAAAATAAAATAAACTTCTATTTTTGAGGTGTATATGTAAGAAACACAATGATTTGCACTTAGAGAATCCATTCTCAAAGAGAAAATATTGACTGGCTCCCAATAAACATAAAAAAAATATGATGAATGTGAAAGTTGTATTAAATGTTTACACTGATATGCATATGTATCTTTTTTAATGATTTCCCATTTTAATCTTTTTGATTAAATGAACAGCTAGCTATCAGCTCCAGAAGCACTGCATAAAACATCTGTTGTAAATTTTTTAAAGTTAGAAGCCATTTAAAAATCTTTTAAGTATCCATACTAGAAAAACTCTAAATGAAATGATTAACATATTTCCTCTTCTTCCCTAAATAAGAGTCAATTTTCTGATACTTAGAATCATCAAATAAAGTCAGCTAGATATTTCTTAAGTGTTTGTTTTACAGGTATAATATAGCAATGCCCTCATAAAATGACTAGGACTTTGTCTCTACGCTAAATGGCACCAACCAGACTGCTTTCAAGTTTTTCAGTTTCCTCTCCTATTAGAAGGCTTGTCGGCTGTGACCTGCTTGCTGCCTGAATGTTTACTTTAAAATAATCTTTTCAACATTATTGGCTTAAATAAGTGACTTGTTTCATTACATGCCTACTTTCGCCATGTTTTTGGCAAAAGTCACCTTTATATTACTAACTCAGAAACTTGTTAAGCAACAGTAAGGCAGATTTAATACTCAGAATTTGAATGTATTAATGTCATTTTATATGTGCTAAATATGCAGATTATTGCTTTTACACTAATTATTTCACAATTTCAGTTTTAACATTCGACACTAAACTTTAAAACCAATCACTACTTAACTGTTAATTTATTGATAATCTATACTTTGAAATAATTATATTATGATTAGAATTTTACATCTGGTACAGCAGAAAAGGATTTGAGAGAATCCCAAGACTAAAAGTTATTACTTAACCCTTGAAGACGTCTTTTATTCTGTGACCATATAGTTTTATTTTTATTGTATTTTTTAATGCATCAATAGTATGCTTTTTGCATTTGTTTTGATTTTTTTGCCCCACACCCATTTTGACTTTTTGTAGTGAAGGTGCTAGATTATATATACAAATTTACTAGTTAGAAATAATCAAATCACCTAATTCCAAAATTCAGAAATTTTTCTTGCAAATTATTACTAAACTTGCTACCAAACTACCTTCAAGGTAGTTATAAACTAATACTCAGTTGAACCAGCTTATCTACTTCAGGGTTACATTTTTTTTTTTTTTTTGAGTTGGAGTCTTACACTGTCGCCCAGACTGGCGTGCAGTGGCCGCTCCTGGCCACCGCAGCCTCGATCTGCTGGGCTCCAGCGATCCTTCCGCCTCAGCCTTCCAAGTAGCTGGAACTACAGGCGCGCGCTACCATGCCCGGCTAATTTTTGATTTATTGTAGAGATGAGGTCTCTAAGTTGCCCAGGCGGGTCTCGAACCCAGGGCTCAGGCAATCCACTCACCTCAGCCTCGCAAAGGCGCGGGATTACAGGCTGAGCCACCGAGCCCGGCTCAGGCTTACATATTTAATGGGGAAAAAATTATTTGGGAAGCAAAGGTGAGAGGATTGCCTGAACCCAGGGATTTGGGACCAGCCTGGGAAACTTAGCAAGACCTCACCTTTAGAATAAATCAAAAAATTTGCTGGGCGTGGTGGCACACACCTGTGGTTCCAACCACTTGGAGACTGATTCGGAAGGATAGCCTGAGTCCAGAAGGTAGAGTGTGGTAGTCATGAGTGTGTGACTACACTCTAGCCTGGGCAACAGAGTGAGACTCTGACTCAAAAAATAATAACAGTAAGTTAAGCAAGACCACTAATTATTTCCCCTGCACTGTCTAAACATTGGTAGTATAAACGAAATATTTATCTTGAACATTAAAGATCTTAATTAGATATCCTTAAAGAATAACTAAAAATGTACCAAAAAATTAAAATTATCAATAAATAATATACTTAAGCTTGTAAAACATAAACTCTAGAACATTTTGAAATAACATAAATTAATGTATAAAGGCCAAAATTTAGATTTTTTACATTAACATTTTGATCATAAGTCTAAATTCCACTACTAAGAAATAACATCTCTCTCCTCCCTCAATACCAACATGAGTAGGTGTAATTACATCCTATGCAATGTCAAGAGATGCCTTTTTTTAATTTTAAAAATGTGGGGTACAAATGACAATTAGGTACATATGTGGTCATCATACAGGTAAAGTGTGGGTACCTTTATTTATGTTATGTCCCCCCCCATGGCAGTGTCCCACTACTGCCAATCCCTTTCTTATGGTATTATGATAAATGTTCACAGATGCCTTTTTAAAACCTAAACCTAGCCGGGCTTGGTGGCTCAGCCTGTAATCCCATGCTTTGTGAGGCTGAGGTGAATGGATTGCCTGAGCCTGCGGGTTTGAGACCTGCCTGGACAACTTGGCGAGACCTCATCTCTACAATATATCAAAAAATTAGCCGGGCGTGGTAGTGCATGCTTGCAGTTCCAGCTACTTGGAAGGCTGAGGCGGAAGGATCACTGGAGCCCAGCAGGTCGAGGCTGTGGTGGCCAGGAGCGGCCAATGCACTCCAGTCTGGGTGCCAGAGTGAGACTCCAACTAAAAAAAAAATAACATAAAATAGAAAAATAAAACCTAAATCTAATCACGTCTCTCCCCCTTTATAACAACTTAATGTAAAAAAATAAAAAAAGATAGCTTGTCACCTGCAAGCTTTTTCACTGTCTATCTAAACCTCATCTGCCAACATTATTTCCTACAGTACCTGAACTTTAAGCTTGTCTGTCCTTTTCCACTCAAGCAAAGTGGGAAAGGACATACCTAGACACACCTAAATTCACTCATCAAAAAATGTACTAAAATATCAACTTTTTAAATCAACCAATATTTATTGAGGCTATTACCAAGTTTGAGACCCAGTGCTACATGTTATAAATATGTAACTCTTAAGATACAGCCCTTGACCTTAAATAATTTAACAATCTGTTGACTTTCTCCCTAAAGCTTTACCTCTTTCTCAAAGCTATCACTTTATGTTAAATCTAATTCTTACACTGTACTTATACTATAGAGCAGTTGTTTAATTAACTGTTTTACCCTACTAGCTTGTAAACAGAAAGAAGAGTAACTATGTTATTCACCTCTGTAGTCTCAGTACCTAGCAAAATGAATTACCAATACTAGTTGCTCAATGCTTCAATGAATTGTATTCAACATAGCATAAGCCAAAAAAAAGAAGCCTGCCAAATGAAAAGAAAATGTCTTTACAACAATACCTTGCCATTATATAATTTAATATAATTTAACATATTTAAATGAGCCTCTATTTTCATCTACAATATAAAAACATATTAGATATACTTATGAATCAATGGTAAATCATATTAGCAAACAACCCCAAAATATGACCTTAGTCTGGTGGTTCACAGGTGCTACCAATATCTTGGACAGGACAATTTTTCACTGAGAAGAGGCTACCCCAAACCTTGCAGATATTTGTCATTGTTGGCACTGGGCTCTCGATGTCAATAGCTCCCTTCAGTCACTGTAACAAATCAAAATATACTACACATTTGAAAATATTGCCCAGGTAAATGATCAACCCCTGAGATGAGAGCCACTGCTTAGTTTTGTGGCTTTTTTCAACCTTACAAATAAATCATATACTCCATAAAGAATCATTGCCAAGCATATATAAACTAAACAATCAGTCAGGCATGGTGGCTCATGCCTATAATCCCAAAGCTTTGGGAGGCAGAGGTGAGAGGATTGCCTAAGTCCAGGGGTTTGGGATTAGCCTAGGCAACTTGGCAAGACCTCATCTGTACAATAAATACAAAAAAATTAGCCAGGCATGGTGATGCATGCCTGTGGTTCCACATACTAGGAAGGCTGAGGCAGAAGGACTACCTGAGCACAGCAGGTCAAGGCTGGACTGGCCGTGAGTGTGCCTCTGCACTCCAGCCTGGGCGACAGAGTGAGACTCCTACTCAAAAACAAACAAAACAAACATAAACAATTAAAATATAAGTAAAATAAAAATTGTAATATGTAATTATTTCTTCAAATACTTGGAAGAGACTCTAGAGTCTACATGTAGATGCCAGAATCGAACAAAACAATTTCTTCAAAAGTGGAATATTCAAAATGGTCTTTTTGAGGATGAGGAGTAGTCATAAAGCGTTCAATTTTTTTTTTTTGAGTTGGAGTCTCACTCTATCACCCAGGCTGGAGTGCAGTGGCACACTCACAGCCACCCCAGCGTCGACCTGCCAGGCTCAGGTGATCCTTCCACCTCAGCCTTCCAAGTAGCCAGAACTACAGGCACGCACTACCACACCTAGCTAATTTTTTGATTTATTGTAGAGATGAGGTCTCACCAAATTGCCAAGTTGCCCAGGCTATTCTCGAACCCATAGGCTCAGGCATTCCCCTCACCTCAGTCTCCCAAAGTACTGGGATTACAGGCTTTAGCCACTGCGCCAGGCCAACAGTCCAATTTTTATTGAGAGAAAGAGAACATTTTGTTTACTATTAACACTAATATTAATACATGGATTGAGACTGTTGATACCCAAGGGGTTGAATGTTCGGCACTTTATGCATCACCAAAGCTCCCTGGTGAATTCCACACTGTAGAGGAGCTCACAGTAGTATCCTTACTCATTTAGTCAGCATATTGTCCAGAACTACAATTTACTGGTTTACAATAAATTAGATTTATCAATTATATCAACTATTTTAAACCAATCTTCCTAAATATCAGGGGCTTCAAGAAGACACCTCTAGCTGGGCTTGGTGGCTCAGCCTGTAAACCCGCGCCTTGGGAGGCTGAGGTGAGTGGATTGCCTGAACCTGTGGGTTCGAGACCCACCTGGGCAACTTGGCGAGACCTCATCTCTACAATAAATCAAAAAAAAATTAGCCGGGCATGGTAGCATGCACCTGTAGTTCCAGCTACTTGCAAGGTTGAGGCGGAAGGATTGCCGGAGCCCAGCAGGTCAAGGCTGCGGTGGCCAGGAGTGGCCACTGCACTCCAGTCTGGGCAACTGAGTGAGACTCCAACTCAAAAAAAAAATTAAAAATTAAAATTAAAATTAAAAAATTTAAAAAATGAAGACACCTTTTTAAGGAGGAATGTGTTGAATAATAATGAGCTTACCCCCAAAAAACAACAAATTTAGGAAGAAAATATGTGAATTACGGTATCTATTACTAATAATAATCACCTTAAGTTTCTAATACCCTTTGAGAAATTGTCTAAGAATATAAAGCCTTCACAATTAGTAAAATATCTTAAGATACTATTTATATCATCTTTATCTCATCCTATTTTCACTTATATTTATTATTGTATTGTATATCCCACATCAAACACTGGAATATTAGTAAATTTATATAATTCATCAACAAATGTAATAGAGATCTATGCTCCAATACATTTTTACCAACAAGAAAGCATAATCAAAATAGTTCAAAGACCATCATTATAGAAGACGGGACTCTAAAAATAATGTAATCTAAGAAGAATTTTCCAAACTTTAAAGTAAACTAGATTTAAAGATAATGCTGAAAGACATCCAGCAAGAAATAGATACTGCTAATCACCTACTCAAAGGACAACCAAATAATCAGCTCTTCAAAAAGAATTACATAAGCAAACAAAAACAATGTCTCTTTGATAACAGACTGAATATAGGAATTAAGAATTATATTTTATTTATTTATTTTTGAGTCTCACTCTGTCTGATGCCCAGGCTGGAGTACAGTGGCACGCTCATGGCCACTGCAGACTCCACCCACTGGGCTCAGGTGAACCTTCCAACGCAGCCTCCCAAGTAGCTGGAACTACAGACATGCCACCATGCCTGGTTAATTTTTTTATTTATTGTAGAGATGAGGTCTTGCCAAGTTGCCCAGGCTGGTCTCAAACCCCTGGACTCAGGCAATCCTCTTGCCTCTACCTCCCAAAGTGCTGGGATTACAGGTAAAAGCCGAATTAAGAATTTTAAAGGCTACAACCAGAGGAAAGGAGCTTTAATTCAGGGCCCTAGCACAAAATAATTCCAAGAAAGTATGCTATTTGCAAAAATGAGGAGAGGGGAATGGAACGAAGCAAAGCATTTGCAATCTTTAATAGTTCTTTCATTCACAATCTCGCCTTTATAAGATTTATCAACATTTGAAGAGGAAAATTTAAAAATGCAAGAAAGCACTTTATTTTATTTTATTTTTTTGAGTTGGAGTCTCACTCTGTCGCCCAGACTAAAGTGCAGTGGCCGTTCCTGGCCACCACAGCCTCGATCTGCTGGGCTCCAGCGAATCTTCCACCTCTGCTTCTGAGTAGCCGGAATTACAGGCATGCGCTACCACGCCCGGCTGATTTTTTTATTTATTGTAGAGATGAGGTCTCGCCAAGTTGCCCAGGCGGGTCTCGAACCCATGGGCTCAGGCAATCCACTCACCTAGGCCTCCCAAAGGCACGGGATTACAGGCTGAGCCACCAAGCCCGGCTTAAGAAAGCACTTTTAAAAGCCCTCAAAATGCTTGTTTTTAAAGATTTATTTCTTAACCTTATAAACACAAAACACTAAATCTGCTTATATTTATATACTATATAGAAATATATTATATATAATATATATTAATTATATATAATATATTATATATAATTATATATTAATATATATTATATTTATATATTTATATTTAATCTGCTTATATTTATTATTCTCAGAGTATATGATCTATGTCTATTTTTCAAGGCACACTTAAATAATATGTGTGAAAACATTTTGTCCACAGTAGGCTGACATATCAAATCTCATTCCCTAAAAAAAAATGTTATTTTAACACCTTTGAATAAAATACACATTATAAACATTTAAAAGTACAACAGTAAGGAACAGATAGCAGTCTTACCATTCATAGAAATCAAAAGCTTTTTTCCAACTATTAGAAAACCTCTTTCCTAATAGCTATCTAATCAAATGAACAACTCTGAAGCAAATGAAAAGTTCTAGGCTTTTTTCTTCTGGTCAACAGGCCTTACATTGCTTGCTTAGTTCCATTAAAACAGGAGTTGAATGGGACATGGTAACTGCAGGTGAAGAGTTAGCTCATTAATTTCAGTTGCTGGCTGTCTTGCCAGTTCTCTAGTCCACTTCTGTTTCTATGGCAACAGAGGTAGGATCAGGAAAACAGAAGCAAACACTAAGATAATAGGTAAACGGGGAGAGCCCATGTACTGAATGGCATATACAGTAATTTAATTTTAAGAAAATAATCTAAAATATAAAAGGATGGCGCAATTCATATAATCTTAAAGATATTCAAAGGGAAGCTCTTGTCATTCCAATATTTTTTTCCTTATTTTCAGAGTATTTAAATTTTACTTTTTTTTTTGGAGACAGGGTCTTGCTTTGTTGCCCAGGCTGGAATGCAGTGGCACAATCATGGCTCACTGTAGCCTCGACCTCCTGGGCCCAAGCAATCCTTCTACCTTAGCTCTCATCCTCCTGGGACTACAGGCATTTGCCATCATACCCAGCTTTTTTTTTTTTTAACTTTTTGTACAGACAGTATGATACTACATTGCTCAGGATGGTCTCAAATTTCGGACCTCAAGGGATCCTCCTGTCTCAGCCTCCCAAAGTGTGGGGATTACTGGCGTGAGGCACTTCACCCAGATTTTTAATTTTACTTATAAGTGTCCTAAAAATTTAATTCCACTCCTACTAGGGGTGGCCAAAAGCACAAAACAAAACAAAACTCAGAAATCACCAAGCATCTACATTCATCTAGATACTAGCAAAATCACAGCACTAGAAGTAAGACTTTCAAATATTTTATTTTGTGATCCTAACTAGGTATTTTAAACTCTTTCTTTGAAATAGTTGACTCCAGTATGGCACTTTAAGCTGAGCAAAGCGGTTACCTTTAAGAATGAAAAAAATGTTTCTGTCAATACTGATATGAGTCTTTCATTTTGCATACTTCCTAACGATGAATTACACATAATGTTTCTAGAATAGAAATTTTCTCAGTAGATTTACTAAGCAATTCTGGGTTCATGTAAAGTCTGTGAGTATCCAAATATCATGACTTTAACAAAGGACTCTTTAAACTGTTTATTCTTCTTTCAAGTTTTATGTTTATTCTTCTGTTTATTCTTCTTTCAAGTTTTATGTTCAAAATTTTCTTTTTCCTCTCTCACAACTTTCTAACTCCAAAAGAATCTGTGTCTCCCTCTAATCTTCTCACTCACCCTAGGGAAGCAAGCTGCCATGTCAGAAACAGCACTATGGAAATAACCACGGCAGGGTGAACATAATTTCCATGATCTTCAAGTAACCTAAAACCTTGAATTGATATTAATTGGGTTAAATAATTATTGGATACCTGACAATTTCTAAGTAAATTACTGAAACACTGATTACTCTGCATCATTTTAAGCATTTTTTTTCTTATTTTTTATGCTATTGATGAGCTAAATTTTGAGTTATGTTAATGAAAGTGTCAATTTCTGCCACTTTTAGAAGGTGAAAAAAGGTATGTGTGACTGTAACAAGTTGTGCTGTGTGTGCCCCACTAGTCTGCTAAAATGCTGGTATTCATACAGGTCTCAATTATCAACCTCCAACTTTTCTTTGTAAAAACAGAAATTAATTACTTTGGCTAAAAGTTACAATTAGTATGAGTGTTTAAGACTATACCAGGAGCAGCACAGACAGAGAAGTACAACTGGATATGTGCATTAAGTTTCCAAGAAAAAGGAGTAGTATTGTCATAAAGCAGGGATCCTTGGGCTTCTTGGTCTCCTGACCTTTTTACAATTCTAGGACTTGCTGAACTCTCCAAAAGAGCTTTTATTTTATGTGGATTATACCTATTTATGTTTATACTATGTTGGAAATTAAGACCGAGATGTATTTTTATATGCTTATTTATTGGCTCATTTGAAGACAACAATGATTAATGCACTGAATATTAATACAAATCTTAGTACTGCTATGAAAATAGTTTTAACATCACAGTCCTCCCTCAGAGAGAACTACTAGCCTAAAGTAAAATGTCTGTTCAAGAATATAAAAGACAATAATGAAGAACCTAATCTGGAAAGTGAATTCTATTTGCCTTGATATGTTAACAGCTAGCTCTGAAAAGAAGCCATGCAGCATTTACATTTTAGAAAATTTCATTTAATGTTGAGGGGTTTGCTTTTCAGGATACTAACTAATTCCTCTATCTTTAATATAAAAGACTATTCTATATCTTCCATGTAATGTGCCTAAATAGGAGAAATTCTGTGTCCTACCAGAATAATTGTTTGCGCTTTATGTTGACTTATGTCTTTGACCACCTAAAGAAAAAAATGATTTAAAAAATCTCTCTTATGAAACCACAGTGATATTTTCTATGTGCATTTTTATTGATACTTTAAATAAGTAACTAAAGACTTTTTCTCAGACACCCAGGTTCTATCTTTTTTTTTTTTGAGTTGAAGTCTCACTCTGTCGCCCAGACTGGAGTGCAGTGGCATGCTCCCGGCCACCGCAGCCACAACCTGCTGGGCTCCGGCAATCCTTCCACCTCAGCCTTCCAAGTAGCTGAAACTACAGGTGCATGCTAGCACGCCTGGCTACCCAGGTTCTGTCTTAATCAAATCCCAAATATCCTCTTGACAACTCTCTATTTGCATTCCCCAGTCAGAACCGAAATATAGAAAAAAATAAAACTTTCACAATACACTAAATACTTTACGCTAAACTATCTTTGAGATTTCCCAGAGTGCCTCGATAAAACCAAAAGGATTTATTCTTTCACCTCATAAAAAAAAGAACTGTTAGAAAGAATTAGATGCATATGATAAGTTACTCATATAAGAATTGCATGGGAAAAATCAAAGGAGACACTTAGTCTTTCCTAGGTTAAACTTACATTATATAGAAATAATGACTTACTACATGCCAACAGAGAATTTTACTTTGCTCCATCCTGATATGTCCTGATATTACGAATTAGAATACAAATTAACAACAGCCATTCAATCTCTGTTTTCCACAGACAGGTTTTGTTTTACTGTGTTTTCTTGAGCTCTCTGCTATAAACTGCAGGCCAGAAGTTGTATCTTCAACAAAGGATAGCTTCACAGCCTGTGGAAAGGACTATAACAGGTACTTCAAACTATTAACACATCAAAGAATAAGATATTGGATACAGGCTTCTAAGGTATCTTTCAAACTTTCAGACCATCTTCCCCTCCTGAGTCAGGATTTCTAGGACCCTTTTTAGTCCAGAAGCACAGACTGCCAACCTAAGTTCTAGAAGAACCAAAAAATTTACATAGGACTGAATGAATTAATGGTAGAGAGCTTATTTGATTGGAATACTGTTAGTATTATTTTAATGTTCTATTTTCTTTTTTTTAAAGCTATCTATAGCCACAACAATTTAATAAACTCTGCTTCTGTAAACCAAAATGAAACATTTAAAAGTACTGATTCTCACTAACCCTCAGAATATAGATATTTTTAGAAAAACTCCTTACTTTTCATGACAACAGAGATATTTACATAGATTTAATAAGAATCTGCCCTCCTTTTTACCAGGACATAACCAGAGAAATCTACTGAGCAACCAAAGTTTTCCCTGGAATGTCTATATTTGAGAACAATGCTCATCTGAACTGGTATGACAAGCTACTTTTAATGAGCTAATGTTGACTTTATAAAGTCGTTCCTCATCTCCCCCTAAAAATTAGCCTGGTCCCTGTCTTACAGGAGTTCAGTCTTGCAGAGGCTCAGTCTTATAGGTAATAAGGAAGAACATGGTTGGTAGGCCAAGAACCTTAAGAAATCCAAGGAATATTTAAGGGTATTACTGTAGGTAAAATCTGGTAGAGTGTCCCAGGCTTGCTTTCCTAGCCTGGGAAGAATAAACATAAGTGGTTTTTATAAGTCCTTAGATTCTTCCTTTAAAAGTGACAAAGTTAATGTTTTAGTTTTAATGATTGTTCATAATGTGTAGGCTCTAGATATGCAAAAGTAAACTTAAGCAGGCCCATATGATTATTTGTGCTTACCTATGTAAATAAAAAGCCATATTTCATGATGAGACCAGACTTTTTGGGGGATCAATAAAAATCTTTAAGATAATTATGTTGCCATTTTAAAATCACATCCCTCCAAAAATCTTACCCAAACCATTCATTCCAAACAATTCAGAAACAAACACAGTTCCCCCAATAAATTTAGAAATATATGATTATCTGTAATAATCAATTATAATTATACTATTCACATTGTTATGAAAACAATGAAAAAATTATCTAATTTTCTCTAATTGCAGGAGTATAAAATGGTACAACTTCTTCTGAGGGGCATTGTGTGGACATGTAAAAAGAGCCGTAAAAAACTGAGTTAATATTCATTAACATGATCCTTCCACCAAATGAGACAAAAAATGACTATTAGTGAGGGAACTGCCATCATCAAAAAAGTCAGGGAGAATATAAATACTATAATAAGACTCTGATTTCCATTGCCCTAAGAGTGCAAGGTGAAGATTTTAGGAATAAGAGAATATTCAGAAGTGTCCTAACACTTATCTTGCTGAGTTGAGATTTAGAAACATAGAGGTCCTATAAGGAAAATGAAGACAACAGAGCTTGGAACTCATGTTCACATAGGAGGATGACTCGTTTTGATTTTTCTCAACCTGTCATTAGGGTTGAAAAGGAGCCAGTTTTCAAGGTGAGGATCAGATTTGACTAAGTAGACATATGCTCTGACTCACCCTATAGTACTCAGAAACCCCACTATTACAGAGAACCATTTTCCCCCTCTTCCACCCCCCACACTCAGGCTTTCCCTAAAGTAGGGAAACTGCTAAAATCAGTGGTTGATCCTCATATGCAGGATCACAGGAGGCCCCCACAGAAAGGATATCAACAGATTCAGAGAAAACAGTTCTAGGGAAAAAATATATCCAAACTATACTTCCTGTTGCCCAGTTTACCTTGCCACTATTCCAAATATTTAAAACCATCAACATCTAAACCTGTAGCACAAATCCTTTCCTGATTTAGAAAGTCTTAATAATATAGAAATAGATGGATACTCAACATGATCTTTTAAAATACATATAATAGGCCAGGTACAGTGGCTAACACCTGTAATTCCAGCACTTTGGGAGGCTGAGGCAAGAGAATTGATTGATTCTGGGAGTTCAAGACCAGCCAGGGCAGCATAGCAAGACTTCATCTCTACCAAAATAAAAAAAAAATTAGCCTGGTATGGTGGCACACACTTTAGTCCCAGCTACTCAGAGGCTGAGGTGGAAGGATCGCCTAAACCCAGGAGGTCAAGGTTGTGGTGAACCACTGCACTCCAAGGTGACAGAGTGAGACCCTGACTCAAAAATAATAATGGATAATAATAATAATAAACTAAAGGCAATATCATAGACAAAGATAAAGTCTTAGAATCATTTCCAAAGTCAGGAAAGAGAGAAGGGTGTCCAGTGTTCACAGGACATTGGAAATAATAAACAACTTATATTCTTTATACAGAAGAATAAAGTTACAAATACGGAAAACAAGGCAGAAGTATCTTCATTTGCATAAGATATGATTATGTATTTGAAAAGCCATAGAGAATCAACAGAAAAATTATTTTAGTCAGTACAAATTGCTCCAACGTTTTTGTGAAAACAGAACCATCTTCTGGGGAAAAAAAATTAAACTGGAAATCCAAACTTCACCTCTTTCATTTAAATAGATTTCATCTAGGATAAAGACAAATCTAGTAGCTTATTATAAATGAAAAAAGTTATACATTGATCTTCTATACATGTATTTCTTCTTTCTTGAAGACAGTTTGGGGTTAAAAAATTCCACCATACATATCAGAAATGGGAATAATGGAGGGGAAGAGAAAAGGAGGAAATGGAGAAACAAAAAAGATCATCTAGTAGTGGTATGTATGCTAGAGCTTGCTCGTAGTGGCTTACAAGAGTCAAATGAAATTCTGAAGAAATTTCCAACTCAGCTGTTCAACACAATCATTATTAATTATATAAGCTTATCATTCAATAAATTACATCAGAAATAAGATAATAAACATCACTCATCACTTCCTAATTATTTTACTATATATTATTATCATGTTGTATGGTTACCACAAAAGTATTATACTATCATCTACACTTCTCAACTTTGTTCAGTGGCATTAAATTGCTGGATTGAAACAAACCATGCTGGGAGTATTTACACAAGGAAAAGAGCAGACACTACAAATCAGAGTTCCCTTTGCCACATACACAAACCAGTTGCCAATATTTTCTACAATACCACTGCCTGTATGTAAAATATTCTTTGACCCAGCAATTCAATCTCTAAGAATAAATCCAAAGGAAATAAGTCAGAATACACAAAAAGCTTAGGGAGGTCTATGCCAGGTACCGGTGGCTCAGGCCTGTAATCCCAAACCTTTGTGGTGGAGGCTTTCTTGAGGCCAGGAGTTCAAAACCAGCTTGGGAAACACAGTGAGACCTCATCTCTACAAAAAAAAAAAAAGAGACAGGTGTGGTAGTATGTACCTGTAATCCCAGCTACCTGGGAGGCTGAGGTGAAAGGACCACCTGAAGACAAGGAGATTAAGGCTGTGAGAGTTGTGATTGTGCCCCTGCATTCTAGCCTGGGCAACAGAGTGAGACTCTGACTCAAAACAAACAAACAAAAGATGCTTAGAAATGTCAGATGTGCCGGGCTCGGTGGCTCAGCCTGTAATCCTGCGCCGTTGGGAGGCTGAGGTGAGTGGATTGCCTGAGCCCGCGGATTCGAGACCCACCTGGGCAGAGAGACCTCATCTCTACAATAAGTCAAAAAATTAGCCGGGTGTGGTAGTGCATGCCTGTAATTCTGGCTACTTGGAAGGTTGAGGCAGAAGGATCCCCGAAGCCCGGCCACTGCACTCCAGTCTGGGTGACTGAATGAGACTCCAACTCAAAAAAAAAAAAAAATGTCAGATGTTATATTATCCAATCATATAATAACATATGGTAATAAAAATAAGTGTCATCAAATTGGGTAGTTGAATAGATTATGATGTGATGTGCTGTTTGAAAATATATAATGACATGAGAAAATGCTAATGATGAAAGACGGTGGCGCGCAGTGAGACTCAACACCCTTTAAGGCCAAGAGATTTAATGGGGGTGAGCGCGGTAGCTACAGAACCTGAGAATCAGATTGCAGCATGGAGGCAGGGGTGTGGCAGGTTTTATAGAAATTTAAAGCGAGCTGTCAGTTACCTATTGGTCAGCAGGTGAGGTATTTTTGGGATTGGCAGGGGGTTTCGCGGGCGCGGGAACGGTGGGCTTTGTTGTGGAAGAAGAACCCGGAGAGCCTTGTCTGAGCCTCCATGTTAGTTTGTCTGGGCGCCTTCTTAGGCGGAGCGCCATTTTAGGTGGCGGCCACACCTAGGCTTAGCCTTTGGCAGGGGCGGGTTCCTCGTGGCTGGCTGGCTTTCACATGATATAATCCAAATGATTAAAAAAGAACTAAAGAAAAACGCAGAATGCAAACTATATACTTTATAAAAAGAAAAACAGAAAAAAGTAGAAATTAAAAATTGTTTTATTCAAAATACAACAAAGAACCATTTCTGGTTGAAGAATTTCTGGTATTTGGAACTTGAACTCTCTGAAATTTATTACCATCAAAGCTCCAATTTCACCACTATGCACACCCACATTTTCTTATTCCCTCTAGTTACAGTGAAAGAGGTCCCATCTTTCTAGTTCATGTCAATTAGTCTAACACAGATCTGGAAACCATTTCTTTACACTTCAAAGAGAATCTCTGAATTATATCCTCTGCCCCTATATCTTCATTCTTATTTTTCAGAAAATCACCTTTTGCTTTTTGGGCTTTTTTTAAAAGTCAGAGGTCCATCCTGTTACACAGGCTAGAGTGCAATGCCAGATCATGGCTCACCACAGCTTTGAACTCTTGGGCTCAGGTAATCCTTCTGCCTCAGACTCCTGAGTACCTGGGACTACAGGCACACATCATCATGTCCAGCTAAATTTTAATTTTTTTTTAGAGACAAGGTTTTGCTATGTTGCCCAGGCTGGCCATGAATGGCCTCAAGTGATCCTCCTGCCTCAGCTCCCAAAGTGCTGGGATTTCAGACATGAGCCATTGTGCCTGGGCCCAAGAAGATCATCTTCATGTCCATATTTCCTGCCCAGAAACTACCCAATTTCTACTCCTTCCTCTTACAAAAAAAAGCTATCTAAACTATGTTTGCATTCCTTCCTCTTTCAAAAAAATTTTTTGTTTAAATTTTAAAACAAAGTTTATTAGAGAAATAAGAGAGGAAAGAGAGACATGTCAGAGCTGGCATGGATGAGAGAAACCACCTCTATTTCCCTTTAATCCAAATCACTCCGCTGAAACTACTAACGCCAAGATCACCAATGTCCTTGTTTTTTAATCCAATGATTATTGTGGTTCTTAGGTAATATCACAGAAGCATTTTACTCCATGCCCACTAGATTCAAGACACTATCCAGCCGTTTCACTCATGAACACTTTCAATTCAGTAAATATTTCACTTTCACATAAAAGAAACTGATAATGCATACAATAGCTTCTGAATAACAAAATTTTGGACATTTGAAATTTTAATCTTAACATTTTTCTGTATTTTTTTAAAACTACACTTTTAATTTTAAAAAAGAAAGGACAATGAATATGATTAACCATAAGAAATAACTGGCAAGTTGTAGAGCTGTTATACACTTACCATAAACAAGTAAATGATACAAATATAAGATCATTTATTTTTTTAAATTGCAAGTTATATTCGAAAATAGTTTTTTCCCCTTTCTTATGGTTAATTTTTTTAGAGACAGGTCTCACTATGTTGCCTAGGCTGGTCTCCTCCAACTCCTGGCTTCAAGCAATCCTCCTGCTTCAGCCTTTCAAGTAGGTATGATTATAGGTGTAGGGAACCATGCCTGGCCATTTTTAATTGACACATAATAATTGTATATATTTATAGGGTGCAATGCAATATTTTGATACTCAAATAGTTTTCAATGCAGCCATCTAAAAGAATTACTTATCAGTATCATAACCCTGTCTTATCAAGGAAAATGCATTTTGAGTATTTCTAATATATTTAAAATTTGCATTTCCAGAAAAATTCCTATCACAAGAGTTTGAAACAAAACTACAACCAAAAGACAGTGCTGTAAAAAGTTGATCTTTAGCTATCTAGCTCAACATTCTTCATAATACAGATTTTAGAGTACAGAATACAACATAGAAATGTGATATATAGGTAAGTGTTGATGGGAGGTTGGGCCTTAACATGGCATAAACGAACACTTTTACTAGCAAAAAGGAATTTGAAAAATTGTGGCTGGGTGCGGCGGGTTAAGCCTGTAATCCCAGCACTTTGGGAGGCCGAGGTGAGTGGATTGCCTGAGCCCATGGGTTCGAAACCAGCCTGAGCAATTTGCTGAGACCTCATCTCTACTATAAATCAAAAAATTAGCTAGGTGTGGTAGCGCGCGTCTGTAGTTCTGGGTACTTGGAAGACTGAGCCGGAAGAATCCACTGAGCTCTGCAGGTAGATGCTGCGGTGGCTGTGAGCAAGCCACTGCGCTCCAGCCTGGATGATGGAGTCAGATTCCAACCCAAAAAAAAAAAAAAAAAAAAAAAAAGAGCCGGGCTCGGTGGCTCAGCCTGTAATCCCAGCGCTTTGGGAGGCTGAGGTGAGTGGATTGCCTGAGCCCACGGGTTTGAGACCTGCGTGGGCAACTTGGCAAGACCTCATCTCTACAATAAGTCAAAAATTAGCCGGGCGTGGTAGCGTGCGCCTGTAGTTCCAGTTACTCAGAAGGCTGAGGCAGAAGGATCGCCGGAGCCCAGCAGGTCGAGGCTGCAGTGGCCGGGAGCGGCCACTGCACTCCAGTCTGGGTGACAGAGTGAGACTCCAACTCAAAAAAAATAAAAAGGAAAGAAAAATTAAATACCAAAAATAAAAGTATAATAAATAACTATAAAAATGTTGGTGAGGAGGGTATTTTTAAGCTTAAAAATAGAAATAAATTATTTTAAATCTAAAAAATTAACAAGTTATTATATTTCTGTATATAAAAATATTAAGACAAAAATGATAGTAAATTTAATAACTGTAATATTATTGATGCTTAAAATAATTTATAAGCAGTTTATAAAAATATATTAAGAACCCAGTGCAGTTACAGACAAATGTCAAAGATAAATCACAAAAGAGAAATACATAACAGGATAAGGAACTAAAAAGTGCCCAATCTAGTCATGGAATTGCAAATTAAATAAGATACAGTTTTTGCAATAGAATTGGCAAGTACTAAAAATGAGGAAAATTTAATGACAGCGTAGCAAAATAGATAGTTATATATTGCTAGTGATATATAAATTCATATAATCCTTTCAAAAGCCATGTTGGCAATATAAAGTAAGAGCCTTAAAGTATTCTCAACCTTTGACCTAGTAATTGCATTTCTGGGAATTTACCCTATGAAAATAATGTCAAACAGCAAATAAAAGCATTATGCATTTAAATGTTTACTGAAGTACAACGGAAGGAAGGAAAAAAAGAAGACAGGAAGGAAGGAATCTATACATACAACCATGTGCTGTACCACTAATACAAAGGACTACTGGGGCACAAGGAAAGAATCAGATAACCCTGCAGGGAGGTAGAGGGTTAAGCAAATTCCACAAAACTGTTCAGACAGATATTAGAAAATAAGTTGATTTACCAAGCAAAGGGGGAAAAAACAAGAATTGCAGACAGGGGACATCATGTGCAAAATTATGGAGTCACAAGAGGTTATACTCAGGGATCCATAACAAGTATGGCATATCCGTAATATATTTACAACATGCTGCCTCCTATCTCCTGATGGTTTTCAGAAAAGAATATTTGGCAGAGTATAAACACAAATGATAATGAAAAAGATTAGGCTAGCTGGGTGTGATTATTTATACATAACATGATCTACCAGGAGGAAAGCAGAGGGGTTTAAAAAACAAATACGAGTTTGCCTTAAGCTAACTCATCATGAAACTGGATGATGTATTAGAAACAATACCTTTTGGTCCTCAAGCTCTGAGATTCAAAAGATATTGTTTCTAGTACATCATCCAATTTCATGATAAGTTAGCTTAAGGCAAACTCTTATTTGTTTTTTAAGCCCCTCTGCAATTCCTAAAAGTTCTAAAAATCAACCTTCCATACGACCCGGCAATCCCTCTACTGGGAATATACCTGGAAGAACTCAAATCACTCATAAAAAAGATACCTGCACACATATGTTTATTGTAGCATTGTTCACAAAAACAAGAACATGAAAACCAACCATGCTGCCCATCAAAAGAGGACTAGATAAAAAAAAATGTGGTACATATACACAATGGAATATTATGCAGTCAAAAAGAAAAACAAAATCATGAACTTCGCAGCAACCTGGATAGACTTAAAGTCTATAATACTGAGTGATCTTTCAGAGAAACAAAGAATTTAGTATCACATGTTCTCACTCATAAGTGGACTTTGAACAACTATCGAAACACTATAAGAAAAGGATTGACAGTAGCGGGAAACTGCAGGGGTGTGTGGGGGGGTGGGAAGGTAGGATGGCAGTAGTGGGAATCTGCCTGGGGGAGGCACACCTCATCAACAAGGGTACCTGCACAATGAATATTTGTATACCTAACCCTGAACTGTACCCCACAATTTTAAAATTAAAAATAAAAAAAAGAAAGAAACAATACCTAACCACCCAAACATGGTAAGCCACAGTCAATCATTTCTGTTCTCACTTACATTATCTGAAAAAAGGGAATAAGTGTTCAATCACAATAAATTATGATGATCATATGAAATAGATTCAAATGTAAAATAATATAATCTCCTACCTCTCAACCAGCTCAACCCTATTCCTTAAAATTATTGTGTATTTCATATTTATCCTTTCGTCCATCCACGTTGCTACTAGTCATAACTACTCATCACTGGAAGTTCATATCACTGGTCTTTCTTTTTTTTTTTGAGTTGGAGTCTCACTCTGTCGCCTAGACTGGAGTGCAGTGGCTGCTCCCGGCCACCGCAGCCTCGACCTGCTGGGCTCCGGCGATCCTTCCGCTTCAGCCTTCCGAGTAGCTGGAACTACAGGTGCGTGCTACCACATCCGGCTAATTTTTTGATTTATTGTAGAGATGAGCTCTCGTCAAGTTGCCCAGGCAGGTCTCAAACCCACGGGCTCAGGCAATCCACTCTCCTCAGCCTCCCAAAGCGTGGGATTACAGGCTGAGACACCGAGCCCGGCTTGGTCTTTCCTATAATAGCCTCTCTTCTTTTTATACACTGCACAGATTTCTTTCCAATATTTCCAAAAATTTTTAAGCATGTCATCCCTCTTACTTAAATATCTACTCATTAGTCCAAATTCCCCTTTCTAACTTTCTCTCTCTCTATTTTTTTTAAGGGCCAGAATCTCACTTTGTTGTCCTGGTTGGGGTGAAGTGGCATAATCACCACTCACTACATCCTCCTAACTCTCCCATCTCAGCCTTCCAAGTACCTGGGACTATATGCAAGCACCACCACGCCCAACTAATTTTTTTTTTTGAATTTTGTGATACATGGGGTCTCACTATGTTGCTCAGGCTAGTGTAGAATCCTGGCCTCAAGCTATCCTCCCATCATAGCCTCCTGAGTAGCTGAGATTATAGGTGAGAGCCACAGTGCCCAGTTCATCTTCCACTATTTTCAAACGAATTTTAGATAGGTTTCCCTATATCCTCTCCTTTGTCAGGTTGCTATTCTAAACTAAAATATTTACTTCCTTCAAACTCCACCCTCTCTTTGAACCCTTTTAATTGCAAACTATTTTTTAAAAAATATTTTAGGAGCCGGGCTTGGTGGCTCAGCCTGTAATCCTGCGCCTTTGGGAGGCTGAGGTGAGTGAATTGCCTGAGCCTGCGGGTTCGAGAACTGCCTGGGCAGTGAGACCTCATCTCTACAACAAATCAAATATCAGCCGGGCGTGGTAGCGCATGCCTGTAATTCCGGCTACTTGGAAGGCTGAGGCGGAAGGATCGCCAGAGCCCAGCAGGCGAGGCTGCGGTGGCCGGGAGCGGCCACTGCACGCCCGTCTGGGCGACAGAGTGAGACTCCAACTCAAAAAAAAAAAATTTAGGGTTATCAATAGCAATATTTAAGCATGTAAACTATTTGGAACAATGTTGCCTTGATACACAGTAGAGGCTTTTGAAGGTAGGGTAGGGGGAACAGGTTCTGGTTTTTTTTTTTTAGTTGGAGTCTCACTCTGTCGCCCAGACTGGAGTGCAGTGGCCACTCCTGGCCACCGCAGCCTCGACCTGCTGGGCTCCGGCGATCCTTCCGCCTCAGCCTTCCAAGTAGCCGGAATTACAGGTGCGCGGCTGATTTTTGATTTATTGTAGAGATGAGATCTCGCTGCCCAGGTGGGTCTCGAACCCGCGGGCTCAGGCAATCCACTCACCTCAGCCTCCCAAAGGCGCGGGATTACAGGCTGAGCCACCGAGCCCGGCTGGTTCTGGTTTCTGATTAGCAGTCTGTACTGAAATACATCAAGTATTATCTTTGACGTGTACCCCACTAGACACAGAAACACTGTATTTCAAGTTCAACACAGCAAGTTTAAGACATCAGCATTAAAATGGACACCATTTATTTAGCTGAGCTCCAGATCCTCATAGCTGGCCTATATTTAGAAGCAATAATATAAAATATTCATATAAAAATGTGTATTAAGACTCAAGCACTACACCTAGTATAAGATGCTCACAATGAGATAAATTATAAGGGGAAGAAAAAAACGTTCTGCTCTCTCTCAAGTTCAAATCCTGGGGCTTGCAAATTAAACTGATAAATGACAGATTAACAAAGAGAAAAAGCATGCTTATTTTATTGATGGTAACTATTTTTACATGCATGGGGCTTCTCATAAAAAAGTAAAAGCCCAATGAAGCAGGCAGACTCAGAAACTTTTAAGTCTATTTTAACAAAGGGAGATAAATAGTGGAGAAGTAACTAGACAAAGGAAAGTGGGAGTTTGGGCTTGCAGGATTGGTAAATTGTGGGAGGGTAAACAGTATGGGGAAACTAATGGATGGTAAGAGTTATTTTAGTAATGCTTGTTTGTGTAGACTCATCCCAGTGCTGACTTTCTGTCTTCTTGGCCATAAAATTCCTCTGGAGAAGGGATTTATGTCAGTCTTCATTTCTCAGAAGTTTCTGATTTTAGTCAGATAAGGGAAGCTCCAAGGTTTCTTTCTGCATCTATTTATTCTCAATTGCCTTTAGCTCAAAATAATCCTATGTAAAAGTAGCATATTTTGGGGTGGCATATTCTGATCCCCTACACCACCAGAAACAATTCATGTACTCTATTTGAAACATACATAAGTTCTCTAAGTGAATGATGGCAACTGAAACTGCTTTCCTTTTCCACTCCCAATTTTTTTCCTAATATAAATAATTGAATTTCCATGAGTTAAAAATTACAAAAGTTGAAACATTACTTTATGTACATTCTTTCTCCCTGAGGAAGTTATAAACTCCTTGAGCATATGAGCTGTATGAACATATGAGTATGTATTTTACTTCTGGGCAACATGTTTCTACTTATTAGGAAATAGATGCTGACTTGCTTCTTGTTCTCAATTTAATGATCAATTTATTTAACTAATTACTACTGCCTAATAAGGGACTATTTGCGCATCACAACGGTTCTAAACATGAGAAACTGATAAGTGATTTTTGTTTCCATGGGAAACTGCAGAATTATTTTTAGCTCACTTATGAAGTGCTAAGATTATAAATACAGAGACAAACATGCATTTTTACCCAGGCACATATAATTAATTTAGTTGGTACCTGTTAGACTTCAGCTGTAACATATAAATGCTACCTTGTAAGAATAAAATATCTGCAAGAATTATTTAACAAAAGGTGTCTCATATTCAAATAAAAAAGGTCAAATTCAAGGTACTATGTCACAGAAAAACCTCACTTAAAAAAGTAGTTAGTCGGGCAGGGTAGCACATGCCTGTACAGTCCCAGCTACTCAAGAGGCTGTGGAGGATCCCTTGAGCCCAGAAGTTCAAGGTCATCCGAGGCAACACAGCAAGACCCTTTCTCTAAAAAATAAACAAATAAAATTAAAAACAGTGAAATTCTGGTCACATTCATTTTAGCTTTTTCTCCCCTAAGCATGCCTTGTTCCTACCCTCCCATTTCACACATAATACAAAAACATTTACACATTCTTTAAAACAATTATTCTCTTTTGTGAGTTTTGGCAAGTATATCTATGAACAAGCTTTGTGGAGGGAGAAGGGTAAAGAGGGCTTTTATCTAACTGTCCAAAGTTATTACATGTTCTCTTCCTGGACCAAGTGTTTACTGTTTACACTGCCCTTCCCTAACCCTTCAACTTTCTACTTCAAATCCCCAAGGTATGATTACAGAAAGAGCTATTTTCTCAACAAGCTGCTGAAAATATTAATGACAATGCACAGGAGTTTAATGCTAAGATACTTACATCACTATGGACAAAATCTTGACACTTTCCAAGAAGACTTGGTTATATAACAATGCTCTACTCACAACTGCTTTTAAAACCATTAAAGTTAACCCTTTTTTGTTGTTACTGCCCAACTCCTATGGATACTTCCCTTAGCTCCTAAGTAGTCCCTTATTTAAATTAAAGAGATCTGACCTATACCTGTTAATTATTGTTGCCTTGCAGACCCTATTGCTTTCGGTTTGCTGTACTAACAACACAGAAAGGGAGAAAAACATCATCCTGTGACTTACAGGCTGATTTTGATTTTTCCAAATGCTGAAGATAAGTTTTGCTGCTTCTCATGTCATCATAATGGTTTATGTCAACAATGAAACTTTTCCTTAGGAAGATAGATCAGAAGTATGTTTCAACAACCATGTCATCATGGAAATCAAAAAGAAAGTATGGCTTCTATCTAAACTTACAACACTGGATAGTCTTTTATTTCCAGTTTTCTACCTTTAGTTTACCTCAAAACTCATCCTTATACAAGATAAATGATTATGTAAATGTTTTAAGGTTTTCTTATAACAAGTCTCTTACAAGTAAATGTTCATCACAATACTGCAAATAAAGAAAATAAAACAAATTTCACTATATGTTGTAAAAATATATTTCATTATTATTATATAGTAATAATGAAGTTAGGAAAAACCTACCAGCTGAAATACATTGTCCTTGGCCAAGACACCATGTAAAAAGTCCTTTTGCACATTGGAGTTTTGAAAATTTTTTGAGTCTTTCCTTTTTCATACTGTTTTTACTGAAATCCAGTACTGGTGTTATTGAAAATAGGGACTAGGAGTTTTGTTACTTTTTGTCCTTATAGATATACCTTTTATGGACAGTTCACTGTCTTTTCCATTTAACCAAAGTAACTAAAAGAAGTGGGGTTTTTCTGGTTGTTTTTTTTGTTTTTAAATCAGAGCCATCAACAAGAAAAAAGATGCAAAGATGATATCCCCTCTGCTCTCTACTCAATGTTCTTAGCATGGGAGATCATACATTAGGTTTCTAGAAAAAAAATTCACAAAAGCATATGTAAAGAATCAAGGAGAAGGGAGGGGCTCTGGTTAATCTAAAATAGAAGATTTTAATATCTCTGACCAAAAGCGGCAGTTTTATAGGTTTTAATCTGGCCTCCACAAACAAGCCTATCATTGAAAAGAAGGATTTGAAACTGATTAGCCCACCTTCTCCAGTGAAAGCCAAACAGTCAATTTTGAAAGCAATGGAGGAAGAGAGGGGTCGCACATTATTTTCTTTTCCTTATAGTGGAAGAAGAGGTATGTGGGTTAGGTTGACCCCAAAAAGGCAGAACAATTCCAAATATTCAATGGACTAGCTTTAATATATTTGCTGTCTACTAGGGGCTTATACTATCCTTCTTTTGTTGGAACCTTTCTTCCTGATCTCTGAATAGTCAAAGTTTAATCATTCTTTATCTAGTTCAGTGCTACCTAAACCAAAGAGTCTCTTCTAATTATTCCAACCAGAAGTCATCTCTCTCCTTATCATGATGAACTTTCACAAACTTTATCCATAGCTATCCAAGGGCATGCTTGAAGACAGCACTCAATATAAACTTGAAGAACGAAGGTGGATGCCTCTTTTTCCTGTTACTAATACTAGAATAATAAAAGTATATAAAGTACTATGATTCTCCTGTAGTGTTACTGAATCAGTTCATTTTTTAAACAATGACCAAATATTTGTTTTGCTGAGTTCCTAATATAGTATGTAAAAAATTCAGTTCATTAACTCTTCTTTCATTTCTAAATACGATTATCTATTGTAATAAGAACCAGAAAAGGCAAATAAAATCCCAAAACCTTCATTTTTGCGAAAGACTAAAAACTTCTTTCCTTCTGACCTATCAAGAAATGAGGAAAGAAGGAAAAATTAGATTTATTTGAATTCTCTTTCCTTTTATTTATTCTGTGAGGAGATGCTGAACAGTAGGGAAATAATTGAAAGGACAATAGTCAAAAGGGAGAGAAAAGGGCATAGAATAATTCAAAAAATGACTGATAAAACCTCAAGTAATGGCAAGTTAACTGTATATATAAAGTTATGATCCTATGAACTCAAAACTGAAATGTAACATATCGTCCTTTAATAACCTCTGAATTTATTATTTAAAAAAAGTACAGCCTACTATCAGTTAGATTAAATTTGACCATATATTCTGTTATACTACCAACATAGCCTCTTGTGATGCCAAGAAAGAGTAAAATGCACTCTTAGGACTGGTACTCAACCTTGAAGTACTGAGAGGTACTTCATCATCTAATGTGGGGACAAACACATACATGTACATGTGAACCTAATACCAGGTGTAGAAAGCTCAGTTTAAATGCATCATAAATCACTCAGGTATCTACTCATTCTAACATATACAAATCAAGGCATTTCTTGTGATTCCTAAAAGGATAGCTGAAATAACATTTAACATCTTCTCCTCCCACTCTTCTCATGAAAGCTTGAGATATAGAGGTTTTCAACTCTCTCTTTATAGTCATTTCTGACAGCACACAGGAAACTATTATATTTGGACTAACTTACACATACCACTTAAATACTGCAAGAGCATAGCTGTGCTTAATATTCCAGAAGTGATTCAAAAAGTAGAACAGACTCATTTAACTCCTTCTAAAAAAATTAAAGCAGCTTTATAGGTTTGGATTAACATTATTTTAATCCAATTATTGTCTTGTCAATTTTCCTTTTTATCTTGTTTTACATCACTCATAAGCTAAAAGTACTACCACTTTTCTACATATTAGATGACATTGTTTTACAGACTAATTAATCAAAAGCTATTGTTAATGTTGTTTCCCCAAACTGTAAATAACTAAGTAAAATATATTAGCAATAATTTCAAATCAAAGATAATTCAGTTATTCATCTAATGTACAAAATCATAAAGCATTTTTTTCAAAAATTACACTGGTTGTATAATCTAAGTTTGTTTATTTGTTTGGGTCCAGCCACGATTAAATATATGACAAGTAACATATGACCTTTTACACTTGTTTCCTTCAAAGCTTCATTTTATTCAGCATTAAGTTTAAATTAAATATTTAAAATTGAACCTGTTCTGTGTTGCAAACACAGCTAAAAGGAAGAGCTTCTGTAGCAGCAGTGACCAGATTTTAAATGCAGGTAGATCAATACAAAAAAAAAAAAAAAATCACCAAGCACAGGCTCCATGTGTGAGTGGAATGGTTTATAATAGCTTGCAAATGACTATGTGCTTGCTGTAACCAGCTGTTCTTAAATTATGAATATGCAACCAATTCATGTTAAAGCCAAATCCCAGCACTATTTCTACAGAGAAATCCCAGTAGTTTTGCTTGTTCTACATGTTAGCTCTGTTAAGGATACAAATAGCAGTAAGCTTCCGAACAAATAGGACCAAACTATTGGCATTTCATGCACCAGGTCCATTATCACAGCAGGGAACGTCAATCATTGGTACATTCCTATAACAGCTCAAGCAATATGACAATGATCTCGTAGGAAAAAAAAAAATCAAAATCTCTGCAGCATACTCAAAGTCCTTCTGACAACCTAATGCTTTCTTACTACAGCCAATCAGATTGTCAGACCTAACCTACTAGAAGACTGCACCAAGCTTGAAACATTTAAAAACATCAATCATAAAAACAAAGACAGGACATTGAATTATACAGTATTAACCTCCAGGGTTTGCATACAAAGACCTTAGATTTATTTATGTTCCAGCGAGTTAAGGGCTTCAGTACACCTTTCTTTACACCAAACTGACTGCCAATTTGATGAACCTCTCTGCCCTCAGCAGGAGTGCACCGTCTTTGATTAATGAGTGCATGTTTGTGGAAAAGTGTTAAGAGGCGAAAACAGGAAAAACACACAATAATGTCTACACATAGTTGAAGTACCAATGCAATAATTATTGTCGAACCAAAAACTACTTTCTTATATACCACACAAACATGTACACAACACAAAATTAGTAAAGGTTCATATCTATATATTACCTTCACTATTATTATCCACAATACTCAATAATTTTTTTATTTAAATAAAAGGCATTCAAAAACCAAGGTGCAAGTCAAATTTCATAAATTATTTTAACTTTGTTTAAAAGCATTAATTTTACTTTTAAAAACAAATTGAAACACGCTTGTCTTATGTAGTAAAAATTTAAGTATATGGGGTAAAAATCCTATTTTCACCTCATATTCTTATAAAAGTCTATTCATGTTAAAAACTAGATGTTTAACTTGTAAATATCAGATTAAATATTTTACATTTCAAACTTTATAGTGACTTGCCACAAATCAAATAGCACTCAAAATACAACTGAAAGTTATGTAGTCATTTAATTTTCCAGCTTTCAGCAAAGATGTTGTGATATTTTATAACTCCATATGCAGTTGTAAATGATTTATTACCCATAATATCAAAGTTAATATGGTCAACAGAAAAACTTATGAATCAAAGTTAAAATTTTTAAAATGACTCTTCCTTTCAGAATTACATTCCTTTAAGAAACCCAATACCTGAAAATTCCTACTTAAATTATGGAATGCTTATCTGCACTACAATTGAGGCTATATCTAAAAATGAACTCAGTATTTTTAGATTCTTTTTTTAAAGCTTAATATACAACTCAATGTTATATAGTAAATTGATTTATATGAATATCTATCTGCCTTGACATAAATACTAGTAAATATGTTTCTTAAATATTGAGTTATAGTATACAGTAACAGACTGATTTCCTTTTTAAGGAGTTGTATGGCAATTTTATTAAAAGGTTGAGAAAGCACATTAGTCGAATATAAATCTTAGCTTTAGTCACAGTAATGTTTGACCTGTTTTTTAAAATAAGTGTCTCTATAAACTTATGATTTTAGGGAGACATAATTCTGAAATCACTCAAAGGTGACTTAACTCGTAAGTGTTAAAAATGTGTTTATATTGTACAGGAAGTCTTGAACAAATTATGTAGTCTAATAATCAATTTCATATTTTAAGTATTTTTTTAATGGCAAACTATTTTACATATGTTACAAATTTTAGGCTCTTTGAGTAATCTTTTAAATGCCTAATATACCCAAAGAGCTAAGGATTAAAATTCAATAAATATTGGAACGAGAAGAAGTCTCTTAATATAGTAATAAATAAACTAAATTATATCTAAAGTTTTGATATATGAAATTTTCTTAAATGTGTTTTTTTGTCAGGATTATTAGTCTTTACTCTTCCTCTTTTCTTTTTCCCATTTCACCCTCCCACCAAAAAACAACAACAACAACAACAACAAACCAAACAGGCAAATGACTAGAAAAAGTAGAAAACAGTAAGGCACCAATGGAACAACGAAACCATTTTAGTACCACGGTATGACAGCTGAAACTACTAATGAAAATTATAACAGTAAAAAATATAATTTCAATTTTTAAAATCACTAAATTGCTACTAGTGAAATATTTTAGATCACAGTTTGTAAATTTTTAAATAACACTTTGGTCTCATTAAAAAAAAAATTTAAACATAATACTGTTGCAAATTTCCCTAAGTAATTATTTCTTTTCTCTTCTGATCATCTCCAATAACAAACGTTTAAAGAAACATTTAACCAAATGGGTAAACACTTATTAAATAAAACACAATATTTTTAAAACTTCATGTTACAAAATATTGAATTTTATGTAATCAAAATCTCTTAAAATACCTAACTAGGTCATTCAATTAATCCCTCAGGAAATCAATACATTAAAAATTACTAAAACTTGATAATTTCAGTTAGCGTCAAAATCCCCATATTACTTTATGCTAAATCATATTTCTTATTTTGGTTGTTATAACTAGGACTAGTTCAAAAACTCAGAAAATACAACTTAAAATTATTTTGATGGAGAAACCACTAAACTAAAAGTAAGCAAGTTCCATCATATACCTTCACTAATTCAAGGAGATAGGACAAAAATCTTGAACTTTCATGCAACTGTGATATCCTACATCTTGTATAGTAACACAAAAGTAGCAACAAAGACATTAACAATTGCAGTTCAAGCTGGGAGTGACTGTTCTGTTTCAATTCAATGACACCACTAATGGCTTCTTAGCAGCTCCATGAAATCAACCAGCTGTCAAGTTGATGCATCAGAAGGAACAGTTATGCACTCCCATAAGAAAAAGCAACACATCAGGATGTTTGGCAAAACATCTGCTCCTTTACACTGCAGTTCTATAATAAACATGCAAACAAAGAAATGGGAGAAAGGGCAACAGAATTAAAATTCCAAGGTTCCGTTATAGTCTTACATGCATTTAAAATGAATGGGTTATAAAAAAAATAAAAACAAATTTCCACTAAGTTGAATACTTTAGGTTATCCTAAATTTTTTAAAATGCTAAATATAATTAAACACTCAGAGATTCTTCTAGAAAAGCAAAAACTACATAAAAATCTGTACATTTAAAAAATTCAGAGTAAACTATTCAAGTAAAATCAGTATCATGTTATATACAAAATTCAAAAATTAAAACTAAAATACATCCATTTTATCAATAAGTGTTTAGTAAATGATGCCAACAGTATTCCAACAAATACATTTCCAAGACTGAACAATCTAAAAATAGTTTTTCATTAGTGTTTCAAAGAGTACATGTTGCTATATAGTCCAGTACTAATTTAACATATGAGAACAGTGAAGATATTCTTATCTGGATTTTAAGATCCGTACCTACTTCTATTTCTCTCCAAACCATTATAAGAACGCAACAATATTAACTTCTCATAAATAACTTCCTGTTGCTAAATCTAATTTCCTAAAAAAATAGACTCTTATTTGTCATCATAGGCTAAAAATGATTTTACATTCAAACACTCATTTTAAATGTTTGTAAAATCTTACTTTTTTCTGTCTGAAACACACAAGTGCCTTAATGTTGCTCAAATTATTGATTATGCAGCACAGTGACAATAATATGTACAGTGTTTACAATAGGTGTGAGACATCAAATGTACTTAACTACCATTTTCTTAAACTACTTATCCTCTGTTGCTTGCCATTTATAATCTGCCAAATCTTCTAGTCCTTTGTTGCATGTATAATTTAGAACCATCTGTTCTATGTGCTTTTAACTATTTAAACATTTTTCACCTACCTACAATTCACATAAATGGCAGACATTCAATTCAGTCAAGCTTTTTACATAGCATTTTACATAAAGCAAATTCCTGGATAAATAGATAACACCAAAAGAGACTGTTACAGAAATAAAAACGTACCACAGATAACGTAAGTTTTTATGTGTTAGACAAATCTTTTCAATGTATTCAGAATTGTTTCTATTAGCTTTTTTTAAGTTAATTGTTGTTAATGTTTTTCTCCAACCCAGAAGACAAAGAGAATGCAAATTAAATACAGACAGTTTCATGTCCTTGTTAGAAGAGATGTAAATATGCTGACTGAAAATGACTACAGGAGACAGAATTCGACTTTGCCATTCAATTTACACTGCCTCTTATTTATATACTAGTCAGTGTATCATTAAGTTTGGTCATGTGACCAGACCAACTTTGGTGAGATGAAAAACTATTTTAGACAAACAAATTAAAGCAATGCTAGTTTATATTGTTTATCTTTTTATAATAGCTGACAGAGTTTATAGCTAGAGATTATAAAATATCTTTTTAAATTAATTCTGCCTTTTAAATACTCTACATTTTTGCCAACTGTTCAACCTATTATCTACTATTAAAATTTTTAAGTATCCAGTATTTAGAGACGTTTTCAATAGCTGTATCTTTTCAAAATATAAAGAAATAAGCAAAGAAAAAAGAATATTTAATTACAAAGGGAGAGCCAGGTAATCTAAAATAAGTATATGTAAATATTAACCAAGCTAATTTTTTTAAAATCCATACAGGAGAGTGGAGCAAATAAAAGAAATACGCTGATTACAAATAACATTTGAAACCTTTAAATATAAAACATGTACACAAAAATTAGCTAAATACCAAACGACACAAAAGTTTACACCATTTTTTGGCACATAATCTTCCACCTGTTACCAAAACATATATTGTGCAGACTTTGCCGAATCACCTTCAGACCAAAACACAAAAAATAAGCCACACAACTTATCGTTAACCTCTAAGTTACAGAATCCTTTAAAACGGGGGAAAAACAGGGGGAAAATGTACTCGAGAAAATTTCTCGATAAAGTTTACATGACGTCACTGGGCCCCCTGAACATTCCCTAAACTTTAAGCCTTATCCAGACACACTTTTTGGCTTTCTAAGGCTTCTTTCCTTTCCTCAAAAATAAAAACAGAGAGACTTGGGAATAAAATTGCCCAAGATGGCGAAACGCTTGTTGTTTAGAGGGCAGGAAAAAAAATGGAGGATATTGTAATATACACAAAGGGATAAATTTCAACAACTCGGCCAAGGACTGCAGCTGCTTCCCTCTTTATAAGGAAGCAACACACAAAAGATAAATACAGAGGGAGAAAGAAAAGAAGAGAAAATCTCCCACACAGCAGGGCCAGCTCTGACTCTTCAAACACTTCCTTCCCTTCCCAAATCTCAATTCTGGGGTTCAAGGAACTACTTTAAGGGGAGGGGAGCCGCGAAAGGGAAAGGGGGGAGGAGGAACGATAAAAAGATTAAAAGAGGGAAGCGGAAGAGTTGGGAGCTGGCGGCCGTGCCCCGGGAAGATCTGCCAAGAGATGAGACCAATTCACAGACCTTACTGTATGAGAGAGAAGCAATGCTCCTCAAACCTTCTGCGTTCTGACATAGACCTTCCCAGGTATCCAGATCTTTTCCCAGTCCCACCTGCCCCACCCCCACCTCCGCTCATTTTCAGGAAACTCTAAGAGCCTCGAGCTACACACGGAGAGAGCAAAAGAGGCCCGAAAAGGGGAGTAGGGGTGGCAGACGCAGCTAATCAGTCCAAGAGGGAAGAGGGGGCGGAGGCAAAAAGGGCAGCAGTAGGCGGACGGGGGTGGGGGGGGCAATCTTGAAACTACCCCGGCCGGGAGTGGGGGAGCAGCGGGTATTCCGGGGTAGGAACGGCGATCGCAACGCTGACAGAGGTTGTTTTTAAGACGCAAAACTGTTGGCGGCGACCTGAGCGCTAGAAGCCGAAGGGGAGGAGGAGCGGCCGGCACAAAGGAGGCGGACTCGCGGCGGCGTCTGCCCGGCCCGGGAGCACGGCCCGCGGCCCTACTGCACCGAAGTCCCGCACTGGTGGCTGGGAATAAAGTTTGCGTTCTCCTGAGGCCGCACCCCCCACCTCCCACCCAGGACCGCACATCTCCGCGCCCTCCTCCCCCAAACTCCACTCGGGACCCCAAGAGCCACCCCAGCCTTCCAGCCAGCACAACAAAGAGACGCACCGACCAGCGAGGGTAAACAGCGGCAGCAGGGCGAGAGGGCTGGCAGGGCGAGCGCCTCCAGATTAGCAACTCCGGAGTCCCCCGCTCGCAGGAGCGTAGTTCCTCCTTTTCTGTTTCAACCGGCTTTATAACATTTGGGATTTTCATCTTCACCCGCACCCCTCACACCCGAGGATTTGAAACTCACCTTTACTTTCGAACTGAGAGTTGCGGTGGATGGGATTTTTGCCTTCCCCAGATGGTTGAAGGTTAAGATTTTTGGAAACCCCGTCACCTCCTTATTTCTATTATTATTTCTGCAAGAAAAGTATAAAGAGAGTTGGATTGGAGGTGAGATGTGTGATCGGGAAAGCCCTTGACTCCCTCCTTCTCCGTCTTCCGCCTCTCTCTCTCTGATTAGTTCCTATCCAGCAGCAGATTGAAGCAGGAGATGATTCTTCTCAAGGTTTGTTCAGCAGCTTCACTTCTAGGCGAAGGCTTCATGAACCAAGTGACGTCAACCAACAAGGCTTCTCTCTCTCTCCTCTCTCTAACAATGAAAGTTGCTGTTAACAAGGGAAAAAAGAGAGAGAATTGTTTATACCATTTCAGTTCCAATAATAAATGACCTATCAGCTCCTAAAGGAGCCAAGAGAGGGGGTTGCTTCTTCCTTCCAAGAATACTGTAGCTTTGAGTTTGCACCGTTCCTTGTCCCAGGAAAAAGTTAAGAAACTTAAAATGTTGTTTTGCTCTGCTTTTACAGAAGATATGACAGAAAACAGGATTGCAAACTTAATTTTTTAAAAAGGAAAACTGGAGAATAGGGAGCACAGGGTAATCATCTCCACCTAAACTTTTTTGTTCCTAAATTCAGAATTCTGTCGAAATCTACAAACCAACAAAATTAATATCCCGAGAACTTGTGGATGTTAGGACTCAGAATAAAATAAAAAAGCAGGATGCAGGATGGTCCCAGTATAAAATTCTACTGCCCTTCCTTGGGCAAGTTAAACTGGCTGTAATGTTTATGCACTGAGTTAAAATAAAATTTAAATAAAAGACGTTAAAACTGTAAATCGCCTTAAAGTTATATGTACAAACTGTAAAAGGTAATCTCGGTTGTTTTGTTTTGTTTTTGGTTTTGGTTTTTTTCACCCAGTTTCTCACAGGTTAGGAAAAAAAGGATAGCTAATTGTAGGAACACTTTTTAAGAAAATCAAGTTTTAAGTAAGACTGACAGCCCACTGCTCCATCTTTAAAACGACACATACGGTTATATACTATTTGTCTAGCCCCATAATCTCTTCCAACTTTCTCTGTTTTTACTCTTCCACTCCCCCAACACCAATTCCCAAATCCTACAACCAATCAAGATAAACTAAAGTACATCCCATTCCCTCCCACACTCCATCCTATAGCTTCCTAAAAACTATTTTTAAAAAAGCCTTAACCTTGATAACACTTTATTATCCATTAAGAAATGTACTTTTTTTTAAAAAAAGTTCACTGAGGCAGTTTTTATGTTCCTCCAGAACACAATAACGTCTCGAAGTTCATATTATTTTTTTAAATTGTATGATTTAATTTTCAGGATGAAGAGCAAGTAAAAATTAAGCTATAGGAGAATAATTTGATCATATATGTGTATTTTATACATACATATGTGGATAAATGTATCTTAAAAGATGCTATTGTTTTATGTTTCCTCTTCAGCTACTGGCTGTGATTTTAATTGTGCTGGAGGATCTTCATTAGTATTAACACATGGGGAGATTTCACAAAGCTGCTTCATTAGGAAAAAAAAAAGCTTGGCAGACTAGGTCTTTTTGCATGCACTGAGAATGTCAGCCTTACCTCGGTCATTTGTAACATAATAAGTGCAAGTACAATGATTGCAATGCAGGAGCACTGGGGGAAGGGCAGAAATACTGCCTGTCTAATAAGGATATCTGAAAAGAAGGCTGCTCATTACATAGTAAAATGTATGCTAAAAATTAGTGAAGATGATGTCTCAGGAGACTGATGCTAAATAAATTAATGTGCTGATATGTTTTTAATTATTATTTTTGTAGTAGTTTATTTCATTCTCAGGATTCACATTGAGCAGCAAAGCTGTGCTAGCACTTATTGATTTTTTTCCCTGCCACATTCCCGGAATACAGATTTTAATCATTTCACTACACCACACTCAGTAATTTCATTAAAAACTAGAATCTTCCATCCCCAGAAAAGCATTTAATTTCAATGACATACAATTTCTCTTTTAGCAGCAAACTGTCTCTACAGTAAAAACTGGCCTAAGGTTCAAATGCATAATTTAATCCTGAGTTTTCCATGCTCTGCATTCCTTTCAAGCTATAATTTGAGTAACTACCTAATAACTGTAATAAGGACAATAATTTCCCTATAATATATTATTAACTCATATTTAATTAACTTGAAGGCCAAGCTCTGTATATGTATGACTGGGTCAACAGTTCTACAATCTCAAAAATTACTAATAATGTTCCAGAAGAAAAATATAGATTAAAATATAAGTATAAATGCTAGTGTTTAGATTCCCATCCCAAATCACACACAAAAAAGTTCATGCATTATTCTATAATGGTGGTTATAACTCAAATAAATGCTATTTTAAAAACTTTGCAACTAAACAATGAAATTCATGGGTTTTTTATACATGAAATATTGAATATTAATATTTTAACAATCCATTACTGATACTTTCCCTGATTGTTAGCATTACTGTTAAAAATACTAAATTTTGAAAGAATACCAAATAAGGTGAAATTCAAGTTGTCCTGATTTTCATAAAGAATTCTCTTTAAACATTTCTCTTGAAACAAAATTAAGTGGCAAGCTATAACTTGAATAGTTAAGAATATATATTTTACTTAGATACTTCAAGCAATGTATTACAAAGCATGGTTCCATTTTTGGTTCCAATAATGTTTTAAAATAATATTGGGTTTGCAGGTGGCACACTGGTTTCCTAAACAATGGATTTCATAAGGATATGTAATTTATACTGACTGGTTTTTAGAAAAGAAACCTTTGAGAAAAAAATTAAATGAAATAAAATTCATTAATTTAGATTGTGGAAATATGTCTAGACAACAGAAAAAATGGTCCATACATAATGAAAGTGATCAACTATTATATAAAAACTCATGATAAAACTATTATATAAAAATGGAGTGATTTTGGAACAAAAATTATTGTTCGAAATTCAAAAATTTTTATGATTATTTGTATTTGTATAATTTCAAACTAAAGCCACATACAACACAAAGTGATCTTTTATTGTATAACGAAATAAGTAACTTATAACAAAATAAGACATAATCAAAAGAAAGGAATAAAGGATAAAAGTGGTGATATTGAAAAACTTCATTTTAATATATTTTAAAAACATTTTAAAACTATATTTTTATTATCAAGTGTTCTTTTTATAGTTTGGGAAATAATTTTGTGACATTCTCAAAGATGAAATGGAATTAGATGGAAATCAACAATTAACAATAGTTGGTAAATGAAAAACTCATAGAAATCTCAAATTCATAAAATGAATTTCTGTATTTCAGCAATAACTCAATAATAAAAGTTTTAATCTTATATTAAAATATATCTTTAAAATAATTTGATGTTATTTGTTAATTCAAATTATTATTCAATTTAATCTATACTTTTAAATTTTTTTTAATGATGTCCTAGAAATTTTAAACTGGAGTACTCTAATATTTGATAACTTCTTACTATGAAATTGTACTTAAATAGTTTTTTAAAATACAATTCCTTCCCTTTTTCACATTATCACAGTTGATCATTTCAGAGATTACAACATAATCATAGAGTTGAGGGGAAAAAAGAGAAAATAATTACTATAGTTACACAATAATTTAACTCCCAATAGCACTTAATCTTCTACAGACCAAGATCATCATCTAAATTAGTACTTCATCATGTACATAATTGTGAAAGAATTCAATGATCAAGCAGATCTTCTCCAATTTTAGTGATAATTAACTCTGAATTTCTCTCTCTATATATTTACCTATCCTATAGACTAATGATGCCACCACTATGGACTAAATTGTTACACTTTCTTCTGTAAACAGCATCTATTTTTAGGACCAAGACAGAATTTCTTAAATAGGTAGATATAGAGATAGAGAAAGATGTCTAATTTACTACTATGGGTATTGTACATGGTTCCTCAAAGAATAAGGAATCAGCATGCACAAAGAAGGAAGTCTAGGAAGGCTGACTACAAAGAAAAACAAATGAGAGATCTCAATAGTATAACAAGCTGCCCACTGTGGTATCTTGATTCTGCTTCAATCACTACAAACTAATGAAGCTTTATCTGTTTTCGGTCATTGAACAAACATTTGAGTGCTTGCTATATGCTATGCACTGTGCTAGAGGCTGAAAAACATGAAAAGCTAACATTCTGGTTGATGTTGAAAGTGTGAAATTCCTGGGAGATTAGAGACTCATAAATCACATTATAAAGATAAAAATAATAAAGTTTTGTGAGACTGAAGAGAATGTGGCAACTAATTCTGACTGGAAGACGGAAAAAGGGTTTATCAAAGAGATCCACTAGAACACTCAAATACTGAGAACTTACCAGTCAAAGAAGTTTGGTGGGGATGGAATTCTAAGTGAAAGAAGCCATAAGTGTAAATATGCAGAGCTACTGGGCCTATCCACTAGTGAGAAATTCAGTGTGAGGAATGACAGGGATCAAGGGATGGCAGGAATGTCAGGACATGGACGAAAGCCATAAAAGGAGGCTGGGACCTGAGAGTGAAAAGCCTAATGTACCACGGTAAGGTAAGGTAGTTGAATTTAGCCTGAGAACCAACAAAGATTAGAAAAGGAGTGACAAAATCAAACTTGTTTGAAGAGAACAACAGGCAGTGCAAATGAGAGAAGTATGAAGAGATTGCTTCATAGTTCATGAGGAAGATAGTAAGGGAGAGTGGCACTGGAAATTTAGAGCTGGATATCTTTGAGGAAAATTTCAATTTGGTGACTAAAAACAAAGAATTAAGGGAGAAGAAGGAATGAAAGAGGACCAGCAAAATTTCTAGCTTAGTGAATGGGGTAGATGCTAGAGTCATTAACTATGTTCCGTAATACATTTTTTTTTTTTTGAGTTGGAGTCTCACTCTGTCACCCAGACTGGAGTGCAGTGGCCGCTCCCGGCCACCGCAGCCTTGACCTGCTGGGCTCCAGCGATCCTTCCGCCTCAGCCTTGCGAGTAGCCAGAATTACAGGCATGTGCTACCACGCCCGGCTGATTTTTTGATTTATTGTAGAGATGAGGTCTCGCTGCCCCGGCGGGTCTCGAATCCCCAGGCTCAGGCAATCCACTCACCTCAGTCTCCCAAAGGCACGGGATTACAGGCTGAGCCACCGAGCCCGGCTCCATAATACATTTTTTAAAAAGTCATAAACTTTCCTGGAATTAGAACTTGAATATTATGTTCTATAGGCCTCTTATTTATTTATTTATTCATTATTTTAAAGATGTGGGGTAAAATTCAGGATTGGGTATACAAGTGGTCATTGTACAGGTAAAGTTTGGGCCTTCCCTTTGGTTCCTACTTTGCCTGGTTTGAGATCAGGTACCCTTATTGATGTTGTATCACTCCCACTCCGGCAGTATTCCACTGCCAATCCCTCTCTTATAGTTATGGTAAATGCTCAGGGACTGCTTATGAGTGAGAACTTGTGGTACTCTGTTCTTTGTTTCTGTGATAGATCACTGAGTATGATCAACTCTAAATCCATCCAAGTTGCTGTGAAGTCCATATGTTTGTCCTTCTTTATGGCTGCATAATATTCCATTGTGTATATGTACCACATTTTTTTTGTCCAGTCCAGTTTCAATGGGCGGCACAGTTGGTTCCATGTTTTTGTTATTGTGAATAGTGCTGCAATAAACATGGGCGTGTAGGTATCTTTTTTGGAGAAAAATCTGAGTTCCTTCAAGCATATTCCCAGTAGGGGGATTGCTGGGTCATATGGAAGGACTGTGTCTAGTTCTTTTAGAAATCGCCACACTGTTTTCCAGTTTTCTAGTTTGCATTCCCACCGGCAGCGTAGAAACATTCCTTTTTCTCCACATCCTCGTCAGCATCTATTGTTGTTTGTTTTATTAATGATAGCCATTTATACTGGGGTTAGGTGGTATCTCACTGTGGTTTCGATTTGGATTTCTCTGATGATTAGTGAGGCTGAGCACTTTTTCATGTGTCTGTGGCTGCCTGTATATCTTCTTTTGAGAAGTGTCTATTCACGTCTTTTGCCCACTTTGAATGGGGCTGTTTTTTTTCCTTTCGGCAGATTTGAGTTCCCCGTAGATCCTGGATGTTAGATCTTTGCTAGATATATAGTTGGCAAATATTTTTTCCCATTCTGTGGGCTGTCTCCCTGCTTTCTGTATGGTTTCTTTTGCTTTGCAGAAGCTTTTCAGTTTGATGAGTCCCACTTGTCTGTCTTATCTCTTATGGCATAGGCATTTGGGGTTTTGATCAGGAATTGGTTGCCAGTTCCAATTTCCATAAGGGTGTCTCCTGTGTTTTCTAAGGTTCTGATAGTTTGAGGTTTCATGTTTTGGTCTTTGATCCATTTAGTGTTAATTTTTGTGTATGGTGATAGGTAAGGGTCTTGTTTCAATCTTCTGCATGTGATCAGCCAGTTTTCCTAGCACCCTTTACTGAATAGGTTCTCCTGTCCCCAGTGGTTGTTGGTGGAGGCTTTGATGAAGATGAGTTGGTTGAGAAATTGAGGTTTTGCTTCTGGAATCTCTATTCTGTTCCATTGGTCCATATGCCTATACTTGTACCAATACCAGGCTGTTTTGATTATTGTAGCCTTATAGTAAAGTTTAAAGTCTGGAAGTGTGATACCTTCCACTTCGTTTCTTTTGCTAAGGATTATTTTGGCTATTCATGGTTGTTTTTGTTTCTATATGAATTTCTGTATTATCATTTCCAGGTCTGAGAAGAGTGATGTTGGTAATTTTTTTTTTTTTTTTTTTAGAAATGGAGTCTCACTCTGTCGTCCAGACTGGAGTGCAGTGGCCGCTCCCGGCCACCGCAGCCTCGACCTGCTGGGCTCCAGCGATCCTTCCACCTCAGCTTTCCAAGTAGCCGGAATTACAGGCATGTGCCACCACGCCCAGCTGAGTTTTTGATTTATTGTAGAGATGAGGTCTCGCTGCCCAGGCGGGTCTCGAACCCGCGGGCTCAGGCAATCCACTCACCTCAGTCTCCCAAAGGCGCGGAATTATAGGCTGAGCCACTGAGCCCGGCTGATGTGGTAATTTAATGGGTATTGCATTGAATCTGTAGATTGCCTTTGGTAGGATGGATATCTTAACAATGTTGAGTCCTCCTACCCATAAACCTGGAATATTTTTCTGTTTGTATCTTCTTGGGTTTCTTTGAGCAGTGTTTTGTAGTTTTCATTGTAGAGGTCTTTCACTTCTCTGGTTAGGAAGATGCCGAAGTATTTTTTTCTTTCTTTCTTTTTTTTTTTTTTTTTGGCTATTGTGAATAGGACTATGCTTTTTATTTGGTTCTCTGCCTGCTTGTTGTTGGTGTATCCGAATACGACTGTCTTTTGCACATTTATTTTATACCCCCAAGACTTTGCCAAAGTCCTTCATCAGTGAAAGTAGGTTTTTGACAGATTCTCTTGGATTTTCAAGGTATAGGATCATATCGTCAGCAAAGAGGGATAACTTGACTTCCTCTTTTCCTGTTTGGATACACCTGATTTCCTTCTCTTGTCTAATTGCTCTAGCTAGGACTTTCAACACAATGTTGAACAAGAGGGGTGAGAGTGGGAAGCCTTGTCTTGTTCCGATTTTCAGGGGAAATGTTTCCACTTTCTGTCCATTTAGCAATATGCTGGCTGTGGGTTTATCATAGATGGCACTTACTATTTTGAGATATGTTCCTTCAATATCTAGAAGTTTGAGGGGTTTTATCAAGAAGAGATGCTGGATTATATCAAAAGCTTTTTCTGCATCTAATGATATAATCATGTGGTTCTTGTTTTTCATCTGTGGATATATTTAACTACATTTATATTCTTGTGGATGTTGAACCAGTCCTGCATCCTGGTAATGAAGCCTACTTGGTCATGGTGGATGATTTTTGAGATGTGTTGTCGGAATCTATTTGCTAGAATCTTGTTGAGAATTTTTGCATCTATGTTCATTAGGGATATTGGCCTGTAGTTCTCTTTTTTGGTTGGATCTTTACCTGGTTTGGGTATCATGAGATGTTAGCTTTGTAAAATGATTTGGGGAGAATTCCGTCTTTCTCAATTGCCTGGAATACTTCCAGTAGCATTGGTATCAGCTCCTCCTTGTATGTTTTGTAGAATTCCGCTAGAAATTCATCTGATCCAGAGCTTTTTTTTTGTATGCCATTTTCTAGTGACAGTCAATTTCCTGGGTTGTTATTGGTCTATTGTCTCAATGTCTCTTATTTTAATTGAGTTGGAGTCTCACTTTGTCTCCCAGGTTGGAAGGCAGTGCCACACTCACGGTCACAGCAGACTCGACCTGCTGGGCTCAGGCAATCCTTCTGCCTCAGCCGTTCAAGTAGTTGGAACTACAGGCATGCACTACCACTCCTAGCTAATTTTTTTTTAATTGTAGAGACAAGGTCTTGCCAAATTGCCCAGGCTGGTCTCAAACCTTTGAGCTCAGGCAATCCTTTCACCTTGGCCTCCCAAAGTGCTGGGATTACAGGTTTCAGCCACTGTGCCTGGCTTCAATGTCTTCTTGTTTCAACCTTGGGAGGTTATGTATAGGCCTCTTTTAATTTTTTTTATTTTTATTTTTTGAGTTGGAGTCTCACTCTGTTGCTCAGGTTAGAGTGCCATGGCACACTCACGACCACCCCAGTGTTGACCTGCCACCTCCAATGATTGTTCTGCCTCAGCCTTCCAAGTAGCCAGAACTACAGGCACGTGTTACCATGCCTGGCTAATTTTTTCATTTATTGTAAAAATAAGGTCTTGTCAAATTGCCCGGGCTGGTCCAACCCGCAGGCTCAGAAAATCCACTTGCTTCGGCCTCCCAAAGTGCTGGGATTACAGGATGAGCCACAGAGCCTAGGCCTCTTTTTAAAATGGGATTATCAGAATCAACTGTAGAGATTTTTCTTTTCTTTTCTTTTTTTGAGTTAGGGTTGACTCACTCTGTTGCCCAGGTTAGAGAGCAGTGGCACACTCATGGCCACCCTAGTGTCGACCTTCTGGACTCCAGCGATCCTTCCGCCTCAGCCTTCCAAGTAGTCGGAACTACAGGCCGCACTACAACCCCCCGCTAATTTTTTATTTTGTTGTAGAGACGTCTTGCCAAGTTGCCCCAGCTGGTCTCGAACCCATGGGCTCAGGCAATCCAGTCTCCTTGGACTCCCAAAGTGCTGAGATTACAGACTGAGCCACCAAGCCTGGCCTTTTTGTTTAACTCTCAAAGTGTTTCTCATAAATACCCCAATTAAGAAAATGGCTGTAAGCAAAAATTGATTATAAAATTCATTTGGAAAAAGAAACAAGAAAAACATATAACACCTTGAAAAAGAAGAGCTCTGCAGAGAGTGGGGGCAACCATATCAGATATTAAGTATTATAAAACAACAGTTGGTATTGGTACTTGAATAAAAGACCAATAGAACACTAAAAAATTGAGAAACTGACTCAAGTGCATATGGAAATTTAGTATAGATAAAAGCTGTATCGAAAGCAATGAGAAAGAGACGGATTTTCTAATAAGCGGTGTTTAGATAATTCAGTATACATAAGGAAAAGGATAAATTTGGATCTGTTCCAAGAATAAATTTGAAAAAGATCAGGTATTTAAATATAAACAATTGAACCTATACAAGTACTAGATGAAATTATGGATAAATTCTTTAATAACTGGAGAGTTGAGAAAACTTTCCTAGCAGTGGTCAATACCAGAGGAAATAAAGTGAAATACTGGTAAGTCTCACTACATAAAGTAAAATGGCAGGTGGCTGCCAGTGTGGAGAAGGCTGGGGGGTGGGGTAAAAGGAGAGACATGGCAAAATAACAAACAAACAAAACCTTGCAACTTACATGAGACAATTTAATAACCTTATTTATAAAGTATCTAAAAATAGAGAAGAAAAAGACAACCTGATAGCAAAATGACAAGAGATATAAACAGAAATTTTACAGAGGGGGGAAAAAATGCAGTCAGGTACAGTGGTATGCATCTGTAGTCCCAGCTACTTGGGGAGGCTGAGGTAGGAGAATCACTTGAGTCCAGAAGTTTGAGGCTATAGAGCAATATGGTCACACATGTGGATAGTCACTGCATTCCAGCCTTTGCAACATAGTGATAACTTGTCTCTAAAATAATAATAATAGTAGGGAAAGAAATGCAAATATCTCTTAAATAAAAACGTTTACAACCTTGCTTATAAGAGAAATGCCAATTAAGAATTACTGAGATTCTATTTCTCATTCATCAGATTGGCAAAATTTCAAAAGTTTCACAACACAGCCTGTTAGTAAGGTTCTTATAGGGAAAAGGAGCACTTTTTTTTTTTTTTTTGGCGTGCTGGAGTACAAAATGGAAATACCCCAACAAGGGACAATATGACAGAATCTAACAATGTTACATATTTATTTTTTTATTAGCAAATCTCACTTCTAAGGATCTGAACAACACTGACAAAATATGAAAATAGATATACAGGAAGTTATTCATTGAAACACTGTTTGTTACAGCAAAGGCCTGGAAGTAATCCAAATGTTCATCATAGTGAAATGGTTGAATTAATATGGTACGTCAACACAGTGGAGTACTATGCAATTTTTAAAAAGGTATAAGGGACATATGTGGTATGAATTACTTCATAGTGAATTCCAGTAAATGTTAAGTGAAACAAGCAAGTTAGAGAAAAACATAGTATAGTATGCCACCATTCATGTACATTTTACCTGTTTTTTAAATGAAAGAATAAATTAAAACCTTCTTAAAACATGGTTACCTAGAAAGAGAAAGCAAACAGGGTAGTAAAGACAGGAATAATATATGATGTGAGTTTCTCAAAAAACCTGTTTTGTAGGACGAGGTGGCTCAAGTCTGTAATCCCAGCATTTGGGGAGGCTGAAGTGAGAGGATTGCCTGAGCCCAGGGTTCAAGACCAGCCTGGGTAACTTGGCAAGACCTCGTCTCTATAATAAATAAAAAAATTAGCCGGATGTGGTGGCGTGTGACTGTAATTCCAGCTACTTGGAAGGCTAAGGTAGAATGATCGCCTGAGCCCAGCAGGTGGAGGCTGCAGTGGCCATGAGTGTGCCCCTGCACTCCAGCCTGGGCAACAGTGAGACTCTGACTCAAAAAAAAAAAAACCCCAAAAAACCTGTTTTGTAGATGTGATTTTGGAACCAAATAAAGTAACTTCTGTTGTCATAAAATAAAAAGTTAAAATTAAAAAGCAATCCCATAAAAAATGGAATTAAATGAAATAAACTTAATTGTATATGGAGTTGGTGGCATAATCATACAGAGAAGAATTATTAAAAGTGACTTTAAAATACAATTAAACACACACTAATTTAACAGTATGCAGTATTCCTCACAGGCTATAACCTAAGAAAAAGAACGTCAAAGCAACAACAATAAAACAGCAACTTAAATTGTCATCAGTCCCATATTTTTATGCTATTGTTATTTTTATGTATTGTTAGTGGTGTTATTGTAATGTTGTTGCATGCAGTCTGCGAAAAAGCAACTGAAAACATTGGCATTGGTGTTTGGGGGAAATTAATTTTTGAGTAACATAAATATTCTGATCCTGAGTTTGAAATACATGTGTTAGAATGAACTCATTACATATTGCATATTTCTTAGTTTCATACTTAAAAAGACATATTTCTTAGTTCTGCCCACTGTACAGGGACCAGTACAGTAACAACAAGCACACACTCGTTGTATACACTATGGTATCTAAACACTATCTTTGAAAAGAATTCCCTTATGCAATGACTGATTGCCAGTTTAACACAGAAAATGTTCAAAATGAGCTTAGAATACTTTGTCATACTATTAAATATAGAAATCATAAGTGACTATCGCTATCATGTCAGAAGAATCTGGGAGCCAATAGGAAGTGGCTAAGTAATTTTACAGCAGAAACATCATTTGTATGGCCTTTCCCATGGCAATCCTCTATGAAAGCCAAGGACACAACCATAAATAGAATTAAGTTGACTGAATGAACTTAATTAACAGACTGTTGCTCACCCAAATCAGTCACATAAGCCTATGAGGGTTATACACAACACTACAGGGGCAGCAATGTGCTATGTCTGACTCGTACCAGCTCTTGAAAGTCAAATGTTAGATCTTCAGAAATTTTGCAAACTGGTTGTTAAAATACAGTCATTACCAAGATGTAAATATTTTTCAACTTAAAATACATTGAAAATAAATCCTCAAAACTCATCACTTCTTATTTTACCTAACTTTACTATTTTGTATGCACTTGAGATTATTTATGTCCATTGCAGTATTTCAAAACAACAACAAAACCATATAGTGGTGTGCTACTGTCCATCTCTTCCCAATTCTGTTTGGTGAGGTCAAGTTGGTAGCCTGAAATCAGTCATAGGTTTACACCATGGAAATGATTACACTACAAATCATGGTATAATTTAATGATGTGTTGATAACCTTAAGGGAGAGATGCAAAACATATAGAGTGCAAATTAAAGCATTACATTGTAAATGACAGCAAAAATGGTGAAATAATCTTCCAATATTTGAAAATTATTAACAATTTAGCAAGAAGGCCACGTGCAGTGACTCAAGTCTGTAATCCCAGCACTTTGGGAAGTCAAGGTGAGAGGATTGCCTGAGCCCACGGGTTCAAGAACAGCTTGTGCAACTTGGTGAGACCTCATCTCTACAATAAATCAAAAAATTAGCCAGGTGTGGTAATGCACGCCTGTAGTTCCAGCTATTTGGAAGGCTGAGGCAGAAGGATATCCTGAGTCAGCAGGTCAACACTGGGGTAGCCAGGAGCGTGCCACTGCACTCCAGCCTGGGCAACAGAGTGAGACTCCAACTAAAAAAAAAAAAAAAAAAAGCAAACAACAACAAAAAAACAATTTAGCAAGAAGTCATTCACATCACTGATGAAAATGTGAAGTTCTAACATACACAGTTTTTCTTTTTAGATACAGAATCTCGCTCTGTTACCCAGTCTGGAATGCAATGGTGCAATCTTGGCTTGTTACAGCATAACCTCCTGGCTGAAGTGACCCTCCCTTCTCAGCCTCCCAAGTAGCTGGAATTACAGGCATACGCCACCATGCCCAGCTAATGCTTTTAATTTTTTTATAGAGGTTGGGTCTTGCTATGTTGCCCAAACTGGTCTTGAACTCCTGGCCTCAAGTGACCCTTCTTCCTCAGTCTCCCAAAGTGCTAGGATTACGAACGTGAGCCACTGCACGCAGCCCCTCGACATACACTTTTATTGTTTCACTTTCATATTACTCATTTAATGAAACAAAAATATATTTATATAAAATATAAATTCACAGCCGGGCTCAGTGACTCAGCCTGTAATCCCGCGCCTTTGGGAGGCTGAGGTGAGTGGATTGCCTGAGCCCGCGGGTTCGAGACCCACCTGGGCAGCGAGACCTCATCTCTACAATAAAATCAAAAAATCAGCCAGGCGTGGTAGCGCATGCCTATAATTCTGGCTACTTGGAAGGCTGAGGTGGAAGGATCGCCGGAGTCCAGCAGGTCGAGGCTGCGGTGGCCGGGAGCGGCCACTGCACTCCAGTCTGGGCGACAGAGTGAGACTCCAACTCAAAAAAAAAAAAAAAAAAAAAATATATATATATATATATAAATTCACATCAGAACTACATTTGCTCAAGAACTGCAATCATAGATTGGCTAAAGGTAGGGCTACAGACACAAGAGTTTGATAAAAATCAACTAAAGCGTTCTGTGAGAATTAACTGGCTCCATGAATTTTACAATAGAGTATTGCATATCTTATTTTTTTTGTAAATTGTGTGCTACCAATCCTTTTTTTTTTTTTTTTTGAGTTGGCATCTCACTCTATCACCCAGGCTAGCGTGCAGTGACACACTCATGCCCATTCCAGCGTTGACCTGCTGGGCTGCAGCAATCCTTCCGCTTCAGCCTTCCAAGTAGCAGGAACTACAGGCACGTGCTACCATGCCTCGCTAATTTTTGACTTCTTGTAGAGAAGTCTTGCCAAGTTGCCTGGGTTGGTCTCAAACCCACGGGCTCAGGCAGTCCACTTGCCTTGGTCTCCCAAAGTGCTGGGATTACAGGCTGAGCCACCGAGCCCAGCCGCCACTAATCTTTTATATTGGTAAAATTTATGAACTTATGTATCTATAGATAAGTATACAGTTTTATTCCCAGGAAATATGTTTTTAAGGATTACTAGCAAGTCACTGTTGAGGAGAAGCACAGTTGCTAGCCCTTGAGTCCAACTGAGAGGCATTCATATCCCAAAATAGCTGGCACAACGTGATAACTACTCCAATAGAAATATCCAAAGTAAATGAGTGCACATTTTACTTAGTAAGGAATGATTACTTTTTCTGCTTGAGGACAGAAGGAAATGCACATTCTCAATGTATTAAAGAGTTCTTCTCACCACAGTGATTAAGCCTTTTTTGTATCAGTTTGTCCTTACATTTTATCTTCAACATTAAAAATCATAACAATTTAGCCCTGAAGGGCAGTTTCAAGCTATTCAAGGTACTGTGGGCAAGTTCAATCTGCCTTTTTTAGGGTCATGAAGAAATGTTTTTATCTCATAACTGATTTCAACAATTCATAAAACTACCTTCTGTCTTGACAGCCAGTGTGTTTCAGGTTGGAGACCAGAGCCTTGTATTCAGTGCCCACTTATTTTCACAGTATTCAATCATGAGTACAATTTTCACTACTTCCTTTGACAAATGAATCAAGATCAGAGTTCATATTGTTTACAGTTATGCTCTAGAAATAGGACAGTATGAGAATATTCCAGTGTAATTTTTTAACTAGTACAGTGATGTTTCTGCTCTGTCAATACTTATCCTACACACCATTTTCAGAAAAATTTTACTCATGAAATAATCACAAACAAATTTTTTAAAATCTCATCCCCTCTTTGCATGAATTTTCAATGATTCAAAAAGAACAAGAAGTTGTCGGGCACTTTTCCTCCTTATATGAACTGTATATAGATCAAAGATTCGTTCATATTCTTCACACAGAAGGTTTGCATTCAACTGTAAAGCTAATTATCTACTAGCATGCTCATGTTAGAATAACTGTGCTTTCATACTGTATATAATTGATATTATAATGTCCAAAAGTATCATGTGTTAAGGGAATTTTGACAAGTTGATTCTGCCTTCATTCCAGACAAAATATTTATTACTTTGCTGCTGATTTAATAAGTTTAGCAACTGAGTGGTTTTATATCTACTTTTACTCTGAGGAGTGCAACACTGAGATACTTCCTTAGCGTCTTCTCCACACTTAAAGACAAAAATACTAGAAAGCATTATTTTGTGCTTATTCTGGAAAGCTTTTACTGTTTTACAAGTTTGCCAAAAATGTCACTGGGTTTTATTTTACTTTTTTTGAGTCAGGGACTCACTCTGTCCCCCAGGGTGGAGTGCAGTGGCAACAATCACAGTTCACCACAGCCTCAGACTCCTGGGCTCAGACAATCCTCCCTCTTGGGATTCCCAAACTGCTAGGATTACAAGCGTGAGACACTATGCCCAAACAGGTTTTATTTAAAAGACAATCAATGACATTAAAATATCCCTAGCCTGTGGGGAGGGTAAGGGGGAGAGAAGGATGGAGAAAAATTGGTCAAAAGGTACACAAAGTTATAGTTACATAGGAGAAATAAGTTTTGATATTCTAGTGCACAGCAGGATGACTATGGTTAACAATACTGTGTTGTATATTTCAAAATAGCTAGAAGGGAAAATTTTGAATGTTCTTTTTTTTTGAGTTGGAGTCTCACTCTGTTGCCCAGACAGGAGTGCGGTGGCTGCTCCCGGCCACCGCAGCCTCGACCTGCTGGTCTCCGGCGATCCTTCTGCCTCAGCCTTCCAAGTAGCTGGAACTACAAGCACAAGCTACCACGCCCGGCTAATTTTTTTTTTTTTTTTATTGTAGAGATGAGGTCTCGCCTGCCCAGGCGGGTCTCGAACCTGTGGGCTCAGGCAATCCACTCACTTCAGCCTCCCAAAGGCGCAGGATTACAGGCTGAGCCACCGAGCCCGGCTAATTTTGAATGTTCTTACCACAAAGAAATGAGAAGTGTATAAGGTGCTGGATATGCTAATTACTCTGTATAGCTCATTATACAAAGTATATATGTATGGGAACATCACACTGTACCCCATAATATGTACAATTATTATCTGTCAACAAAATTTTTAAGGATCCCTAGTCTGAATAAATTTAAATTACTTTTTATAACTTTTTTCCTTCCATATAAGTAATAAGAGAGAGAATCCAGAGAGACAGTTTACAGATTATCCTTTTTTGTATGTTGAAGTCTCACTCTGTCACCCAGACTGGAATGCAGTGGCACTCTCACTCTCTGGCGATCCTTCTGCCTCAGCCTTTCAAGTAGCCAGAACTACAGGCACACGCTACCATGCCCGGCTAATTTTCAACTTATTGTAGAGACGAGGTCTCACCAAGTTGCCCATGCTGGTCTCAAACCCGCGAGCTCAAGCAATCCACTCTCCTCGACCTCCCAAAATTCTGGGATTACAGGCTGAGCCACCAAGCCCAGCTGAGGCAGATTATTTTACTTTTGAGTTGGAGTCTCACTCTGTCACCCAGACTGGAGTGCAGTGGTAACTCCCGGCCACCGCAGCCTCGACCTGCTGGGCTCCGGCGATTCTTCCACCTCAGCCTTCCGAGTAGCTGGAATTACAGGCATGCGCTACCATGCCTGGCTGATTTTTTGATTTATTGTAGAGATGAGGTCTCGCCAAGTTGCCCAGGCGGGTCTCGAACCTGCAGGCTCAGGCAATCCACTCACCTCAGTCTCCCAAAGTGCGAGATTACAGGCTGAGCCACCGAGTCCGGCAAATTTTATCTTTAAAACATAAAATCCTGGAATATTATGCAGCCATAAGGAAGAATAAAATTATGGACTTCACAGCAACTTGGATGGACTTAGAGTCTGTAATACTCAGTGACCTAGCACAGAAACAAAGAACTGAGTACCACATGTTCTCACTCATAAGCAGGCCCTGAACATTTATCATCATACAATAAGAAAGGGATTGGCAGTAGCAGGACACTGCCAGGAGAGGGGTGAGGGGCACATAACATCAATAAGATCTCAAACCAGGCGAAGTGGGGAACAAAGAGAGGCCCAAACTTTACCTGGACTATGACTACTTGTATACCTAATTCTGAATTGTATCCCACATTTTTAAAATTAAAACACTAAAACAAAACAAAACAAAAAATCCTTTAATATATTACTACACCATGCCCATGTCCTTTCTTTCATTCAGTCATTTATTTGTTCTAGAAATACTTATTGAGCCTATTATATATCAGGTAGGATTCCAGGTGCTAGGGTGCAGCAGTAAAAAAAATAATCTGCCCTCATAGGACTTACTTTTTAGTGGGGCGAAACAGGCAGCAAACACATGAGCAAATACATACTATATATCCCTGTCAACAAACTAAAGAGTCAAACAGTAACTCTTTTATACTTTGTGGTCACATGTATTTGTTGCAACTACTCAACATTGTTATTACAGTGAGAAAGCAGCAGTATACAACATGTCAAAAGGGGAGCATAGCTGTGTTCCAAGAAAACTTTATTTAAAAATAGGCAGTAGGTCACCTTTAGCTCACTGGCCATAATTTGCAGACTCCTGTTATATACAATAGCTAACAAATATTACAGGGAAAAATAATGGAGCCAATGTGAAGAAGTTCTAGAGACAGCAGAAAGTACCTAACTGATAAGAATATATTTGAGTAAAGACTTGAAAAAAGTAAAAGTAGCCTAGGCAACACAGTGAGACCTCATCTCAACAAAAAAATTTTAAAAATTTAACTGGGTATGGTAGTGCACTTCTGTAGTCCCAGCTACTCAGGAGGCTGAGGCAGAAGGATAGCCTGAGCCGGGAGACTGAGGTTGGGTTGTGGTGAGCTGTGATCATGTCACTGCACTCCAGCCTGGCCAACAGTGAGACCTGGACTCAAAAAAAAGAAAAAAGAAAAAAGTAAAAGTCGGCATTTAGACGCATAAGAGAAGAGTTTCTTAGGCAGAGGGAACAAGTCATGAAAAGGCAATGCAACAGGAGCCTGCTTAGTTAGTTCAAGGAATAGTAAATAGGCTAAGGACAAGAAGAAAAGCATTAAGAGGTAAGGCAAAAGACTGCCATAGATAGTGTCATATTTTGCTGGGCCTTGTAAGCCACTATAAAGACTTCAAATTTTTACCCTGACTAAAAAACCACATGTGGTTTTGAGCAAATAAATTACATGATCTGATTTATTTTAGAAAGAGAACTCTCTGGCTTTAGTGTGAGGAATAGATTGTAGCAGAAAGGGAATGAAAGACCCCGCAGGAGTTGGTGAAAGATTCAAAAAAGAGATAATAAGAGCTTAAAACTGCATAACAGGTACTATGGTCTGAATGTTTGTGTTCCCCCTCAAGTACATATGTTGAAATCCTAACCCCCAAGGTGATAGTGTTTTGTTTGGTTTTGGTTTTTTTGAGTTAGAGTCTCACTCTGTTGCCCAGGCTGGAGTGCAGTGGCACGCTCAAAGCTACCACAGCCTCAACCTGGTGATCCTTCCACCTTACCCTTCCAAGTAGCTGAAAGTACAGGCACAAGCCACCATGCCTGGCTAATTTTTTTGATTTATTGTAGAGATGAGATCTCACCAAGTTACCCAGGCTGGTCTCAACGAACCCCTGGGTTCAGGCAGTCCTCTCACCTCGGCCTCCCAAAGTGCTGGGAGTATAGGCGTGAGCCACCATGGCTGGCCTGGTAATGGTTTTAAGAGGTGAAGCCTTGTGGAAAGTGATTAGTAATGGTTTTAAGAGGTGAAGCCTTGTGGAAAGTGATTAGGTCATGAGGGCATATCCCTCAAGAATAAAACTAGTGCCCTTATTAAATAAGCCCAAGGGAGAGCCTTCACCTTACCACTGTGTGAACACACAGTGAGAAGGCACCATCTGTGAACCAGAAAACAAGCCTCACCAGACAAAAAAATCTGCTTGCATTTTGATCTTGGACTTTACTGCCTCCAAAACTGTGGGAAAAAAAGTTTCTCATTTATAAACTATCCAGTCTATGATAATTTGTTATAGCAACATGAATAAACGAAGACAGAACTGATGGAAATAGAATAAAGTGGTCAGATTCTGAATACATTTTTCAGGTAGGGCTAAATGATCTGCTGATTGAACCAATCTATGGTATAAAAGAAATCAAGGAATGACTAATGAGTTCATATAGTTTGGGTGGGAAAGTTGGGGTCTAATGCAAATCAACAGATTGTTTGCACATGTTAAGTCTAAGATGACAACTAAACATTCAGGTGGAGATGTTAAAAACAAAGACAGCTAGGCTATATAAATTGGTTTTCAGCAAAAAGGTTCAGGCTTAAGATATACATTTGGGAATTACTTGCTTATAGTATTTGAGGCCAGGAAATGGCTAAAAATCACCAGAGTAAGTACAAATAGACTTGGGTTCTCCAACATACAAAAGTTAGAGATATTAGGGGGAAAAAAAACACAAAAAACAGGAAAGGAAAGTGAGGAGAGGTGACCAATGAAGTAAGTGAAAAATCAAGAATAAGTTTCTAGAAGTTAAAAATATTTTTAAGAAGCCAGGTGTGATGGCTCAGCCTATAATCCCAGCACTTTGGGAGGCTGAGGAGAGAGGATTGCCTGAGCCTGGGGGTTTAGGACCAGCCTGGGCAACTTGGTGAGACCTCGTATCTACAATAAATAACAAAAAATTAGCCGGGCGTGGTGGCATTTGTCTGTAGTTCCAGCTACTTGGAAGGCTGAGGCGGAAGGATCGCCTGAGCCCAGCAGGTCGAGGCTGCAGTGGCTATGAGTGTGCCACGGCACTCCAGCCTGGGTGCCAGAAGAAACGCCAACTCAAAAAAATATTTTTTTTCAGAGGGAAGAAGTAATATATTGTTTTAACTGCCATTGATAAGTTGAGTAAAATGAAGACTGAACATTAACAATCAGATTTGACAACATAGCCGGCATAGGTGTTTTAATGAAGTGATTAAAGTTTAAAAACAAAACAAACAAACAAAACCTTTCAGTTATAAAGTATGTCTTCAGTGTTTTTCTACAAGAATTTAGAAAGATATGTTTTCTGAGCTATTGCAAATTTAAGAATATTCTTTACTTTTAATACATGAAAATTAGTTGCGCAAAAAATTCTTTTTAAAAAGGATTTTACACATTTCAAATTTTTTAATTCTTTAATTGTCAATTCACAATATAGTTATAGATATTTATGGAGTACAAACACATTATGATTTATTAATACAATGCTAAATAATTAAACTAATGTATATCCATCACCTCAAATATTTATCATTTTTGTGATAAGAACATTTATTTGTTTTTTTGTTTTTTTTTTTTTTTTTTGAGTTGGAGTCTCACTCGGTCGCCCAGACTGGAGTGCAGTGGCCGCTCCCGGCCACCACAACCTCGCTTGCTGGGCTCCGGCGATCCTTCCACCTCAACCTTCCAAGTAGCCGGAATTACAGGCATGCGCTACCACGCCCGGCTGATTTTTTGAATTATTGTAGAGATGAGGTCTCACTGCCCAGGCGGGTCTTGAACCCGCGGGCTCAGGCAATCCACTCACCTCAGCCTCCCAAAGGCGCGGGATTACAGGCTGAGCCACCGAGCCCGGCTGATAAGAACATTTAAAATTTTACTCAGTAATTTAAAAATGTACATTATTATTTACTCTATTAATGATGCTGTGCAATATATATCAAAGTAAGAAAAAACTTATTTTTCCTGTCTAATTGATCATCATCTCATTTCTCCCATGATTCTTTGAGATGGTTGTTCTCTTTGAGTTCAATTGCTTTAGATTCCACATGTTTAAGTAAGAACATGTGGTATCTGTCTTTTTGAACCTGGCTTATTTCACTTAGCATAATGTTCCGCAGTTCCATCCATAGTATCACAAGTGACAAAATTTCTGAGGCTTTTTTTTATATTTTAGATATTTTTTCCTTCAAATTGTTATTTCTCAGGATTGACTGAAATAAAAATTTGGTGAATGTCATCATCATCATCATCATCATCATCATGGAAATGATTCTGGGAGAAAATTGGTGAGATTACTATTTTTGCTTCTCACTTTAAACCAGCACATAACTGCTATTGATAGGCACAAGTCTGTCAAGAATGTTCAAGATACAACATGCTGTTCACACGGGGAAAAAACCTAGGAAATAACTTATGTGTACTTCTCGATTTCATTGTACAAGACAAGCACAAAAGCACCACCCATGCCTCTGAGAACATTAGACCATGCACCCTTGGAAAAATCTTTGCCTTCTTCATCACAAGCAAGCAATCTTCCTCCAGCAGTCAAGCATGCTCTGTACACATGATATCAGTTCCTCTGCGCCCTGACTGCTTCACCATGTAGCTCTGAAAAGTGTCAAACTGGCCAGGCTCTGTGGCTCAGCCTGTAATCCCAGCACTTTGGGAGGCCGAGGAAAGTGGATTGCCTGAGCCCGCAGGTTTGAGACCAGTCCGGGCAACTTGGCGAGATCTCGTCTCTACAATAAATGAAAAAATTAACCGGGTGTGGTAGTGCGCGCCTATAGTTCCAGCTACTTGGAAGGTTGAGTCAGAAGGATGGCCAGAGCCCAGCAGGTCGACTGCACTCCAGCCTTGGCGACACAGTGAGACTCCAACTCAAAAAAAGAAAGTCAAATAAATAGGTAGGCAACTCAGCAATAGTAGTGACAGGTTGCATGATCATCCAGCTGATGACATGAGTATTCTTGGAATCTGGAAGCAGTCTATTTGCAATGTCATAGATACTGAAATAGGCAGTTCAGTAGATGATAATACCCTGCACAGATATGTTAAAGCATTGGTACAGGCCCATCAAATTTGTAGTCCTCAACCAGGAAGTCACTGAGGCCCCTGAATTCCTTTTCAGTTACAGTTTTATTCACATCAGCTAATTTACAGGTATGGGCAAAATCAGGAGGGTACACAAAGCACAAGGATGTGGCCCTAGCAGCACCACCTGATGCTAGATTCCCTGCAAAGTAGAGCCAAAACAGGGTCTTCTGTTACACACCATCCTGCAAGATCTGCTTGTATTTACCTTTGAAGGCAAAATTGAGAGCCTGGACGGCGAAGTATCTGATAACACTGGCCAAGATACCATGCCAGAAGAACAGGACTCCCTGATGCTTGGTAATATGTACCACACAGTCTACAATGCCCTTGTATTGTTTCTCTGCAGTGATTTGCTTGCTGGTATGCTGTGCCTGCAGCAGCAGCTTGACCCACTTGAATGGAGCTACTATAGTGTAAAGATGGCCATGGTCACTCCACCTGCCAGGAAGTCCTTGATGAAGGACTGTCATACTAAAAGGAAAGAGGAAGAAGGTGACTGTGGGATGTAACTTGGCCAGGAACCGGTTTTAACTCAGGGACTTTGGGAAAACAAATTTTTTTCTTTTATTTTTTGAGACAGAGTCTCACTCTGTCACTCAGGCTGGAGTGCAGTGGTATGCTCGTGGCTACCACTGCTTTGACCTCCTGGGCTCAGGCAATTCTTCTGCCTCAGCCTTGCAAGTTGCTGGAACTACAGGTGCGCACCACCACACCTGACTAATTTTTTGATTTGTTGTATAGATGGGGTCTCAAGTTGCTCATGCTGGTCTTGAACCCCTGGGCTCAGGCAATCCTCTAGCCTTCACCTCCCAAAGTGCTGGGATTACAGGCATGAGACACCATGCCCAGTTTCAAATTTCTTTTTTTAAAGGCATTCCATTGTGTATACATACCGCATTTCTTTTACTCATTCATCTGTTGATGGATTCCACATCATGGCTATTGTGAATAGCGTTGCAATGAACATGGGAGTACAGGCATCTTTTCAACATACTGATTTCCAATCTTTTGAATAAATACCCAAAAGTGAGATTGTGGGGTCATATGGTAATTATACTCTAGGTTTTTGAGAAATCACCATACAGTTTTCTAAAATGGTTGTACCAGTTTACATTCCCACCATCAGTGTACAACCATTCCCTTTTATCCTCACCAACTTATTCATCTTTACTCTTTTTTTTTTTTTTTTTTTGAGTTAGAGTCTCACTCTGTTGCCCAGACTGGAGTGCAGTGGCCGCTCCCGGCCACCGCAGCCTCGACCTGCTGGGCTCTAGCAGTCCTTCCGCCTCAGCCTTCCAAGTAGCCAGAATTACAGGCATGCGCTACCACGCCCGGCTGATTTTTTGATTTATTGTAGATAAATCCACCGCTGCCCAGGTGGATCTCGAACCCGCGGGCTCAGGCAATCCACTCACCTCAGCCTCCCAAAGGCGTGGGATTACAGGCTGAGCCACCAAGGCCGGCTAAATTTTTTTTAAAAACAGGATTAATTGAAAGGACAGAAAAGCTCCTAGAGTGGGAGGGGACCGGAGAGGGTTGCCCTACTTTTTTTTTTTTTTAATGTTGTTGAGATGGTGTCTCACTATGTTGCCCATGCTAGTCTCAAACTCTGGTTTAAGTGACTCTCCTGTCTCAGCTGGAATGACAGGTATGCCACCATACCCAACCTCACTTGCCTTTTTGATACTAGCAATTCTGACAGCTGTGAAGTGGTATCTCATTGTGGTTTTGAGTTTCCCTGATTAGTAATGTTGAACATTTTTTTCATATGTCTGTTGGACATCTTTATATCTTCTTTTGAGAAATGTCTACTAGGGTCCCTTTCACATTTTTTTTTTTTTTTTTTTTGAGTTGGAGTCTCACTCCGTTGCCCAGACTGGAGTGCAGTGGCCGCTCCCAGCCACTGCAGCCTCAACCTGCTGGGCTCCAGCAGGTCCTTCCGCCTCAGCCTTCCTGTAGCTGGAACTACAGGTGCACACGACCATGCCTGGCTAATTTTTTTAATTTATTGTAGAGATGAGGTCTTGCCAAGTTGCCCAGACAGGTCTCAAACCCGTGTTTCACATTTTAAAATTAGAGTGTTGTTTGAAATTGTTTTAGCTCCTTAAATATTTTGGGTAAAGTCCCCTGTCAGATGTATGGCTTGCAAATATTTTCTCCTAGTCCATAGGTTGTCTCTACATTCTGTTGTTTCCTTTTGTTGTAAGGAAGCTTTATGTTTTTTATATAATCCCGTCTATTATTGCTTTTGTTGCCAGAACATTTGGGGTCAAATCTAAAAAAAATTACTGCCTAGACTAATGTCATGTCATTTCCTCTATATGGAAATGTTTTCTCCTAATAGTTTTACAGTTTCAGATCTTGTGTTTAAGTCTTTCATCTATTTTGAGTTGGTTTTTTTATGTGGTGTGAATTAGTGTCCAATTTCATTCTTCTGCATATGAATATGCAGCCATTTATTGAAGAGATTGCCATTTTACCAATATGTATACCTGGCACCTTTGTTGAAAATTTGTTGACCATACATGTATGGGTTCATTACTGGTCTCTCTATTTGGGTTCATTGGTCAATGAATCTTTGTTTATGCCAGTATCACGTAGTTTTAACTAGCACAGCTTTGTATTATAGTTTGAAATCAGGAAGTGTGATACTCCAACCTTGTTCTTTTTGCTCATGATTGCCTTCACTATTTGGGGTTTTTGTAGTTCCACATGAGTTTTAGGATAATGTTTTCTATTTCCATTAAAAATGACATAGGAATTTTGATAGGGATTGCACTAAATCTGTAGGTTGCTTTGGATAGTATTAACATTTTAACAATATTGATTTTCCAATTCATGAACACAAAATTCACTCAATTTATTTGTTTCTTCAATTTCTTCATTAATGTTTTATAGTTTTCAGTGTACAGGTGTTTTGTATCCTTGGTTACATTTATTCCTAATTTTTTTTTTATAGATAATGTAAATGTGATTGTTCTCTTGATTGTTCTTTGTCAGATAGTTTGTTGTTAGTTTATGTAAATAACACTGATTTTTATGTGTTGATTTTGAATCTTGCAACTTTACTGTATTTGTTTATTATTTCTAACAGTCTTTTTGGCGGGGTGGAATCTTGTCATCATAAGATCATGCCATCACCAAACAGTAATAATTTCACTTCTTCTTTTCTTATATATAGATATGTTTTATTTCTTTCTTTTGCCTGACTGCCCTGGCAAGAGTAGCCATCCTTGTCTTGATCCTAATCCTAACAAGAGGAAAGTAAAAAGTTTTCAATTTTTCGCTGCTCAGTATTATATTAGCTATGGGCTTATCATCTTTGGCCATTATTGTATTGTGCTACATTCCATCTAAACCAAATTTGTTGCTTTTACTATGAAAGAATGTTTAATTTTGTTATATGTTTTTTGTACATATAATGAAATAATCATATGGCTTTTATCATTCATTGTTAATAAGCTATATCATGTTTACTAATATGTTTATGTTGAACCAGTCTTACATCCCAGGTTATCCCACTTGGTCATGGTGAACGAGTCTTTCATGTGTTACTGAATTCGGCATGCTAGTATTTTGTTGATGATTTTTGCATCCATGTTATCAAGGATATGGGTCTGTAGTTTTTTGAGTTCCCCCTCAATGTCCTTGTCTAGCTTTGGTATCAGAGTAATGCTGGCTTCATAATAAGAGTTTGAGAATATCCTCTCCTCTACAACTTTTTGGAAGAAGTCCAAATTTTTGGCAAAATTCAGCAGTGAAACCAACAGGTCATGGGCTTTTCTGTGATGAGAGACTTACTGCTGATTCAATCTCTGTACTTGTTATTCATCTGTTCAGAATGTCTGTTTCTTCAAGACGCAGTCTTAGTAGGCATATTTGTCTAGGAATTTATCCATTTCTTTTTGGTTACCCAACTGTATGGTATATAATTGTTCATAATAGTCTCTTATAGTATTTTGCATTTCTGTGGTATCAGCTGAAATAGCTCCTCTTTTATTTCTGATTTTGAGTCTTCTCTCATTTTTTCTTAGTCTAGCTAAGGGTTTGTCTATTTTGTTTACCTTTAAAAAAAACCAACTCTTAGTTTTTTGACCTTTTGTATTGTTTTTCTGGTCTCCATTTATTTCTATTCTGATCCTTATTACTTATTTCCTTCTGCTGAATTTAGAATTAGTTTGTTCTTAATTTTCTATTTCCATGAGGCATAAGGTTATTTATTTGAGATCTTTATTCTTTTTTTTTTAATGCAGGTATTTATTGCTATAAGCTTTCTTCTCAGAATTGTTTTTGCTGTATCCCTTAAGTTTTGGTATGCTGTATTTTCATTTTCATTTGTCTCAAGATGTTTTAAAATGTATTGTTTTATCTCTTTATTGACCAATTGGTTGTTTGAGAGCATGTTGTTTAATTTTCACTCGTGTGAATTTTCAAAAATTACTCGTTACTGATTTCTAGTTTTATACCATTATGGTCAGAAAAGGTACTTGACATGATTTCAGTTATTTTTAAACTTGCTAAGACTTGATCTGTGTCCTAAAATATTATCTATCCTAGAGAATGTTTCACCCACACTTGAGAAGAACATATATTCTGTTGCTGTTAGATGGAATGTTCTGTTTATGTTTAATTTTCTTGTTCTGTAGATACTTTGTTTCTTTCTTTTTCTTTTGGTGTCTTCCTTCGTGGTTTGACAGTTTTCTGTAATTAGTATGCTGTGAATCCTTCCTATTTTTGTTTTGTGTGTCTACTATAAATGTTTGTTTCATGGTTACCATGAGGCTTACATAGAACATCTTATACTTACAATAGTCTATTTCAAGCTAATAAGAACTTAGCTTTGCACACAACTCTACCCTTTTATTCCCACCAATTTTATGTTTTGATGTAAAAACTTATAACATTTTGTAATATTTATCATGACATTTCAGCTATAGTTGCTATAGTTCTGTCTTTTAACCCTCATATTAGGGACAAAATTGGTATACACACTACAATTATAGTCCTAGAGTATTCTGAATATAGCTTTATGTTACATATACAATTGAGTTTAGTGCTTTTGTAACTTTTATGACATTAATTAGTGGACTTTTGTGTCAGTTTAAAGAACTCCTCTTAGCAATTCTTGTAAGGCAGGCTCAGTTCACTTTTGTCTAGGAAAGTTTTTATTTCCCCCACATTTAGAATGAAAGCTTTGTGAGTAATGTATTATTGGTTAGTAGATTCAGCACTTTGAATATATCATTCCACTCTCTCCTGGTTTGTTAGATTTCTGCTGAGGAATCCAAAGTCGTATTGGGACCTCTTTGCATGTAATGTGTTTCTTATCTCTGGTTCTCAGAATTTTTCTTCTGTCTTTGATTTCTGACAGTTTATTGTGTGTCTTGGTGAACTCCTCTTTGGGTTGAATTTGAGTAGAGATTTTTGTGTATCCTGTACCTAGATGGTGGCATCTTACCCCAGATTAGGAAAGTTTTCAGTCATAGATTATTTAAATATGCTTTCTGACCCTTTTACTCCTTCTTGAATTTCTATTATGGGTAGGTTAGGTTTCTTTATGGTGTCCTGTAATTCCTGTAGGCTTTCTTCATTCTTTTTTCTTTTTGCAACTCTGACTGAATAATATCAAATGTCCTGTCATTGAGCTTACTGTTGACTTTCTGTTGCATTTTTCAGTTCAGTCATTGTATTCTTCATCTCTCAGAGTTTTTTGTTTCTATTTCATCAAACTTCTCATTTTCTTCATGTATTGTTTTCCAAACTTCATTTAATTTTTAAAATCTGTATACTGTCGCAATTTGCTGAACTTCTTTAAGAAGAGGATTCTAAATTTTTTGCCTTTCATTTCATAGCTATCCCTTTGTTTGTGAGCTCTGTTAGTTTCTTTTGGAGGTGTCATGATTTCCTGAATCTTTGTAATCTTTGTGTCCTTGCATTGGTATCTACGCATCTGGGGAGGCAGCCAACATTTCTGGTTTTTATACATATTCTTGGTCAAGGACAGACCTTCATTATTTACTCAAGCCTGTGATTCTGAATGGGCCAGCTGGTAATGACCTTGGGCACGCCATGCTTGTTTTTGGGTTCTCTATATGGCTAGGATGCTCCAAGTTTAGGTAGGCTCTACAATCAGACTGAGTTACTGCATTTGGGCACTGCAATTTTCTCAGGTCAAGCCAGGCCTCAGGATCTATTCTCTGGTCAACAGCCATCTCGTTCCCTGGGTGATGTGTTTTTGTCTATGAATAGTTGGTAGCTGAACTTTCCTGTGAGGGGCAGTGAAGTCTGGAACCTCCTGTTTTGGCATCTTGCTAATGTTACTCAAAAAAATTCTTAAATCAATTTTTTTTCCTTAGAATTCTGTTTCTCCACTGTCTTCTGAAATGTAGTGTTATAGAGAAAATTGAGGCAAACCAGATTTTTGTTTCCTTATAGGAAACATGGTTCCTCTGCCAGCATGTTTATTTCTTTTATTACATTTCAAAAACATTGTCAGGTAGATTTGAGTAGTTGTCTTTTCTGTGATTTTTCATAGATTAGATTGAGTTGGTTAATTAGAATTCTTAGATTTAAAAAAATCGTATTATATTTTTTATTTTTGCTTCTTTTCCAAATGTTATTTTTATTTTACAAACATACCTAAGTTATATATGTTTCAAATATAACATCATTTACATATTTCTTCCTTTTTTCCTCTGATTACTAAGTAAACTCAATATCACACTGATTTGTCTGCACTTAGGCACATTCTCTCTAATGTAAACATAAATAATTCTATTAGCAAAGTTTTAATCTACTTGGAATCTTCCCTTTTATCACTCAACTATTTTTATCTTATTATTTTATTTTATTTTAGTCAGCGTCTGCATCAGCCTCTCTAGTAGTTAGGACTACAGGTGCACACAACCATGCCTGGCTAATTTTTAAAATTTTTTTGTAGATATGAGGTTTGCTATGGTGCCTAGGTGGGTCTCAAACTGCTGGGCTCAAGCTATTCTCCCGCCTAGGCCTCCTAAAGTGCTGGGATTGCAGGCGTGAACCACCACACCAGACCTCTCTTTTTACATAATTCTGAAAATTTCCTATTCTAGCTTGGGTTTTCTGCTTTAGTTTTACTTACCCTCTAAACTAATGACATATATTGAAAATATTTGTAAAATTTTCTTCTAATTTTCAGTGTTAGAAACATTGGCTTTGGTGAGAATATTCGGTTTCTCTTGCTCTGTAGTATGTTTTTCATGGATTGATCCATGATTGTTTTCTTTTTTTTTTTTTTACCTTAATGAGGTGATATATCTACCAACTTAGTTCTTACCAAATAGGCTATTGTATGGATTGCTTCTGACTGTGCACAATTAAGTGATTTATAGTTTCACAGATTTATAGCTGGAGAGAAGGCTGAGATATACACATATTATACCTATATGTGTATACAGCTTATCACTCAATTCCCAGTATCTAATAGTCTACATAAAGTGGTTGGAATCTTCTAGGGATTAGGTTACTTTACCAAGAATCAATTTACCAAGAGCTAATCATGCACTGAATGACTAATTTGCTAAATATAATGAAACTCATTACTTAGAAGCAACAGTTTAAAACTTTAATATATAGAAAAGAATAATAAAATTCTGGAACATGAAGTTTCAGTGCTATGTATGAAAAAATATTTACATGTTTTATGTGAATAATTTTATTATCTCATGTTTGTCATCTTTCGAATAAGTTATTACTAATTTATAATTTTTGGCAGCTTTAGTGAAGGTATACAGGCAATCTTCTCTTTGTACCACATTGTGTGACTATAAAAATTACTATGCAACCCAAAGCCATGCAAAGCAGTCTTTTTTTTTTTTTAAGTTGGAGTCTCACCCCATCACTCAGGCTTGAGTGCAGCGGCACATTCACAGCCATCCTAGCATCAACCTGCTGGGTTCCAGCGATCCTTCCGCCTCAGCCTTGCAAGTAGCCAGAACTACAGGTACACGCTACCACACCTGGCTCATTTTTTAAAAATTTACTGTAGAGATGAGGTCTCACTGAGTTGCCCGGTTTGGTCTCGAGTCTGCAGGCACAGGCAATCCACTCGCCTTGGCTTCCCAAAGTGCTGGGATTAAAGGCTGAGCCACCGAGCCTGCCCAAAGCATTCTTAATAATAGAGGAAATGACAATTGTTCCATTGCACTGCAGCCTGGGTAACAGATCGAGCCCCCATCTCAAATAAAATAAATAAATATCATCTAATTCAGATATGGGTGAGTCTCAAGGTACTATCCATCATGAGGCAAAATTCTTCTTCAGCTGTGAACCTATGAAACTAGACAAGTTATATCCTTCAAAAATACAATGGTAGGCTAGGCATAGGATATACAATCCCATTCCAGAAAAAAAAAGTAGGGAAGGACAGGATGATAGGTGTCCAGCAAGTCTAAAATCTATTTTTAAAAACCCCATTAGATTTTAAGGCTTGAGAATAATTGTGTTTGGCTTGATAATTCATTTCCGGGCCCACTGGGTTGACAGTATCACCTCAATGGCTCTTCAATCTTATTCTGCACCCAGTGCTCTCTGTGAGGGCACTACTTTTTGAGACCAACTAGGAAACAGTTTTGTCCCTGAGGTCTGTAGTAGGAGTAGCAGCACTAGTTATTTCTGGCTCACCTTTAGTGTCATCTTTCCCTTTTTGAAGAATTGTGTACATTTGCAGCTGAACAGCTCTGTATTCCTGTCCTGTAGAATCCAAAAAGACTGAAAGCCTTCCTTCATTCTGTCTTGCTTTCTCTGCCTTCAGTTCAAAATGGTAGTATCCCTCCTGGAATAACTGCATTTCTATTCCTGCTTTCTGCTGAAATGGATGAATAAGTCCATGAGGTACACCCATGATTTCTTTATCAAATGGTTTGTTAGTAGATCCTTAGTGTCTTCTTCAGGACAAGTTTTCTCATTTGTGCAATATTGATAGGCTGAGAATTTTTCAAATCTCCAGGTTCTTCTTTTTGTTTAATAATTCATTCTTCAATTAATTTATCACCACTCACATTATACTATAAGCAGTAAGGAGGACTTAAGCCACATTTTCACTATACAGCTTTAAAAATCACCTCTGTTAAGTACCCAATTTCATTTCTTAAAAGTTCTACCTACCATAAAACACTAGGACACAATTTAGCCAAGATCTTTTGCCCATTTATAACAAGGATCACCTTTCCTCAAGTTTCTAATGACCTGTTCCTCATTTATACCTGAGAACTTACCAGAATAGCCTTTAACACATATTTCTACCAACATTCTGTTCATTATTATATATGTATTCTCTTGCAAATGGAAGCTTTCCCTCCAGTTCTTCTGTTTTTCCTTCTGAGCCCTTACCAGAATCACACTGAACATCTATATTTCTAACATGCACCTTCAAACTCTTCCAGCCTCTATCCTTACCCAGTTTTGAGGCTACTTTCACATTTTAGTAGCATTTTGTTACAGCTGCACCCCACATCTTGGAATCAAAATCTGCATTAGTTAGGGTTCTCCAAAGAAACAGAACCAACAAGATTTATGATACACAGTAAGAGATTTATTATGTAATTATCCCAAGATTTGTAGTCAGCAAGCTGGAAAATCAGAAGGGCCAATGGCATAAGTGCAAGTCTGAAAGCTAGCAGGGTCAAGACCCAAGAAGAGCCAATGTTTCAGCTCATGTCCAAAGGATGGAAAAGACCAATGTCCTAGCTCAAAAGTTAGGCAAGTAGTGTTCCATCTTACTCATGGTAGGGTCAACCTATTTTTCTATTCAGACCTCATTAGATGAATAAACATGATCCAAATTAGGGAGGGCATTCTGCTTAACTCAGTCTACTGACTAAAATGTAAATCTCATCCAAAAACATCTTCGCAGACATACCCAGAATAATGATTGACAAAATATCTGGGCACCCCACGGCTGAGTCTAATTGATACATAAATTTAACCGTCACAGTCAGTCAAATCTCTCTTTTGATTGTCCATTTTGGTAAAATGTCATGTGAATTTATCACTGGGAGGCAAGGAAGCAACACAATCACATGCTTTGCTGTCTGTGCATGAACTGAACAACATATTTACAGTAAAAAAATCACGAGATTTTGAAAAAGGTAATGTGACTAGTCACTGATCATGGTGTGTATCTATTTATAATGATTTGTGGATTGGAGAGATAGCAGCAAAGTTTTTGCTTTATGCAATTATTCACAATAAATATTCTTGGTGAGTTTAAACCACATTTTAAGGGGTGGATGTCATTTAACTGATCTGTGCTGACTGAAATTTGTGCATATGGGAACCATGCAAAATGATTGCTTACTCACTGTAATATGCAGATAATAAATTTTACATATTTAAAGTGTAAATTTTAAAAAACACAACAAAATCAAGTGTACAACCATATCCTTTTTGTCATGTATATGGCCAGTGAAACAATTAATATAATCAAGAGTATAAACATAACCATTATCCCTAAGTCTCTTCTTGTCCCTTTAAAATGCATTCCCCTTACTCTATGTTACCCAATTCCATGATTCCATGTAATCATTTGCTTTCAATCACAATAGGCTATTTGTATTTTTCAAAATTATATATAAATAAAATAATATGGTATGTTTTATTTTTTGTCTGGTTTCTTCCATTCAGCATAATTATTTCCAGATTAATCCATTTTGTCGCAATTTTCAATTATTCATTCCCTTTTATTGCTGTGTTGTATTTCATTGTACACATGCCAGGTTTTATTTCTACTCTGAAGTTGACTGTTTAAATTGTTTCTATTTTTTGTTTGTTTGTTTTTTTGAGTTGGAGTCTCACTCTGTCGCCCAGACTGGAGTGCAGTGGCCGCTCCTGGCCACCGCAGCCTCGACCTGCTGGGCTCCGGCGATCCTTCCGCCTCAGCCTTCCGAGTAGCCGGAATTACAGGCATGCGCTACCACGCCCGGCTAATTTTTGATTTATTGTAGAGATGAGGTCTCGCCTGCCCAGGCGGGTCTCGAACCCGCGGGCTCAGGCAATCCACTCACCTCAGCCTCCCAAAGGCACGGGATTACAGGTTGAGCCACCGAGCCCGGTTTGTTTCTATTTTTTTGGCAATTAAAAATAATGCTACTATGAATATTTAAATAAGAAATTGTATATGAACATATGTCATTACTTATTTTGTATATACCAAAAAGCGGAATAGCTGGATCATATAGTAGGTGTATATAAATTTTTAAACATTGCCAAATTGTTACCAAAGTACATAGCTATACCATTTCATATTCCCACCAGCAGTAAATGAGCACTCCAGATTTTCCACATTCCTAGCCAAAATGATAAGTGGTCTGTTTTTAAAATTTTAATCATGCTCATAGGTGTATAGTGTTATCTAATTGTGGTACTGATATTCACTTATTTAAGCATCTGTTCAAATCTTTACCTATTTTTTAGCTGGGTTTTATCTTTAGTTAAGTTCTGACAACTCTTTATACATTCAGGATACAGGGCTTTTATTTTTTTTATTTATTTTTTTTTTATTTTTGAGTTGGAGTCTCACTCAGTCGCCCAGACTGGAGTGCAGTGGCCGCTCCCGGCCACCTCAGCCTCGCCTGCTGGACTCCAGCGATCCTTCTGCCTCAGCCTTCCGAGTAGCCGGAATTACAGGCATGTGCTACCACGCCCGGCTGATTTTTTCTTTTTTTTTTTTTATTGTAGAGATGAGGTCTCGCTGCCCAGGCGGGTCTCGAACCCGCGGGCTCAGGCAATCCACTCACCTCAGCCTCCCAAAGGCGTGGGATTACAGGCTGAGCCACCGAGCCCGGCTGATACAGGGCTTTTATCTTACATGATTTGCAATATTTCATCCCAACATGTAGTTTGTTTCTTCATTCCCTTAAGAGTGTATTTTGAAGAACAAAGTTTTTCATTTTGATGAAAACTGATTTATAAATTTTTATTTTTACAGATCCAGCTTTTGGTGATATATTAAAGAACTCATTGTAGAAAATCATGAAGATTTTCTCCAGATATATTTTCTTCTATAAATTTTTTATTTCAGTTTCACATTTAGGTGTATGATACATTTTGGTTATTATTAATATTTGTTTATTTTAGAAATGGGGTCTTTCTGTGTTGCCCAGGTTTGTCTTTTTTTTTTTTTTTAATAAAGATGTGGGGTACAATTCAGGGTTAGGTATATAAACATTGATCATGCAGGTACCCTAGATGAGGTATGCTCCACCCCCCCAGCAGTTTCCCTCAACTGCCAATCCCCACTCCCCCACCCCTGACAGTTTTCCACTACTGCCAATCGCTTTCTTATAGCATTATAATTGTTCAAGGTCAGCTTATGAGTGAGAACATATGGAACTCAGTTCTTTGTTTCTGTGATAAATCACTGAGTATGATCAACTCCAAATCCATCCAAGTTGCTGCAAAGTCCATATATTTGTCCTTCTTTATGGCTGCATAATATTCCATTGTATATATGTACCACATTTTTTTCCAGTCCAGCTTTGATGGGTAACACAGTCGGTTCCATGTTTTTGCTTTTGTGAAGAGAGCTGCAACAAACATACGTGTGCAGGTATCTTTTTCATAGAATAATTTGAGATCCTCCGGGTATAGTCCCAATAGGGGAATTGCTGGGTCATATGGAAGGTCAATTTCTAGTTCTTTCAGAAATGGCCACACCATCTTCCAAAGAGGTTGTACTAGTCTGCATTCCCACCAGTAGTGTAGAAGCATTCCTTTTTCTCCACATCCTTGCCAGCATCTGCTGTTGTTTGTTTTATTAATCATGGCCATTCTTACAGAGGTTAGGTGGTATCCCAATGTGGTTTTGATTTGCATTTCTCTGATGATGAGTGAGGCTGAGCACTTTTTCATGTGTCTGTTGGTTGCCCGTATATCTTCGTTTGAGAAGTGTGTATTCATGTCATTTGGCCACTTTTTAATGGGCTATTTGTTTTTCCTTTCAGCGCATTTGAGTTTCTTGTAGATCCTAGATGTTAGGCCTTTGTCAGATATACAGTTGGCAAATATTTTTTCCCATTCTGTGTGCTGTCTCCCTGCTCTCTTGATGGTTTCTTTTGTTTTGCAGAAACTTGTCAGTTAAACTCCTGAGTTAAAGCAATTCTCCTTCCTTAGCCTCCTAAACAGCTGGGATTACAGGTGCATGCCACCATGCATGGCCACATTTTGAGTTTATTTTTTAAACATCACAGAAGGTGTGGATGAAATTTTATTTTTGAAATACGGATATTCATTTTTTTCCAGTTCTAGTTGCTGGAAAAAAACAGTCCTTTCTTTACTAACTTGACTTTGCTCTTTTGTCAAAAATCAGTTGTGTTTCATTTTTCGTATATCCAGAAAATAATATTTTCATGTTTGAAAAATTTGTAATGAGTATAGAACTATAGGTTAATAGGTTTTTTTCCTTTAAGTATTTTCAAGACGTTGGCTGCATGTGTACTCACTTGAATTGTTTCAATGATAAATGTGCTGAGATCCTTATGTGTTGCTCTGTAGTGCATGTGTCCTTTTTTCTCAAGCTGCTTTCAAGATTTTCTCTTATCTGGGCATGTGTAGTGGCTCACACCTGTAATCCCACACTTTAAGAGACCAAGGTGAGAGGACTTCTTGAGCCCAGACGTTCGAGACTAGCCTAGGCAGCAATGCAGCAAAACCTCATCTCTACCAAAAATCCAAAACTTAGCCAAGTATGATGGCACAAACCTGTAATACCAGTTACTTGGGAGAATGAGGCAGAAGGCTTGCCTGAGCCAAGGAAGTTGAGGCTGCAGTGAACCGAAATCATGTCACAGTACTCCAGCCTAGCCAACAGAGATATCTACTCAAAAAAAAAATTTTTTTTTAAAGATTTTCTCTTATTGTTGGTTTTGAACAATTTGATGATGACCTACATTGATGTAGTTTTCATTATATTTCTTGGTTTGGGGTTTCATTGAGCTTCTTAAGTCTTTGAATTAAAGGCTTTCATCAAATTTGGAGAAATTCAGCCATTATTTCATCAAGTATTTTTTTCTGCCATTCCCTCCTTAAAGGAGTTAAATTACAAATATATTAGGCTGGGCAGCCCCTTCGGTCTCCTCCCACTGTGGGAGTTTTTCTGTTCTCTTAATAAGTCCTGCTTTCTCAAAAAAAAAAAAAAAAATATATATATATGGCTATATTTGTAATTAAATACAATTGATGCACATCTATTATTTATGAAACCGTTCCACAGCTTAATGATGTTCTATTCTTGGTTTCTTCTACAACATACCTGTGTCAATTCTGTTATTTGCAATTAACTGATTTATCTCATTAGTGGTCATATGTTCTTGCTTCTTTGCATGCCTGCTAATTTTTTTTATGGGGAGTCAGATATTGTGAATTTTACCTTGTGATGTGCTGTACATTTTTGTACTACTATAAATATTCTTGAGTTTTTTTCTAGGATGCAGTAAGTTACTTGGAAACAGTTTGATCCTTTCAGGTCTTCTTTTAAGATTCGTTAGGCAGAACCGCAGCAGCATCTACGTTTAAGCCTAAGTGTTTCATATTACTGAGGCAAGATCTTTTAAAACACTGTACTCAATGATCCATAAATTATGAGGTTTTCTAGCCTGGCAGATGGCAAAAGGCAGTGTTCATATTCATGTGAGAATATTCCTCCCTCTTCTAAAACGTTTCAACTCGCCTAGCGGGACATGGTAGGTCATGTCTGTAATCCCAGCACTTTGGGAGACTGAGGTGGGAGCACCACTTGAGACCAGGAGTTTGAGATCAGCCTGGGCAACAAAGTGAGACTTTAGTTCTACAAAAAAAAAAAAAAAAAAATTAGAACAGCTGGGGTGATGTCACATGCCTGTAGTCCTAGCTACTATTCAGGAGGCTGAGGCAAGTGGATTGCTTGAGCCCAAAAGTTCAAGGATGTGGTAAGCTGTGAAGATACCATTGCACTCCAGCCTGAGCAACACAGTGAAATCCTATCACAAACAAACAAACAAACAAATAAATAAATAAATAAAACTTTTCAATGGTTCCATCCCTGGCCTTGGGTAGTTTCCTCATATATATATACTGAAAATATGATGGGCATCCTCTCACAATCTATGGAGTTCTTATACCAATTCTCACAACTTCAGTACTGTTAACAATGTCTCCGGACAAAAAGATTGCCTGAGTCCAGGGTTCAAGACCACTCTGGGCAACTTGGTGAGACCTTGTCTCTGCAATAAATAAAATAAAATAAAACAAAGCAGGAGGTATCAAAATAACAGACTTTAAACTTTACTATAAAGCTACAATAATCAAAACATCTTGGTATTGGTACAAGAACAGGTATATAGACCAATGGAATAGAATTGAGATTCTAGAAGCAAAACCCCAATTTTTCAACCAACTCATCTTTGACAAAGCCTCCACTACCCACCACTGGGAAGAGGAGAACCTATTCAGTAAATAGTGCTGGGAAAACTGGCTGAACACATGCAGAATATTCAAACAAGACCCCTATCTATCCTCATACACAAAAATTAACTCTAAATGGATCAGAGACCTAAATGTGAAACCTCAAACCATAAGAACTTTGGAAAATGCAGGACACACCCTTATGGAAGTTGGAACTGGCATCCAATTCCTTAGCAAAACCCAAAATGATAAGAGATAAGATAGACAAGTGGGACCTCATTAAACTGACAAGCTTCTGCAAAGTCAAAGAAACCATCAAGAGAGCAGGGAGACAGCCCACAGGGAGACAGCCCACAGTTGGAAAAAGTATTTGCCAACTCCATGTCTGACAAAGGCCTAACATCTGGGATCTACAAGGAACTCAAACGTGCTGAAAAGAAAAAAACAAACAACCCCATTACAAAGTGGGCAAAAGATATGAACAGATACTTCTCAAAAGAAGACATATGAGCAGCCAAAAGATACATGAAGAAGTGTTCAACCTTACTAGTCATTAAGGAGATGCAAATTAAAACTACACTGAGATACCACCTAACTCCAGTCAGAATGGCCATTATCAATAACTCAAAAAATAATAGATGCTGGAGAGGATGTGGTGAAAAGGGAACACTTCTACATTGTTGGTAGGAGTGTAAACTAGTGCAGCCTCTGTGGAAATCAGTGTGGCGATTCCTAAAAGCTCTAAAAATCAACCTTCCATATGACCCCACAATCTCCCTACAGGAATATACCCCGAAGAACTTAAATCACTCTATAAAAAAGTTACCTGCACTGTATGTTTTTTGCAGCATTGTTCACAATAGCAAGATCATGGAACCAACCATGCTGTCCATCAAAAGAGGACTGGATTTAAAAAATGTGGTACACAGAAACAAAGATCCGAATATCACATGTTCTCACTCATATAATGGTCCTTGAACATCCAATGCAATACTATAAGAAAATGACTGACGGGACTGGGAAACTATGGGGGGGAGGGGGATGGGATTAACAGTAGCAAATATCTGTCTGGGGATGGGAAAACACCTCTTATCTACAGGGTGCCTGAATGAAACGTAATTGTACACCTAACCCTTAACTGTACCCCACAAAACTATAATAAAAAATACTGATTAATAAAAAAAAAAATGTGGTACAAGCCGGGCTTGGTGGCTCAGCCTGTAATCCCGCGCCGTTGGGAGGCTGAGGTGAGTGGATTGCCTGAGCCCGCGGGTTCGAGACCCGCCTGGGCAGTGAGACCTCATCTCTACAATAAATCAAAAAATCAGCCAGGCCTGGTAGTGCATGCCTGTAATTCCAGCTACTTGGAAGGCTAGGCCGAAGGATCGCCAGAGCCCAGCAGGCAAGGCTGCGGTGGCCGGGAGCGGCCACTGCACTCCAGTCCAGGTGACAGAGTGATATTCCAACTCAAAAAAAAAAAAATGTGGTACATATACACAATGGAATATTATGTAGCCATAAAAAAGAATAAAATCATGAATTTCGCAGCAACCTGAATGGAACTGGAGTTTATAATACCGAGTGATCTCTCACAGAAACAAAGATCTGAGTATTACATGTTCTCACTCATAAGTGGACCTTGAACAACTATTGTAAAACTATAAGAAAAGGATTGACAGTGGCAGGAAAGTATGGGGGGGCAGGGAGGGGAAGGGAGATGGGATTAACAGTAGTCAATATCTGTCTGGGACGGGGGACGCACACCTCATCAAGGGTACCTGCACAATGCATATTTGTATACCTAATCCTTAACTGTACACCACAATTTTAAAATAAAAAAGTTTATAAAAAAGTTTTCTGTACAGCAAAAGAAATAATCAACAGAGTGAATATAAAAGTTACAGAATGGGATGAAGTATTTGCAAATTACATCCTAGACAAAGGACTAATTTCCAAAATCTACAAATTCAACATGAAAAAAACAAACATCTCTAATCAAAAAGTGGGCAAAGGACATGAATAGACACTTCTCAAAAAAAGACACAAGTGGCCAAAAACATGAAAAAATACTCACCATCACTAATCATCATAAAAATGCAAATTAAAAACCACAGTAAAATATCTTATACCAGTCAGAATGGCTATTATTTAAAAGTCCAAAAAAACAATAGATGTTGATGTGAACATAGAAAAAAGGGAATGTCAAATACTGTTGATGAGAATGTAAACTAGTTCTCAATCTCTATGAAAAAACAGTATGGAGAATTCTCAAGGAACTAAAAACAGAACTATCATTTAACTCAGCAATCCCACTACTTGCTATCTACTCAAAGGAAAACAAATCATTATACAGAAGGATACCTGCACTCATATGCTCACAATAGCAAAGTCATGAACCCAACCTAAGTGCCCATCAGTGAATGAGTGCATAAAGAAAATGTGATATATATACATGACAGAATACTATGCAGCCAGTAAAAAAAAAGAATAAAATCATATCCTTTCCAACAGCATGAATGGAGCTAGAGAACATCATCCTAAGTGAACTAACTCAGAAATAGAAAACCAAACACCGCATGTTCTCACTTATATGTAGGTGCTAAATGGATATAAAGATAAAAATAAAAGACACTGGTTTCAGTTTAAAAAAAAAAAAAAGCTGGCATGGTGGCACATACCTGTAGTTCCAACTACTTGGAAAGCTGTGTCGGAAAAATCTCCTGAGCCCAGAAGGTGGAAGCTATAGTGGCTGTGAGCACGCCACTGCACTCCAGCCTGGGCAACAATGTGAGACTCCAACTTAAAAAAACAAAACAAAACCAAAAAAACCCCAAAACCAATGTTTCCTTAAGTCACGAGTGTCTGAGCTCTATTTCTGTTCTTCCTTCCTATGACAGGACCTGGAAAGACTTTCAGTGCAGTAGGCTGAGACAACAGTAGAATCCATCTTGTTTTATTCATGTCTCTTAGGGAACAATGTCCTTCATTACAATGTCTTGAAAACCATTTAATATTTTCCTTTTCTTTATCTTGGTTACTTCAGATAGAAAGTTAAATCTTGTCCACTTACTCCTTCTTGTCTGGAAATAGGAGTTGCTATTAATCTTTTTTACTTTGTTTAAAAAAATCCTTTTATTGACTAGTCTTTAACAAATTCCTTTAAAAAAAATCATTAAAGCCAGGCGTGGTGGCTCACACCTGCAATCCAAGCACTTTGGGAGGCAGAGGTGAGAGGACTGCCTGAGCCCAGGGTTCAAGTTCAGCCTGGACAATCTATTTTTTCCCCAGTCCATCTAGTGAAAAATTAGTAACTTTTTTTTTTTTTTTTCAGTTGGATCTCACACTGTCACCTAGGCTGGAGTGCAGTGGCACACTCACGGCCACCACAGCCTCGACTTGCTGGGTTCAGGCAATTCTTCCACCTCAGCCTTTCAAGTAGTTGGAACTACAGGTGTGCGCCACCACGCCCAGCTAATTTTTTGATTTATTGTAGAGATGAGGTCTCGCTGTGTTGCCCATGCTGGTCTCAAACCCCTGGGCTCAGGCAATCCTCTCATCTCCATCTCCCAAAGTGCTGAGATTACAGGTGTGAGCCTCCACACCTAGGTTAGCACATTCTTATAATCACTTTTTTGCCAATCTGAATCTTTGGCAGTAGTGTAAATTTCCATTTATTGCTATGTTTTCAGAAGTAAATTCATGGGATCAGCTATGTCAAGGTTGGTAGGAAGATTTTGAGATTTTTTTTAAATTCCTGAAATATTACTAATTTACCATAAAATTTACACTTTAAAATATGTAATTTCTAATAATCTTCAAGTTCGCTGAGTCTTCCAAATCCTGCTAAGTCCATCTAGTAAGTTTTCCATTTCAGTTATGATACTTTAAAGCTCTAGACTTGCTATTTGATTCTTTTTCTATAGATACTTTTTCTGTATATAGATTCCCATTTAGTTGAGTAATTGCTATTATGTTTTCCATTAGTTCTGTGATATAAGTTTAAAATCTTTGTATATCTTATTTCTCATAGCTCGGATAATCTTTGCAAAATCTAACATCTGGGCCCACTCAGAGTCCGTTTCTACTGATTGCCTTATTTCTTGAACTTGTGTCACTTTGCACATCTAGTGGTTTTTAATTTTAGAGAGCATGTAGCAACTCTGTTTTTTTTTTTCTGGAAGTTGTGTTAGTTTATTTTAGTAACTTGCTTGGACTTAAACTGCAGAATTTGTCTCCCCTGAGTATGTAGCCATCAATGTCTCTAATCAATTTTTAAAATATACATTTTGGAGCAGTTTTAGCTTTGCAAAAAAGTAAGTTGCTAGTGTTCCCATATAACCCCTCGCATCCTCTACTTTCTCCAGTTATTAATTTCTTCAATTACTCTGGTAACATTGGTCACAATTGATGAGCCAATACTGAAACACCATTAACTAAAGTCATAGACTACATTAGAGCTCACTCTTTTTGTTGTTTTGTATGGGTTTTGACAACTGTATAATGATAATGTATGTACCATTACAGGATCACTACAGGGTTCTAAAAGTCTCCTGTGTTCCACCTATTCTTCCCTCTCTCCCTACTGCATCCTGAACCCCTAACAACCACTGCTCTTCTTATTGTCTCCAAAAGTTTGCCTTTTTGAGAATGTCATATAGGCAAAATCATATATAGTACATAGCCTTTTCAAACTGTATTCTTTCACTTAGCAATGTGCACTTAAGGTTCTCCGATATCTTTCCATGGTTTGAGAAATCATTTCTTCTTAGTGCTGAGTAATATTCCATTGTCTGGATGTAAAATTCTCATTGTTTTAACTAGCAATTCCCTAATCACATATGATGTTAAGCATCTTTTCATATGCTTATGTGCCATGCACATCATCCCTTGAGTTATATATTCAGATCTTTCCCTCATTGTTGTTTGTTTTTTGGGTTTTTTTTTTAGTTGGAGTCTCACTCTGTCACCCATGCTGAAATGCAGTTGCACACTCACAGCTACTGTAGCCTCAACCTTGCCGGGCTCAGGTGAGTCTTCTGTCTCAGTCCCTCGAGTAGCTGGACATGCATGCCACTATGTCCAGCTAATTTTCTTATTCACTGTAGAGACGAGGTCTTGCCAAGTTGCCCAGGCTGGTCTCAAACCCCTGAGCTCAGGAAATCCAATCACCTCAGCCTCCCAAAGTGCTGTGATTTCAGGTATGAGCCACTGTGCCCAGCCTTATTTTTAAATTTTAAAGAATTCTTTGTTTTAAATAAGTCCTTTGTCAGATATGCATTTTGCAAATATTTTCTGTCCATGGCTTGTCTTTTCATTCACTTGACAGTGTCTTTTGCAGTTTTAAATTTTAATCATGTACAACTTATCAATTTCTTTCTTTCATGGATCATGAGTTTTTGGTGTTGTGTCTAATAATTCATTGCAAACCCTAGGTTTTCCAATGTTATCTTTTAGGAGATTTACAGTTTTGCATTTTACATTTAGGTATATCTGTTTCAAGTTAATTTTTGTGGAAGGTGTAAGGTCTGTGTCTACATACAGATGTCCAGTTTTCCCAGCATTTGTTGAAAAGATTCAGTAAGTCACCTACATACAAACCTTCAAGTTGCAAACTTTCAAAGATGTGAATGTTCGCTCATATGTCCAATCACATTAGTTCATGTGTCTGGTTTACATTGTCACATGCATGCATCCTCTACAAGTGGTTATGCTTTTGTGTACTTTACAGTACTGTATAAAGTAAGTACAGTAGTTCAGTATTCTTTATTTCAAGCACAGGATGTCCAGAAGCAAGCATAAACGCCATGGTTACATAGCTGGTAAAGTACTACATAGCCAATTGTGCTAGTTGGGTACCTAGGCTAACTTTGTCGGACTTATGAACAAACTGGACTTATGAATGTACTCTCAAAATGGAACTCATTCATATGTAGGAGACTTACTGTATCTTTTCTACATTACATTGCTTTTGCTCCTTTGACAAAAATCAACTGACTCTATTTGTGTAGGTCTGTTTCTGGATTATCAGTCTGTCTATTCTTTCGTTAGTATCATTCTTTTTATTGCTGTAGCTTTATAGTAAATCTTGATGTTGAGTAGTGTCTACCCTCCAATTCTGATCTTCTGCAATACTGTCTTGACTATTATGTATCTTTTACCTTTACATTTACACTTCAGAATCACCTTATTGATGCCCACAAAATAATTCGCAAGGATTCTGACTGGGACTGTGTTGAATCTATCAATCAAGCTAACAAAAACTGACATCCTGACATAATAATAGAGTTATCCTATCTATGTATGTGAAATATCTCACAATTTACTTAGATCTTTGATCATCAGAGTTTTATGGTTTTCCTCACATAGATCTTGAACATATTTTGCTAGATTTATATCTAAGTATTTTATTTTTTGGTGATAATGTAAAAAGTATTGTAATTTTAATGTCAAATTCCAATTGTTCTTTGCTGGTATATGAGAAGGTAACTAGCTTTTGTATATTAACCTCACATCTTACAACTTCGCTATAACTTTTGTTGATCCTTTACATTTCCAAACAAAAACAGTTATATTTCTTCCTTTCTAATCTGTGTGCATTAAATAGGCCCTCCAGTATGAGCTTGAGTGGGAGTGGTGAGAGTAGGTATCTTTGCCCTGTTTCTGATCTTAGAAGGAAGCATATAGTTTCTCAGCCTTAAATATGATGCTAGCTGCCGTTTCTCTATAGAAGTCTTTTTTTTGAGTTGGAGTCTCCCTCTGTCGCCCAAGCTGGAGTGCATGGCATGCTCATGGCCACTGTATCCTCAACCTGCTAGGCTCAGGTGATCCTTCTGCCTCAGCCTTCCAAGTAGCTGGGACTACAGGTGCACACCACCATACCCAGCTAATTTTTTGATGTATTGTAGAGACAAGGTCTTGCCAAGTTGTCCAGGCTACCCTCGAACCCCTGGACTCAGGCAATCCTCTTGCCTCTACCTCCCAAAGTGCTGGGATTACAGGTGTGAGTCCCCACATCCAGCCTGTGGATGTCTTTTATCAAGTTGAGAAAGTTCTTTTCTATTGTTTGTGAGGGTTTTTAAAAAAATCATAAATGGGTGTTGGGCTTTGTCAAATTCTTTTTATGCATCTATTTATATGATATGGATTTTCTTCTTTAGCTAATTGATGTCATGAATTACATTAGATGCTTTTAAAATACTGAACCAACCTTGCATACCTGTAATAAATCCCATTGGGTCACGGTACACAATTGTTTTTAAACACTGTGGAATTTGATCTGTTAATATTTAGTTGAAGATTTCTACATCTTTGTTTATGAGAGATATTGATCTGTACCTTTCCTTTCTTGTAATGTCTTTTAGCTTTCTACTGGAATAATTCTGGCCTCACAGAATGTATTAGAAAGCATTCCCTCTGCTTCTATTTCCTGGAAAAGACTGTAGAGAATGGGTATAATTTCTCCTTTGAATGTCTCTGCTCAGTTTTTTTTCCCCATATTTATTTTGTAATCTGACTTCCTAGAAGTTGCCTCTGTTTCAGCATAACTTAGTGGTCTACCAATGATCTGGCAAAATGTTTGCTAATACAGCTTAAGCTAATAAAATTTCTACAATTTGCCAATTATCTGCGTGTGGGTTGCAGAACACACAAAAAGTTTGAGCCAATTCTTTATTCTTCTTCGTCTTTTTGCTAGATGCTTTGGATATTCATGTGTAATTTCCTAGTTAGCCAGGGATAGGTGGGGAGTTACCTAAGCCCCTATGTAAGTATCTTGTTTCCAGGATTTCCCATCAAAAAAAGTGGAATCCCAACATTTGGTTAACAAATATGTAGATTTTCCCCATAACTTCTAACTTAATTTGGCAATTTTAACTGGCAAAGATACAAATGTTCACTCTCCACCCCTAACTGAGTATACCTCTGACATCAGATAGGATCCAATGGCTAGTCAAAAGCTGGTAAAACTACCATACTTGTCCGTGAAGTTCTCTGAAGGATACAGGAACAGCTCCAGACAAGAAGGCTACAGACTCCTACTATTTTTACCCCAAATTGTAGTAGTTTTTAAAGAACATATGTTTCTCAATTGTTGGACTGCTTTGGTTTGATTTCCAGCACACAGAAATAGTTGCTTTTTGACAAATTTCTTCACTTTTATACTAATTTTTTTTGTGGAGGACAATCACCAACCATTTCCAACTACCATAACTGGAAGTCCTCTATTCATTAGGAAATAATAATTTCATGTGTTACTTTTTTATTATGGTAAAATAAATATAACATCAATTTCCCATTTTAAGTGTACAATTCAGTGGCATTAAACACATTCACAATGTTGTTCAACCATCATCATTTTCCATTTTAAGAACTTTCTCATCATCCCAAACAGAAAGTCTATTAACAATAACTCTCCATTCATTCTTCCCGACACTGCATGTACTAAGCTTTATTATATTTTATCTCTATAAATTTGTCTCTACTAGGTATCACACATATCACACATGAGTAAAATCATACAATATTTTCTCTTTCATTTCTGGCTTATTTCCCTTAGCATACACTTTTGAGGAGTCAATCATGTTGTACCATGAGGCAATTCTTCATTTCTTTCTATGGATGAATAGTATCCCAGACTATGGATATATAACATTTTATTTATCCTTTCTTTAAGATGGGATTTGGGTTGTTTTCGTCTTTTGACAAATATGAATAATACTGCTATGAACACTAATGTGCAGCTTCTTCTGTGGACATTTTTTTCATCTCTCTTGAACATTTACCTATTTGTAGAATTGATTAATTTAATGGTAATTCTATTCTTAATGATCTAAGGAACTATCAAACTGTTTTTGCAAAGCAAGTGCACACTTTTCTCTCCTATCAAAAGTGCACAAGGTTCCATTTACTTCACATCCTGACCAATATTTGTTATTTTAAAAACAGCATTATTGAAGTATAATTTACATACAAGAAGTGTCATGTATCTAAAATGTACAATTTGATAAAATTTGAAATATGAATACACTGTGAAGTAGCATCATAATCAAGATAGTGAATATATCCATCACTCCAAAAAGTTTTCTCATCCCTTTTGTAATCCCTTCTCCCTCTCTATTTCCTGTCCCAAGACACCTAGTGATCTACCTATTGTCACTATGGATTAGTTTGTATTTTTAGAGTTTTATATAAATGAAACCATAAATATGTAAATATGTATTCTCTTTTTGCCTGAGTTTCTTCACTCAGCAAAATTACTTTGAGTTTAAATCATATTGTAATGTGTGTGTAACGTGTCTGTCGCCCAGGCTGGAGTGCAGTAGCACCATTATAGCTAACAGCACTCTCAAACTCTTGGACTCAAGCAATCCTCTCACCTCGGCTTCCCAAAGTGCTGGGAGCTACCACATCCAATCTGTGTAGGTAGTTTAACCTTCTATATTGCTAAGTAGTATTCCATTCTATGAATACACCTCAATTTCTTTATTAATCATTTGGTGGACATTTCAGATGTTTCCAATTCGGAACTATTACAAATAAAGATGCTATGAATATTCCACTATGGGAATCTGTGTGGACATACGCTCTTTTTGCTTGGGCATATTCCTAAGAATAGAGTGACTGATCATGTGCTTGGTATATGTTTAGCTTTAGCAACTGCCAAGCTGCTTTACAACATGGTTTTACAATTTTATATTCCCAAAAGCAGTGAATGAGTGTTCCAATTCCCTCACAACTATGTCAAAATGTGGTACCATTTTAAAAATTTTATTCATTCTAGTTGGTGTGTAGAGATATCTCAATGTGTGAGTGTGTTACCTCTGTGCTTTACTGTATGAATTAACATAAAATTAACCATTTTAAAGGGAACAGTTCAGCAGCATTTAGTACATTCAGAATGTTGTAAAACCATCATCTTATCTAATTGCGAAACATTTCATTACACCTCATAGATGAAACAGGTATTCCTTATTTCCTCTCTTCTGCAGCCACAGGCAACCACCAATCTACTGTCTGTCTCCAGATATACCTGTTCTGGATATTTCACATAAATGAAATCATATAACATGTAGCCTTTTGTGTCTGACTTCATTCATTTAGTGTAATGCTATCTAGGCTCACCTGCTTTGTAGCATAAATTATTATTTTATTCTTTTTTGATGGCTGGAAAATATTCCAATGTATGGATACACCACAATTTGTTTTTTTATCTGTTGTTGATGGAAATTTAGTTGTTTCCACCTTTTGGCTATTGTGAATAGTGCAGCTATAAACATTCATGTACAAGTGTTTGTTTCATTATCTGTTAATTAATTAATTAATTTGAGTCAAGAGTCTCACTCTGTTGCCCAGGATGCCATGCAGTGGCACAATCATGGCTCAAAGTGACATCAACCTCCTGGACTCAGGTGACCCTTCCATCTCAGTCTCTTGAGTAGCTGGGACTACAGGCGCATACCACCACACCTAGATAATTTTTTGTGTTTTTTTGTAGGACAAGGTCTTGCTGTGTTGCTTAGACTGGCCTTGAATTTCTGGGCCCAGGCAATCCTCTCACTTCAGGTTTCCAAAATTCCAGAATTACAGGCATGAGCCACCATACACAGCCTGTTTTTTTTTTTAGTTCTTTAGAGCACTGATCCTCAACCTTTTTGGCATTAGGGACCAGTTTCGTGGAAGACAATTTTTCCACAGACCATGGCGGGAGGGGATGAAAAAAAGTTTCCCCAGATGAAAAAAAGTCCTTAAAGGGAAACGTTTTGCCCATGTGGAAGAAGTGAAACCAAAAATGACAAGAAGCACTAAAAGGCATCACAACTGACAAGGTCAAAAACTGTTCAGAGCAGTGGAAAATGTGTCTCGACAGGTGTATTGCATCAAACAGAGAGTACTTTGAAACTGACTTGAAGTTTAATCATGTAAGAATAAATACACAATTTTTTGTAAATAAATTCTGGTTTTAGGGGTCTCCCCTCATAATACCTAGGTGTAGAATTGTTGGCTTATATGGTAATTCTATGTTTAACTTTTTTGGTACTGCTAAACTGTCTTCCATACAATGACTGAACCATTTTACATTCCCATCAGCAATATATGAGAGGTACCAGTTTCTCCACATTCTCACTGATACTTGTTTACCCTTTTTTGTAATAGCCATTCTAGTGGTTGTGAAGTAATAGTTTATCATTATTTTGATTTGCATTTCCCTAATGGCTACTGATGCTGAGGATCATTTTACGTGCTTATGAACCATTTGCATGCCTTCTTTAGGTAAATGTCTATTTAGATCCTTTGCTCATATTTTAAATGGGTTGTTGTTTTATTGAATTTTAAGTGGTGTTTACATATTCAAGATACAAGCTTCTTATTAGATATATAATCTGCAAATGTGTTCTCCCATTCTGTTAGTTGTCTTTTCATCTTCTTGATAGTGGCCTTTGAAGCACAAGTTTAATTTTGGCAAAGTTTAACTAATTTCTTTTATCTTTTGTTGCAAATTTTTAAGAAACTGTCAAATCAATTTCCAAGATGGCTATACCATTTTACACATTCACCAGAAGTGTTTGCAAGTTTTAGTTGGTGCATACACTAACCAACATGTATGGGCATCTTATTTTTTTTTTTTTGAGTTGGAGTCTCACTCTGTCGCCCAGACTGGAGTGCAGTGGCCGCTCCCGGCCACCACAGCCTCGACCCGCTGGGCTCCAGCGATCCTTCCGCCTCAGCCTTCTGAGTAGCCGGAATTACAGGCGCATGCTACCACGCCTGGCTGATTTTTTTATTTATTGCAGAGATGAGGTCTTGCTGCCCAGGCGGGTCTCGTATGGACATCTTTTTTCGTTTCAACAATTTTACTGGTTGTGAAAGGGGTATCACTTTAGTTTTCATTTGCATTTCCCTGTTGACTAATGGTGTTGAGCAAATTTCCATGTGGTTGTTTACACAATCATGTATTATTTTTTGTGATGTGCTTGGGCAAAACTTTTGCTCATTTTCAAAGTGGATCATTTTCTTCTTCTTAGTTGTAAGAGTTCCTTTTATATCTTGCAAGTAAATCTTTTGATATATATTTACAAATATTTTGCCCGCATACATGCACTGCATTTTCATTTTCTTAGGAGTGTTTTCAAAGAGAAAATGTTTTTAATTTTGATCTTGAAATGCTAATTTAATCTATTATCTTGTATGATTCATGCTTTTTAAATTCTAACTAAGAATAATTTTCTCATTCCCAGACTGCAAAGATTTTTCCCCTGTTCCTTTTCCCCATATGTTTATAGTGTTAGCTATATTTTTAAATCTACAGTTCATTTTGAATTATTTTTTGTTCATGACATGAGGTGTAACTTAATAATTTCTACCCTTATGGACAGCCAGTTGTTTCAACACCATTTACTGAAAAAGCTCTCCAGTCCCTAACTGAATTATCTTGGCTACCCTGATGAAAATTACTTAATTATGTATGTGGGTCTCTTTTAAGATTTGACTCTGTTCAATTGTTGGTTAGGCCTATATTTTACCAATAACACATTACTCTGAATCTTGAAAAATCACATTGCCTACTATTTTTTTTTTTACATTTCCACACATTTTTAGAATTAGTTTGTCATGTTCTCTCAAAATCATCTATATAAGCTTTATATAATTTTACACTTATTTTTTGAGTTGGGGTCTCACTCTGTCACCCAGACTAAAGTGCAGTGGCACCATCATGGCTCACCGCAGTCTCCAATCTCCTGGTCTCAGATGATCCTTTCACCTCAACCTCCTGAGGAGCTGGGACTACAGGTACGCATCACCATGCCTGGTTAATTTTATTGTGAAGAAGAGGTCTTATTATGTTGTCCAGGCTAGTCTTGAACTCCTAGGCTCAACTGATCCTCCCACCTCCACTTCCCAAAGTGGTGAGATAACAGGCTACTTGGGAGGCTGCGCTGGAAGGATTGCTTGACCCCAGGAGGTCTGGGTGATGAAGTTTGTGAGGCCGTGATGAGCCATGATCATGGCACTGTACTCTAGCCTGGGTACAGAGTGAGATCCCAACCCCCCAAAATAAATACATATATTAAATTGATCAATTTGAGTAGAAGCAACATCTCAATAATCTTGACTGTTCCAATCTATAAACATAGTTTACCTATTAATTTAGTTCATTTAAAAATTTCCTCATTAGTATTTTATAGTCACGGTAGAGATAGTGAATGTCTTTTTTTGTTGTTTTTTGTAAGGATTGGGGTCTTGCTATATTGTCCAGGCTGGTCTTGAACTCCTGGTCTCAAGTGATTCTCCCATCTTGCTCTTTCAAAGTACAGGGATTACAGGCATGGACCATGACATCTGGCCCTGGATGTTATATTTATTCCTAAGTATTATGCATTTAGTGCAATTTTTTAAAAAAACTGTAATTGTTTGCTATTAGAATATGAAAAAGATACAACTGATTTTTATATCTTAATCTCATATCTTTTAACACTGTTAAATTCTCTTACTTGATCTAGTAGTTGTTTTTGCAGATTCAGTTTTACTTCTTCCTTTATGGTCTTTATGCATATTATTATTTTGCCCGATGCAGTGAGAAGAGAATTTGGTAGAATATAAAGTATAAGTAGTGAAAGTGGGTGTTCTTTTCATGTTTCTAATCTTTAGGGTAAAATACTCAGTTTTTTACCACCATGTATGATGTTAATTGAGGGCTTTCAAGTAGCTATTCTTTATTAGATTAAGAAGTTCCCTATTAATCCTACTCTTCTGAGTTTTTTTAAATCATAAATGTATGTCTAACTTCGTCAACTGTTTTTCTTTTCTTTTTTTTTTTTTTTTGAGTCAGAGTCTCACTCTGTCGCCCAGGCTGGAGTGCAGTGGCACACTCGCAGTCACCGCAGCCTCGACTTGCTGGGTTTAGGAGATCCTTTCGCCTCTGCCTTCCAAGTAGCTGGAAAACAGGCAGGCAACACCACACCTGGCTAAGTTTTAAATTTATTGTAGAGACGAAGTCTTACCAAGTTGCCCATGCTGGTCTTGAACCCTGGGCTCAGGTAATCCTCTTGCCTCCAACTCCCAAAGTGCTGGATTACAGGTGTGAGTCATCATACCTGGTTGCTTTTTCTTTTATCACGATCATTTAGGCTATCAATTTTAACTTTTCCTAGAATCAGATTTTTGTTTTGTCAGTTTTCTCTATTACCTATTTTTCATGTGGTTGATTTCTATTCTTATGTTTACTCTTTCTTCTTTTTACTTTAGATTCAGCTTGCTTTTCTTATTCTAGCTTTTCTAGGTAAAATCAAAAAACCTTGTTTTTTGTAAGGATGGGGTCTTGCTATATTGTCCAGGCTGGTCTTGATCTTCTGGCCTCAAGTGATTTTAGAACTTCATTTTCTAAAGCTATGCGACTCTGTGAGCTCTGCTTTATGGGCAGCCCTAAAATTCTGATTTGATATATTGTCATTCACATCAAAGTATTTTACAATTTCCCTTTTGATTTATTGTTTCTCCTATGATTTATTTAGGAGGGTGTTGAGTTTCAAAATATTTGGTATTTTCCTATCTTATTGTCACTTTGGTTTTTTTTTGAGTGGGTTTTTTTTGAGTCAGGGTCTCACTCTGTCACCCAGGCTGAGTACAGTGGCATGATTATGGCTCACAGCAGCATAAAAATCCTGGGCTCAAGCGATCCTCCTGCCTCAGTCTCCTGAGTAGCTGGGACTACGGGCATGTACCAACACACTCTGCTAATTTTTAAAAAAATTTTTTGTAGAGACAAGGTCTCACTATGTTGTTCAGGCTGATCTTGAATCTTGAGCTCAAGCAATCCTCCCATCTTAGCCTCCCAGTGTTGATATTACAGGCGTGAGCCCCTATGCCTGGCCTTTATTGTTATTTTTACTTTAATTCTGTCTTAATAATTGAACACACTGTATAATTTCATTCCTTTTAAGTTTATTGTTTTGTTTTATTATCTATGTGGTCTCTCTTTGGGAACATAGCAAGAGCACATCGAAAACACTATATATTTGGTAATTGTTGGGTGTAGTATTCTATAAATATCCATTAGATCAAGGTAGTTCATAGTGTTCAAATCTTCTATGTCTTTACTGATTTTTTTAAAAGTTGTTCTATCACTTACTGAGATGTTAAAATCTCCTACTATCATCTCAGTTTTTGCTTCAAGTATTTTTAAGTTGCTGTTACATAATCATGCCTGAAATATGCCTCTCATCATTATGAAATATAACTCTTTTTTTTTTTTTTTTGAGTTGGAGTCTTACTCTGTCGCCCAGACTGGAGTGCAGTTGCACGCTCCCTGCCACTGCAGCCTCGACCTGCTGGGCTCCTGGGCTCCGGCAATCCTTCCGCCTCAACCTTCCAAGTAGCTGGAACTACAGGCACGCGCTACCACGTCCGGTTAATTTTTTTGATTTATTGTAGAGATGAGGTCTCATCAAGTTGCCCAGGCAGGTCTCGAACCTGCGAGCTCAGGCAATCCACTCACCTCAGCCTCCCAAGAGCGGGATTACAGGCTGAGCCACTGAGCTCGAGCTCGGCTTGAAATATCACTCTTGCCAGGCTCGTTGGCTCAGCCTGTAATCCCGCGCCTTTGGGAGGCTGAAGTGAGTGGATTACCTGAGCCCGTGGGTTCAAGACTCCCCTGGGCAGCGAGACCTCATCTCTACAATAAATCAAAAAATCAGCCGGGCATGGTAGCACGCGTCTGTAGTTCCAGCTACCAGGAAGGCTGAGGCGGAAGGATCGTCAGAGCCCAGCAGGTCGAGGCTGCGGTGGCCGGGAGCGGCCACTGCACTCCAGTCTGGGTGACAGAGTGAGATTCCAACTCAAAAAAAAAAAAGAAAAAAGAAATATCACTCTTTATCTCTGATAATGCCCTCAGTCTTAAAATCTATTTAAAATCTATTTAATCTGATATTAATATAGCTGCTCCTTACTTTTTATGCATACTGTTTGTCTGGTATAGTTTTGTCTATTCATTTACTTTCAACATATTTGTATTTTTTATGCCTTAAGTGTATCTTTTATAAGCAGTGTAGTTTGTTTTTTCTTTTATATCTACTCTGATAATCTTCCTTTAAATTGTAGAATTTAGGCCTTTAATAGTCAATATGATTTTTTTTTTTTTTTTTTTTTTTTGAGTTGGAGTCTCACTCTGTCACCCAGACTGGAGTGCAGTGGCCGCTCCCGGCCACCGCAGCCTCGACCTGCTGGGCTCCGGCGATCCTTCCGCCTCAGCCTTCTAAGTAGCCGGAATTACAGGCATGCGCTACCACGCCCAGCTGATTTTTTGATTTATTGTAGAGATGAGGTCTCGCTGCCCAGGCGGGTCTCGAACCCGCGGGCTCAGGCAATCCACTCACCTCAGCCTCCCAAAGGCACGGGATTACAGGCTGAGCCACCGAGCCCGGCTATGATTATTTTTATCACAGGATTTCACTCAACAATTTTATTATTATTCTGTTGCTTGCCACTATTTGTTGTTGTACTAGTTCCTGCTGTACTTTCCTATCTTTTAAAAAGATCATTTAGGCTAGGCTTGGTGGCTCAGCCTGTAATCCCAGCACTTTGGAGGCTGAGGCGAGTGGATTGCCTGAGCCCATGGGTTCGAGACCCATCCAGGCAACTTGGCGAGACCTCGTCTCTACAATAAATAAAAAATTAGCTGGGCCTAGTTGTGCGTGCCTCTAGTTCCGGCTACTTGGAAGGCTGAGGTGGAAGGATTGCAGAGCCCAGCAGACTGAGTCTGGGTGACAGAGTGAGACTCCAAAGCAAAAATAAAAAAAGATAAAAAATAAAAAATAAGAGATTATTTAAATATTTTTAAGTCTTCCACTTAACATTTATATTGGCTCATGAGCTGTACTTCTTTGTATTTTATTTTTAGTGATTTCTCTAAAGATCAGAATATCCATCCCTAATTTTCCAGAGTTCAGTCAGAACACAATACTTCTTCATGTAAAATATTGACACCTTGCAATCATAAAGGTTTCTTTAATTACCTCCCCCAATGCACCATATTGTTATAGTTTTATGTATTTCATAGTAATATTTAAATCTATTACTTTTACTATATATTTGCAATATAAATATGTATTACATCTGCATACATTGAAAACCCCAAAGGACAATGTTATAATTTTTGCTTTAAACATTCGTAGGTCTTTTTAAGAACTTGAGATAAAAAGTCTTTTATTTTTATCCAGATATTTACCATTTTTCATGTTCTTCATTTGTTCCTGAAGATCCAAGTTAAATATCATTTCTTTTTCACTTGAAGAACTTCCATTATCATATCTTGAAGTACAGGTCTGCTGGAGACAAATTTCTCTTAGTTTTCCATTTATAAAACTGTCTTATTTTTTTGCCATCATCCCTGAAGTATACTTCCACAGGACAAAGAATTCTGGGCTGACTGATTTATTGTTTCAGCTTTTAAGATGTTGTTACACTGTTTTCTGGCCTCTATGTTTTCTGATGAAAAGATGCTAGCATTCGAGTTATTGTTTTTTTATATGTAAAAGATCCTTTTCTCTGCTTTCAAGACTTTTGTTTAAATCTTAGGTTTCAGAATCTAAGTGTGTCTAGGCCTGCTTTCCAAGTAGTCCTCAAGGTTCTAAATTGCACCTCAATAAGCTTTATTCCTTGATTTTCTTTCATGCTTGGAATTTCAGTTCTTTAAATCTGGCCCTCCCTTACTATCTACTCTCTTCACTCATAAGCTGTCAGTGTTAACAGTCTGAACTACCGATTTACAAGTTAATGGTTTGTAATTTAACTGGACCATTGGAGCTCCAAGCAATAATTCTCCCAAAGGACCACCTCAAATAAAAAATACACATGTAAGAGAGATATTAAGGAAGAAAATAATAGGACATTAAAGGCTAACTTTATTTGTTTGCTTGCTTGTTTCAGACAGGGTCTTTCTCTGTAGTCCAGACTAGAGTACAGTGGTATGATTTTGGCTCACTTTAGCCTCAACTTTCCAAAATCAAGAAATCTCCCTGCCTCAGCCTTCTGAATGGCTAATACTACAAGCACATGCCACCATGCCCAGCCAGTTTTTTAATTTTTTGTAGAGATGGATTCTTGCTATGTTGCCCAGGTTGGTCTCAAACGCCTGACCTCAAGCAATTCTCCCACCTTGGTCTTCCAAACTGGTGGAATTATAGGAATGAGTCACTGCACTAGGCTAAGAACCAACTCTTTTAGAAGGTACTAACTCAAATCCTCTTAAAAGTAAATCCAGACCGGCTCGGTGGCTCAGCCTGTAATCCCGTGCTTTGGGAGGCTGAGGTGAGTGAATTGCCTGAGCCCGCAGGTTCGAGACCCACCCGGGCAACTTGGCGAGACCTCATCTCTACAATAAATCAAAAAATTAGCCAGGCGTGGTAGCGCATGCCTGTAGTTCCAGCTACTGGGAAGGCTGAGGTGGAAGGATAGCCGGAGCCCAGCAGGTCGAGGCTATGGTGGCCGGGAGCGGCCACTGCACTCCAGTCTGGGCGACAGAGTGAGATTCCAACTCAAAAAAAAAAAAGTAAATCCAGAGTGGTGATATTTTTAAAATGAGTTTAGAGATAAGAGTTTCAATTTTAATAAGAAGAGAACAGATCAGATGTGATAGTTGATATTTAGGGAATGATTTCACCAATTAGATAAAAGATATAATTGTCCCATCCTGCTGTAGTCATCAGAGGCCTGCTCAATGAACATAAATGCTTTCTGCTCAAGGAAGCTGAGGATATCTGTTAAACTAATAGAAACAAAGAGTTCACATATTCTTAGTAAATAATCTGATATAGATACGTAATGAAGACCAAATACTAGAGATGCTTATGCTAATGGCATTTCAGATTTAGGGAGCATGTTGTTTTTCACTTCTCAATAAATATTTTTATAAAACATCTAATCCTAATATTGCATAATACTGTTCTACAGCTCTTAGAAGAGTTCTCTTGGGAGTTGCCCAAGGACACAATGATATTGTGAAATTTGAGAGTTGCCTGAAAATTCTTCACCTAATTTTCCTCCGGCAAACCCTTTGCCTGTTTTTTTTTTCTGTATATATCGTTATTATATTATATTAGACATTTTAGTTTTTTTCCTGTATAAATAAACACTCTAAACTTTTGTATTTGATATAAGAATAGTTTTCTAATGGCAACAAAATAGTCATTTACCTTTAAAATATAGAACTGCTCATAATCAACTGAGAAAATCAGGATATAAGGTACATATTTCAAAACTGTTATAAGAAAATGGTGTAACAACTGTAAATGTACTTAAGGATTATAATTTAGCTGATTTATACCATTCTACCACATAACACAAAACTGTAAACTTTTAATTGCTAAACCCAAAGGATCTTATCCTATATAAACAATCTTCGATAACTATCAATATTGTCTTTTTCTCTCCTATAAGTCTCCCAAGTGGGAAAGATAAAAACAAAAATAGAACTATACAATTTTCATTAAACTAGAAATGAAACAACAGTGCACCCTGTGCAGAATATTGAGGCTTTAGAACGCTCATGGAAATACAGTTGCCTGTGATACTAACCAGAGGGCAGATTTTTCCAAATATAAGCAGTATCTCTTTATTCTGTTGAAGAGAGGAAGGTGTTATAGCTTCCTGATCCCTTCTGTTTCTTAAGAATCTGTTTGCCAGCTCACATGGTAGGTTTAAGTATAAAACATATACCTAGCATATTTCTGGGAGTTTATTGAGAGGCAGATGAGTTACAGGTCAAATCTCAAGCTTCCCTGAGCATGTGTCTGAAGTTAAGCTCCATACTTTCTTAGTTTCCCTCAAAATACCTACAAACACACTTGCATTTTGAAGGTTCTTTTTTTGTTGTTTTTTGAGTCGGAGTCTCACTCATGGCCACTGCAGCCTCGAACTGCTAAGCTTAGGTGATACTTCTGCCTTAGCCTTCCAAGTAGCTGGAACAACAGACGTGCGTCACCAAGCCCGGCGAACTTTTCTTGATTTATTGTAGAGATGAGATTTCACCAAGTTGCCCAGGCTAGTTTCGAACCCCTGGGCTCAGGCAATCCTCTCACCTCAACCTCCCAAAGTGCGGGGATTACAGGCTTGAGCCACCATGCCTGGCCTGAAGGTTCTTACATTGAACACGGCCTAAGGACTAGTCACATACTGCTCCAGAATCCACTCCTTGAGCCTTGGTGGGTGATTATTTGGCCAGTAACCATGAGGCATACACATCTGTATTTTTTGTAACTGGGGATCAATTGGTTGACTCAGATAGGTATGAGTTTTCTGAGCACAATTAACTTCCTCCTTGGAACAACATCATGGACTTAAGACTTTTCACAAATTTAACTGTTTCCATTTATTGTCATCAAGGTCTTTTCTTTCATGATTAAATTATCAAAATTTGGCCAATAAAAGCTCTTTGAAGCTAGCAGTTTTTTCAGTATTCCAGACATCTTGAAAAGTATTCTTGCTCTCTTATAACACTAATACATTATAGACCAGTCTTATTTTCTCCTGCTACAATTTAGCAGCTATTCTCCAAATAATCCTGGCTTGTGTTAATGGGCAATACTATTTGGAAAAGACCAGTTAGAAAGATACTTGGGTCTCAGTTTCCTCTCTAAAATGAGGCTTGCAAATGTAACAATATTTTAGACCCTTAAGCTTGTAAGACAAGCTTTAAAAAATTGAATTAGGTAACATATAAATTATTCTACCAGTTAGTTTTCCTATACAAAGTTTGGCTTGAATTAAAACATGCCACATAGGCTTATGATTCCATGAAATTAATCACAATAAATCAATAATATTGCAAGTTATCATTTTGTATGTCAAGTCATCTGTATTCAGTCAGGGAGATGTGTTGCCAGACATCCTGGTAACTGAGGTAAAGAGGTCAGAAAGACATATAAACCCTCTTCCACTCCAAAAATGTACCTTCCCCTTCTCAGGTCTAGTGAAACTTTTATTTGACATGGGCAACACGGTTTACTGATAAGGACAACAGTGTATCATTTTACTGTGCCTGTTGGAGGAGACGTTTATTCAATCGTCTCACATTGTCTCACTGTGACCACCCAACCATCCAAATGGTTTCCATTAGAACTGTCACTCCTAGTTCTTAGCCTATCTCTCTCATACAACATAAGTTAATGTCCAGTTGCAGAAAACAAAAAATTCTCTAGCTATGATAAGAATAAATAATTTTTCAATTATAATTTATTTTTGAGTTGGAGTCTTGCTCTGTGCCCACAATGGAGTGCAGTGGCATGCTCACGGCCACCCCAGTGTTGACCTGCTGGGCTCCAGCAATCCTTCTGCCTCGGCCTTCCAAGTGTCAGAACTACAGATGTGTGCTACCATGCCCGGCTATTTTTTTTTTTTTTAATTGTAGAGACGAGGTCTCGCCAAGTTTCCCAGGCTGGTCTTGAACGCTTGGGCTCAGGCAATCCACTTGCCTTGGCTTCTCAAAGTGCTAGGATTACAGGTTGAGCCACCAAGCCCGGTCTAAAAATATTTGAGTATTTATCATATACATTTCCAAAGAGTCCGAATAGTAGAAAAAGTAGTATAATAAATCCACATATATTCTTACACAGTTGAAGAATATGGCCAATTCTTATTCCTCCTATTACTCTACTCACTTTCCTAATAGGATTATTTTGAAGCAAACCACATACATCCTATCACTACATCTGTAACTACCTCAGAATGTATCTCCAAAAAATAGTTTTTTTTTTTAAAGAAAAAAACATAACCACATTATCAATTTGGCATCTAAAAACATCCAACAACCATTTTTGATAACAGTAAATATCTAGTCAGGATTCAAATTTATTTGTCTCCTAAAATTATTTTACAGCTGCTTTTTCTGGAATCACAAACCAAAAACATGTACATATTGTATAAGGTTGATATATTTTTAAGACTTTCTGCCGGGCTCGGTGGCTCAGCCTGTAATCCCTAATCCCGTGCCTTTGGGAGGCTTCTGTTTTTGTTTTACCTCTTCCTTATGGGTAAAACATTTCCCTTCGAGGACTTTTTTCAGCTGGGGAAACAAAAACAAGTCGCTCAGCACAAGATCAGGTAAACAGGTGTGGTGGGACATAGGGGTCATGCCATTTTTGGTCAAAAACTTCTGAACACTCAGTGTAGTATAGGTAGGTATGCTTATAAATCACCCATCAAGAAATGGGCAAATGTGTTGAAAGAATCTCCCTGCAAAAAATTCATTGAAGCTGAGCTGTTGTGTCTCTCACAACACACTGGCTGATACGTTGATGCTGATGGGTTCCCACGACACTCATCTAGCAGAAGAAGCCTGTAGTATAAAGGGTCCACCCTCCAAAAAGATATTTCCAGTTTTTTGGGGGGGTCCCCCTCATATAGAAAATGCTCTTGGGAGTTAGAGTTCCCACTAGGAGAAAAGAAAGACACAAATATAAAATGGGGGAAGACAAGACAGAATTTTCTGGTGTTATACTGGAATAAGAGCTATTGTAAACTTAGAGTCACACACATCACACTTTTTTAATAAAAGGAGGCACAACAGAATGTTAATTTAATGGATGTTAAATGAGTCCATCAACTATAAAAATCCTCTGATTCCTGAATCAGAGACAGTACAAATTTGTATACATTAGGGAACTATTCGCCATTTCTACACAAAATAGGGTATAAGGGAATACATTCAAGTTAAAAAATTTAATAGCAACATAAGTTGAGCATCATAAAGGAAAAATCTTTCTGTTTATAGAATTGTGAAACCCAACAAAGGCTATCTCAAGAGATACTAAAAAAAAAAAACCCAATTATTTTTCTGAGATATTTAAAGTACAATTTTGTCTAAAATAAAATGTATAAGGAATTATTCTCCAGATTTCCTCAACTGAGCTCGTAATTACCTACCTATTTTCATATTTACCAGTGTTAAATTAAGTTTAGTCTAAAGTCACCTTCTTACATATTTTAAGTTTGGTCTTAAGATTTTCCTGTACACAGTTAACTGTAATCTAACAGTCTGTAACCTTCTTTTGTGTCAATCACTGATTTTTGGCCAAAGGCAGCCAACTGTTCAAGCCAGTTTCAAGTAAGGAAAATACCAACTTGCAACCAATCTCGCTGTTTCTGTACCTCACTTCTGTCTTCTGTAGGTCACTTTTCTTTTTCTGTTCATAAATCTTCTTGACCACATGGCAGTCCTGGAGTCTCTCTGAACCTATTCTGGTTCCAGATGATGCTTGATTTGTGAATCATTCTTTGTTCAACTAAACTCTGTTAAATTTAATTTTTCTAAAGTTTTTCTTTAACATCAGTATATCACTCACCTTATTTGAGAATATGACAAAATCCTTGGTTTTCTATGTAAACACTTCAATTATCTCTTGTCTACCAGTGTTCTTCGATTCATATCAAACTATTAATTTTAGTATACAAAGTTCTTCAAAGATATTGACTTGCTGCTTATCTATTGACTATGTTTCTTCCTGTTTAGGAGCAACAAAATTTGAAGTTTTTTATTAAACTATAAATTATGCCTAAATGTTTTCTTCAAAAATTTAAAGTATGGATAGTTCATAGCTGATACTAGTCTTCAAAATTCTTTATTGATTCTGGATGAGAAAAAATCCAGTGACTATGTTTGGCTTACAGTTCAAGCCCTTTCTTTAAAAAGCATTTTTTTCTGAGGGGCACTTTCTTACAATCAGTACAATTTTTAAAATTTGCTACTTCTGTTTATAACTGTTAATAAATGTGTCTTATATATGACCTAAAACAGGTAAACAAATGGAGCAAACTTTAAAATGAAAGATAGTTTAAAATTTTTTTCCTCTAATTAATACAATTCTATTTATTTTCCATTATACTGTTTTATTTCTTGTAATACTATTTTATCATATTTGTCACCCTGTTATGAATAAAATGTTTCCTGATTTTTGTTCTAGATAAAGCACACTATAATACTAAAGAATTATGAACTCTCCTCTTCCTGAAAATACTTAGGAAACCTAAGAATGAATAAGATGTTTTATAAGCATACTGGTACAGTGACTTGTTTCCTTGTTGCACTTCACAGCTATTCCTGTGTTGTATATACGCATACACCACTTTTAATGTATTATATTTCTCCTATTTGACAATAGTAGACTTTTACCATATTAAATTTTTTCATCCAAGCAAGAAAATTGAAAACATACAGTCATCTTAAGCTGAGCATGGTAGCATGTGCCTATAGTCCCTCTGCTTGGGAGGCCAAGGTGGGAGGATTGCTTGGGGAGTTCAAGTCCAGTCTGTGCAACATAGCAAGATCCTTTATCTAAATACACACACACACACACACACACACACACACACACACACACACACACAGTCATTTTAAGTCATTTTAAAGTTGAGTCATTCTGCTGGGCATAGTGGCTCATGCCTGTAATCCCAGCATTTTGGGATTACAAAGTGGGAGGATTGCTTGAGTCCAGGAATTTGAGACTACTCTGGGCAACATGGCAAGACTCCACCTCTACAAAAAAATCCCAGCTACTCAAGGAGCTGAGATGGGAGGATCACCTGAGCTCAGGAGGTAGAGGTTGTGTTGAGGTGTGACTATGCCACTGCACTCAAGCCTGGGTGACAGAGTGAGATCCCAACTCAACAAAATATACAAAATAAAATAGAGTCACTCAAGACAGATTCATAAAGATGGAAAGTAGTTAGAAGTTAGCAGAGGCTGGGGGCAATAGGAAGTTATTGCTTAATGGTTACAGAGCTTCTGTTTGTGGTGATGAAAAGTTTTGAAAATAGTGAATGGTTACACAATACCGTGAAGGTAAATAATGCTACTGAAATGCACACTTAAAAATGGTGAAATGGTAAAATTTGTTATATATGTGTTATACTTTTAAAAAATGGTTAAAATAGCAAATATTATGTTACATATATTTTAACCACAATTGAAAAAAAAAGATTCATTCAACTACAAGAGCTATTCCTTCAAAAACTGTTACCTTTATTTAATTAAGATATAAACATTAAATATATCATAGTCTCAGATTATTATTTCTGAGCTTGATTTTATCTAATAATTTTACAGATACGTAACAATCTATAATCCATCCCCCAATACTAGAAATTGGCATCACTTTTTCTGAGAAAAAACATTTAAATTATAATAAATATGCTAAAACCTCTTAATTTTGGCTAAATCAAAGTACTGAGGATGAAGCACTAAACAACTAAAAACCTAGGACAGACTATTGAAAGAAAAAAAAGTCAGCACTCTTTGAATAGAAGCACTGCACAATACTAAAAGAGAATCTTCAGTAGTGGTAATAAGGTATAAATATCAAAGCTCATGTCATTATCAATACCATATACATTTACCTGAAAGGTTACTAAAAATACAGCTATATGAGAAAAAAATCTAAAGAAATAAGACAATCTGAACTCCTGAATATATATAACTCCCCTCATTTTAAAGAAAAATGCCCACAAAAGCAAAATGGCTTGTCCTTCTTTAATTTTTTTCTAAATATCCTTTAAAAATATTGCACCTAGCTGGGCTCGGTGGCTCAGCCTGTAATCCCGTGCCTTTGGGAGGCTGAGGTGAGTGGATTGCCTGAGCCCACGGGTTTGAGACTGCCTGGGCAACAAGACCTCATCTCTACAATAAATAAAAAAAGCAGCCGGGCGTGGTAGCGCGTGCCTGTAATTCCGGCTACTGGGAAGGCTGAGGCGGAAGGATCGCTGGAGCCCAGCAGGCGAGGCTGCGGTGGCAGGGAGCGGACACTGCACTCCAGTCTGGGCGACCAAGTGAGACCCCAACTCTCAAAAAAAAAAAAAAAAAAATTGCACCTTAGCACAATAGTGTTTTCCTTCAAATCTTTGGGTTAAAGATATTCTTAATACTTTGTGTTACCATTATTTTGCTGATTATATGTAGAAGACTAAATATGACTAATAAACCATGAAATTAACATAATTTTTAAAAAGTGTCTTTGCAAAGAGGCAGGCGATCACTCACTGTTTTTTATAATATTAAAACAAAAAGGGATGGAAAAACTGAGAGGGGAAAAAACTGCACTGTATCTTAAGTATTACATTTTATTTCTGATTTCATATCTATCATTAAACTTGTATTGGGACAAGATAAACCTATAAAGCAAAGAATATCACATATTGTGACAATGGAGAATCATTTTTTTTGTTTTGTTTTGTTTTGTTTTTGAGTTGGAGTCTCACTCTGTCGCCCAGACTGGAGTGCAGTGGCCGCTCCCGACCACCGCAGCCTCGACCTGCTGGGCTCCGGCGATCCTTCCGCCTCAGCCTTCCAAGTAGCCAGAACTACAGGCATGCGCTACCACACCCGGCTGATTTTTTGATTTATTATAGAGATGAGGTCTCGCTGCCCAGGCGGTCTCGAACCCGCAGGGTCAGGCAATCCACTCACCTCAGCCTCCCAAAGGCGCGGGATTACAGGCTGAGCCACCGAGCCCAGCTAATGGAGAATCATTTAAAGTCATTCATATTCTGGTTTCACAGAATGCTATTCGAGCACAGACAACTTCATTCTTAATTCAGAAATTTAATTTTTCTAAATCTAGAGCACTATATAACACGTAGGATGAAAAACCAACTACTTTTATGGATTTGTTCTTTGTCTCCTTACCTCTTTTCTTGATAAAGCTTAAGGCTTTATCAAGTTACTTCAGAGGAAAAGAACAACAAATGCTGTATTGTTTACATCCCCACCTAGTGGTCTTAAATTTCTGTTCTGCATAGTATTTACAATTGAACACAAAAACAAAAACGGAAAGTTATCTGACAAAAATTAACACAAACTCAAACTTCACAGCCAGGAGGGATATTATTATATTACTTAGTCTCATGCTATTACAACTAGCATATCATGGAATGGCTGGGACTATGTGAGGCCACCAGAATTTCCTGGAGCATCTATTTTACTTAATGTTCAGTAGATATAAAACATTTTGTATTAAAGCAAACATATTCTGGAGTAAAATGTTTTTTAAGGAGTATTTCAGTTTGGGAAGCAAAAAGTCCACACTTCTCATTCTTTAGAAAAAGAATCTGGTAGCCGGACTCGGTGGCTCAGCCTGTAATCCCGCGCCTTGGGAGGCTGAGGTGAGTGGATTGCCTGAGCCCATGGGTTTGAGACCCTCCTGGGCAACTTGGTGAGACCTCATCTCTACAATAAATCAAAAAAGTAGCCGGATGTGGTAGCGCGCGCCTGTAGTTCCAGCTACTTGGAAGGCTGAGGCGGAAGGATGGCCGGAGCACAGCAGGTCGAGGTTGCAGTGGCAGTCTGGGTGACAGAGTGAGACTCCACCTCAAAAAAAAAAAGAAAAGAAAAGAAAAAGAAAAAGAACCTCGTGACCTGAGCAATTAAGTTACCTGATCAAGCCAGGCGTAGTGGCTCATACCTGTAATCCCAGCACTTTGAGAGATAGAATTGAGAGAACTGCCCAAGCCCAGGGGTTTGAGACCATCTTGGGCAACTTGGGGAGACATCAACTCTACAATAAAGTGAAAAATTAGCCGGGCATGGTGGCGCACACCTGTAGTTCTAGCTTCTTGTAAAGTTGAGGCGGAAGGTTGCCTGAGCTTAGCAGGTAGAGGATGTGGTAGCTGTGAGAAAGTCACTGCACTCCAGTCTGGGCAACAGAGTAAGATTCCAATTCAAAAAAAAAATAAAAAAGAAAGAAAATAAGTTACTTGAATCAAGTTTCCTCAACTAGATAGTGACACAGTAGTATCAATAATGCAGATACCATATACCTTTGCTATTACAAAATACAAATCAGGTCATGAGACACTAAATAAATGCCTAATGGCAACACACTGCTTTTTTCTTTGCATACAGTTTCCTAGCTATTTTATCCTAATCCTCAGAATTTCCATTCATATCATAACACACTTAAACTGGAAGCTAACTCAAAGTACTACTGTACATTCTAGTAGCACGCGCCTGTAATCCCAGCTATCTGGGAGTCTGAAGCAGAATTGCTTGAGCCCAGGAGTTTGAGGCCAGCTTAGGCAACATAGCAAGACCCTATTCTCTCAGGGAAACAAAAGTACTATTCTGATTCTTTTCTAAAATTGGCTTAAGATGATAAAATAAAATTGACTATAGGGGCAGATAGTCCTATAAATTTAATAACATTTACTGATTCATGCAATCACCACTACAATCAGTATACAGAACATTTCTATCACACACACAATCCCTTGTACTATACTTTTGTAGCTATACAATCCCTAGCCCCTGGCAACCACTTATCTGTTTTCTCCAATACAGGTTTGTCTTCCCAAGAAAAGCTTATAAATGACATAATACAAAAGGTAACTTTTTTGAGAATAGTTTTTCAGCATGCCTGTGGGATTCACTCAAGTTGTTTAATGTATTAATAGTTTACTCCTTTCTTTCTTCTGACTCTGTTAAAGGTAACATTCTTTTTTTATTGCTGAGTAGTACAGTATAGTATATTATATAACATACAGAATAGTATAGTACATAGTATACTACCATAGTTTGTGTTTCTGAATTCAGCCATTGAAAAACATTTGGGTTGTTTTTAGTTTTGTGTGATTATGAATAAAGTGGTCACAAGTATTTGTGTCTAGGCTCTTTTCTAATTTCTAAATGTAGGTGATTTACTATAAGCCTTTCCTAATTCTGATATTTATACAGAATGTGATAAGAAAATATAACTTTCATAAAGAATAATATTTTTTTTTTTAGTCAAGAGTCTCACTCTGCTGCCCAGGCCTTACGGCCTCTACAGCCTCGATCTGTTGAGCTCAATCTTTCCACCTTAGCCTTCCGAGTAGCTGGAATCACAGGCACGACTAATTTTTAAAATTATTCATTGTAGAGGAAAGGTCTTGCCAAGTTACCCAGGTAGGTCTCGAGCCTCTGGGCTCAAGTAATTCTCTCATCTTCACCTCTTAAAGTGCTGGAACTTTAGGCGTGTGCCACCGTGCCTGGCCGAGAGTGGTAATTTAAATAAATGCTTTCAATGCCTAAATTACCGCATCACTATTTAGGAACTGGCATCAAAAAGACAATTATTCCTAATTATATATGGAAAAAGTAAAATAGGAAGACTGATTAATCAAACTTCCTTTAAAATATGGGCATAGGCTGTGTATGGTGGCTCAAGCCTGTGATCCCAGCACTTTGGGAGGCTGTGGCAGAATTGCCTGAGCCCGTGGGTTCGAGACCAGCCTGGGCAACATGGTGAGACCTCATCTCTACAAAAAAACAAAAAATTAGTCAAGCATGGTAGTGCACACCTGTAGTTTCGGCTACTTGGAAGGTTGAGGCAGAAGGATCACTGGAGCCCAGCGGGTCAACGCTGGGGTGGTTGTGAGTATACCACTGCACTCCAGCCTGGACAAAGGAGTGAGACTCAGACTCAAAAACAACAACAACAACAACAACAACAAACAAAAGGCATAAATCACAATTTTCTTAAAAATTTAGGAAAGGAATGCCAAACACTTGGGCCACTATTTCCTCTTTCTCTGTTCATGGCATATATCTAAAATCATTCAAGGTGCACTTTGCTGTAAAGCCTCAATGTGGCCTAAAAATACTTGATGTACAGTTATAGGTAGCCATTACTACTACATAATCAAAGCTGAGACTTTCATTGTAATGAATTTTCTATTTCTGGCTTAGAAGAAATTATTCTCAATAAATTCTAATCTCTATACAAATTATTTTAGCTTTAGGGAAAATACAATGTCCTGTAGCATTCTTAATCCTAGGCCTATTAGGTTAATGTGATTTTTCAGCAGACTGAGTAAAAAAACCCCAAAAACAAAAAAACTGCTGGAATAGTTCTGGATAACCATGAATTAGAACAAAATCCAACATATACAGGGGAAAGAAGTATAATCGCAGAAAAAGGAAACAAGCTGAGCTCAGTGACCCACGCCTGTAATCTCAACACTTTGGTAGATCAAGGATGGAGGATCACTTGAACCCAGGAATTCCTAGACAACACAGTGAGACACCGTACCTACCAAAAAAAAAAATTAGCCAGGCATAATGCGTGCAACTATAGTCCTAGTTACTTGGGAGACTGGGGCGGAAGGACTGCCTGAGCTCAGGAAGTCAAGGCTGTAGTAAACCATGATCATGCTACTGCATTCCAGGCTGGGTGACAGAGTAAGACCCTGACTCAAAAAAAAAAAGAAAAGGAAAAAAGAAAATGGAGGACAAGGAGAAGAAGATTAGTAACTATTAAGAAATTGAGCCGGGCTCGGTGGCTCAGCCTATAACCCCGCGCCTTTGGGAGGCTGAGGTGAGTGGAATGCCTGAGCCCGCGGGTTCGAGGCCCGCCTGGGCGGCGAGACTTCATCTCTACAATAAATCAAAAAATCAGCCGGGCGTGGTAGTACACGCCTATAGTTCCGGCTACTTGGAAGGCTGAGGCGGAAGGATCACCGGAGCCCAGCAGGTCGAGGCTGCGGTGGCCGGGAGCGGCCACTGCACTCCAGTCTGGGCGACAGAGTGAAACTCCAACTCAAAAAGAAAAAAAAAAAAAAAAAGAAATTGTAAAAATCCTTAAAATCATCCATTGTATTAAGCTAATTCTTCCAACATTGTGTCTTACACTTACACTTACTTGACAGTAAGTCTGCACTTATGTTCTCATACCACCTGTTTGTTAGACACCAAGGTTAGGTTCTGATCGAATAAGTGCATATTTGGACTTATTTTCTATATTCCAAACAGCTAAAAATTGCAGATAAAATTTTAGGGTAGAAAACCAAAAGGTATAATCAGGTTTAAAACCAAAATAAACATATCTATGGACTAAAACTTGAAGAGTAATACAAATTAATAAATGAGGCTGATACACTAGGCATTCTAGACTCCAGTCCAAAATAGGTTGAGAATTCAGCTTCTGTGAAGCATGTGGTGATAAGGGATCAGAAACAGGCTCACTATTTGAAACTAGAGGCAGATGCAGGACAGGAGTAAGGATATGTAGGTATTACCTGCTACTCCAAAACAAGGCTATAAAATGTGCTACAAACTTATTGCCTGGGGCTCTGGATCTATGAAGTGATATGTTCCTATGTCCAGGAGACAGACAAACAAAAATATAGCCTCATGACCATGCTCTGGTGCCACAATCAGCAACATCCCCCAATAATATTGCAGCATAGCAGGACTAAAATGATGTTACAAAACTTATTCCTAGGCTAGGGTGAGACTTGGGTAGAAGTAACCTCAAAATTACTAGGGAGACAGAGGTGAGCACAGAGCAAGAAAGAAAAAAACAGGACATAAAGATATCCTTCTATTTAAAATGAGTCTGCTAATCTAAATTCCAAAGCTCATGAAAAAATCTTAAGCTAAAACAGTTATCAAAATTAATGAGATTAATTTACTATAAATGAAAATAATTTTATGTAAATTTGACAAAGATTTGCAAAATAGTGTTTAAATAACTGTTTAAGATGTTCAAAGTAATAAATCACATTCATCAAAAAAAGAAACTAAATTACAAAACAAAATCAGGTAGCAATGAAACTAGATAAATATGAAAAAGAAACAATTAGACATCTTAGACATAAAAAGTACAGTAATTGCAATAAAAATAACAGATCTGATAAATAACAGATTGAAAGGGAAAGAATTACTATATTGAAAGATAATTTCATCAGTTTGGATACTGTACAGTCAGGGTCCCAGCAGTTAAACAGTTGTTGCATTCAAATTAAGATCATTTGAAAAGAATTTGATAAAGTATGTAGGGGAAACCACAGAGAATAGTGTATATCTCAGGATTAGTATAAGTGAGGAGAATTTTGAAGAGAGGGTTACCTTGAGAGGAGTTGTAACTTTCAGTCAAGGGATGAAGTCATCCTATGGCAATCCTGTAGGACTGGGGTCAGGAAAATAAACACCCCGATCTCACTCTCTTCCTTCTCTCTCATCTCCTGTTCAGGCTCTGTCTACTGGCCAAACCATTGGAAACCAGAAGGCAAGAGAGCCCACTAATGTTGTTCATACAAGTCAGCCACCCAGAACAGAGTGTAGGGTGGAGAATGTTAAAGTAGATTTGGGGAGATAACAGAAGATACCAGCACAAAAACTCTAGGTTACAGATAATAAAGGAGCCAATGAGGGTATGGGGAAGTGGGGAGTGGCTGATTACCTCATATAACAAGATGACAGAATTAGAACAGTTCCAGAGTTGACTAATTCATCAGCTCATTAACAGAACATCAGCTCAACTACTCGCAATTCCCTCAGTTTTTTTCTTGGTTGCAGCAGTTCCAAACCCTACATTACCTCAGTTATTCCAGAAGAGGATAAAGAAGGACCAGTTTTTTTCATGTATCTCTTTTTCAAAGATAAAACACATGCACAGGCCTTCTCTTAAGTTGTTGTCTTCTTTTTAAAAATTTTTTAATAGGTTTTTGGCTTATTGAACAAGAATTCCAAATGCATTTCTCCCATGGAACATTATTATGTCCTATTTATTAATATAGAAGTTCTATCTGTATTATTCTTTCGACAAATGTATAGACTTTCATGGACTGTCCAAGACACCAACCAGCATGTCTAATCTTTTAAGAAAATATTTTTATTTTCTTAAAGTTCAGAAATTTTTTTAAAGTCAGGTTTATTATGGTATAGCTTACATACAGTAAAATTGCACATTTTGTTTTATTTTATTTTATTTTAGAGATGGGGTTACAAACTCCTGGACTCAAGCAACCCTCCTACATCACCCTCCTAAGTAGCCAGATTATAAATATGTTTCCACCATGCCTGGCTAAAATGCACACTTGTATTGTTCTGCAAGTTATGACAACACATATAGTCACAATCACCACAACAGCCAAGAAACAGAATGGCTCCATCCATTGTTCAAAATATTCCTTTGTGCCCCCTTTATACTTGTGTTGGTTTTCTTGTTGCTGCTGTAACCAATTATCAAAAACCTCGTACATTAAAAGAACACAAATAAAGTTCTGTACGACAGAAGGGGAAAATGACTTGTATGAGGTTAAAACCAAGGTGCTACCAGGGAGAGCTCCTTCTAGAACACCAGGGAAGAATCTGTTTCTCGCTTTTTCCAGCTTCTAGAGGATGCCAGCTTTCCCTGGTTCCTGGCTATGTTACTGCATCTGTGCTGTCTACACATTGCCACCTTCTCCCTATTAATAACCCATTTGCCTCCCTCTTATAAGAGGTAAGAGTCCTTGTGATTACATTTAGATAATCCAAGATAACTGCGCCACCTCAAACTCTTTAAACACATCCACAAAGTTCCCTTTACTATATAAGGTAAGACTTTCTAGAAATTAGGATATGGATATTCATGGGGGCAGGTGGTGTTATTCAGCCTGCACAGTAAGCAACTTCTCTGTTTCCCAGCTGTTGGCAATCACTGCCTTACTTCTGTCCCTATAATTTTACCTTTTCCAGAATGACATGTAAGTGCAATCATTACTGAATATAGCTTTTCAATGTGTCCGTGTTTTATTTATCAGTAGTTCATTCCTTTATATTGCTGAAAGTATCCCATCACACAGATGTATCCCACTTTGTTAACCATTTACAAATTGAAGAACATGTGTGCTGTTTTCAGTTTTTGACAAGTATGAACAAAGACACTATGAACACTGATGTGTAGTTTTTTGGTGTAAACTTAAAATTTTCATTTCTCTTAAGTAAATACCTCAGAATGAGAGGGCTGGGTTGTAATGGTAAGTGCATGCTTAACTTTCTAAAAAACTGACGGCCGGGTATGGTGGCTCAAGCCTTTAATCCTAGCACTTTGAAAGGCTGTGGCGAGAGGACTGCCTGAGACCAGGGGTTCAAGACCAGCCTGGGGAACTTGGCGAGACCTCGTCTCTACAATGTAACCAAAAATTGGCTGGGCATGGTAGCGCGCCTGGAGTTCTGGCTACTTGGAAGGCTGAGGCGGGACGATCACCTGAGCCCAGTGGGTTGACGCTGGGATGGCTGTGAGCATGCCACTGCACTCCAACCTGGGTGACAGAGTGGAACTCTGACTCAAAAAAAAAAAAAAAAAAATTTCCTGTGTTCCAATGTGGCTGTACCCCTTACATCTTTTTTGAAGTACATGGTACTTACTACGTAAACAAATTAAAAAATTGAATTAGTAAAGAAAAAGTGGAGGAAATATTATTAAATTGTGCCTGTGATGGGATGAATTCTCTATAAAGACAAAGATAGAAAAATTCATTTAAGAGTCAGAACCAATGGTTTTAAAGCCTTCTAATATATGCAATAATGATTCCAGAAATAATGTAGAAAACAGTAGAGGTGCAATACTGAACAGATAATAGCAAAAGATAACAAAACTGCAGAACTGAGAAAGTAATGTAAATATACAGATTGACAACGCACTCTGAATACTAAGTGGAAAAGAGTCACATTCAGTCACAATGTGACAAAGATGTGAGATAGTAAGGATACAAAGAGAAATCTTAAAGGCTACCAGAAAGAATAAACAGATTACCTTAAAAAATGAAAATTACGACTGACAGCAGACATTACACCAACAACAGCAGTGGTCAGACAATAAAGTAATGAAAACAATTACCACTGTTTATCTGAAATACTGAGACCAGATGTATTTCAGAATTCAGATCTCTTAAAAATAACTATTAGTAAGAAAGAATTTAAATTTTTTTTGAGAGAAGAGAGGATGTTATGAAATTAATATGACCTATATACATATATTACATAGCACTCCCAGTAGCATATTTATCCAGCTCCCAGAAACAAAGCTTAAGTAGCAAAGTAAGAGGAAAGGAGTTGAGATTAGGCTTCAGAAGTTTCCACAGCAACACAAAGGAGATAGAGACACCACGATTGAGAGGATCTGACAGAACAGCACTTTGGAAGCTGCAGATTAGATTATCACTGCTTTGCAAAAATTTGTTAACTAGTTTATCCATACTGTTTGCACAAAAGAATATGAAGAAGTTAAAGTCTCCAGATAATTTCTCCCAAAACTCCTTTTTAGCCAGAATTCCTCTTGTTCCCCTAGAGGTCCACTCTTAAATGTTTTTGGTCTACCATTTAGAACTGTATTTGACAAACTTTGTTTTGCTCTGTTTTTCTACCCAGACTCAAGGTAAGAAATGTATTTTATATCACAAGCCAGAAATCTCACATAAACACCAGAAATAAAAGTTTCAGTAATAGTAAGTAAACTTATATGCCAAACACACATACACATTTTCTTTTTTTAAAATTGTTTATTTTGAATTGGGTTCTCACTTGGTAGCCCAGGCTGGAGTGCAGTGGCATGATCACAGCTCACCACAGCCTCAACCCCCTGGGCTCAGGTGATCCTTCTGCTTCAGCTTGCCAAGTAGCTAGGACTACAGGCACACACCACCAAGGCAGGCTACTTTTTAAAATTTTTTTGTAATGATGAGGTCTCTCACTATGTTGCTCAGTCTAGTCTTGAACTCCTGGGCTCAAGCCATCCTTCCATTTTGGCCTCCCAAAGTTCAGGGACTACAGGTGTAAGCCACTGTTGCCAAGCTTGCTCAGGCATTTTCTATTGTTTTATTTAAACTGAAAAAAGACTGGTTATAACCAACTAAGTTGATTCCATGACACATCAATAGAGAGCAACCTGCAGATTGATAGTGATCTAGACATTTTCTATGTATAAACTCTTTTAATACAAAAATAGAATCAGACCATACAAACTGTACCTTTGTCACTGTAACTGTCTTTACTCATATTCTCCTTTACATTATTTGGTAATATACTCTTAAGTGTCACTAAAAGTTAAAGCGTAGCTATATTCTTACACTTTCCTTATTCATTCTTATATTCTGGAAGGAATTACTTATTTTCTGTAATGACTCCCTAAGATACATACTTGAGTCACCTGGTTTAGTAGTAACCTTATTGGCATAGATCAAATAGATATTTTTAAGGGTTTCTTTAAGAAATGCTACATTTTCGCATTTTAATATACAGAGCTTCCTGTCAAACAGCCCAAACTGTCTACATCATGCTTATTCATTAAAGTGGAATTTGAGGATGAAGGTATCATTGCATGGAAGAGTCATGAGTAATGTCCAGATCTCCTTCATGCCTCAACTATGCTCTTTTATGTATGCATATTAAACTAGACTGCTTACGGATTAGTTTTGTTATGTAAAGTTTTATGAATTTAATAATAGACCTCTATGTTTTCATAAGAGAGACATATGACAAGGTATTTCCACCCTAAATAAGAAGGTACAAATAAAATATACAAAAATGTTCTACTGAGGTTGTAGTGCAATAACTTCCAGATACCAAGTGAAGTATAAATATAATTTTTATTTAGAAAGCATAAGCACTTATGAATTTAAAAAGGTAATATTTAGTAACTGATATAATAGCTTAACTAAGGTAGGACACATAAGAATAACAAATGGGATATGTGTTGGGAGCTGGCCACGGAGGCCCAATGATACCTTCCAGGTATCAGGAAGGGCCGTTGACCCCGAGACCACTAGAATGCGTTTGGGAGCTATTGACCCCATTTCCTCCCCCTTTCTACTCAGCACTAACCAGATTAAGCTCCTGTGAGCTCAAAACATAAAAACTCTGAGATCGGGATGAACACAAGCTAACTTTAGAAGCTCATTGCTCCCATTCTTCCATAAACCGCAGTTTTGGCTTTCACACAACTTATACTTCAAACTCGTGTCACATCTAAGAGCCTTAGTATTGGTCACAGGCTTCTGGGTCATGATCTTAGGATTTATTGAAGGTGTAAATTGTAGAATACAGTTTTAGAAGACAGCCATTTTGTTGAGAGAATGCAGCTGGGTTACTTGCAGGTAGCCCACTGTGAACTTTGGACTGGGCCACATTCCAAACATTCTGGGATGGGTCACTTTCATTTGTAAAGTAAATACTTAAGCTTCTATAGAATTGTTTAACTTGGCATAAATCAATCAGCTTAGGATGAAAAAGGTTTATAGAATATGTCAGTCACAGATTAGGTTATCCTTTGTTATGGGATTTTAAGATTATCATATGAAAAGGGTTTAAAGGCAATCATTGATTAAGTTTTCATGGATTAAGGTTTCTGGTGGGTGGGGGACGCCCCTCCCACATCTGGCTTTGTGTATAAAAGACCCGTTGTAATTCCCAATGACACAAACATCGCTTCTGCACTAGACTGGAGTCCAGTCTCTTTCTTTCTCTCTCTTCTTCCCCCCAATCGCCGACACCGTCTCCACCTTTGGGGTACCCGGCTGGAGCTGGTCCCCAGCAGATATGCATCTTACAACTTAATTCTTTCTTTTTTTTTTTTTTTTTTGAGTTGGAGTCTCACTCTGTCACCCAGACTGGAGTGCAGCGGCAGGCTCCTGGCCACCACAGCCTCAACCTGCTGGGTTCCAGCCATCCTTCCGCCTCAGCCTTCCAAGTAGCTGAAATTGCAGGCACGCACTACCACACCTGGCTAATTTTTTGATTTATTGTAGAGATGAGGTCTCACCAAGTTGCCCAGGCAGATCTCAAACCTGCAGACTCAAGCAATCTACTCACCTCGGCCTCGCAAAGTGCTAGGATTATAGGCTGAGCCACCGAGCCCGGCCCAACTTAATTATTTTGCAATAATTTCAGACTTACAGAAAAGATGGCATGAACTACCTAGTGTTAACATCTTGGTTTCCAGGTATCACTGAATATATTAACATGCCAGGTGGGAGGATGTGTCCAAAACTCCACAGAGACAAAAGCTCTTGTGCTCAGGACCCTTCCAGACATTGCCCTATGTACCTCTTTATCTGACTGTTCATTTGTATCCTTTATAATAAACTGGTAATAGTATAAAGTATTACCTTTGAATTCTGTCAGCCATTGTAACAAATTACTGAATCTGAAGCAGGGGTTGTGGGAACCCCCAATTTGTAGTCAAGGTGGTAAAAAGAACTGGAAGCCTAAGACTTGCAATTGTTAACTGAAGCCAGAAAGGGGAAGCTTTGTGTGACTGAATCCTTAACCCATGGAAATCTGACACCAACATCAAGGTGAATAGTATCAGAATTAAATTGTGGAACACATCAGTTGGTGCCCACAGAGAAATGGAAAATTGCTTGGTGTGTAAAACCCATACATTTGGTGTATGACTTATAAAGTATGAGTTTAGAGGAACAGAGTTTTTCTTTTTTTTTTTGCGCTGGAGTCTCACTCTGTTACCCAGGCTGGAGTGCAGTGGCATGCTCATGGCCACCGCAGCCTCCACCTGCTGGGCTTCAGCGATCCTTCCACCTCACCCTTCCAAGTACCTGGAACTGCAGGCGCATGCTACCATGCTCAGCTTATTTTTTAATTTTTATGTAGAGAGGAGGTCTTACTAAGTTGCCCAGACCGGTCTCAAACCCCCGGGCTCAGGCAATCCTCTTGCCTTGGCCTCCCAAAGGGCTGGGATTACTGGCTGAGCCACAGCGCCTGTCCCAGAGTTTTTCTTTTACCTACTTTTCTAAATCTAAAATTATTTCAAAATAAAAGCCTATTTTTATTTTTGAAGATGTAGGGTAGTACAATTCAGGGTTAGGTATAAAAATGTTCACTATGCAGGTACCCTTGTTGATGAAGTGTGTCTTCCCCTTCCCTGCAGTTCCCCACCACTGCCAATCCCGCCCCCGGGCAATTTTGTACTACTGCCAATCCTAAAAGTATATTCTTTAAAAACTACAAAGAATGTGCAGATATACTTCACTCAGATTCCTCAAGTTTAACATTTTTTTGAATTTGATAAGCTGTAGGCATCATTCCCTTTCACTCATATATTTCAAAGTCTATTTCCTTAAAAAGTATATTCATCAAAATAAGAAAACTAGCATTAATACAATACTCTTCAATCTACAGACCTTTACATTTTGCCAACTGTTCCACTAATATCCTTTATAACAAAAACAGAATGAAAGAATAAAATAAAAATTGTTCTGTCCTAGCCCATGATCCAATCCAGGGTCATGCATTGTATTTAATTGTCATATCTCTTTAGTGTTCTTTGATCTAGAATGGGTTCCTACGTCTTTGTTTTTCATCACTTTGACATTCTGGAAGAGTACAAACCATTTATTTTATGAAATGTCCCTCAATCTGGGTTTGACTGATGTATCTTCATGTTTACTTTTCAGGTTATACTTTTGCAGGAATGCCATAGAAATGGCATGCTTTTCTTAGGGCATCCTATCAAGATGCATGATGCCTATGTGTCCCACTATTTTTAATGTTAACTGTCTCGACTTGGTAAAGGTAATGTGTGTCAGGTGTGTCCACTACAAAGTTTCTATTTTTTTCTACTTGTGATTAGTAAGTATCTTGTAGGGAGATATTTTGAGTATGTAAAAAATATCCTCTTTATCAACTCTTCACACATTATTGTAGAATCTTCATGATTTCTGCCTGAAATAATTCCTAGCTATTCTTATTTTTTATTCATATGAATTCTGTATTACAACTTGTCTAGCTCCATATAAAAAGTATTCTGGGATTTTTATTGAGGTTGTCTTTCACAAGTGTTTTACAAGTTTTTCTCAAATAGCTTTTATATACTTCTTGTTACATTTATTCCTAAGTATTTTATCTTCTTTGTTGTCATTTAATTCAAGTTTTCCCTACCACTATATCCTCCGATTGGTTTGTGTGTATATGTAAAGGATATTGATCTCTGAATGCCAACTTTATAGCCTACTAGTTACTGATTCTTTCAATATTTGAGTTAGTTTTATCACCCACACCTTTTCCATAAAAACACCAGACTGCAAATATTTTCATTTTTGTATGCCAAAAAGTTTCTATCTCAACTCTCCAACTCTGCTGGTATAGTGCAAAAGCAGACAAGGCAATACAAAAAACAAATAAATTTGGCTACATTTGGCCATCAGATTGCTAATTCCTGCTCTAGGGTTTTCCAAGTATACTATCATATCATCTGCAAAAAGAGATAGTTTCATTTCTTATCTTCCAATTGTTATGCCTCTACTGATTGCTCTTGTTTAATTGTATTAGGTAACATTCCAGTAAAATACTGAATAGCAGTGTTATTACTGGATAGTCTTGCTTTGCTCCTGATGGTAGTAGTGAAAATGCCCCAGGTGTTTCCCATTAAGTAAGATGATAATGGCTTTAGAACAATGGTATATCTATTTCATCATGTTAAGAAAATATCCTTTGATTCCTATTTTCATGAGTGCTTTTATTAGATGTGATTGTTGTTAAAGGTCTTTTCAGCATTTACAGAGATATGACTTGTCCTTATATCTATTAATATGGTACATTATATTAATGGGTTTCCTAATATTGAGCCAAACTTTTGTTCTTGGAATACAATTGAACTTTGAATAAAGAGGTATAGATGCTGATGCCCTGTGCAGTTGAAAACCAGCACATAACTTTTGACTCTTCAAAAATTTAACCATTAATAGCCTACTGTTGACCAGAAGTCTTATCAATAACCTAAACTGTAGGTTAATACATATGTTGTATATGTTTTATATACTGTATTCAACAATAAAGTAAGCTAGAGAAAAGAAAATGTTACTAAGAAAATCTAAGGAAGAGAAAATCATTTACCATACTCTACCATATTCACCAAAACCTTAGTTTTTATGTTATCTGTTTACAAGACGAATTGCAACCATAGCTGCAGATCTCTATCTACAGTACATATCAAGCAATTCAACTTTTTATTATAGTGTCATGATTTTTGCTGCTTCTTGGGAGTACTTACAGCATTACTAGTGGCACTCTGAATGGGTCCTATGGTGTTATTCAAGGTTTACAGTATTGCACTAAACAGGATGAAAAATCTGTGAGAACTGCAAGAGATCACATTTTACTGCAATACGCAATTTACTGGAGAGATGAACTGCTCACATGGAGATGATTAGCATCACAGGGCACTTTAAGCATACGCTCGCAACACTTGAGATCACCACAAAAGCAACAGGAGGTAGCTACAAAATTTTTACGGTATTACAGTATATCTACAGTTAATTTTATGCAGTTATGATTTAATCCATCTTTACATTTGCTTATTTTTCTAGACTGTGAATAGTACCATGTACTGTCTGTTTGTATGTTTTGATAAATTGTAAACTTTAATAATAGATTTGTGTGTATTTTATAATAGTAAACGATAAAACAGATTAGAATCTACATGTATTTTATGCAGGCATGATATACCTACCTTCTTCTTAATTTTTTCAATGTTTCTAGGCTATGTGGTTCATCACATTATTTCCAAAAAAAAATTCCAATATATATTTACTGGGAAAAAAATCTATAGATCTACAGAAGCCAGGCATGGTAGCACATACTTGTAATCCCAACTAGTTGGGAGGCTGAGGCAGGAGGATCATTAGAGCCCTGGAGTTCAAGACTGCTCAAGGCAACATAGTGAGACTCTCTCTTTAAAAAATGAAAAACAAAAATCTACATATAAGTGGACCTGCATAGTTCAAACCTGTGTTGTTCAAAGGTCAACTGCAAATCCCATATGGTCATAGTGTATTATTTTCTTAATATGATATTAGAATTTGTTAGTTAATATTTTATTTAGTACTTGGCATAATTTGTGAAGCACTCAGTCTATCTGATCATTGAGTGTTTCATAGACTATCCCTGAGAAACCATCTGGGCCTGGTGCTTTTTGATGAAGTAGTTCCTTGATGCTCTTTTCTATTTCATCTATAGAAATTGTACTCCCTCAAATGTGGTCAATTTTGATAAAGTATGTTTACCTTGGAAATTATTATTATTATTTTTTAAAGAGACGGGGTTGTACAGGTGCAGCCTCAAACTCTTAGGCTCCAGTGAGCCTCCCTTCTCAGCCTCCTGTGGAGCTGGGAATACAGGTGTGTGCCACTGTGCCCAGGTGGAAATTATCTTATTCATTTTGGTTTTCAAATTTACTTTGAAACAAAAGTAGGTTATTATAATAGTTTCCAAAATTAAGGTATACTTCACATACCATAAAATTCACCATTTAAAATAATAATGTTTTAAAATGTTTTGCCTTCTTGCCCCCTTAAATTCATGTGTTGAAGTATTAATCTCCAGTACCTCAGAATGTGATCGTATTTGGAGATAGGGCCTTTAAAAAAACAACTAAACTGTAATCCTGCGCTTTGGGAGGCTGAGGTGAGTGGATTGCCTGAGTCCACGGGTTCGAGACCTGCCTGGGCAACTTGGCAAGACTTCATCTTTACAATAAATCAAAAAAATTGGCTAATTTTTTGGTAGTGTCCGCCTGTAGTTCCAGCTACTTGGAAGGCTTAGGCGGAAGGATCACCGGAGCCCAGCAGGTCAAGGATGCTGTGGCCAGGAACGGCCAATGCACTCCAGTCTGGGTGACAGAGTGAGACTCCGACTCAAAAAAAAAAAAACAACTAAAGGGCCAGGTGCAGTGGCTCAAGCCTGTAATCCAGCACTTTGGGAGGCCAAGGCAAGAGGATTTCCTGAGCCCAGGAGTTTGAGACCAGCCTGGGCAACTTGGTGAGACCCTGTCTCTACAATAAATCAAAAAATTAGTCAGGCATGATAGAGTGCGCCTTCAGTTCCGGCTACTTGGAAGGATCATAGGAGCCTAGCAGGTTGACACTGGGGTGGCCATGAGTGTGCCACTGCACTCCAGTCTGGGCAACAGAGTAAGACTCCAAATCAAAAAAACAAAATAAAACAGAAAAAACCTAAGGTAAAATGATGTTATATGTGTGAGCCCTAATCCAATACGACTGGAGTCCTTATAAGAAGATGAGGTTGGGACATAGGCAATACACAGATTGAAGGGTGACTATGTAAGGCCACAGCGAGAAATCACCTATCTACCAGCTAAGGAAAAGACCTTAGAATGAAATCAACCCTTCGGACACTTTGATCTTGGACATGTAGCCTAGAAACCATAAGAAAAAAAAAAAATTTCTGTTGTTCAAGCCATCCAGTCTGTGGTATTTTGTTATGGCAGGCCTAGAAAATACACAAAACATACAATGCAGTCATTTTTAGTATATTCACAAGTACATGAATCCATCACCACTATCTAGTCACAGAACATATTTGTCACCTCAAAAAGAAATCCCATATTCATTAGGAGTCATTCCCACTTCCACTTTTTCCAGTCCTATTTTCTATCTCTAAAGATTTGCCTATTCTGGACATTCATATAAATAGAATAATATGAGAACTTTTATGTTTGGTTTCTCCCACTGATGATGATGTTTTCAAGTTATTCCATGCTACAGAACTTCATTCCTTTTAATGGCTAAATAATATTCTACTGGATAGACATACCACATTTTGTTTATCCATTTGTCCACTGATGGACATTTAGGCTGTTTCCATGTTTTGGTTATTATGACTACCAATATGAACATTCATGTTCAGTTTTTGTGTGACATGTGTTTTCAATTCTCTTGGACATATACCTAGGAATGAAACTGCTGGGTCATATGGCAACTATATTTAACCTTTTGAGAAACTACTATTTTACTGTACTGTAAATGGTACAGTAGCTACATCAATTACATTCCTACCAGCAATATATGAGGGTTCCAATTTTCTACATTCTCGCCAACATTTTTAAAAAAATTATAGCTATACTAGTGTGGGTGAAAGAATATTTCCTTGTGATTTTGATTTGCATTTGCCTAATAACTGATGATATTGAGCATCTTTTTCATGCATTTATTGGCCATTTTTATATCTTCTTTGGAAAAATAGTGACTTAAATCCTTTGCCTACTTTTAAATTAGATTGTCTTTTTATTGTTGAGATGTAAAAAGTTCTTTACATAGCCTGGATACAAAAGTCCCTTGTCAGATATAGGATTTACAACACTTTTCTCATATTCTATGGCTGTCTTTTCATTTTCTTGATGGTGTTCTTGGCAAAACAACTTTTTTTTTTAACGTGGTCCAATTTATTTAGAGTTTTCTTTGGTTGTGTATGCATGCACATGCTTGGAAAAAAACACTGGTGGCTGGGTGTAGTGGTTTATGCCTGTAATCTCAGCACTTTAGGAGGCCAGGGTGAGAGGACTGCTTGAGCCCAGAAGTTCAGGACCAGCCTAGATGACATAGTGAGACATTATCTCTACAAAAAAAATTACAAAAATTAGCCGGGTGTCGTGGCGCATGTTTGTAGTCCCAGCTACTTCAGACAGGAGCTGGGGCGGAAGGATTGCCTCAGCTCAGGAGGTTTGAGACTATGGTGAGCCATGATCATGCCACTGTACTCCAGCCTGGATGACAGAATAAGATCCTGTTTCAAAACAAAACACAAGCAAACAAACAAAAGCCACTGGTGAGTCTAAGGTCAGAAGATTAACATGTGTTTTTCCATATTTAGGTCTTTGATCCATTTTATGTTAATTTTGAGCATGGGGTGAGGTAGGGATCCACCTTCATTCTCTGCACACAAACTTCCATTTACCCCAGCATTATTTGTTGGAGAGGCTTTTCTTCCCCCATTGAATTGTCTTGGCATTCTTGTTGAAAATCAATTGATCATAAATATAAGAGCTTATTTATAAACTCTCAGTTCTATTCCATTGATCTCATTTCTATTCCATTGTCTTATCTTTACGCCTACTTTTTCTTGGGAGGGTTTATAGTTAATTTCATAGAGTGAATCTTATTTTCTTTTCAAATTAGTTTTATATAGCTGAAGTTCCTGTTACCTCTGCATTTTTTTTTTTTTTTTTGAGAAAATATTTCTTTTATTTTATCATGAGGAATGGGCAGGCGTCCAGTCTCAGAACTGCTGAAACTGCTTCTTGGTGCCGGTGGCCTTGGTGACCTTGAGCACGTTGAAGCACACTGTCTTGCTCAGGGGCCGCCACTGGCCCACCGTGACGATGTCACCGATCTGGACATCCCTGAAGCAGGGGGATGGGTGCACGGACATGTTCTTGTGACGCTTCTCGAAGCGATTGTACTTGCGTATGTAGTGGAGATAGTCCCGGCAGATGACAACGGTCCTCTGTATCTTCATCTTGGTCACCACGCCAGACAGGATCCGCCCTCAGATGGAGACGTTACCCGTGAAGGGGCATTTCTTGTCAATGTAGGTGCCCTCGATGGCCTCTTTGGGCGTCTTGAAGCCGAGCCCAATGTTCTTGTAGTACCGCGGGAGCTTCTCCTTGCCAGTTTCGCCCTGCAGAACACTCTTCTTGTTCTGGAAGATGGTCGGCTGCTTCTGGTAAGCACGCTCAGTCTGAATGTCCGCCATCTTCCCGGCTGCCTAAAAAACAAAGAGAGCGGCGGCGGCACCCGGGCTTCCTTAACCATGGCGCAGGGGCTGCCACCTCTGCATTTCTATGACAGAACTGGCTGCTTGAAGCAGTCTGTACGATTCCTTGTTCAAGAATGGCCTCTGCTGTTAGTCAAGTACAGTCTCTTTATTAGTTGGATTTGGGGGCGGGGCAGTATGGGGCGATTTCTCCTCCAATTTTTACAATATTCTTCTGTCTTGCAGGATCCTAAATTTTCCCCACCTGCTTTTTTTTCTCCCTCTTAACTGTTTAGGATCTAAAGGGCAATTATTCCTTCCTTTTTCGCCCTCTTCTCCCTCAAAGGGTCGCCTTCCCAAAACTGCTTCCTTGATTCTCACACAAAGTTAGTTCCTTCTTTATAGGTGCTCTGATCTATCAGTATTTTTCAGGAGGAACTTCTTCTGGAAGTAGCTTTAGATCAGTCTTAAACCTGTCCTAACTCCTTTCTTCTTCTATGCCAACTTTTCCCAGATTACCCTTGCTTTTCACCAAGGCTTACACAGGAGCATGAAAGATGGTTGGCTAGGATTTGGTATTTATTTTTCTACTTACAAATAATCTGAAATTAGAACATTTTGTCTGTTCCAACAAAACACATGGTCATGTGTAGTTTTATTTCTTCTTCACTATTTTTTGGAAGATGAGTGGGATATTCAAATTTATGCACTTGCCATTATTTCAGCAATCCGGGATCTCACTGTGTTGCCTAGGCTGGAGTGTAGTAACATGATCTCGGCTCACTGCAGTCTCAACTTTCTGGGCTCAGGCAATGCTTCCACCTCAGTCTCTCAAGTAGCTGGGACTACAGGCGGATGCCACCACACCCAGCTAATTTGTAAATTTTCATTTTTGTAGAGACAAGGTCTTGCTATGTTCTCCAGGTTCATCTTGAATTCCTAGGTTCAAGTAATCCTCTCACCTCAACCTCCCAAAGTGCTGGGATTACAGGCATGAGCCACCATGCCTGGCAAATCTTTTTTTTTTTTTGTAGTCAGAGTCTCACTCTGTCATCCAGGCTGGAATGCAATGGGATGATCACAGCTCACTGCAGCCTCGAGTTCCTGGGCTCAGAGGATCCTGTCTGTCTCAGCCTCCTGAGTAGCAGGGACTACTCAGTACACACCACTATGCCTGGTTAATTTTTTATAAAGATGAAGTCTTGCTATGTTGCCCAGGGTTGTTTTGAATTCTTGGGCTCAAGCAATCCTTCCGCCTTGACCCCCAAAAGTGCTGGGATTAAAATAGAGAGCCACTGCACTGACCAACCCAGTCAATCTTTTAATTTTTTTTTGAGTTGGAGTCTCACTCTGTCACCCATGCTAGAGGGCGGTGGCACACTCATGGCCACTGCAGTCTCGACCTGCTGGGCTCAAGCGATCCTTCTGCCTCAGCCTTCCAAGTAGTTGGAACTACAGGCACGTGCCACCATGGCTGGCTATTTTTTTTTTTAATTGTAGAGATGAGGTCTCGCCAAGTTGCCCAGGTTTGTCTCGAACCAATGGGCTCAGACAATTCTCTCACCTCAGCCTCCCAAAGTGCTGGGATTATAGGTGTGAGCCATCACACCTGGCTAATCTTTTTGTAAATATTTTGTTTTTTCTGGGTGAGAAACTGTTGGTTTTTTAATGGTCTGGGATATGTCTATTCTAGTATAGCAATGGTAATACTGCTTAAGGATAAAAAATTAAAATTGACTAATCTTCATTGATTCATTAGTTAATATAGCAAAAGATAAATTCTTCTAAATGATATTGTACTCCTATAATTACTTTCAAAAAATTCATTAATTATATGGTATCTACTCGGTAATTACAAGAGAAAAAACACTGTTAACAAAAATATGAATTAATGCAAAAGTCTTTTATGCAAAAGGAGCAACTTGTTTTTGTTTAGGCTCTTTCTCCATTAGGAAAATTATTATTATTATTATTATTATTTTGAGTTGGAGTCTCACTCTGTCGCCCAGATTGGAGTGCAGTGGCCACTCCCAGCCACCGCAGCCTCGACCTGCTGGGCTCCGGCAATCCTTCCGCCTCAGCCTTCCGAGTAGCCGGAATTACAGGCGCGCGCTACCACGCCTGGCTGATTTTTTGATTGTATTGTAGAGATGAGGTCTCACTGCCCAGGCGGGTCTCGAACCTGCGGGCTCAGGCAATCCACTCACCTCAGCCTCCCAAAGGCGAGGGATTACAGGCTGAGCCACCGAGCCCGGCAGGAAAATTATTTTTAATTAAAGTCAAATTTAAGAAATAAGTAGCTTATCGCATTGTCTATATGAAAGAAAATCTGAGTCACAGTGTCTACAAATTTTAGTTTCTTTTAACTTTGCTTACCAGATGAGAGTCCATATAAAAAACTTAATAACCATAATGTTAAAAGTAGAATATCAAACAAAATTGCTATAATCTTAAATATAAATATCTTATATACCTATGCTTATTTGTAGTTAGCAGAGATTAAATTGGAATACTCATTTTAAGAAAGGCATTTCTTTTAATTGCCATGACTTAATATTTTTAGTTTATTCTTGGAGTCACAATAGCATTCTTTAAGTATAACGACACTGATTCTATTTTATATAGGAGTTAGAGTTGATTAAGGGTACTTTGGAACTACTCAGTTTCCTTTATTTAAATATCATGTGATCTTAGGTAAATAAATTTGCCTCTCTCAGCTTCTGTTTTTTCATATGAAATATGTAATTAATTTAATAATACCTATTATAAGAGAGGTTTTGAAGAGTTTAATTAGTGTTTGTGAAATACTTTGAAACATAAGAATGAAAAAGACTCCATGCAAATTACTAATAAATATAATTTTGTCTAGCACATATTACTATGCTAACTACCAATGCCAGAGCACTCATTGTGGTATCTTATGAAGCTAAGAGTTCTCCAACAATCTACTTTTTCTACTTGATATAAAAATATTTTGTAAAAAGGGCCAGGTGCCATGGCTTATGCCTGTAATCTCAGCACTTTGAGAGGTGGAGGCGAAGACTGCCTGAGCCCATGGGTGTGAGACCAACTTGGGCAACTTGGTGAGATCTAGTCCCTACAATAAATCAAAAAATTAGCTGGGTATGGTGACATGCACCTGTAGTTCCAGCTACTTGGAAGGCTCAGGCAGAAGGATTGCCGAAGCCCAGTAGGTCAAGGCTACAGTAGCTGTGAGTGTGCCACTGTATTCCAGCCAGCAACAGAATGAGACTCTGACTCTAAAAAAAAAAGTGTGTGTGTGTGTGTGTGTGTGTGTGTGTGTGTGTGTGTGTGTGTATGTTTTGCAAAAAGGTACCATTATTTCTTGTACATAAGAATGCTTAGCCCTTTCTAGCCCTTTCTAGTAAAAACTATATATTATATAGTATTGCAAACAGCAATTTATATTTTCCTCTATATAAAAACATTTTAATATGAACTACTGCTACTTCACGTATTAAGAATGTTTAGCTCTTCCCATAATTTTTTTACATAAGTGATTCATTCATTTATTTATTTTTTTGAGTTGGAGTCTCACTGTCGCCCAGACTGGAGTGCAGTGGCCACTCCCGGCCACCTCAGCCTCGACCTGATGGCTCCGGCGATCCTTCCGCCTCAGCCTTCCAAGTAGCTGGAATTACAGGTGCGCACTACCATGCCTGGCTAATTTTTTGATTTATTGTAGAGATGAGGTCTCACCAACTTGCCCAGGCAGCGGGCTCAGGCAATCCACTCACCTCAGCCTCCCAAGGCGCGGGATTACAGGCTGAGCCACCGAGCCCAGCATAATAGTGATTTGACAAAAAATTTTAATAATCCCCTAAACTAGTACTTGCTCTCTTAATAGTTTTTCAGAATTAAAATCTGTCTATTCATTTTTACAATTTTATACAAAGCAATAATGATAATTTAATAACTTCTAATGGTTACCTTTCTTAAATAATTAGTGTCTTGAAATGAAGATTTTTTTTAGCAGTAAGACAATATTTATTTGATCAGTCCAAAATTTATTAGTGCACATGCACTACTACCAGATAATTGCCACTTAACTTCCTTAAGCAACTTAAAAAAATAAACCAACAAACCACAATAATGCATTCACTAATTCCTTCAACATTTACTGAATACCTACAGCTTGAAGGAACTGCCCTCTGGTAATCCTAGACATTAGAAGCAGCATATAAACCAGGCTCAGTGGCTCAGTCTGTAATCCCATGCTTTGGGAGGCTGAGGTGAGTGGATTGCCTGAGCCTGCGGATTCGAGACCCGCCTGGGCAACTTGGTGAGACCTCATCTCTACAATAAATCAAAAATCAGCCAGGCATGGTAGCGCGCGCCTGTAGTTCCAGCTACTTGGAAGGCTGAGGCGGAAGGATCATCGGAGCCCAGCAGGCTGAGGCTGCAGTGGCCGGGAGCGGCCACTGCACTGCAGTCTGGGTGACAGAGTGAGACTCCAACTCAAAAAAAAAAAAAAAAAAAAAGTAGCATATAGTAACAGAAAGGAATATAGGGTGGAGTTAGACATACCCGGTATCTTCAGAGAGGCTGATGACCTACAACTGACGGCAGTCTCAGTCTCCCTTGTAAAACTGTGATGCCATTTCATTGGAGGCCTTTGGAGTGTGTTGCAAATCAATATTTAAGTTGGTCCAAGCACATCAACACTATTATTAAACAGGGTTAGAAAACAAGCCTTGATGGGACAACCCCCTCGGGTCCCCTCCCACTGTGTGAGCTTTTCTGTCTTCTCAATAAATCCTGATATATATATATATATATATATATATATATATATATATATAGAAAACAAGTCTTGAATTTTTATTCTTTATGGAACTTACAATAAATCAGTGAATATACGCTCTTTAATATTTTGCCTCAGCACTTCAATTAATCAGTCACCCATAACACTGCTTCTGAATACTTCTTTTATCCACCTAAATCCTATCACACTTTCTGGGGCTAGTTGTAATGTCATATCCTCAAAGTCACAGTGCATTTTATAATTCATCCTACATTATAATACATTTTACCAACTCACAATTCCTAGAAGCTTATTTATCTATATTGCTTATTTGCTATGTTCTGGAGCTGAGAAGTCCAAGATGAAGGTGTCAGCAGGACTGGTGTCTGGTGAGGGCTACTCTCTGTTTCCAAAATGACACCCTGTTGCTGCATCCTCCAGAGAGGAGGAATGCTATGTCCTTATGTGGCAGAACAGAAGAGAGCAAACTCACTTCTCTTAATCCTTTGTTAAGGGCTCTAATCCCATGAGGGCTCTGCCCTTTATGACTTAATTACCTCCCAATACTATCACATAATATCACACATAAGAGCCCAGTTCTTAATACTATCACATTGGTAGTATTGTGATACTACCTATGAACTTTGGAGGATATTCAGACGATAGTACTTCATGAATAGCAGACTTGCAACTCACAAAACAATTACAGTTGTGCCCTGTCAATGGGAGGAATTAGTTTCACAACCCCCTGCAGATACCAAACTCTGCAAATGGTCAAGTCTGTTATAAGACATGGCCTAGTATTTGCATATAACATCCTCCTATATATTTTAAATCATCTCTGCATTACTTATAATGCCTAGTACAATGTAAATGCGGTGTAAATAGTTGCCATATGGTATTGTTTTAAAATTATTATTAAATTTTTGTTTTTGAGTTGGGAGTCTCACTCTGTTGCCCAGACTGGAGTGCAGTGGCATGCTTACTACCACTGCAGCCTTGACCTGCTGGCCTCATGTAATTCTTTTGCCTCAGCCATCCAAGGCACGAGTCACCATGCCAGGCTAATTTTTTTTTTTTTTTAATTTATTGTGGAGGTGAGGTCTTGCCAAGTTGCTCAGGCTGGTCTTGAATACCTGGTCTCAGGCAATCCTCTCGTCTTTGCCTCCCATAATGCTGGGATTACAGGCTTGAGCTACCGCACCTGGCCAAATTTCTATTGATTTTTGTTGTATCATTACTGATTGTGATTTTTTTCCTCAAATATTTTCCACATGTAGTTGGTTGAATCCAAGGATGTAGAACCCATGGATACAAGGTGCCAACTGTATAAAAGAGTGAATTCTATCTAATTATAAGTTCCAGTTTACAGAATCTTTTGTCACTAATGGTCAGGATAAATAATTTTTCAATCCCATAAAGTGATGTCGGATATTTATTAGAGAAAAATGTGCAAGTAAAATTTATAATAAATTTCTAGTTGTTATGTAGATTTGATGATTCAATTAAATATATGATCTAATCATGCCAAACATGACAAACTTGACTGGCAAACACATTTTTCATTACAGGAAAATATTACAAAACTTCATTTTGATGTGCTAAATAAAGCAAAGCTTTATAAAAATGCTAAAACTACACAATAAAATTTATTTATAATCAATGGTAATCAAAAAGAATATTTTAAAGTATTCTACAAATGAAATCTACAATTAGTGTCAGTCACCAGCCACCAAGCTAAAAGACAAATTTATTGTAAAATACAATTTATATACACAATTTCCAGTGAGAATTTTAAAAGAGTTTAGTTATAGACAAAAACAGAACCAATTCATTTTCAATTTATCTTCTCATTAATTTCTATAAATAATAATGAGGGTTACTCTAACATATTTCTTGATTTTTAATAGAGATATAGGTTCCCATTATTAAGATTTGAAGATCTGTATCATTTGTTTTGCATAAATAAAGGTAATTTACTCATTTATCTGTATGGATTCATGGGATGCTAAATAGAAACTGTTAAAAAAATTCAGGAAAAAAGGAGAAATGTTCTCTTACTACCACTTTAAAAACTTACTATGTATTTTTTAATAATTATATCCATATTTTTTAAAATTCTACTTTATATTTTATTCTTTTAAAAATACATTTTCTTTCTATATATACCTTACATTAATAATTTGTATACATGTTTTCCACGATATATTATTTTTCTACATAAAATAAGTTAAGAATACTGCAAATATAATCTGTGCCAATTTTTGTCCTTATTTTGGTTTGTTTTTGAGTTGGAGTCTCACTCTGTTGTCCAGGCTGGGGTGCAGTGGTACACTTATGGCCACTACTACAGTTTTGACCTGTGGGGCTCAGGTGATCCTTCCACCTCAGTCTTCCAAGTAGCTAGAACTACAGGCATGTGCCACCACGCCCAGCTAATTTTTTTTTATTTTTATTGTAGAGATAAGGGCTCGCCAAGTTGCTCAGGCTGGTCTCGAACCCGTGGGCTCAGGCAATCCTCTCACCTCAGCCTCTCAAAGTGCTGAGATTACAGGTGTGAGACACTGTGCCCAGCCACATTTTCATTCATATCCTAAGATCATAATACATAAAACGCCTACAGAACTTTCAATCCAAGTAACTATTTGAGATAAACATAAGCTTAAAAAAATACCTTAATAAATGAACTTTAAAACAATGACATAATCACTTCCCCCCAAAAAAACTTTCCCACAAACTTAGGCAAAATTAACTCTGTGCAAACAAAAAAGTACTGAGTTAATACTAAAATTAAAATTGAGTTAAAATATAATTTTGAGAAGTGGTGTGTTCTCAGCTTTGAAGAGAACAATATTTAAACCACAACAAATCAACCACCATCACATTTACGTGCTGTGCTAAAGCTAAGAATTACAAACATAAATATAGGATAAATATTTTAAGTATGTCACCACTCCCATACCATTTATGATGATGTATTAGAAAAAAACTGCAGATTTCTCCTACATTGTCCTTAATACAAATGTCATGCCTGCTGTCAAAAATGTCTAAAGCTCCATGGTGAGAAATTTAGAATGGACTCTTGAGCTAGAGAACAGGGTTATTTGAGAAACTAAATAAGTAGTATGCATATATACATATACTTTTTTTGTTTTGCTTGTTTTGGAGACTGTGTCTTGCTCTGTCACCTAGGCTGGAAGGCAGTGACATGATCATTGCACACTGTGATCTTGAACTCCTGGGCTCAAGCAATACTCCTGCCTCAGCCTCCTGAGTAGCTAGGACTACATGCATACACCACCTCACCTACGTAATTTTAAAAAGGGTCTCAATATGTTGCCAAGGCTGGTCTTGAATTCCTGGCCTCAAGCAATCCTCCCACCTCATGTATATATGTAGTTTTGAAAAAAATTATTGTAATATACAAAAGTACAGATGAGTTGTTTTGTTTTTTTTTGAGTTGGAGTCTCACTCGGTCGCCCAGACTGGAGTGCAGCGGCCGCTCCCGGCCACCGCAGCCTCGACCCGCTGGGCTCCGGCGATCCTTCCACCTCAGCCTTCCTAGTAGCCGGAATTACAGGTGCGCGCTACCACACCCGGCTGATTTTTTGATTTATTGTAGAGATGAGGTCTCGCTGCCCAGGCGGGCCTCGAACCCGCGGGCTCAGGCAATCCACTCACCTCAGCCTCCCAGCGGCGTGGGATGACAGGCTGAGCCACCGAGCCTGGCTGGGATGAGATATTTTTAAGTAACTGAAGTCTATGCATTCAATGGCTTTAGCAAATTAAGAAAGGAAAACAAGAATAGTGGAAAAAATAAGTTAAGATCATTTCTAGGCAGGCTAGTAGCATAACATGCACTGTATAATACAAATCCAGTTAAGTGTAATAGGTGATTTTGAAGGAAATATGGTTACCATTTCTTATAACTAAACAAATACAGAACAGTATTAATAAATGAAAGTCAAAAGATAGGTAAATAATATTTAGTTTTTAATAACTTTAACATTTATAGCTCTGAATAGTCAGTTTTCATAATTAAAAAAACCAGAAATAAATCCAGCATAAAGTTAAAAATTCAATATATGACAAAGGTGGTCTTTCTAATTACAGAAAAATAAAAGGATTATTTAACAATGCTGCTGCCAGCCGGGCTCAGTGGCTCAGCCTGTAATCCCATGCCTTTGGGAGGCTGAGGTGAGTGGATTGCCTGAGCCCGTGGGTTCGAGACCCGCCTGGGCAGGCAAGACCTCATCTCTACAGTACATCAAAAAATTAGCCAGGTGTGGTAGTGCACACCTGTAGTTCCAGCTACTTGGAAGGCTGAGGCGGAAGGATTGCCGGAGCCCAGCAGGTCGAGGCTGCAGTGGCCGCTCCCAGTCTGGGTGACAGAGTGAGACTCCAATTCAAAACAAAACAAAACAAAAAACAAAACAATGCTGCTGCCATACCTGGATGTCATTGAAAAGAAAATAAAGTTGGATCCTATTATCTCTTTCCACATATAAAATTAAGATTTTTTTTTTGGTTGAAATGTAAGAGATCAATTAATTGAGATTAATTAAACATAATTTGGAAAATCTAGGATACTACACAATAAACTCCAGGGATAGATAAGCCTTTTTAAGCTAAACTGGAAATCCAAAACTTATTAAATCACTGATACACTTTACCATATAAACCTAAACTGGAAACCCAAAACTTATTAAATCACTGATACACTTTACCATATAAACCTATCTACACCAAAAGATTTTAAACGTAAAATCAACAGAATTGAAAAAAAAAAAAAACACCGTAAAAGCAGCAGAGTGGCAATATGTACTACACACTGAAAAGAAAGGATACACAACTAATTACAAATAGGGATTCAGGCCAAGCTCGGTAGCTCATGCCTGTAATCCCAGCACTTTGGGAGACAAAGGTGGAAGGACTGCTTGAGACCACAAGTTCAAGACCAGCCTGGGCAACATAGTGAGACCTTGCCTTTACAAAAAAAAAAAAAAATTAGCTGAGCGTGGTGGCCTGTGCTTGTAGTCCCAGTTACTCAGGAGGTGAAAGAATTGCCAGAGTCCAGGTGGTCAAGGTTGCAATGAGCTTTGATTGTGCCACTGCACTCCAGTCTGGGTGACAGAGTGAGACCACAACTCAAAAAAATAAAAATAAATAGGGATTCAGAGAAGAGATACTATTGAGTGAAAAAAGATGAAGACACATGCTTAAATTTAATTTTGTTTTATAAAATGAATGGTAAAAAATCTATATCAATATCTATATATATATGAGTGTATATATATATACACACACACACACACACACACACACACACACACACACACACACATATATATCTACAAAATATACACTCAGAGGATTCTTTTAGGATTGTGCTACCATGCAGAATAAAAGGTGGCAGGATATGCAGTAGTTTGCCAATATGAAATGCAAAGGATGTTTGTGGAGTAGTTAATAGAGCCAGGAGAGCTAAACTAAAAAGAATAAAGGAATAAAGAGAAAAAGGGGAAAAGGGAAAAGGACTACACTAAAATAGCTAGCATGTATGATATAATCACATACGTAACTTTTTATAAAATTGTGCACGTATGTAGACATAAAAAAATTTGAGATATAAAGGAAGATGCAGTGAAACTTGCCAGAAGGAATGCCCAAGGAATTTATATTAGTATTCTCTTCTGCTTCCAGTTTTGTAAAATGTCATCTGACGTGACCATGAGGCCAAGCACAGTCCTTGATTATCATCATTCTGAATTCTTGGGGGGTGCGTATGTATCTATTTAGCTGGACTCTATTACAAGAACAGAGGTCAGTTCAATCTGGTTTTATGGTTTACTCCAGAGGTCAGCAAACTTTCAGTAAAGAATTAGATAGTAAATGTTTTAGGATTTCCAGGTCATACTATCTCTGTCACAACTGTTCAACTGTGCCATTGTAGAGTGAAAACAGTCATAGACTGTGACGGTTAATTTTATACGTCAACTTGGCAAGACTAGAGTACTCAGTTATTTATTCAACACTAATCCAGACAATGCTGTGAAGGTATTTTGTAGATGTGGTTAATATCTACAATCTGTTGGCTTTAAGGAGATTACTTTGGGTAATGTGAATGGGCCTCATCCAAACAGCATTAAGAGCAAAAACTGAGGTTTTCTGAAAAAGAAATTCTGCCCTAAACTGCAGCATTAACTCCTATCTTAGTTTCCTGCCTGTGAGCCTGCCCTACAAATTTCAAACATGCCAGCCCCCACTGCACGTGTCAATCCCGTAAAATAAATCTCTTGATAGACAGATAATGTATTGTATACTATTGGCTGTTTCTATGTAGAACCCTAAAACACAGACAATACATAAACTAATGGGCATTTCTGTATTCCTATGGAAGCATTTACAGTAATAGGTAGTGGGTCAGATTTGGCCTGTGTTCCTAAGTTTTTCAACCCCAGTTTTATCAATCATAAAAGCTGCTTTTATTACGTACTTTTTATGTTTCAGGCAGTATGAAAGCCTTCACATATGGATTCCAAGTGCCCCATACATTGGAAAATGTTCCTGGCCAGACCAGATATTCTAAAGTAACTAAGAGCAGAAATGATCTTCCTAGAAGCAGTGAGATCCTGACTGTAAGCTTAAGTGTAAGAGAGGTTGGTTTCAAGATAGTACTCTATGTGTTTTGACATCCTTTTAACTATAGGCTTTGTGGATTGAAAGTTTCTACTGCTAATTCAGCAAAAGTCAACTAACAGAATATTTTGGATGTTCACTTATTAAATGTGACACTTTTCAATAAAACTTGATGTAAAAAAATTTATAAAAGCACTAGATCAGGAGTTTATAATTTTTGGCATGAAAAGAATTCCTTATATCAAAGATTTAAAGCAAAGGACCTTAAGTAATATTCCTTAGAAGTAGGAATCCTCAATCTATAAACTGAGATCTACCTATAACTTTTTTTTTTTTTTGGGACACTCTGTTCCCAGCCTGCAGTGCAATGGTTCAACCACAGCTCACCGAAGCCTCGAAATCCTAGGCTCAAGTGATTCTCCCACCTCAGCTTTCCAAGTAGCTATGACTACAGGCATGCATTACTATTCCCAGCTAATTATTTCTATTATCAATTTTAGAGACAAGGTCTCGCTATATTACCCAGGCTGGTCTCAAACTCTTGGCCTCAAGTGATCCTCTCATCTTGCCTTCCAAAGTGTTGGAATTACAGGTGTGAGCCATCCCGCCTGGCCTTATTTATAACTTTTTTTTTTTTTTTTTTTTTTTGAGTTGGAGTCTCATTCTGTCGCCTAGACTGGAGTGCAGTGGCTGCTCCCGGCCTGCTCAACCTGCTGGGCTCCGGCGATCCTTCCACCACAGCCTTCCAAGTAGCCGGAATTACAGGCATGTGCTATCACGCCTGGCTGATTTTTTTTTTTTTTTGATTTATTGTAGAGATGAGGTCTCGCTGCCCAGGCGGGTCTCGAACCCGCGGGCTCAGACAATCCACTCACCTCAGCCTCCCAAAGGCACGGGATTACAGGCTGAGCCACCGAGCCCGGCTATCTATAACTTTAAACAAGAGACTGTCAAGTTGATTGATGATGTCAGGTTGCCTTCTATAGGGATAATAAAATTCCTATTTGAGAAAAATTGGCATTCCTTGTTTTCAACTCAGAGACTCCACTATAAGCACTCCTTTCTTTATGTGGGTAAATTTTAAGAAGTGATCTACAACTAAAAGTTGCATGTACATTGGAAAAAGCACACCCTCAGCAGGGCTCGGTGGCTCAGCCTGTAATCCCGCGCCTTTGGGAGGCTGAGGTGAGTGGATTGCCTGAACCCGCGGGTTCGAGACCCGCCTGGGCAGCGAGACCTCATCTCTACAATAAATCAAAAAATCAGCCGGGCATGGTAGTGCATGCCTGTAATTCCGGCTACTTGGAAGGCTGAGGCGGAAGGATCGCCGGAGCCCAGCAGGTCGAGGCTGCGGTGGCCGGAAGCGGCCACTGCACTCCAGTCTGGGCGACAGAGTGAGACTCCAACTCAAAAAAAAAAAAAAAAAAAGCACACCCTCTTCAAAATTTTGCTAGGAAAACTGGATATCCACACACAGAAGAATGAAACTAGACCCCTATTTCTCACCATGTACAAAAATCATGGCTGGGAATGATGGCTCACGCCCTGTAACCTCAGAATTTTGGGAAGCCAAGGCGGGAGAATTGCTTAAGCCCAGGAGTTTGAGACCAGTCTGGACAACATTGCGAGACCTAATCTCTATAAAAGAATTTTTAAAATGCCAAGTGCTGTGGCTCACACTTGTAATCCCAGCACTCTGGGAGGCTGAGGTGAGAGGGCTGCCTGGGTCCAGGGGTTCAAGACCAGCCTGGGCAACTTGGCAAGACATTGTCTCCATAATAAATCAAAAATTAGCCGGTATGTGGTGGCCAAAAGAGTGCTACTTCAGCCGGGCTTGGTGGCTCAGCCTGTAATCCCAGGACTTTGGGAGGCCAAGGCAAGTGGACTGCCTGCGCCCGCGGGTTGGAGACCAGTCCGGGCAACTTGGCGATACCTCACCTCTATAATCAAAAATTAGCCAGGCGTGGTAGCACACGCCTGCAATTCTGGCTACTTGGAAGGTTGAAGTGGAAGGATCGCTGGAACCCAGTGGGTTGACGTTGGGGTGGCCTTGAGCATGCCATGGCACTCCAGCCTGAGCAACAGAGTGAGACACCAACTAAAAAAAAAAAATTAGCTGGGTGTGGTGGCACAGGGCTGTAGTCCCAGCTACTTGGGAGGCTGTGGAGGAAGGATCACCTGAGCCCAGGAGTTTAAGGCTGTGGTGAGCTGTGATCATGCCCTTATTGCACTCCAGCCTGAGCAACAGAATAAGATTCTGACTTAAAAACAAACACAATAATCTCAAAATATATTAAAGACTTAAGGATAGCCCCAAGACTATAAAACTACTAGAAGAAAACACAGGGGAAACATCCTAGGACATTGGTCTATGCAAAAATTTTATGGCTCAGATCTCAAAAGCACAGGCAAAAAAAACCAAAATTAGATAAATGACGATATTAAACTAAAAAGGCTCTGTACAGCAAAGGAAAAATCAATAGAATGAGGAAACAATCTGTTGAATGGGAGAAAAATGGTTGCAAACTATTCATCCGACAAAGAATTAATATCTAGAATATACAAGGAACTCAAGCAACCCAACAGCAAAAAAACCAATAATCACATTAAAAAGTAGGCAAAGGACCTAAACAGACATTTCTCAAAAGAAGACATACAAATAGCTAATAAGTACATAGAAAAATTCTCAACATCATTAATTATTAAAGATATGCAAGCCAAAACCAGAATAAGATATCTTCTTACCTGTTAGAATGGCTATTATCAAAAAAACAGAAAGATGTTGGCAAGGATGCAGAGAAAGGGGAATGCTTGTAAACTACTGGTAGGAACTTGATTTAGTACAATCAGTATGGAAAACAATATGAAGATTTCTCAAAAAACTAAAAATAGAACTACCACATGATCCAGCAATCCCACTACTAGGTATTTACCCAAAAGAAAGATAATCAGTATGTCAAAAAGACATCTTGCACTCCCCTATTTATTGCAACGCTATTTTCAATAACAAAAATACAGAATCAGCCCAAGTGTGCATCAACAGATGAATGGATAAAGGAAATGTGGCATATACACACAATGGAATACCATTTGGTCATAAAGAGAATGAAATTCTAGCTGTCCCATGCCACAGCTCCCACAATGGGTAGAGGAAAAAAAAAGAATGAAATTCTGTCATTTGCAGCAACATGGATTGAACTGGAGATCATTATGTTCAATAAAATAAGCCAGGCACACAAAGACATGTTCTTACTTGTAAGTGGGAGCTAAAAAAAATAGATCTCATAGAAGTAGAGAGTAAAAGGATAGCTACCAGAAGCTGGGAAGGATGTGTGTGTGTGGTGAGGGACAGGGAGGATAAAGAGAGGTTGGTTAATGGGTAGAAACATACAGTCAGATAGAAGGAATAAATTCTAATGTCTGATAAGCAGAGTAGAGTAACTATGGTTAACAACAATGCACTGTATATTTTAAAACAGTTATAAGAGAAAACTTGAAATGTTCCCAACACAGAAGTGATAAATAGCCTAGGTCAGCAGTACCCAATCTTTTTGGCATCAGGGACCGGTTTCATGGAAGACAATTTTTCCATGGACGGGGGATGGGGGGTGGGGGTTTTGGGATGATTCAAGCACATAACACTTATTGTGCACTTTATTTCTACTATTATTATTACATCGCAATATATATTAAAATAATTGTACAACTCATCCCAAAAATCAAAGAGGCATGAGCGGAAGTGGTAAATAAAATAATGGGCAGGCCACTGCTGATCTGACAGGAGGCAGAGCTTGCCCACTGCTCACCTGCTGCTGTGGGGCCTGGTCCGTAATAGGCCATGGATCGGTAATGGTCTATGGCCCCGAGCGGATCAATAACTTACAATACCAACTTGATCATTACACATTGTATACATGTAACAAAATATCCCATGTGACCCATAAATATGTACAAATATATGATTTTCAGAAAGCAAAGGCAGTCACATCTTTTCAACGTTGCACCATCTCTGCAAAGTAAACAATATTTGCACAATCACCCTTGCCAGAGAGATGCTTGTTAGAAAGTTAGGATGTAGGATGATAAAAACAGGAGAAAATAGAAACTTTGAAATTCAGTGTCTGAAAGACAATTCTAGGCTATCAGGTGTATGAAGAAATACTTAAACCTAAGTGTAAAGGACTTTATGACAATGGCTGTATGACAGAGAAGTTTAAAAAGTAGAAATTAATAATAGTCATTAAGATCCTAACTTTAAAAAGGCAACAAGTTCGAAAATGAAAACTAAGGTGAGTCGTGTGGGTAAGAGGTAAACAAAGATATTTAGATACAGAAAGGTGTCAGAGTCAGTCAAAAGGATAAAAAGTTTAGCAGAGGAAGGTCAAGTGGAGGAACTCTGGATAAGAGGCAATCATGAGCTAGGTGCTGTGGCTTACATCTGTAATCCCAGCACTTTGGGAGGCCATGGCTGGAAAACTGCTTGAGCTCAGGAGTTTGAGACCAGCCTGGGTAACACAGCAAGACCCTGTCTTCACAAAAAAATAAAAATTAGCTGAGTGTGGTGGTGTGTCTGTAGTCCCAGCAACTCAAGAGGCTGAGGGGGAAGGAAGAATTGCCTGAGTTCAGGAGGTTAAGGCTGGGGTGAGCCATGATTGTGCCACTGCACTCCAGCCTGGACAAGAGACCCCAACTCATAAATAAAAAATAAAAAAAGGCAATCATGGAATCCAGATTGTTTGGAACAGTTCTGATTTCAAATACTTGCCTGTTAAATCATTTTTTCCCTGATGTTTAGTTCAGAAAATACGGTCAGTATTGTACCTACTTGTACCCATTCCCAGCAAAATGACTTTAATATAGCAAAATCTTAATAATTATTTGATAGTGATAATTACTGGACACTGATTATCAGAGAGTAAATTAAAAAAACACATACAAATCATTCTCAAATAATAAAAACATACTTCAGTGGTCTTTACCTATTTATTAAATAATTAAAAACTAAAATCAATTAAATTAATTAATTAAAAATTAGCATCAATTAAAAACTAGAATCTGGAAGCTCTGTTTAGTATAGGAAATTGGTGCCATACTCACTTGTGATAATATCATCAGTTTTGGGTGAGGATGAAGCCATAATCTGCCAAAATCTGTGCCATTCTTGCCAGGTTTGGGGGTTCTGTAGAGTAGTTACCACTATCAGATCTAACTGCCATAGCTCAGGAAAATGATGCAGTCATTCCTCTTAGCGCAGAACAAACTTGAGAAGATGTTTAAGGGACCTGTGTGATATTAAGCCCCAGAAAGAGACAATATTAGTAGTGATTTAGACATAGAATAAAATAGTTAACAAGTATGGAATGCTTACTATGTTCTACGAACTGATGCATTATCTCATTTAATCCTTCAACAATGCTATGAGTTCCGGTACTGTTATTAATACCATTTTACAGGAACCTTAACCTTAGGAAGGTTAAGGAATTGTTGAAGATAACGAAGGTACTAATAGGCAGGACTGGTTCTCCAGGGTGTGTATAATCATATATATAACAACAGTTCTGCAGGGGCACTCAGGCTGGGGAAAAAAAAAAATCATGTTTTCTTTAAAGGGTAGCTTAATTTTCTCAAAAGTAATCCCTGTTCACTTTACCCGTATCATTAATCTTCAATTCATATCCTAAAAGTTAAATTGGCATTTACGTGCCAACTTTAAATAATAATCAAACGTTAAGTCTTTAAATTTTACAATATTTTACAACTTATGATAGTGAAACATGGACAGTATCCAAGACACTTATTTATAATCCTGATTTTACAAAGGTGCTTATTTCTTTACTTATTATAAATAAGTAAAATAAGGATTATAATGATTGATACTCCATTCCCTTCAGATGAAATGACAAATATATGTAAACACTATAGTTCACTCAATGGAATTATTTGGCTCCAACATATCGCTTTTACAAAGTTAACAAAATACGTCATTGAAAAAAAATCAAGTGCTTTCAGTATGCGTCCAAGTTTAAATAAGTGATCTTCACCGTTAAAGCACTTCTGTATGATACATCATTCAAAATCCACATATTATCTAAATCCACATGAATTGCGGCTTTTTCCTCTAGCCTACTCCCTTTTATTTATTAGTACTCATTTACATCTTTAATTACAGTTAGTTCTTTGAAAGTTTCGGGAGATAATCACCAGACCGTTTACCTCACAATGTTCCTGCCTCTTTCTAAATAGGTTAGTTTTTTTTCCCTGCAAAATCTACAGCTGCTCTATCAAAGGTCATCACGATTTTTAGAGAGAGGATTGTAAAAGTACCCCCATCACGCCTTCATGACCACCAGGCTGGGCACCTCGGCCCCAACCCCTGCGAGGGAGGGCTTGCAGGATCACACAGGGCGGGCAGGGAGACGGCGGGGAGGAGGGGAGGTCGGAACAGGCTGTGCTTGATTCAATTCCATAAACATTCACTGCGCCACTTACCAAGCGCCAAAAAAATAAAAAAGGAGCCGGGCTGTATTTCGAGCTGTGAGCCCCGCAGGTTTGCCCGAGGGGGCAAGGAGCCCGGGGACGGCCCTGGGCGCCAGGGAGCAAAGGGGCCGGCTCCGAGATCCCCACCGGCCGGGTGACGGCGACAAGGAGGGCCGGGCCTCCAGCGCCCCGCTCCCGGCGCCCGCACACTAGCCGGCCCGGCTGCCAGCACGCCGGCAGCCCAGCCGCTGCCGCTTACCCGTGGCGCCGCGCCGACTCCCCAGCGGCGGCCCTTCAACGGTTGCCGCAGTCAGAGCACCACCCGGCGGTGGGGTACGTCGAGCCCGCCCGCAGCTCTCGGCTCCCCGCAGCGCCGCCACTCTCGCGAGAAGCCAGGAAGTCCGCGACGTGGGGGGTGGAGGGGAAGGGAGGGGCACTTAACGGTGGGGCGGCTGGGTCTGCGCCGGATGCGGGAGAGGGGCGGGCGCCATTGTGCCTCGCTGCGGACTGCTTTTCCGGAGTCACAGGCCCAGATCACCAAGGAGGAAGGCGGCGGCGAGCGGGACGACGCGCCCTGTTCGGTGCCAGCTCCGGAGCGGGGGTAATGAGCTGCGGGGCTCGGCCTTCTGCCCCTTGGGGAGCTGGTTCGAGACTAGGCCGCGGGTGGGGGAGGGGAGGAAGCGGAAAGGCCCTGGGACGCGGAGGCCGCTTCCTCGCGGGACTGAGCCGGGGAGCTCGGCCCCGGGTCGCGGGTGCGAAGCGGGGGAGGGACGGGCTTAGGCCTCCTCTGACGGTGGCCCTGGGTCCCGTGGTGGAGTTTGTGACGGGGGGAAGGGATAGGTTGCGCTTCTCCCTCGTGGACGTGTGGCGGGCGAGGGACAGGGGTTGAGCCCTGTTTGGGCCTGGAGTTGGCGGCCTCTGGGACCGGGGTGTCGCGAGTGCGGAATTTGGGGAGCGCCGCGTTGGAGGCGGGCGGGGTTGGGGCTGTGCCTGGCCGTGCCTCGAGTCGAAGCGACCCGGCCGGCCTCTTAGATTCGGGGGAGATCTGCTCGGCGGCGGCTGCGGTTCCTGAACGTCGTGACACTTTGAGACAGCTCGGCGTTTTTGTGTTGTGGCAAATGGTGTGTTCTTTCAATGGAAATGGGTGACGGTGTGTGTAAGAAACGGACCTGTTGGCGTAAGAAGTGAAAATGTGGAAGGCGCCAGTAGTGAACTACTCCCTCATTTTGATGGAACTGCGTAGTGAGGATGAATGTGTACAAACGCACACTCGAAAATACTACAGTTAACACTTTTCTCTACGCACGGAAGTAAGTATTAGCATATGGGGGAGATCTTTGCTGGGTGATGGATTTGTCACGACTGATGTCGTTTGGCACTAGTATTGGTCAAATATGTCAAGTAAAATTGAACCCAGGACGGTTTATTTCCGGCTTTATAGGACTTTTAAAAGGTATTTTTCTGATTTTTAAAAAAATATTAAATCTCCTCATTTCTGTGCAGAACTATGAGGTAGGTTAAAGATGAATTCTTGATTTAAAAATGAAGCGCTGTTGTTAAGAAGGCAGACACATAGTGTAACTAGATTTTTTTCTTGTGGGAGCAAAAAGTTTGCGAAATGGGTCAGTATTTCATTAAGAGCTCCACAGCGTTTCATGAAACAGCAGTGGTGCGTGAGGCAGGAGAGTCAGAAGATCAGGGTTTGAGTCTTGATTTTTACCATAATTATTTAACCTCTTCAGATTTCCTCAGGTACATAGCAGCTAATTTCTAGAGTTGAGAGGATTAAGTAAATCAGGTAGTGTGTGAAGCAGTCAACAGTGAGGAGGACAAAATACTGGTCTTGGGTTTTTTTTTCTTCCAGTTTCTTGTCTCTTTTTGTTGTTGTTGTTATTGTTTCTTGTGGTGTTTTTTTTAGCCAGAGTCTCACTCTGTCGCCCAGGCTGGAGTGCAGTGTCACGCTCACGGCCACCGCAGCCTCGACCTGCTGGGCTCTCGCGATCCTTCCGTCTCAGCCTTCCAAGTAGCTGGAACTACAGGCGTGGGCCACCACACCCGGCCAATTTTTTTTTTTATTTGTTGTAGAGCTAAGGTCCCACCAGGCAGCCCAGGCTGTTCTCGAACCCCTGGACTCAGGCAATCCTCTCACCTCTGCTTCCCAAAGTGTTGGGATTCCAAGTGTGAGCCACCGCGCCAGGCTCAGCTGTTTGAATAAGAATTCCTACTTAACTACAGGTGATTTATTTTTGTCTTGAATATGAATTCCTACTTAACTACAGGTGATTTATTTTTGTCTTGAATACGAATTCCTACTTAACTACAGGTGATTTCTTTTTTCTGCCACATTGATGAGAGAGCTTATTTTACCAGATAAAGCACAAAGATGCTTTATGTATGTTTTACGTATGTTTTATGTATGCTTTATGTGTGTTTCATGTATGTTCTACATGAACGTGTCAGTCAACTTGGATGTAAAAGTATCCATGACTCTCATGTAGGCAGTTAGTTTTTGGTCAACCGCCTGTCCACTTCATATAGCTCTTTATTTGTTGTATGTTCAAGAATTGCCAACATTACTGTATATTGTGAAATCTATCAATGTTAAAACAATTTTTAATAATTTGTAGTCGTCTGGCTACTAGATGAGGGATTCACATTACAAGAATGAGCTTGACATGGCATCTGCCCTTCCCAACTCACAATTTAGTCATCAGACTAATATATAAACAACTTATCTTAGTGTGACTGTATAGTAGTACTCTGGGAGCATTTTTACAGGAAGTACTGCTTGAACTAAGATGTGAAGGATCACTAGAACTTTGATAAGGAAAGTGTGCAAACTCATGATATCATGATTTTGAGAATTGATTATTATTTTTCCCATAGCTGAAACATAAATTGAATGGGAGGTTAGAGCCTAACATTAAAGACCCTCCATACTGTATTAGAAAGTTAGTGCTCCATGCTGTGGAATGGAGAGCTATGGTACCCCTAAACCAAATAAAAATACATGTTAGATTATCTTTACTGATATATCCTTCTATTACCATAGATAATAAAGTTCCAGAAATAAAGAACATTGGAACATGCTTGAATGAATTGCATGGGCTTCCATCAAAATATTTTAATTTTGGGGGGGTAGAGATATAGGCTGTCTGTTTTGCACAAACTGGTCTCGGTCTCCTGACCTCAAGCCATCCTGCTTTGGCTTCCCAAAGCACTGGGATTATAGGCCTAAGCTACTACACCCAAACTGCTTTTTTTGTTGTTGTTGGAGTCTCACTCTTGTCACCCAGGCTGGAGTGCAGTGGCGTGCTCATGGCCATTGCAGCCTCAACCCCTTCCACCTCAGCCTTCCAGGTAGCTGGAACTGCAGACGCACACCACCACACCTGGCTACTTTTTGTTACTTTTATTGTAGAGATGAGGTCTCATCAAGTTGCCCAGGCTGTTCTGGAACCTCCGGTCTCAGGCAACCCTCTCGACTCGGCCTCCCAAAATGCTGGGATTATAGACTTGAGCCTCTGCACCTGACCCCAAACTTCATATTTAACTAACAGATTAAACTTAACTAATGAACCCTTTCACTGTTAAATAACTTAATCAACAACTGATCACATTAGAATGCTTACCATTTAAAGAGAATCAGATTTTGAGTTCATGTTAAGATTACTTAATTTCTGAATTCCAAATCAGAATTCCATTATGGTGAAATAATTTGTTATCTTCTCACAAATCATTATTTTCCTAAAGTTATTTCTTTAACACACGGTATTTGCTGATCATAAGATAAGCCCATAAAAGGTGGGTAGTGGGGGATAAAATTACAATAATTTTAGAGTTGTGTGGGGTTTAATTTTCGTTGATCTTAATTTTTTACTTTTCTACTTTGACGTGAACTCATGTGATCAAAGCTGGTTTTTCCTGTTCTCAAATGTTTCTGTGACTGTACCGGTTAGATTAGGTAAGTTGAATATCTGGTTTAAAAATCACCTACTGCTCTACACCCATTTTTTTGTCAACAGCTTTAAAAGAGTGCAAGTTTTGAACCTTACAACTAGTTGTCATCTTTCCATTATGAGGATCACACTTTAGTGTGATGTTTCCAGAAAGAACCCTAAAATGGTTTCCACTTACTGAATGAAGATCGAACTCGATACTTATAGATTAAGTTTACTTCAAGGAGAGCAGTTTATCTTTGAAAGTGTTCTCGCATAGACTTAACATTATAGCTTGTGGAATGTTAAACTTTTTTCTAATTTTTGTTTTTTAAGATTTGGATATATCTTGGTGTCTTAACTATTTGTTGGCTAAAAATTAGGAGTTTTTTCTAAAGGCCCAAGAAGTTCTGTGCTTATAGAAACCCTTTCCTTATTTGACACACCCTTAGCTTCCATGTTTCTATGTTCACTAGGATTTCCCATTATTTTCCCCTAGAAGCAAATCTTTTAAAACAAACAGGTAGAGATAAATAATGGAATTGTAATAATGGCCGTATTTCTGGATGACTCTTGACTATTGAAATATTTTGTGGGCCATACGTGGTGGCTCAAGCCTGTAATCCCAGCAATTTGGGAGGCCGAGGCGAGAGGAATGCCTAAGCCCAGGGGTTCAAGACCAACCTGGGCAACTTGGTGAGACCTCGTCTCTACAATAAATCAAAAAATCAACTGGGCATAGTAGCGCGCACCTATAGTTCCAGCTACTTGGAAGACGGAGACAGAAGAATCGCCTGAGTCCAGTAGGTCGATGCTGGGGTGGCCGTGTGCATGCCACTGCACTCCAACATGCGCGACAGAGTGAGACTCTAACTCAAAAAAAAGAAAGAGAAAGAAATACTTTGTGTGATTACTGAGGTCTTCATGCCTGAGCTTATCCTGTAGTAATAATGTGCTTTTAGTAATTCAGTAACTGCAGTTCCCCTTGAAATTTAAGACAGATCTTGAATTAGACCTGGTTAAAATCAGATTTTTCATAGAGACTGGGGGCATAAGATAATGTTATGATATTAGAAAAGTAAAAGGGTAAGTAAAGAAACTTTGCTTTATTACTGTATAATAAGCCACCTCAAACCTAGTGAATTCACACGACTGTTGGCTATTTTTTACAGTTGTATGCTCCTTTTGGGCAGCTTTACTGGTTTTGCCTGCGTTCACTCACATACCAGCATTGAGCAGGAGGAATTCCCAGGCTAGGAGGTCCAAGGTGGTGTCTTTCACATGTCTGGCAGTTGGTGTTTTTGACACCTAGGCTGTGCACCATGTGATTATTTATGACATAGGTGTCTCGAGAAGCATTCCAGGAGAGTGAAAATGGAAGTTTGTAAGACCTCTTGCAACCTTGCAAATCATAGAATGTCACTTAAAATACATTTTCTAAGTCCTAGGAAGTCTCATAAGGCCTAGGAAGTCTCATAAGGATGAGAAAGTAAGGCTCCACTTCATCCTGGGCAGAACAGCAGCATTGCGTTGCAAAGGGGGTACATTCTAGAATGAGGGGAATTTGTAGCCATACTTTGTAGTTTACCACAGGTTGTTTAGACAATTATAAGACTAAGTATTCGCAAAAATGTCATGATTGGGATTACTTTAAAATAATATAGAGGGTGGTAAAATAGACAACAAGAGAGGTCAAATGTTGATGGTTGTTGAAGACTTATGTACATGGAAGTTTATAGATTTGCGTAATCTATGTTATAAAAACATGTCTTTTTCTTTTGTAATTGTTGCCTAAGATTAAGAAATTTTGGAAAACTAAGTATAAAGAAGAAAGTAATTTTGTATGTTTTCTTACCTTGCAGTGAATATATCCTGTGCATAATCATAAATCTGAATGATTTTAAAAGTTTCTTTACTGTGTGTTAAAGACATTTTAAAAAATGAAAAAGCCAACAGCATTTCTACTAAGCTGTTTGAAACTCTTAACACCAACAGTATTGCTTAATAAAAGCTAGTATTTGTTGAACACCTGCTAGGTGCCAGCAAGTACACAGTATACCTGTGAAGTTGGTGCTATTATTATCACCATTTTGTAGGTGAGGAAATTAAGCTTTGGGGAGATTATACCTGGAGTCACACCAAGTAAAGGGCAGACTTCAAGGCTTGTACTTATAACTATTGTATTTCTACAAATAGAAATTGACTGATGGGTAAAAAAGTAGACAGTGCTTAATATTTCCTGTCTAGCCTTTTGTTATTTTGGAAAAAAAATAGGAAGTTTTATTAATGAATACATTAAAACTGAGGAAAAGACTGTTAGGCCGTGGGAGGTAGCATGTGTTAATATGGATTTAATCCAGGCTTTTTTTTTGGTTAGCCTGTTTGTTTTATGACTACTGTGTGACTCTTGACAGATACCTGAACGAGACTGCTATTGTAGTAACAGGACATAGCAATATGTAGAGTGGTAGAAGAGGATACAAAAAGCTTTCTTTTTTTTTTTTGAGTTGGAGTCTCACTCTGTTGCCCAGACTGGAGTGCAATGGCCGCTCCCAGCCACCGCAGCCTCGACCTGCTGGGCTCTGGCGATCCTTCCGCCTCAACCTTCCAAGTAGCTGGAATTACAGGCATGCGCTACCATGCCCGGCTGGTTTTTTTTTGATTTATTGTAGAGATGAGGTCTTGCTGCCCAGGCGGGTCTCGAACCCGCGGGCTCAGGCAATCCACTCGCCTCAGCCTCCCAAAGGCGCGGGTTTACAGGCTGAGCCACCGAGCCCGGCACAAAAAGCTTTCATAAGCAGAATCAAAGAAAAACTTTTGGATGTTGCACTGCTATTTCTCTACTTTTAGGCATTCACAGCTTTCTAAGTTTGGTAAACTAAAAATTCAAGCCCTATATGATAGGCAACTTGTAGTGGTCTGAGAAAGCTTTCCTCTTAAGTAGGGTAATATTAGTAAAACTCCTTTGCTCCAAATGTTTTCTTACACTGCCTAAAATTTTTCAGTTTACTTTTTCATAGCACCCCACTTTCTACTAATTATAGATAATAAGTTGTAGGGGGAAGTGCTGAAGCTGATCACATAGAAGGTAGAGTGTAAGCTGAAGGAAGTACCATATGTGTCTGGAAAAAAGTGAATAGATCCGCGTGTGATTGAAAATATATTATCAGCCCACAGTGCTCTTCTTTGTTTTCAAAAGTTTGTTTCCAGCATCCTTCTGGACCTTCTGAGCATTACTCATTCTTTGAAACCGACTCATCTTTATGTGCTTCTTTGTCCCTCACTTTGAACCCCCTGCAAAGAGATGGAAAACAGTAAAATAATTGTTCATCAGTATTCTGAAGAATCTCCTCCCAGTTATTAAGTAAATTCTTTTTGGCTTGAAGTATATATGTTGAATTTACCTTTTATCCACTTCCACTACTTTGTGCCCTCATTGGTCTATCTTGGAGCCAGCTTGTCTCTACCTGTATCTTGACCATAATGTTGATTTGGTTTGGGGGATTTTTTTGTTTTTAGCTGACCCTGTTGCAGAATCTTTAGCAACTCCCAAGCCTATATTCTGTAGTAGTGGTTTGTTTTCCATGGTTCCACAAAGGAAGTAAAATTAATTATCAAGTTACTTTCAATATTGCAAAAAATGCAGCAACTTATATATGAATCTCTTAAGGCTAGGCAAAACTAGATCGTTTTGTTGGAGTACTTAGTGTTTCTTCTTTGAAAACTCATTTTTTTGTCAGAAATATAATTTTGAGATCCTAAGGGAGCCAAATAACTTAAAATCACTGGTAGAGAGCTTCAGAGTTGTTGCCTTACTCAACTACATTCTCCTGAGCAGAGGACACAGTGCCTTCACATTCTAGACCTAATCTACCTTCTTACATGTATTACCTTCAGAGTTATTTCTGTTTCTGTCTCACCTTCCTTGCCTTGAATTGTACCCCTCATAAAATTATTTTGTTATCCTCTTTTTCTAGTATAATTTCAAAACTCAGCTCAAATGTTACCTCCTCTGAGGTCATCCTCATCTTGCTGGAACTTTTGGCTTCCCATTCGTTGCTCTCACAGCGAACTGAGTTGTTTGTTTTTGTTTTTAAAGTATAATTATTTTCAGCAGTCTGATAAGAGTACTGGGTGTGAATTGCTAATTGTCCTACAATACAAATAGTTGGTGTTCATTCGACTTCTTTCTGATTTGATGTCTGTCATCAGTTCTGCAAAACTTTCATTCTATATATATATCATATATATATATACACATTTTTTTTTTAAAGATGTAGAGCACAATTTAGGGTTAGGTATACAGATGTTTATTATGCAGGTACCCTTGTTGATGAGGTGTGCCCCCCTCCTCCCCTGGCAGATTCCCACTACTGCCAATCCTGCATCCCCCTACCCCCCAGTTTCCCGCTACCGCCAATCCTTTTCTTATAGTATTACACTAATTGTTCAAGGTCCACTTATGAGTGAGAACATGTCATATTCAGTTCTTTGTTTCTGTGATAGATCACTCAGTATTATAGACTCTGAGTCCATTCAGGTTGCTGCAGAGTTCATGATTTTGTCCTTTATGGCTGCGTAATATTCCATCATGTGTATATACTACATTTTTTTTTTTTTTTTACCTAGTCCTCTTTTGACAGACAGCATGGTTGGTTCCATGTTGTTGCTATTGGGAACAATGTTGCAATAAGCATATGTGTGCAGGTATCTTTTTCATAGAGTGATTTGAGTTTCTCCAGATATATTCCCAGTAAAGGGATTGAGGCGTTGTATGGAAGGTTGATTTTGTCGGAGCCTCGCTTTGTTGCCCAGGCTGGAGTGCAATGGCACAATAACGGCTACTGAAGCCTCAACCTCCTGGGCTCGTGCAATCCTTCTGCCTCCACCTTCCAAGTAGCTGGAACTAAAGGTGCACACAGCCACATCTGGCTAACTTTTTGATTTTCGTAGAGGCAAGATCTCACTAAGTTGCCCAGGCTGGCCTCGAACCCCTGGGCACAGGCAGACTCCTGTGGCTCCCAAAGTGCTGGAATTACAGGCATGAGTCACTGCATCCAGCTGTTTCTTTCTGTAACTCCTGTTAAATGTATGTTAGGCCTTTTTACTCTTCTCTCAGTATCTCTCTTTTTTTTTTTTTTTTTTTTTTTGCTTGGAGGGATACATGCACAGGTTAGTTACATAGGTGTATTGCATGATGGTGAGTTTTGGGCTTCTGTTGAACCAGTCACCAACTAGTATGGTACCCAGCAGGTAATTTTTCAGCCCTTGCCACCTCCTTCCTTCTTTTCTTTTAAATTCTGTATTTGCCATTGTATGTCTTTCCATCCTTCATTCTAATTTTCTTCTAACCTATTTCCCTCTTCCCTTGTTTTTCGATTTTACCTTGTCTACTGTTAAACCCATCTATTTCCACATTTGCTGACTTCAGGTCTGTCTCTTGGTCTGGTTCTGCTGTTTTATCTCTTGGCAATGGATATGTTTTTTTTCCCCCTTGCATTTTTAGTGTCTTATAATTTTTGACTGAATGCTAAACTGTAAAACAGAACAGTAAAGACGGAAATTAGTAGTAGTTAAGCCTTAAGGGTATATTCTGCTTGTCAGGGCATTAGTGTGGTGAGTTGAGTTGGTTTAGTCTTTAGTGCTGGGTCTGAGCTTTATTATTGCTTTATTTACTTTCAAAGTATTCCAGTGGTGGAGTGCTACTGCCTAGTGTTTAGAGAGGCCTAGAATGCTGAAGGATTTATTTCAGTGTCTTGTACCACCCTCATCTCTCCAGGCCCTGTGTCACAGAGAGATCTCTCTCAGGCTGTGGTACTTTCCTCAGCAGTAGACAGCTGTTGCTTCTTGAAGGACTTCAAGCCATGGTGGGGATGGGAGGGTGTTCTTCATTCTACTAATCCTTCTTCATTCTTAAGCAGGCTCTGTGTGCTTGGTCTCAGAGGTGGGGATTTCCCAGCATTTCTGTCCTTCCTGTCTCCTCTTCAGTCTGGAGTGCAGATCCCCCCATGGCACCTGACTTCTGCCTTGTGTTGGTTAGAAGGTCCTGGGCAGGTGGGTTTTGTAGCCCTTTGTCAACTGGCTACACACTTATACCTGCATCAGTGCTGGGTCCTTGCTGAAATGGATTTCCTAACTCTTATCAACAGCTAATCACCACCTTGTACTCTTACCAGGTCTAGAGTGCTGTATAGGCTTATTATGTTCTTTTCTGGTGAACACAGGTAGACTCTGCCTCTTAACTGTCACACTAGCAAATATTTGGTCTTTAGGGATTTAAGAATTTGATGAATTTGGGGTGCTTTTTTTTTTATGATGGCCACCTTTGTCCCATCTCTTCCTGTGGAGAACCTCGCTGTGCTTTGCAGTTCAGTTTATCTTGTTGCCTTGCAACCTCAGCTACCACATTATGGATTATCCAGTTTATTCTTGTTATGGTGGGAATGATGTTATCTTTTTTACTTTCTATATTATGCAGAGATGGACTTTGTATATTACATTCCCCATGATTTTGTTATGAAAACGTATAAAAAGAAAGTTGGGAGAATCTTGCCTACATTCAGTAGTTAATAATTTGCCATATTTGCTTAAATATACTTATTTTCTGAAACATGCATTCTTATTTCAAAACTATTTAAAAGGTTGCAGACATTATGACGCTAGTCCAATTCATATTCAATCTTTCTGTTGTCTTTTTGAATCAGGATTCAATTAAGTTTCATGCACTGCATTTGGTTTTGTCTCTTTAGTCTCATACTAGAACAGTACTTCCTTATTTTTTCTTTGTGACATTGACTTTCTGAAGAGTCTAGGCCAGTTATCTTACAGAATTTCTTCCATTTTAAATATCCCTATGTTATTGATGTTTTTATTTAATGATGACTGTTTATTTTAGTTCTGAAATTTCCGTTCACTCCTCTTTTCAAAAGTGCTCTTTTTACAGTTTCCTGTTACCTGCACATATTTTTCAAGATTCTCTTTATTTAAACACAGTAAGCATCGTTTTATAATGTGCTCTGCCAAAATACTTGATTTTTACCACTTTGTTTTTTCCCTTGCCTGTGTCTCAAGGACCTTGTTTGTGGTGCTTTATTTAGATGTATACTTAGTTTTATCCCCTGCTCATTATACTTGAAAAATTATTTATAGAGATAATTTGAAACCTTACATGAAGGCCTATTCCTTCAGCTAGATTTATATTGGCTTCTTCCAAGTGCCAGGTGAACTAGGTTGGAACCACCTTAAACCAAATTCAGGGTTTGAATTTTCTTTTACCATGCAGCTGTATCAACCTGGAGTACAAATCTGTACAAGAGCTGGTTTGTTTCTGGCTTAACCCTTTGTACTCGGAGATGTCTCGCAGGTCACCTACAGGCAACTCAATTGCACTTTTTTATGAAATAGTGATAAATGAATCATATTAAATAGTATAGTATTGGAATCATTTTATTTTATTGCAGTGTTTATTTGGCTTATAATGGAATTTAGGAAGTTATTTATGACAAAAAAATCAAAATTTTATGTCTTGTATTTTTCTAATGTGTGGTAACATTTGAAAGTCATTGACATGCTTTGCAGGTTCATTGATACATGTTGTGCAATAGTAATTTGTTTGATGTCTTCCAAATGGTGTTTTTCTATTCAAGCAGATAATACAGTCTCATTTTCTTCCTCCCACATTAATAATACATAACTTATTGTACAGTTTGTTGTTTGAAGATGACGTGGAAGAATACATACATGCGTGATTCCTGAAAAACCACTTCTCAACTTATCAGAAACTTGACAAATTTCAAATGGGACATAGGTTTTTTTATTGTTTTTGAATGGAAAACTTCAGTGAAACATGCATTTCTGAAAAGTTTGCACTTTCCTTAGGTTTACCCTGTATAATCATGCATTAGGTTTGTCCTGTATTATCACCAGTCTCTTTATGTCCCCTGAGAGGGGACATCTGAGTGTCTGGCTAGATTTACAATGTCCCCTCAGAGGGGATATCTGAGTGCAAAGGATTTTTACCTTGAGGTTGTGGTCCTTTGGAGTCCAGCCTACTGTGAGGAAGTCGCCTCTTTGATTCTTCACTTTGTTCATGTCCTAGACTTTGATATCCTTCCAGAAGACTGGCAAAATGAAAGTTTAAATTTGCTGTACTCTGCAGATGTCCTCAGGGCAGAAGTGGCTTTTGTGCTTTGATATCTCTCTGGGTTCCCATTTTTCTTTCATTTATGATCTGCTAATTCTTTGTCTTGCCAGTTCTTCAAGGCTTTTATGGGGAAGCTCTTTATATATATTTCTGCTATCACATTTATGTTGTATCATGGTTCATTATTGTTTATTTTATTCTATCTACTTCTCTCCTGAGGTATGATTTCAGGAGATAAGTCTTATTATTATTACTTAGAGTTTAGCACCTGCTAAAGTCAGTAGCTAACTTGTAAATGTTGAACTGGAGCCAGCATTATTTTTTAAGGAAATTCAGTTTTCATTTAAGGGTATTAAATGGGAAAGATAAATTAGGATTCTGGATGCTAAGCTGGGTGGAGTTCCTTTTTAGAGTGACAGAAAGCAACTGAAAGTTTGGGAAATGGTGTCATTTAGTAGGAAGAAATTCAAAGTAAAAAAATATTAATGATGAGTCCCCCTTTAGACAGAACCTGCTATGGTATAATTAGAGACAAACTTTGTTGGTTTACTTTGAGTAAGCACAATGTCCGAGAAAAATCTTACCAAAAAAAATTGTCAGGTTCTCTTCCTATTTAGTGACAAGATAGGGCTGCCTTGAGAGGTGAAAGTCCTGAGCTTGATTAAAAGCCCTGCTACTAACATCCTGAAATTCCTCTTAATTTTATCTCTGAACTTATGTTTTGTAAGTGAAGTCAGATAGGGGAGTGGAACATGACCCTCACCAAAATACCAGTCATGATAGGTCCACTGGAATTCGGTGCTTATGCTCCTCTCATCAGCATGTCTAATGACTGACTGAGGGGTGGTACTGACACCTATATCAAGCCATACTTTTAATTCTCCAGAACTGGTTTTGAATTCATAAAGGATATAATGTACAAAGCCACAAAAAATTTACAATCAATATTTGAATTTTTTTTAAACTATATAGTATCTTCAACTTGTGAATTAGTCTCTGGGTGAAGAGCCTCTGGAACTGACATACAACTGCTAGTTTACCTAATTAACCATAGTTTTTACGATGTTAAGTGTTCCCTCACCTTAAGGCATTTAGTAGGGGCTGACATAAGCAACAAGAGTAGAAACCACATTTGTACCAATTCCGCAATGTATATAGTTGGTCCATCTCACCAATCTGTGGTTTGCTTTAGCTATTAAAAGAAATTAGCTACTTTTTAAATGGATAATTTCTTTCCACTGGGCTTCCTAGGAAAAAAGAGCTTTTTAAAGTAAGTTCCTGTTTTGGGGGGGATTGTTGAACACTACAGAGTATCTTTAGACCCCCAAAAAAGAGTTTTTTCTATTCATAAACAGCATTAAATCTATTCTGTGGAAATAATCTTGCCTTAAATATTCTCCTAGTCCTAGTAAAAAGCCTCAGGGAATTCTGTGTAATTATCTGACATGCAAAATTCTGAAGTTAATTCTGTACTTGATGTTGTCTGCAAGTTACCAAGATCTTCTCTTAGTTACACATTACATGCAAATGAAAAACCATCTCGCAACTTTTACTAGACACAGACATATTTAAGTTGAATCTTCATGGCCAACTCTAGAATAATATCCGAATTTAAAGAAGCACTGTATGGTGACAGCAGGAAACAAACCATTAAGGAAGATTGTACATACCAACATTTTTGTGCCTTTACGTCTTGGTGAAAAATATTAAGCTTCAAATGTCTTTTTCCGCTGGTCTGTTATTCTTGTTTATACCATTTCCTTTATAGCACAGCTATTTATGTTATTTGTGTAATTTGTTCCCTATACTAGACCACAGTTTCTTTGTGGGTACTGTGTCAGTATTGTCCCCCACCTCATCTCTTTGTTGAGTGTTACTTAATGTGCCTAACACATGAGTAACCTTTCGGGAATGAATGAACTTGAAATGATGCTATATAGAACCTTGTAAGTAGCCTGGTAGAAGTTTCTCAAGGACTGCACATTTTATTTTTCACTATATTTTGTGCTTTTGACCTACAGCTTATGCAACCAAATTACATAAGTTTTCATGTAACACTTACATTGTCAAAATTCAATCAATTTATGTAGAGGAATTGCCTAAAATAGTTTCATACAGTATCAAATTATATCTCTCAGAGGACTCTGCCTCTTTGCCTTCTCCCAGGAGGTTTATTTAAGCAGATTTCCTACTAGGTTAATTTCATTCTGCAAGTAAGAACTAGGTATAAGTGTAGTCAGAGTAAACAAGAAGTATACCTAAGAAGCATTCAGAGTAAACAAGAAGTATAACTAAGAAGCATTATTATTATAGAACCAGTTATTGACATGAGTCTTTCAAAAGCATTTTGTCTACCTGTTTAAAATCCTCAGATTCAAATATAGTTTGTTTAGTTTATTGTTTAGTATTTTCATAACGACCTTGCTATTGACATTTGTTAATTGTAAAATCATTCATGGGCTTTACATGTTAGTGTTTAACCATTAATAGTCTTTATCCTAATGAATGCCTTTTTTAACATTTCCTATTCAAAATCTACCTCTTTTTAATAAAAGATTTCGTATAGACTTATCAAACATGTATATTGTTTATTTTTTTAAAAAACTGATGATAGAAAAGATTTATATCTTAGGTGACCATATGCTTTATCATCCAAACTGGGCCACTTTTAAGAGACAACATAGGCACTATTAATAATTATTCTGGGATAATGAGCATAAATTAGGACTTTTAGGGCATAACTGGGACCGTTCAGGCAAATTGAGAAATATGGTCATCCAACTTATAAGAAAAAGAGCAGCCGTTTGTCCCAGCCTGAGTCCCACAAATATTTAGTTGCTTCTTTTAAGATTTATTTACCCTCATTTTTCTAAACAATATGCTTATACTGTCATTTTATGATTTTTCAGTATTATACATTTTTTTATTATTCACCATTCTTATTTCCCCTTTCTACTTTTTTTTTTTTTTTTTTTTTTTTGAGTTGGAGTCTCACTCTGTCGCCCAGACTGGAGTGCAGTGGCCGCTCCCGGCCACCGCAGCCTCGACCTGCTGGGCTCTGGTGATCCTTCCGCCTCAGCCTTCCAAGTAGCTGGAATTACAGGCATGCGCTACCACGCCCGGCTGATTTTTTGATTTATTGTAGAGATGAGGTCTCGCTGCCCAGGCGGGTCTCGAACCCGCGGGCTCAGGCAATCCACTCACCTCAGCCTCCCAAAGGCACGGGATTACAGGCTGAGCCACCGAGCCCGGCTCCCTTCCTACTTTCATCTCACATCTTTGTAACAAATTGATCCAGTAGTCTATGTTTATATTATTGTGATTATGTAAATATTAAAAAGAATTTGCCTAAATACAACTGTATTTCATTTCATTAATATTTTCCAAGATAAAAAATTGAACTTTTAAACTTGTCTTTTTTCCTATTATCATATTTTTATTGTTATTACCAATTGTACCACCATCTCTGCCACATACCAGTGAAGTGTGTTTTTCATGAGATGCCTTTTTTTTTTCTTTTTTAGAAGTAGTGCTACCTGATATTCTGCTTTAGTCTGAATTGGTTGCTTTCTACATACCATCCCTATCGCTGCTTCCTGGGTTCTATGTCTTGTTCTTTCTTGCTTTACATTCCCACTTTCAAAAAAAATTTTTTTTTTGAGACTTCCATGTCTGAAAATGTATCTTATTCTCTACTTCCCATTTACTTGATAGATTGGAATTCGAGGCTAACCGTTTTTCTCATAACTACTGGCATTGATTCATCATCTTAAGAGTTTATTATTGCTGGTATTGTAAGAAACCATTCTGATTACTTTTTCTTTTATGTGATCCATTTTTCCATTCTGATAACATAGGATCTTCTCTTGGTTTCTGGTTTTGTGAAATTTCAAGATGATATATTACGCTTAGTGTTGGTCTTTTTTCTTTGATACTCCTGCTTGCTTTTGAGCCCTTTCAGTTTGGAGATTTGTGTCCTTCAGTTTTAGAACCCCCCCCTTTGGTAATTTTTTCTGTTATCTTTTTTCTTTGACCATAGTCAAATGATAACACTGTTGACGGTTCTATTATTTCCATGTTACATTTTCTACTTCTTTTCCTTCTGCTTTCTGGGAGGTTTCTTTCATCTCCAGTCCTTATGTTAAATTAATTTCAATGTATCTTTTTTTTAAGTGTATTACATTTTGAATTTCTGTAAGCTCTTTGCTATATTCTCATTGCATTCTTAAGCATCTTGTTCTTATTTTATGAATGAATGTTATGTGATCCTTTTGAGGATAGAAATTAGCCCCTTTCCCCCAGATTTTCTTTTTCGTGCTTCATGACTAAGTTTGTTGTTGTTGTTGTTGTTATTTATTTTGGTCTTTCATATTGGATACCTTCTCTGAATACCTAGTGGTTCTTCATGTTTGTCTGTTAGAGGGAATCACTAAAAATCTGTTTAGAAACTTTTGGTGACTATCTGAATTCACTGTGGGGTAAAATGGTCAAGTGGCTAGCTAGATTTTTAAGTGAAAACTTTCCAAATGATATCCAGAAATCTTTTTTGAGTCAGAATCTCATGCTGTCACCCAGGCTAGAGTGCAGTAGCACTCTCTTGATCTGCTGGACTCAGATGATCCTTCCACCTCGGCCTTCCAGGTAGCTGGAACCACAGGCGTGCACCATCACTCCCAACTTATTTTATGATTTATTGTAGAGATGAGGTCTCACCAAGTTGCCCAGGTTGGTCTCGAACCCCTGAGCTCAGGCAATCCTCTTGCCTCAGCCTCCCACTGATATCCAGAAATCTTATCTCTGGTGTTTGGTGATTTAAGAGGAGAATCCTCTAATCTCCTGATCACAATGTAGGGCCAGGAAAGTCTTTGGTTCTCAATAGTGGCTGTATAGGTTTTTCTTCTATTACTAATACTGACCCCTGCAGATATGATTGTACATTTAGAGGTGAGGTTAGCTGTGAAATCTTTATTCTCCAGAGAATAAATATCCTATCTTTGGAGAAATGGAGCTGTGGTTCTATTGCTTCAGCTGTAGTGTTTTTTGTTTTCATTTTTTGAGGGTTTTTTTCTGAGTCAAGGTCTCACTGTGTCATGCAGGCTGGAGTGCAGTGGCACGACCACGGCTCACCACAGCCTTGACTTGGGCTCAAGTGATTCTTCTACCCCAGGCTCCTCCTGGGTAATTGGTACTACAGGGTGCCTGCCACCATGCCTGGCTGATTTTTTTATTTTTATTTTTTGTAGAGATAAGGTCTCTCTA